>JASJET010000072.1:0-1368659 GCA_034092305.1 Diaprepes abbreviatus | reverse complement strand
ATTGGTTCGGCCATATTGAATTTTTTTAAAATAATTTTAGATTCGTTATGTGCGAACCCGAAAATTCCCCGTACCAATTTTGGAGAAATTGGACAAAATTGCCATTTTGGCCGTCATATTAGATCCGCCATATTGAATTTTTTTAAAAATATTTTGGATTCGTTATGTGCTATCTCGAATACTCCCCCATACCAATTTTGGAGAAAATCGGATAAAATAAAAAAAATTTTATCCTCCATATTGGATCCGCCATATTGAATTTTTTAAAAATAATTTCGGTATCATTGTGTACATCCCGAAAATTTTTCCACACCAATTTTGGAGAAAATCCGTCAAAATTAATTTTTTCGCCGCCATGTTGTCAGCGCCATCTTGGATTTTACTGCACAAATTCCGTCCCAAAAATATGGGACCACCGCAGCAACTTTCTTTACATAACGTAAAAAACTTCATTCAAATGGGTGTCGTTGTTCCGGAGTAATCGGTGTACATACATAACAAAAAAAAACATACATAATCGACAAATGGAGAACCTCCTTCTTTTAGAAGTCGGTTAAAAAATATAAAATGCGCACACACAAACATATATATATATATATATATATATATATATATATATATATATATATATATATATATATACAGGGTGTCCAAGATAAGGATCCTAACCATGGGGATCTCGGAAACAGTTGGAGATACGAGGTCGGTTAAATTAGAGAAAAGTTGCGCAATTAGTGCTAAATTAAACGCAATTTAAAAATTTTAAAAATTCAAAATACTTCCGGAGATTTCCGGAAAAAAACGAATTTTGGCAAAATCGTTTTTAATTTTTGTAGGCTTTATTTAAAGAGATATCAAAAAATAAAAGGTAGATTCTTCTTGCCACTTTTTATTTTTTATAATTTGGTCTGAACAAAATTTAAATCCGACGTTTCGTTTCTGAGATACCATCATGAACTTTCATTTTTTATATGGAACAAAAAAAGTATCCCATGTATTTGATAGCATTTTTTATTACAAATTCAACGGTGTATCACACTTGCATATCAAGTGTGTAGTTCATTGGCTTTTATAAAACTGATATACCTTTCTCTCTCGCTCTCATGGAGCTCTTATGGAAAGTACTTGAACTACGTATTCGATATGCAAGGGTGATACATCGTTGAATTTGTAATAAAAAATGCTATCAAATACATGGGATACTTTTTTTGTTCCATATAAAAATTGAAAGTTCATGATGGTATCTCAGAAACGAAACGTCGGATTTAAATTTTGTTTAGACCATATTATAAAAAATTAAAAGTGGCAATGAGAATCTACCTTTTATTTTCTGATATCTCTTTAAATAAAGCCTGCAAAAATTAAAAACGATTTTGCCAAATTTTGTTTTTTTTCCGGAAATCTCCGGAAGTGTTTGAAATTTTTAAATTTTTTAACTGCGTTTAATTTAACACTAAATTGCGCAACTTTTCTCTAATTTAACCGACCTCGTATCTTCAACTGTTTCCGAGGTCCCCATGCTTAGGATCCTTATCTTGGACACCCTGTATATATATATGGGGGACAGACAGTTTTGCGAATTTCACTCTGGTTCTCTCTCCACACTAGTTTCAACCACCTAATGATTTCAGGAGTGGAGCTGTAACGAACCGAGAGCAAAATGCACAGATAACACCTGTCTACTTAAAATCCCCATATCGTAAAATATCCGCAAGGTATTACCTGCAGAAATTAATGCCGAACTGTTATCTTAAGCAGTATAAACGAACATCTGAATTATACTCCGGAGCGATATATATATATATATATATATATATATATATATATATATATATATATATATATATATATATATATATATATATACAGGGGCGGATCCAGCCTCTCTCCTTGGGGGGGCGGCGATATCACAAAAGTGCAGTATGGCAAGTGAAAGCAAGTTGTCGACGGGGGGGGAGACATCAGCAACATTCCCATTTCTAGTGTAAAAGGCAGGGTCGGGTCTATTTTTCAGGAATTCGAAGCTGTTGGAGAGGGGGGGGGCGATCACAAGAAAAAACAAGTTGCCGACAGGGAGGGAGGATGCGAGCAGCATACACATTCCTAGTATAAGAGGCAGAATCGGGTCTATTTTCCTGAATTCAAAGCTCTTGGGGGGGGGGCTATCGCAAGAAAAACAAGTTGTCAACGGGACTGCCAGCAGCAGACACATTCCTAAGATAAAATGCAAAATCGGTTGTATTTTCCGGAACTCAAACCTTTTGGGAAGGGGAGGGGCGATCGCAAGCATACACATTCCAATACTCTATTCAAGAACTAGAGAGAGTAATAAAACTGTTATCGACACCTCCAACGTACCTGCTCCAGTGCCGCAGGTATCTGAGGACTGCCGTAAATCTAATTATATTTAAACATTTTAAACTTTTATAAATTTACTGCTACAATAAAATTTCTGGTAGTTCAATTTAATTTCTGTCAGTGAGTAAAGTACACCGTACAGTGTGTCCTTAGTAATTTATCTTGTCTGTGCTTGTTTTTACATATTATTTGAGATTAGTGAGATACCCAAAAGATATGGCTTGCAAAATCGTTAAAACCAGGGCATTTTTTCCTCAACGAAAAACTTATTACGACGAATATTTATGATGCCTTAAGATATCAATATCTAGATAATAATGTTAAAAACTCTGTTGAATTGTGTTCCAACATGACAGGAGTTGGAAAATCTACTATGTGCCCAATACTGAAGGAAAAAAACGACTGGAATTGTTAGTACTCCTAAGCTACATTCGATCATGGGCTGACGAAAAACCTCGTTGGAAGAAGAGATGTAAACTGCAATAAAAGAAGTTGTACACACATTTTATTATGAGAAGCAGATCCCAACCATCGACAAAATTCTAAATAAAATCAATGAAAATCGGGATTTACCTGAAATTAAAAGAACTGAGCTCTGGAAATTGCTAAGAGAACTTAATTTTTGCTGGAAAAAAAGCAGATTGGAAATCTGTTCTTATAGATCGTCTGGAATATGTCCGTTGGAGAACGAAATATCTCTCTCAAGTAAAAGGTAGAGTAGCTAGAAATATTACAACTTACAAAATTAGTAATTTAACAGAATTTTTGAAAGATTTTTTGAATAAAGTTAGTGCAGAAAATTGGGAACAATCCATATAATAAAAGCATAAAAGAAAATGTGAAAACTCGTTCTCATGATCGGTGAGATAGAAGATCCAATTATAATTAATTTGAGCGAAGATAGGTTCACTGACTTTTATTACGAATTAGATACGTAATGTTTACCAGCGTAAACACAATTTATTATTTAAATTTTCTGTAACTTATAAAAATAAATTACATTTCAATCCCTTTTTAGTGTTTAATTTAGTTCTGCAGTTCTGGTTTCAGAAATAAATAAACTGAACCGTGAAATAGCCTAAAAATGTTTTTAATTAATAAAAAAAGACCGGTAGCCCCAAAAAATTTTTAATATTATATGGACGAATTTATTTTTTTTATATATGTTTAACTTCTTGTATTTTTGACAATGGATATTTTGTAAGTATTTAAATAATAACTTAGAATTTCTTGAGAGAAAAAGGCTACATTTTAGTCGGAATTAAAATTAATAAAAATACAGTTGTGATTTGTGTGAAATATCTCATAATTTTCTATATTTTCAAATGTATGTGAATTATTAAGAAATCATAAGAAATTAAATTAAATTATTATAACTTTTTATTTCAGGTTTATTACCGAAATAATATTCTCTGCCATAAATACTTAGTGATAAAATAAACCTCCTTCCGACGCCTATGACAAGGATTAAAATCCTTTTTAACACTTCACACATCCAAATATCTATTGTTATCCAACCAAATAGTCCATTATTATAGACCAGTATTTTTGATTCTAAAATTTCTAACCCATTTCTATGAATAATAAAAAAAGGGTAAAAAATGATTTATTGCTCTCTAGTTCTTGAATAAACTAAAGTATAAGTGGCAAAATCGGGTCTATTTTCCTGAACTATATATATATATATATATATATATATATATATATATATATATATATATATATATATATATATATATATATATATATATTAACTATAGTTAGGAATTATATACAGCCTCTATAATCGCGCTATATTTATTTGCAAAAAGCTGATATTGAGATATAGCGATCTCGAGTAGTTGCTAGGTAAGTTCACAAGGCCAATCCAATGTGTGAGAATGGCGAAGGTTCCTTCAGGATAACAATCTTCATTCCCTATTTAGACTCATTCGTTTCATCCTTGTAGGATCGTTTCCCTCAAATAAACGAATAAGCTTTTTCAATCATGCAACTTCATTCAAAACAAATGGAAAATCTGGATTAGCCATTTTTCCAAAATATCGTAGAAACATCGTAAGTGTGTACGTAAATCTCTTACCGAATTTCGCGGCCGAAATTATTGCATGGTTTGACATGTGGAATATAGAAAAAGGCTTGAATGCCCCTAAGAATGATTATAGTGACTTAGTTAAGCACTCTATCCAATTTTTTCCAGCTTCATCTGAAGTAGAAAAAATTGAACTAACTCTGCCAGCAACGACCTGCACAATTGAACGCTTGTTCAGCACGTCAAGACTTTGACGAGATGCTTAGTGTTCACAAGGATAGAGTGACGGTAAATAAAAACTTTTCTGACTCAGTAATCGATAAATTTGGTAAAAAAATATAGATGAAGGAAGCTCTTATTCAAACCCCAATTTTATCATTTTGATTGTATTATTTTATATAATAAATAAATTGTTACTATTTTAAATTCCAAAAGCAGTAGTACAGGGTGAGTCAACGATTGGCTGAAGTAGGTTTGTGCCTTTTCGGTGAAATTAACAAAGAAACTATATTTATTGTTTGATACAGTTTATTTTTACGCAGATTTTAAAAATATTTAGGACTCTACAGGGTGAGCCAAAAAACTAGGACAGCATAAAGTTGTATTTTTTTAATAGAACACCCTATATACGAATCGTATTTTCGATTTAGCTTATAATTTTAAATCTTTTTTATTAAGGGTTTACTATAACAAAACTTTATAGTTTCTGAGATAATTAAGTTTAAAGAAAAAAAGTCACATTTTCAAGAATCAATTCAATCCTAAATAACGTTTTCAATTTTGTGATAAATATATTCAAATTTGGAATTTAGCAAGGCCAAGGACAAGTTAACATAATTTTTACCTAATATTTGCAATAAAAGCTACAGGGTGTTGAACACATCGGCTCAAATTTGAACAAGTTTAAATGAATAAATATCTTTTTTTAAATGGTACACCCTGTATATTTTCATGTTATTTAATAGAGTAATAAAACCCTAAAAGTTTTGTTCAATATATTCTATACCTATTTATAATAGTTTTTGAGATATTTCAGTTTTTCTTATTTTCCATACTTTTTTACAGAAATAGTCTTCATTATCATAGTAGCCATGTAAAATAATAAAAAGAAACTACAGAAACAAACAAAATGTGGTTAAATATGATGAAATACATTATTCGTTATATTACAACGGCAATAGTTTAATTAAACATAATGTGAAAAAATTAACACAACAATAACGACAAGGCAAATACATATTTACTTTTATTCTAAATTGAAACAAAAAAATACCTATTAAATACTGAGATTAATTATTTCTTTTAATAAGTGTTCGAATAAACGACCCTCTTGTGCAATGCACAGATTTAGTCTTTTTTGCAGATTTTCTCGGACCCTGGACAAAATTAGTGGCGTTATTGTTCTACAGGTATCCCTAATCCTGTTTCGCATATCTTCTACTGTTGCTAACTGACGGCTACCAATATAAGGATTTTCCTGAACATTTAACAATACTTGTAGTTCTTTTTCTTCATTAGTTACTGGTTTGTTGACCACTTTAAGTTTTGGATAATCAAAAGTACCAGAAGAATCAAATCTTGGCATTAAGTTTTGAAAAGTATGGGTATTAGGCTGGCGTCGATCAGGATACTTCATTTTGTAAATTCTTTGAGCAAGAAGGCATTTTTTTTGAGCCTCTCCTATTGTATAAATCATATCTATTAACTCATTCTTTGGAAAATTCATTTTACAATATAAGATGAATGCAAAAAAAAACCAAACTACACTACATAAAAACCAAAAGAAGCGATTGCGGTTATAAATTTGACACACAGAAAAATGTTCTTTTACATTGTTTTTGCCATGGCTACTATGATAATGAAGACTATTTCTGTAAAAAAGTATGGAAAATAAGAAAAACTGAAATATCTTAAAAACTATTATAAATATAGTATAGGATATATTGAACAAAACTTTTAGGGTTTTTATTACTCTATTAAATAACATGAAAATATACAGGGTGTACCATTTAAAAAAAAGATATTTATTCATTTAAACTTGTTCAAATTTGAGCCAATGTGTTAAACACCCTGTAGCTTTTATTGCAAATATTAGGTAAAAATTATGTTAACTTGTCCTTGGCCTTGCTAAATTCCAAATTTGAATATATTTGTCACAAAATTTTGTAACGTTATTTAGGATTGAATTGATGCTTGAAAATGTGACTTTTTTTCTTTAAACTTAATTATCTCAGAAACTATAAAGTTTTGTTATAGTAAACCCTTAATAAAAAAGATTTAAAATTATAAGCTAAATCGAAAATACGATTCGTATATAGGGTGTTCTATTTAAAAAAATACAACTTTATGCTGTCCTAGTTTTTTGGCTCACCCTGTAGAGTCCTAAATATTTTTAAAATCTGCGTAAAAATAAACTGTATCAAACAATAAATATAGTTTCTTTGTTAATTTCACTGAAAAGGCACAAACTTACTTCATCCAATCGTTGACTCACCCTGTATATTGATAATTCATAAAAAATTTTTAATCATTCAATTTCAAGCATTTAAGTTGTTGATTTATGACTTTAAATTACCCATTAATGCAATAAACCACAAAGTTTAAATAACTTGTTTTAACTGGTAATTATTTATTTGATATTAAAAATTTAAAAAAAATGCATGATTTATATTTCTGGAAACTATTTTCGACTCTTTTCTGTTTTTTACGCATGAAATTTAAAATATCAATTTGTAGGCAAATTTAACATTTCTTGAGATGAATTAAGAATATCATAATTTTTTTTCACCTTGAAAAAGTTAAAATATAAGGTTAAAAAAGAAATAAACTTTGATAATTTATTACATTGTTTGTTTGGAAAACGATATTACCGGTAAATGAGATTGTTTGTTAACCCTAACCTTCGTGCCAAATATTAACTTGACCTATCCAGAAATAAATTAATGTGAACTAAATACCAAATAAAAATTCAAATGTGCTTTCCTATAATTAGGAAACTATTCAGATTTTATTTCTTATTATTTTATCACACAGAATCACCTCCCTAAAATTATTTTTTCTGTTTTAGGACACACCTAATTCTTTTCGGAATAACATGTACACGCCAAAACCATCCATTCCCTCCTTCCTCTCCTGTACTTTTGACCCTGTACATCGTCATTCACTATTTAAAGCATATCCCGTATTAGATTAGCGGGAAACTCATAAAAAGTACAGTTGAGTACCCATGCACAGAGCCGAGGAAAAAACTTAGGGGCTCTTGTATGTATACTCTAATAAAAGTGGGCTAAAAAGTGAAAAATAAATATAAATTTTTATATGAAATTGAAATTTTTGAAGTCAGCGCCAACTTAATACCAGACAAAATGTGATTCCATAAACAGATTGAAAATACTTTATTTGTAATTGCTTTCTTACCATAATTTGTATATATTGGTAATTATTTATTTTATTTGGTGCCGACTTCAAAAATTTCAATTTCATATAAAATTTATATTTATTTTTCACTTTTTACCGCACTTTTAGAAGTCGGTTCAATTTTTTTATAAAAATTTTATTTTAAATTTTTAGTTTGGAATTCATTTTGATATCCATAAATTTTTTGAACTAAGTACTAATCGATATTAGTGTACCTTGAAATGACTCAAAGGTTGCGAAGAAGTACCCATTTTATCCAAAGTTGTAAATCATCCTAAAATGAACTACTAAAAATTCTTTAATTCTTAGAGTTCTCCAAGTACCAGTGAAATTGTGTCAAACAAATTTTAGTCTGTCATAGTAAATCCATTATCTTGAATTTCAAATTAATTAGATTTGTTATATAGGCCCCAAAACCTTCCAATATCGATATTTAAAGAACTAGAGACGTAAACCCCTAATACCAAATCTGAAAATATGCGAATAAAGTAAAATTTTCATCCACCATATTGGATCCGCTATATTGAATTTCAAAAAAGAAATTTCAACGTCTTAATCTAATCTAAATCTAAACCCTTTAAAGCCCTCTAGTACCAATTTTGGATGAAATCCGGAAATTTAAATATCTAGACCGTCATATTCAATCTGACATATAAGATTTTCTTAAAATGATTTTATATTCGCTATTTAAATCCCTAAAAACGATTCGATCCATCCCACCTTTGAACAAAATCGAAAGATATTAAATTTTTCGTCCCCTATATTGGATTCGCCATATTAAATCTGAAAAAATACTTTTAAATTCATAATTTACACCCTCAAGAACTCCCTATATCAATTTTGGAAAAAATCGAAAAATGTAAAATTTTTAGGACTCCATATTGAATCCGCCAGATTGAATTTTTAAAAAATATTTTAAATTCGCAATTACCACTAACAAAAATTCGCCAATATCGATCTTAGACAAAATGGAGAGATGTAGAATCTTTAATTCGCAATCTTGGATCTGTCATATTTATTTTTTTTAAATAATTTGATATTCGTAACGTGCGATCCCAAAAACTCCCCTATATCAATTTTGAAAAAAATCGGACAAAATCAATTTTTATTCGCCATATTGGATTCGCCCTATTGAATTTTTTAAAAATAATTTTAGATTCGTAATGTGTGACTCTGAAAATTTTCCCGTACCAATTTTGGAGAAAATCGGACAAAATTGACTTTTTTGGCCGCCATATTTGATTCGCTATATTGACTTTTTTAAAAATATTTTGGATTCGTTATGTGCGATCCAGAAAAATCCCTCGTATCAATTTTGGAGAAAATCGGATAAAATTAAATTTTTTTGTCCGCCATGTTGGATTCGCCATATTGAATATTTTTAAAATAATTTCGGTTTCGTTGTGTATAACCCCGAAAATTTCACCACATCAATTTTGGAGAAAATCGGACAAAATTAATTTTTTTGGCCGCCATATTGTTAGCACCATCTTGGATTTTACTGCACCAATTTCGTCCAAAAAAATATGGGACCCCCGCAGCAATTTCCTTTACATAACGTAAAAAATTTCATTCAAATCGGTGCCGTCGTTCCGGAGTAATCGGTGTACATACATAAAAAAAAACATACATAGTCGACGAATTGAGAACCTCCTTCTTTTAGAAGTCGGTTAAAAATAGAAAATGTTATTGAATTTCGATTTACAGATATTTTTCTTACCGATTTCAGAATTTTGAATCTAGGTTTATATACTTAATATCCCTATATAAGTGTTTTTGTTCACATATGTAATACAAAATTATAAAAATGTTATATACAAAATAAAACTTGCCGACAAGAAAATCTAACTTCGATGGCAACTAAAATGGGTTGTGTTGGACCTTTTTAGTGAATTTAGATGGAAATGTTTCATTTTCTGCAAATCTGTATTCCCAAAAACCTCTGAAACATATGTCAAGGTGAAATTTAAGTCTTCTATAATCTTCTTTGATTACATAATAGCCATCCTGGACCCATCTGACCGGACAGAGACCGTGCAATCTTAAGAACATTTATATATATAAACCATCGGTGCTATAAGCCTACACAGCCAGTTTCTGGTTGTATCACATCTGTATCGTGTCGGTGAATTTTCAGAGAAGTTAATAGAAAACATTCAAGATGAGTGACAACATTTGTAAGTTTTTTTTTGAAAAATAATTTTGGTATTTTGTAAAACTACTTATGTATACTTGGTTTGTATTTAAATGAAAACTTCAAAATGTGCTGTAATTATACATGTGCCGGTAATGTACCGGTGTTAATTTTTTTGTAATATTTTTTATAATTTACATTTTTAACTAGACCCATTATTCATAATCTTCATATTTGTGATGTTCTAAGCTTTTGGGGAAAAGCTTTTGTGAGAATTATTGTTTCTAATCCGTAAGTGCAGACTGTCAGGACGCAGTCACTGTAAACTCTGGTTTTCAGGTTAAATGGAATTGCGTTGTATATATATATATATATATATATATATATATATATATATATATATATATATATATATATATATATATATATATATATATATATATATATATATATATATATATATATATATATATAATAGGGTATTTAGTGTCAGATTTACATTTGAAAAATAGATTTTACTTTAATAGTTTATATTCCATTCTTTATAAAAAATGCTCAAAGGCGGTTTTTTTATATATCATTTGGATGAAAATTATCAAAGTTAATTTTCATCCAACAAATTTTCTGCTTTCATAAAAACATGGTAAAATGCATGGTTCTGTGCATTTTTGCACATTTTTCTCTTTAATTATCAGTGCTACCAAAAAAGTTCTATTAGGATGACTATCCATACGGTTTCCATATAAGTTGCAAACAAAATTTTTTGCTACTATTAATCACACGAAAATTAAAAATTAATTTAAAAAAAAAAACGATTTTTCTCAAAGAAAATCGGATTTTTTTTGCATAATTCTTTTATGAAACATGCATTGTCTAATTATCAATAAGAATTCACCCCTTATTTTTTTATTAGGATAAAACATATATTTACGAACGTAATTTAATTCTAAAAATTACGAAGTTTAATGGAATTGTTTGAAAGTATTTTTTTCACCAATACCATACGTAACTTAAGCTAACGGGTTTCGGGGTTTCAAAAATTACCTAGTAAAAGAGGGCGAGCCACCCACAAATATGTTTTTTTTTAATTTCAAGTTCTAATTTAGATATCTTCATAAAGTAAAACGAAAATTACTTGTTATTTGAAAGGATGTTCAGTTATGGTATTTTCACCCCCTAAAGATATCATCCCTGTTAGCGTAGTTAATTTAATTCTAAAAATTACGAAATTTAATAAAATCGTTTCAAAGTATTTTTTTCACGAATACCATAGTTAACTCAAGTTGACATGTTTGGGATTTGAAAAAATGAAATTGTAATAGAGGGTAAGTCACCCCAAACACATTTTTTTTCAAAATTCAAATTCTAATTTTATAAAAAAAAGTAGAAATTACTTATTAGTTCAAGTGAGGTAATACCATGTTGTTTTAACCCGAAAGATGTCACCTTTACTTTTTATGAGGGTTAATCTTGTAATTCATTTACATAATTTAATTCCGGGCATTACGAAATTAAACCAAATTTGTTGATAATATTTTTTATGAATAAAATAAGTAACTTAAGTTGTCGTATTTCGGGGTTTCTGAAATAAACCTATCCAAAGACGTTGAGCCACTCCAAAATTTTTTTTTTAATATCTCCAATTCTAATTATGATATCTCTACAAAACAAAATGAAAATTACTTGTTATTCGAAATGATGTTAAATTATAGTATTTTCACTCCCAAGGATATTATTCCTTATTTTCTATAAAACTAAACCGTCATTTCGTACATATTCTTAAAATTGTCAAATTTTAATTTAAATGAACGTTACAGAATTAGAAATTACTATTTGTCGTAAATTATAATGATTTACATACATGAATGCTTAACCAATGAAATAAATTTATATTTTTTTATTAACGTTCATATAAACTGAAATTTTTATAATTATGATATGAATAATTATATACGGATGAAATGACATCCTTCGAATTATATTCTTGAGGATGAAAATACTATGGTTTAACTTCAATTCAAATAACGAGTAATTTCCAATTTATTTCATAAAGTTATGTCATTAGAACTTAAGATATACAAAAAATTGGGGGTAGCCCACCCTCATTTACTAGTTTATTTTTAGAAACTCTGAAACACGACAACTTTAATTACTTATGGAATTGGTGAAAAAATATTTTCAAACAATTTCACTAAATTTCGTAATTTTTACCAATAAATTACTTGAGCAAATATATGATTTACCCTAATAAAAAATAAGGGCTGATATCCTTTGGAATGAAAATACCATAGTTTAGTATCACTTCGAATAACAAATAATTTTCATTTTGTTTTGTACAGTTATCTTAATTAGAACTTGAGATATTAAAAAAATATATTTGGGGGTGATTCATCCTCTTTTACTAGTTAATTTTTGGAAACCCCGAAAGATATCAACTTGAGTTAATTACGGTATTCGTAAAAAAAATATTTTCAAACAATTTTATTAAATTTCTTAATTTCTAGAATTAAATTAAGGGGATGAAAATACCTTAGTTCAATATCATTTCAAATAACAATTAATATCCATTTTGTTTTGTAAAGATATCTCAATTAGAATTTAAGGTTTAGGAAAAAAATTATTTGGGGGTGGCTCGCCCTCTTTTGCAAGTTATTTTTAGAAACCCCGACACCCGTTAACTTAAGTTATTTATAGTACTCGTGAAAAAAATCTGTCAAAGTGTGGGGGAAATAATTGGGACGCGTTTGGTGAGTCCATACTTTTTCCAAGGCCACTTAAACAACGCCATGTTTCTTAGATTTATTAGGCACAATTTATATGTACGTTTGGAGAATATTCCACAGAATATTCGAGAAAGCATGTGGCTGCAACTAGATGGTACACATTTCCAAATTGATGTCAGAAATGAGTTAGTAAGAGACATATTGTTTATGCTAGTTGACATCAGTTTGAGCATTTGTTAAAACATTTGGATTTAAAATTTTTAAATTATTTTTTTTTTATCTCTTTAATAAACTTTGTATTTGCTATTAATCTAGTTATGACTATTTTTTTAAACTGATTACATATCATCTATGTAAGTAATGACGTCAACTCCGTGAACGCCTATTTTTTAACAGACTTCAAAAGAAGGAGGTTCTCAATTCGTCGAGTATGTTTTTTTTTGTCTATGTACACCCATTACTCCGGAACGGCGGCACCAATTTGAATGAAATTTTTTACATTATGTTCAGGAAGTTGCTGTGGTGGTCCCATAATTTTTTGGACGAAATTGGTGCAGTAAAATCCAAGATAGCGCTGACAATATGGCGGTCAAAAAAATTAAATTTGATGAATTTTCTCCAAAATTAGTATAGGGAAATTTTCGAGGTTGTACCCAACAAATCTAAAATTATTTTTAAAAAATTCAATATGGCGGATCCAATATGGCAGACAAAAAAATTTAATTTTGTCCGATTTTCTCCAAAATTGGTGGTGGCGAGTTTTCCGGGTCGCACATAACGGATCCAAAATATTTTTATAAAATTCAATATGGCGGGTCCAATATGGTGGACAAAAAAATAATTTTTGTCCGATTTTCTCCAAAATTGGTACTGGGGAGTTTTCGGGGTCGCACATGGCGAATCTAAAATCATTTTAAAAAAAAATCAATATGGCGGATCCAATATGGCGGACCAAAACATAAATTTTGTTCGATTTTCTCCAAAATTGGTATGGGGGAGTTTTCGGGGTCGTACATAACGAATCTTATTTTAAAATTTCAATATGGCGTATTCAATTTGGGGGATAAAAAATAAATTTTGTCCTATTTTTTCCAAAATTGATATGGGGGAGTTTTTGGAATCGCACATTATGAATCTGACATTAGTTTAAAAAAATGAAGTATCGCGGATCCAAGATGGCGGATTAAACGTTCTACATCTCTCGATTTTGCCTAAATTAAACTGGCGGATTCAACATGATATCCTAAAAATTTTACGTCTTTCGATTTTCTCCACAACTGATATCGGGGATTTTTGAGGGTGTAAGTTATTAATTTAATAGTATTTTTTTCAGGATTTAATATGGCGGACTAAAAATTTTACATTTTTCGATTTTGTTCAAATGTGGGACTGAATCGTTTTTAAGGATGTAGATAGCGAATATAAAATTATTTTAAGAAAATCTAATATCTCCGGGGCAATATGACGGTCTAGAAATTTTGAATTTCTGGATTTCATCTGAAATTGGTACTAGGGGGCTTTGAAGGGTTTAGATTTAGATTACATTAAGATGTTAAAATTATTTTTTCGAAATCCAATATGACGGATCCGATATGGTAAGTTGAAAATTTTACTTTATTCGCATTTTATCAGATTTGGTATTAGGGTGTTTTCGGGGTCGTGTATTACGAATATGAAGTTAATTTTTTACAATATTAGGTTGACAAGGGAGTGCGGGAGTGAAAATTTTAAGTTTTCCGATTTTGCCTAAAATTGATATTGCGGGGTTCTTGGAGTGTATACAAACTCAATATGCACTATTAAATATATCGAGCTAAGAAATTTACGTCTCAAGTTCTTTAAATATCGATATTGGAAGATTTTGGGGCTTACATTAAAATCTAAAATTAATTTAAAATTTAAGATATTATATATACTATGATAGACTTTATTGTTTGATACAATTTCATCGGTTTTTGTAGAACTTTAAGAATCAAAGAATTTTTAGTGGTTCATTTCAGGGTGATTACAACTTTGGATAAAATGGGTACTTTTTTGCCACCTCGGAGTCATTGCGGGGTACACTAATCTCGATTAGTACTTAGTTCAAATAATTTATGGATATCATAATGAACTCAAAACTAAAAATCGAAAAATAAAATTTTTATAAAAAAAAATGAACCGACTTCTAAAAGTGCGCTAAAAAGTGAAAAATAACTATAAATCTCTGTATGAAATTGAAATTTTTGAAGTCGGCGCCAAGTTATTTCTAAATGAAACAAATAACTACTAATATATATAAATTATGGTAAGAATGCAATTACAAAGAAAGTATAGTTAATCTGTTTATGCGAATCCCATTTTGTCAGGTATAAGTTTGGCGCCGACTTCAAAAATTTCAATTTCATACAGAAATTTATAGTTATTTTTCACTTTTTAGCGCACTTTTAGAGGTCGGTTCAATTTTTTTTATAAAAATTTTATTAGAAATAAATTGTAAAAAAGTTGTGTCTAAGAACTGTTAAAATTGGAATATAAATTCCATATTAAATACAAGGTGTTCCATTTACAATAAGACAGTTACTTGGCTTTAATGATAATAAAAATCAAATGTAAATATTTATCAACTTTGTATAATTTTTTGAGATATATTTTGCAATAATTTTACAAAAAAACAATAGAGTTTACAACATCTCTGTATATATATATATATATATATATATATATATATATATATATATATATATATATATATATATAAATATATAAATATATATATATATATATATATATATATATATTTATATAAACACATTCTCTATGTGTGACAATCAATTTTACTTTCTTGCTGATTCAATTGTACTTGGTTTAATGGAGTTTTTATAGAAAAGAATTTTCACAAACAAGTAATCAATATATTCAAAACACATTTTGAAGTTTGTATTTTTATCTGTTTTAAAAAATGTTATGTCATGTTTCTTAGACATTACCACCAAAGACGAACTCGTATACAATTTCTTCGAGAATAAATCTGGCTTTGTCCGGTTCAGAGTTCAGGCTCCCCATGATGCCCATATAGCATTGTCCGCCCATCCAACGGATTATAGCCCCATGTACGAAGTTTTCATTGGTGGTTGGAATAACACTAAATCGGTAAGTAATTTCTTGATTAAGTAAATTCAAAATTATAATGCTTGGTATGGCAATCCTCCTTTCACATATTCAATGATATTTTATCGGTAGACAAAGTTTCATTTCGACAACCAAAAAGAGTGCGTCACAGTCCATTCCATGTTGCCAAATTTTCCTTGATATTTACGGAAAGACTAATTTTTTCTTTAAATGGAATGTCTAATGATATTGCATATTTGTAGATATAATCTGAGAAAAGTATTATTAAAATAGTGATTGGTACTTCAACGCAAAAACATTTTAACATTCACACTTAATACGATAACGTCTTAAGTTCGGCAATACCGCAAAAACTTCTACTAGAATTTCACGACTTTCAGCCAATAAAATCTTCTAATGCATGATATTGTGCCCAATACTACCGAGAAGTGGTGAACTAAGTAAAATTTTTCGAGGAAGAACACTTACCACTTCTACTGGACTGCGATTCCAATGTACACCACATTTTATGGGGATGCAGGGATATCAATCCCAGGGGAAGGAATTTACTGGACTTCCTCAGTATTAACAACCTAGAATTTATTAACAGAGGAAACATGTCTACTTTTATTACAAGTAGAGGGGCGTCTGCCATAACTATTTGTTCTTCAAATATGCAGAACTTGGTGAATAAGTGAGAAGTTGGTTCGGAGGTTTCCTTGTCAGATCATCGACACATCCTATTTGAAATTGACGTTGAACAAGATGCAGCAGTAACGGAATATCGAAACCCTAGGATTAAAAACTTCTTTCGAGAGAAACTGGGGAGCAGAGTCATGGGGTTTTTATTGAGATATAGTGACAAAGCTGATTTTGAAATTGCTACCAAACAAATCAGTGATGCACTTCGGGGTTCATTTGAGGAGTGTCAAATAAGATGCAGGGTCACAAACGCCAAAATATCTTGGTGGAATTCTCAATCGAGAACCACCGGGAAAATGTTCGAAAGCTTTTTAAAAAAGCGCTAAAATACCGAACTGAAATAAGTTGGGAAGAATGTAAAACTGCCCAGAGAATATACAAGAAGCAAATAAGAGACTCACAGAGGAGCGTGTGGAAGAAATATTGCAAGAGCATAGAAAGCATGCCGTCAGCATCCTGTCTCTGCGAAATACTATCTAGAGATCCTGGTGCGCGGTTTGGAGTACTGGGTATTCTTGAAGGGGGTCAAACCACGACAAAAGAGGGAATCTTAAGGAAGCTACCAAGAGTGCACTTTCCAGCCTTAAATCAATATGAGTGTGAATCTAAAGCACGAAGACTCCCCTTAGCACATCATGACTACAAGCTAATTAAAACGATAGTGACATATAAAAGGGTGAAATGGACGATGGAAACTTTTGTCCTTTTCAAGTCACCTGGTAAGGATGCTATATTTGCAGTTTTAATACAAAATTCCTCCGATATTATAATAAGCCACTTGGTGAAACTATTCCGCTCATGTTTGAGCTTGGGATATACATGCCGATGGCATGGAGGGCAACAAGTAGTTTTTATTCCCAAGGTAGGAAGAACAGACTATACAAATCCTAGGTCCTATCAGCCTCCCAATTCCTTATTAAAGACACTGAAAAGGTTGGTGGATTGACACATTAAGGAGGGAATAATGATGCAGAATCCCTTTTATCATTTACAATTTGTTATCAGGCAGGAAAATCCACAGATGTGGCACTACACCGATTCGTCATAAGAGTCGAAAATTCGCTCTTGGGTGGACGATCGGCATTAGGTACCTTTATCGATATCGACGGGCGTTCGACAACACGTCTCATGATTCGACTGTAATGCTCTGCAAAAACGAGGCTCTGAACTAACAGTAGTCGCACGGATCAAAGCTAATATATCCTGAGTTTAACAACGTAACTGTTAAAGCACTCTCAAATAGGGGCTGTTCATAAGGAACTGAATGATGCTGGTTTGTATACATAAGCCTATGCCGATGAGCTGTTCATTTTTTGCCCTGGTTACGATATCCGGGATCTGGAGGGACCAATGATGCAGGCCCTCCGGATCGCGGAACGATAGTACCACAGGGAAAGTCTCGAAATAAAATCGGACAAGGCCGAAGTGGTACTCTTTACAAAAAAGAGAAAAATGGGGAGACTTCCTAGAATTACATTGTCAAACAGGATTCTTCAATACAGGGGGAGAGTTAAATACATGGGAGAAATTCTGGACTCACAACAGCTGGAATGATCATATTGAGACTCAAACCAAAAAAAGCCATATGTTCTTTCTGCGTTTGTAAACGAGCCTTTGGGTGCACATGGGGGCTGATACCTAGAGTGCTATTTTGGATATATACTATGGCGACATGCCCCATGATAACGCACGCCACTATTGTATGATGGCGTAGTACAACAAAGCGCAAACATATCCTTCAACTTGACAAAGTTCAAAGAATGGCTTGTGTTGGAATATTGAGTACGATGAGGACTGCTCCCACTAGGGCTTTTGAAGTGCTGGTAAACCTGCCTCCTTTTTACTTATACATAGAGAATGAGGCCCTGACGACTGTTTATCGTCTCAGTTGCATCTTGGAATTGGAACGCACGGCTACTCAGGTGTCTGGGAAAGCGCGGTGGAGAGGTGTCCATCACTCTCCATGCAGACAGATTTTATGATGCTGGTTTTAAAACCCAGCCTCTCTTTGGATATATTTCTGCCTATTAGAGAGGATTGGGAGGGAGAACAATATCTTCCGAGAAATGGATCCTGGTGATATATTGATGAATCTCGAAAAGATGAAAGAGCTGGAGCCGGAGTGTTCAGCAGGAGTACAGGAGTCAGAGAGTACTACCCTTTCGGACAACCTGCGACAATCTTCACAGCGAAAATTTATGCTATTCTGCAGTGTGCCCATCTCGGTGAGAGGGATATAGACAGGAATAGGGTAATAAATATGTGCTCCGACAGTAGGGCTGCGGTATTGACAATGAAGTTTAGTGTCGTAACTTAACGACTGGTGTCTGAGTGCAAGGACGTACTGAATGATATGACAAGCAATGGTTTCGGCAACTGAACCATATGGATCAAAACCAATTCTACCCATCTCAATTGCCGTTGGCAAAAGGGAATTAAAATCGTTACTAGAAAGTAAATTTATTGAAACATGGAGGGGAACTCCTAGAATGAGTTGAGCTAAGGAACATATAACTGGACTTAGCGCACGGTGTACTAAGGAGCTTCTTTCTTAGGAAGGAAAGAGCTGCGAATTGTGGTGG
Source organism: Diaprepes abbreviatus (assembly GCA_034092305.1). Lineage (NCBI taxonomy): Eukaryota > Metazoa > Arthropoda > Insecta > Coleoptera > Curculionidae > Diaprepes > Diaprepes abbreviatus. Next base: position 1,349,624 of record JASJET010000072.1, on the reverse strand, counting down.
GATTGTTGACAGGACATTGTCATTTGAGGCCATCTTCATAAGATCGGTGTCGAAAACGACCCCACGTGCAAATGGTATTTGAAGGAGAATGAAACTGTTGGCCATGACCTCAGAGAGTGCCCAAAACTCAACGGACTGAGACAGAGATATTTCGAAGATTCAATTTTGTTACCGGAAGCAGTTAGGCCAATTCATCTAACGAGGTTGCATAGAAGGCGATCCGCCTCGATTGACCTGCAGCTATAGTGGGATGTAAAGGGCCCAATAGAGGCCTAAGCAGCGATGATCTAGTAAACCAACCTTCCTCTGTTTCATTCATTCATTCGTTCACTACAGAGAAGTGACGGAAAATTTTTCAGCAAGATTGTTCCATGTTTGGTAGTAAGGTATGAACAGTATAAGTTGGTATTGTATATTATGTCGAAAACCATTTATATTTAAATCTGACATTTCACAAGTAAATATTGTTATTTATGGGTTAAGTAAGGTATGTAAATTGTGAGTAATTAATCTGTGAATAATGATAAACAATGATCTACTATCCCCACATCCCTCGCCTACAAACTTGTTGGTTTGAATAAGTTACTGTCAGGATCCATCAATAAAAGGTCATTGATTTTGCAATAGAATAATATCTTGAGATGAAAATCAACTGAATTTAAATGCTGGGCATTCAACAAATCTCTTGGTGATTTTTCAGTTTCTACTTTAAATGTTCTTTTGTAGGTTATTCGTAGGAACAGAATGCAACCTGATGTTGTTGAAGTACCAACTCCAAAGATCCTCAGTGCCCATGAGTCCCGTGGATTCTGGATTCGATGGGAGAACGGGTCACTTACTGTAGGTCTCGAAAGGACACAAGAACCTTTCTTATCCTGGACTGATCCTAAAAGAATTCCAATTAATTACATTGGCGTGTGCACTGGATGGGGAGCTACTGGAGAATGGGTCATTCAACCTCGTGGGTATAAGTGTGCATTTTTTTTTGAAAAGACCTCAATTGTATTGTACTTTATTTAAAATGTACATCAGTTATAACAATGTATTTTTTTAGCTCAAGGAGGTACAAACACTATTGCAAAACACCTCTGGGTGAGAGCTAGAGGAGGTGAAGTACCTCCCGGTAGTTTTGGAGCAGGAGAAGACGATGGAGAACCATTATACGTCATTAGGGCGCACTACAGTCGTGGAGTAATTCCTGGAAAACTACTACCCAGTCACAGAACAGCCTATATTCCATGGGAAGGAGTTGAAAAAAGCGTAAATGAATACGAAGTAAGTTATCGATTTAAATTTTTGTTTCGCATACTTAAGGTTAAATACAGTCTTCAAGAACTCTTTAGGCAATTCTAATATGTTCGAAATATTCCGTAAAGTGTTTATCAGATTCAAAAACATGTTTTACTTTTTTGAAAGCACTTTAAACTCTGTATTCAGTACTGACATATTCTTTTCAGGTACTTTGCGATTTCTCCGGTGAATGGTGGGCCACCAAAGGAAGTAACATTCCATCTAATGCCCTTCCTGCTGGATGGACTGAAGATGGTGAAACCCTCTACGTTGGCAGGAAAGAACATATGGATACTTTAACCATCGGCGCAGTTCAGCGAAGCCGTGGAGTCCTCTCCATCCCCTATGGAGGAAAAGAAGTAACTTACTCCGACTACCAAATATTGTGTTCTAAAGATTAAAGATAAACTGCATCCAATTTCCTTTATAAAGCATGACTGCTTTGGTAGAACAATGCGTTAATACTTTTGATCTAATTAGTAATTTTTTTGTATTTAAAAGGAGCTCTGTGGATGCCTATATTCGAATAAATTACACTATATGTTAGGATTTTAAAAATTTTTAAAAATAGCACAATAAAATGAATGTAACTTAAAAGTGGCTTCTTAGGTGCTTTATTCGTGGTTATATATCAATAATGTAGATAAATATCTATTTTAAATCTATATAAACATATTGTAACCCTAGATAGGCTGCTTGGTTTTAAAATTTTACTATTTTTGTAAAAGGAAGAAATATATTTATATTAGAAAAGACCGTTTTTGGTTTCTAATATTCTTATTAAATCTAATGTTTAAGTTGGTATAGGTTATTGTAGTTAATCACTATAATTTTTTTATCAGTAAAACTTATGTGTTTCTTTTACAAACCTATTGATTATTGGCTAAATTTATACTTTTTGCTTTGCATTTTCGATTGCGTAACGCCAAAATTAACTTTTTTTAGAATATACAATTAGTTCCACCTACAAAGTAAAAAAGTCGTACGTTTTTGAAAACGTTAGTTTTCAGTCTTAGTCTCAATATAGAATCTAATTGTCAGTGTCTTTTATAATTGAGTCACATTGCAGAAGCCTGCTGCCAACCAACTTCTCTCTTATTCCGAAAGCGGGGCACAAGGACACCACACACCCTAAATCCCTGTGATCAATCAGTCTAACATCGTATATTTTAAAAACGATGGAGAAGGCAGTAGATAATTATATCAGAACAGAAATTCTTGATCAGAAGCAACTGCATCCTCATCACCATGCGTATCAAGTGGATAGGTCTCAGGGGCGGATCCAGCCTCTCTCTTTGGGAGAGGGAGGGCGGTGATATCATAAAAGTACAGTGTGACAAGAGAAAGCAAGTTGTCGATGGGAGGGGGGGGGAGGGAGAAGAGAACAGCAACATTCCCATTTCTAGTGTAAAAGGCAGGGTCGGGTCTATTTTTCTGAATTTGAAACACTTGGAGAGGTGGGGGGCGATCACAAGAAAAAACTAGTTGCCGATGGGGGGAAGAATGCGAGCAGCATACACATTTCTAATATAAAAGGCAGAATCTGTTCTATTTTCCCGAATTCAAAGCTCTTGGGAAGGGAAGGGGAATCGCAAGCGTACACATTTTTGTACTCTATTCAAGAACTAGAGTGAGTAATAAAACTGTTACCGAAACCTCCAACGTTCCTGCTCTAGCGCCACAGGTAACTGAGGACTGCAGTAAATCTAATTATATTTAAGTATTATAAGCTTTTATAAATTTACTGCAACAATAAAATTTCTGATAGTTCAATTTAATTTCTGTCAGTGAGCACAGTACACCTTACATTGTGTCCTTAGTAATTTATCTTGTTTGTGCTTGTTTTTATATACATATTATTTGAGATTAGTGAGATTCCCAAAAGATATGGCTTCCACATCTATATTTATTACAAAATCGTTAAACCAGGGCATTTTTTCCTCAACGAAAAACTTATTACGATGAATATTTATGATGCGTTAAGATATTAATATCTAGATAATAATGTTAAAAGCTCTATTGAGATGTGTTCCAACATGACAGGAGTTGGAAAATCTACTATCTACCGTATACTGAAGGAGAAAAAAACGACTGGAATTGTTAGTACTCCCAAGCCACATTCGATCACGGGCAGACGAAAAACTTCGTTGGAAGAAGAGATGTAAACTGTAATAAAAGGAGTTGTACATACATTTTATTATGAGAAGCAGATCCCAACCGTCGACAAAATTCTAACTAAAATCAATAAAGATCGGGATTTACCTAAAATTAAAAGAACTGAGCTCTGAAAATTGCTCAGAGAACTTACTTTTTGCTGAAAAAAACCAGATAGGAAATTTGTTCTTATAGATCGTCCGGAAAATGTCCGTTGGAGAAGGAAATATCTCTCTCAAGTAAAAGGTAGAGTTGTTTGAAATAACACAACTTACAAAATTAGTAATTTAACTGAACTTTTGAAAGATTTTTTTGAATAAAATTACTGCAAAAAATTGGGAAAAATCCATATAAAAGTATAAAAGAAAATGTGGACACTCGATCTCATGATCGGTGAAATCGAGGATTTTACCGATCATTATAATTATAATTAATTTGAGCGAAGATAGCTTCACTGACTTTGATTATGAATTAGATACGTAATGTTTACCAGCGCAAACACAACTGATTATTTTAATTTTCTATAACATATAAAAATTAATTACATTTGAAGCCCTTTTCAGTGTTTAGTTGTAATTCTGCAGATGGTTTAAGAAATAAACTGAAACGTCAAATGTCCTAAAAATGTTTTTATTTAATAATAAAGTGACCAATATCCCCAAAAAATTCTAATATTATATGGACGAATTAATTTTTTTATATATATTTAACTTCTTGTATTTTTGACAATGGGTATTTTGTAAGTATTTAGATTATAACTTAGAATTTTTTGAGAGAAAAAGACTACGTTTTAGTCTGAATGTGCCAAAAACGGTTTCTTTGCCAAAATAAAAATAATAAAAATACAGTTGTGATTTGTGTTAAATATGTCAAAAATATTTTTTTTAATTTTAAGTTTATTACCGAAATAATATTCTATGCCATAAATACTTTGTGATAAAATAAACCTCCTTACGATGCGTATGACGAGCATTAAAATACTTTTTAACACTTCACACTTCCAAATATCTATTGTTATCCAACCCAAATAGTCCATTATTATAGACCGGTATTTTTGATTATAAAATTTCTAATCCATTCTTATGAAAAATATATGTGTCCGACAGGTTTTGTCAAAGACACCGGACTAAAGAACACAGGAACTTTACGAACAAAAAAAAAAAGATAAAAAATCATTTATTACTCTCTCTAGTTCTTGAATAAACTATAGTATAAGAGACAATATTGGGTCTATTTTCCTGAACTCAAAGCTCTTGGGAGAGGGGGCGATCGTCCCCACCGCCCCCCTCCCTTGGATCCGCGCCTGGTAGGTCTACGGTAACCGCACTAATACAATAAACAGATGAGATTCAAGAAACACTGAGCAGGAGGCTTCTTTGATACCGAAGGGGCTTTTGACAACACTCCACATGAGGTAGTCAAAACAGCTCTCGACGACAAGGGAGTGGACGGAACGATATCCAAATGAATAGCACGACTTCTGTTCACTAGAATAGCAGAGAGCGAGATAGGACAGGATACTATCGTCCTCTGTACCACCAGAGGATGTCCACAGGGGGGAGTAGCCTCCCTACTTATGAGAAGTTTAATTGTAGGCCATCTCCTCTGTGATCTGACTGACCTCGGCATATCTTGTCAGGGCTATGCCGATGACATGGTCGTGATCGCAAGAAGCAAATTCGCGAATACCCTCTGTGGCATAGTTCAAAGAGGGCTTGAATACACCAGATGATGGAACTAAACATCAACCCCACCAAAACCACTCTAGTAGCCTTCACAAGGAAAAGAAACCTCAATCTGAAGACCATCAAAATGGATGGGAATGTTATTGAGTAGAAGTCAGAGGTCAAATATCTGGGACTGACCCTAGATAATAAACTCTTCTGGAATAAGCATGAAAAATAAGTAATCACAAGGCTACAAAAGCCTTGATTGTCCCTAGAAATTCTTTAACTAATACGAGAGCCAACCTCAATAAAGTTCAAAGACTGGCCTGTGCATGTATAACCGGGACAATGAAAACCTGCCCAACGGCCGCCATAGAACTAACTAGAGGAACTGAATGATTTGAGTGAAGATAAAAAAGTCACCCTTATGTGGATAACGGAACATACCGGGATAGAGGGAAATGAAATAGTAGACAAGCTCGCCAGGAAAGGGGCTGAGATACTTTTTCTGGAGCCAGAGCCTTTCTGTGGAATCAGTAGCAGCGTAATGCTGGAAGAACTACAGATAGTAGAAGAAAGCAGGAGATCCAATTATTGGATGGGTAACTGCAAGGATTGACACAGAAGAAGATACTTCTGAGGAACTGCAACCAGAAGAGATTCAAAGAATGCATGAACTTGAGTAAAAACTAGCTCAGAGTTCTGACAGGGTTCTTGACAGGACAATGTCACTTGAAAGGACACCTCAAGAAACCCGGATTGGTAGAAAGAGAAGAGTGCAGATTCTGTGAGGAGGAAGACGAAACCTCTATTCATATCTTTACAGCGTGCAGCGATCTAGAAAACCCTAAGATGCGGTTCTTGGGAGCACACAAAATCGAAGTTGGATAACTACCCACTTTGAAGCAATCCAACATCCTGAGATTCCTGAGGGAAATAGCACTGGAGGACTTGCTCTAGCCGATAAGGTAACTCTTACGACAGGGCAACATTAGGGGGGCACAGTAGATCTACCAGGTCGCAGTGTACAGACCCCAACTCTACGCACATACATACAACCAACTTCTCTGCATGGAACAGCGATAAATTTTTCCATATTCTTCGTATTTTTACATTTCGTTACTTTAGAGTGCATATACGTTTTGTTACAAAGTTGAACCTCCTATAAATCCCACACATTTTTGCGAAAATTTGTTACAGGCGAAGAAATTTACATCCACTGCTGGATTTGGATTTATTGGCCCCAGCTTTTTTTGCGAAGTTTCTTCAAACCATCAAGGCTATTGTAGTCTTTTTGATTACTTATTTTTCCTGTTTATTCCAGAGACGTTTACTATCTAGGTCCAGATATTTACACCTCTGACTTCCACTCAATAACATTTCCATCCATTTTGATGGTTTTCAGATTCAGGTTTATTTTCCTTGCTAAGGCTAATAAAGCGATTTTAATGCTGTTGACATAAGTTCCATCATCTGGCACCATTCTTTAATATTTGTTTGAAGGTTGTAGACAATATCAAGATTGACTAAAATATGTTTGTCCGAATTGCATTGTCTATATTTTTGTTTATTTTTACGACGTTTCGATAAGGTTGTATCTCTAATCGTGACCAAGTATAGACTAAATATTTTGTCTTAAGACTACAAGTTTATATAGGGACTGCGTCCATTGAAGCGCAAAGTTTCGCTTCACTATACACACCTCAATGATTTGATGTTACAAAGTAGTGGTTGCCAAAGATTAGGTATCTCAACACTCGGTTTACTGAAGAAGGAGCCCTTCTCCTAGATGAAGCTACACAACGCTACGAAGAAATCAAAGTTAAAACTTTGTCAGGTGATTATGAGCCAATTTTCCATAAAATATAAACATATGCAATAAGTTGAAAGAAATAAACTAGAAAAACTAAAATCACATCAACAACCGACTCTACTTGAAACCTAGGAAAGGGGCTTAATTTCGCAGTAATACCAAAAAGCATGTCTGTTTTAGACATCATAAGCTCTGTAGAATCTATACAAGTCGACGAAAACCATTCCGACAAGTTTAGGTGGAAAATAAAATCAACTTTGGAAGACAAGAAAAATCCAGTTCAAAATTTCTCCAAGCTAGAAGCATCAGCCTTAAAAGAACTTCGTAAGGATGAATCCATAAAGATATTACCAACGGACAAAAGAAATGCAACGGTGATAATGAACATCGTAACGTGCGACCAAAAAATCGGAGATATCCTGGAAAAAGGAAAATATAGACAATTAGCTCGTGACCCCACTGAATCTATAGAATCAAAAATCTTCAAAACACTAAGGAAATACCAAGACTATGTACCTGAAAATCTACGATCGCCACATCTTTAAGGAGTACCCAAATTCATAAAACGAACATACCATTAAGACTAATAACCAGCTCCAGAGGATCCCAAACAAATGCTCTGGCGAAGTTTCTTTTAAAAATCCTACAAACTTTAGAAGATAAGACGAACACCTATGTTAAAAATGCTATACATTTCGTAAACAATATTAGTAACATCAATCTAGAGCCAGACGACAGACTAATAAGCTTTGACGTGGAAAGTCTGTATACTAATTTACCATTACGGGAATCACTAAACATAATCAAAACTTAACTTTCAAACGATATATATATATATATATATATATATATATATATATATATATATATATATTTATATATATATATATATATATATATATATATATATATATATATATATATTTATATATATATATATATATATATATATATATATATATATATATATATATATATATATATGGAATGGTTCGAAACTCATGCCATAGAAACAGCAACAGTAAAACCGAAAGTCTGGTTGAGATATCTCGATGATACCATTAAGTTTACCATAGAAAAAGAGGTAAATTATCAATTGGCCTTCCTAGATGTCATGGTGGACAATTCAAACGAAACTATTAAAACTTTAGTATACAGAAAGCTAACACATCCTGGACAATATCTTAATCATAGTTCTAATCATTCTGTGGTAACAAAACGGGGAATTAACCTCTATAATCGCACTATATCTATATGCAAAAATGCTGATTCATTGGAAAAAGAGGTAACAAATATTAAATCCGATTTAAAATAGAATGGTTATCCTTTAAAACTAATTGACAGCAAGAACCTTTTTCACAATCCTGTACATTAAAGGAACTTCGGAGAAAATAAGATGAATTGTCAGTAGTTGTGGTGAAATGTATATTGGAGAAACCAAATGATCGCTAGAAGTTAGAATTAAGGAACATAAAACTCATACATAAAAAGGGGAAACGTCGAGATCAGGTATTGCAGAACACGCCTGGGATAAACAACACCATATAAAATGCTCTGAAGCTGCGGCAATATATGCGGAACCCAACAGGAAATAAAGAAAATTTATAGAAGTAGCTTACATTAAAAACAATAATGGAATCTTCAGTAAATCGAGTGTTGAGAAACTTAATCTTTGACAACCACTACTTTGTAACATCAAATCATTGACGTGTGTACAGTGAAGCGAAACTTTGCACTTCAATGGACACAGTCCCTATATAAGCTCGAAATCTTAAGCCAAAACATTCAATTTATACTTGATAACGATTAGAGATAGAACCTAATCGAAATGTCGTAAAAATAAATAAAAATAAAGACAATGCAAGTCCGAAAACCCCATTTTAGTCATTCTTTAATATGTTTAAGTCTTCTCGGGACTATATCGAATTTGCCCCTCGCGATTATGACTACGTCATCGGCATAGCTCTGACCGGATATGCCAAAGTCAGATCACAGAGGAGTCGATTTACAATAACAGAGCAGACTTGAATAAGGGGTTAAATGCCAAAAAGCAAAATTTTCAGGAGAGTTAAAAAAAGTTATCAATTTATGAATAAAACTCGACGTAATTTGACAAAACTGTTTGCAACTTAAAACATATACATAGCAAGAAAAACACTCAAAGATCAAAAATGTTTTCAATACAAACCAAAGAAAATCAAAAAAATAGAAAAGGTTTAGGTACCACTAGCTTTTTCATGGTAAGTAAATGTCAATAACTATGCTGTCAGTTTTTGAAAGAACTTCTGTTGCTCTGGTAAATGAAGATATGGGATAATAGCACATAAATTTTGCTTTTTAGCCGCATTAAGCTTTGGAATCGATTTTTATCCAACTATCTGGATGTTTTTTATTTGGTCTTCAGTTATATTTTTCTCTAGAACTTTTATCTTTTGTTAATGTTCGATATCACTATACTATTTTTTAATAAACACGTATCCTAGATTATCTTTCGTAACTCGTATCTGTGACAATGTTGATACTGAAAGCTAAGTAGTAGATATTAAGGAATCTGCGGCTTGTGGCAAATTTAAAAAGTGTTTAGGTTCCATTTTTACAACTCTATATAGCTGTATTGATCTGGTATCTCTCATAAGTTGTTCTGTTCTCAGACACGGAGCATTTTTTAAGTCTTTTTCTTCTTTCAAACTGCGAAATGACGATCATTTGGAAAGTAACTGTGACCGCTAACGAGGAATTGCATAGTAATTTCTATATCGCCACCCAATTCTTAGTCTGTCTGGTGCAGTTGTCACACCATATGTTCAGCTTTTCTCTGTAACGTTGGAATTCAAAACCTTTAGTAAGCAGTACATAATTCCATTAGATCTCCTGGAAGCTTGGGTTTTCATTCCGAACACACATGAATGCTTCATTTTTATCACCAATATGCATACTAAAATTGTAAATAGACAGTTGCCTCATATAGTAGAAATTAGAGTGCGTTAACGTTGGAATGAATACGTTTTCTAAATCTATTGTTATTTTGCAAGTATCACTTCCCGGTTGCTCTGAGGAAGCACACGTTTAAGATCGGTTTGAGTTTTTTCTGCTTTACGATGGTGCAACTCAAATTTGGAAATTCCTCTCTGAAAACTCTGCAGTAGTTTTTATATAGCACTTATGAGGATTTTATTTTATTAGAAGCTTTTGCAAGACGATGTACATTAAGGTCTAGGCTAAGGTAAAATTTTGAGCTAGAGTAATGGCTCTCGTCTTTTGTACTAAATTTAGGTGACTTATAATACGCTTGCGATCTTCTTTAGTGTAAACTTTTCGATAATTGCCATGTATGTATGTGTCTAGCGTTGGGAGTCTGTACACTGCGACTATTGTGCTCCTCTACTACTGCCCAATCGTAAGAATTACCTTATCGGCTAGAGCAGGTCCTACAGTCTTATAGGAATCTCAGGATATTGGACGGCTTGATCAACTGTTAATCTACAATCAGCAAACAGAGAAGACGCCAAATGAGAATATGCCGAAACGTCTGCAAACTTCTACAAGAAACAAAATGAACGAACGCATATATATATATATACATGTGATTCAGCGATTCAGCATCAATCCGGGAATATATGCGTTCGTTCATTTTGTTTCTTGTAGAAGTTTGCAGACGTTTCGGCATATTCTCATTTGGCGTCTTCTCTGTTTGCTGGTTGTAGATCAACAGTTGATCAAGCCGTCCAATATCCTGAGATTCCTATAAGACTGTAGGACCTGCTCTAGCCGATAAGGTAATTCTTACGATTGGGCAGTAGTAGAAGAGCACAATAGTCGCAGTGTACAGACTCCCAACGCTAGACACATACATACATGGCAATTATCGAAAAGTTTACACTAAAGAAGATCGCAAGCGTATTATAAGTCACCTAAATTTAGTACAAAAGACTAGAGCCATTACTCTAGCTCAAAATTTTACCTTAGCCTTGACCTTAATGTACATCGTCTTGCAAAAGCTTCTAATAAAATAAAATCCTCATAAGTGCTATATAAAAACTACTGCAGAGTTTTCAGAGAGGAATTTCCAAATTTGAGTTGCACCATCGTAAAGCAGAAAAAACTCAAACCGATCTTAAAGAAGCGTGTGCTTCCTCAGAGCAACCGGGAAGTGATACTTGCAAAATAACAATAGATTTAGAAAACGTATTCATTCCAACGTAAACGCACTCTAATTTCTACTATATGAGGCAACTGTCTATTTACAATTTTAGTATGCATATTGGTGATAAAAATGAAGCATTCACGTGTGTTCGGAATGAAAACCCAAGCTTCCAGGAGATCTAATGGAATTATGTACTGCTTACTAAAGGTTTTGAATTCCAACGTTACAGAGAAAAGCTGAACATATGGTGTGACAACTGCACCAGACAGACTAAGAATCGGGTGGCGATATAGAAATTACTATGCAATTCCTCGTTAGCGGTCACAGTTACTTTCCAAATGATCGTCATTTCGCAGTTTGAAAGAAGAAGAAGACTTAAAAAATGCTCCGTGTCTGAGAACAGAACAACTTATGAGAGATACCAGATCAATACAGCTATATAGAGTTGTAAAAATGGAACCTAAACACTTTTTAAATTTGCCACAAGCCGCAGATTCCTTAATATCTACTACTTAGCTTTCAGTATCAACATTGTCACAGATACGAGTTACGAAAGATAATCTAGGATACGTGTTTATTAAAAAATAGTATAGTGATATCGAACATTAACAAAAGATAAAAGTTCTAGAGAAAAATATAACTGAAGACCAAATAAAAAACATCCAGATAGTTGGATAAAAATCGATTCCAAAGCTTAATGCGGCTAAAAAGCAAAATTTATGTGCTATTATCCCATATCTTCATTTACCAGAGCAACAGAAGTTCTTTCAAAAACTGACAGCATAGTTATTGACATTTACTTACCATGAAAAAGTCAGTGGTACCTAAACCTTTTCTATTTTTTTGATTTTCTTTGGTTTGTATTGAAAACATTTTTGATCTTTGAGTGTTTTTCTTGCTATGTATATGTTTTAAGTTGCAAACAGTTTTGTCAAATTACGTCGAGTTTTATTCATAAATTGATAACTATATATATATATATATATATATATATATATATATATATATATATATATATATATATATATATATATATATATGTAAGCGAAGGTTTTCGGGCATCCCGTGTATGTGCTGAGTCCCTCTCAGGACTGTAAGGCAGCTGACGTTTCGGTGAAATCTCATTCACCATTTTTAAAGTTCACTGTATGGCGTCTACGAGCGAACTGACGCCTGCGACTCCGGTGTTGTCGGTCCCGTGTGCGCGTCGGACGCGTTCGTTTTCCGAATGTTTTTTATGTAAGTAGCACCACAGACAAGATCGCAAGAATTCTCAGGGGACACAATATTGAAACCATTTTCACCACAGATTGTAAAGTAAAAGATCTCTTTCCAACACCTAAAGAAAGAATCCCTCTAGAAAACCATATATTACATATATATATATATATATATATATATATATATATATATATATATATATATATATATATTATATATATATATATATATATATATATATATATATATATATATATATATCGTTAGAATAACTTTGTTATTTTTCATGGCACAGACTTTTTATTGAGTGAAAACGCTCTACAACCAATAGAAGTCAAGATAGACTTTTTTTTAAAATCATATCTATGTTGTCTATAAACTTTAATAGTCGAAATTTTCGCAGATTTTAAACGAGGGCCTATATTTTATGACGCAATGAAAAAGTATGCAATTTATGCATTGTCCATGAAGTGAACCCAAGATACTGTTAAATTTTCCATCGCGCTCCAATTTGAAGTTCCAAAGTTATAATAGCTTTGTTCGCGGGTCACTTTCCGAACCGATTCAGAACTAGTACGGAAATAGTTCAGGATTGCCGTACAGCGCATGCTCAGTTATTAACCGGTTCAGGATTTGTTTTTACCGCGAACGATTTTGGAACTTTGAATCGTCCACTCCGGTATGCATACGGTGTTAAATGCTGATTAAACTAGTTTTTTTCTGTTTTAAATAACTTAAAACTGTCTTTTATTAGGTTTTATTATTTGTATTATTTTAAAGAAATATTGAATTATAATTGTTATTCTTATATAATATAAAGTCTAACTGTCAGTTCCTTTTAGAATAAAACGTCTTGTTTTTTGCTGAATAGAATTTTTGATAAACAGATATATGTTTTAACAGATATCTATTGTTTACTCTTTATTTTGTGTTTTGGGCGCCTCAAAGTAAATCTAATTCTCAACATACGCCTAATAAAATGATGGGGGTTTTTCTAAACAAAAAATAAAACGCAATAGTTTTAGGTCCATTTCTTTTTGATTCAAAAAACATTTTTAATAAAATTAAAAACCGGTCTGATACGTCCTTATACGATGCAACTTCATTTATCGCAAACCATAATACGCGCCAGTTCTTGTCCATTTCTCAGCTTAACTGAAAATGGGGGGGGGGGCAAAATTTCCTCAAAATAATTAGCACTTTTAGGAATTTTGAGTAACTCTAAAATTTCTTTTAAGTCCTCATCGCTGGATGATAAATGATTTGACATAATGGGAGTATTCACTAAAAATATTTTTTTTAGGTTCAAACTAACACTTTTTTAACTTATTATTTAAGATTCTAGGTCGATTAACACTAATTAAAGTAAAACCAATATAATATAATAAAATATATACTGGAACATCAAATGCAACGAATGACATAAACAAGAGAAAAACCTAAAATAAAATTAAAACAATTGTCAAATAGTTTAACATTGCGGCCGTAGCATGAACGTTGGCGCTGCATAAAATTCCGAACTTACAGTTCTTCTTCAATTCTTAGAACCGGTAGGACTGGTTCAGAATCGATTTCGAACCGAATTATTTTCTCCGCGAACATGGGACTGTAACAAAAAATTCTGAACTTTGTTATCCGCGAACGCTGCTATTTCAACTGCGCATGCGTATTAGTTCAGAATCGGTTCTAAATCCTTACCGCGAACAAAGCTAATATCGCCGCGCGAAAACGAAGCTCCGAGCTGCTGCCCCACCATCATCCACAGCTCATTTCTGCACGTACTACACTTCATGCACAATGCATATTAAGTCATAAGATATATGTCCTCGTTCAAAATCTGTTAAAATTTGAACTCTTACAGCTAGATTCACTAAGAAGATTTAAGATTTACACCCGATCTAGTTGCCATGAAATTTAAATCATAGTCGGCCAGTCTTGTTTCGCTTGCGATATTGTCATAATTTATATTAGATGTGTCAACAAATAAACGCTTATATAGGGATATTAAGGTAAGATTCTGGCGCTAAAACCTTGAAATATTTAGGAGAAATAGTTGTATTCCGAAAACAAATAAAATTCTCCATTTTTGCAGGTTCAGCAATAAAACAAAATGATTTCCTTATGCTTTTATTTTCAGGTTTTAAAACATTCTACCTACTATTGCTTTTGTCAGTTTAAACTCTCAGCTGTCAATTTAGGGCGTTTTAAATCTAAACCATATTAGTGAATCCGGTTGTTAATGTTTATAAACAACAGGGATATCATTTAAAAAAATGTATATCTTGACACCTATTGGTCGTAGAGCGATTTTTCTTCTAAAATCCGGGGTTTTCAACCACCTTTATAGCCTCTCTAATAACAAGACAGTAATTGTTTATAAACAAAAAAAAATACCTCTTCTATAATCCATTTTTTAACAACAATTTTGAAATAAATGTATTATTTTTTTTAACTTTCCTTGTAGTTTAACCTTTCAAGAATCCATTTCACTTCAAAAAATGTCTCTAGAAACATTATCTTCTGAGCAACAATTGTTTAAACTTTTGCTGCCAGATTCACAAAGAAAATTTAAGATCTAAACCCGATCTAGTTGCCATGAAATTTAAATCTTATAGTCAGCCAGTTTAATTCTCTTGCAGAGCCCTCTCATCTGATTCATCTTTGATAGTAAAAAAAATCTTTCTAACTGCATATACTCTTTATATCTCAACTCCCACTGGTTTAGACTTGTTTTTCTAAATTTTTTCCTATAACTTCCTTTTCTTTATATTTTTTATTATTTCGTAGTTATACCAAACTGGATATCTTCTTTTAGAATGTCTAGCCTTTGGAATATAAATATCAAATACATTATATACACATTTGTAGAAACTATTTACTGCTACATTAACATTATTATGGTTAAGAACATCAGATCAATCAACCTTCTTTAATTCACAGTAGAAAAGCTCAAAATTACCTTTCTTAAAATTATAATGTACAACATCATTCAAATGGTCACTTGAGCAACCACTATTAAAAATGTTTAATTCCATATTACTGACATATATTTCAGTAGAATTGCTTATTACTAGGTCTAAAATGTAATCATTTACATTTTTTACATAATTATATTGAAAATAACCATTATAATCCAAAAACTGCTTTAGATCTCCTAAGCGACCCCTATTTCTATCATTACCATACTCATATTAAAATCACTTACAATAATACATATTTCATTTAGCAAGTTCTATTCACAATATTCATAAAAATATTTAATTTTTCACTTTCAAACATTTTAATTTCTCTTGCCCTTATTTTGATAATAAAGTTTTATCATGTGGACATGCTGCTCAATCGTGTAACTTGTCATGGTAATTTGGCATCTGTAACAGAATAATAAACAACAGATTAGACAGATGACACCTTAACAACATGGCCGCCACAGGCGGCCAACATCGATCCCGTCCTTATTGAAAAATCCTTTAGCTATTAAAATGATACAGACAATAATAAATTATTGTGATAATGCGTTTGGAAGTTACTAAAAGTTATTCAGAAAACTAATGCAGAAAATAACTGAAGATTGTTGAAATGGTGAAAACTTAACATGAATACCTCAAGAAATATTATACTTGCTAGTTAAGATAGTTTAGTTATTCGTTGGAATATCTCATAATAAGGATTAAACCATTTTTTTTGGAGATTTATCGCTAATTATTAGAAACAGAACAATTAACATTTTATGTTCATATTTTAAAACTATGTCAGTTAGAAATGACCTTTTGTTCAATATATGGAGACTATCGTAAAAAAAAACCTTTTTTGCTCTATTTTATAAATGTCAAATACTCTTACAATAATGGTCGAAAGTGACATATTAACACTTTATGATGAGGCCATTAAGGGTGCTTAAAGTGTGCTTAAGTTCAGCCAGATCGGTTAACTAGTTTATGAGTAATGTCAATTGCTTATTAAAAACATCAACAACCTGATTCACTAACATGGTTTAAATTTTAAACGGCCCTAAATTGACAGCAGAGGGCTTAAACTGACATGAGCAAGAATAAGTCAAGCAAGTTTTAAACCCTAAAAATACAAGAATAAAAAAATCATTTTGTTTTACTACGGAACTGACAAAAATGGAGAACTGTACTTATTTCGGGACACAACTATTTCTTTTACATATTGCAAAGCTTTATCGTAAGGTTCTTTATTAGTAATATCCCTATATAAGCGTATATTTGTTGACATATAAATATATATATATATATATATATATATATATATATATATATATATATATATATATATATATATATATATTGTATAAATAAGCGCTCAAACATAAATAGTGAAGAAATCAGACACAGAAAGGTTAAATAATGTATTTTAATGGCTAATAAGCCAGTAAATTTGCTTTAGTAGGATAGAATTAGATTTAAGGATGGGATAAGATGTTTTGTTTAATTTGTAGTGTAAATAAACAGATACAGTCTTAAGAAAAAGACAATAAAACCCAAAATTCTTGACTAAGTAAAATAATTGAGAATTTGGTATATTCTTTAAAAATATGACATATTTCTCTCTATAAAAACTTAAGGCAATTAAAAAACTATGTAAAAAGTATTGTACTAGTTAGAGGAAATGTTAATACAAACAAATATATATATATATATATATATATATATATATATATATATATATATATATATATATATGAATGAATAAAAACAGTGTGGATGCTTTTAAAAAACTAATAATGAAGTGTTACACATCGTTTTTGGTCCCAATAACACAATCACTCATAAGACACAAAAGTGCGTGTAGTGGAAAAATTAGTACAAAATTCAGACAAAAACACCGTGAATAGTGATAAATAAACATTAATGTAGGAAATAAATGAAAAATGTTTTAGTTTTAAGAGTTATTATAGAAATTATGTATAGATTAAAACCATAATTTATATAAAACTGTAGATTTAATTAGTTTATAAGGTAAATTTAAGATTATTTTAAGCAATTTTGGCACTAACATGTTAAGAAAATTTTGTTAAATAATAGGGTAATAATATTATAGCAACAATAAACATTTTAGAGTTTTTTCGAATAAAATTTGAGTAAAATTATCATAAATTTCAATGTGCAAAGTGTTAATTTTTATTAATTTTAATATATAAATAATATGCCAAAGTGGTTTTTATAAATATCAAAATATCGAGAAAACTCTAAATTTTATTTATTGCAAGCTCAATTACGCTCAATAGTCAGATTTAGGGCAATATATTAATAAAAATATAAAAATTTCAGTCAAAATTGGTAAAATTAAAAAGCCACCATAAAATTCAATTTTTCCGGGTATTATGATTTATCAAGTTGCCAGGTGTCATAAAATCTGACCAATCACAGTTCAGAAATTTCTTATGTTTTGGCCGACTATAAAAAGCCAAGGCGTAAGAATTTCGGGAGAGTTGAATTTATCAGTTTGCTGAAAGCACTACGTTCTCGAGTCCCGAAAATTTACATAACCTCAAATTTTCAATTGTTTAAAAAAAGAAACAGAAGTTTTCCTATGTCACAACAAAACAAAAGTAAAGCATTTTGGTTTTAAAAGAGGTTTTGTGTTATTGTTGTTGTCAAGTAAAAACAGAATTTAATAATTTAGTTAAAGTAAATAGTAAAAGTTTATAAGTTTGTCCTGTAAAATAATTGTTCAACTCTCAGACAACAACAAATACGATAATATTGTGATAAGAAGAATATAGAAAAAATTTAATTGAATTGAACTAAGAAGAACACAACTGAACGAGACTTTGAATAATATTTTGTCAATTCCTTACTTTATAGGAAACGACAACAAACATATTCTTGGAGATTTGAGGGTTTTTAAAGAAGAAAATAAATAAAATTTCTGAAATTGTGTTTTATAATATATTGGGACCAAGTAAAAGAAAACATAACAAGGTATTTATATAAGATAGGCAGTAGAAAACTTTAATTTTTTCGTTGACATTGAAAACTAGCATCCAATAATAATCTAACTTTTCTTAAAACAAAAATAATTAAATAAATAAATTAAAGTTTGCTATTCTAATCTGTTAGAATAATAATAATAACCACTTGAATCACAACACAGCACACGATAATTTGTTTAAAATAATATTATTTTTGAGAAATAAACGACGCTTTCCATCTAAAACTGCACTATAGCCATCTAGTAGACGAAACTAAAACGTTGCCAATTAGTGATACAGGTTGTTAAAAGACAATACATGGTAGATAAAAGTAACTAATAAGTAATATTGATTAGAAATAGTGTTGGATAAAAGATAAAAGTGTTGACCATTAAATTCATATAGTAATAATTAATATTGTGCAATTTTTTTATATTGTTAAATAAAATTTATATTTTGTGTTTTAATCCTTCTGTGTATTGATTGTCTGAGTGATATCTTATAAATCACTGAACTCACCTGAGAAGGAGTCAATTTACAGGTAGTAACACATCTATATCTACATAGATAATTTGAAAATTGAAAATACTTAAAATTGGAGAAGAATAGTTATAATTTATTATAATTATTTTTAACCTGACGCTCAACAAATAAATACTAATTTTTAATTAAATTTTGGCCATATTTTGAAAAGTTATATATATATATATATATATATATATTTACATATATACATATATATATATATATATATATATATATATATATATATATATTTATATACATACATATATATATATATATATATATATATATATATATATATATATATATATTCAATTTTTCCAGAAAACTTCCTTATTAACTATATTTTGATGTTCCATAGTTGGTTATGCGAGATTCGATTGTTCGTCTTTACACTCGACAGTTATCAATGGAGAAGCCTAAAATCAAATTTCCAACAAAGTTTTAGAACATTCTATTTGGAAAGTAGAACAGATAGCGAAAAACTCACTTCACCAGCGAAGTTGTCGTCAAGAAAGAAATTTAGGAACGGGGTTTCAAGAATATTGTAGAAGTTTTTATAGTAAATGCTAGACAGCAGATGGCTGAAATGGATCAAATAGATTAAACGTTGACTGATTTTATGGAACTTATAGAACAATATCGCCTTAAAGACGAGCAAGAAGAAGAAGAACGGCGCTAAAAAGGGAAACGGGAAGAAGAAATCCGTTGCGAAAAAGAATAGCACCGTCACGGGTTCCCTGGTTGCTTGCAATAATGTAACGGAAAGATTGCTTATACCTGTTAACATTTAAGTTTGTTTGCTTATAACTTTAAATTACCAATTAATGTGATAAACCACAAAGTTTAAAAAACTTGATTTAAATATTAATTACATAATTGATATTAAAAATCAAAAAGAATCCGCTTGAATAAAAAAAAATGTATAATTCATATTTCTGGAAACTATTTTCGACCTTTTTCTGTTTTTTGCGTATGAAATATTTTAATATCGATTTGTAAGCAAATTTAAGATTTATCGAGATGAATTGAGAATACGTATTAGCTTTTTTTCACCTTGAAAATGTCAAAATAAATAAACTTAAATTTGTTAAAGTGTTCCAGAACATGTTATAATATTTAAGAAATAAACCCGAATGTGACAGAGGCGACTAATAGTCAGAATTGCTGATTGTAAAGTTGAGAAAATCCCATACTTGACAATGCCGAAAATATCTGATTCAGTAATAAAATAGCCATTTTAAAATAGGAAAAGTCGAAAGTTGGATATGAATTTTAACTGCGGAAAAATAAGTAAATAATTATAATGCGCCGTTGTTACTTTAATAACGTTATTAAATAAATTAAAAAGGCGGCTATTGTTTCTAACATGTTGCGAGATTTAATGGGACCTCATCAACAACCCCGCAATTTATGTTAAATCCCGAAATTTACACAAATACTTGAAACTTGAAAAAATCGTAAACTAAAACCTGGTGGTCGAACGAACTCTAAAATTAATAAAAAACTTGACGTATTACTTCGGCAATAAAAATAACAACTTAGATTAATATTCTTAGGTACGATAGGCGTGAACGGTGGCGACTGAAAGTGGCGGTGATTGGAAAATTTATTAACCTGCGTTGACGTTTCGCTAAAATCGAGAAAACTTTAAAAAATCGTTGTAAAAATAATCGTGAGAAACATAGTTGAAAATCAATGGGAAATGCGCAATAATAAAAAACAAAAATAGCTGATCGTACCTATTAATACCACAGTCTTTCACCAATTACATTCATCATTTCAAAAGCTTTACTCATCTAGAGCAGTTTCCTCCTTGTCCTTTTCACACTTTACACTTACAAGTCTGATCCCTGTACAACATCTCACGATTTTAGAAATCAATAAAGTTTTTATAAAAAAAATTGAACCGAATTCTAAAAGTGCGCTAAAAAGTGAAAAATAAATATAAATTTTTATATGAAATTGAATTTTTTGAAGTCGGCGCCAACTTAATATCTGACAAAATGTGATTCGCATAAACAAATTGAAAATACCTTATTTGTAATTGCTTTCTTACCATAATTTGTATATATTAGTAATTATTTATTTCATTTGGTGCAGACTTCAAAAATTTCAATTTCATATAAAATTTATATTTATTTTTCACTTTTTAGCGCACTTTTAGAAGTCGGTTCAATTTTTTTTATAAAAATTTTATTTTTAAATTTTTTGTTTGGAAATCATTTTGATATCCATTAATATTTTGAACTAAGTACTAATCGATATTAGCGTACCTCGAAATGACTCCAAGGTTGCAAAGAAGTACCCATTTTATCCAAAGTTGTAAATCACCCTAAAATGAACCACTAAAAATTCTTTAATTCTTAGAGTTCTCAAAATACCAGTGAAATTGTGTCAAACAAATATTTAGTCTGTCATAGGAAATCCATTATCTTGAATTTCAAATTAATTAGATTCGTTATATAGGCCCCAAAACCTTCCAATACCGATATTTAAAACTTGAGACATAAACCCCTAATACCAAATCTGAAAAAATGCGAATAAGGTAAAATTTTCATCCACCATATTGGATCCGCTATATTGAATTTCAAAAAAGTAATTTTACAGTCTTAATCTAATATAAATTTAAACCCTTTAAAGCCCTTTAGTACCAATTTTGGATGAAATCCGGAAATTTAAAATATCTAGACCGTCATATTCCATCTGACATATAAGATTTTCTTAAAATAATTTTATATTCGCTATTTAAATTCTTAAAAACGATTCGATCCCACCTTTGAACAAAATCGAAAGATGTTAAATTTTTAGTCCCCTATATTGGATTCGCCATATTAAATCATGAAAAAATACTTTTAAATTCATAATTTACACCCTCAAAAACTCCCTATATCAGTTTCGGAAAAAATCGAAAAATGTAAAATTTTTAGAACGCCATATTGAATCCTGCAGATTGAATTTTTTAAAAAATACTTTAAATTCGCAAATATCACAAACAAAAATTCCCCAATATTGATTTTAGACAAAATGGAGAGATGTAGAATCTTTAATCCGCCATCTTGGATCTGTCATATTAAATTTTTTAAAAATAATTTCGGTTTCGTTGTGTATAACCCCGAAAATCGGAAAATTTTTTTTTTTTGCCGCCCTACTGTTAGCGCCATCTTGGATTTTACTGCACCAATTTCGTCCAAAAAAATATGAGACCACCGCAGCAACTTCCTTTACATAACGTAAAAAATTTCATTCAAATCGGTGCCGTCGTTCCGGAGTAATCGGTGTACATACATAAAAAAAAACATACATAGTCGACGAATTGAGAACCTCTTTCTTTTAGAAATCGGTTAAAAATAGAATATTTTATTGAATTTCGGTTTACAGATATTCTTCTTATCGATTTCAGAATTTTGCATTTAGGTTTATATACTAAATATCCCTATATAAGTGTTTTTGTTCACATACATGTAATACAAAATTATAACAATGTCATATACAAAATAAAACTTGCCGACAAGAAAATCTAACTTCGATGGCAACTAAATTAGGTTGTGTTGAACCCTCTTAGTGAATTTAGATGGAAATGTTTCATTTTCTGTAAATCCTTATTCCCATTCCAAAGACTTCTGAAACATATGTCAAGGTGAAATTTAAGTCTTCTATAATCTTTTTTGATTCCATAATAGCCATCCTCTACTGAGTATGCCCCCCCCCCCCCGTACCCTATAGCTGATCCAGTATTGTCGCCCTTTTTACTGGACCCATTTGACCGGACAGAAACCGTGCAATCTTAAGAACATTTATAAGTCTATAAAACATCGGTGTTGTAAGCTTACACAGCCAGTTTCTGGTTGTATCACATCTGTTTCGTGTCGGTGAATTTTAAGAGAAGTTAATAGAAAAAATTCAAGATGAGTGACAATATTCGTAAGTTTTTTTTGAAAAATATTTTTGGTATTTTGTAAAACTATTTATGTATACTTGGTTTGTATTTAAATCAAACTTCAAAATGTGCTGTAATTATACATGTGCCGGTAATGTACCGGTGTTAAATTTTTTGTAATATTTTTTATTATTTACATTTTTAACTAGACCCATTAATCACAATATTAATATTTGTGATGTTCTAAGCTTTTAGGGAAAAGCTTTTGTGAGAATTATTGTTTCTAATCCGTAAGTGCAGACTGTCAGGACGCAGGTATTGTAAACTCGGGTTTTTAGGTTGAAGGGAATTGAGTTGTTTTTGAGAATGTCCTCCAGTTTTCCAAACGCTATATATATATATATATATATATATATATATATATATATATATATATATATATATAGGGTGTTTCACGTCAGATTAACATTTGAAAAATAGATTTTACTTTAATAGTTTTTATTCGATTCTTTATAAAAAATGCTCAAAGGCGTATTTTTTATACGTCATTTGGATGAAAATTAACAAAGTTAATTTTCATCCAACAAATTTTTTGCTTTCACAAAAACAAGATAAAATGCACGGTTCTGTGTATTCTTGCGCATTTTTCTCTTTAATTATCAGTGCTACCAAAAAAGTTTTATTATGATGACTATTGATAAGGTTTCCGTATAAGTTGTAAACAAAATTTTTTTGCTACTACTAATCACACGAAAATTAAAAATTAATGAAAAAAAAAACGATTTTTCTCAAAGAAAAGTGGATTTTTTTGCATAATTCTTTTATGAAACCTGCAATGTCTAATTATTAATAATAATTCATCCCTTATTTTTTTATTAGGGTAAACCATATATTTGCGCACGTAATTTAATTCTAAAGATTACCAAATTTAATGGAATTGTTTGAAAGTATTTTTTTCACCAATACCATATGTAACTTAAACTAACGGGTTTCGGGATTTCCAAAAATTAACCAGTAAAAGAGGGCGAGCCACCCCCAAATATGTTTTTTTTTAATTTCAAGCCCTAATTTGGATATCTTCACAAAGTAAAACGAAAATTACTTGTTATTTGAAAGAATGTTGAATTATGGTATTTTCACCCCCCAAAGATATCATCCCTTATTTTTTTAACGGTAAACCATCGCAGTTAATTTAATTCTAAAAATTACGAAATTTAACGAAATTGTTTCAAAGTATTTTTTTCACGAATACCATAGTTAACTCAAGTTGACATGTTTTGGGATTTCAAAAAATGAAATTGTAAAAGAGAGTAAGTCATCCCAAACATATTTTTTTCAAATTTCAAATTCTAATTTTATAAAACAAAGTAGAAATTACTTGTTAGTTGAAGTGAGGTAATACCATGTTGTTTTAACCCGAAAGATGTCATCCCTTACTTTTTATGAGGGTTAATCTTGTAATTCATTTATATAATTTAATTCTGGGCATTACGAAATTAAATCAAATTTGTTGATAATATTTTTAAGAATAAAATGAGTAACTTAAATTGTCGTGTTTCGGGGTTTCTGAAAATAAACCAGTCAAAAGGGGGTGAGCCACTCCAAAATATGTTTTTTTTAATATCTCCAGTTCTAATTAGGATATCTCTACAAAACAAAATGAAAATTACTTCAGAATGATGTTAAACTATGGTATTTTCACTCCCAAGGATATTATTCCTTGTTTTCTATAAAACTATACCGTCATTTTGTACATATATTATTGTGTGTCTAATTTTTGTACCTTCTATAACATATTGAAGTTTCATTAAAATCGGAGCTGGACACTTCAGGTACCTTCCTTGTAAGTCACAATACTTACAACACTACTACCATAAAAAAGTTATGAAATCACAACACCGAATCCCTTGAGAAATCTGGGCCCGAGGGAATCGCCCCGTCCCTCCCCATGTCGTCAGGCTAGCCTGTGCATCATCAATAGTATTCGTCTCAATTAAATCAAAATTAATTAAATAATACTTCATATTGAAAATTTCGTTATATTTTCGTATTCGCTATCAGGAAAACGGAAAAATTCCAACTTATATTGTAACAGAAATTCTACTCTTACTTTCTTAGGTAAGTTAAAATATCGGTGAAATAGTAATAATAAATATATTTATTGAAAAGAAAAAACTTATCACAAAACGCAAAGCGGCGGAATTAGGACTATTCTCTTAACCGAAAAGGATCTAAAATATAACACAATAAGGTTTACCTGCAAAGTGTTTTCAAGGAAATAAGCATGGTACAAACTATAAAAATTTATTTATAATTTTTTCTATAACTTTTTTGAACGATATATTTATAAAATATACTTTTAAGGTTGAAAAACAACAACAATAATAATCATATAAAATTAAAAAAAAATAAAATTTTTATAAAAAAATTGAACCGACATCTAAAAGTGCGCTAAAAAGTGAAAAATAACTAAACATTTTTATGTGAAATTGAACTTTTTGAAGTCGGCACCAAATTAATAATACTTTATTTGTGATTGCTTTCTTACCATAATTTGTATATATTAGTAGTTATTTATTTAGACATACTTTAGCGCCGACTTCAAAAAATTCAATTTCACATAAAAATTTATAGTTATTTTTCACTTTTTAGTGCACTTTTAGAAGTCGGTTTAATTTTTTTTAAAAAAATTTTATTTTTCGATTTTTAGTTTTGAATTCTTTATGATATCCATAAATTACTTGAACTAAGTACTAATCGAGATTAGTGTACCTCGCAATGACCCCAAGGTGGCAAAAAGTACCCATTTTATCCAAAGTTGTAAATCACCCTGAAATGAACCACTAAAAATTCTTTGGTTCTTAGAGTTCTCCAAATATCAGTAAAATTGTGTCAAACAAATATTTAATCTGTCATAGTAAATACACTATCTTAAATTTCAAATTAATTTTAGATTGGTAATATAGGCCCCAAAACCTTCCAATATCGATATTTAAAGAAGCTGAGATGAAAATTTCTTAGCCCGATATATTTTACACTGCATATTGAGTTTGTATACGCCTCAAGAACCCAACAATATAAATT
Organism: Diaprepes abbreviatus; assembly: GCA_034092305.1. Taxonomy (NCBI): domain Eukaryota; kingdom Metazoa; phylum Arthropoda; class Insecta; order Coleoptera; family Curculionidae; genus Diaprepes; species Diaprepes abbreviatus. The sequence goes on along the minus strand of JASJET010000072.1, from coordinate 1,323,911 downwards.
TTCAATATTTGAAGAACCTGAGATGTAAATTTCTTAGTTTCCTAGACCTAATTTTGGATGAAATCCGAAAATTTAAAATTTCTAGATTTATTGTCGCTATTTACATCCTCAAAAACGATTCAGTCCCACCTTTGAACAAAATCTAAAAATCTAAAATTTTTTGTACTTTTTGAATCTGCCAGATTGAGTTTTTCAAAAAATATTTTAATTTCATAATTAACACTAACAAAAATACCCCAATACTGATTTTAGACAAAATCGAGAGATGTAGAATCTTTAATTTGCCATCTTGGATCCGTTTTATTTATTTATTTTTTAAATAATTTCAGATTCGTAACGTGCGATTCCAAAAACTTCCCCATATTAATTTTGAAACAAATTGGACCTCGAAAACTCCCCCGTTCCAATTTTGAAGAAAATCAGACAAAATTGATTTTTTAGTCCGCCATATTGGATCCGCCATATTGAATTTTCTAAAAATAATTTTAGATTAGTTGTGTGCGACCCTGAAGACTCCCTCGTACCAATTTTGGAGAAAATCGGACAAAATTGATTTTTTTGTCCGCCATATTGAATCCGCCATATTGTATTGTATATCATTTTAAAAAATATTTTGGATTCATTATGTGCGACCTCGAAAACTCCCCCATACCAATTTTGGAGAAAATCAAACAAAATTTAATTCCTTTGTCCGCCATATTGGATCCGCCATATTGAATTTTTTAAAAATAATTTCAGATTCGTTGTGTACGAGCCCAAAAATTCTCCCATACCAATTTTGGAGAAAATCGGATAAAATTAATTTTTTTGGCCGCCATATTATCAGCGCCATCTTGGATATTACTGCACCAATTTCGTCCAAAAAAATATGGGACTACCGCAGCAACTTCCTGAACATAACGTAAAAAATTTTATTCAATTCGGTGCTGCCGTTCCGGAGTAATCGGTGTACGTACATAAAAAAAAAACATACATACTCGACGAATTGAGAACCTCCTTCTTTTAGAAGTCGGTTAAAAAAGTGCGAATAAACTAATAATCCTTAAAAACACCATAAAAAACAAAAATGTAATTATTCATTTATTATCTAACTACATAAAAGGCAAATGTCCAAATAGAACAGTGAACAAGAAATGTGTCTGTAAATCTAAAAGAATATCAAATTATAATAAAAAATATATGTAATAAAAATCTTAAAACTTTAGACTAGTCAAGCCTAGGAAAAGACTCAAGAATAAAGCAATAACATGCCAGACCAAGAGTAAACAACAAAAAATACACATTTCACAGTTCATTTAAAAAAAAACACTCTTGGATAAGAACTATTGAGATTTTCTATATATTTTCAAAGAACAAGAGGACTTGCTGAATCAACGCTAGTTCTTTCAATTAATGCTCTTTAGGCCAGGAAACGAGGCGATTTTTGGGAGGTAAAAATGACTCAAATACTGCCTGTGATCTAATTGCAGAAATGGGTAGGGGAAGGTAGTAGAAATGACGTCTCATCTCGTGTCTCAACAAATTTTGGTTGGAACATTGTTTATTTTTAACAAATCGATAAAAATGATTTTTCCCGATTTTTTGGATTTTACGGAAAATCTAAGGGATTCAGAGAAAAATGTTCCGTAAACGAATGGTATGTCTTGAAAATATCTTCAAAATGAGTTTTTGTTTGTTCAAATCGGTCTGTAAACAAAAAAGTAATTTCAAATTAAACATTAAAAATGGCTTATTTTTCAGTTGTTAATAACCTTCTTAATATTTATTGAATTGTTTTCAACTTTGACCAGAATATGAATTTTAAAGTGCTTAAAAAGTGTGCGGAAGTTGGGCGCTGTCGGTCCAATAGTTTTTGTAAAATTGCAATTGTTTATTAGAAAAACGAAAAAAATGACTATTTTTATTGGCTGTACCGTCGTCTAGGAAACTGCTACAGAGTTCTGTTAGTGCTCATTCTCATCGTAAAGACTTAAGCTATCATGTAGTAAAAAAGCGGATATTTTTCATATTTTGTTTATGCAAAATCGTTATGAAGATATGGGTAGTTTTTCGCTTAAAAATAAATTAATTAACAACCGCATTTTTTGTCCGATTTGTTAATGAAGCATATCATTGGGAAGCTGGTAAAAAAACACGAATTTTGAAAAAAAAAAGTTGATGAAAATGACATTGTACAAACAAAAAAAAAAATGAAAATGTCTTAATTGTTTTGTATTTATAAAAGATTAGATAATTTAAGGTGTATTATTTATGTATTTAAATGATTTTTTCTTTCTGTATAATAATAGACAATAAATATTAATACATATGTGACTAATTATTTAAAACTTGGTTGTCTTATGTAATATAATTTCTAAAATTCCCAGACTCCTGAAAAATATCGTAGTAATTTGTATACTTGATCACCTATATATGCTATTGAATATATTATGCAAGAATATTTATTATTTATATGTTTTTATATTAGTAAATTCAAAAATTTTTCTTCATTTTTATTACATTCATAAAATATACGTTATTGACGATAATTATAATTTAATGGATTATTGTATAACTTTTAATACAACCTTATTTTATAACAATAACATTATTCAATAAAAATGTAAAAAATGCAATTTTTCGGGGATGGGGGTGGTCCGAGAAGGTTGAACATGTGCCCAATATTATTTTTTCGATGAGCTACCCCAAAAAAATCAAAGAATGAAAACTCTACGTTATTTAGAAGAGGAGATATTACTAATTTTTGAAGCCCGCCCCGATTTAAAGACCAGCTCTCACTTTGTACTCGGTGAGATTCGGTTACCCCCTCCAACTTACCTTATCTGGCGTCCAGTACGTACCCTCAGTTTAGCGATCTCTTGAAGGGTTGATTGTGTATAAATTGACCTCATTTAAATGATTTCATATACTTTAGGCTCTTATTAATGAACTGTAAAAAATTCAACTCTTAATATAAATAAATAATTGCTCTGTGATTTAAAAAAAAATTGCTAACTCGGCTTCTATTGGTTGTAGAGACTTCTTTTTCAAAATTCGTGTTTTTTTACCAGCTCTCCAATGATATGTTTCTTTAACAAATCGGACAAAAAATGCGGTTGTTAAAATTAATTTATTTATAAGCGAAAAACTATCCATATCTTCATGACGATTTTGCATAAACAAAATATGAAAAATATCCACTTCTGTTTTTACTATATGATAGCCTAAGTCTTTACAAAGAGAATGAGCACTGATAGAACTCTGTAGCAGTTTCCTAGACGACGGTACAGCCAATCAAAAATAGTAACTTTGTGGTTTTTCTAATAAACAATTGCAATTTTACAAAAACTATTGGACCGACAGCACTCAACTTCCACAAACTTTTTAAGCACTTTAAAACTCATATTCTGGTAAACGTTGAAAATAATTCAATAAATATTAAAAAAGTTATTAACAATTGAAAAATAAACCATTTTTAATGTTTAATTTACAATAACTTTTTTGTTTACAGACCGATTTAAACAAATAAAAACTCATTTTGAAGTATTTTCAAGACGTACGATTCGTCTGTGGAACATTTTTCTCTAAGTCCCTCAGATTTTCCGTAAAATCCAAAAAACCGGGGAAAATCATTTTTTGACCTAGTTGTTAAAAAAAAACAATGTTCGGACCAATATTTGTTGAGACACGAGATGAGACGTCATTTCTACTACCTTTCCCTACCCATTTCTGCAATCAGATCGCAGGCAGTATTTCAGTTTTTTTTTAACACTCTGTTTCCTGGGGTACTGATCCAGAGACACAACCTCTTTATTAGAGAATTCAGTATTGAAGTGTTTTAGAGTAATATGCTTTTCTAAAAATAAAAAAGATCTTTAGATTATTAAATATACATCAATGATAGCTCCAGGTTAGCTTATATTATAACAGAAATTATATGATTACTTTCTTAGTCCATTTAAAGTGTATTTTGAACTTCCATTTTGGTTCTTTCGGTTTTTTTTTTTGTCGACGAAGTCAAGTTTTTCCAAGGAAGGAAATGATTAGATTGCTTCCTTTTTCTAATGGTATGGTAACCTAGAAATTTTAAGGGCAGTATTTACTCTCTAAAAATAATGATACTTAATTGAAAATGTTTATTTCCAAAAATAATATTATTTTTTTACCTCTTGGACAGATAAAACAGATTCCACTGGACCACCGATTCTCTTCTCCAACTCGTAAAACTGGCATAAATTAAACACAAGCTGGTGTGCTTGTCTCTTAAGAGTTTCACCATGCAAATGCACCAAATCTAATCTCTTTACTTTATTCTAATTTTTAATGCCTGGTTATTACAACTGATTAAAGTAGTGCGAAAAAAAATTTAAAATTATATACGTGTATCGAACATTTAGACACCGACGACACATTTGAAGGTTAGAAATATTTATGAATCTAGGTTTAGTTTTTTAATAAAGTTTATATAGCTTTACCGGTCATAAATTATAAAACAATTATTAATAAGCTTTTTTATTAAACAATCTTCTGAATTTGAATATTGAAAATTTCTCAAAAACACAAAGTAAATAAAACTCTGAATCGTCGGCGTCAATAAAATAATGTTTTGATTGAAGCCAAAAGGAAGATTATATTCATAAAACGAAATGACTCGTTTGCATTGGTTGTCTCTTTCTATCTTGCTCTACTCATAATGTCAGATTTTTTGCGACGTATGGCTTGGATTGGAAGAATATTGTTTTGTTTTCCGTCCTTTTACTATTTCTATATAAATTAAGATGAACAGGTCTCAGAACTGTCTTTAATATGTTTGTAGATTGATGACGCAAGGGTATTTTCTCACTGGACCAACTGTATTTGATCACGGTGTTCTAGTCTTTACAACCACTTTTTTAATGCTTTTGGTATATTTTCTAATGTAATGAACTTTGTAGCTTTTATATTTCATAGTATTAGTTTGTGTTTGTAGTTCGTAGGGTTTTAGATATATTTTCTACGAGTTTATTTAAGTAGTTTTACCTTTGTTAATTTCCTCAGGAGACGACTATGAAAGAAGGTCTGGAACTTTTTAGAGAATTCGATTTCCTTATTTTTAACATGGAACGCCTATGATAGAAGGTCTAGAAATCGCCGGATTATTCCTTTTTTTTATTTTGGTTACCCGATATAGTATAGAACTCCTTCTAGAGAATTAGGGAATCTTCCGGTATCGACCGAATGGGTATAAAAAGGGTCCAGATCGACTTTCGTAGTTAGTGTAGTTTGAGAGTTCGTTGATGCAACTTGAAATTGTTTGACAAGTGTCAAAAGTACGGTTGACAATAAAAATATTTTGATATAATAGCGTGTTCAATAATAAAGTATGTGTTCGAAGATCGACCGTCTGGAACAATATATATATATATATATATATATATATATATATATATATATATATATATATATATATATATATATATATATATATATATATATATATATATTAATTTTTCTTGAACTAATAAATATATTTTTAGTTGGTTATTTTCTTCGGAATATGGTTCATTTTTATATTGAAACTACATATATAAAGTAGTCATACTTATTGTATATATATATTTTTATTTTTCAGGACGTTTCGATTCGTTCGAATCTTTTTCAACTGAGGGTTTCGGCGGATTCTACAAAAATGTACATTTTTAATATTATTATATATGGAATAAGGGGTTAAAAACTTACCATTAAGAATAGAGATTTTTGTTTTAAACAAAAATTAATTACATCACAAACCAATTATAATCACACACTCTTTTGCATATGAACTTTTTAAAAGTATTTTTAAAAGTCCAGCTAGAAGAATGGACACTACATTTTTAACCCTATAACTGTCTTGACTTACCTTAACCCTATAACTGACTTGACCTTGACCTTGGGTTCCACATTCAGTCAAGGCAGTTATAGGGTTAAAAATGTAGTGTCCATTCTTCTAGCTGGACTTTTAAAAATACTTTTGAGAAGTTAATATACAAAAGAGTGTGTGATTATAATTAGTTTGTGATGTAATTAATTTTTGTTTAAAGCAAAAATCTCTGTTCTTAATGGTAAGTTTTTAACCTCTTATTCCATATATAATAATATTAAAAATGTACATTGTTGTTGAATCCGCCGAAACCCTCAGTTGAAGAAGATTCGAAAGAATGGAAACGTCCTGAAAAATAAAAACGGATGGCGCATACATGTGTCCGGCGGGAGGTCGGCGAAGCCGCGTTCCGTATTTGCATGCTTCCTTCTGATCTGTCCTTGGCACAGCCAGGTGCATGTCGGTACCCTGATGAGTCTAGTAGAGACGAAACATGTACCTCTGCCGTATCACTGTGGCGGGGAGGGTAAGTTTTGACTTTCTTCTCGGTATGGTGGTACGGGTAGGCCATCATCTCGATGGTGGTGGAATAGAATAAATTGTGTTCCTTAACAATTTGTTCCAACTGTGCACTTTTTAAAAAGGAAAGGATATGATTGGAACGAAGTTCTGTGCTTGGTGGTCGTAGATCAACTTGATCTACAACAGTTGATCTACAATCACCAAGCACAGAGAATGCCAAATGGGATTTTGGCGAAACGTCTGCAAACCTTTACAAGAAACCAAATGAACGAACGCATGTATTCCCAGATTGATGCTGAATCATATATATATATATATATATATATATATATATATATATATATATATATATATATATATATATATATATATATATATATATATATATATATATTATTCCGGACGGCCAATTTTTGAGCATACACTGAGTATTACTGAACACACCATATTATTTTAAAATCTCTTCATTGTCACAACTTCGACAACTTGTCAAAATAATTCAAGTTGCGTCGACAAGCTCTCAAACTATACTGACCACGAAAGCTGATCTGGACCTTTTATGTACCCTTTCGGTCGATACCGGAAGATTCCCTAATTTATAGAAGGATTTCCATACTACATGGTGTAATAAAAATAAGAAAAAGGAATAATTCGGCGATTTCTAGATCTAGGCGTTCCATGTTAAAAATAAGGAGATAGAATTATATATATATATATATATATATATATATATATATATATATATATATATATATATATATATATATATAGCTACTTAAAAAGTTTAAGATTTCTACAAAATTTCCTTATTAATTATATTTTAATGTTCCATAGTTAGTTATTCTAGATTCAATTTTTTGTCTTTAGGTTTTTGCGACAGTCATTAATAAAAAAGCCGAGAACCGAATTTTCTACAAAATTCTAGAACATTCTACTTGGAAACTAGAAAAAATAGCGAAAAACTGACATTTTCATTAGTTGTTGATAATAAATATCTGAACTGATCGTTCTGCCTCTTGGAAGCAGTTTAAAATACATAACACCTTTATTGTCCCATTATATTGACAATATTACAATTTTTGAATGCAATTTAGCTTTAAATGTGGTTTATGTTTGGACTATGGTCATTTTCAAATGATGTTACTGTAGATGACTTATTTTCATTACTTATGATGATCCTTTTTAAATGAGGACGGTTTCATTGCGTGTGAAGTGCATATGGCTAATATACATTCGTTGTGTTTAGTGAATCTCTTTCAATTGATCCGGAAGCCAAATATCAAGTTAAGAAGCAAGTCCAAGTTGTGTGCGATACATTTAACCTTTCCGCAATCTCTCAACGAATCTTTTCAGTTATGGTTTTGATTTGTTCATCACCAATTTCCGTAAGTCGACCAGAATGTTAGTCGAGTGAAAAATCTCCGGAACGGAAGTTTTTAACCAATTCTGACACGTGCGGTCTATTATACAATCAACTCAGTAAACTTTATAATCTTTTTGTGAACCTCAACAGCTTTCTTTCCTGTACGGAAATAAAAAAGCAAAATATTTCGAAAATGTTCGTTTCTGCACACCATGTCGAAATTGACGCTAAACCAACAGGTACAAACAAAATTATTCCCAAATTGCTTCTAAAATAATCTAAATGTGACTAATATTAAATGCCAAAAGAGAAAACCATAACAATGGCAGAAGTCCTTCAAAACAAGTACCACACTCTCTATGTGTGACAATCAATTATACTTTCTTTTGACTCAATAGTACTTAGTTTTAATGGAGTTTTTATAGAAAAGAACTTTCACAAACAAGTAATCAATATATTTAAAACACATTTTGAAGTTTGTATTTTAATCTGATTAAAAAAAATTTTGTTATGTTTCTTAGACATTACCACCAAAGACGAGCTCGTATACAATTTCTTCAAGAATAATTCTGGCTCTGTTCAGTTCAGAGTTCAGGCTCCCAATGATGCCCATATAGCATTGTCCGCCCAGGCAACGGATTATAGTCCCATGTATGAAGTTTTCATTGGTGGTTGGAAAAACACTAAATCGGTAAGTAATTTCTTGATTAGGTAAATTCAAAATTATAATGCTTGGTATGGCAATCCTCCTTTCACATATTCAATGATATTTTATCGGTAAACAAAGTTTCATTTCGACAACCAAGAACAATGCGTCACAGTCCATTCTATGTTGCCAAATTCTCCTTGACAATTACGGAAAGACTAATTTTTTCTTTAAATGGAATGTTTAATGATATTGCATATTTGTAGATATAATCTGAGAAAAGTATCGTTAAAATGGTGATTGATACTTCAACTCAAAAATATTTTTACATTCACACACAATACGATAACGTGTTAAGTTCGACAATACCGCAAAAAGCTTCTACTACAATTTTACTACTTTTTGCCAATAAAACTTTCTAATGCTTGGTATTGTGCCCAATACTACCGAGAAGTGGTGGACTTGGTAAAATCTTGCGAGGAAGAACACTTACAACTTCTTCTGGGCTGCGATTACAATGCGCATCACATTTTATGGGATGCAGGGATATCAATCCCAGGGGAGGGGATTTACTGGACTTACCTCAGTATTAACAACCAAGAATTTATTAACAGAGTTAACACGCCTACTTTTATTACAAGTAGAGGAGAGTCTGCCATAAATCTAACTATTTGTTCTTCAAATATGCAGAACTTGGTGAAGAAGTGGAAAGTTGATTCAGAGGTTTCGTTGTCAGATCATCGACACATCCTATTTGAAACTGACGTGGAACAAGACGCAGCAGTAGCTGAATACCGAAACCCTAGGATTACAAACTAGGACCTCTTTCGAGAGGAACTAGGGAGCAGAGTCATAGGGTTCTTATCGAGACACCGTGACGAAGCTGATTTGGAAATCGCTTCCAAACAAATCAATGATGCATTTCGGGGTTCATTTGAGACTAGCTGTCAAATAAGACGAAGGCCTATATACTCCAAAATATCCTGGTGGAATTTTCAAGTCGAGAACTACCGGACTCATCACAAGAGTCGAAAACGCGCTGTTGGGTGGACGATCTGCCTTAGGTACCTTTATCGATATCGAGGGGGCATTCGACAACACGTCTCATGATTCGATATGTAATGCTTTACAACGACGAGGCTCTAAACCATCAGTAGTCGCATGGATCAGAACAATGTTAACTCAGAGAATAATATATGCTGAGACTAACAATGTAACTGTTAAAGCACTGTCAAGTAGAGGCTGTTCACATGGAGGAGTTCTATCGTTTTTGTTATGGAGCCTTGTAGTGGATAGCCTGCTGAGTGACCTGAATGATGCTGCGAACGATAGTGCCACAGGGAAGGGCTCGGAATAAAACCGGACAAGGCCGATGTGGCACTCTTTACAAAAGAGGAAAATGGGGAGACTTCTCACAATTATATTGGCAGAAATGACTCTTCAATACAGAGGGACAGTTAAATACCTGGGAGAAATTCTGGACTCACGATTGAGCTGAATTGATCATATTGAGGCTCAAACCAAGAAGGCCATATATGCTTTCTGAACTAGTAAACGAACCTTTGGTTGCACAACTTGAACCCTTCAACTTGAAAAAGTTCAAAGAGTGGTTTGTGTGGGAACATTGAGTGTGATGAGGACTGCTCCCACTAGGACTCTTGAAGTCCTGGTAAACGTGCCTCCTCTTTACTTATACATGGAGAACGAGGTCCTGAAGACTGTGTATCCAGTTACGGAACAGCCTATATTCCACAGGGAGGAACTGAGAAAGGCAGAATAGAATGTTTGATTTTGCACTAGAATAATATCTTGAGACGAAAATCAAATGAATATAAATGCTGGGCATTCAACAAATCCCTTGGTGATTTTTCAGTTTCTACTTTAAATGTTCTTTTGCAGGTTATTCGTAGGAACAGAATCCAACCCGATGTTGTTGAAGTACCAACTCCAAAAATCCTCAGTGCCAATGAGTTGCGTGGATTCTGGATTCGATGGGACAACGGGTCGCTTACTGTAGGTCACGAAGGGGAACAAGAGTCTTTCTTATCCTGGACTGATTCTAAAAGAATTCCTATTAATTACATTGGTGTGTGTACTGGATGGGGAGCTACTGGAAAATGGATCATTCAACCTCGTGGGTATAAGTGTGCATTTTTTTTTTGAAAATACATCAATTTTATTGTCCGTTATTTCAAATGTACGTCCGTTTTTAACAATGTATTTTTTTAGCTCAAGAAGGTACAAACACTATTGCAAAACATGTCTGGGTAAGAGCTAGAGGAGGTCAAGTACCTCCCAATAGTTTTGTAGGTGGAGACGACAATGGAGAACCATTATACGTCATTAGGGCGAACTACAATGGTGGAGTAATTCCTGGAAAACTAGTACCCAGTCACCGAACAGCCTATATTCCATGGGGAGGAGCTGAAAAAGGCGTAAATGAATACGAAGTAAGTTACCTTATTTAAATTTTTGTTTCGCGTACTTAAGGTTAAATGCAAGAACTTTTTAGGCTATTCTAATCTGTTCGAAATATTCCGTATAGTGTGAGCAGATTTAAAAACGTTTTTTACTTTTTTGAAAGCACTTTAACCTCTGTATTCTGTACTGACATATTCTTTTCAGGTACTTTGCGACTTCTCCGGTCAATGGTTGGCCACCCAAGGAGGAAAAATTCTACCTAATGCCCTACCTGCTGGAGAGTCTGAAGATCGCGAAACCCTCTACGTTGGCAGGGTATTACATAATGGTTCTTTAACAGTCGGCAAAGTTCAGCCAAGCCATGGAGTTATCTACATCCCCTATGGAGGAAAAGAAATAACTTTCTCCGACTACCAACTTTTGTGTTCTTTATAACGCATTACTGGCTTGGTAGAACAATGCGTCAGCGTTTTTGATCTGCTATTTAGTATTTAAAAGGAGCATTGTGGCTGCCTATATTCGAATATAATATACTATATGTTAGGATTTTATTTATTCGTGGTTATATATCAATAATGTAGATAAATATCTATTTTAAATCTATATAAACATATTGTAACCCTAGATAGGCTACTTGGCTCTAAGTTTTTACTATTTTTATAAAAGGTAGAAAGATATTCATATTAGAAAAGACGGTTTTTGGTTTTTAATATTCTTATTGAATATAATGTTTAGGTTGGTATAGGTTATTGTACTTACTCACTATAAATTTTTTGTCAGTGAAACTTATGTGTTTCTTTTACAAACCTATTGATTATTGGCTAAATTTATATTTTTTGCTTTGCATTTTTGATTGCGTAACGCCAAAATTAACTTTTTTTAGAATATACAATTAGTTACACCTACAAAGTAAAAAAGTTTTACATTTTTGAAGACGTTAGTTTTCAGTTTTAGTCTCAATAAGGTAAACGGCCTAGTTGTGGAACGATTTTGCACCAAACTTTTATTCAACCTTCTTCAGTTTTTTAATAGAAGCTAAAAGTAAAATAATAAAAGTATCATTAGATCGGCCTTACCCTCCACAATCAAAATGGGGTATTTAAACATTGATTTTGGTTTAAAAATTTTTAAAATAAATTAATATTTGATTGTAACTAATGACTCTATTATGGAACGCGTTTTTTCAACCCTGATCCACTGTTCCAAATCATCGTGGCCGTATTATGGAACACCTTTCCAAGAATTTATTAAATTTGATTTTTATGAAATTAAAGTATTTTCAACAACTGTTATTGATTATTAGTGTGTTTGTTTTAGTTAAATGTAATATATATTCGTAGGTATGTACAGGGTGAGTCAACGATTGGATGAAGTAGGTTTGTGTCTTTTCGGTGAAATTAACAAAGAAACTATATTTATTGTTTGATACAGTTTATCTTTACGCAGATTTCAAAAATATTTAGGACTCTACAGGGTGAGCCAAAAAACTAGGAAAGCATAAAGTTGTATTTTTTTAAATAGAACACCCTATATACGAATCGTATTTTCGATTTAGCTTATAATTTTAAATATTTTTTATTAAGGGTTTACTATAACAAAACTTTATAGTTTCTGAGATAATTAAGTTTAAAAAAAAAGTCACATTTTCAAGCATCAATTCAATCCTAAATAACGTTTTCAATTTTGTGACAAATATATTCAAATTTGGAATTTAGCAAGGCCAAGGACAAGTTAACATAATTTTTACCTAATATTTGCAATAAAAGCTACAGGGTGTTGAACACATCGGCTCAAATTTGTACAAGTTTAAATGAATAAATATCTTTTTTTTTAAATGGTACACCCTGTATATTTTCATGTTATTTAATAGAGTAATAAAAACCCTAAAAGTTTTGTTCAATATATCCTATACCTATTTATAATAGTTTTTGAGATATTTCAGTTTTTTTTTATTTTCCATACTTTTTTACAGAAATAGTCTTCATTATCATAGTAGCCATGGCAAAAACAATGTAAAAGAACATTTTTCTGTGTGTCAAATTTATAACCGCAATCGCTTCTTTTGGTTTTTATGTAGTGTAGTTTAGTTATTTTGTATTTATATTGTAAAATGAATTTTCCAAAGAATGAGTTAATAGATATGATTTATACAATAGGAGAGGCTCAAAAAAATTGCCTTCTTGCTCAAAGAATTTACAAAATGAAGTATCCTGATCGACGCCAGCCTAATACCCATATTTTTCAAAACTTAATGCAAAGATTTGATTCTTCTGGTACTGTTGATTATCCAAAACGTAAAGTGGTGAACAAACCAGTAACTAATGAAGAAAAAGAACTATAAGAATTGTTAAATGTTCAGGAAAATCCTTATATTGGTAGCCGTCAGTTAGCAGCATTATGTGGAACATCACAATCCACCGCTAATCGTACTACCAAGAAATATAGGTATCATCCATATCATATCAAAAGTAAATATGTATTTGCCTTGTCGTTATTGTTGTGTTAATTTTTTCACATTATGTTTAATTAAACTATTGCCGTTGTAATATAACGAATAATGTATTTCATCATATTTAACCACATTCTGTTTGTTTCTGTAGTTTCTTTTTATTATTTTACATGGCTACTATTATAATGAAGACTATTTCTGTAAAAAAGTTTGGAAAATAAGAAAAACTGAAATATCTCAAAAACTATTATAAAAAGGTATAGGATATATTGAACAAAACTTTTAGGGTTTTTATTACTCTATTAAATAACATGAAAATATACAGGGTGTACCATTTAAAAAAAAAGATATTTATTCATTTAAACTTGTTCAAATTTGAGCCGATGTGTTCAACACCCTGTCGCTTTTATTGCAAATATTAGGTAAAAATTATGTTAACTTGTCCTTGGCCTTGCTAAATTCCAAATTTGAATATATTTGTCACAAAATTAAAAACGTTATTTAGGATTGAATTGATGCTTGAAAATGTGACTTTTTTTCTTTAAACTTAATTATCTCAGAAACTATAAAGTTTTATTATAGTAAACCCTTAATAAAAAGGATTTAAAATTATAAGCTAAATCGAAAATACGATTCGTATATAGGGTGTTCTATTTAAAAAAATACAACCTTATGCTGTCCTAGTTTTTTGGCTCACCCTGTAGAGTCCTAAATATTTTTAAAATCTGCGTAAAAATAAACTGTATCAAACAATAAATATAGTTTCTTTGTTAATTTCACCGAAAAGGCACAAACCTACTTCATCCAATCGTTGACTCACCCTGTATATAAATAACTTTATTAATATTCAACAAATCAATAAGTAAAGTGGGTAACCGATGATGCTTCAGCTTTGATTTTCATCCAATAATCATACAAACCCGTTTGTCTTATATCACCTGACCACGATCCATTTTCTTCACACTTAATAAATTCTTTAAGTGACTTTGGTGATAGACTCTACAAAATTTGCTAGATAACTTGATGTAGTGCATTCTGTTGTAGTTTCAAGATTCGTAGAATTATTTTGTTTCATCTTTTTCTTTTTACTCAAAACGTTATAGTCTGGTGCTTCAGGGTCAAACGGCATAAGACTAGTTGATTTAAATCCATTTACAACCGCCTTGCTTGCCCCAGATGGAAGGGCAATGATCAAGAACTTAATGATTTCTTGAAACTTGTAAATACCATTCGACGTACAATTAGGTTTACCATAGAAAAAGAGGTAAGTGATCAATTGCCCTTCCTAGATGTTATGGTGAACCGTTCAAACGAAAGTATTAAAACTTCAATATACAGAAAGCTAACACATACTGGACAATATCTTAATCATAGTTCTAATCATTCTGTTGTAATAAAACGAGGAATTATACGCAACCTCTATAATCGCGCTATATCTATATGCAATAATGCCGATTCATTGGAAACAGAGGTAGCAAATATTAAATCCGATTTAAAACAGAATCGTTATCCTTTGAAACTAATTGACGATGTTATAAATAACTTTAGAACAACGAACACTGGACAGCAAGAAACACATTCCTTCTTCATAATTCCGTACATTAAGGGAACTTCGGAGAATATAAGACGAATTGTCAGTAGTTATAAAATAAAAACAGCCTTTAAATCAGGAAATACACTCGGAACTCATTTAACAGAAACAAAACCAAAAACTACCGATAAGAAAGAATGTGTTTACAACGTTCCATGTGAGTGCGGTGAAATGTATATTGGAAAAACCAAATGATCGCTAGAAGTTAGAATTAAGGAATATAAAACTCATACATAAAAAGGGGAAACGTCGAAATCAGGTATTGCAGAACCCGCCTGGGATAAACAACACCATATAAAATGCTCTGAAGCTGCGGCAATATATGCGGAACTCAACAGGAAATAAAGAAAATTTATAGAAGTAGCTTACTTTAAAAGAATAATGGAATCTTCAGTAAATCGAGTGTTGAGATACTTAATCTTTAGTAACCACTACGTTGTAACATCAAATCATTGAAGTGTGTACAATGAAGCGAAACTTTGCGCTTCAGTGGACACAGTCCCTATATAAGCTCGAAGTCTTAAGCTAAAACATTCAGTTTATCCTTGATAACGATTAGAGAGAGATACAACGTAATTAAAATGTCGTAAAAATAAAGACAATGCAAGTCAGAAAATCACATTTTAGTCATTCTTTAGTATGTTCAAGTCCTCTCAGGACTATATCGAATTTGCCTCTCGCGATTATGATCACGTCGTCGGCATAGCTCTGACAAGATATGCCAAAGTCACATCACAGAGGAGTCGATCTATAACTACAGAGCAAGCTTGACTTAAATAAGAGTCCAAGTTTGTGGAAAGTGCAACAAGGGTGTCTGAGAAAGATATCGGTGGATCCCACTGATGAGTCCACCACCGATATGGGGACGAAACATCCCATCACTTTGACGGTGGTCGAAAATTAGATCGCTTAGTTATATGTCCTTAACACCAGGGGCATTGCTAAATGCGATAGCGGCGATATTCTTCTCGCCTGACAATTACAACCAGCAAGAAACAGATATGTCTTAATGGATTATGTGAGGGGTACCGCGTGTACTAAGCTCTTAGCTCCGCCCATATAGGATCCGCTGTCTATATCTTTATTTTTGTATGAAAATGTTTCCTATAATGATTAGGTGCACTCTCAATTCACATTTATAGATTTTGAGGTTAGGAGTTCGAAAATTTCAAAACCGCTATTCTGGAATCCTAAAAATATACACAATAAATGTATCAAATATATAGTGTGTCCCACGATGAACTGCCGCCATCGATTTCTCGGACAATAGACTTTTGACTATTTACTTCCGGTTATATCGAAAGTTGATTCCTTCTAACTTATTTTAACTGGAACACCCTATATTTTATTTCATTTTTAGATTCTTTGCAAAATTATAACCATATTTAATGTATACCCAAACAGCACAAATACGTCTTAAAGATGTCCATAAAACGTTTGATATCAACATTCAGGACGTCTTATGGATGTCCATAAAAGATGAATGACGTCCATAAGACGTTGTATAGATGTCTTATGTTACAAACGTCTTTAAGACATTTGCTTACAACGTCTTATGGACGTCTCTTCCCAACATTAAAACAACATATTCCACCAATAAAATTATGTACATTAAAAAGGGTCCCTTTAATTTTTTTGTTTGTCTTGTTTACAAAGTCAAACCGTAATTATTCAAAAGTCCAAGTAATAACTTTTATTAAGAAAAAATCAAGAGCAAAATATACACTACCATTTTAAATAACTACAAGTTCCGCATGAATAATTTGCTTTAAAAAATATGTTCAACATAATCTTTTTATACAAAAAAATACATAACTTAAACATAATGTAAACTTTTTCTAATTTGAAATTTAAGAAGTGAGGTAGAAGAGTAAATATTTTCAGAACTACTATTGTTCGAACTATAAGTGAACCTATCAAATTTAAGCCTTAGTTTATCCCTTCAATATAATAACTCTAAAAAGTAGACTGTCAACAAAATAAAAGTTTATTGAAATAAAAAGTACACAAACCTTTAAATAGTTTTAAAAACAAGAATTTTTATTTAGTCGAATAACAAATCTGGTCTGATGCCCTTTTCAGCCATGTTTAGATTGAAATTTCCTCATTCTTCCGACTTTTTGCCAGTCCTGTTGTCTCTGTAGATCCTAATAACAAACTGATTTTAATTTTATAGGGTAAAGTTTATCATTTGTGGGAGTAAATTTTTTGATATTTTTGCGAATTTTTATAATTCTCCTCTACTATAGAATTGTGACTTATGCTATTTCAAGGTTAATATGTATAATGAAAGACAGAACTTACTCATAATAAGCCTCGCCAAGTTGGAATCGTAGAACTTTCTCTTTCCTTTTTGTACTAATCAACTCTACATGGTAATTTTACAAGCTCGCTTTACAAAGTCATAAATGCTCCCTACTCCCAGTTTTGAAATTTCTAAAACCTTAAACAAAATTACTTCTTGTAATTAACAAAACTCTATTTTCTATATTCTTTAAATATAAACCAATCATCAGGAACAAAATAAATCTTACAGGTTTCATTAGTGGAGCACTCCATAAACAAACATTTCGCCTTCCACTTCATTAGTAATATTTTTTGTAATATTTAGACCGGGTCTGGATGAGCTGTGCAAGCCTTTTTCGCACAGATAATATTTTTGAAGATTTCATTTCATACTTCTGGTAACATAGAGTTACTACAAAAATATAAGCGGTAAAGCATTCGGGAATTTCCTGTAACACAATCTATAAATAACGTTACTGTTTTTCCTAAGTACATATGATTCTCGATCTTACCTTAAGTATTACATAAACACGAATAAAAAAGATTTTCAGAGGCACATAGATAAGTCAACTATTTTAATAAAATTCTTTCAAAAGCTAAATTTTCACAGTCGGCACCCCAATAACATTAAAAATGAACAACGACATGACGAAACACAAATACAAAACTGAAAAATGACAGTTGACAGAAACAAAAAGTGGGTTTTTTAAAGTTATAGTTTCGCTGGCATCATATTTATGTGTGTCATTGTTATCGGTACATCAAACAGTCTGTGACAAAAAGCATCAAAGTATTAATAAAAAAGATCACGCAAAAGTTCCATTAATCAAGGTCGTAGTGAGGCTAATAAAAATTTGTCGTTCAATCAAAAATTTTAACCTCAACTTGTATTCAGCTGAGCTCTGTGCGGCGTTGCAAACTTATTACCCAACTGCGACAAAATCCATAGGGAAGGAAATGCTTTTTAGTTTTTAACTAAATTATACACGACTCTATTTTTTTTCATATAAAATGTAGTATGTAGACTTTTAAAAGATATCTTAAAGACGTTGTATATAGACGTCTTATGGACGTCTTTAAGACGCCTTATTTATGTCTTAAGACGTTCAGACATAATCTGGATATAAAAATGACGTCTATAAGACGTCTAGTGCTGTTTGGGTAATGTCCTATTCATAAGTCTAATTGTTTTTGACATATTTTAAATTTTATGTCAAAAATAACGTTTGTAGACCTTTGGTGACTTTAAACATTGTCCAGTTCTCTTATATGTATTGAAAATTATCCGAATGTTTAATTTTTGAAGTAATTTGACAATCTTGTCGGTGGTTCCCTGTATGCAAGGCAAGACTACACTGTCCATAGGTAGTAGTTTATAACAATTTGTTGAGTAGTTGGAGGACTTCGGGAACGGCCAAGGGATCTCCGCTGTCACCCGAACATTTTCATGGAAGCTTTCGAAGAAAACGCCTTGTCTTCTGCTCCTCTAAAACCTAAATTTTGGTGCAGATATGTAGATGATACGTTCGTAGTTTGGCCACATGGTGCAACTAAACTCCATAATTTCCTGGATTATTTAAACCAACAACACTCAAGCCTAAAATTCACTATGAAAATTAAATTAAGGGGTGACCTTCCTTTTCTCGATGTACTAATACAAAGGAAAGATAGTGGCAAATTAGGACATTCTGTGTTCAGAAAACACATAAAAATCGATATCTCAATGCAACGTCACACCATCATCCTTCTCAAAAACAATACGTCATTAACTCTTTGGTATATAAAGCTTTTTCAATATGTGAGGAAGAGTCATTGAAATCAGAAACAGAAAAACTGACTAATGTTCTGAGAGGCAACGTATATTGCGCTGAAGATATTAGAAGTTCTATCAATAAATATAAAAACCCAACGACTCAAATGTCATAAATGTACCACCTATGGACAGTGTTGTCTTGCCTTACATACACGGATCCACCGACAAGATTGCCAAATTGCTTCGAAAATCAAACATTCGGACAATTTTCAATATATTATTACGAACTTTATAGCGTTTTATATTTCTTATTATTAGTTTGTGTTCGTAGTTTGTAAGGGTTTTAATTATATTTTTTAATGTAACGAACTTTGTAGTATTTTATATTTCATAGTATTAGTTTGCGTTTGTAGTTCGTAGGGTTTTAGGTATATTTTCTACGAGTTCATAATGTATTTAAGTAATTTTACCTTTGTTAATTTCCTCAGGAGACGACTATGAAAGAAGGTCTGGAACTTTTTAGAGAATTCGATTTCCTTATTTTTATCTTTCTAGAGAATTAGGGAATCTTCCGGTATCAACCAAAAGGGTATATAAAGGGCCCAGATCGACTTTCTTAGTTAGTATATTTCGAGAGTTTGTCGACGCAAGTTGAATTAGTTTGACAAGTGTCAAAAGTAAGGTTGACAATAAAAAGTTATTGAAATAATACAGTGTGTGTAGTTTGTTTGAAGACCGGCTCTCCGCAACAAATTGGTGTCGGAAGTGGATCAAATCCAGAAGAGGTTAATTCAGGTTATAAAATTAGAAAAAAGTAAATTGAAATTGTATGCCAGTGGAAACTAGAAAACAGAAGGTAAAAATGGAAGAACAACTTCAAGGTAGTTTAAACCAGATACTGATGATGATACAAGACATGAAAGCACGCCAAGAAGATATGAAGAAAAGCCAAGAAGAGATGAAACAAGAATTGAAAGAAGATATGACGAAAAATCAAGACGATATGAAACAAGAACTGATGACATTAAAGACAAGACAAGATGATATGAAACAAGAATTAAAGACAAGCCAAGATGATATGAAACAAGAATTGATGACACTAAAGACAAGCCAAGATGACATGAAACAAGAATTAAAGACAAGCCAAGATGACATGAAACAAGAATTAAAGACAAGCCAAGGTGATATGAAACAAGAATTGATGACACTGAAAACAAGCCAGGAAAACATGAACCAAGAACTGAGAGAAGATATTCAGAAAAATCAAGAAAGCATAAAACAAGAACTAAGAACAAGCCTAGAGGACATGAGACATGAACTTAAAACAAGTCAAGAAGATATGAAACAAGAAATGAAAGAAGACATGATGCGCATTGCACAAAAAATGCAACAGAAGATGAGCAAAATTAGAGAAGACGTACATTCCGAAGTACAACATGAGGTGGCGGGAATCTAGAAACAGTACAGGTATAATAAAGGTAGATGGTGTTTCTGCAACTAGTGTGATGAAGCCACCTACCTTCGACGGCAAGGTACCTTGGCTTACCTATGTCCGTCAGTTCGAAGCCGCCGCCACCGGCAAGAACTCGAGTTTACCGGAAAAGGCACGTGCTCTTGTTCTAGCACTACGAGGTGAAGCTATGGAGGTATGGTGGCCCTACGTAACATTCCTGAAGAAAAACAGAATGATCACGAGTTTCCTGGACATGCGCTATTGGGAAGCCCACCTCCAAGAAGTTTATAAAGCCCAACTCCAAGGAAGAAGACAGAAATACAACGAAAGTCTTCAAGAATATGAGGCGGATATAATGAGGTTCATAAATTTGACCTGCCCAACATACCCAGAAGAAATAAAGCAAGAGTTAGCAGTGAATAGTTTTATTGAAGGTTTACGCGACCCGGAAACAAGTCAGACACTTAGAATGGCCCGACTGAAGAAAATTTCGGAGGCTCTTGCTTACGCTCTTCAGTTTGAGATAGCCAAACAGACATCAAGGAACCAAGAATGAATCATAAGAAGGATTATCGCAAGATCAACGGGAAAACTTTCATGAGGCTTATGGGGGAGTTGCTAGAATTTTTGAATGAAGCAAAAACACAAGATAACAAAAATACAACCTTCCGTAGGAGAAATAGAATTTGTTGTTGGAAGTGTGGTCAAGAGGGGCATCTACAAAGCCAGTGTACTCACTATACTGTTCCTGACAAAGGCCCTGATGGCTATCGGCTTCATATTGCTAATATAGGTGATGATGTTCAAAGAAGCGACTTAGAGAAAATCTCTGCTCCTTATGGTGAACTTAAGGAAGTCTTGGTTAAGTAATAGTATTCCCTGTTTTGAATTTGCTGTTGACAAAGATAAAAGAAATGCTGCAGTTGCTGTCAAGGCTTGCGATGAAGTTGAAGTATGTGGTTGTCGCATTAGAGTAACTTATGCCAGACCGAGAAGAAGGGGTCAGGGTCGCCGGTATCATTAAAAACACCATGCGTTGTTACCAGTGCGAAGACAAGGATCACTTTTACAGAGACTGCCCGGAAATTACTACTGATGGATAGAAGGAGTACTCGCGGCGACCGAGGAGAACGTGACGAGAGGGACCGTGACCGCGAATGGGGCTACGGAAGAAGAACGTTCTACAGGTCCTCCTCGAGAAGGTACATAGAGAGAGACCGCGACGGTGAAAGAGACTCCGGAAGAAGAACGTCTTCCAGGCCATTCTTGGAAAGGTATAAAGAGGACTACAAATAGAAAGCGACAGAATGAAGACCCGCTATGACCTCAAGGCCAATACTGGTCGATTTGTGGTTGGTGAAAGAGTTTGGTTGTACAATCCAAAAAGAACCAAAGGGCGTTCACCAAAGCTTCAAAAGTCATGGGAAGGTCCGTACAACGTAACGACTCGACTAAACGATCTGGTGTACAGAATTCAGAAAAGCCCTCATGCAAAAATGAAAGTCGTGCATCTGGACAGATTGGCCCATTATCGAGATCAAGATGGTTGATCGGGACGATCAAGGCTTGAAAGGAGGGCAATGTTACGAACTTTATAGCGTTTTATATTTCTTAGTATTAGTTTGTATTCATAGTTTGTAGGGTTTGAGGTAGATTTTCTAATGTAACGAACTTTGTAGCATTTTAAATTTCATAGTATTAGTTTGTGTTTGTAGTTCGTAGGGTTTTAAGTATATTTTCTACAAGTTCATAGTGTATTTAAGGAATTTTACCTTTGTTAATTTTCTCAGGAGACGACTATGAAAGAAGGTCTGGAACTTTTTAGAGAATTAGATTTTCTTATTTTTAACATGGAACGCCTATGACGGAAGGTCGTGAAATCGCCAGATTATTCCTTTTTCTTATTTTGATTACCCCATGTAGTATGGAAATCCTTCTAGAGAATTAGGGAATCTTCCAGTATCAACCAAAAGGGTATATAAAGGGTCCAGATCGACTTTCTTAGTATATTTCGAGAGTTTGTCGACGCAAGTTGAATTAGTTTGACAAGTGTCAAAAGTAAGGTTGACAATAAAAAGTTATTAAAATAATACAGTGTGTGTAGTTTGTTTGAAGACCGGCTGTCCGGAACAATATGTAACAAAATGGGACAATGTTTGAAGTCACCAAAGGACGCAAGACCATTACAAACAGAAGGCGTTTATAAGATATCTTGCGCTTGTGGTAATGTGTATGTGGGTGAAACTGGACGATCTATATCCACTGGGGTTAAGGAACATGAAAGATGTATTAAAAATAAACATATTTTACATCTGCAGTAGTTGAACAGCATCATTGCACAGGTCACAATTTTAATATAGAAGAAACTAAGGTGTCAGTGTCTGTTTTCTTTAAACGTAAAATTAGAGAATCAATCGAAATTTATAAATACCCAAATACTATATTAGAAATACAGGTTACACTCTACATCACAGGTGTAAATCATATATAACGCTGTATCACGGTTCGCTGAGCACCCGTCGGGTGTAAATACCGGTCTGTTGCTCCTCGTGGAGTTTCTGAAGATACCTAGTGCAATCGTGGGCGAAACGTTGGATAAAAATTCCAATTTGACACCGTCTAAACCCAGTATCCTAGGTGTTATTTTGATTATGCTCTGCTTTTGTGAACGATAATAGTGAAGGGAGTTTTGTTGGAAAAGGGAGCGAAAAATAAACTTCAAAATGTTTTTAAAACGTTTTAATAGAAATAAGGTTTTCGCAGTTTTACAAATGCATACATATTTTATATTACAGATTGTTTTTACATGTGTGACGTCAGAATACGTGTACGATAAAACAGAAGCAAACAAATAACGATTCATTGTGCTCGTCAAAAGTAAATAATGAAGCAGGTAAATAAAAAAAAAATAGTTACAGTATAAGAAAATTAAACATCGTTATTTGAACATTAACAAGTGATTTATTTTTCAAAAGTGATGATGCATGTAAATTGAGTTTTCCAATGAAACAAGCTAGAAAAATATATCACATATTTTTTATTTATTATTTTTAATGATTGTTTGCACCGCATGTTACATTTGCAATTGATTCCATACAAAATCCGTATTTTCCCTTACTTCTTACACTACCCACTACACTTCCCAGGTGACACATGACAGATGTCACTACAAAATGGTGGAATAGTCAAGTAGGATGTTTGGCTGTTTTCGAATATTCTAGAATTTTAATGAATTTTTACAATTCTTTCAAAATATGGCTCTAAATATAGTTAAAAAGTGCTAATGTTGGGGTTTTTCCCCTGTTTTTCAAAGGTGTACTTGTTTAATATTCAAACCACATTGGTGAGATACTTAATAATTGTAAGTTAGGTTAATACTCTAACTGTTTAATTAATAATTGTAGAGATGTCCTGAAGAAGAGATAAATAAATTCTTGAAAGCTTGACAGAATCAATAAGGGTTTTTCTCCTTACCAATGCCTACAAATTTAAAAAAGACTGCACCCTAGTTTGGAATATATATATATATATATATATATATATATATATATATATATATATATATATATATATATATTGTAACGAAGTTACTATATTTTTGGGCAAGTGTATGTTCGCCGGGATTTAATTCATTTATTTTACATCCGAAAAATCTGATTCTTGCGGGAAAAGATTGCTTAACGTTTCAATATTACCGACGTATAATTAAATTGACCGCGCTATACCGGGAAATATCATTTTCCGAGATTTTCAGAGCGTCCGACCATAGTAATCGCGCGCCGCATACAGCAGTATCGTATGCGCGATCACCGCACACCGTCACACGTCAGCGTAGTGGGAGCTCGAGCCGTCTATTTAAGTCCGAGCAGACCATTATTTCGCTGAGAACTATACGTTCTCCACCCGGGTCAACAGTCCAAACGGACTGGACTGGGTAGCCTGCTGGGCCGCGCCTTCCTGATCTAGTAATGTAGGTGAGGCTAGGCTTATGTATGTATATGGTGTTTACCATACACTTCCTTCCTTACGTCCTACCCCTCTAATGGCCAGCATTGCCGAGGACCCTTATAAGAACGGGCAATGATGTGTCATCCTACCGTCACTGTCGAGGACCCTTATAAGAACGGGCAGTGACGGTTCCTTTCCTAATTTCCTACCGCTATTGGTCGGCATTGTCGAGGACACTTATAAGAACGGGCAATGTCGTTCCTTCCTGCTGACGCTGTCGAGGACCCTTATAAGAACGGGCAGCGTCAGTTCATTTCGTTCCTTCCTACCGCCACCGATACACACACGCACTGATGCCGTAAGTTTGTTATGGTTTCCGTAATGACCAGGAATGTGTTTACCGCCAGGTGCCCTCCGATGTCCGTTGACAAGGGCGCTAAACAAAGGTTTGTTTAAATCTACAAGCTAAG
The DNA here is from genome assembly GCA_034092305.1 of Diaprepes abbreviatus. Lineage (NCBI taxonomy): Eukaryota > Metazoa > Arthropoda > Insecta > Coleoptera > Curculionidae > Diaprepes > Diaprepes abbreviatus. The sequence goes on along the minus strand of JASJET010000072.1, from coordinate 1,299,191 downwards.
GAACGCATTTTGGAAAAAAAAAGTTGCGAATAAAAGTTGTAGAGATTTTAACAATCTATAATTTGAACTTTTGTGCGATCATTTTCATGCATTTGTTATTGCAAAAATGCCAAAATCAACGTTTTTTTCACTTTTTTCATTTTAAAAGAAAGATCTCGTCGTTTTGAACAAAATGATATTTTATGATAATAAATCAGACAATTTGTTGCTGAGATATTGCAATTTGTTTATCCCAAGATAAAAATGTTGATTGCTATAACTTTTTTTGGGTGAACATTTTGACTTCCACAAAGGTTCAATCTTTTCACGAAGGCCTAAATTTTCATATCTTGTTAAGGGCAAATGAAAAATTACTTTTCAACCCCTTAAATATCGCTCTGAAAAAGGGAGTGTGCCATATTCATAATTTTTCGAATTACCCTAGATTAAAAAAAAATATCAAAATTGGTTTATTCATTGCTGAAATACGGCGAATTTTTCCGAGCGCTGCTGATTTGAACGTGCGAGTTCAGTTTTCTCGCGCGCGAGAGCTCAATTTATTTATAAAAAAAACAATTAGCAATATCTCAGTAAAAAATTATTCGATTTACTATTATAAAATATTATTTTGTTCAAAACGACGAGGTCTTCTTTTTAAAAGCAAAAAAGTACCGAAAAAGTTTACTTTACAATAAACAATTGAAATGAAAAAATAACCAATTTTGAAGACTTTTTGGCTTCTTTGCAATAATAAATTAACAAAAATTATCACACAAAAGCGAAAATTGTAGGCTTTTAAAATTTTTACAACTTTTATTTGAAGGTTTTTTTTTCTAAAATATGTTCCTTGGCTTGTTTTAGCCAACTTTGATTCCCCTCTCTTGGCACTATATAGTGGAAAATCCATTTTCGAGGGTGAACTTTGGGGGCAGTTTTCACACCCTTAAAGCTTTTTACCGTAGATAAAAAAGGTACGTTTCTCTTGTTTCATGGTGGCCTACAACATATCAAAAAAATTATTGACATCGGAGGCGTCAAGTTGGAATACCTTCCTCGTTACACCGAAAACTAGTACCATCAAAAACGTAAGTCTTTTTGATTAGTTTTATTTTGACAACACGTTCTTTTGAAGCTACTTGTAGCCTATATATTGAAGAAATCTTAAACTTGATACCATAAACTGTTGCGGTGCAAATGAGGGAAAATAGCACACAGATACTCTCAAAAATAAAGCAGTCTATACACTATCAAATGTACTGCGGAACCTATCGTCTATATAAATAATGTAATATCTACCGTCTGGCCTTTTTTTGGTCAAGCTGACCGAGAAACTGACTGAAAGGGACATACGGGAACTCTCTCACAAAGAGAGGCCACTATACCCCCACCAATCAGGAAAATCATGTGAGTTACCTCTACATCCCTGCTAACAAAGAAGCAGGGCTAACAGCCTATCTTGACATTGAAGGCGCATTCGATCATACCCCCCTCGCTTCCATGATAATGCCAGAAGACATGGCATTGAAGACACCTTGTGTAGGTGGATACAAAACATACTTCAGGGCAGACGATCATAAGCAAATCTTTTGGAGCAAACCGTGGAGTTGTCAATAACCAAGGGAGCTCCTTCTGTGGAATCTGGTGGTCGACGAATATCTGGTAAATCTTAACGACAAATTCTACTATACTCAGGGGGGAGGGGGTGTGCTGACGAAGATGAAGAACCACTAAATAGACTATGACTCGAAGAGAACGAGACATCCTCACAAATCATCTTCCAGTCCCATAGGACAAAGTAGTGAGCAGGATGCTAACCTAATCAAGGCAACCAACTTATTCACCCTTGTACAGATATAATATGCAACAGAATAAGTCTCTAGACAGTAGTGTAAGAGCCCTTCGACCTTAGCCTGCTATATCACTCAATCAACCAATATCTTTCGCGACCGAGTTTTTATTAATGCTGCGATCGTCGCCTCCGTACAACGACATTTCTAGAAACTCTTTTGAAAATTGGAGCTCATATTTCACAACTTGTTAATATTAAACATGAATGATGAATGTCTGGAAAGTATAGTGATATAAATTTGTCGTGCAAGGCTGGTCGGTTCAGTTTCGATGCGGAGATTTCGGAGACCAAATTATATTTTGAATCAGTATGACTTTGATTTTTGACTTGCTTTGCGTGTTCTTCTTGATTTTTGCTGTGTTGCTATGTTTCCATGTCAAATTCGTAAACCCTCACTCCATTGCTGTTAATGATCTGCATCAGGAAGTTTGGTTGATGACTGTATTTAAAAAAAAGTGACCGACATTCGATGCCTTATGTGAGAAGCGGCGGGTTTTATGCTAAATTTTTTGACCAAAATCACATGATATTGAGTTTTTTAGATTTTTAATTCACGTGATGTTTCTCTAATTGAGATATGGCAGTATTCGGTCATCAAGCCTGTCCCTGAATGATATGATTGTCATCAGTTTATGGTGATGGTATGCAGGATACGGATCCTCTTCGCCCTCTTCATGGTCCTCAATGCTCCCTCTCCTCCTTATGCTAGTCAAAAACTTTTATATGTGGCATCGAAACCTTTGGAGAGACCTTTTTTAACATTTTCAACGTTTGCTTTAAGTCGATTTTCTTAAAAACACAAATATGATAAACATCGCCACAAAGTACCAAAATAAAACTACTGTAACATGTTTACCAATGTGTGTAGCGTCATGAAACGTCATATGACTGTCACTTAAGAACTTAAAAACAAATTACACATGCGATTCTACATACGCGTGCACCATTTAAGTTCAAAAGTTCAGTATATTTTTGAACAGAAGGGATATCAAAGGAAATCTCGTCAAAAATACTTTAAAATGAGCTCTTAGTCGTTGTTGCTGGAAAACCCAATTTAACGGTAATAATCTTTGAAGTACAGCATGAAATGAAAAAATTATCGCTTTTTGCAATTTCAGAATGTGATCAGTGTCACTTTAAGGATAGAATAAGTATCCAAATTACTGCAGAAATTCAAAATACCAAGATCTTATACCCTAAAATGATTTAACTTTTTTGTTGTTTGAGAGAAGCATACAGTTGTAACGATCAGTTTCAATAAGAACTGTATAAATAGACCAGGGCTTATCTGTAAAATATATTGGGGTTTCGTGAATGTGAATGGAACATGGGGACTCTTGCGTGAGAGCCTTCAGAATAACCTGAATAACGATAAATTTGATATGCGTCAATTCAAAAAGTTGGGCAACCGTTTTTTTTTCTACTACTCTGTCGTGAAACCTTGAAGGTATTCATTTTAGAAGAAAATTGAAGAGAAAAAAAAGTTCCGTAATTAAATTTGCCATAAGATAGGGTTAGTCGAAAATCTCAAAATGTATTTTCCTTATTGCAAAATATCAATAAGTAAAAAAAAGTAAAAAAGCAATTTTTTCGACCATTGAAATTTCTCTGACGACCTTCATATTAGAGCAAAGAAAACTTTATGCCATGATAAAATAACCTAAAATTCGTTGGGATCGAATAGTTTTTGCACAATAATTCTGCAACTTGAGTTCGTTTACAAAAAGTGATCAGTGTTCAAGTTTGTCTGAGTCCAAAATATCACGTTAACGTATTTAAATTTATTTTCAATATATACTAGAGAACTCAAGTTTTCCAACGCTTTTTTCAGAATCAAAATCGGATGATTTGTACGCCCTCAGGAACTTGTTAAAGACATTGTTGATATTTTTGCTTATATACAAATAGATTATCTCGGCGGATTTTCATTGGATTTTTTTCTGCAATACATGGTTTGAAAGTACTTGGAAATACGCTTCTTTTCGTGAAAAAAAATTTCTAATCCGTCAATTGGTTTCCGAGATACAAACTGTCAAAGTTGACAGCCCGTTACGGTGAATCTATAAATAATACAGACCTGATTTTTGAACCAAAAACTTTGTCTTGTGGAGTTCTTTTTTGATATAAATATTTAAACGTTTATGTGATCGGAAACTTTAGTAAAAAATGAAAAGAATATCGCCCACTCGCGAGAAAAATGATAAACAGAGGGGTGGGGAGCTCTCATTTCAAAATGAATTCGAAGATTCAAAATATATATCTGAAACAAATTAACATTTTCTCAGCTTCTAATGGAGCGATTTTGATAATTTTTTTAAACCGATGTACCGCGAATAATGGAGCTCAAACATCATAATGCCATGTGCTCATCATGCATTCATTTTGTTATAAACAAATGACGTTATTTATGCATCATACTTACAGCATACTGCACCCTACAGTGTTGGACTTTCCAAGCGAATCTTTGTTTATTAATATAATTAAGCATACTGTACGAAAATGGAAGTGGACTGTATTTTTTGCGCGGGTAAAGAAATTAATTTCAGTAAACGACGAAGGTATGACAATCCCGAATAATAAAAATGACCTACCTTGTAGCTGCTCACTGATGTTGAAATTGTGGTCTTTTCTGGAGTTGAGTCCTTTGATTTTGGCACTGTCACAGGTGTAGAATAAGAATTTTTTTTAAGATTTTGCGGGTTTAGCCGGCATATCGAGATTTTACACTCGCGTGGTATGTTAGTGTTTTTTAACACCTGGTGTTGTTGCTTCAGATTCAAAGGCAAGATGATAAGTAAGTGTTTTCTACCATGTACCGGTGAGATGCGTGCGACACTTCTTGGCCATTTTGGGAAGAGATTGTCATATATGGCGCGAAACAATACATGGCGCGAAAAAGGGAATAAAATAAAATTAACTTCAGTTTGCTTAACTACAAACGTGGAGATATGTTAATTTTACCGAGAAAATTATAACTTAAATTAATAATTCGGAAAGACGGAACACATACTATAACGATATATATTTACTTTAATTACCAAAATTGTTTAAACAATCATTGTTTAAAGAAACTGAAAAAATTTTGGTTCTAAATTATTTTATTCGTAAAATACAGATAAAAATAAAATAGTTATTCTTCTTAAATTATGTTTAAAAAGTTCAATAAAGCACTCTTAACACTAAATATTATATTACAAACTTTACAGAGTGCAGAAAAACGTTTTTTACATACATACATATATATATATATATATATATATATATATATATATATATATATATATATATATATATATGTATATATATACTTATAGTATGCTTAATGATATTAAAAAACGAAGATTCGCTTGGAAAGTCCAATACTATAGGGCGCAGTATACTGTTAGTATGATGCATAAATAACGTCATTTGTTTAAAACAAAATGAATGCATGATGGGCACATGGCATTATGATATTTGCGCTCCATTATTCGCGGTTCATCGGTTTAAAAAAAATAGTCTAAATCGCTCTATTAGAAGCCGACAAAATGAATTTTTTTTTAAATATGTATTTTCAATCTTCGAATTCAATTTTAAAATGAGTGCTCCCCACCCTTTTTTTCATTTTTCACGCGCGTGGGCGATGTTTTTTCATTTTTTTTTAAGTTTCCGATAACATAAACATTTAAATGTTTGTATCAAAAAAGAACTCGGCAAAACAAAATTTTGGGTTCAAAAATCAGGTCTTTATTGTTTATAAATTCACCGTGACAGGCGGTCAACTTTGATAGTTTGTATCTCGGAAACCAATTGACGGATTTGAAATTTTTTTTCATGAAAACAAGCGACTTTCCAAGTACTTTCAAACCATGTATTGCAAAAAAAATCCAATTAAAATCCGCCGAGATAATCTATTTGTTTATAAGCAAAAATATCAACAATGTCTTTAAACAATTCCTGAGGGCGTTCAAATCATTCGAATTTGATTTTGAAAAAAGTGTTGGAAAACTTGAGTTTCCTACAATATATCGAAAATAAATTTAAATACGTCAACGTGATATTTTGAACTCAGACAAACTTGAAAAATGGTCAATTTTTGTAAGCGAAATTGGATTGCAAAATTATTGTGCAAATACTATCTATTCGATCCTAACGAATTTTAACGTGTTATTTTATCATGGCATAAAGTTTTCTTTGCTCTAATATGAAGGTCCTCAGAGAAATTTAAATGGTCGAAAAAAATTGATTAAAAACATTTTTTTAATTATTGCTATTTTACAATAAGGGAAATACATTTTGAGATTTTCGACCAACTCTATCTTATGGAAAATTTAATTATGAAACTTTTTTTCCTCTTTAACTTTCCTCTAAAAATGCATTCAAAATTACACGAGAGAAAAGTTGAAAAAAAAACTTTTTTTTTTCGTTAATTTTATATTTTTATTAAAAAAAAAATGTTGCCCAACTTTTTGAATTGACACATATCAAATTTATCGTTATTCAAGTTATTGTGAAGGCTTTCATGCAAAAATCTCCATGTTCAATTCCACATCCACCTAAAAACAGATAAGCCCTGGTCTAGAATTAAAGCAATGCGAATTTCTTTACGTTCACTTAAAATTTTCTAAAATAAATCACTCATTCATGTTTTTATTTTACAACGAACAGTGAAAGTTACTTTTGACTCGCTTTTGGAATTTTACAATCCAGATTTCTACATTGGTCGTGCCGTTAGGCCAGCATACAGTTTCTATTTAGTCTGTATTCTACATTTTTTAAAATGAACGTATGTTAGCAAAATACGAGTCAAAAATTTTGTGAGAACAGTTAAAATATGTAATAACAAACAGTAACATGCAGGGAGTAAAAAAATTGCTCAAAAACTTCTAAGGTAGTTAGTAGTACTTCAGTCAGTACGTCAATGAGAAAAAAAGTTTTTACACTATTTTTTTTTCACCCAGTATAAAAATTATAGATCTATTAAACCTTAAGGCGCGACCTAGCATTTTTTCAGATATTTCTGTATTTCATCAAAAATTAAGGTTACTTGAGGATGTGGTCGCTCAACAGCGCTAATGCTACTACAGGTTTCGGCTTATGAGGAAAACTTAATTCTTCACTGATTTTGATATCGATTTTTGTAAAAAATATCACCTTGCACGAAATAATATGAAAGATTTATTTTGTAGTAAATCAAGTGAAATTATTCGTAAGTATTTAAAAAAAATTGTCAAAATCCATGACAAATGAATTTTCGAAACAATTTTGTCCAAAAAAGTCCCAAAAATCCCACTCTGCGTCAGCGGATTTATATATATATATATATATATATATATATATATATATATAGGTTAACCGCTGTATAATCATTAGAAAAAAATGTTTTTAGTATGACCGGGAACAAAGTAGTGCACTATTAAAAATAACCTTAAATTTAATGTCCATTCTACATTAAATTTAATGATTTTTCACCTAAAGTCTTAAATAATTTACATTTATTTTAAATTCAAAAAATTCATTCAATAACATTTCGTTGTACATTAAATTTGATCAAATGATATCCTAAATTTCAATAAAGTAATTGAAAAGATATTTCAACTTTTTGTACATTAAAATTAATTCAAATGTACTTTAACATTAAAGGAATTTTATATTCATGGTATATTGCATGAACTTTTTGTTTAGTATGATATAAGTTGCTTAAAGGATTTAATTTTTTTATGATGAGGTGTTCATGTCTGGCGCTACTGACGGAAACCGTAAACTACCTATGGGAAAAATTTTTACCTTTTCCTGGTAGCAGAATTTTTTGACCTCATATTAATGTTGGTGCATTAAATATGTGAAAACATATCCTAAATTTAATGAACACTGGCTGTACTTTTAATGTACATCTTCTTCTTCAAGTACTATGTCAGGTCCCTCAGGTCTTTCACAGTCCTGCGCTAGCTGGAACAGTTCCCCCGCGCTACGTATACCTGTCCATTCACGAATATTCCTCAACCAGGAAGCCTGTCTCCTTCCTACCCCTCTACGCCCTCTACTTTACCTATCATGATTAGCTGAAGAATTCTATATCGCTCCCCTCTGAATATATGTCCAAGATATGAGATTTTTCTACACTTCACAGTGTTTAATAGTAGACGAGTTGTGTCGGCCCTATTGAGTACCATTTCGTTGGTCTGCCTAGCTGTCCAAGGTATTTTCAGCATTCGCCGGTGTAACCACATTTCGAGAGCCTCCAACCGATTAATCGTGGCAGCCTTAATTGTCCAGATCTTTGCCCCATATATACTGGCCAGACGTATGATCTTATCATTCTCTGTCGTAGTTTTAGGTTGAGGTTATCATTGCAGAAAAGTGGTTTCATTTTTTGAAAAGTTGCTCTAGCAGTCTCTATTCTACACCTTATCTCTTTATCTGGGTTTAGATTTTCGGTGATACAATATCCAAGATACTTAAAATGAGTCACCCTGTCTATACTTTTTCCTTCTATTTGTATTGAAGCGTTAAGATGAGGTTGTCTACAAAAGACCATAAATTTTGTCTTTTTGATATTTATGTTGAGCCCCATTTCTTGACCCTCAGTGTTAACACAGTTTAATAGATGTTGCAGGTCTTGTAGTTTGTCGCTTAGGATAACAGTGTCGTCAGCATATCGTATTGTATTTTTATATTGTCCATTGATTTGTACTCCCATTCGTTGTCCTTGAGTAGCCCGTTTAAATATTTTATCTGAATATATATTAAAAAGCAATGGAGATAGTATGCAGCCCTGTTTGACGCCTCGCAGAATTTTACTTTCTTCTGTGAGTTTTCCATTTAGCCTTACTGTTGTTTTCTGCCGCCAATATAGATTTTTAATAATTCTTACGTCTCTGCTGTCCACCCCTACGTTATTTAAAATATCTATGAGTTTTCTGTGCTGTACTCTGTCGAAGGCCTTCTCGTAATCGAGAAAACATACGAATATATCCTTGTGTTGGTCCCGGCATTTTTGCAGAAGTATATTTAGAGCGAATAAAGCCTCTCTAGTACCTAAGGCGTTTCTAAATCCGAACTGGGTTTCATCCAAATCTGCTTCGCATTTAGATCTTATCCTGCTGTGGATGATTCTGAGAAAGACCTTCAAAGTGTGGCTCATTAGACTTATTAGTCTTTACTTACTGCATCGCTTTGCTCGCTGTTTTTTTGGGATTGGGACGAATACAGACCTCAGCCAATCTTCCGGTATATCTCCAGTCGCGTAAACGGTATTAAACAGTTTGACCAAGATTCCTATATTTTCCTCATGGATCATTTGTAACAGCTCGGTTGGGACATTATCAGGCCCGATGGCTTTCCTGGTTTTTGCAGATCTTATGGCAGATAGAACTTCACTGTTTAGAATTTCCGGTCCCATGTCTATATTAGCGTCTATATTAGCGAGATCATCGGAGTTGTGTTCATTCGGTCTGTCATCATCAAATAATTCTTTCACATATTTAACCCATGTTTCAAGAATTTCTTTTTCGTCCAAGATAATCTTACCATCAGGGTCCACAAGGGTATTAGTGGTATTCATATTATATAGACCTGCTATTTCTCCCTTTTTGTACATATTGAATGTGTCATGTTTCCTTTCTAGATCTTCCATTTCGATACACTTGTCTCTCATCCAATTCTCTTTGGCTATCCGAATTTTCTGTTTAATTTCTCTTTGTCTTCTTTTATATTCAACTCGATTTGTTTTCGACTGTCTCCTTTGTTCCATGAGGTCCAATATTTCTGCTGTCATCCATTTTTGTTTTTTCGGTTTGTTCTTCCGTACAGTATTTTCAGTTATTAGTTTGTTGGTTAGTTTCTTAAACGATTTCTAAATTTCTTCTACGTTGTCGTCAGTTCTTGTGTTCTTTATGTAGTTGTTCAGATCCTTTGTAAGCAGTTCTTTATCGGTTTCCGCTATCTCAAATTTACTGTATTGACTATTACTTTTTATTACTTTAGGTTTGATTTTAATATCAGAAATGTACATAGTCATCTTAAAAAGTAATGATCAAAACTTTAAATTTAATGTAAGATTGCATTAAATTTAATGGAATAAATTAATTTAGATTAATGTAAATTATTAAATTTAATGCATTACATTAAACGCATTTAATAAACGTTTATGAAATTTGCTTGCAGCACATTTACTTTAAATTTAATATACTTCTTTTTTACAGTGTGAGTATATCTCTACAGGACTCATATTTGCATGGAACCTCTATAAAATATAGGATAATTAATATCGGATTATTTAAAAATTCATTTTGCATCGGCAAAAAAGTGCATTTTTCGAGTTCGGTGAACAATGAATTGAATTAAGTCTTCCTTGTCTACGTCAGATTACGCCCTACGGAAAAATATGCAACATACAGCTTAACAAAAAAAAAATGAATACTTTTAACGTGTAAATCAAAGACAGTTTTACATAATAAATTCGTTAAGAGAATCAATTTTAGGATTACTAAAGGACCATTATTTTTTTTAATGGTTAACACATTTTTTTATTCAAAGAAGTGATTAAAATTCTATCTACTAGTAAAAATTATGTACAGTTATTTTAAAATTTCAATAGATTATTAGGTAGTTTAGAATTTGAGACTAGCCTAGAAATGAATGGGGATGACATGAGGTTTGTTCTAAATTATTATAAAAACTAAAATATTTGGAGGTACTGAACCTGTACGATTTAAAAGTTAAAAAAATAGTTATTGAATAGAAGAAAAACCCAATCAGGTTTTATTATGTTATGTTAAAAAGTATATATTACAGACTCAATGCAGAAACTTTCCTTTATCAAAGAAAATGTTTCATTTTATAGAAGGTTGCAATGGCCCCTAAAACCCTTTCCTTAAAAACTCATCTACTTCAGAAGAGCTGTACAGCACAATAACGAGAATCCGTTATCTAAAATTTCAGAAGTAATAACAGAAAAACCTTAATTTGATGTGCATCTACTACTGGTGTAGCTCAAATTCTCCCTGACACCTTTAACTCTCATTGTGTTCATGAACAAAATAAGAAAAGAGAAGATTTACTAGTAAATTCTGCAGAAACAGATAACGCATACCGTCTTCGAGAAAAGGAAACAAAGGAAATGAACGTGGCGAAGCAATTACTACAAAATAAAAAATGAAATGGATTTCATAATTTCCATTCAGAAGGATATCATACAAAATGTATCAGTAATAAGTACGTTTGCAGGTGGTAACGATAACACAATGGGGAGCGCAAAATTGTATATAAGTTTCAAAGCAGTGCGAGCCGAGATTTTACAAAACCTAAAGAAACTGATTTATATCACCATTTCATTTCATTTTAGCCTAGTTTTCATCCTTCCAAAACTGGATATAGGCCTCCCCTATATGTTTCCAAATCTCTCTATTCTGGACTGTTCTTTGTCACATCAAGCCGGCATGTCTGACTATGTCATCCTTCCATCTCATCTGTGGCCTGCCTCTGGATCTTTTCCCTTCATATGGGCGCCATTTTCCAATTTCTGAATTCCAACGGTTGTCTTTTATTCGTTCGTTATGGCCTGCCCATTTCCATTTTAGTGATGCTGCTCTTTCTATAGCGTCAACTGCGTTGGTTTTTCCTCTCATACACTCATTTCGTTTTTTATCTCTGAGTGATATTCCTAACATGTGTCGTTCCATAGCCCTTTGAGTTATGCAGATTATGTCCAAATTTGATTTTGTAAAGGTCCACGTCTGCGCTCCGTATGTGAGAACCGGCAATATACAACAATCAAATACTTTGGCTCTTAAGTTTAAGGGAATTTTCTGATTTTTCAAAACATAGGAGAGTTTTCCGAACGCCGTCCATCCTAATCGGGTTCTTCATGTTATTTCGGCTGTCTGGTTGTCCTTACTCGCTCTTATGGCCTGGCCTAAGTATATATATTCACTCACCTGTTCTATTTCGGTTGCATTTACTGTTATAACTTATTGTTCGTCTGAGTTTGACATTACTTTTGTTTTTCTGAGATTCATCTTTAATCCTGGTTGAAGCGATGTTTCATGGAGGTCGTTTATCATTGACTGCAGCTCTTCCCAGTCGGATGCGATCAAGAGTATATCATCTGCATATCTCAGATGATTTAGGAATCTACCATTAATGTTTATCCTTTTATTTTCCCAATTTAATGATTTGAACAAGTCTTCCAGGGCCATTGTAAATAATTTGGGCGAGATTGTATCTCCCTGTCTTACTCCCCTTTTGATTGGAATGCGGTTCGTCTTTAGCTCGTCATCAAGTTGTACTGTCATCGTTGCGTCTAGATAGACATTATGTAATAGATTTTTATTTCTCGAGTCTATTCTGCTATTTACCAAAGCTTCTTCAACAGCCCATAGTTCTACGCTGTCGAGAGCCTTCTCGTAGTCAACCAAGGCCATGTACAGAGGCAGATTATACTCGTTGGTTTTTTCTATTAATATTTTTAGTGTATGCAGGTGGTCGCATGTTCCATATCCCCTTTTGAATCCTGCTTGTTCAACAGGTTGATAAGTGTCGAATTTGTTCGTCAATCTGCTAGTTATGATTTTCATGAAGGTTTTGTATAACTGGTAGAGAAGGGATATAGGTCTATAATTGTCCAGAGTCGCCGGATCGCCTTTTTGAATATCAAAATTGTGTTAGCGTTGTTCCATCCACTGGGTATCCTACCTTCGACAAGACATCTGTTGAATAAGATCTTTAAATATTAATTTACTTTTCTTCTTCATTCCTTAAGAAGTTCTATTAAGACTTTGTCATCTCCCGCTGCTTTATTTCTTTTCATATCTTGTATGGCTTTATCTATTTCATCCTCTGTAATATCTGGCAGGTCTTCAGAATTCACATTTGTTATTGTCTTTTTATAATTTTTATAGTATTAGCCGAGGGAGGGTTTCTTGGGCTATATAGATCTTCATAGTATTGTTCAGTTATCATTATTATCTCCCTTCTATTTCTTACTTCATCGCCCCGGTTCTTTAGCAGAATTATCTTTTCTTCCATACTTAAACTTCATTCCCTTTAGACTTCGGTTCTTTTCTATTATTTGTTCTATGCGTTCTTCTTGGTATTTTCTTAAGTCGGCTTTTATTTCTTTTCTTATGGTCTTGTTTAATTCTGCGACCTCCACTGTGTTTCTTTTATTTTCACTCAAAAGTTGACGTCTTTTCCTTAACAAGTCTTGGGACTTTCTGCTAATTTTAGATTGTTTTTGTTATTGATTCGCGGCGACCTTAGAGCTTGTTTCTATATCACTATACTCTCTGAGAAAAAAGCCCAGTATCAAAAAGGAGTAAGGAGGATAGTCAAATTAAACGAACTCGACAATACAAAAGATATACATAAACTAAATTAACTTATTATATCAGTAATAACAGGACCAGCACACAAATTGGGCCGTAAACTACACAATAAAAATAATGAAATTAGCAACAAACAAATATCTTAAAGAAATGAAGCAAACAAGACACTATTCTTAGAGCTGAGCAAGACGATTAATAAAAAAATGAAGAGAAACTAGAAAATATTAAAAGAAGATTATTATGGATGTATTAAATAAAAACAAAGAAATATTAACTACAAAGAAAACGCTTGACACAGGCGGAAAACAAATAATAAAAATTAAGATAACAAGAAAATTTCAGATAAAAATTATATAAAACAAGAAATTGAGAAATATTTTACTGAGCTTTATGAAGATACAATAAAGTCTAATAAGAGTTGATTAGATATTACTGGAAGAAAACGCATTTTGATTTTATTTTAGGATTACTTCAGTTTTTGCATTAGGTCGTTAATGTACTTTTTAAGTAAATATTTATTTTCTGTTATCCCACAAAGCACAAGGGGTTTTTTTAGGTCCATGTTAGCTCCTAACGCTTAAATATAAGGAATCAATTTCAATAATTTTGTTATAAACAAAATAGCATCAAAATATGAGTATTCCGTTCGAAGTGTCGTTTATGTATTTCTCTTCTGATATTCTTAAATGCAACATTTCAAACTAAGCAATATTTATTATTAAAGTTATTTTTGCTTCTATAGTGACATGTTATTGAAGGCTTACCAACTTTTTATTTAAATCAAATTTTACGATATTAAAAGTAATGGGGCAGAAAAATTCATCAAAAGTTTAAAAAAAAAATAAAAGTGCAATATTAATGAAAAATAATAGAAGATGGTGTTTTTTTAATATGTTGGTAGCACTGAATATTAAATAAAAATGAATCTAAAATGTGAATCATTTTTTGCTTACTCTGAGACTAGCTTAGTATATTATAATATACTTTAGGGGATGCTCTCGATCTCATAGATCTAACCTGAATTATTTTTTTATTGTCCTGGAGAAACATACTTAAGATCTTGTAAAACAACTTCGTAATGCAACAATGGACGTCTTCGAAAGTACCCCTAATTGTGCTATTTGAGATAAGACAATTGTACTACTACAGATACTATTTTGCAAGCGCAAAACCCAGCACCCCCCCCCCCCCCAAATATATACGTGAGCTGAAAAAAATACCAGAAATCTTATACCCTATATGTATGTTTCCAGCTCATTGAAAAATATTTATGGTTGATCCCCCCGAAAACTTTTCTGGACATGCGCTTGTATTTTAACGCAGAATTTACCACTTTACATCAGATTACTAAATTTCAACTTTCCCTGTATATTCTCGATTCCTTTTTTCAATAGTAATCTAGGAGGAACATTAATTTATAATAAAATGTTTTTTATAAATCCATTTTTACTATTATATATTGTTCCTAATCATACAACTCTTAATTATGGTAAATTCTGAGTTATTTGTTTCCAATTTGTTTTTAATTTGTTTCCAATTGTTTCTAGTTACTGAATTTTTGCAGTACATATATAAAATGTCTGTACAAAACGCTTGTACAAATTCCTGAGGATAAAATTTGAGAGTCAAACCCAATTTACTTTAGTGCAAAAGTTGATAGTTTCCGAAACACAGAGTGTCAAAGTTATAATTTTTTTTTAATTTTTGCAAATATTGAACTGAATAATAGCTTGATTTGCACTAATATTTGGTGCTTTGGAACTTTTTAGGATGATAAATCAAGATCTGCTTGCAGAGGGCGCCATCAGCAGCACTACTCACTGATTCAATAGCCAGAACTATATTGCCCAGTCGACATTTAATAAAATATTTATAAAAAAATTGAACCGACTTCTAAAAGTGCGCTAAAAAAGTGAAAAATAACTATACATTTTTATATGAAATTGAAATTTTTGAAGTCGGCGCCACACTAATACCTGACAAAATGTGATTCGCATAAACAGATTAAAAATACTTTATTTGCAATTGCTTTCTTTATATAACTTGTATATATTAGTAGTTATTTATTTCATTTAGAAATAATTTGGGGTCGACTTCAAAAATTTCAATTTCATATAAAAACGTATAGTTATTTTTCATTTTTTAGCGCACTTTTAGAAGTCGGTTCAATTTTTTTATAAAAATCTTATTTTTCGATTTTTAGTTTTGAATTCATTATAATATTCATAAATTATTTGAACTAAGTGCTAATCGAGATTAGTGTACCTCGCAATGATTCTTAGAGTTCTCCAAATACCAATGAAATTGTGTCAAACAAATATTTAGTCTGCCATAGTAAATCCACTATCTTAAATTTCAAATTAATTTTATATTGGTAATATAGGCCCCAAAACCAATATCGATATTTAAAGAATTTGAGATGTAAATTTCTTAGCCCGATATATTTTATATTGCATATTGAGTTTGTACACGCCCTAAGAACCCCGCAATATCAATTTTATATAAAACCGGAAAATGTAAAATTTTTAGTCTCTCATATTGTATCTTATTAACCTAATAGTTGTAAAAAATTAACTTCATATTCGTAATACACCACCCCCCAACCCCCTAATTCCAAATTTGAAAAAATGTCAATAAGGTAAAATTTTCTTCCCACCATATTCGATCCGCCATAATGAATTTCAAAAAAATAATTTTAACGTCTTAATCTAATCTAAATCTAACCCCTTCAAAGCCCCCTAGTACCAATTTTAGATGAAATCCAGAAATTAAAAATTTCTAAACGGTCATATTGCATCTGACGTATTAGATTTTCTTAAACTAATTTTATATTCGCTGTTTACATCCTCAAAAACGACTCAGTTTCACATCTGAACAAAATCGAAAAATGTAAAATCTTTAGTCAGTTATATCGCATTCGCCATATTGAATCCTGAAAAATAATATTAAATTCATAATTTACATCCTCAAAAACCCTCTATATCAGTTTTGGAGAAAGTCCAAAAATGTAAAATTTTTAGGACACCATATTGATTCCGCCAGATTGAGTTTTTCAAAAACTATTTTAATTTCGTAATTAACACTAACAAAAATCTCCCAATACTGACTTTAGACAAAATGGAGAGATGTAGAATATTTAATCCGCCATCCTAGATCCGCCATATTTAATTTTTTTTAAATAATATCGGATTCGTAATGTGCTATCCCAGAAACTTCCCCATATTAATTTTGAAAAAATCGGACAAACTTAATTTTTTATCCACCATATTGGATACGCCATATTGAATTTTTTAAAAATAATTTTAGATTCGTCATGTGCGACCCCGAAAACTCCCCCGTACCAATTTTGGAGAAAATTAGACAAAATTGATTTTTTTTGTCCGCCATATTGGATCCGCCATATTGAATTTTTTGAAAATATTTTAAATTCGTTATGTGCGACCTCGAAAACTTCCCCATATCAATTATGGAGAAAATCGAACAAAATTAAATTTTTTTGTCCGCCATATTAGATCCGCCATATTGAATTTTTTTAAAATAATTTTAGATTCGTTGGGTACAGCCCCGAAAATTTCCCCATACCAAGATTTGTTATGTGAGACCTCGAGAACTCTCCCGTATCAATTTTGGAGAAAATTGGACAAAATTTAATTTTTTTGTCTGCCATATTGAATCCGCCATTTTGAATTTTTTAAAAATAATTTCAGATTCGTTGGGTACAACTCCAAAAATTCCTCCGTACCAATTTTGGAGAAAATCAGACAAAATTAATTTTTTTGGCCGCCATATTGTCAGCGCCATCTTAAATTTTACTGCACCGATTTCGTCCAAAAAAATATGAGACCACCGCAGCAACTTCCTGAACATAACGTAAAAAATTTCATTCAAATCGGTGAAGCCGTTCCGGAGTAATCGGTGTACATACATTAAAAAAAATACTCGACGAATTGCGAACCTCCTTCTTTTAGAAGTCGGTTAAAAAATATTACATAAGCGTTGGTTATGTAAAAAAGTTTGCATGACGTCACTCCTTTAGTGTAGTTAAATCTTTATTGATGTTGTTCTCCAACTGATACGAATTTTCAGCGTGCAACAGGATCGTCGCGTCATTTGCGAACATAATAAATGAACGATAAATGTGTATAGTTATGTAAATTTGTCATACTTCTTTTTGCAAATTAACACTCCAAGTTAATATTTTTTTTTGTGAAAATTTACATTAAATGTTTTTAGTTAATAAATTGAAAGAAGCTTTGTCTCCATTTGAGGTCAGGAAGTAAAAGCTCTTGTACGTCTGGAGGTGGAATGAATATAATAGATGTCCCCTTGTGGTCATATTTAGCGTATCTTTAGAAACTCTAAGTTCCCAACGTAAATGTCTGGTGCTCAGACTCGGATTTTATTCAGCTCGTTCTAAAATTTCTTCCTCAACCTCCGATGTCCTAGTCGTAATTTCCGTCCATAATCAATCGTTCTAGGAATAAAATTTCTCGAAGACACCTTTCAACATCGGCATATGTTTAGTGGATTGATACGCGTCTATTTGGAAATCTATACTGTATACCCTCATGAACTCCCGATCATTTTCTTGGCAATAACTGTGAAGTAATATCATATCGGTCATTTCTGCATTAATGTAATGTTCTGCTATAGCGAAAAATTTAAGAATTAAACCATAAATTTTAAAATTAAATGAGGTTTTCAGATTGAATCGTTTGACAATATTATTTTAAAACTACTGATGATATTTTCATTGTTGACAGGTTGCTATTTTGTCAGCCTGTTGACCCTTAAACATGCTCCAAATTTCTTGGACCAGTCCTAAGCCTTGATAAACTGTGAAGGGGGGTATGATGAGTCTCAGTACGCAGTACAACATTTAAACTATATTATCTCAGAAACGGATGCTTGAAACGACTCCTACTGATAATCTTTTTTGATAAAAGGGTTCAAGGAATAAGAATTTTAAATCAAAAATTTAATATACCGAGACACTAAAAAGTTGTGAAGATCAAATGTAATGTAAATCGAACTATTAATAAAATGAATATTTACAAAAATGTATTTCGGGAAACTCAATTTCTGGACTAAGGTAAATTGGATTCAATCCTGATGCACTGTTAAAAATAATTTTAAATTTAATGTACATTCATTAATTAAATTTAATGATTTTGTAACTTACATGTACTTTGAAATTAAAGCTTTGTACATTAAATTTAACTGAGTGTTACCTTAAATTTCAATAAAGTAACTGAAAACATATCAAATTTAATGTATAATTACATTAGATTTAATTTAAAAATTATTAAATTTAATGCATTAACATTAAATGCATTTAACAGACGGTTTATGAAATTTGATTGCAGCACATTACATTAAAATTAATTTAAAGTTTTTTTACAGTGTTTTTTAGCCTCAGGAATTTATATTAACGTTTTGTATAGATCTTTTAGAGACAGACACCAGGTATATTGTAGACTGCAAACTAGTTTACACTAGGTTTAAATCAATAATCAACGTAGAAGCATAGATGAAATAAAGTACGGGTGAATCATCAACTGCTAAAATTAGGAACTGGCTTTTTTAAACACTCTTTTTGATTTTAACAAGAGGGTGTTCGGTGAGTATATGTCAAATTTTCGATGTAAAAGGCAACAAAATAACCCTATACTCTATTCAAGAACTAGAGAAAGTAGTAAAACTGTCACCGAAACCTCCGACGTGCTGCAGACTACCGTAAATCTAATTATATTTAAATAGTATAGGCATGTATAAATTTATTGCAACAATAAAATTTCTCATCGTGTCTTTGGTGACTTATCTTGTTTACACTTGTTTTTATATATTATTTGAGATTAGTTAGATACCTAAAAGTCGTGGCTTCTACCTCTTAATTTATTCCAAAATCGTTAAAACCAGGGCATTTTTCCTTCAACGAAAAACTTATTACAATGAATGATTACTATACCTTAAGACATCGATATCCGGTTAATAATGTTGAAAGTTCTGTTACAAAGTGTTCAAAAATGACAGGAGTTGGAAAATCTACTGTTTACCAAATGCTGAAGGAGAAAAAAACAACTGGTATTGTTAGTGCTCCCAAACCACATTCGGTCACAGGAAGACGAAAAACCCCGTTGGAAGAAGCGATGAAAACTGCAATAAGAAAAATTGTACATATATTTTATTATGAGAAGCAGATCCCAAAATTCTAACTTAAATCAGTGAAGATCGGGATTTACCTGAAATTGAAAGAACTAGGCTCTAGAAATTGCTTAGGAAACTTAATTTTTCTGGGAAAAACCAGATAGGATATCTATTCTTATCGATCGCCCAGAAATTGTTCGTTGGAGAAGAAACACTAAAAACACTCGAAAGCAAGGAGGAATACCGAAACTGCAAGAACATAAACGAAAAATGGTACGGAGTCAAAGAAGCCTTAATGGAACCGTCAATAGATATTCTGCAGAAAGAAAAACCCACAGGAAAGAAAGAATGGATAACTAGCGAAATTCTTGATTTGATGGATAAGAGAAGAAGCTATAAAGGAAAAAATGAACAGCAATATAAAGAAACACAACAAATAATCCGCACAAAAATCAGAAAAGCAAAAGAAGACTATTACAAACAAAAATGTGAGGAAATCGAGGAGTTACAGGCAAAGCATGACTATTTCAATACACACAAAAAAGTCAAAGAACTCGCCGGCACCACCAAACTAAAGCAGCTCAATATACTATACGACGACAGCGGAAAAATGGTCCTGGAAATAGAACAAAAACGGGAAATATGGAAGAATTACATTACACAACTCTTCAAAGATGAGAGACAACAAACTAATCTTGTAAATATTGAAGCGGAAATAGGCCCGGACATAATTAAAGACGAAGTGATATAGGCAATAAACATGCTAAAAAACGGAAAAGCTACAGGTCCGGACCAACTGCCAGCAGAAATTCTTAAACTGATAGAGGAGGACCAGATTCATATTCTGGTAGAGTTAATCAACACCGTATATAAAACAGGAATAATACCAAATGAATGGTTGTTATCAACTTTTATACCCCTCCCAAAAAAGAAAAATGCCAAGCATTGCTCCGACTATCGTACAATAAGCCTGATGGTTCACACATTGAAGGTCCTGTTGAAGGTGATCCATAACAGAATATTCAGGAAACTAGATGTGGACATCAGCGATACACAATTTGGATTCCGTAAAGACCTAGGAACAAGAGAGGCACTGGTCGCACTTAATGTCATGTCACAAAGATGCCTAGACATGAACCAAGATCTACACGTGTGCTTTATAGACTACAATAAAGCCTTTGACAAAGTTAAACATGATCAACTCATCGAATCATTGGTAAGGAGAAGGATCGACCTCAGAGACATAAGAATAATCTCAAACCTATACTATGGCCAGAAAGCAACAATACGAATAGAAGACATAACATCAGAAGAAATAGAAATACAGAGAGGGGTTCGTCAAGGGTGTGTACTTTCACCAATTCTTTTTAATCTATATTCGGAAGATATAGTAAATAAGGCACTTGCTGATCAGGACATAGGCATTAAAATTAACGGCATGACAATAAATAATCTGAGATACGCCGACGATACAGTTCTTTTAGCTAGAACACATGAAGACCTACAGATGCTAATTAATAAAATGGTCACAGTAAGCGAAGAATATGGACTCTCACTGAATATAAACAAAACAAAATATATGCTAGTAACAAAAACAACTCGGGACATTCGTACGGTGTGTGTAAAGAATCAACCTATTGAAAAAGTGAGAGAATACAAGTACCTTGGCACAACCATTAATGAAGACAATGACAGCTCCCAAGAAATACGAATCAGAATCGAACAGGCCAGAAACACATTTATAAGAATGAAGAGGCTTTTTTGCTGCCGAGATCTAAACCTTGAATTAAAAGTACGACTGCTGAGATGCTATGTGCTGTCTGTACTGTACTATGGGATGGAAGCTTGGACACTGAAAATGTCTGACATGAGAAGACTGGAGGCATTTGAGATGTGGATATACCGGAGGGTGCTGAGGATATCATGGGTAGAGAGAATAACCAACGAGGAAGTAATGAGACGTATGCATAAGGAAAAAGAAGTGATTCTAACAATTAAAAGAAGAAAACTACTATATATGGGACATGTCATGAGAGGAGAAAAATACCAAATATTGCAAATTATTATGCAGGGAAAAATCCAAGGAAGGAGATCCATAGGAAGAAGAAGAAACTCATGGCTGAAGAACCTTAGAGAGTGGTTTGCATGCAGTAACAACGAGTTATTTAGAGCAGCGGTCTCAAAAATCAGGATTGCCTTGATGATTGCCAACCTTCGTAGCGGAGACGGCACCTAGAGAAGAAGAAGGAGAAGAAAATATCTCCGAAAAATTAAGCAACATCGCGAAAATAGAAAAGATATTTATTATTTCGACGAAAAATAATTGATTAAAGGACATACTGTACCGAAAATATGGCAAGAAAAATATGTTTAGAGCTACCGACAAGCCTCATTGGAAGGTTGGTCAACAGGACTAAAACAACCTACAGGAAAAGGCCGCAGGCTCATAATTACACACATTGGTAGTTCCAAAGGTTTTGTTCTTCTTCTTTAGGGGCCATCCTCGTGCCAAAGTTTGGCTATCATCAAAGCTATGCGTATCTTTGACACTGCAGATCTAAACAGTTTGAAGTTGTTGCAATTGTACCATTCTCTTAAGTCCTTTAACCATAAATGCCTTCTTCTTCCTATGGATCTTTTGCCTATTATTTTTCCCTAGATAATTAATTGCAGCAACTGGTATTTATCTCCCCTCATAACATGTCCCAAGTATTGCAGTTTGCGTTCTTTAATAGTAAGTACTAATTCTTTCTCTTTCCGCATTCTTCGCAAAACCTCCACATTTGTTACTCTCTCTGTCCACGATATTCTTAATATTCTACGGTACATCCACATCTCAAATGCTTCCATCCTCTTGGTATCAATCTTTTTCAATGTCCACGCTTCCATTCCGTAGTAAAGAACTGACAGCACGTAACATCTCACAAGGCGAATTTTAAGTTTAAGGCTTAAATCTCGTCCGCAGAACACCTTCTTCATTTTAATAAACGTAGCTCTAGCTTTTTCCACTCTGATTCTGATTTCTTCAGAGCTATAGTTATTCTCGTTGATAACAGTTCCCAGGTATATATTTTCTCACACGTTCAATTCTTTGATCATGTACGGTGATGTCAGGGAAGTTTTGTGGTGATTTAGATATCACCATTATTTTTGTTTTACTGATGTTAAGTGATAATCCATATTCTTCACTGCATTCTACTATTCTGTTAATTAGTATCTGAAGATCCTCCGAAGTTTCTGAAATTACAACGGTGTCATCAGCATATTTCAAGTTGTTTATTGGGATGCCATTTATTTTAATACCTATATTTTGCTCTGAAAGTACTCTGTTTACGATGTCCTCTGAGTATAGGTTGGATAAGATTGGTGAAAGTATACATCCCTGTCTTACGCCTTTCTTAATCTCGAGTTGCTCCGTTGTCTCTTGCTCTATTCGAATATTCGCTTTCTGGTTATAGTAAATCTTGGAAATAATCCTGATGTCTCTTTTATCCAAGTTTTTTTCTACCAGCAGTCTCATTAGATGATCGTGACGTACTCTATCGAACGCTTTATGTAGTCAATGAAGCACATATACATATCTTGGTTCATATCTAGACATCTTTGGTATATGACGTTAAGTGCAAATAGTGTTTCTCTTGTTCCAAGCCCGTTCCGAAATCCGAATTGAGTATCACCAATATCCACATCTAGTTTTCTGTGAATTCTTGTGTGAATCACTTTGAGAAATACTTTTAATGTGTGTCCCATTAGGCTTATTGTGCGATAGTCAGTGTACTGTTTTGCGTTTGCCTTTTTTGGTATGGTGACAAAAGTTGACAGGAGCCATTCTTTTGGTATTTCTCCTGTTTTGTAAATGCAGTTAAAAAGGTCGACAAGAATATAGAAGGTTTTGTTAATGAAGGTTTATTAACTTTTTTCTCCAACAGGACCGGGAATTATCACGAGGATATTAACGAAGACGTTTTCAAGGAGTATTTTCAACAAATGTTGGATCTTATACCAGACTGCCAACAAATGCATGGAGAAAAGATGAAATAAAACAATGGCGACTTTCCAAGAATTGAGGTCATTTGGATACAATTGACGTGGTGAAAAGAGGCCTTTTAGACATACCAAATTTACATAAAAATAATTACAATAAATATATAATTGATAAAATGATCAAAAGAAATATCTGTTCTTCCTCTTTCACCGTATCATTGTGAGCTGCACCCAAATAGCCCATTATTGTAGATCGGTATTTTTGATTATAAAATTTCTCACCTATTTCTATGAAAAATAAATGAAAGAAAAAAGAGTCGAAAATGAGTTATTACTCTCTCTGATTCTTGAAAAAACTACCATATTTCAGTCAATTTTCGACATTGTCTACAACTTTCAAACAAACGCCTTTTTAAATGTCTTGTTACCAATTTTTGCGAGATAACCTGCGCTATTAGCAGTTAAATTGTGGATTTAGAGTAAGAATTTTCAGTATTAGACTTAATAGCACGTACTGAAAAACTTCCAAATATGACAGGTATTTCATCTACTAACTATAATTTTAGCATTTGATGATATATTTGGATATATCTTCAACGACTTTACTACTGTGTGTGGCAATGAAACTAGAAAAGAACACCGTTATGATGACTGGTGATAAGATCTGAATGAATTATTTTAATTGTTGCTGGATAAGAGTTATACTTTTATCAATTAATTGCCAGTGTACCCGCACATCAGTTTCTTTTCTAGTAGACTTCGTTTTCTCCATTACCATGCACTATAGTACCCTTAATCAACGCGTATTTTGTTAAGAATGATAAAAATACAATGCGTATGAAAAAACAGAACAAAAGTTAAAACTACACATGGGTCTTATGAAATCAATATGTGTCATAGAGCATTTGTGGTAATTATTTCGATTAAGTGAAATCTAAGAAAATCTGTTTTTTTTTCTCTACATATCCCCTATTTAGATGTCGTAAAACACGATTTTGGTATCAGTTTATTATAATTTTTCCGGAAAACATAAAAAATCACTTTTCAGAGGCGAAAATTAATTTTGTAACATCCGCAACTTTAACGCTTATAAAATCTTCCATATTATATAAAATTTTATAAATTAGTACCACATTTTTTATTTAATATAATTGAAGTCACTTCAGGTTGGTTTAAGTTGGTATAAGTTTTAATCAGATCAGTTTTCTGAAATAATTGAAACCTGAGCTAACCTGATCTAATAAAATTAATCCCAACCAACCAATAATTTTAACTGGTTAGGATTAAAATTACACTGGTTTTTAAATTAAAAAATTAGGTGTTGGCGGAAATGGACAGATTTTATAATTAAAAAAATGTTTATTACCTGAAAATATTTTACATCTGGCAACGTGGCAATAGATATTTTGCTCTTTAAACTGCAAAAGTATCAAAAAAAGAAGCTTTTTTTAATTTTCTTCCCGAAATTTCAGCATAAATAGTTGAAAATGTTACTTAATATGGATTTTAACTCATAGTCTCAATAATAATTACAAAAATTTGGTGTTTATTCAAAAAATGGAAATGACTTTGAAGTTAACAGTTTTTTTTATGTTTCCTGGAAAAATAAGGAAAAGCTGTGGGAAACTGAGGCTAGAATTTTGTACTAGAACCTCGAGATAGAGAAAATGTAAAAAAATTTTAAACAAGAAACATTGTTTTCTTAATCGAAATAATTTCATCATTTCTCATTTTAAGAAATCTGTTTTTCCCCAAAAGGTAATTTTGATTTAATATATCTGGGTAAACAAATTGGATAAAATTTTACATGAACAATTTTTTCTTGCTTTATGACAAAGAGATTTCGAACAACGGTACATTGTTTTAAATGAATTTTTTGATATCTTTGAAGATAATTTGACTTAAATTCAGAACAAGTTTAAGAGAAGTTAGTAATCAACATCTACATTAGCTTGATCCCAAATTTTCAAAGTTTTAATATAACTTTTTTTTACAAGATACATCTTAAAAATAATATTAATCCGATATCAGTATCGTTTGGTTATTTGAAGCTGGATATATTCTGAGCAAAATATTTTTGAATGATTGTTATTCCTGGTAAGGAATATTGGAAAAACTTGTTCTATTTCTGGAAAGTAGCGTTTTGTTTCACATTTTTTGTTTCACATTTCCAAGCATAATTTTAAAAAATCAAATTCACTGAACAAAAAATATAAAAAATACAAACTCTTCTGCTCAAACTGTCTTAACATACCATCAGACACTCATTAAGAATGACCAGATTTTTTCGAATTATTCATCACGTTTTATTTCTTTCCTAAATTGAGCATTGACTATGGATTAAAGCAAAACTATGATTTATAACAGAAATATCTTAGCCAGTAATGTATGCAAGGTCCCCCCTTGACCCCAGAAAAAGACAATTGCTTTCATACCTAAAGACATCTAAATATGGAAGATCTTGGTCAGACAGACCCAGGATCGAAGAGATCTGCATGCAGGCTCAGGAACTCTGATCGTATGGATCTCGTACAGCTAAAACTTGGCTTAGATCTTCGGGGTCCGGAGAATCTGAATCTAAAAAACCTGGTCTGAGGAACCCGCAAGCTGAGAAGCTTTGATTTGAGTGATCTAGAACCTTGATATTTGGGTTAGATAGTTTTAAGGAACCTAAATTTGAGAAATTGGTCAAAGGGATCCGGTGTTCGAAATTTGCGTCTTAGATATCCAGAGTTCAAAATATCGTGATCCAAACGAAATGGAGAAAGTTTTTTAATTTGGTTTTCAGTCCTGATATCATCTGTTTTTAACTCAGGATTGAAATAGACACCAGCGGTTTTTGTGTAAAAACTATATATCGCCTGTCCAGTGTTATTGTAGTTCACTACTGCTTTAAGAAATGAGACTAAAATTATCTTTAAGATGTTCTGTCACACAAGCCATTTTTTCTGATATATTAGACAGTTTAACAATGTTTTTTTTTGTAAAACATAGTATAATTCTTAAATGTTTTTAACAAGCTTTTAAGCAAAATACATATAAAAATATTATTGTACAAGAGTGGTCAATAAAAAGCAAAAAAACGGATCATAATAACTTTAAAAATTCTGCGATCCTTTGTCTCCAAACCAAACTTTTTATTGACCAACACTATACAAACCTACTTTAAAAGTAGTAAAAGTATATTTCACAAATGACATTTTTATTTTAACCTTATTCATATCTAACTTAACGTTTGGAACGTAAAAAAGCAGCTACACTTTTAACAAGGTTGATAAATAACAAATATATTAAAAATCACATATTATTTTTAAAATAACTGGGAAAAATATATTAATAAAATATTCATTAAGCTAATTTCTAAAATCAGTCGGCACCTTGAGCTATCCACTGTAGCAGAAAAATGGCATTTCATTATTATTTTATTATTATCATAAGAATATATTTATGTTTTATGATTCTTTCTTCAAAACCAGTTAAATGTTAAAATATTCGGGAAAAAACTTAACGCTCGGGCTTTTTAAAATTACTCTTATTTGGTCAGCAGAGCCTTTTTTTTCAAAATCTGCATCTTTCATGATTTGCATGCACAATTAAATTTATTTTCAAATTGCTCGTAATCTAGTAAGGTTTTTCAAAATTTGATATTGCCTCTTACCTATTAACAAGATCACTTTTTTTGAAACTCAGACACAATTATCCAGAACGGCTTTCTGATTTCAAAAATTTTATTATAAGGTCGCATAGAATTTATGATGTTTCATTATGAATTAATTAAGCTTAAAAAAATTATCAATATGTAATAAATTGAGATAGCACTGAGCACAAATAAATTTTTGCATATTAGCAACACGGCAAGCAGAAAACCAGAATAGGCTTCAGTGTGTTGTTGTTATAGAGCGAGAACTCATAACAAATTTCGAACAGGCATTTTTAGGCCGGAGGAGTTAGCCTCATATGAGGTGATTTTGAAATTTATTGTTAGTAGACTTCTGATTACATAGAAAACCTTCAGAATGATAATAGTAATGATATAGCATCTTATGTCTCATTTTCTTTTTTGGAAAAAATTTTTTATTTAACAATTAAGGTGGGAAATAACAATTTTTGCGAGTTCTAAGAAAAGCTATTATTTTTCAGTAAAAAAGTGTCAAATGAAAGTTAAACGTATTGAAAATACATACAAAATGAGCTAAGGCACATTTGAATCGGATAATTTTTTCCTTAGCTATTACAAAAAAGCCTGCTAAAATTGCTGTTTCTTCAATTATTTATAAACAATAGAAAAATATATTGCATTAATTTTATACTGCAACTAAAGGAGTCTCTTTCTGTATACAACAAATGTGCAAAATTTCAAGTAAAAATATGCAATAGTTTTTTGCACAATGAATTTGTTTATAACTTTTCATGTTTTTGTTAAAGAGGTTAAAACCAATAATGGAATGTAACAAACTGATCCCAGAATACCAATTCGGTTTCCGACAAAAACACTGTACAGTAGACCAAGTACATAGGATTACTGATATAATCGAGAAAGCCCTTGAGGAGAAAAAATATGTTTAACTGTATTTCTAGACGTAGCCCACGCCTTCGACAAAGTGTGGCATAAAGGCCTGATACACAAATTAAATGGATTACTACCGAAGCAGTACGTGGAAATATTGACCTCTTATATTACTGAGCGGACATTCAGAATAAAACAAGAAGATGAGTACTCACAACTGAAAGATGTAAAAGCAGGGTCCCACAAGGTAGCGTACTGGGACCAGTCTTATAGGTACTATACACAAGTGATATTCCTTCTATGGATAATTCAACAATAGCAACCTTTGCCGACGATACAGCTATATTGTCTGTCGGCAAGGAACCAGAAACAGCCACTGGAAGGCTACAAGAAGATTGCAACAAATTCTTAGAATGGGCAGAAAAATGGAAAATAAAACTAAATGAAATGAAGTCGATACATGTAAATTTCACGGACAGAAAGATTAAAACTCCACCAAGGCTTTTGCTAAACAATAACACTGTCCCGCTTGATAATGAAGCAAAATACCTAGGGATGACTTTGGATGCAAAATTTTTATGGAACAAACATATTAACAAGAAAAAAACAGAACTCAAACTCAAATATAGGCAATATTATTGGCTAATAGGAAGAAGCTCAAAATTACCAATATAGAACAAACTCCTGATCTACAACCAAGTTATCAAACCAATCTGGACCTATGGAGCTCAACTCTGGGGATGTGCCAGCAAGTCAAATATCAAACACATACAAAAGTTTCAAAATAAAGTATTGAGAAATATGATCAATGCTCCATGGTATATTAGAGACAAAGACATTCATAGAGATCTAAAAGTCCCACTCGTTATAGACGTAATCAAGGAAAAGGCTATTAAACATGAAGAGAAACTTCACTGCCACCCAAATGCAGAAGCCCTTCAGCTGCTGGACAACCAGAATCTCGTCCGAAGACTGAAGAGAACCAAGTCGTTTGAACTAGTGTAGTGCTGTGTGAAAGCAGAGCATGTGACTGGTTTAGGTTAGCTTAAGACAACAAAACAAACTAAGGGACATCATTGGATAACTTTAGAAGTTAAGGAATTAGATTGTATTCGGAAAAAATTAATGGTTGGTCACTTGTGACCAGTTTTAGTTGGAAACGTGTAATTAGGCATATACGTAAATAAAAAAAAAAATTATAAACAATAGCAACTAAAGGAGCCTCTTGCTGTATACAACAAATGTGCAAAATTTCAAGTAAAAATATGCAATAGTTTTTTGCACAATGAATTTGTTTATAACTTTTCATGTTTTTTTTTAATTGTTTATTCTCAACGATCTAGAGGTTGTACAGCGGTCTGCGGGTATGTAAATGAAAGTTCCAGAATTATACTCACAACAACAAAAAAGAACGAATGAATTGTTGATCTTACATTGTTGAAACAGATAAACAAAATTGGGGTTCGTTTTTTTCGTTATAAACAATTAGAATAACTCTTCGACAATTGTTGATATCGAAATGCCGATAAGTAGACACGATAGCTCAAATTTTAACGTACATTTTGAAAAAAAAACAAATTCTATACGACCACAAGAGGCTGAGATAAAGTTTTTTTTTCAAAAAATCGCTGCAGCGTTGTTTATTAACATTAAGGGATTATTTAAGTAGGAACTCATAGGGAGATGGTTAAAGTTGCATCTACTCTGAGAGTCAGAAAGTGAGCAGTGGAGGAGGACGTTCTGTCAGCCTGCGGCGCGCGGAAAAAACGTGACTGAGACTCTTCAAATTCGAACGATAGATGATTTGTTTTTGTAATCAAATTATTGTTAAACATACCAATAAACAAATTGTTACACTTTTATACATTTTATGCATAATTATAATTTTATCATATTTACATGTTTTTCAAATTGTGAAAAAATTGTTACAGTGGTGATTTTTAATGTACCATTAATATTTATCGAGATATAGCATGAAACAAATGACAACATTTGTTAATAGCATTATTATTTTACGGGATGCTGAATAAACTGCAATTGACGATAAATTGTAAGCGATTATTCAATCGAGAATTATTGTAATAATACTTTCAAAGACGATGAAAGTAATAGGGGAGAAAATAATTATGATAATGATAATAATGTTGATGTTGATGCTGATGATAATTATATCAATGATAAGAGTGATGATACTATTTTAAAGGAGTTTATAATGGAATATCGTTTACTGAAGAGATTAGTCTGGGGGATTTGGGCAATAATACAGTTGCAGTTCCGGTCTTTACGGAACAGGATATAATAAAAATTACGAAAGGGCTTAAACCTAAAATGTCCAGCGGGCCAGATTTTGTTCCAAGTTTTCTTATTAAAGACACTATAAATGTTTTAGCTGCTCCTCTATGTAAAATTTTTAATACCTCTCTTAAGCAGCTGGTGTATCCCAAGAGATGGAAGATAGCTAAAATATGTCCCGTATTTAAAAGCAAAAATAGAACCGAAGTGGAAAATTACGGGCCTGTCTCTCTGATATGTGGTTTTCTAAGATCTTTGAGATGCTGCTGTATAACTTTATTATCAACAAAGTCGAACATTTGTTGTCTACAAAACAGCATGGATTTTTGAGGGGTAGGTCAACATCCACTAATCTGGCGTCTTTTCTACAGTTTACAGCGGATACTGTGGATGCGGGCGGCCAGGTCGATGTGGTGTTTACCGACTTCTCAAAGGCCTTTGACAAGATGAGCCATAGTTTGATTCTGGCAAAGCTTGCGATGTTTGGTTTTACTGATCAATTTGTGCGGTTTTTCAATCATATTTATTTAATAGGGCTCAGTATGTCCAATATAATGGCTTTCAATCAAAGTGTTTTGCGGCCTCTTCGGGGTTACCTCAGGGCTCAAATTTGGGGCCTCTCTTGTTTTTAATTTTTATAAACGATATTGCTGAATCAATTGATGTTGAATTCCTACTATTTGCTGATGATTTGAAAATGTACGTCCAAGTTCAGTCGAAGGAGGATTGTGATAGATTTCAAAATAGTGTTAGTGCAGTCCAGAGGTGGTGTGTGAGTAATCAATTGTTATTGAATGTGAGCAAATGTTCAGTGATGTCTATAACTCGTAAAATATCTCCAATTCTATATAGTTATCATATAAATAATGACCTACTTAAAAGAGTTGATGCAGCTAAGGATTTGGGTGTTGTATTGGATTCTAAACTTAACTTTAATCTTCATTATAGCAGAATAGTGTCTGAAGCTAATCAAATGATGGGTTTAATTATTAGAAACTGTAGATTATTTAAGAATATTGAAAGCCTAAAATTATTGTTTATAGCACTAGTAAGAAGTAAACTTGAATACTGTTCACTTGTTTGGGCTCAAATTTAAAATAAATATGTTTTGGCTGTGGAGAACGTTCAGCGAAGGCTTGTGAAGTATTTGTGGTTGAAAACTGAGGGAGTCTACCCACCGGTCGGGATAGACAATCGACTGTTGTTGGATAAATTTAGTTTGCAAAGTCTTGAAATGAGACGTAACTTACATTCAGTTATATTTTTATAC
This sequence comes from Diaprepes abbreviatus, assembly GCA_034092305.1. Classification (NCBI taxonomy): domain Eukaryota; kingdom Metazoa; phylum Arthropoda; class Insecta; order Coleoptera; family Curculionidae; genus Diaprepes; species Diaprepes abbreviatus. The sequence continues at coordinate 1,267,857 of JASJET010000072.1, read as the reverse complement.
AAGCTAGTCAACGGCCAGATTGTTTGTCCTCAGCTTTTAGGCGAGCTAAATTTTAATGTGCCACGATTGACGAGCAGGCATGGTGTATACTTTCATTTAAGGATACCTAGAACTAATGTATATTGTATGTCGCCAATATATCGAATGTGTTCTGTGTTTAATAGGGTGTCGCAATCGTGTGATCTGAGTATGAGTTATACCCAATTTTTACGTTCCTGTTCAGTATTATTGTAGTTCTGGGACTGCTATTGTGATATTATTTCTGTTATTTTGTAATAAGTACGTTTTTTTTGTGTTATATTTTATTACGTGATCTTATGATATTATTTTTGTTATTTTGTAATAGATGTTTTTTTTTGTTTGTTATATTTTATTACGGCCCTATTAATTATTGTTGTTGGGTTTAGATGTTTATAAATAAATAAATAAAAATAAATAAATGATGGTGAGAGTAATAATGATCATGACGATAAGAGTGATAATGATGATGATAATTGCCGCTAACATACTCCACCAAGAGTTAGCAGATAATTTAAAACCATTACAGGTAGGAAAAGTGCCTATTCTAGAAAACAACGAATACAAGTTATATTGGGACCGAACGGTTCTAACAGATCAAACAGTTGCTCATAATAGGCCAGACATTATGCTAACAGATAAAGTTTCTAGGCGAACTACACTGATTGACATTGGTATACCTAATAACAACAACCTAAGGCCAAAATACAATGAAAAGATCACCAAATACAGAGATGTGGAGGTGCAAATCTGCAGACTATGGGCAATGAACAGCGTCCACACGATTCTCATACTACCATCAACAACTGGAGTGATCTCAAAGAACTTCTTACAGAACATCAAGAGACTGGACCTTAGTGAGCATCTGTATAAACCGATGTGCAGAAAGCAGTTTTACTTGCAACCGCGCGGACCGTCCGAAAGTTTATAGGAAGTACAGAAGACCGCGCCACCTAGGACCCGATAACATGGACAGGGTCCACCCAAAGCTTCATACTGTTGGTATCTTTGTATACCTGGTATGAGCCAATAGTCCCTAGAGGGAGTGCGAAGCCGTTTGGCCTGTAAATCTGCTATATTATTATATTCTATCTCAGCTTTTAGCGGTCGCACTAACGAGCAGTTGGCCTCAAAAACCGGACAAAAAGGAGAAATGCAAACTAGACAAGTAATCATCGAAATTATTATTTTTTTTGTATACCTGAGTAACCGTACTATCACAAAAATATGATAAAGTAGCTCCTCCACGAAGCTACGCTCCGCACAGTTAATTACAATCTAAGCTTCGTTCAATACGCACGCATTCGTTCTTGATAGATTTTTTTCAGACTTGTGTTTGGTGTTTGGTATTTTGTAAAGTGAATATTAAAAAATTTTTTTGGAATCTGAAGAATAAAATATGTATTTAATTTTAATATATATTATTTAAAAATATAATCACTGTTTAGTATTCTTATGGACCTAAAACAATATGCAAGAAAATTTTCTATTTTTTTGTTTTCCTTTTTAACTAATTGGTGTTTTTGAAAATGTTCCAAGCTACGCCGGCTATAATTCTTTTTTTATAATAAACTATAGACATTAACCATATCATAACAGTCAAAATATTTTCCACATGTTTCCACCTTTTAAAAAAAACGCTTTGAGTTCCACGGGTCTTTTTTTGCAATAATTTTGGCTATTTTTTACTTACATACATATTTCCTATAGGTACAAATTTGACATCAAATGTTATTGAGATATATCGTAAAACGATATACATGCTCTTTAAACAAAGCACATCCAGCACACTTGAAGATAAGGTATCATTTATGGAACATAAGCTTTGCGAAATGATGAAATGTCTCCAAAACGAGTACTATACCTTAAGTCACGATTTAAAACATTTTAATAGCGATTTGAAGAAAAGATGGATATCATTTAACTATATTGAAGAAAGATTTTTGAAAAAAAAAACAAAAATGGCTTAATACATCAATACCAGTATATAACTGGGCCACGAATTCTACGGAACGCCCAAGGAAGCATTTCCCAGAATTACATGATCGTAGTAAACGACGAAATACAAAAGAACTCCGCGAACAGGTACCTGTTGAGGAGCTTACCTATGCAGCCAGCGTACGTCAACGAATGTCTGGAAATGCCGTGGCCTCTAAACTTATAATAGATGCAACTTCAATACCAACAAGAGCCAAACTTTACAGGAAGGTAATAAATACTGCTCAGAAACCGAAAGTAAAAAATTACACATCTGAACAAGCTTTGCAAATCTTTATTGAAGGTGACTTTACTAGGAGGCATTGGGAGTTGTTACACGATTCCAATAAGGGTATATTTCCTTGGTATACTCTAATTAGAGAAGCAAAGAAACTCTGCTATCCAAAACCAGAGTCAATCCGAGTTACGGAGACGAGTGTTGAAGTTGTGCTTCAGGACCTACTTGATCACACAGTAAAGAGACTTTGTTTTTATCTTGAAATAGATTTTTTATTGGAAAACGTACAATCACCCTAAGTCCCAATCCGATTGGTAAAATAATAATCGGAGCACCTAAAAACATATAAAACGATAAACATTACGTTTTTTTTTAATATTACTCCCCTCCCCCTCTCTACCCTAAATCAGCGCCCCTTCACCCGATTGGTAAAGTAATGCCAGAAGTGAAATCGGAGCACCTAAAAACATATAAAACGATAACCATTACATTTTATTAATATTACTCCCCTTCCCCTTCCCACCTTAAGTCAGTCCCCCTTTACCCGATTAGTAAAATAATGCCAGAAATCAACTTAGCGCCCTCAAAAATCCCCGGATTCTGATTTTGACACGTCTAGAGTCAAAAATAAAGACGTTATTAATTTTGTCCGGTTTTTGAGGTCAAATGCTCGTTAGTGGATCGTACAGAATTTGTTTTTTCAAACTATGCGCCAAAACTTCACCTATCACGTCCACTTATTGGCATTTCGCTATCAATAATCGTCGAAGAGTTATTCTATTTGTTTATAACGAAAAAACCAACCAAAAATTTGTTTATCTGTTTTAACAATTTAAAATCAACAATTAATTTGGTTCTTTTTTGTTATTGTTAGTATAAGTTTCGGGTTTTCATTTGCGCACCCGCAGATCACTGTACTATCTCTAGATCGCTGAGAATAAACATTAAAAAACAAACATAAAATGTTATAAACAAATTCATTGTGCAAAAAACTAATAAATAATTTTACTTGAAATGTTGCATACTTGTTATATGCAACAAGATGCACCTTTCGGTGTAGTATAAAGTTAATACAATATATTTTCTTATTGCTTATTAACAATTGAAAAAAACCCATTTCAGCAGGTTTTTTTGCAAACTAACAAACAAATTATCCAATTTGGATGAGCTTAAGCTCATTTTGTAGATATTTTCAAAGCTCATAACTTTTGTTTAAAATTTTTTTGCTGAAAAACAATAACTTTTCCTAGAATTCAAAAAAACTGTTTTTTCACATCTTAATTGTTAAATAAAAAAAATTCCCCCAAAGAAGAAAATGAGACTTAAGATGCTACATAATTACTATTATCATTCTGAAGGTTTCTACGTAGTCAGAAGTTTACTAACAATAATTTTTTTCCAGATGCTAATTCCGCTGGCTTATTTAGGGTGTTAGAAATTTTGAGCTGTAAAAATGGAAATAAGAAATGGAGCATCTGGCAGATCAAATTGGCACTCGTTGGAACTGCGGATGATGCAATTATTGCAAAAAATTTCAGCTAGAAAAGATATCTCAGTTCTGTTGACACTTAAATAAACATAAAGCAGACATATTTTTAAACATAAAAATAAAAGTCCAAGACATTTTACTTTGAAATTATGACCAGACCACCCCAAACATAAATTTAAAAAATTAGATACTAGATACAATGACATAGCGGCCCTCGAACACCGTAATAATAATTTGACATCCTGTACAGGGTGAGTCAACGATTGGATGAAGTAAGTTGGTGCCTTTTCGGTGAAATTTACAAAGAAACTATATTTATTGTTTGATACAGTTTATTTTTACGCAGATTTTAAAAATATTTAAGACTCTACAGGGTGAGCCAAAAAACTAGGACAGCATAAAGTTGTATTTTTTTAAATAGAACGCCCTATATACGAATCGTATTTTCGATTTAGCTTATAATTTTAAATCTTTTTTATTAAGGGTTTACTATAACAAAACTATATAGTTTCTGAGATAATTAAGTTTAAAAAAAATCACATTTTCAAGCATTAATTCAATCCTAAATAACTTTTTCAATTTTGTGACAAATATATTCAAATTTGGAATTTAGCAAGGCCAAGGACAAGTTAACATAATTTTTACCTAATATTTGCAATAAAAGCTACAGGGTGTTGAACACATCGGCTCAAATTTGAACAAGTTTAAATGAATAAATATCTTTTTTTTTTAAATGTGTTTGGTTTTTATGTAGTGTAGTTTGTTTTTTTTGCATTCATCTTATATTGTAAAATGAATTTTCCAAAGAATGAGTTAATAGATATGATTTATACAATAGGAGAGGCTCAAAAAAATTGCCTTCTTTCTCAAAGAATTTACAAAATGAAGTATCCTGATCGACGCCAGCCTAATACCCATACTTTTCAAAACTTAATGCAAAGATTTGATTCTTCTGGTACTGTTGATTATCCAAAACGTAAAGTGGTCAACAAACCAGTAACTAATGAAGAAAAAGAACTACAAGTATTGTTAAATGTTCAGGAAAATCCTTATATTGGTAGCCGTCAGTTAGCAGCATTATGTGAAACATCACAATCCACCGCTAATCGTACTACCAAGAAATATAGGTATCATCCATATCACATGGAATTACACCAAGAATTGCATGGACAGGATTTTGAAAGTCGTGTAAACTTTTGTCGTACAATAAATGCGGAGATTCAATTAAATCCAAATTTATTATGCAAGGTAATGTTTAGTGATGAAGCTACTTTTAGAAGTAACGGTGCCGTAAATAGACGCAACATGCATTATTATGCCACAGAAAACCCATTTTGGATTAGAGAGGTGCAACATCAAAACCACTGGTCATTAAATGTTTGGTGTGGTATTCATCATAATCGAATTATTGGACCCCACTTTTTTAATGAATCACTAAATGGCCATAGTTACCTGAACTTTCTACAAGAAGAACTACCCCAACTGCTTCAAGGTCTCGATAGGGATGAGCTCGACAGTATGTGGTTCCAGCACGATGGTGCGCCTCCGCATTACCATCGTGAAGTTCGTGCGTTTTTGGACCAACGATATCCGCAAAAATGGATTGGACGTGGGGGTTTCATTGAGTGGCCACCAAGGTCTTGTGACATCACCCCATTAGATTTCTTCCTATGGGGTTATATTAAAAATAAGGTGTTTGTTAATCCACCAACAACAGTGGAAGATATGCGAAACAGGATTAGGGATACCTGTAGAACAATAACGCCACTAATTTTGTCCAGGGTCCGAGAAAATCTGCAAAAAAAGACTAAATTTGTGCATTGCACAAGAGGGTGGTTTATTCGAACACTTATTAAAAAGAAATAATTAATCTCAGTATTTAATAGGTAATTTTTTGTTTCAATTTAGTATAAAAGTAAATATGTATTTGCCTTGTCGTTATTGTTGTGTTAATTTTTTCACATTATGTTTAATTAAACTATTGCCGTTGTAATATAACGAATAATGTATTTCATCATATTTAACCACATTCTGTATGTTTCTGTAGTTTCTTTTTATTATTTTACATGGCTACTATGATAATGAAGACTATTTCTGTAAAGAAGTTTGGAAAATAAGAAAAACTGAAATATCGCAAAAACTATTATAAATAGGTATAGGATATATTGAACAAAACTTTTAGGGTTTTTATTACTCTATTAAATAACATGAAAATATACAGGGTGTACCATTTAAAAAAAAAGATATTTATTCATTTAAACTTGTTCAAATTTGAGCCGATGTGTTCAACACCCTGTAGCTTTTATTGCAAATATTAGTTAAAAATTATGTTAACTTGTCCTTGGCCTTGCTAAATTCCAAATTTGAATATATTTGTCACAAAATTGAAAACGTTATATAGGATTGAATTGATGCTTGAAAATGTGACTTTTTTTCTTTAAACTTAATTATCTCAGAAACTATAAAGTTTTGTTATAGTAAACCCTTAATAAAAAAGATTTAAAATTATAAGCTAAATCGAAAATACGATTCGTATATAGGGTGTTCTATTTAAAAAAATACAACACTATGCTGTCCTAGTTTTTTGGCTCACCCTGTAGAGTCCTAAATATTTTTAAAATCTGCGTAAAAATAAACTGTATCAAACAATAAATATAGTTTCTTTGTTAATTTTACCGAAAAGGCACAAACTTACTTCATCCAATCGTTGACTCACCATGTATATTCCAAAAACTGTTTTATTTCACCCTCCTGGATGCCAAAATGATCAGATTTGGATCTGCTTGATTTAGTACAGAAACTGAACGCCCGTAATCTCGTTATGCATGCATTTTTAATAAATAAGGATATATTTAAAACATTGAATTGGTTTTGAGCAAGGGTATACCTTTATTAAACAAAGTGATTTATATTACACTATTTATAATTCGTTTTTATTAAAGACTTTTATTTTAATCCGTTAGGTTATGTTGTATCACAGAAATTATAAATTAAAGATCAATCTTTTCTTTACGGTTACTTTTTCCGATTAACACCGGCTAAGTTTTCACTCTATTAATATCAAATTCACTTTTCTTCACAACACATTTAACAAAAATAAATATATCAACAAAATTCATTTTGATATAACTCCTTTCTAAAATTTATTTTCCGCATAAGGCCCTCTGCATAAAAGTATATCTTTTTCAGAATATTGCGGGTTTGCAAGCTTTACATGATGTTTTTTATTATTATTTTTACCAGGGGTTTCACATGGGTGTAAAGTACCCGTATTGACTAAATATTTGATTTAAAACGCGAAATTTTGACAGACCTACAAACGAATGCAGGTTTTTTGTCCGTACAAGCAAAACCAGTAACGTCCAATAAGAAAAATATCATAAAGGTAATTAAATTATATAAACCGTTCTTGGCAATAAACCCTATGCAGTTGGCCTTAAAAGATTAATCTTAATCTACACACGTGTCTGCGAATTACTGGGATAACCTAATTATCACATTGATCAAAGTAGGCTGGGTTTCTTTTAAAAACAAAAGAAGTCATATCGAAGCCCTGTGATTGGTATAAATAGCGGGTGGAGGCATTATTGGACCGTGAGGCAGATGAAGCTCGTGCATTGGCAACACTGGTAACAAATGTCTTATATGGGTGGGAGACCTTCTTACCGTAAATCTGAAAGAAAAATATAACAAACCAATAAGCGAGCTCACTTAATTTTTGCAGGGCATTGACTGAATGACTGATATTAGCTGATTGCAAAAAATTAACTTTGGTCATCGAAGTTCCATTCGTTGCGCTTCTAATGCGATGCAACGTTGCCATAGTGAGCCAGTTTAAGTATTTTTTTTAAGATTAGTTAGTTAAATTCGAAAGCGCTTATAAAACTTATTTTTCTGTCAAAATTACATATTTTGTCATAAAAATAAATCAATATTCTTAAATATCAGTCTTCGTTGGTCCTACAGAAGCCATTTTGGAATAAATCAGCCATTTGATTTAGAATATATAGAATATAAAACAGGATACTGAAAAAACTAGAGGTACTTAAATAATACCTGTGCCTACTATTCGTTGGTATGCATCCACAAGGACAGGAACACACTGAGGTATCATCAATATCTATAGAAGTAGTTTCTGTACAATGGTGACCTAATTGACCGCTAAGAATGGAGCCGTTTGCAGTTATGACGTCACCTTCTAATCTTACAGCTCCAGCTAAAGCCTAAAAAATAATTTTATCAAAGATATATAAATAAATCAAACGTTTCGATTGGTAAGTGTTCGCTTAAAAATGACTGGACATGTTTACTAGTCAAAAGATTGTATATATATATATATACAAACTTTTTTGGTATGTGAGTCCTCTCCGAAGAAATGGGCTTCCAATGAGGGAATTGCGCTTTTTACACATAATTATTGAACCACCAGGTATATTTAAATTTTTTAAATTATGATCTATACTAGGTAAGACCCTTCGAATGTTGTGCATTAATCATAGCTGCAGAGACGGACTAGCTGTGACACTCATGACCCCATTTTTTTACGCCTTGTATGATAAGAACTTTGAACAATAATATTTACATACCTTAAACTATTCATTAAAAATTAAGTACTCTTCATCAAATCGCTGATCTTAACCGAAAAAAGTCATTTTATTTACATCATACCGGGTGTCAACGAATCTATTAGACAAGTCATAATTTCTAGAGTATTATGTGTATCAAAATGAGAATCGGTACAGGTAAATGGTATGTGAAGGGGAGAGTTTTCGCATATTTTTCACTTTCCGCCCACTTCCGGTTTCACCGGAAATGGCCCCGGTTTTGAATTTTTAAATGGAACACCCTGTATATTTTAACATTTTTGGGTTTCTGAGACAATTCTAGATCAGAATATGACATTTTAAAAACTTTTTACGTCTACTTCATTTTTTTAGAGCCACTTTTAAAATTGCATCTAGGTCGCCATGATCGGATGCAAACTAATCTAAGGGCCTTAGGTGATGTCAAAAAAATACAATCGCAAAGTTTTAGTTACTAGTATGAAAGACAGGAATAAGACAAGTTGACAAAATTACGTTTTCATTTCTAACTATTAATTTTCAAATGGCGACCCCTTTTTGACAACTACTTTTCGAAAAAAGCATTCTTTGACGAATCTAACGGTACTAATTTATTTGCGATTGGATTAGACATAAGAACAGAAATTAAATATTATTGAGCAAAATACTGGATAATTTATTTACTTATGACAAGTGCGCCATGGACAGCCATGATGCATAATAATTTGCAACTGTTTTTATCAAGTCTTCTTTGGAAAACAAAGCACTCACTCAAGTAGATAATGACAGTGACATACGCTCTAAGAAAAGACGTAAAAGTTTCTTAATTTTCGTTAAGTTTAGTTTAAATTTTCGTTAAAATAATGTATACTTAAAGTGAAAAAGTGGATATGTTATTAATATTTGGAGAGTGTCATAGAAATTCACTGTCATTATCTACTTAAGTGAGTGCTTTGTTTTCCAAAAAAGACTTGATAAAAACAGTTGCAAATTATTATGCATCATGGCTGTCCATGGTGCACTTGTCATAAGTAAATAAATTATCCAGTATTTTGCTTAATAATATTTAATTTCTGTTCTTATGTCTAATCCAATCGCAAATAAATTAGTACCGTTAGATTCGTCAAAGAATGCTTTTTTCGAAAAGTAGTTGTCAAAAAGGGGTCGCCATTTGAAAATTAATAGTTAGAAATGAAAACGTAATTTTGTCAACTTGTCTTATTCCTGTCTTTCATACTAGTAACTAAAACTTTGCGATTGTATTTTTTTGACATCACCTAAGGCCCTTAGATTAGTTTGCATCCGATCATGGCGACCTAGATGCAATTTTAAAAGTGGCTCTAAAAAAATGAAGTAGACGTAAAAAGTTTTTAAAATGTCATATTCTGATCTAGAATTGTCTCAGAAACCCAAAAATGTTAAAATATACAGAGTGTTCTATTTAAAAATTCAAAACCGGGGCCATTTCCGGTGAAACCGGAAGTGGCCGGAAAGTGAAAAATATGCGAAAACTCTCCCCTTCACATACCATTTACCTGTACCGATTCTCATTTTGATACCCATAATACTCTAGAAATTATGACTTGTCTAATAGATTCGTTGACACCCGGTATATTTCGATAAAAGATACATCTTTGTTCCTATCAAATGTTCAACCCTCAACCTTAGGATAAGAGAATTCGGTCCAAAATCTGAGTTTACCTCTTTAGTTAAAAACATCTAATTCTGTAAATTGCAGTTTGACCTAGGTTCGCAAAAAATGTGTATTTTATTTTATCGGCACCAAAAACAAAGTATTGTTGTTGCAAACGTTGCTAGGTACGAAAAAAATAAATCTCCTGCATTTTCCAACTTGCCAACTATCACATTGCTGACACATTAAATCTTTATTTGGATATTAATTTATTTTATTGACTGATTTAACGCCGTTGTATTTTTGCCTTGATGTATTCCACTCCGGTCGATAGTAGGGAGGAACGTCTACGGAGAATCACATTTCATTGTGATCAAATCAGGAACAATGCTGAGTTAATGTAGCGGGTACAGCAGTTTTCAATTCGTCCTGCCCGCGAGTGTATCAGACTTCACGGAGTCCATATTAAACCTTCTTACGAAGTTTTTAACTAAGGAGGTAGTTTAACATTTGATGGTTTAATGCTGACAAGGGAAAATTCCACTTTTCATATTCAACCCGCCAAAAGTTAGGGGTATAACAGTGTAAATAAAATGACGATAGGATTAGCAACATGAAAGTCTACTTAATGTTTAGTCACTAGTTGAAGGTATGTAAAAATCGTTGTCCAAAGTTATTATCATATAGTACTTAAAAAAAATTGGGTCATGAGTGTCACAGCTAGTCCGTCCCTACAACTGTGAGTAATTTACAACACTTTCTTGAATAGTAATTTGAAGGGTCTTACCTGGTATACATCATATTAAAAAAAAAATTGGAATATACCTGATGGTTCAATAATTTTATGTAAAAAACTTGATTCCCTCTTTGGGAGCCCATGGCTTCAAAGAGGAGGCATATACGAGAAAGTTTATAACAACTTGTATTCTTTTCACGTGTTCTTTTTTCATATCCCGGAGATTTCCAACATTTTCCCAGACACCCTGTACCACCGTAAATTTTGTTCGGGAGATTATATAAATGAAGACGTGAAAAAAATTCCTATGAATATTGTTTCTCAAATGTCTCATAAGGGAGTTATTATCGTATAAAAGTAACCCCCAAATACGGAATTTTGTCTTTTTTTTTAATAGGAACCTCTATCTTTTATTGCAGATATGAAAGTAGGAAAAACTCCCCGTCCAACAATATAAACATACTTTTTCCACATCTAGAGGTATTGCCTTAACGGGCTGGATAAATGAGGTCTAGAAATCCAAGCTGCTACACACTCGTCGTAGACCTCGGATGCTGCCATGAATGAGTACTGACTAAATACACCCATCGTTGACACGTTAATAAGTCTAGAAGTTATAAAATCGCCAACATCAGCAATGATCCATTTTCTTCTAACTTTGGAATTAAGCAGCTTTTCTGTAATATCTAATTCTAAGTTATTCAACCCTACATCCATTCTTTAACCAAGAAGGTCTTTTTGACCTTCAACTGACCTCACGATGAAATCCTAAGCTCTTAGTATGTCACATGACTGGATGCACAATTTATCATAATTTTTACTTGTGCGATAAAAATAAGGGTTCAGTCGAATAACTTTTTTAATTCAAGTTTATATCAAAACCCTTTGATCTCTAAGCCTCTTTCGTTTTTCTGTCAAATAAGTGCGATTGACCTTCAAATGACCTTTAGATGCGAAAATGTATATGTATCGTTGGACGAGGGATTTTCCCTATGTTCCATTTTTGCAATAAAAAATAGCTTTTTTATCAAAAAAAAAAACAGAATTGACTTTGAAATGACTTCGAAATGTAAGTTAAAGATCAGTTTCAGGGTCATAAACGCCTCTTCAACATAAATAAACTTGTTATTAAACCGTTTGGTTTCGAAGCTTTTTGCGCTTTTTTGTCAGACCTTCAAATGACCTCTAGATGGAAAAATAATACGACATTTATACTTTCCATTTCTGCAATAAAAAAATAAGAATTCCTACTATAAAAAAATAAAACTGACCTTAAAATACAAGTCCAAAGTCAGTTTCAAGATTATAAAGGTTTAGCTCCGTTAAAATAAAGAATCTTGAATTTGTTAAGGAAATTAAGTAAAGTGTTCTAATTGGCAATGTCATGAACGTTTGAAAAAAGACTTTTACGGAACAATTTTATAATGGTAAGATCTGTGTAGAGTATTCTTTGCTCTGTGAGCTGCACCTTGAAAATTTCTGTACCTAAATTGTTCGAAATGTGTTCGAAAAATGTAAAATTTATCTTGAAATATTTATTTCATTCATAAAAAAACTTTTATGTTGGAGAACTTTATGGATAAATTTCAAACTTCAGTTTATACAATTTTGCTGCTGAAAATTTAATTGAGGTTATATAAGCTTCAGATCTAGTAGAAAATATCAAAATAACTATTTTAAAGGTTATGTACACGAAATATATGAAATGCATGCAATAGGACAATGAAATACATTAAAGTTTTAAATAAAAGTTTTAAACTTTGACAAATTTCTAGGATTCGTGATATTTTTATATTCAGAAAATGTTCACAGAGTTAACCGAGCAGTACGAAATTACTGATGTGTAAGTATTTTCTTTAAATGTATACAAATTTAGTTACGAAAAGACCTAAAAAATAAATCCATTTAGCTATGCATTGTTATTGTGTCTTTCTACATATTTGAGTGTAAAATGTAGATGAACTTGTCAGTTAATATGTTTTTATTGGGTATTTTCAGATAGAAGATGAGAACAGTATAATTATGACTCTACAATAGAATTGCCAAAACCACAAAACTCACACTCACTCGAAAAATAGTCACTTTCATACTCGACCCACAAATAACCTTTTTAACGGCATTACCTGAATCGCTTGGGCTTCATCCCTCCTCTCATCCTCAGTGTTCATAGTAACGAATCGTAATACCAGAAGATTCAAAGAGGCGGCAACAATGGCCAAACCAAAGAGGATGAAAATGAGCGAGAACATTACATATTCAGGCTTCTGACTGAGAGCATTATCTTTCTGAAGTGCAACCTAGAAAATAATTAAATAAAAATAATACAGGGGGAAGATTTGTTAATCGATCACTCTTATTAAGGTTATTCTAAATTTCTATCTGTATTAAATTCTATATGAACACATATATAAAAGTTTATGTGTGACAAACTTATTATCAACGAATAACACACCGCTCTACAATTATTTATATTAGGGTTGTAATGGAACCTCGCCTCCGCCTCCGCAAATGCGGAACTTCCGCAAGAAATCCTACCTCCGCATCCGCCTTTGCAAGGTTTTAACAGAGTTATACATATTTTAATAAAAATACCATTTAAAAAACATTTAGAAAAATCAGCTGTGGGTTGGCAACAATGTGTGACTTAGGGTATTGGAGAATATATCTTTTGATTGTCGTTTACCTTGAGTGTTTTTTATTAAATTGTTGGTGTTTTTGTTTATTTTTTCACAAAGTGGATAGACAGAACTCTTTTATATATTTTTTTTCAATCACCTTGTTCTCTCTAATAATTATTATACATTTTAATAAGTAATAGTAATAATAGTGGGCTTCAGTTATTTTTAAATGTAGTAAAAGGCCTTTTTATAAGTGACAATAGGGCATTGATGTCATAGAGTAGGCTAGATTATGCGATTTAAATACCCACTTATTCAAGTGAGAACGCCCACTTCGCCAAGAGATGGCTTTATGTTGCGATTCAAATACATCGTTGCGACATTTCTTTAACTTTCTTGTTCTGGGCTGAATTTGCGAAATGCATCGAAGTGCATTACCCGGTGGGAAATTGGATAGCGGTCGGTAGAGGTGTAACTTGACCTTGTGCGTCATCAAGGTTATTCTTTTGAGTCATTATTACTTTCAGTTCTATCACTTGAAGTAATCATGATCACTTCGACCCAGTGACAAGTAAATACATATTCAAAAGAACATGAAGTTATCAGTTTCACTTTGATCAGTGATAATTTACTCAAAAGAATACAGCCATCACTTGTAATTGAATCGTGTCGTGATTTTTTGCGTAGTAAGTAGTTATTCTATATATAAGGGATATTTGGCATTCTTATTTAGAAATAGATGATATGCAAAATGCAAAACCTGTTACAAAAACTATTCAAGAAAAGGCCGAACTACTACATCACTGAAAGAGCATTTGAAATCTATGCATGAAGAAAAATATGAGGTAAAATGGAAGAACAACGAGAAAAAAGGGAAATTGAATCCGATAACATCAGCAGTAACACCATTGCAGCAAACAAAATGGCAAATGACGATGGAAGAATCTACAAAAAGAAATCAGATGTGGGTTATATCACATGCTAAAGCAAAAAAAATGAACGATTTGATTGGAGGAATGATTGCATTACATGCGTTGGTTTTCCTCGCATAATGCAAACTGTTTTACCGAATTACCAATTAAGAGGGCGTCAGTTTTTTACTGACCATATATGTGACGCGATATATACGAAAATGGCCAAAAAAATTGAACAAATGCTCAAACAATTTCCTAAACTATCATTTACCACGGATATATAATCTGAGCCAAGTGCTAATGTGTCGTTTTTGAGTTTAACGGCACACGGGAGAACTAAAAACTTGAACCGAAGGCAAATTGTTTTAAAATGTTGCTCACTTCAGGGTTTTAATTTGTGACCATTTCAAAATGATGCTGCTGAACTGGAACATCCAGGATGAGCAACTGCATTGCTTTATTCGAGATGACGGATCAAATATGGTCACAGCAATGCATTTGGCCATTGTACCTGATGTAAGTTGCACAGTCCACCAACGACAACTGGGTGTTCGTTCTGCTCTCGAAACCCGTGAAATAAAGAACTTAATTGCAAAATGCAAGAAAATATCGAGGTATGCCTCACTCTCAAATAGCCCAAGATGAGCTGATTAAAATCCAAACAGAGCAACTTAATCGACCTGCACTTCACGGGATTCAGGAATGCATTACCAGGTATGTTTTTATTTATTTATGATATAGCCAATATTCAAAAAACTTTTTTTTATAATTTACTTACCAAAGTTGCTGTCCGCTAGTTTACAATAAAAGTAATACCTCTTTCATCTATTAGACTTAATTATTATCAAGTTTCCTGATCATATAATATGGCATGACATGAGGGCCTCGTCCATTTTGCTTTGGGAGACTAGGTATAACACAATAGTTTAATTTTATTTATCTTTTATTTCAGATGTAATAGCACTTTCTATATGGTCGAGTGGCTGTTAAAGATCAAAGATTATATTTGTTTGTATGCCAACAAACACAATATTCTACAAATTTCCCCAGAAGAATGGTTATGTCTTAATAAACTAGTAGCAATATTGACTCCTTTTGAAGAAATAACGAGGAATCTAAGCGATACAAGAACTTGCATATTATCAGTGATCCCATTAATACACGTACTGAAACATACATTGCACATAGAAAAAGACAAATCTGACACAAACCATGATTTCGAAAATATGAAGACATCAATTCGAGATTTTGTGACCTTCCAAGCAACTTATTATATTGGCTTGCTACATATATGGACCCAAGGTACAAATTAAAATTTTTTAATGAAATAATTAAGGAACAAGTTCAGTCCGAACTATTACGCATGCTAACGATGCATGGTTTGAGTCTTGCAAGAGATGCAAGTAGAATCGATGATGACAGAGCTTCTGTTGCCAAGAGATCTAAAATTGAATCGAATCCAGTGGACGATGAACCGTGCACAAGCTTCCAGATTATACAACCAACGCAAAGTGTGCGGATATGCTGAAAAATAGCAGTGGCGATGAAGAGGAAATAAGAAATGACACCACTGTTACCAATAGCAACCTCATGATATGAAAATCATTAATAAATGAATATAATAACACTAAATTTCAAGTTTTTGCTCCCATCGTGCGCACCTATTTATCGCCACCGCCAGCTTCAGTACCAAGTAAGCAACTATTTAGTGGAACCGGTTTAAGTTATGAACCCCTAAGAAATCGCTTAGAAGGTGACAAAACCGCAAAATTGTTGTTTGTCAAGTATAAACTGCCTCTTCTTAATTTTGATTATCAATAGGTAGAATTTTTCTTTAATAAATGTTTAATGAGTCTTTTTTCTTTATTTATCTACCTCCACCTTCGCCTCCGCTTCCGTTAACCTCCGCTTCCGTAGAGTCCAAGCTCTGCGCCTCTGCCTCCCCTTCCGCCTCCGCTTTCGCCTCCGCTTCCGCCTCCGCCTACGCTAAGATGATCTCCGATGCAACCCTAATTTATATATATATATATATATATATATATATATATATATATATATATATATATATATATATATATATATATATATATATATATATATATATATTCTCTTGTACAATAGACAATGAAAACATTATATAACTATTCTCGAAAAATAAAACTTACCATGTCCCCAAAACCAATCGTAGTAAGCGTGATGAAACAGTAGTAAACAGAGTCGAAATAGCTCCATCCTTCATACCGTGAAAACGCTGCAGCACCTCCCAGAATAGTGAGCGACGAGAGAAACGTGACCACGCAAATAAGATCAAGTTCTGATGCTGTGGTCTGTCTGCAGTTGAGAGATGATCGAACTGATCTGATTATTACACTGAAAAAAAAAGATGTGTAAAAATATAATAACCAACTTTTTGCGCTCTTTTTTTGACACATTCTAGATGGTTCTAATTATTATTAAAATAAATTAAACTGACACTGATATAGCGCAATGGCACAAATGCCACTCCAAATTCATCATCCCTGTAAGAATCAACTTAAATTATTTTTCGCTAGAGGATGTAGACCAGCACGTGTGTTGGTAAACTTTTCTAGTTCCATATTTTACATACCTTGCCAAGCAATTTTTGATTGGTCCAACTATTTATGACAATCAGTTGTCATATCATCTCATACGCAACTATTCGCTATTGTATTGGATTAAAAACTATTTAATTTATTTTTGTATGCATATTTTTCAGATAATGATTCAAACAAGTTGTTTTTTATCTCTTGTATTTTTACAGTCACTCCAAAGCGCCTCCAGACGTGTAACTGAACTTAGTACCGTACTACGATCTAATGATAAGCGTATGGACCAATTCATATTCTGTAAATTTTTCAGTTTTCGGGAATGTTAGGAAATTTGTGAAAATTTCGTTAGGCAGCATCCTTTTAGTCTTGAAATTCATACCGTACATTCTTTCATTGGTTCGCGACGCAACATAAACTCTACAAGGTTCAATTCGAGATTCGGTTACACGTAAGAGAGCAGCGTAAGATGCCGCTTTTTTCAGTTTTTTTGTTTTTACACCGATTAAAATGTCTTCAGGGGAGAAAGATAAAGTAGATAAAAATAATTATAAAAGAAAATATCGAATGGGTGTCTATCTCAGTTTGATGCAGATAAATATTCAATGATTACATAATAAAATAAATGAATTTCAGGCCCGTTTAGAATCTGAAAATATTGATATAATTTATGTAAATGAACACTAGCTTAAAAATGAGGAGTATGCATCGACTGGTCTCAATTGTTGTTAATGTTACTGATTCTTGTAGGATTGTTCGCTTGCGTTGGGGGGTTGGTGTATTTATCCGAGAGGAAGTGAATGCCTTTGTTATAAATAAAATCTTAGATATGAGGTGTCAGGTGTTGTGTGCTGTGACTTAAAAAATTTTTACTGTACAGAGATTGCTAAATAATAATTTTAAAATATATCTTAGTGAGTTAGCAAATACACTTGGCCGCGTGGATGTTAACAATGGGACTCTCGTATCTGGGGATTTTAATGTTCACTTGCCGCTGTTGCTCTGATAACATTCTAGTTGTCCGATCAACTTCAGTACTCATACCAAGGAAACTCGTCTTCCAAGAGCATTCTTAAGTATGGTGTTCCACAAGACTCTGTATGGGCATACATTTATTTTCGTTATATTTCAACGACATACATACAGATGGTAAGGTGGTGGTATTTGCAGATGACACTGCTGTATTTGAGAATGCCAATGACTGGCAAAGCCTTCAGCTTAAGTCGATTGAAGCACAAGCCTCCATAAGGGAGTGGTTTATGTCAAACAGGCTTTTATGAATGAGGCTAAAAATTTGTTTTCATTACATCCTTTGCAGCTTATGTACAATCCCGTAAAACACAGGATTTGTGGCGGAAAATTTTTTATATTCCAAATGAAATAAAAAATTAAATACTAAACATATCTTTTTAATAAAAATCTTTTTAAACAGAGTACAGATGCAGATTTGAATTTTTAAAGATAATGTCGTTCAAATGCTTTCCGTTGAGTTGCGTATCACACTTTACAATAAGCTCGGTTAAATGTTGTGAACTTATTGTGGTATTATTATCGTAAACTTTCCCTTTCAGATAGCTTCATAAAAAAGTCTATTGAGGTTAAATCAAGCGACCTCGGTGGCCACGGGATGTCCCCAAATCGACTTACCAGCTTTTGACGTCTCACGATTCGATAGGCAATATTCTACAACTACGAGGCTCTGAATCGACAATAGTCAAATGGATCAGAGCAATGTTAACTGAGAGAATAATATATGCTGAGCTGAACAATGTAACTGTTAAAGCACTGTCAAGTAGGGACTGTCCACAGGGAGCTTTTGCTATCGCCTTTGCTGTGAAGCCTTGTAGTGGACAACCTGTTGAGTGAACTGATTGATGCCGGTTTGTATACACAGGTCTATGCCGATGAGCTGATTATTTTGTGCCCTGGTCGCGATATCCGACCTGGAGGGGCCAATGAAGCGAGCGCTCTGGATGGCAGAACGATGGTGCCACGGGGAAGGGCTCGGAATAAACCCGGACAAAACCAAGATGGTACTCTTTACTCAAAGAGAAAAATAAAGAAGCTTCCCACAATTACATTGGTGGGAAGGACTCTTCCCTCTCGGACAAAATGCGACAATCTTCACAGCCAAAATTTATGCTATTCTGCAGTGTACCCATCCCTGTGAGAGCGATATAGACATGAATAGAATAATATCTATATCTATATATATATATATATATATATATATATATATATCTATATATATATATATATATATATATATATATATATATATATATATATATATATATATATATATATATATGCTCAAACAGTAAGGCTGCGATAATGGCACTAAAATCCAGTGTCGTAACTTCGTGACTGGTGTCTGAGTGCAAGGACGTATAGAATGATATAACAAGGAACGGCTGCATCGTCAGACTCGTGTGGGTTATTCGGGCATATGCGGGAATGAGGAAAAACAAATTTATTGAATCGTGGTGGGGCGCTCCTGGAATGAGGTGTGCTAAGGAAAATATAACTGGACCTAGCGCATGGCGTACTAAGGAGCTTCTCTCCGTAAAAAGGAAAGAGCTGCGATTGTGGTGGGATTGAAGGGCCATTTTCATAGAAGCGGTATCGAAGACTACCCAACGTGCAGATGGTGTTTGGAGGAGGGTAAAACTGTTGAGAGAGTGCCCAGCATTCAACGAAGAGAGACAGAAATATTTCAGAAATACAATTTTGTTGCCGGAGGCAGTTAGGCAAGTTCAACTAACGAGGCTGCCTGGATTCGCAGAGGTAATCGGCCTCAAATGACCTGCAACTAAAGTGGGATGTAAATGGCCCAATAGAGGCCTAGGCATCGATGATCTAGTATCACCACCCCTTTTTCATTCATTCATTTATTCATTCAGCTTTTGACGGAGGGCTTCCCGAAACAAAGTCAATCAACTCTGGCCGCATGTGGTTTGGCTCCATTCTGTGTGTAATGAGAACGATGGATGATTTCGCAGATTTGGCAAAAAATCCGTAATTAGTCTCCCATAATTGTTACTATTCACATTCATCCGCTAGCCCCGGACATTTTCATGAAAAGATCCAATAATTCCTTTCATGGACAAAGCGCACCAGACAGTTTCTCTGGGGCAATGATGTTTGAGTCGTGGATTTTGGATTCTTGAAGATCAGTAATGGCAGATTTGTTTACTAACATGCCCGTTAAAGTGAAAATGAGCTTCGTCACTCTAACAATTGGAATTAATTGTATTTAAGGGTTTATATTGACCCCAAATTGGAAAGAGTACTGCATCGAGTTGGCCAAGAAGTCAGAATGCTTTTGTTTTGACAAATTTTAGAAACAGTATTTCTGATGCAGTTTTATCAAATGCTTAATATGATACTTCCATATGACCGTTCCATATGTCATATTTTGCAGGGGTTATTCCGCATATTTCTCGAAGGCTTCTACAGTTCAAAGAGGATGTGGAGAATAATGGCTGGTTTGAGTTATAGAGATTGTTTCAGAACATCATTTATTTCTCTAAAAATAATAATCCATAATCATTTGCTTCGTTTTATTATACCGACTATTTTTGGTTTATACTTGTGTAATTATTAAGTTTATTTTATATTGTAATAACGCTGTATTGTATGTATAGTCATGAATAGAGATTGATTGATTTTTTGTTGTTTCGAAAGTTTGGAAGTATTGTTAGCTTTATCTTTTATATAATTGATTCATAAAACTTACTCTATTAAATTGTCGACTGTCCTTGAACGATATCACTTACCTACTTAGCTTATTAACTCTTTCACCTATGCTCTGAAACATAACCAGTCCTAAAGGAATTCCAATCATGGCGTACATCATCGTAAATAATTTCCCTGCTATCGTACTTGGAGTGGAATGTCCGTATCTGAAACAGTATGTAGTAATTTTCAATTAACATTTTAAAGTCAGCATGTTTTCTAATAAATTCATTAAATTTAAGTTAATTTATTACTTTCGAATAATGACTCGTTATTCCCGATCATTGAATAATAATATATTACACAGAACGACGTGAAATTTGTACATTGAATAAGAATATTTATTTATTATAGATTTTGGGTCGCTGATTTCGAATCCGGCTTCAAAATTGCCCCATGATATCAAGTTTTTTAAATATTTTAAACTAAAAATGCAAAAAACACGATTTTGGCCTATATGTGAGGTTATGTAACATCTCAACATTTTTATCTCACAAAACTATACATAGAATCTTAAAGTATAAGTCTTACTATTTCAAATGCCGTTGAGCTTGTACAAATATCTTTCTTTTTCTTCGAGATATTAAGTTTGATGTTTTCGGAGGTCCTTGAAGATCGATTATGCACCGGGTGTGAGCTGTTGATATCCGAAGCTGTAGCGTGGAACATCTCCGCTTAGGAACGAATTAAATTTACACTGGGTGCATCACCCAAACGTGATATTCAACTTCAAGCAAAATTTTCGACGAGTCATCACGTAAGAATCACCGCTTTTTAAAAATTCCTCCACAGCGAACGCGCGATGCTCTCCCGATCACTGTGATATCGTAACTAACAAAATTGCAGGATTCGTACTTCGAATTACGCTGCCCCCTTCCCGCACTGTTCATACGCTTTTCAAAATAATTGTATTTAAAAACATAAATCTGCCGCCAGACACCCTGTATTTGGGATTTTACATTGACCCCAAATTGGGAAGAAGATTGCATCGAGTTAAGCAAAAAAATAAGACCGATTTCTTTTGTTTTGAGAAACCTTAGAAACAGTATTTCTGATGCAGTTTTAATAAATGCTTATTATGACGCGTTATTTCCAATTAACATTTTAAAGTCAGCTTGTTTTCTAATAAATTCATTAAATTTAAGTTAATTTATTACTATCGAATAATGACTCGTTATTAACGATCATTGAATTACCAAATAACAAATCAACTTAAAGCATTTTTTGTAAAATAAGTTCAACCATGAAAGGAAACTCTTGGTTTTGAGAATTTTAACATACC
Source organism: Diaprepes abbreviatus (assembly GCA_034092305.1). Taxonomy (NCBI): domain Eukaryota; kingdom Metazoa; phylum Arthropoda; class Insecta; order Coleoptera; family Curculionidae; genus Diaprepes; species Diaprepes abbreviatus. The sequence goes on along the minus strand of JASJET010000072.1, from coordinate 1,246,085 downwards.
TTGATGATTGGTTCGTGGTACTAACGTTTCTACTCTGATCTAAGATTTTTTCCATTGTCTCTAGAATGCTGTATTTGTATTCGAATACAGTATGAACAACTCTAGAATTAAAACTGCGTCTTGCTGGTACCGAACGAGGTAAGTATTTGTTAATCTGATCAAATATTATGGTTATTTAAGCACTATTTGAAAAAAATGAACAAGTGTCTTGTAAGCTGAAAAAAAATATGCGGACATTTTTATTGGCATCCTTTGAATTCGGATACCAAAATCAGCCATTGCATTTGTCTGCACAGTTTGGGACAGAGCACTTAATTTTGGATGGTTTTTTTCTCGCCAAACATTTTTAACCTCTTTAAAACATAACAAAACATCTTGATCAAAGTAAAAACATAGTCATTTTCACAAAAATTAAAATGCCGGTACAGCGGACATCATACATAGAAATACCGGCACAGTAGACACCATGGTTATATTCTAACCTGAACTAAAAGAATAATTTAACTGCTGCTTGAAGAAGAAGCCTTTACTTGATACTGGCAGCTTCAAGCCCGACTATAAGCAAAAGTTCAAATACTCGTCCAGTGGGTTGCATAAGAGAAATTTTTCCAGTAAAGGAATATTTTGTGGGGCAAGCTAAATACAAGTTTGCAAGTCAACGAAGCTTATGAGATTAAATTAATCTTCACGTCTTAGAAAGGCAACTCCATATACGCTCCGATGAATGAGCTTGGATTGCATTAAAATTGCAAACCAGCAAAGCGATAACATTTTCAGACATAATACTGTAATACAGACAATTCATTAATGATATTTAGGTGAAACAAGTTAAATTATTTCAATAACTGACTGCTATTCGCGTATAATCTAGGAAAAAAATTGATTTAAATTTAATCATAAAATTATCAGTAGAAATTAAAAAAATATTTGTACTTATATTTATTAATATGTTTTATTTTAATTTACAATTAAAACCTAAGGAAAAGCCGTTATTGATGAAAACATCGATTAGTCCAAATTTATCATTAGTTTTGCAACATAAATTTGTTTATACAAATTATTGCAAAAATCATTATTTTTTTAAAAAATGCTTCCATTACTTTTTACAAATATAAATACGTTCAAAAGAGTCGTCTTTAGAGAGTCATTATCACGATATATTTGTTCGCGTCTTGCGCTGGATCGAATAATTATTACCAAATCAGATGGTACCATTAGTGATTTGACCGAACCAAAGACTTTCGTGTAATTATTACTAAAATTAATATCGCGAAAGCGTTTTTTTGAAATTTATGTTTTTTATTTTTTTGTAATACATTTACTTTTTCTAAGATATCAAAGATATTCCGACTGATTTAGCTATAGTATAGAATTTTAGAGTACTTTAAAGATAATTAGAATACATATTTACAATGAAACAATAGTTCTGGATAATAATTACAATAATGATTTTTATAAAACAAAATATGTGTGACGTTAAGCACTTGTTTTTTGTTTAACTGCACATTGTTCCTGTGGATAACAATAAACAAATTAATAAACTAAATAATTACAAACAAATTATTTTATCAAGCTTTAAATGTTAATAACTTGGAGGTCGAAGTTATGCAGATAACTTAATATATAAATATATGCTTGACCGCAAACAAAAAAGTAGTATATTTTTCCTCTCTATGAAAAGTACTGTTTCAAAAATTATCATCTGGAAAGAATAGAAAATGCTTGTTTATCCATATTACAAACTTCCTAAACTATGACATTATATTGCGAAGTAGTAGATATCTGTTGGACTTCCAATGTCTTTATTTTTTTTGAATATCACGACGTTTCGTCTAGTAGTTATCTCTAGCCGTTTTCAAGTGAAACTAAATAAATCCTTTAGCTACATGACTATTTATACTAAAAGTAAATGCAGTGGAGTGTGACTGAGATGGGTGCAGTCATGCCTGCTATTGCAAAATCCCATTTTTTTATGTTGCATCTAGTTTTAGTTTACAATTATTAAAAAGTGGTTTCCATACTTCTCTTATATCTAAAGATAGTTTACTAAAACAACTCGGGTTCTGATGTATAACCGAGGCTTCTTTGAATTTCCGTTTTATCCAATGTTGTTCTCGGTGTAGTATTTTAGCTTCAGACAATTTTATGTGGTGTCCATGAGTCCAGGCATGGTTGGCGGCACCAGATTTTTCTGTTTCTCCTCGAGATGTGCATTTTTTGGTGTTCTTTGATCTTTACGTCAATAGGTCTCTTTGTTTCGCCAACATAGGAATTGCTACATTCACATGGTATCTGATATACACAGTTCTTCATGTCGCTTTGAGTTGTTGGTTTGACCCTAGTGAGCCGACTTCTCAGAGAGTTATTTGAATTGAAAACAACGTTGATTTTATATCGTTTTCCTATCATTCTAACTTTTTCTGAAATGCCTTTAACATAGGGGATGTTCAATACTAGTTTTCGTTCTTCATTCGTTGTCGATATTGTCCTATTTCTGTGTTGTTCTAGAAATTTATCCACTAGATATACTGGGTATCCGTTGGCTGTCAGATCATTTTTAATGTAATCTATCTCTTTCATCAAGTTCTCGTTGGAATTGCAGAGAGTTAAGGCTCTATCTACGAGATTTCTTATAATTCCTTGTTTGGTGCTGTTGGAGTGATTAGATGAATAATTAAGGTATTGTTCTGTGTACGTGGCTTTTCTGTAAACCGAAATTCGAATTTATCTGCCATTTCTTTCAACCAAGACATCTAAGAATATTAATTTATTTTTTACTTCTTTCTCCATGGTGAGTTTAATAGTTGGGCTGATATTGTTGAGATGAAAAAGGAAGTTTCGAAGTTCTTCATCGTTTCCATTCCAAATAATAAAAGTATCGTCTATGTATCTGAGCCAAAACTTCGGTTTCTTAGTTTTTAACTCAAATGCAAACGTCTCGAACCATTCCATGAAAATATTTGCGACCACCGGTGAGAGTGAAGATCCCATCGGTAGTCCATCATCCTGGATGTAGAATTTTTCCTTTTCTTGAAAATAGGAATTAGTCAAACAACTTTCCAACAAGTCCATAATGGCGTACGGTGGTGAAGATGTTCTTTCTGCTAAGGTCTGGTCTTCTTCAAGTTTCTTTCTTATGATTTTTAGTGAGTCCTTAACTGGAACGTTGGTGTATAGGTTTTCCACGTCAAAGCTAATAAAAGGGTCTTCTGATTGTACTTCTATTTCTTTAGCAGGCATGACTGCAACCATTTCAGTCACACTCCACTGCATTACTTTTAGTATAAATAGTCATGTAGCTAAGGGATTTATTTAGTTTCACTTGAAAACGGCTAGAGATAACGACTAGCCGAAACGTCGTGATTTTCAACAAAAATAAAGACAATGGAAGTCCAACCGATATCTGCTACTTCGCAAGAAACATTGTTGTCTATGACCTTCAAACAAACACATGGCATTATATGTCTATTTTCCGATTGTCCATAAAACTATTGTACAGCATGGATCGTTTTGGATATTTTTATAGGATCTCTGGGAAACCGTGCAAGATTGTAAAAATTTGATAAAGTAGTCCCGAGCTCTTTTTTTGAGAAAATTATAATGACGAAAACAAATTACGACTATTACGATCGGTTTCGGATTTACAGGATGATTTTCGAATTTGAAAATTTTCTAAAATGTCCTATATATTATTTATCAAAACAACTACGATAAAACTAAGGCATATTTTTAATTTTAGTTTTTATTTTTTAAATGGAATATCCTGAATTTTTTTACATCATTTTTTTCCACTTTGCATTTATTTTAAGAATATATTATATTATTAATATAAGTCGACAACAAATAAGTTGAAACAGCTTTTATTAAATACGTAAACTTTTTAGAATAGGATATGTCTATTAACGAAGCTATATCGATATAATATAAAAGCATTTAGTTCATTTTTTTAATCACTGTTTCTTAACCTACAGTATGTAATATAATAGATATTCTAACTGATCTCGATTAAAAAGAATATCTAAATACTTAAATCATTTCCATAGGTCACTGCTAAAAACACTTTTTAAGTTCGATGGATATAGCATATTGTATATTATACTTTAAAATAGTAGGCTGTTACTATGCATAAATAAAAGAATCATTTACTCGACTAACGCCTGTCAGTTTGAAGTTTATTAGCTTGCCAACTTGCAATTTGTCTGTTTAAAAACTCAAAATGGAAAAATTTCGAATTTTTGAAAAGTATAATATGGTAGAATGTTATGTTAAGTGTAATAAACACAACCAGACAACCTCTGATTTATATTTTGAACGGTATCCGGAGCGCAAACAACCCAACCTGGCAATTTTTAAAAGACTAGAGGAAAACCTAATCAATTTTGGATCCGATTAAAGACGTATGAGCTGAAGTAAGAAGGTAAAGAAAATGAAATTATAAATGTAATTGCATGGGTTAGGCAGATCCTTCAACATCGAGCAGAACTATTGAAATGGATGTTGAGGTTTCTCTTAAAAAATCATTAAAAATTTTAATGGAAAATAAGTTAAAATGCTATAAGGTAAGGAAAACTCAGCTTCTTCTCTCTGGCGACTCTGAATAAAGACTTAACTTCTGTAATTGGTACATGGATATGTTACAATATAACAATTTTTTCTTTAATAATATTATATGAACTGATGAGTCAAGAATAACTAGTGATGGTATATTTAATTGCCATAATAATTATCTATGGGCAGATCAGAACCCTCACCAACAAATAAATAGGGTTACACAAGGACGATTTGTGTTTAATATGTGGGTTGCTTTGTTGGGTAATAGAATAGTGGTCTACGTGATATATAAAGGGAATTTAAATGCTTAAGCCTACATAGAAATTTTCGTAAGACACATCGTCCCATTTATTGATAATTTACCTTTAGCGGAAAGTCACAAATTGCATTTTCAACACGATGAAGCCCTATAAGATGGGAATTGTGTCAAACGCCATAACAATAATTTTACACAGAAAAGGGTAGCAAACAGTGGACCAGTCAGGTGGCCACCTAGGTTACCTGATCTTACCCACTTAGATTTCTTTTTTTGGGAGACTATGAAAAATAAAATCTATCTAAATATAAATCGAATTCTAGAAGAATTACAAGAAAATTTTGTGGCGGCTGTGCGAAGTATTGCTAATATTCATATTCATAACGCTGTGAGCAGAGGAGTGCAATGACATTGCTAACTGTTGCCTTTTTAGGTTTTGTTTAAGTGTGTTTTGATTTGTGTATTTTAACAACTTAAGGGGGGGGATAGGGTTAATTTTTCATATTTTCAACAATTTTTTAAGATTTTTTTTTTTGAAAATATGGTAAATATAAATTTATATCTAAATGAATTACATGATAATACAACTTTCTAAGAATGTTTTGTTAAATTTTTATAAGAAAATCTTGAGAAATAAAATAATTACAGCAAATTTTCGCAGACACCTAAAAAAAAGTTGATTTGCGGTGAACATCACTACTCATTTCTGGATCATCTGATGACAAAAAACCAAAAAGATTTTGTTAGCTTATAAGTTTCCTGAGGTAACGCCGTCGAGATATTTATTTTTAAATGATCTTTCAGTTTTTAGTATCCATATGTAGTAAAAAAAAACGAATTTTTTAAATTTTTCAATTGAAAAATCGACTAATTTGTTATTGTAAAACAAATTCTAATGATTAGTAATAAATTATCTCAACGGCGTTACCTCGTAATTTGTATAAGGGAAAAGTGTGCAAAATTTGAAAATGATCGGATGGATAGAATTTGAGCTAGAGCGTTCACCGAGTTTAAAAAAGCTAAGTTTGGAAAAACGCGTTTAAAAAACTTAGTAATAGATATGATGTTGAACTAAACAGAATACAGAGTATATGTGGGGCATTCACACACACATATGTATATATATATATATATATATATATATATATATATATATATATATATATATATATATATGTATATATATATATATATATATATATATATATATATATATATATATATATATATATATATATATATATATATATATATATATATATATATATATATATATATATATATATATATATATATATATTTATATATATATATATTTATATATATATATATATATATATATATTATATTTTCTTGATTCTTGAACCATAGATTATATTATTTTTTCTTTATTTTGTCTTTTCTTGGGTTTAGGTTCTTTATTTAACAAAAAATGCAAAGCAATTGACGTTTCGCCCTTTATTTAAGGCATTTTCAAATTTTTTTTTCAACTTGTCTACACTATCCTCAGTAGACGATGTAAAGATTAAATTTCATTAGTAATAAAGTAACAAAACGTCAAGGTGTGTACCGGTAAAATTAAATATGTTTTAAAAATTTAAATACTGTTTCAAAGTGTCTTGTTTGTTTTTTAAAATTGTAGATATGTTTCTTATGTGAATGTTTTAATTATATAAAAAATATTTTTAGGAAAGAAAAAATTTTGCATTTTTGTTAAATAAAGAACGTAAACCCAAGAAAAGACAAAATAAATATATATATATATATATATATATATATATATATATATATATATATATATAAATATATTCTACAATAACGAAAAAGACAATGCGCAAGCGTCGAGAAATACAGTTTATAGCGCGTCGAAGAGCTAAGATTCAAAATCCTGCAGCTCCGTTAATTTTGCTCCGATCGGCCTAAAATTTTAAATGGATGTTCTTGAAGAGTTGTACTATCGAATAAGACAATAAAAAAAATTGTAAAAATTTTGAAAAAATTAACCTCCCCTCCCCCGCTTAATGGTCTAATATAATAGGTTTTTAAAGAAAATGCAAAATGCAAAAAAAGGATGTAAAAAAATACAGGATGTTCTATTTAAAAAATTAAAACTTGGTATTATATGTCCGTAATTAAAACTAAAATTAAAAACTTGACTACACCACTGCATTCTACTGAAAGAAGTACCTTAAGAATGTCTTATTAGTTTTATAGTAGTTCCTTTGATAAATAAAATAAAGAGCATTTTAGAAAATGAAAAAATTCGAAAATCACCCTGTAAATCCGAAACCGATCTCGATAGCAGTAATTTGTTTTCGCCATTATGATTTTCTCAAAAAAACAGCTCTGAACTACTTTATCAGATTATTAAAATCTTATATGGTTTCCCAGCCTATAAAAACGATACACCCTGTACAAACTCTTAGTTTAAAAGATATTAAAAACATGCTAAGACGAATACTAGGAGATTGTATATATATATATATATATATATATATATATATATATATATATATATATATATATATATATATATATACATTTATTATTCATAATTTTAGAGAAACCTCATCCAAAACCGGTAATGGAACAGAGTAAACTAAATTTACTAATATCATTTTCCGTGTGGTCATTTCCCAATTTGCAACTCACCCTATTGTAGTTAAAACAGTTGTTGCGTAATAAAATGCCCCAGTGAATTTCCATTGCTGGCCAGCTCGATGTGGTTCCGATTTCAGCACTACAGTTTCCATTATTCGAAAATCTTCGTGGCTAATATTGTATTTACGTCTATTATTACTTGAATTTCTGAAAATAAAGGTAAAAATAAGAGAAATGCTGAAAATATTAATTTTACATAATACATGTAACACACTTTACAAAACTTATGTAAACATAAATTTATTTCATGCAATATATATATATATATATATATATATATATATATATATATATATATATATATATATATTACATGACTATATTGCTATAATGATAGGAGAAAACGCAGTAAATTTCTTATAAAAAGATCATGCTTCTTAAACATTCTGTTCATAGAATTAAATGGAAAATTGAGCTACAAAAAAAAATCCATAAGTTAAAACAATGAAGCTGGACGTACAAAGTAATTTTACACGATATCCTGTAGTCCATTAGACAAAATTTAGGTTAACATAAATAAATCATTTTATAAAAAGACTTTTTAATCTTCAAAGAAATATTTTTATGATTTTACAATAAGTATTGTCACGGTTCAATTTTGCACTTAAGCTCACTATAGCTAATTTATTTAATTTGGCCTTATCTTGCAAATACTGTCGTTATGGGCAACACAGTATCATTTTTCTTAAGTATTTCCCAAGGATTCTTTGAAGACAAGCATTTCATTAAGTACAGTCCTACTTTGGTATTTCACTACACTGTGCTTGGGTATTTTCTTATCAATATCAAATTTACTGCTAGCTTTTTTTGTATTCAGAGAGATCTTGTTTTTTCCCCTACCATTTATATTTACATTCGATGGGATTGTATGTATATTGGGTTGCAAAAATCAGGAAATTTCTATTAATGTATTAATATATATTTCTTGAATTTAAAAATAATTACTTTTTAGATTTATTATTCTTGTTTTAAGTGGAAAATGCTAATGATTATCGAATTGACTTAACTAACAAATACATTTCAGCCGACTGTTGTTGCTCAGTGTCTTTCTTTTTAAGCTGTCATTTCTTTCACACGTGCTAATTGAACGCGCTTAACGGAAGTCGATTAGTGCGCAAGCTGGGCCATTGTTACAAATGGAGGTCATTTTATCCTGATTTTTCACTTTTTCCTGGTTTGAATCGGACGAAGCAGCTGCAGTTTTTGGGACTCTGAGATGGAAAGTCGAAAATTATCCTGATAATTTGTTGAGATTTGGTGTACCGTATCTTTTGCTAAGTCGGCAGTTGTGGTTTTTTTTTATTGGGATAAACCTGCAGACAGGGATTTTGGGCAACAAATCAATTAACTACCGCCAAAGTAGGAAGAAATTACATCCAAAATTTCAAATGCACACCAAAAAGAGAAAGGAAAAATAATAATTAGGGTAAACTACAAATTAATGGCATAAAAAATATTGAAACAAATCATCTAGAGTGATCGCTTGCTGTAACTACTGAGTTCGAGTTACATAGGAACAATAATGTGGTAAAAATGCACATGTAAAATTTCCAGTATTATTTCAGTTATTTACACAAAATAAACCAGCAAAAGTTCAACAACAGGTTCATTAAAATAAAAAACTACTTATATATAAACAAAATTAATCATTCCCCAATTAAAGATACCTATAATCACTTTAATAAAATATTAAATAAAGGATATACCATGGAATATAATTAGTTCTTCAATTAAATCAATCACCACGAAACTGGACATAACATTTATAACTCTGGACCACTGTTTGATGACGTTACAATACTTGGTTTATTAATATTAATTATTTTCAAATAAACTGAATTAAACCTGGCTAAAATAGAATGTATATTAATTAACTCTATATATAAATAACAAGAAAATAGATATACTCAAAATATGATCAAATAAATTACTACAATATAATATGAATATACAGGATACGCCTTTAGAAATTAACTTTTATTAAAAAAAAACTAGAAGATCGGAAAGAATGCCTAATTTCACTAAATAAGCCAGTCTCTAATACCCAAGCATTGCAGACAATCACACAAAAAAAGAAAGATGGCTGGAATCAAACTGAAAGATAATGCGGCCATGAACATATCAGGATGCAAAAAAAAGAACTTTAAATTTGTCAATAATAAACCCAGAATGGTGCCCTAAGATTACATACAATGCAAAATATTTCAATATTACTATTAATATATTAATTTTACTGAGAATTGGGAACATTGTAATACGTCCAGGAAGCAAAAACGTAGCAAAATATAGTGCAAACTATAATTGGTAATAAAAGCACTCTCACTGATAACAAAGGGAAAAAAATTACGCTCGGCAAGGTATCAGATATTAATAAAAAAAAAAACAGAAACTTACAAATTTCAAAATTTAAATACTACACATTTGTCACAAAAAAAAGAAACGATCAGCCCTAAAACCCCAAAATATATCTTAATAATATCCTAAAGTGGTTAATTTTGGATCTAAATGAGACTTAGAATAACGTCACGGTTGGTTTTAAATTATGCTTAAATTACACTTGGTCATAATCAATTTTGAGCTGAAATCTTTTAAAATATAAAAAAATCCATACAGGATTGTTTAAATAGATTTTAATTTAATGTTCTCTAACCGATGTTTTTGGGGTTTCGACTGATTCCTTTATTGACACGTGCAAAATGCCTAAAATCCCTGTCTCCAGGTTTATCCCGATAAAAAAACCATAACTGCCAATCTGGCAAAAGATACGGTACACCAAATCTCAACAAAATTATCAGGATAATTTTAGACTTTCCATCTCAGAATCCCAAAAACTTGGCAACTAAAAATTGAGATGAAAGTCTGCAGCTGCTTCGGCGGAATTAAACCAATGGCCTTCATTTTTAACCATGGCCCAGCTTGCGCACTAATCAACTTCCGTTAAGCGCGTTCAATTGTCACGTGTGAAAGAAATGATAGCTCAAAAAGAAAGACACTGGGCAACAAAAGTCGGCTGAAATGCATTTGTTAGTTTAGCCAATTCGTTAATCATTAGCAGTTTCCACTCAAAACAAGAATAATAAATCTAATAAGTATCCCAGTGGTTATTTTTAAATTAAAGAAATATACATTAATACATTAATAGGAAATTCGTGCTTTCGGCAACCCAACATACATACAATCCCATCGAATGTAAATATAATGGTAGGGAAAACAAAAACAAGATCTATCTGAATACAAAAAATAAGGAAGGCAGTAAATTTGATATTGATAAGAAAATACCTAAGCACAGTGTAGTAAAATACCAAATCCCTGGGAAATACTTAAGGAAAGTGATACTGTGTTGCTCATAACGACCGTATTTGCAACATAAGGCCAAATTAAATAAATTAGCCATAGTGAGCTTAAGCGCAGATTTGAACCGTGACAGTACATTAGTGGGAGTAAATGCAGTGAATTTCGCGTAAAATGATGAAAACAGGTTTCCATTGTACGCTTCTAAAACTTTCGATCTATTAAACTAAATGGAAAATTATGTTACAAACTTTGTACAGTAATATGATATCCTTATATAAAATCGATCGGTAAATTAAGGATAACGGCTTGAGTTTACAGAGTAATTTTACATAAGATCTGCAGTTCACTTTACAAAATTTATGTAAACATATATAGATTATTTTACAGAAGTGTTGCAAACTTCAAAATTATCAATTTTTTTATAAAGTTACAAAAAATATAATTATCCGTAGATAAGTTAAGTCAACGAGGTTTTAAATAAGTTTACAATGTAATTTTACATAATATATGTACAGAATTTATTTTAACATATATAAACAATTTTACAAAAACACTGTATACTTCAAAAATTGCAATATTTTTATGAATTAAAAAAATATATAATGCTTGGAGTATAAGGGAAAATTTATTGTAAAATGACCAAATCAGCTTCTTAAATTTTCTGTTTGTAAAACTTAATGGGGAATTATGTTACAAAATTCATGATAAAATGTAATTTATATTACGTAATTATCGATAACTTAAGATAACGAGGTTTTACAACAATTTTTCACAATAAATACATTTCATTTTACACAATGTATTTAAATATAAATCGACCATTTTTCAAAAAGTAGTAACATTTAAAAATCAAAATGTTTCTGTGAATTTATAAAAAATAAAATTTTTATAAAAAAATTAAACCGACTTCTAAAAGTGCGCTAAAAAGGGAAAAATAACTAGAAATTTTTATATGAAATTGAAACTTTTGAAGTCGGCGCCAAACTAATACCTGACAAAATTTAATTCGCATAAACAGATTAAAAATACTTTATTTGTAATTGCTTTCTTACTATAATTTATATATATTAGTAGTTATTTATTTCACCTAGAAACAATTTGGCGCCGACTTCAAAAATTTCAATTTCATATAAAAATTTCTAGTTATTTTTCCCTTTTTGGCGCACTTTTAGAAGTCGGTTCAATTTTTTTATAAAAATTTTATTTTTCGATTTTTAGTGTTGAATTCTTTATGATATTCATAAATTATTTGAACTACGTGCTAATCGAGATTAATGTACCTCGCAATGACTCCAAGGTGGCAAAAAAGTATCCATTTTATCCAGAATTGTAATTCACCTTAAAATGAACCACTAAAAATTCTCTGATTCTTTGAGTTCTCCAAATACCAATAAAATTGGGTCAAACAAATATTTAGTCTGTCATAGTAAATCCACTATCTTAAATTTCAAATTAATTTTAGATTGGTAATATAGGCCCCAAAACCTTCCAATATCGATGTTTAAAGAATTTGAAACGTAAATTTCTTATCCCGATATATTTTATATTGCATATTGAGTTTGTCCACGCCCCAAGAACTCCGCAATATCAATTTTAGATGAAACTGGAAGTGGTAAAATTTTTAGTCCCTCATATTGTATCTTATCAACCTAATAGTTGTAAAAAATTAACTTCAAATTCGTAATACACCACCCCCTAACACCCTAATACTAAATCTGAAAAAATGTGAACACGATCAAATTTTCAACCTACCATATTGGATCCGCCATATTGCATTTCAAAAAAATAATTTTAACGTCTTAATCTAATCTAAATCTAAACCATTCAAAGCCCCTTAGTACTAATTTTAGATGAAATCCAGAAATTAAAAATTTCTAAACGGTCATATTGCATCTGACGTATTAGATTTTCTTTAAATAAATGTTTTGAATTCGTAATGTGCGACCTCAAAAAATCCCCCATACCAATTTTGGAGAAAATCGGACAAAATTAATTTTTTTGGTCGCCATATTGTCGGCGCCATCTTGGATTTTACAGTATCAATTTCCTCCAAAAAAATATGGGACCACCGCAGCAACTTCCTTAACATATCGGTGCAGCCGTTCCGGAAAAATCGGTGTACATACATAAAATATATATATATATATATATATATATATATATATATATATATATACGCGACGAATTGAGAACCTCCTTCTTTTAGAAGTCGGTTAAAAATAATGCTCGGAAGGAAACCCAGTAAATTTTTCGGTAAATGACAAAACCGTACTATCAATCGATATTCTCTAACTTACTATGTAAAAATAAAATATAGAATTGCGTGGCAACCATTAAATTTAGAAATAATGAGACTTTGAGTATGTTTACAGTGTGATTTTATAGAATATGTCTTCCCTAAATATTTATAAAAGTATTTTACAACAGATTGTAAAATTCCAAAATTTACAAGATTTACTTTTTTTTAATTTTTACAAAGCCTTGATAGTCGAGGTGAGAATAACAAATTCTTTAAAAAATAGTTTCTGATACATGAGCGAATGAATTACAAAGGAGGAAGCACAATTCTATCTTTCCCTTTTTGAGAAATTCTGTCAGTTACAACTTACATCATTTTAATAATTTCAGAAGGAAAGGTATCAGCTACAAGAATTATTTAACTTTCATATACGGGCAGCTTATAACATCGTTTTTTTAAATTCGGTAAACACCTTTTAAACTTTCCGACTGCACAGCAATATTAATGGTCGAGGGAATTAAGTGAATTGCCACCGTGCAAAGAAACCTAAATATTTAGCGTTTCTGCGTATCCAGCAGAAAAGAACTTGGCGCGAATCTCGTAACCTTTCCCATTAATATTAAATTACGGGAAACCAGCTGTACAAAAGCACACTTTTAGATTCCGCAATGCAGAATTTTACCTTAGAGGTGTACGATATATTTTATTTTTTTCTTGGTTAATCGCTCTTTTATTTCGTTGTAGGGGTGTTTTCCGCTCCTTCGTAAATAAAATATAAAATTGTATAATACTCCGGGGTAAAGCAAAAACATTAGAAAAATGGTTTATAGTAGTAGCGTAATTGTGCACGAATAGATGACAGATTATAACCATTCATTCGGCGACAAAATTGTAAACAGAAGGATCTGGGGACGAACTTGAGATATAAAACTGGACTGCTCATGAAAATAATTTTTGACCCCCCCCCCCCCCCCTTATTGGTCGCCATTCGGTGCAATGATTTGTATAGCAACATTGAATTCCTTGCTAGTTTCTAACATTGGCGTGAATGTGCCGTGTATGAATGTCAATTCTATTATTCTAACTAATAGGTTTAGACAATAACTATCTCTTTCTATACTATATCTAAAACAATATATCGCTCTTCCTCGTTTTACTTGACAGGTTAATCGAGTATATTCAATAAAAAAGACCAGAGCTCCGATTCTGTAAGCATATTTTTTGACATTCTCTCTCCTTATCTCTTTTAGGACAGTGATATACTTATGTGTTAATACAGACTGAACAAAGATAGAAGATCTTTATTATGACATTCTCTTTCCCTTTACTCTTATAGAATCGCACCCCCGGATAATTGTTTCTGTAAAACAATATTTAACTTGAATTTCTACTCTTGGTTTCCTCAAAATTATAATTTTTCTGTTTAAAGCAACTCCAATAAAGCAAATTTTTTTAACTTCTTTGGAACAGCGTAAATATGTAACAATTTTATTATTTTTTAATAACAAGCATGAAATGTCAGTTCTTATAAATAAATGAAAATGCTTTTTCTATGACTGTTTACATATTTTATTTTTTACAATAAAACTATTATCTAGCAAAATAGCTAAAATGTGAAATATGCGCTAAAAACAAATCGACACTATTTTTTTTTTTTTTGAAATATCTGTTTTAGAAACATCCTTATTCGGACGTAGAGTATAAGAAGTTAACGAAAAAAAGTATTAAGGCATTTATTTTTAGAAATTTTATATCATGAATTAATATAGTATATTGTTTAATGTAAGATATCGAAATGTCTACATGGGTCAAACTTTCAATTTACTTAACTCTTTAAGGACCTGGAATTGACCTAGAGTTGAATTTTTGAAATGGTAATCAATCGCAGCTTCTCACTACTTTGACAAAGGATTTTCATGACACAAATTTCCTATCTGAGCTAAAATCAAGAATTTTTGTTTTATTAATTAATAACATATTCAAACAAAGGTTATTACTTTATTTTTAGACAAAACAAATACATAAAAGTAAAATTTATGTAATTTCCAAACATCCTTAATAATATTGAAAAATTTCATATTATATGCAATCATTTATTTCTATTTTAATATGGCATATTGGTTTTTAAATGTATAATCATTTTAAATTTTAACACCATACCAATTTTGATATTCAGCTTTATATGTCAGTGGAACATTAACTTTATGGTAAAACGATATTGTTGTTGGTTAATGCACACCTAATTCAGGACTTTTTTTTGTAGAACCAGTATATGTTATTAAGTTTAGTTGCTTCAAGATGTTTACATCAGGCAGTTTATTTGTAAGAAGCACAATACAAACTTTTTGCTCATCTTCTTGTATAAAACTATTTCCAGAAAAATGCTCTGAACAGAGTAACTTATCTGATGTATAAAAGAATTATGATCATGACCAATTTGCTACAGCTCTTGAATTTGAAGATTCTTTTCTCTTAGAAAACTAAAATATTGATAGCATTTAATAATTGTCATATATCATATCCATAAGATTAAACTTGTTACCCTTAGATTTACAATTTGATTCTACGGTAAAATTTTATATAATTATTATTGAATGCTTTATAACGTACCAATTAAATAAATTCCAATTTACCAGATGAGGTATTTGCACGTCTTACGATGAAGAATGACATTTTTAAAATACAGAAAAAAACCTTAAAGTTCACATTCCTGTTTGAAATTTTCAGTAAAACGTTACATAAAATGTGATAAAATCTATAAAACAGCAAAATCAAAAATAAATTGTCAAAATGAAAAGTATTCAGTCAATGTCACAAATACACTTTCACCGATATCATAAAAACTTAGGGAATTCATTGTTGCCAAAGCAATTATTTGCACCAAATGTTATACGGCTTTTAAGTTTTGTTATTAGTTGGCCATAACGGCGGGGCGTGGCGAAAATAAAGCAATCGAACCCTACAGAATTGTTACTATTCCTAGCTATTTAACATTCATTAATAATTTTTAAAGAATCAAAATTTCAGTAAGAAATAAAGAAATCTTTCTGCCGTATTTAAATAGTTTGTTAATATGTAATTCTCCTTCCAGGCAGAGAATATGAAAAATATATATACAACAGTTATCCAGCGAATATCGCTCTGGTCCTCTCTCCATATGAGTTTCCATAACCTCATGATCTCGTCAGTGGAGCTGTATCGGACCGAGAGCAACATTAGCAGCTCCATTGACGAGATCATGAGGTGATCGAAACGCGTATGGAGAGAGGACCAGAGCGATATTTGCAGGAAATAAACTGTTGTATATATATTTTTCATATTCTCTGCCTAGAAGGAGAATTACATATTAACAAACTATTTAAATACGGCAGAAAGATTTCTTTATTTCTTACTGAAATTTTGATTCTTAAAAATTTCAATTACTCCTGTGATTCATAGATGTCGTTCGACTGGCGATATTTTTCAGTCTGACATCGAAATTGGTAAATGGCAGGTGCAATATCCTGCCAACATACCCTGAAATTTATGGTTCATATACCAGTTATTTCCTGCTAATGTTGCTCTCGGTCCGATACAGCTCCACTGACGAGATCATGAGGTGATCGAAACGCGTATAGAGAGAGGACCAGAGCGATATTTGCAGGAAATAAACTGTTGTATATATATATATATATATATATATATATATATATATATATATATATATATATATATATATATATATATATTTCATATTCTCTGCCTGGAAGGAGAATTACATATTAACAAACCATTCATTAATAATAATCATGCCGGGGCAATTAAATTACACGCACGAAGATTATTTAAACTTATTTATTATTTATGGAGAATGTGATAGAGTTATTTCAAGAACATGCGATACATTCGCGATCCGATATCCGAAGAAACAGAAAACAACACTACCAACTGTTGAAAAGATTATAAAAAATTTCAAGAACTTAGGATCTATAAAAGCTAAAAGAAATAGAAATAAAGCAGTTGTTAATAAAATAAAATTACAAAAATTATTTGAGTAAATGTTCAAATTGACGCCCTTAAACTTCCAAACCTTTTTCGTACCTAAGCAGGAATTCTTTCATGAGTGGATCTTCTTATTGACTGAGGATAAAGTTCTTCAAAGGCTATTTTGACGTGCTGCATGCAATCTTCCATAGTGGTTAATGAGGTGTTGTATACTTTATTTTTGATTGTATCCCAATAAAAAAATCAAGTACTGTTAGGTCGGGAGAGCAAGATGGCCAAAGATGTGGCAGGTAAAAACGTATTTTGTATCTAGAAGTCTTCAAACTTACCATTCAGAGTATCTTGGAAGAATTCTAGAGCGACCACGCCGTCATTTCTTATAACACAATACACGTTAAACTGCCAAGACTCTTAAAAATTTAATTCTCTAAATGGATATACGTTTGAGTCGCTCCAATAATGGGAATTGCGTTGATTAAACAATCCGTTTTTTGTGAATTTGGCTTCGTCCGACCAAATAATATTATTCAAAAAATCTGCATTTTTTCATGGCCGATTTAAAATAAATTGACAAAACTCTACTCTTCGGAACATCAGTACCTTTTAAATGTTGTACTATTGAATATACATAGGGATGAATGAATTGTGTTTCCATAAAATCCTTAAAACTGATGTTGGAGATAATCCAGACTCCAATGCTACTTGCCTTGTAGGTATTGTCGGATATGCGGCAAAATATCCTAAAATTGTAGTTTCAATATCTTCATTATTAACAACTGGTTTATTTCTAGTTCTTTTTGCTTTTATGGATCCAAAGTTTTTGAAGTTTTCTATAATCATTTTAACAGTTGGTGGTGTAGGTTTTTGTTTCTGCAGATATCGTATCGCGAATGTATCGCATGTTCTGGAAATAACTCTGTCACATTCTTCATAAATAATAAATAGATATAAATAATCTTCGTGCGTGTAATTTAATCGCCTCAGCATGATTATTATTAATGAATATCAAATGGCAAGAAATAGTGACAATTCTGTAGGATTCGATTGTTTTATTTTCGCCACGCCTCACCGTCATGGCCAACTAACAACAAAACTTTAGAACCGTATAGCATTTTTACATTTGTTGAATTGCCAATATTTTGACAACTACAAATTTTTGGAATAGATAACCTTATAAAAAGTTGTCCTTATTTTTAATGCTTAATATGATAAAATTTTAAAAAAATAGTTGCTTTCTATTTGAAAAAATTTTTAATGATTTTTTAAATATAATTTTTATTCTTCTTTTTTGACCACTCGGTACTAATAATTTTCAAAATATCATAAAAAGACTACTAAAGACGATCTTCGTCTTCAAGAAAATTAACTCAAATTAAATAATAAAGACTTTCTTATAGAAAAAATTTATAGTTAAGTTTTGGTCCACAAAGGTCATTTTTGACATAAAAATTTAAATATGTCCGGTTAGACTTAAGTATAATAAAATATGAACTAATATATAGGGTGTTCCGTTTAAAATAAGTAAGTCGACATCTACTTCCGGTATAACCAGAAGTGGCGCCATCTTGAAAATATTTAGCCGGCTGTTCTCCATGCACGTTAGTACACTGTCATCGATCGATAAATTTCCCGAAAAATCACCCTATATAAAGGGTGTTTTTATAGAGGTATAGAACTTTTAAATGGAATAAAACAAAGATGAATTTTTTAAATTGACATGAAATTTACTTTATTCGGAAGATAACCTTCTGGCATTATAATTTAAATATGACTTCTGGCATATGACCGCCACGGCTGGCTCGGACGTAATCTAATCTAGAGGTCCAATTTTCGATGACTTTTTCCAACATTTGTGGCCGTATATCGGCAATAACGCGGCGAATGTTGCCCTCCAAGTGATCAATCGTTTCGGGCTTCTCAGCGTTGACTAGCGACTTTACATATCCCCACAGAAAATAGTCTAGCGGCGTTAAGTCGCACGATCTTGGAGTCCAATTCACGGGTCCGAAACGTGAAACTATGCGGTTACCAAACGTTTCCTTCAATAAATCAATTGTGGCACGCGCTGTGTGACATGTTGCGCCGTCTTGTTGAAACCACAGCTCCTGCACATCATGGTTGTTCAATTGATGAACGAAAAAGTTAGTAATCATGGCTCTATAGCGGTCACCATTGACTGTAACGTTCTGACCAGCATCGTTTTTAAAGAAGTACGGACCAATGATTCCACCAGCCCATAAAGCACATCAAACAGTCAGTTTTTTTGGATGTAACGGTGTCTCAACATACACTTGAGGATTATCATCAGTCCAAATACAGCAGTTTTGTTTATTGACGTATCCATTCAAACAAAAGTGAGCTTCATCGCTAAACAAAATTCGCTTATGAAAATCGGGATCAACGGCAATCTTGTTTTGGGCCCATTCACCAAATCTACGCTTTGCTAGGTAATCGTGTGGCTTCAATTCTTGCACGAGTTGGATTTTGTAAGCACGCAAACCAAGATCTTTCCGCAAAATCTTCCATAAAGTGAATGGACACATATCCAATTCCTGGGCACGATGGCGGATAGACTGATTCGGGTCTTCCTCGACGCTACGCTCTACAGCAGCAATGACTTCTTCTGTACGTACTCTACGACGTCTCTGTGGATGCGTATTATCATTTAGAGTAAACGTGGTGCGAAAACGTTTCATAGTTAATCGAATTAATTGCTCTGATGGACGATTATATTGACCGTAAAATGGACGTAGTGTGCGATACGTATTTCGAACAGAACCATGATTTTCAAAATAAATTTACACAATTTGGAAGCGTTGTTCAGGCGTCAGTCTATTCATGTTGAAATGCCAAACCAAACTAAACATAAATCACTTGACAGCTGACAAAATGGCAGCCAGTTAAAAAACTGTTGCCACCTTAAAGTTTTATACCTCTATAAAAAACACCCTTTACATTTGTGTATGGGAATCTACGAAACTTTGAAATTAGATTTTTTAGAATGTAAAAAACAATTTCTTCCAAATTTTGGCGAAAAAACGACTCTAAAAATAGTCCAATAAGATATTTCTCTGACGGAAAGTTCAAACATTGGTCGCCTAAAACTTAACTCATTAATATATCCGATGTTCAAATAGAGTTAATGCATGATAGAATAAGTTTTTAAGAATGATTTGATATACTTTTTTATCCTTATCACATATTTTAGAAATAAACTTTTGGTTTTGATACTATTTTTAGGCTCTGCTACAACAGAAGAAGAAATTGGGTAACACCTGATGTATATTTTGCCATTTTGGATTTTTTAGCATCCTTTCTCGGACATTATTTTTTACAAATTTGACTTTCCATCGGACTGTCGATATAATACGCAGAGGTTTGGTCAAATTCGTTAACAAAAAAGCAAGTATTACTGATAAGTGATGCATTGACACGTGTCCTGTAAAAAAACTAAAACTTTTACAGAAATTCGTAAAGAAAAAGTTAGCAATAAAAATATATACACTGTTGTCAAACCTCGTTTAATATAATACGAATGTTTCCGAACCACTTTTTCCCAATTTGAAATAAAATTTGACTGCGGCCGTTGTTTCATAGCGAGAATTGTGACGCAGTGGCAAAAACGCGTCTACTTCAAATGGATACAGCTGACCAATAAATGAAGGTACAATGCTCACATCTCCACTATGGGTAACTAAGGCATGATATTACATAGTTCTGTCGACGGGCAACAGATAACGCTAGTTGTAAACTTTATACAAAATTAGTTCCGGAACTTTTTGAATGAACTGTAAATAATATTATCGGTTCTGGAAAGAAAAAATGTTCTCATCTGTATCCAGTAAAATCAGTAAAATAGCCTAATTTTACCAGGCTATTCAACTATTCTATTGTATATGGAATGTAAATATTATTCTATTTTAAAAATAAATATAATTATTATTTTTTTATTTGCAAAAATGTCTAGGTAATTCTTTATTACGAAATCAATATTAAATTATATTAATTAAAAGAAAATACATTCCCATCTCGAATATTTTCTTTTCATTATATTTATTTTTTATAGCTCTGATACATTTGACACATACAATGCCTAAGAAGCTTGGCATCTATCGGGTGTCTCACGACATCTCATTCTTTATAGTAAAAGGTGGGTTTTTTGGGATGATAAAATAATTTTACGTGGAACAGTATTGAAAATTTTTCTGAAGATGAAAACAGCGTAGTTATTCAGTACTGTCAATTTTCTAGGGTAAGTAATGAGTTTTGCTCCCCTCTAACTAAACCCATGATTATAGTTATAGGCGTTTAAAAAAATCTGGAATGGAGAGAGATTATATTACATTCCCCAACTTAAGAAAGTACGTTAGACGTGCAAATAAAACGGACTATAACAAATATCTTAAATATATTGAAAATGAGTTATATAATAATATTAAGAGTTTTTGGTCCCTTATAGCATAATAGCAAGGTTATTCCTTGGTCTGTTGTCTGGAATAATGATATATTTAAAAAAAAAACGGATATTCCGGATGCCTTTTCTAAATATTTTGAGCCCTCAGATACCCTTTCCCTCATATCTTTAAAGTTATGTCTTTTCGAATTTATTTTTATTCTTGCCATAGATTAAATTAAATATATATAACCTTGATATTAATACGAGACCAGGCCCTGATGGCCTGCCTGCGTCGTTTATCAAAAAATACAGAGATAATATTTGGCTGCCTTTGTATGCTATTTTTAGCCAGTCCTTGCCTCTCGGTATCTTTCCTGACATTTGGAAGTGTGCCCGGATTACCCCGGTGCATGGGCGGAAGTAAACCGAAGAGAGTAAATTACAGACCTATATCCATTTTATTATTGCCTGGTCAGATTTTTGAGGCGATTGTTACCGATGACCTTTTTCTTAATGCATGGTTTTTTTCATGGTCGTTCGGTAAGCACTAATCTGGTTCATTATGTTTAGCATATTTTTGAAGTTTTAGATGACCGTTAGACTGTGGATGGGAGCTGTACATATCAATTTTTCTGAAGCTGTGATAAAGTCCATTATGATACTTTTTTTTATGAAATTGCCGGACATAATGTCCATGGTAACCTATTGGTTTGGTTTAAAACTTATCTTAATAATCGTAGCCAGTATGGGATCTTCTTTGGAAAAATTAATTTGGGATAGACCCATAGACTTGTTTGCTCTGAAATGGGCTTGAAAATGATAAGATTCTATTTAGCTTTTAAGCCTTCAATTTAAGAAAGGAAATGGCTGAAGTTACTGGCACAGTAGCCAGTCTCGGAGGAATCTGTAGTGTTGTGGTGGTGTTCTGGTGAGTCTGTGGGATTGCTGTATTAACATATTAGCAGAGTTAGTGGTTCTATCCATATATTGTGTAATGGTGTTTTTAATGAAGGTATCGAAGGTATCACACCTTAAGTCCCTGGGTATGATTGTGTTTCTAAGAAAGTATGGGGTTGTTGGTAAGTATTATACTCAAATTTGTTAAGTGTAAAGATCATTAAATGACTTTTTTTCTTGTTCAACAACAGCCTGTCGGACTGGAACCAAGCTTTCAGACCGGGCACAATATTTTCACGTAATTGCCATTCTTTAAAGACATAATGTTGATTTCTGGCTCTGCTGGCCCATTTGCGTAAAAAACCACAATATTTGGTGCAGCTACTATGCAGTTCTATAAC
Organism: Diaprepes abbreviatus; assembly: GCA_034092305.1. Classification (NCBI taxonomy): domain Eukaryota; kingdom Metazoa; phylum Arthropoda; class Insecta; order Coleoptera; family Curculionidae; genus Diaprepes; species Diaprepes abbreviatus. The sequence goes on along the minus strand of JASJET010000072.1, from coordinate 1,223,406 downwards.
TAGTACTATAACTTTTAGTTTCGGCACAGATAGTGTATTTATGTTATTCGTATTTTATGCTTTGATTAATATACAAATATTCTCTCTGAGATATAAAATAAAGCTGTTTACTGCTACTATATTCGTATAACTTAGACCGGCTTTTGGTCTAAAATTATCTAGTTCTTCCGATTCCGAGTTGATTTCTTATTTTTCTAGAGGCTTAGGAACAGGTGTGCTAGAAGCATCATGAGGTACAGATCTCATGGCTAAAGAGATGTTAGGATATTCAATTTTATGTTTGCTTTTACCAGAAAATACCAGAATTTTGTTAAGCAAAGTAGCATCCTTTGTGAAGACCAAGAAGCTGCTCTGTAGTCGCGATCTGAGCCTGGATCTAAGAATTGGGATGCTTAAATGTTATGTATTCTCAGTCCTATTGTATGGTGTAGAAGCTTGGACCCTCAACTTACATTGCGAGCAGAAACTAGAAGCCTTCGAGATGTGGACCTACCGTAGGATGCTGCGAATATCATGGACAGAACATGTGACCAACTTAGAGGTTCTGAGAAGAGTGAAGAAGGACGTAGAGATCCTATATGAAGTAAAAAAGAGAAAATTGCAATATCTCGGCCACATCATGAGAGGTCCAAGGTATAAGATTCTGCAACTCATAATCCAGGGAAAAAGATCTGTTGGAAGAAGAAGAATATCCTGGCTTAGGAATTTGCGAGAATGGTTCAACGTCAAGTCATCTGATCTATTCAAGGCCGCGGCTTCCAAGGTCAGAATAGCAATGATGATAACCAACCTCCGAAATGGAGAAGGTACATGAAGAAGAAGAAGAAAGTAGCAATCATCACCATGATTTTGAGATTCCTGCCAAATCACTGGTACTCCAAGGGCTTGTGAGTACCCAGCATCCATACTGGTAAAGTTCTTGAGCAAGTGTGGCAGCAAATTTTGGAAGTTCAAGTTTTGTCTTGATTGTCAACATTGCATCCAAAATATAATTCGTAGGCTTTTTTTACAAGTGGGTTCAAAGTCGCGTTGCGCTTTTAATGTCACCACACCTCGTATGTAACCGAAACTGTTCAGTTTGTTTACTCAATATCACGACGACATCGTTTACACAATGACGAAAATAAAACTATTCGCTAGTTCATTGCACTTCGCTCATATATCCACTACTGATCCTCTGACGACCAGCCGGCTGCTTATATACCCATTTTGTACGTTTGGTGTTTTCTAGAAACATCGGATATGGAGAGTACCAGAAGCGACTACATAATTTCTGTATACAGAGGCCCTTTGACGACTACGGGCTATGGTGAAATTTAGAATTACATGGGGTTTTATGGGTACTTCCGTTATTTTATGCACTAGGGGGTTTAGACTTGGTAGATAGTCTCCCATGCAGTGTAGCTAGATTGTGCACAATTTCCCTAAACTTAGAGAAAACGTAGATTTGGCAAAGTCACACACCCGGTATGCTATAATAACTTATATATCATATAGGTACATCCTTATACCTACTTTGCGATCTTTCAAAACATGTTGTTTATGTTGTCTAGATTTTGCTAAGTGGTCGACAATTTACAGGTCAGTGTAAGGGTTACATAGGTCAAAATTATCGAAATAATACATCAGTTTGGCTGGGAAGATTTTCATGCAGAACAGTGTTATTATTACTTTTTTCTCACTTATCTTTTCCTGCATCATATTTCTGTACTTTTTTATTATTAGTACACCAATTAAAGCGTATTTCCTCAAGAACACACTTATAACGTGAAGTTTTTTTTTCTGGAAAAAAAATCCTTGATCTGGAAAAAAATGCATGTGATTCTGTTGGATATACTTCGGGGGCTGGGTGACTCTGGGCCGCTGTTTGGTTGGATTGAGACCTATCTGAGTAATCGTCGTCAGGTAGTGCGGGTGAATGATTTTGTATCTTCTGAAATTTCAGTGTCTTCAGGGATTCTACGTAGGTCCATTATTGTTCAACTTATTCATTAATGATGTATCCATCTGCTTTAAGTCAAGCAAGATCTTACTCTTGGCGGATGACATGAAGGTGTATAAGGTCATCGACAGTTACAGTGACTGTTTGGAGTGTTAGGGGGACCTTGATAGATTTATTTCCTGGTGTGAAGTGAATGGGATGAGTTTGAAAATTCCTAAGTGTAAATTCATTAAGTTTTCTAAATTGCGTTATCCACTGGACTTTCACTATTACTTGGATGGTAGGCCGCTGACCTCCATTGATTCTGTGCGGGACCTGGGAGTTCTTTTTGATTCCACCCTTTCATTCGTTCCTCACATCGCTAACATTGTTAGTAAAGTTAGTTAATGAGGTTGCGGGTAGATACTCATCTATAATCCCAATAGGTGACAGATCTACTTCAGAGATGCGCCCCTGCATTACGCGAGCCTTGGTTCAATTTTACTCCCTAGCACCCATAGGGAAACCATTGTCACACACTCAAATTCCTTATCCGAACCCAAACACTCCCCTTTCCAATATCCCAGACCACAACTCGCCAACCCGTTCGGCAAGCGTAGCGTTTTAAGATGCCTAAACCTCTCAACATGAAGAAATCGAGTATCAACACGAGATTACCCCAGGTGAGTATAGTAAACCACTCAGAATCTCACACTGAGCAATCAGTCAGCCTCACGGATTCTGGGGGAGGCAAATACTCGACTGAAAATATAGAAAGAAAACTCAACCCACCTTACTTCTATATAGCCACATTCAACACACGAACTATGAGGACCCAAGAACACCTTGACGAACTAGAACACGAACTAGCCAATGTCAAATGGGATATCCTAGGACTTTGCGAAACTCGCTTACCAGGAGAGAAACGCACGACCTTAAAATCCGGTCATACCCTATTCCAGAAAAACTCAGACGAAAACAGCCATATAGGTGGGGTAGCACTTCTGATAAATAAAAGGTTTCCCTACGAAATAACAAAATACTACGCAGTGTCTAACAGGGTCATATACATTATAATAATTTTAAACAAAAGATACAGCCTACGGATATGCATCGGCGGGAAACTCAGAAGACGAAGAAGCTGAAACCTTCTATGAAGATTTAATAACGGCAAGAAGAAAAGAGAAAACACAATTTGTAATAATTACAGGAGATTTTAACGCAAAAATCGGAAAGAAAGAGCATGGAGACACACACTATATTGGCCACTTCAGGCTGGGTGATAGGAACGAGAGAGGGGAGATGTTATACAACTACCTGAACAACGAAAACCTATTTTGCCGCAATACCTATTATAAAAAACTCAAACAACGTAAGTGGACCTGGACCAGCCCAGATAAAACAATTAAAAACTAAATAGACTATATTTTCTCTAATAGGAAAAATACACGTACCTACGTGACAACACTGAATAAGTTTTATACCAGAAGCGACCACAAATTAGTACGAGCGAAGATCAAGATACACATGAGAACAGAACGCAATAAGCTCATCAAAGAAGAACGCTACCCAACCACGGAAACCTTAACACAAGAACAAATCAACTATCAAAATGAATTAGAAAAAAGACTAACACCAATAGAGACAATAAAGCAAATGCAAATAAACGAACTAGCCACGAAAATAAAAGAAACCATAAACACCTCTGTTAAAGAAGTCTGCTCAAAATCAAAAATAACAAAAGACCTCCAAACTACAACCAAATACCTTGAGACTTCTCAAAGAAAGACGAGAAAGGACAGATCGAACAACAGACGGTTTCAAAACTCTATACAAGGAAGTGAAAAAAGAAATTAGAAAAGACAATAGAAATTACACCAATAAACTAATAAAAGACACAATAAGTGAAAACTGTAACATGAAAATACTAAAAACAAAAAACTCAAGAGGCAAAACAAGAATAATAAAAATAAAAAACGCGAAAAACGTGACCGTCCAGGACGAAAAGGAAATAAACAGAGCCACAGAAGAATTCTACACCAAGTTATACTCGCTACAAGCACAACAAGAGCAACAACGAACAAAAAGAACCATACTCAACATAGGCTCGGAGGAAATTCCAGAAGTAACAAACTCAGAGATAAGAATGACACTAAATAAATTAAAGAACAATAAATGTGCAGGAGAAGACAAAATTACAGTAGAGATGCTGAAAATTGGTGGCAGAAATATAGAACAAATATTGAAGATTCTATTTAATAAAATAATTGAAGAGGGAAAAATTCCACAGGATTGGTATAACTTCGAAGTAATCTTAATGTTCAAAAAAGGGGACAATACAAATATTGAAAACTACCGACCAATATCCCTACTATCACACACCTACAAGTTGTTAACCAAAATCATAACCAACCGCATAACAAACAAACTCGATTTTTATCAACCTGTCGAACAAACTGGATTCAGAAAACACTTTAGCATCACAGATCACCTACACACTATAAGAATACTAATTGAGAAGTGCACCGAATATAACGTACCGCTCCATATGGTTTCTGTAGATTTCCAGAAGGCATTCGACTCCGTCGAAATATGGGCAGTATTATAATCCTTAGAAAGATACATAAACATCATAAAGAACATATACGAAAATGCAACCGTTCAAATAAAAATAGACGACAAGACGAAAACGAACTCCATAAAACTACAAAGGAAAGTGAGACAAGGGGACACTATCTCTCCAAAACTGTTCACCCTAGTCCTAGAGGACATTTTTAAGGAACTTAAATGGGACATCAAAGGTATAAACATCGACGGAATATACTTGAACCATCTCAGATTTTCTGATGACATAATCTTAATATCAAGTAATCTCCAAGAATTGAACGAAATGTCACAACAGCTAAATGACGTATCCGCATCTGTAGGTCTTAAAATGAACTACAACAAACAAAAATAATGAGCCACAAACAGGCAAACATAACAATACAGAACCAGAAGATAGAAAATGTCGAACAGTATGTATACTTGGGTCATGACATCAGACTAGGGAAATCAAACCAGGATGCTGAAATAAAAAGAAGAACACAGCTGACATGGGCCGCTTTCGGTAAACTTTCATACATCCTGAAAAATAATTCAATTCCCATAAATCTAAAAAGAAAAGTATATGACACATGCATATTACCGATGTGTACGTATGGATTAGAGACCATGTCCCTCACCAAAAAGTCCGCTTAAAAATTACAAACAGTCCATAGTTCGATGGAAAGAAATATGCTTGAAATATCATTAAGAGACAGGATTAGAAACACCGAGATAAGACGCAAAACGAACATCGTTGAAGAGAATGCAAAGATGAAGTGGCGATGGGCTGGTCACATAGCCCGATATGAGGACAACAGATAGACACGAGGAATCCTGGAATGGAGACCGAGGGAGACAACAAGAAGCACGGGAAGACCTCAAAAAAGATGGGTAGACGACATAAAGACAGTGGCAGGTAAACAGTGGATGAGATTGGCGAAGAATAGAGAAAGATGGAAACAATTGAGAGAGACCTACATCCAGGAGTGGATGGACAGAGGTTGACAAAGAGTTAGTAATTCCCTCAGGATGTTAGGTTTTATTAAAAGTCATGCTAAGGAGCTTTCCACTGTGAAGTCCCTTAAAATACTCTATTGTTTTTTGATTCGAACACACCTTGACAGTGATTCTTGTGTTTGGAACCCCCACTAAGAATCACATGTGTACCGGCTCGAACAGGTGCAGAGAAGCTTTCTCTGATATATTAACTTGGAATTCAACGGGGGTTGATTATGTTGGTTTGTGCTTCGAGTTGAATTTGCTCTCCCTTGCTAACAGAAGAAAGGGTAGAGATTTACAACTCTTTAAAATTTTAAACAGTTACACCGATTGCCCGCGCCTGCTGTCGAGTGTTGGTCTAAGGGTCTCTCCCCGGAGTAATCGTACTTCCCATATATTTCACTGGTCTTTTTACGGAACAAATTATGCAAGCAATTCTTTTATACCAAGGATGGCGGGATGTGCTAATGGGCTGGGTGACTTGAATTTCTTTGATACGTTCTTGAATCATTTTAAACGATGGCTGTTAGAACTGATTGTTGATTGATGTTTTGTCTTTTTGTTGTTACAGATTGACAGGTGTATACTTTTTTTTCTCTTTTATAAACACCCTTTTGTTATACTATTATTGATATCACGTTGTTATGTTTCACTCTAGCTCTGTACTTAAATATTGTAAAATGGACAGTTGTCCGTCGATAAATAAAAAAATCTAATTAAAACTATTTTATATTAAAACTGTACGTTCAAGAAGATAAAAATTAAAAAAAAAAATTGTCTGCGTACTCGTAAGTTATATACTATTTAACAGATCGTTTTAACCACCACCTAGTTACTTGTTAAGTAAAAAATTTCTCTTTATTCAATAAATTTATCATCTCGCATAATGCAAGCTTACCATTTCTTTAAATAAGTCAAACCTCTTTTTCTAATGCGATTATCCGTGATAATATGTTTTTAAATCCTTTAATAAAGTATAATGTAGATTATATAGGACACTATGTTTATAGAACTTGTTAATGATGAGCCCTGTTCAGTTTATCTAGGCCTGTTTGCTGGCATTCGGGGACCGGTAAATCCCTATTTTGCGGAATTGGATGGCTTAGTAAAGACCATTTTAGCATGTGACGAGTTCAATTTTGGCCAAGTCTAGGTAAATTTTAATGGAAAATGAGGCTTAAAAGACCTAAATAAATATACATGATATCTGGTCTCTACAACCACTCCTGTATTAGAGAATATAAGTAGAATGCATGTAAAAGTAAACATTGGTCAACAAAGCATACATTTTCATTAAAATCCTTGCTAAAATAGCATGTTTTAAATAAATATTTAGAAAAAATCTGACCAGAAAAGTAGCTATTTAAATTATTAATATAAAATTATCCAGAATTGATAAATGCTGTTCCACTCACCTTGAAGAACAATTTTTCTTTTGCTCTCTGTCTCAGACTCGAGAGCGTCGAAGAAGGCGGCCCCCGTGAGCAGATAAGTGAAGGTGCACACGATCAGAGATAGGGTGCGGACGTTTTGCTTCTTCATTCTCTAGCGAGCCGCATGCTGGGGCCGGGGGTCCCGCGCCGCTAGCTGCCCCCCGCGGGCCCCCCTGAAGGCCGCAGCCACATGCCAGCTTCTAAAACAAAATATTACTACAAAATATTCCGAGTTATATATTATTGTATATATACTTATGTCTAGAATTATTGCAAATTCATAATTATTACTGATTCCTTCGTGTTTTTTGGTGGTACCTTTTAAGCATACCGTGGCAAAAAAAACGCCTTTTAATCAAAAAAATTCATAATTAATGCTCAGATTTCTTTGTGTTTTTTGGTGGTACGTTAGAGTACCTTTTAAGCATACCGTGATAAAGAAAAAACGTCTCTGAATCAAAAAAAGAAAGTTATTCCAAATTCACGCAATCAATCGCTTTGGAAAAATCGCAAAACACCGCAGCGACAACATCCCACACATTTAGGCTCAAATAAGATATGTATATTATTAAATATTGATTTCTTGAGAGCTAATTAAAAAATAGTATATAGTTATATTGCGGCCAAAATACGTGACTATCAAAAAGTTTTATTTTTAGGATATATGAGAGTCTAATATAGTTACTTTTTAAAATTATTTTCATATTATACAGGGTGTTCCAAAAGTCCTGAAAATATAAAAGTTGTGTTTTTTTAAATGGAACCCCTGTATATTATTATATTTTTGGATTCTTCGATCAAAATAAGTGCCCATTTTAATAAGGTTTATAGTACCTAAACCTTAAGGATTTTTAAATAATTTGAATTTTGACAAAATCTAACCTAATTTTCATGTTTCAAATACCTAAGAAATATTTTAGTTATGTACTCGAAATTTACAGTGAAGTGTAACAATAAATCATATTTTATATCCAAATTATAAGAAACTTTCTATGTTATACAGGGTGTCCAAAAATTAGAACTAATCAAATAAGAACTTTAAGTGGCTATAACCTGATTAATTTAAATAAAATGCTATACTTTTTAATTTACCAGAAAATGTACGTTTTAAATACCTATCAAACGGTATAAGGATGTTCTATAGCTAAGTCTTCGCATTTTCACAGAATACGCCAAATAATCGTTTTCTGCACCATTTTGGGTTTTTTGAATAGATATTTTAATGTATCTAGTTGCCTATGACATTTTGAAATGACAGGTAATTTACAACCATAAGAATAATAATCAGGAATATCTTTACAAATGTTCAGAAACTCGGAACACGATTTTTAGTCGTCTAACAAGCTATAACAGCAAAAATGGTAATAACATAACATACTATAGCACAAAATAGAAGCAAAATATTTATAGTAGATGTTCGAAATGTCGAACATTTATTTCCAAACACTTACATATTCTTTTTTCGAAACCACTGCTAACTCTGGACAACATTTGCGGGGTTACAGTTTGAAAACGTCTCGTATGCGTATTTTCATATCTGGTGGTGTTGTCGGGCGCGCATTGTAGACAATTTCTTATATATATCCCCATAAAAGAAATCTGATGGGGTCCAGAGATCTCGGGGGTCAATTTTGAAATCCGTCTTTCCCAATTCACCTGTTTCGAAAGTTAACATTAAAAAATTGCTGAACCTCGCGATGATAATGAGGCGGAGCTCCACCAATTGAAGCCACATAATTGTTCTAATATTTAAAAGGGCATCTTCTAATAACACTGGAAGTTGTTGTAAAAGAAAATCGCGAAACATCAAACCATTCAAAGGTCCTTCAAAAAAGTAGGGTCCAATTAAGTATGGACCCAGTAGTCCTCCCCACACATTAACCGATCACCTATTCTGGTTTCTCATAACTCTGTATTCATGCGGATTTGAATTAAAATGGTAATGGAAGTTGTATCTATCCACGAAATCATTTTAATGCAAAATACATTCATCAATAAACAACACATTATCAAAAAAGCGTTCATTTTCTGCCACTTTGTCTAACACCCACAAGCAGAATTCAGTTCGGTTGTCAAAATCATTTCCGTGAAGTTCTTGACAAAGCTGGATTTTATAAGGATAAAATCTGTATTTGGTAAGAATCCTTGACACACTTGCTTGGTTATTATTAGTATTTTCGGATATATAATACTGACTAATATTGGGATTTTTCACCGAACCAAGTACAGTAAAAACATTTTCTTCATCCTTAGTGGCATATTTTCCTATAACAGGTTTTTTATAACTGACACTTCCACTTTCTAGAAACGGGTTTAATAGTCTCATGAAAACGGCTGGTTTAGGATGGTTTTCTTTAGGAAACCTCTGAGCATAGACTCGAGAAGCCAACCAACAATTTTGATGATATTCTGCAAGGATAAAAATCATATCAATACGCTCTTCTTTTGGATAAATCTTCTTTTTTACAAAGCACACAATATTCAAATAATTCATTTCAATCAATGAAGTTTCACAGTTACAGAAAATAATACCACTATTATAGCAACAGGCTTTGCAAACTAAACTGACACATTAAATGAATTATCTGACTTTTCTAAATGCCATAGGCAACTAGATATATTAGAACATCTATTTAAAAAACACAAAATGGTGCAGGAAAGGATTATTTGGCGTATTCTATGAAAACGCGAAGACTTAGTTATAGAACACCCTTATACCATTCGATAGGGATTTAAAACGTACATTTTCTGGTAAGTTAAAAAGTATAGCGTTCTATTTAAATTAATCAAGTTATAGCCACTTAAATTTCTTATTTAATTATTTCTAATTTTTTGACACCCTGTATAATATATCAAGTTTATTATAATTGGGATATAAAATATGATTTTTGTTACATTTCACTATAAATCTCGAGTACATAACTAAAATCTTTCTTAAGTATTTGAAACATAAAAATTAGTTTAGATTTTGTCAAATTATTTAAAAACCCTTAAGGTTTAGGTACTATAAACTTTATTAAAATAGGCACTTATTTTGATTTTAAAATCCAAAATGCAATAATATATATAGGAGGGTTAATTTAAAAAGCACAACTTTGATACTTTCAGAGCTTTTGGGTCACCCTGTATAAAATGAAAATAATTTTAAAAAATGACTATATTAGACCCCCATATAATCCAAAAGTAAACCTTTTTGAAAGTCACGTATTTTGGCCGTAATATTCCGTGTCGTAAAGGATGACTAATACTGTATATTTTAGAGCCCGCAAGCTAAATAATAATTTTTAATATTCAAATCTTTTATGGCGCATGAATGACCTTAAACCTCAAAAAAATAAATAAAAAATAATAAGCCTCCTTTTCCTAAACATGAATTTTTCCTCTTTGTTAGACATTCCCTCGTGAATACAATTTGGGAAAGCGGGAGCGTTATCGGTGTAGCCTCTTGAGATTACTTTGCTTCCTTAAAAGGACTACTTTTTTATTATTTAGGTAAATTCGATTACTTCTAAATAGATCGAGAATGGTCTCCCTTTTTACTTGTAATTTATTTAATATTTAGTTTAAGCAGTAAATAGTAAAATAATCTGATAAATATTCACTCTTAATTTTTATCACTGAAAATATTTAAACGATACTATAAGCATACTTTAGACTATATAGATAATTTCTAACAAAAAAACTTTTAGGCTGTTATTTAAATATTAATATACAGGATGGATGTTTGAAAGGTATTTCCGCAAATGGACCACACGTTTTACAATACTACCAATAGTAGTAGTTAGTTCAGGGGCGGATCCAGCCTCTCTCTTTGGGGGGGGGGGGTGATATCACAAAAGTACAAAAGCGAAAGCAGGATGTCGACGGGGGGGGGGAGACAACAGCAACACTCCCATTTCTAATGTAAAAAAAAGAGTGGGTTGGGTCTATTTTTCTGAATTTCAAGCTCTTGAAGAGTAGGGGGGGGGCGATCACAAGAAAAAACAAGTTGCCGACCGGGGAGAGGATGCGAACAGCATACACATTCCTAGTATAAGAGGCAGAATCGGGTCTATTTTCCTGAATTCAAAGCACTTGGTGAGGGGGCTATCGCCAGAAAAACAAGGTTGTCAACGGAGAGGGGGACTGTCAGCAGCATACATATTCCTAATATAAAATGCAGAATCGGTTCTATTTTCCTGAACTCAAAGCTCTTGGGAAGAGGAGGGGCGATCGCAAGCATACACATTCCTATACTCTATTCAAGATCTAGAGAGAGTAATAATACTGTTACCGAAACCTCCAACGTACCTTCTCCAGTGCGCAAGTAACTAAGAACTGCCGTAAATCTAATTATATTTAATTATATTTAAATATTATAAGCTTTTATAAATTTACTGCAGCAATAAAATTTCTGATAGTTCAATTTAATTTCTGTCAGTGAGCAAAGTACACCTTACAGTGTGTCCTTAGTGATTTATCTTGTTTGTGGTTGTTTTTATATATTATTTGAGATTAGTGAGATACCCAAAAGATATGGCTTCCACATCTATATTTATTCCAAAATCGTTAAACTAGGGCAGTTTTTCCTCAACGAAAAACTTATTACCATAAAGGTTTATGATGCCTTAAGATATCAATATCTCAACAATAATGTTAAAAGCTCTATTGATATGTATTCCAACATAACAGGAATTGGAAAATCTACTATGTACCGAATACTGAAGGAGAAAAAAATGACTGGAATTGTTAGTACTCCCAAGCTACATTCGATCACACAAGCCGTAATCAAAGGAGTTGTACATACATTTTATTATGAGAAGCAGATCCCAACCGTCAACAAAATTCTAACTAAAATCAATGAAGATCGGGATTTATCTGAAACTAAAAGAACTGAGCTCTAGAAATTGCTCAGAGAACTTGATTTTTGCTGGGACAAATCAGATAAGAAATCTGTTCTTATAGATCATCCGTAAAATGTCCGTTGGAGAAGGAAAATCTCTCTCAAGTAAAAAGTAGAGTTGCTAGAAATAACACAACTTACAAAATTAGTAATTTAACTGAACTTTTGAAAGATTTTTTTGAATAAAGTTAGTGCAGAAAATTGGGAAGTATCCAGATAATAAAAGAATAAGAGAAATGGGGAAACTCGATCTCATGATCGGTGAGATAGAGGAATCAATTATAATTAATTTGAGTGAAGATAGCTTCACTGACTTTGATTACAAATTAGATACGTAGTGTTTACCAGCATAAACACAATTTATTATTTAAATTTTCTGTAACGTATAAAAATTAATTATATTTGAATCCTTTTTTAGTGTTTAATTTTAATTCTGCAGATTGTTTAAGAAATAAATAAACTGAAACGTCAAATATCCTAAAAATGTTTTTAATTAATAATAAAATGACCGATAGCTCCAAAAAAAATTTAATATTATATGGACGAATTTATTTTTTTATATATATTCAACGTCTTGTATTTTTGACAATGGGTATTTTGTAAGTATTTAAATTATAACTTAGAATTTTTAGAGAAAACGACTACGTTTTAGTCTGAATGTACCGAAAAGGGTTTCTATGCCAAAATTAAAAATAATAAAAATACTGTTGGTATTTGTGTTAAATAAGTGAAAATTATTAAGAAATCATAAGAAAGAAAATAATATAAAAACTTTTTATTTTAAGTTTTTAACCGAAATAATATTCTATGCTATAAATACTTAGTGATAAAATAATCCTCTTTCCAACGTCTATGACAAGGATTAAGCTTCACATCCAAATATCTATTGTTATCCTATCCAAATAGTCCATTTTTATAGACCGGTATTTTTGATTATAAAATTTCTAACCCATTCCTATGAAAAATATATGTGTCTAAGATTTTGGCAAAGATACAGGACTAAAGAACATAGGTACTTTGTGAAGAAAAAAAGGGTAAAAAATGATTTATTATTCTCTCTAGTTCTTGAATAAACTATAGTATAAGAGGCAAAATCGGGTCTATTTTCCTGAACTCAAAGGTCTTGGGGGGGGGGGGCTGAGTTAGTTTGGACAATGGGTGTTCTTTTAAAATTCGGAATACTATGCAATTGCTTATGTTAAATATATTTGAAATTTTTCTCGTACTTGTTTTAGGAGATTATTTTATTAAATTAAGAACAGCTTCCTCTAGCGCTACTGTTCTTATCTCCCGAGGACGTCCACAATCAGAAATTAGTTCTAGAAATATACCATTTTCTCCTGAACGCTGATGAAGACGAGCAAATAATGAGGTAACCTACGTTGTGGATATAATTCAGCATAAATCCGTTGATCCTCTAATGCATTTCCGTTGTAAACTCTGCCATTTTTACTATTTTTTTTACTTACATTACATTAAGAGTACATCAAATCAATCACACTTATCCACAGAAATTATAACACATTACAACAGAAAAACAATATGACATATTACGCGGGAACTTATTTGACAACAGCCTACTATATCTTTTCGTCGCTTAATAAACCAGTTCTACAGAACTTAACTGGAGATGCATCTGAACATATTTTTTTTTTGTGGAAAAACTATTGACGTTTGGAGAAAAACTTGAGATATAAAAAGTTTCACAATAAGATGAAGAAGCTAACTGAATAATCAAATCGAGTCAGTGGCGCCCGAAAAAAAAGTCCTTGAGAATAAAATTTTTCAGACCCGAAAAAAACTACCGCTCTGTATATTATTTCACATAGTAATATTTTTTATGAGAACTGTAAAAAGTTTTATGTAATCCAAATTTGAGTTAATTATTTTTAAAAAGAAATGATATAAATTTAAAAAAGTAAAAATAATAATAAAATTTAACACCCTGTATCTTAAAAACTAAGCATTATCGGATATACGTTTATATGAACTTTCATGCTTAAAAATACGCTCAATAATAACTCTTTAAAATTTTTCGCACTTATTTGGAAACACCCTGTGTATTGGATTTTCCTATGAATCTTAAAAAGGAAAGCATAGTTTTATAGTTTGAAGGATATTTAAATTAATAAACTTAGTTTGGCGATCTGGAAGAACTGGGGGTGCGCGAATGAAAGCTCGAGACATACTAACAATAACAAAAAAGAACCAAATTAATTGTTGATTTTAAATTGTTGAAACAGATAAACAAATTTATGTTGGTTTTTTCGTTATAAACAAATAGAATAACTCCTTGACAATTGTTAATATCGAAATGCCGATAAGTGGACGGGGTATGTGAGATTTTCGCACATATTTTGAAAAAAAAATAAATTCTGTACTACTAGAAGCTGAGATGGATTTTTTTTTCAAAAATTCGCTGCTGTGTTGCTTTTTATTAAGGGATATTCTAGTAGGAACTCATAGGGAGATGGTTAAACTATTGTATGCAGCAGTTTTCAACTCAATTATTTCCAAATTGTTGATGTTACAATAGTTTAAAGTTGCACCTACTCCAAGAGTCAGAAAGAGAGCAGTGGAAAGGGGTGTTCTTTCAGATTGCGGCGCGCGGAAGAAGACGTGGCTCGGACGCTTCAAATTGGCAACAATGGATGATATGTTTTTATAATCAAATTATTGTTAAACATAGCAATAAACAAATTGTTACACTTATATACATTTTATGCACAATTATAATTTTACCGTACTTACGTAAATTGTTACAGTGGTCAACAGTATACTATTAATTAGGAATATTAAAAATTAGAGTGAGCAGTGGAGGAGAGCGTTTTTTCAGCATGCGGCGCGCGGTAAAAACGTGACTCGGATGTTTCACATTCGTTTCGCCGGGAAAATTTGGATTATCTCGGCGAATATTGGTCGTAGAATTTTCATTTTTTTTTTAATCTGTGGTTTCTTGACGAGATATGAACAATGGATGATATGTTTTTGTAATCAAATTATTGTTCAATACAGCAATAAACAAATTGTTGCTAGTGCTTTTCAAATTCCGAAAAAAATGTTACAGTGGTCAACCGTATAATTCTAATTGGAAATATACCATAATATTTATGGAATTATAATCATGAAACAAATTAAAACTGTAATTTTTCGCCAAATTATTGGTTGTACAAGAAAAACACTTGTAAACTTTTTTGTTTATTTTATTGGATGATCATTTTTCACATAAAAAATTTTTTGGTTACATATATATTTTTTGCTTAAATCTATACAAAATATTTTTTTCGTTCTCCGTTTCTTAGACATCGATGGACACTCATTCTCGAAACTCTTATCGGTTTCATTATTATCATTACAATTATCATCACCATTATCACCCTCATCATTATCATACAAGATTTACAAGCCAAACGGTTTCGCACTCCCTCCAGGGATTATTCACTCATACCAGGTATAGAGAGACACCAAAAGTATGAAGCTGTGTGGGACCCTTTCCATGTTATCGGGTCCTAGGTGGCGTGGTGTTCTGCACTTCCTACAAACTTTCGGACGGTTCGCGTGGTTGCAAGGAGAACCGCTTTCTGAATGGGTTTATACAGATGCCCATTAACGCCCAGTCCCTTGATGTTCTGCAGGAGGTTCTTTGGTATCACTCCAGTTGTTGACAGTATTATAGGAATCATGTGGACGTTGTTCATTGCCCACTGTCTGCGGATTTGCACCTCCAGATTTCTGTATTTGGCGATATTCTCGTTGTATTTTGACCTTAGGTTGTTGTTGTTTGGTACAGCGATGTCGATTAGTGTAGTTCGCCTGAAAATTTTATCTGTTAGTATAACGTCTGGCCTGTTATGAGCAACTGTTTGATCTGTTAGGACCGTTCGATCCCAGTATAACTTGAACTCGTTGTTTTCAAGAATAGGCTCTGGATTATATTTGTAGTAAGGCAACTTTCCTACCTGCAATAGTTTTAACTTATCTGCTAACTCTTGGTGGAGTATCTTAGCGGCTGAATCGTGTCTTTCCTTATACTCGGTGTCGTTCCTTGTACTCGGGCATCATTATTACTCTCATCATTATCATCACTTTAATCATTGACATAATTATCATCATCATCAACATCATCATTATTATCATAATCATAATTATTTTCTCCACTATTACTTTCATCATATTCGAAAGTAATATTACAATAAATCTCGAAAAATAATAATGCTATCAACAAATATTGCTATTTGTTTCATGCTATATCTCCATAAATATTAATGGTACATTAAAAATCAATCTAATTTTTAATATTCCTAATTAATAGTATACTGTTGGCCACTGTAACAATTTACGTAAGTACGGTAAAGTTATAATTATGCATAAAATGTGTAAAAGTGCAACAATTTGTTTATTGCTATGTTCAACAATAATTTGATTATAAAAACATATCATCCATTGTTGCCAACTTGAAGCGCCCAAGCGCCGCAGGCTGAAAGAACACCCCTCCCCACTGCTCTTTCTGACTCTCAGAGTAGATACAACTTTAAACTATTGCTACATCAACAATTTTGAAATAATTGAGTTGAAAACTGCTGCATACAATAGTTTAATCATCTCCCTATAAGTTTCTGCTTAACAAACAATAGCTTTTTCTAGAACTCGAAAAAACTGTTTTTTCACATCTTAATTGTTAAATAAAAAAAAAAAGAAAATGAGACATAAAAAACTACATAATTACTGTCAACATTCTGAAGGTTTCTACATAATCAGAAGTCTACTCACAATAAATTTCAAAATCACCTCATATGAGGCTAACTTAGCCGGTTTACAATTGCACGTATTATTTTTGAGACAACTAACAAAACTTTAATCTAGGAGTGTAAGCCACATTTGCACTTGAACGTTGTTTTTAACAATTAGATTTTTTTTATCTTTATTTTTTTATATTTCTGCATTAAAAAGGAGATTTTTGATTTACATTATCTTTAAATGATTTGTTGGCGGTATGATGTGTAAAAGCTATTCAGAAGCATGTAATTGCAATGACGATAGTAAAAATACTGATAAGATTATAAAATATTTGAGTTTCATGGTTGAACAATATTGCCGGTGATAAAAGGGACCTTACAATTTACGTAATAGAAAAGGAAACAGTTGTATCATCTCTAAAAAAAGTGTAATTTATGAAAATTCTATTTTTAAATGGCGTATCATATATTTAAAAATTGTGAAATCATTAATTCTGCAAAAAAAAATTATTTATAGTTTGTTATATATGTAATACTCCTTTCAGGTAGAGAATGTGAAAAGTATATATACAAACAGTTTATTTCCTGCAAATATTGCTCTGGTCCTCTCTCCATACGCGTTTCGATCACCTCATGATCTCGTCAGTAGAGCTGTATCGGACCGAGAGCAACATTAGTGGGAAACAACTGACTGACTGACTGACTCCGTAGCACTACAAACCAGGGTGGGTCTTGGCTGCCTCGATTATCTGCCTCCATCTGGAACGGTCTTGTGCCAGCTCCCTCCATTCTTGCTGGTCAACTTCAAGGATAGCTAGATCCTTGTGGATGTTATCTCTCCATCTAAGTCTAGGTCTTCCCAGTGGTATTTTTCCTTGTGGTGCCTCCACTCATACCCGTTTTATTAGTCGATCGTTTTGACTCCTTTGTATATGACCTGCCCATCGTAGTCTTCTGGACTTTATTTCTTGAATGATGTCAGGGCTTTGATATATTTCCGCAAACTCTATGTTGCTTCTCATTCTGTAACGGCCTGTTTCAAGGTCTCGGTATGGGCCATATATTATACGCAGGATTTTTCTCTCAAACCTTCTTAGCAGCTCCGTATCGTGGACTGTCATGGTCCATGTTTTACTGGCGTAGATTGCTACTGGTCGTATTATTGTTCGATAAATTTCGGTTTTTGCCTTTCTAGTGATAAATTTTGACTTCAAGAAGATTTGTATCGCAAATGTACATTTATTTGCTTGTGCGATGCGCTGTTTAACCTCTTCCTGCATATTATTGTTTGCCGTTATCACTGCGCCCAGGTACTTGAAAACTCGCACATGCTCAAAATTATAGTCATCCATGGTGACGTTCTGCCTGATTCTGTCTCGGGCGGGGTTGCGGGAGACATGCATGTATTTGGTCTTTCCTTTATTTATTCGGAGCCCTATTCTCTGAGCTTCTTTTTCTATCTTTATGAAGTTTTCCTTCACACGGACTGTGTTTTCTCCTATCGCGCCCATATCATCCGCGTAGGCCAAATAAGTTTAGGGCCACTTGGTCCAAAAACCTCCACGTCAACTGATACTGTTCTTACAGCTTTCTCCAGTGCAAGGTTAAACAGTACTGGAGACAACGCATCTCCCTGTTTTAATCCTCTGTTGATATAAAATGTTTGGCTACACACTCCTTCAATTTTGACACAGCTTTTTGCTCCCTCTAGGCATGCTCTACACAGTCTAATCAGTTTGTGCGGGATTCCAAATTCTTCCATAGCTTCCCATAAACTTATCCTAATAACACTGTCATATGCTTGCTCGAAATCTATGAACAGGATATGTAAGTTTTTGTTAAACTCCAAACATTTCTCCAGCATCTGTCGGATAGTGAAAAGCTGGTCAACTGTTGATCGTCCGCGTCGAAAGCCACATTGGTGGTCTCCGATAATCTCCTCGGTATATGGAGAGAGACGTTGAAGGAGAATGCTGGAGAATAATTTATAGACGTGGCTTAGTAGAATAATACCTCGGTAATTTTTACATTGCATTTGGTCCCCTTTTTTGTGGAGTGGAATTATTACCCCTTCTTTCCATTCATCAGGAATGATTTCTTGATTCCAAATTTGATTCACGAGGTTATGTATTTGTGTGATTAGGGAAACAACTGATATATGAAATATAAATTTCAAGATATGTCGGCAAGATATTACACCTGCCATCTACCGACCTCGATGTCAGACTGAAAAATATCGCCAGTCGAACGACATCTATGAATCACCAGAGTAATGTGAAAATTTTAAAAAATTAAAATTTTAGTAAGAAATAAAGAAATCTTTCTGCCGTATATAAATAGTTTATTATATATGTAATTGTGTATTTATCGACACTTATTATAATTTGGGCGCTAAGGGGGGTTTCTTAGCCACTTTTAGGCCCATTCAATATTATTACGTATTTTTATGTTTTTTGGCACAGAAAATGGATTTTTTGAGATACGAGTCCCAAAACCTGTGACTTTTTCGTTATTAACAGTTTAATTGTTTAAATGTCTATAAGTAATTACCTGCGCTATATTTGGATGCTCTGCACAGCCAAGTTGATTGTACTCTTTAGAAATGTCTTGAATTTTTATTTTTTAAAAAACATTAATTACAAGAAAGTTATGCACAAATTAGTGTAAAAATAATTCCAATAGAATTTCGCCATAACTAAATTGATCATAATTTTTTTTTAAATCAAATTTTCACTAATAAATAAAGTTGTTATATATGTAAATCTCCTTTCAGGCAGAGAATATGAAAAATATATGTACAAACAGTTTATTTCCTGCAAATATCGCTCTGGTCCTCTCTCCATACGCGTTTCGATCACCTCATGATCTCGTCAGTGGAGCTATATCGAACCAAGAGCAACATTCGCAGGAAATAACTGATATATGAAATATAAATTTCAAGATATGTCGGTAGGATATTGCAACGTGCCACCTATCGACTTCGATGTTAGACTGAAAAATATCGCCAGTCGAACGACATCTATGAATCATCGGAGTAGTGAAAAAATTTTTAAAAAATCAAAATTTCAGTAAGAAACAAAGAAATCTATCTGCCGTATTTAAATAGCTGTTATATGTGTAATTCTCCTTTCAGGCAGAGACCACCTTATGATCTCGTCAGTGGAGCTATATCGAACCGACAGCAACATTCGCAGGAAATAACTGATATATGAAATATAAATTTCAAGATATGTCGGTAGGATATTGCAACCTGCCACCTATCGACCTCGATGTTAGACTGAAAAATATCGCCATCGGAGTAGTGAAAAAATTTTTAAAAAATCAAAATTTCAGTAAGAAACAAAGAAATTTATCTGCCGTATTTAAATAGCTGTTATATGTGTAATTCTCCTTTCAGGCAGAGAAAAGGAAAAATATATTCAAACAGTTTATTTCCTGCAAATACGGCTCTAGTTCTCTCTCCATACGCGTTTTGACCACTTTATGATCTCGTCATTGGAGCTGTATCGGACCGAGAGCAGCATTAGCAGGAAATAATTGATATATGAAATATAAATTCCAAGGTATGTCGATAGGACATTGCGATATTTTTCAATCTGACATGGAGGTGGGTAGGTGGTAGGTTGCAATATCCTACCGACATACCTTGAAATTTATACCTTAAAATTTGGAAAAAATATTTTTTTCCTCAGAAATCGCTAGAGTAGGGCAAAAGAAACTTTGAGTGAAAGTTATCGAAAATTAAAAAATTGATGCCAAAAATATATCATACAGGGTGATCTATTTAAAATAAATAATTTTCTGACAACTTCCGGTATAACTGGAAGTCGCACAAGATCGCTGTTATTTCATCTGACGAGAGCGTCACCGAAAACCCATATTCTAATGAACTGTGGCGGTGATTCACCTTATATAATACAAATTATAACAAGTAAAAGAAAATTGAACCACTAGGACGTCTAATTTCCATGGCAACTAAATAACTCTGATTTATTTCGGAGAAATAACTTTTAAAATTTTTATTTTTAGGTTAGTTGCTGTAATTTTCAAATTTAAATGCAACTAGTAAAAATTAGTTTTCTACGGACGAGAACCAGTTTTAATAACCTTGTAAATCCCTTATATTTCCCCATAAAAAGCATATATGTTGGGACACTGTTAAAAGAAATATAATGAAAATTTTAACCTATTTTAGAGGTACAACTGACTTTTTCGTATTTAAGGTTACAACAATTAAATGTAATTCTCTATTTACGAAAATTTAAGATTTCAAAATTCAGTTTTTCACTTTAAAGGTTTTTTTCTATCCAAACACGTTTCATAGCAATGACTGCAGAAAAAGTCCCACTTTTTGTTTTCAAAATATTTTTTATTAACTTCTAAGTTTACTTTACTATTTTACCTAGTAAATAACTTCAAATTAAATTTAATGTAATT
Source organism: Diaprepes abbreviatus (assembly GCA_034092305.1). Taxonomy (NCBI): domain Eukaryota; kingdom Metazoa; phylum Arthropoda; class Insecta; order Coleoptera; family Curculionidae; genus Diaprepes; species Diaprepes abbreviatus. Next base: position 1,202,412 of record JASJET010000072.1, on the reverse strand, counting down.
TCAAATACAAGGCTAATCTGGATGTTTCGTAAACGTTTCCAAAACGTCTTTTCTTATGGCAACCTACTTTGTTTGCATCAAATTGTCAAAACTGCCGTCTTCTTACTCACCTCTTTATTGTAACCACATCCGAATTATCACTAAGAAAGTATCTATACACAAAAACCCGCACTAATCGTCACTAAAAAACCTCATATTTCACAAAGGCCTTTGATAAACATGATAATAATAGCGAGCGGGCCTAATTTTAGCACACCTCTTTGAGATACTTTTTCCGAAACGATGGACCACCGACTACGGGATCATTTCTAGATAGTACACGCGGTCCAGATCGATCGATACTGGCTCCGCAGTGACGTAATTCTGTGCTCAGTTGTTTCTGGATACAGGGTATAGCGCGCCTTTCAAATTTTCCGGCGTTTTAGTTGAGACAGGACCCGTGTGCGGTAATTGGGTTGAATTCCTTATCTAAAGTTATTTATAAAAATAGAATATGATATAGAGTGGACATGTGCAGAAAAAAGTAAAAATTTAGAGGCAAAAATTAGCAATAAAAATTTTTTACTGAAAATGGAAAGTTGCGACATATGGAAGTAATATATTTACACGGTTTAAAGAGATAAAATTCAATTTCAAATTGCAATCAAGTCGCGTTATAAGGCCGCTTGTTATTTACATCTAAAACCGTTTTATATCATAAGCGCCAAAAATTAAGTGGCACTCCCTCGTTATGAAACCGGAATTATGGCATAATAAAAAAAATTCGGCTAAGTTAAATATTATATATCTAGATTCAACAAGAGATATTGGAAAATTTCTGATTTGATTTTTCTTTCACAAATATATTTTTCTCACATCATAATTTTAACGCACTCATCCGTCAGATGAAAATGACTCTTATTGATCTTCAAAATTGTCCTTAACTTAACATCTTCCCTTAATTGACTATCGTTTGAAAAATGAAATCCTTCGAAGTGATTTTTCAAATTCCTGAATAAAAACAGTCAGACATAACCAAATTTGGGCTATATTTGGTGTGATCCAGCTCAAAGAAGTTAGACTCGCAGAAGATAGGTTGCATATAAGCTGTTTTATAAAATCGTGCATTGAAGTGATAAGATGGAGCCTGATCAGGACATTTATATCCCTTTGTTAAAAAAATTATCATATTGCGATGCTCCAATATCATAAAACTCATCTTTTGTTCCAAAACACTTTATGAAATATAAAATAATGAACTAGTTAAAATCAAATTTGACATACGATTAGAAAAAGTTTGTTCCCATTGACAGCTACTAGACAGCGCAGAATCTATTGTTTCAATCATGGTTAGGTAGATATTGTTTCTAGTATGCTCAGTATTTTAAACAAAAATAATATATCAATAAAAATTGTTTCTAAGAATACTAAAAACTTAAGAAAGAATTGTTTAAAATTTGACAAGAAATAGTTTGAGGTTATAGTTTTTAGTAACTGGTATGAAGGCAGGCGTGGATGCAAGGGAGGGGGGGGGCGAACGCTCCCTCAAAGAGCTTTGAGTTCAGGAAAGTATATCCGATTTTGCCTCTTATACTAGGAATGTGTATGCTGCTGGCATCTCCACCCCCATCGACACCTTGGTTTTTCTTGCGATCGCCCTCCCCCCCCCAAGAGCTTCGAATTCAAAAAAATAAATACGATCCTTTCATTTATACTAGAAATTGGAATGTTGCTGGCGTCTTCCCCTCCTTTTACAACTTGCTTTCTCTTGCCATACTATACTTTTGTGATATCACACCCCCCCCCCCCTAAAGAGAGCGGCTGGATCCGCTCCTGTCTGTAGGTATATATTGTTGCTTAATAAATGATAAAAGTAATGTAGAAGGGGAGGGGAGGACATACTCAGATTTTTATTTCTTCGAGAAAGGAAATTAAATCTACATAATTTAAGTAATTGTAAAAAAAATTATAAAAATTTAACACTAAGTTCCACTTCCTTGTCTCTCCTTCCCTGCAACGCTTGCTTTTTTCTCAACTTTTCCATCGTTACGATCTATTACTCCTACGCTTCTTCAAGCCCTGGGTATAGCTTCAGTTTATACTATTAATCGATCTTCCACTTAAAGATAAATTATTGCGGAAACTAGCGGTAAAATAATATTTTATGAGATGAATATTTAAGGCTATACGTATACAAATACTTATTTGTGTTTGAAATAATAAGAACTAACGAATATCTCAATTTATTTAGCGTGATCAACCTGATTGCCTATGAAAATATTTGTTGGGCGTCTTCCAGGAGTAGTTAAGGGTAGACAGCATCTATACTGATTTCTGGAAGGCATGTAACAGAGCAAATCATGGATTACTTTACCATAAGTTGAGGGTATTAGACATTAATTCTTCGGTACTAAAATGTCTATTTGGCTTCTTGACTGATCGTAACCAATACCTAAACATTTTTTTCATCGACCATTGCAGTAGTGGGAATAGGGGGCTTCTAGTTGACCCCCCCACCACTTTTTTGATTGGTCAGCCAAGAATGACCTTGTTTCTGATTGGCTGCCCAAGTTCGCCCCCTATTCCGATTGGTTTCATAAACTCCGCCTCTTTTTGCTCCACCTCCTACCTCCTTCCTAACCACCACAGTAGTTGGAGGGGAGCTGGTAGCAGTTGGAGGGGAGCTGGTATTTTAAACGATCGAATCTGAGCGAACTTCAGTCATTCGTGCGCGATGTCAAATAGCGACCAACAACAACAACAACAGCAACTCATTGAACGTGTAGGCCAAGTAATAATTTCCTACCAAAATAACGGAAAAAATCTTACCGATTTTGAAGATCAAGACTTGGCCTTCTTTCCCATCAACTACTTGAAAACATTCGTCGATTCACTTAGTTTACAACAAATTTGGAACAGGTTGCCGGAAAATTATAGAAGTGACGAAGAATTGCAGCTAAATTTGCCGTGTTTTAAACACTATCCACTATATCAACACCACATAGACGGCCCACCATTATCAATAAAAAAGTGTTGTAAAATTAAAAAATAGTGTGAACAAGTGAATCGAGTTTCATCGGACAGTCTTCGAAATGGATCAGACACATGTATATTTAGATTCTGCTTGCGATGAAACGATCCAGTCAATGTACAAAGATGAAACAACTCATTTTAACTTGGCTGGAAGAGGAAAGTTTCACGCAAGACAGGATTCTCTGATCACTATTGATCGAAATAATTTCGAAGACGACGATGAAGATGAAGAAGATGATGGGATAGAGGATAATGGCGTTCCAAACGGGTGTGGAGAAGAGGGGCTCGTGAAAGTGGCAAAAATAAATGCAAGTGATACATTGACACCAAATTATCTTACGCGAGAAGTGTGCGTTTTTCAATCTTATGTCGTAATTATTTCATCTTCTGGCGGTGCATATAATTTATGTTGTGAATGTTACTATATACATGCTCTAAATTGCCCAAATGGGAAAAATAATTTTGTTAATAGCCACTATAAACGATCCTTTATATGTTGCGAAAAAGATCTGCAATGCAACACGTGTGAAAACGATTTATTCATAACAACTCCTTCCCAAGCATGTATAATATGTAACAAACCAGAACTAAAGAATATGCAAAACCATCTAATCGAAAAATCAAATTTTAAATAAATTTATTTCACTTGCACTTATTCATGCACTATGGACTATATTAAGTTTAAGTTTAAGTTTAAGTTTAAGTTTAAAATATTTTATAAGAATTTAGATTTTGTTCTGCTAAGTTAAATAAATGTAAAAAACTATGTAAATAAATATAAGGGAATGATGTGAATAGATAAGAATTTGTATTTATTCCCATTGAAAGAATTTATAATTTTGTACTTTCAGTATAGAATAATTCTTTTCAAATAATATGCATAAATTCAAATAAATGAATTTGATACTCCACTTGAATTTATTCCTAGTAGTTTTTATATTAAGTTTAAAATGCCAACTAATTTAAATAAAATTTTATATAAAATATAAGTTGTAAGATATAAGTTATAAGATATAAGGTATAAGTTATAAGATATATATTAAGTTTAAGTTAAATAAATATAAGGGTACCATGTAAATAAATAGAAATTTGTCTATATTTAGATTCCAAGAATTAATGATTTTGTTCTTTCAGTGTAGAATAATTTTTTCTACATAATATGCACCATCAATCCTATTGATAAATTGAATTTTAAATAAATAAATTTGATACTTCACTTGAATTTATTCATGCACCCTAGTAGTTTGTAATATTAAGTTTAAAATGTCAACTAAGATATTTAAATAAGAATTAATATATAAGATAAAGAACAATTAGGTTTGATTAAATAAGATTCTCTGAAAATCGAGCTTATGATTTATTCTTCCATGTAGAATAATTCTGCCAAGTTAAAAAAAAAACTAGTTTTCGTTACTATGCTTGTAAAAAAATAAAAATATATATTATCATCCTATTAATAATAATTCTTTAAAGTTGAAGAAACTTGGTTATTAGGTGTGAAATAGAAAAAAATTTTTCCTCAACGATTTTGTTTTTTATTATTCCTAAATTAAAATACAAATATACATATATACATAAATAGATAAATACATATATACATATATAAATCATAATACCAAGTACCATTTTGGGATGGATCTCTGTTCCAGCTCTGCCATAGGTTGCTGCTGCTGCTCTGCCATAGGTTGCTGCTGCTGCTCTGCCATAGGTTGCTGCTGCTTTACCATCTGTTGCTGCTGACCACTAGAAGCTGCTGCTGCTGCTGCTGCTCTGCCATAGGTTGCTGCGGCTCTGCCATAGGTTGCTGCTGTCCGCCATAGGTTGCTGCTGCTGCTGCTTTGCCATAGGTTGCTACTGCTTTGCCATCGGTTGCTGCTGATGCACCAGAGATTGTGGCTGCCCACCAGAGATGTTGTTGCCCACCAGAGATGTTGTTGCCCACCAGAGATTGCCGTAAATTATAAATTATAATTTATAATTTATCGGCCTCTTGCATTTTCGAGCGTATCTCTGTCTTTTCATTGCCAAAGGTTGCTCCGGCTCTGCCATAGCTTGCTGCTGCTCTGGTATCGGCCTCTTGCATTTTCGATCGTATCTCTGTCTTTTCGTTGCCAAAGGTTGCTCCGGCTCTGCCATAGCTTGCTGCTGCTCTGGTATCGGCCTCTTGCATTTTCGATCGTATCTCTGTCTTCTCTCCGGTATCGGCCTCTTGCATTTTCGATCGTATCTCTGTTTTGGGGTTGCCAGAAGTTGCTCCGGCTCTGCCATAGCTTGCTGCTGCTCCGGCTCTGCCATAGCTTGCTGCTGCTCCGGCTCTGCCATAGCTTGCTGCTGCTCCGGCTCTGCCATAGCTTGCTGTTGCTCCGGCTCTGCCATAGCTTGCTGCTGCTGCTCTGCCATAGGTTGTGGCCGATCTTCTTCCATAGGCTGTTGTTGCTCCATCATCAAAGGTTGAAGATCCATTGCTCGGTCTGGATCCCACTCAAAGGCGATAGGCTCGGGATCCAGGTCTGGCTCAAACATGTTGATAAATTCTTCGTCTAAATAGTCAGCCTCTGATGGTGGCGGCCACATCACCGTGTTCTCGGAATTTGGACTCTGACGATCCATCAGATTAATCTGATTTTCCAAGAATCCCAGAAAGTCTTGTAGTGTTATAATTATGAACGTACTCATTTTGAGACTTTAAACTTAATGAATGCTAAGTCAAGACGCTGTAAATCCTTATATACAATACTGAAATACCACTTTTCCTACCTCCAGCGGCAAAACCAGTCCGAAGAATGAGAACAAGAAGAAGGCAAAGATAGCGTGAACTCGAGAGAGGTCGTTCAACGGTCGTAAGTTGTTTTGTTCTTAAGAAAAAGACGAGTAAAGAGGAGAAGAAGAAAAAAAAAAAAAGTTGTTTTTTGGAATAATATAAAAAACGAAAAAAAAAAAAAAAAAAAAAAAATTAAAAAAAAAAAAAATGTTTTTTATATTATTCCAAAAAACAACTTTTTTTTTTTTTCTTCTTCTCCTCTTTACTCGTCATTTTCTTAAGAACAAAACAACTTACGACCGTTTAACGACCTCTCTCGAGTTCACGGTCTCACGGTTCCCGTCGTACCATGCAGTGCCACGCCGTACCAGCCGGTACCAGGCTCTTGGCTGCTTTAAAAGGCGGCTGGGTACGAAGCGTCTCTTCAGTTTACATCTCGCTATTAGCGTACGCTTGTAAAATTATCGAATCGATTTTAATATATCTTGATAGTCGGATTTATTTCGTGTGACGTAGTGACATATTATTAATTTTCATTTGGTTTGTATTGTTGATTTCATATTTTTGATTTAATATTTTTGACTTAATACTTTGGATTTTTAATTCATTTTTATTTCATCTTTTAAAAGCCAATTTTTGATTAATTTTTTCATTTTTGTGGATTTTTTTTATTGATTTTTTATTGATTTTTTGATTTTTTTATTGATTCATAATTTTTTTATTTTTTAATTTATAATTTAAAATGTCATTTTTAAATGTAAAAATTGAAAACATCGACTTAACAGCCTTCGATTTAAACGACGCTTGCCTTGTGCATGATTTGATTGATTGTTCATTTTGTGGGCTAAGCGACGAGGAGCTAGATATTAAATTTAGGGAAATTGATATTAATACATTTAACAATTCATCTGAATCTGGCGATTCTTCCGAAATTGGTGAAAGCGATATTTTGACACAGCTCTTAAAAGTTTTGGATGAATCTATTATCCCTGATATTCCTCAAGAACCTCTTGAAACAATTAATTTCGATGATTTAAATAATGATATATTAAGGAAAAATTTAATTAACAATTCTGAAATAAATGAGGGATATAATTTGGAACAACTTTTAGATATATTAGAAGGGGGTGAAATTTGTGAAAATAGCTCAGGGCAAAATTTAATTAAGGGTGATGTGGAATATCAGGAGACTTTTGAGAGCTGTGAGGAACAAAATAATAAGGGGGTTTTAAACAATAATAATAATGGGGTTGGTAACGAGGGAGCTTTAAATAATGATAAGAGGATTGGCATTGGGGGTTTTTCGAAAAATAATATGGAAGAGGTTTATCGCCCCCACTATTCGCCAATTTCAGATGCATCGTCAGATTCATCAGAGGATTCCAACGACAGCGTTGAGACTGTTATAAACGTCTCAGCCAAAGCTCAGCATAATTTTATTAAAGTGTTGGATCAAAATTTAATTGAAGGGTTGGATCAAAATTTTATTCAGGGGTTTGAACAACCATCCAAATTTGGCTATACCAGAAATTCAGTAAATTCGGTAGATGTTTTTGATTTGAGTTGTGGCGAAATTGTGGGGGACATTGAGGTATATACTTATACTGAAAATTTTGAAGATGAGCAGCCTCAATGTCCCTTAATTTCTTCCTGTAATCAAAATCAATTTTTGAAAAATCCTTCTGGCCTAAATTTAGAACAAAGTTCTGAAAATTTAATTGAAAAAAATTTACCCAAAAAACGTTCTTTATCAGAAACAAATGATTGTTCAGATTTAAAAAAGTCAAAATTGGACGGTGATATTTCTAGTTCCCAAACTTTAGGGGCACAAATTTCAAAAAATTCTTTACCAGTCGCTGTAACAACAGCTCCGAAAATCAATCCAACAAATAAAGTCGCTATTGGAGAATTAGATAAGTTTCTACATAAGAAAACTAAGCCGAGCTTAAATAGGAATGAAACAAGGTGTGCCACATCTAGATTTAAGTCAATGGTTTATTCCTATTTAAACTTAGATAATATATGTAATAATTTATCTAATTCGACTTTAAAAGACGTTAAAAATTGTATTCAACGACAAGGCGATCTTCTTTTAAATTTGGGAAATATATTTTTTAAAAAAAATCCATGTTTTTCTTCAAATTAAAAAGTGAATCCAAAAGTTAATTCAAAAGTAAATCCAAAAGTTTTCTAAATTGCGCGAGCTGAAAAAATTGCTAATTATTCTATGTCATTGGGTCTTGATAGATCGAAATTGTATTTATTTAAAAGCGACACGGCCCTAACCGATTCCATTTTAAAATGACTCTCCTTTGCACACACTGCTTAAGAGAATTTAAAAGAAAATCACATATTGTACGCCACCTTCGAGAAAATGTTGTTAATAACGAAAACACCTTTAACTTGGAAGATTATATAATTAATCGTAAGTATTTTTTTTATAACATATTTAGCTATAATTTTCCTTTTAATTTTTCTTTTTATTATTAATAAAGGTTTACAGAGGAATTAAAAAATAATAATTGTTTCAGTTGATGAACTACTTTCAAGACCTCCAATGCGATTTTGCCAAGATTGTGAAGTAAATGTCAAATCTAATTCCTGGAGCACACACTTGAGGACAAATATTCATAAAAACAGGAGCTGCATAAAATATGGAAATGGAATTAACATTATCAGGAGTGCATTTAAATGTCGAATAGCTTCCTACAGAATATATTCGCAGAATTATCACATCGACATCAAAAAGTTTCAGCAAGATGTTGGTGATAAAGTGCAAACATTAATACGCCAGCGTCAACAAGAATTTACATGTGCTAAAGTAAATTTGGAATTATTTGGAATATATTATTCTCCAACTTTAACCTCTACTTCAATTAAGTCATTTAATACACCGTTCTTCATTGTAACCCATACAACTGATCTACAACAGCTTTACGATGATTTATTCAAGATTATTGAAACCAAAGCAGATGAATTGCCGGAAAGAGACTCAGGTAATTATTATTTAATCTCAAGAGCTAAGTTTTCTTAATCTCAAGAGCTAAGTTTTCTTAATATCACTTGTACATCTCTAACAAATATTATTCAGAACTAATTTTTTAATTCCTATTACAGGGTGGGCTCTACAAAGAATTCTGCATTTGGAAGTCAACATCAATAAGTACAACCCATTGAATGCCTCCTCCTACATTAAGATGCATCACTTTTCTAAATCAATAGTGAATGTGATGAATGAGGACAATTGCTGTTTCGCCTGGGCAGTGGTTTCAGCAGCATACCAGCCAACCGGTAATCCTCGAAAGACCTCATCATATCCAGACTTCAGAGACGCTTTCGATTTTACAGGTATTGAATTTCCAGTAAAATTATTAGATATAAAAAAGTTTGAGGAAAAAAATAATTTGTCCATAAATGTATATGGAGTTGAAAAATTTTTAAGGGATAATAAAAAGGTATATGAGATTGTCGGTCCTTTACATTATAATAATGAAAAGAAAAAATTACATATTAATTTGCTTTTAATAAGTTCTGATGATGGAAATAACCACTACTGTTGGATAAAGGATTTAGGTTGCTTGGTATCCAAACAATTATCAAAAAAGAAAATAAAAAAATACTTATGTGATGGATGCCTTCAATATTTTGGAACATATGAAAAACTTAACACACATTTAGAACGTGATTGTAGTTTTGTTCGAATTGAGCTTCCTTCAGATAATTTGATTTTGGATAAATTTGGCAATTATATTCCTGCAAATATATTAAAGTTTCAAAATATTCAGAAACAGTATAAAGCTCCTTTTGTTATTTATGCCGATTTTGAATGTTATTTGAAAAACATTGAGTGCCAACAATCTACACCTGATTCGACAACCTCATATACTATTAAAACTGCTGAACATATACCCTATTCATTTGCTTATTATATTAAATCATCATTTGATGAGAATGTTGTGTGTCTTAAACTTTATAGAGGTACAGATTGTGCTATAAAATTTATTGAATACATTGAAAATGATGTAAAAGAAATTTATAAAAAATATTTAAAATATCAAGTACCATTGAAAGATTTATCATCTGTGGAACAGATTGAATATGAAAATTCTAGCATTTGTTATGTATGTGAAAAACCTTTTTCAAAAGGAAATTTCATAAAGTGTAGGGATCATTGTCATATTACAGGTAAATATCGAGGAGCCGCCCACTCAATATGTAATTTGCATTTTAAACCTCCAAAATATATACCAATAGTATTGCATAATTTAAAAAACTATGATTCTCACCTATTTATTAAATCGCTTTGCTATAATAAAGAAAATATTAGTGTTATAGCTCAAAATAAAGAAAAGTATATTTCTTTTAGTAAGGAAATTTTCGTTGATGTGTCAGAAAAGCGGAAACCAGTTGCTTTGCGACTACGCTTTATAGATTCTTTTCAATTTCTCCCAGAGTCTTTAGAGTCACTATCACAAACTCTACAAGATTCACAATGTTTTGAAATTAAAAAGTTTTTCTCAAATGCTGATGAATTTCGATACATTAGACAAAAAGGGGTATTTCCATACTCTTACATAGATTCCAACGAAAAATTAAATGAGAAATCTCTACCATTGATTGATAAATTTTATAATAACTTAACCGATGAAAATATCTCTCCTCAAGACTACAATCGCGCTGTAGAAGTGTGGAATCTATTTAAGTGTTCTACAATAGGGGCTTATTCCGATATTTACTTAAAATCAGATGTTTTACTTTTGGCTGATGTTTTTGAAAATTATAGATCCACATGTATTAAAACCTATAAGTTAGATCCTGTTAATTATGTCACTAGCCCTTCTATGTGCTGGGATGCAATGATGAAATTAACTAATGTAGAATTAGAATTATTAACGGAACCAGATATGCTTCATTTTTTCAAAAAAGGTGTTCGTGGTGGGGTTAGCACTTGTTCCAAACGCAAATCTGAAGCAAATAATCCATTCTTAGAAAATTTTAATCCTGAAAGACCTACAACATATATCGCTTACTTAGACGCCACAAATTTGTATGGTTATGCTATGAAACAATATTTGCCTGAAAAAAATTTTGCTTGGGTACCTAAGCTCGAAATAGAAACTTTAAATATATCCGAACTTTCAGATACATCATCTATAGGATACATATTTGAAGTTGATTTAGAATATCCAAATTATTTACATGATAGTCATAATGATTTCCCATTTTGTCCTGAACAATATACACCACCAATTTCAAACCACTCAAAATTAATTCCAAACTTACATAATAAATATAACTATATCATTCACTACCGATATCTGAAACAATGTCTACAATTTGGACTCAAAATCATAAAAATACACAGAGCAGTTAAGTTTACACAATCACCATGGTTAGCGGAATATATAGATTTAAATACAAATTTACGAAATTTATCTAAAAATAAATTTGATAAAAATTGTTATAAATTGGCAAATAATTCAATTTTCGGTAAAACCATGGAAAATGTTGATAGGCGAGCAGATATTAAATTAGTATCTCAATGGGAAAGACAGGGTAATAAATTTAGTGCCGAAAAACTTATTTCTAAACCTCAATTAAAGGATTTTAAAATTTTCTCTGAAAATCTAGTTGCTCTTCAACTTCAACAGGTTTGCATTGAATACAATAAACCAATTTATGTTGGGATGAGTATTCTGGATATTGCAAAAACTGTAATGTATAATTTTTATTATGGGTATTTAAAAGTAAAATATGGTAATAATTTAAATTTATTATATACGGATACTGATTCCTTAATTCTTGAAGTTCAGACCCAAAACTTTTATGAAGATATGAAGCTAAATCTGGATAAATTTGATACTTCTAATTTTTCTGAACAAAATATTCATTGCATGCCTATTACAACATCAGTTGTTGGTAAATTTAAAGATGAGTACAAAGGGATTCCCATTGAAAGTTTTTATGGAACTGGTGCTAAAGCATATTGTATAAAATCCAAAAATAGTGTAGATAAAAAAGCAAAAGGCGTTAGTAGATCATGTATAAAAAATCAATTAACATTATCAGATTATAAAGATGTTGTTGAGAAAGGTGACAAAATATTCTGCACCATGTATGTATTCAAGTCAGATATGCATAATATATACACTAATTTGTTAAATAAATTGGCATTAACAACTCATGATGATAAAAGATATTGTATACCAAATTCCACAAAAACTCTTGCATGGGGACATAAGGATATTTTGGAAACAGATTTTTTTGATAAAGATATGAAAATGATGTATGATACTCTAACTTTTTTAAGTTCTGGAAACGAAAATGGATCTAAAAATAAAAAACCGCGATTAGAATTAACTACTCCTAGTAATTTTTCCTCTTTATAAAGACATCATTTTATATGATGATAAATTATGTAAGTCGTTTTTGAAGCTTTAAAAGTTGGAGGGGGAACTGAATCCAAAAACATATATATTGTATAGAAATACCATTATTTGTTAGTAATATTACAACAATGACTGCTGCATCTTTAATAGTTTTAGTTTCCCTTGTTGGAAATGTGATATATGTAAATTACATTCCTAATACAGTTAGGGCTGATATATGTATAAATGCCCTCAAAAATGAAACCGACTGCTACAAACAGATGAAAATGACATATCTTGTTGGAAATTCACACTTTTTTACCTATAATGTAAATGATTCTGCTTTGTGTGAAAATACATACATAAAAATTAAATATTCCATGACAAACAAACCATTACAATATTCAGATTGGATTCCTTTCAATAATAAAAAAGAAGAATCTTGTCATTGTGTCTGTTGTTATATATTTGTTATTATATTTACAGCAGCAATATTTATTTGTACATGTTTAATTTTATTGTATTTCATGAAAAAATATCTATAAAAATATTTAATAAATGTTAAAAAAATAATATAAATTTTGTTTTTTATTGATTCTCGTTAGTATAAAGACATTTAAAGTTTATCCCCTCCTCTTAAATGGAGAGGGAAAATAAGTTTACCCCTCCACTTGAGAGGAGAGGGAAAATGTATAAAATTTAGGAGCAAACGGATTGATAGTTAGTTTTTTGAGAGCAAGCAGATAGCCAGTTAGTTTTTGAAATACATCATTTAAAATGTTCAGTAATCAGAGTAAAAATATATTTGAAAATTCACCATTAAAAAAGAAAATAAAAAAAACAATTATAAATTCTACAAAATATAATTTAAATAATTCTAACTCTAAATATGCTGTGATTGGTTTGTGGGTGGAAAGTGATTTTCTACCATGCATTGAACTTGGTGGTAAAAATGGTCAGTCTGTGATATTAAATGAAGATGATTGGAAGAACTTATTGCAATATCAAGGAGTTATAACAAATTATATGTTTTCACCAAATGTTTTCAATGAACCGATATATTTGCAAAATGTATCTATTCATTTTGAAAAGATTGGTGAATTACCAATAGTGAAGATTGTGAAAAGCTGTGATTTTATTTACTATGGAAATGAAACTGTCTGCAGACTATGGGAACAAATTCCACTTATAGAATATAGACTAAATGTTTTACAAAAACAAAACTTTCGACGTTATTTCAACGTTTTTAGAAATAACAATTTTTACGACGGAGATTCTTTTGACAAAATATATAATGTCCTTTCTCCAAAACAAAATCTAAATAGTGAAAATGTGTGCTCCATGCTGGAACTGCTGTTGAATCATCCCGAAGAACTAGAACAAAAATTAAAGTCTAAGCACTATTATGAAGAAGACAGTATCTATTGATGAATCAAGAAACCAAATTCATCTGATGGTTGCTTGGAACTTCGCCTACAGAAAAGCTCGTATGACTTCTGAAGAGTTTATAAATCAAAAACATTTTAGAAGAAGGATTAAATTGACTGAAGAAATTTTAAATCCCATATTAGACTCTGATTATAGGAATATTGTATTTAAAAAAATGTTTATGTAATAAGCTTATTTTTAAATAAAACAAATATATATAAAAAAATCATTTTTTTTTATTACAAACATCAATTATTATTACAGCATTAATTACTATTACATCACATCTCTCTTGAAGATCCAAGAGTTATAAGATTTATCTAATCCTAACCATTTTACAAATACTTTGTTTCCTTTCTTTCTTAACACTTTTTCCACCAGATATACATTTGGGTGTCTTACTTTTTGAAGTTCTTCTTCATAGAAACCTCCTTGAATATCTATCCCATTTCCATCTTGAATCAAATACGTTGTTGGATTAGTAAGCTGGATTTTTTTTATTTGAAAAATTTCGTTTGACCAGTTGGGCGTGTAACCTTTAGAAAATTGTTCGCGAATCTTGCTTATTCGTACTCTATCACTGACACGAAATTTTGGTGATCTGGGATCCACAGTTTTCCTATGAGTATAAGCTGATTTCAAGATTTCCATTTCATTCTTTTTGTTAACTTCGTTTGGTTTTTTTCCGATTGTTGAATGCTTAGTATTATTGTATTCTGTAATTATTTCTTTAAGAAAGCTGATCCATTTATAATTACCTAGTAAACTAAACTTTTTCCACATTTTGTTTTTTATCGTTCTATTTACTCTCTCTACAATACTAGCTTTCATATTAGAAAATGTGTTGTAATGATTAATTTTGAACTGCTCCATAAGTTTCTGAAAGTCTTGATTAAAGAATTCTTTACCCTGATCAGTATTCAGATTTGTTGGGGGAGTTTTTAAAGTTAATAGAATTTTTTTCATTGCAGCTGCTACATCTTTACCAGTTTTGGATTTTACAGGTTCTGCCCATACAAATTTAGAAAACACATTTATTACCATTAAAATATATCTTAAACCCCTATTAAATTTCGCATATGGCTGCATTTCTATCAGATCAGCTTGAAATAGATCATTAAGACCTTTTACAATTGTTCGTCTCCTTCTATATCGCCTTCTCGCCGGTTTATGTAATTCATTTACAACGTCTTGCTTAATTTTACTCATTATTAATTTATACCTTACTCTCGAAAATAAATCCCACAAATAACTTTACCTCCTTCTAAACCGTTTATAAAAGCCCTTTATCGCTGATGTTGTAAAATATAAAAAAAATCATCTCAGTTTTTTTTAGTAAGTTCTTTAATTTTATTTTCCATTGCTTCAAATGATTTTTTATTTTCATTTATAATTTCTTTTATTGACGAATTTATTTGGGTGATGTTGTTAGTAAGATCAGAAATTTTTACATTAAATTTATTTTCCATTGTTTCAAATGATTTGTTATTTTCATTTCTAATTTCTTTTATTGACGAATTTATTTGGGTGATGTTGTTATTAAGATCAGACATTTTTACATTAAATTTAGTTTCCAAAAGAACATTTGATAACGTATAATCTTTTTTGAAACCACCTAATGTTGAATTCATTTCTTCTCTTGCATAATTCATTGTATCATTAAATTCTTTTCTAGAAACTTCAGCAGCTCTTTGAACTAATTCGTTTAAAGATTTTATTTCTTTTGTTAATTTATCTTCTAGATTTTTTATATCTTTTCCTAATTGAAATTCTGCATTTGTAATATCTAATGTCATTTTCACAATTTTTTTTTCTATATTTTTTATGTCTGACGCTGTCTTTTCAGCTTTGTGTAGTATATCTGTATAAGATGTTTCAAGTTCTTTTATGAGTAAAGAAGTCTCCTCGATTTTTGAACTATTATTTTTAATTTTAATTAATACATCCTTTTTAGAAACTTCTATTATAGCTTGCACTACTTCTAGTAAGGATTCTAATTCTTTTTGTAATTTCTCATCGATTGCCTTTGTAAAATTTCCCTCGTCAAAAGACGTTTCAGATTTGGTTTTCAGATTGTTTAATTGCTTTAGTATATCCTCGATTTTTTCATTATCTTTTGTAATTTGATCTTTGAATTTTGTTTCAATTTTTTCATTTTCGTTTTGAAAATCCTCCTTCAATTTGTCTTCTAAATATTGTAAATTTGATTTATATGCATTGATTTTAATTTCAAATTCTTTAATTTGTTCTTTAAATTCATTAACTTTGTCGGTATCTTTTTTGTGAATTAGGAAATGAGTGTTCATTGATTTTTCAAGATTTTGTGTATTTTTATCCATAACGTCATGTATTTTCTTAAAATTCCTTACTTCTTCTGCTACTCTATCATTAAGCAAATTAGTAAAATTTTGAAACTTTGATGTAATTTCCTTGGAAATACTGTTCTTGACATTGTCAATTGCTGAAGTATCCTTAATTATTGATTTAATTGATGTAATTTCATTTTTTATTTCATTTTCAAAATCATCAACTTTATCATATTTTAACTTCACTACGTCAAAGTCATTTGCATATTTAGAAACTTTCTGAGAAAATTTTTCTACTACCTCATCATTTCCATCAACAGTATTTTTCAAATTAATTATCTTGTCATTATATTCAGGAATAACTTTATCCTCAAATAACTTAATCTTTTTTGCAATATTTTGTATATTGTTATCATATTCATTTATTCTCTTATTTAAATTATTAACATCGCTTTTCAACCCGGGATCTAAATTTTGAATTAATTTGTTTTCAATATATTTGACATCGCTTTTAAAAATTTTTATTATTTTCTCTTCAACATTTGATAATATTTTATTTTCTAGTGATAATAATGTGTTTAGAGCAGATTTTTTTGAAATATGACGACCAAATTTATCGATGGTCATTTTAGAAATGTTTAAAAGTATCTATTATGTCCTTTTATATAATAATATTCGCTTCTCTTAGTTCTTCAATAATAGAAATAATTTCATTGTTATGACCAGTGTGTCCCGCAAGCATGGATGCTACCAATAGTCGAAGTCTCTCAACAAGTTCGTTTACATTATCCCAATATATGTAATCTGTATTAGGTTTATTAACTTTTAAAGTTATACCAAATCCGGTTTTTTTTTAAGACACTCGACTTTCTCTATATGGAGCTTTGCGTCTTTCAAAAAATCCCTGGACTGCTTGTTGAGATTCGGGATTTAGAGTTTTAGTTTTTGTAATTCCTTTGCTTTGCAAATAAGGTCCTATTATAGAAATATATTTATGTGATCCATTCCCCTGCACCTGCTCATTTGGATCATTATTTCTACGGTATGCATTGGTTCTTTTTAAAATATCCATATAATTTTCCAAATCTTGTTTTTTATACCCTATTGGTTCTTTTTTAAATAATAACTCATATAAACCTGGTGTACCTGTATAGGTTATTCCTTCAATTTTGATGTTTTTACCAATAATTTCGACAGGTTTTTGAGTTAAACCCAAAAAGAATTTCTCGGTTTCCAAATCATGAACTATTCCATATTGGTGATCAAACTCATGTTCAACATCTTTTACACCGCTATCAATATATTGGCGAGGTAATTCATCAAATCCTAATAAATATTCTTTATATAAATCTGTATCAACAAATGTTCTAACTGTTTGCCGTGTTTGTTCCAGTATATCTGAAAGATTTCCTATTGTGGAGTGTGAACCTGAAGAAGGGTTTGTTTCTGCAATAATACTTGTTTGTTGTATAGATGGCATTTGACTTGCTGAAGCTAAACTCGCGTCCCAGTCAATAATCGATGGTATTTCTGTAGGAAGGAGTGGAGTTTTTCCCGTCTTTCTTTTTTCTGGTGTTGATGTTCCATATTGTAATTTTCTCTTTGGTGTTAGTGTTTGAATTGATCTTTTCTGTGGTGTTTCATAAATTTTTTTAATTGGTGTGTGTAGCTCTTCCTTTATTTCAACAGGTTCAATTTTACCAATCGTTGAAATTAATTCTTGTAAGGGTTGAGTTATCGGTTTATATGTTTCCTCCAATTTAGTTTGCGCCTCAAATTCCGCATTTTTTAAACTCTGATATTTTTGTTTAACAGCTTTTCTTGATTTAACTAGCTCTCTTGCTAAACGTTCATCCATGATTGGTATAATTTACCATCAAACGTTTATTTTTATAAGTAAATATATGAATCAAATCCTTTTCGATATCGGCCAGATTTCACATTAGAGTCTTTGTCTATTACTAAAAATCCAAATTTATCTTTCCAACATATTAAGCACAACTCATTAAATTGGTTTAATGACATATCAACATTAACATGATCATCATAAATATGTTTTAAGTTTGTTCGATCTTGTTGAAATATAACAATTAAATTTGCATTGTCACGAATTAATTGTTTCGGAATAGAAGAATATGTTTGACATAAATAAAAACAATCAGTATTTTTGTGTCTTCCGAAACAAAAATAGTCCTTTACAACATTCTGATTACAACACACTATATCATCAAATATTATTATAGAGTTTGGTTTAACTTGTTTTGGTGAAACAATTGTTTCTTCATTTTCAGATTCATAGTATCCAATTTTTTTCAAAGGTTTAAAAAGTGTTCTCAAATATTTATACTTTGGTTGATATAAGGATTTTGAATAAACATACAGATTTTCAAATCGCAAACCATTCGGATCTTCAATCAAACTAATAATAACATTGGTTTTGCCACAGCCTGACGGGCGAATAATTAACCCTCTTTTACTATTTCCCTCAAACAATTTTCCATGTTTTCTAAAACCATTCACTGAACTTTCATGATCCTTAATTGTTATAGAGTATGGTTGTTTCTCAACTCTCATTTTATATATAAAACAAACTATTAATATTCAGTATTGTGATGTAACTGGTTAGTTATCACTAGGATTGCAACTATATATAATGTTTCCATCACATAATAAACGAATCATTTACAAGACAAACAGCAAAAGGAAAGGAAGTGGTTTAGTAAACTCATTAATAAATAAATTACCCTTTGAATTGCATATTCCTGGTTATAATTTTTGTGGACCTGGAACAAAATTGGAAAAACGATTGTCAAGAGGTGATAAAGGTATAAATTTATTGGATGAGGCTTGTAAAGAACACGATATTGCTTACTCACAATCAAATGATATAAAAAGAAGGCATTTAGCTGATAAAGTATTAGCTGACAAAGCTTTATCAAGGTTCAAAGCTAAAGATTCTAGTTTTGGGGAAAAAACTGCTGCACTAGGAATTACTGGTGCTATGAAAATTAAAAGAAAATTAGGTATGGGACTTCGAACGAGAAGAAAGTTCAAGCGAAAAACTCGAAAAGGACGAGGACTATCATTATCTCAGGTAATTTCAAAAGCTAGAAAAGGAATTAAGGGGAAACGTTTTAAAGACCTAAATGAAAGTATTCAAACTGCTTTAAAAGCTATTAAAAAAACTGGTAAAGTGTTACCTCCAAAGAAAAGGGTAATTCCAATCCCAAAGACTGGCGGATTTCTTCCACTTATACCTTTATTTGCTGGTTTGTCTGCTCTTGGTGCTCTTGGAGGAGGGGCTGCAGGTATTGCTAAAGCAGTAAATGATGCAAAAGCAGCCAAAGCGAAATTAGAAGAATCTAAACGACACAATCAAATGATGGAGTCCATTGCGGTAGGAAAAAAAGGAAGTGGACTTTATTTAAAACCCTATAAAACAGGATGTGGATTATACTTGAAACCTTATTCAAAAAACTGCTAAAACATATACCTCGAAAAGCACTTACAAATTACGATTTACTTAAATACGCTAAATATTTACAAATTCCCAACTTTCGTGGTATTTTTATGAGGGATAAATTACCAAAAAAGATAAAGTTAATTGAAAGTGCAATTGTCAATCTAGATAATCACAGTGGTGTTGGTACTCACTGGATAGCATATACAAAAAAAGGAAAAAACATAATATATTTTGATAGTTATGGTAATTTGCGACCCCCTTCTGAATTAATTAAATATTTTTATAGCGACCAAAATAATAATATTGTTAATTATAATTATAACAGTTATCAAAACTTTAACAAAACAAATTGTGGTCAATTGTGTCTAAAATTTCTTTATAACCATATGTAACACCTAATTTTAGTTTATTATTAAACATATTTTTAAAGTAAAATGTCATATAGTTTTGTTCTTAGCGGCAATTCCGCTATTTTAACATCAGAGTTACATCCTCCAATATATTTAGATGAAGATGTTGAATATGTTATCGGTCTTGTAAATTTCGAAACATTTAATGCAATTCCCAATATTGATGTTGGGAATAATGTATTAATTCATGATGAAAATTTAGAAATAGCCATACCCCCAGGTAGCTACGAATTAGAAGACATAACAGATTTTTTAAAAAAACACTTGGATGAGGATAAAATTAGTTTTAGTCTTTATGCAAATAATAATACTTTACGTACACATCTTAAATGTTCAGCCCCCATAACTTTTCGTGAAGGAACTATTGGTAAATTATTAGGGTTTAAAAATGGGCGATTGGAAGCCAACATTGAACATATATCAGATTTTCCCGCGGAAATAATTAAAGTAAATTCAATAAATATAGACTGCAGTATTGCAGAGGGATCATATTTAAACGGGAAACCTGTTCATATAATACACCAATTTTTCCCAAGCGTTGCTCCAGGGTTCAAAATAATTGAGTCACCTCAAAACGTCATATATTTCCCAGTCACCGTTAAAGTAATTGATAAAATAGCCATTAAAATAATAGATCAGGAAGGTGATTTGGTTAATTTTAGAGAAGAAACCATAACCATCAGACTACATCTTAAAAAACTAGATTAAAGATGGTAATATTATATAACAATAAATCTGCAAACTTTACTAGAAAATTTAATAATAAAAACATTAATAAGACAAGAAAGAAACCAACTTCCTTTAGTAGGAAATCAAACTTCCAAAGGTTAACACCTTCTAATAGAAAATTTCTTCAAAGTTTGGGTTTTAAACTTAAATAAAAATGGATTATTTAAATGTAAGAGAAAATGTATTGGTTGATGAATCAATATTAAGCTGGGAAATTCTTTCTTTCGATCCTTTTAATCCTACAAAACTCGGACCAAATGATGAAATCAGAATTGCTTTGCAACAAACAGGAAAATATCCTTTACCTTGCAAAAGTGAAATTTATGTGGAATTGCAAGTAACTAAAGAAGATGATTCCCCTTTAGCTAATACTGTTTTAATTAATAATGCTCCGGCATTTTTATTTAAAGAATTACGCTATATTTTAAATGGTGTTACTATTGACTCCGTTCGGGATATTGGTATAACTTCAACTCTTAAGGGATATATTTCATTTAATCAAAATGAAAGTGCTAAATTGGAAAATGCCGGTTGGTATCCGAAAACAAAATCTAAAGAAAAAATTATGACTGATGACAAAGGTAATGTTTCATTATGTATACCATTAAAGATGTATTCAGGATTTTTTGAAGATTATAATAAGATTATTCTTAATTCACAACAAGAACTTATTCTAATAAGAAGTAATGATGATACAAATGCATTATTATCCAGTAATGAAGATGAAAAACCCAAAGTTAAAATTACCAAGTTGTGTTGGAGAGTTCCTCATCTTACTGTAGCGATTCCGCAAGAATTAGCACTTACCAAAATTATTGACAAAAATAGTGATATACTAATAACCTTCCGAAGCTGGGAATTAGTTGAATATCCAGAGTTATTGGAAACTACGAGGCACAACTGGCCCGTAAAAACATCTACAAAAGTCGAAACGCCACGTCATGTTCTAATTGCTTTTCAGAAAAATAGACGTGGTAATCTAAAAATGGATATGAGTAAATTTGATCATTGTAATTTAAGAAATATGAATGTCTTTTTAAATTCAGAAAGATATCCTTACAATGATCTTCAACTTGACTTTGAAAATAATAAATTTGCTACTCTGTATGAAATGTTTACAGACTTTCGTCAAGGGTATTATAACTCTCCAGTGGAACCAATTTTTAATCCGAAAGAATTTAAAGAAAATGCTCCTATAGTTTACATTAATTGTTCACATCAAAGAGATTTACTACAAACAGGTCCAGTAACCATGAAAATTGAATTTGAAACCAAGGAAAAAATTCCCCCTAAAACAGCGGCATATTGTGTTATAATTCATGATAAAGTTTTCAGTTACAATCCATTAACAAAAATTGTGAAACAGTTGTAATACAATTTCCTTAAGATAAAATACTCTTTTTAAACAAACCGCTACTTACGCTTAAGAGCGCACGCGTCAATTTTGATATTTATTAACGTAGCCAAACCAGAATTCTTCATTTATATAATGTCTTACGAGATTTCAGTTCGAGTATTAGATTTTCAACTTCAGTTGCAGAAATTAAAAAAACAAATAAGTGAATATCAATTAAAAGTAGAAATGATCAAGAAATTCAAATATTTGAAAATATGAAACTTATTCTAGATCTTCAGGGATTCAAAATTGAAAATAATAAATTTATTGTAAAGGAATTAGCAGCGTACGATGGGCAAAAGACAAGTCATTTTATTTTCAAAGCTCCATTTCCGATGGGTCATTTACCATCCTATTTACACAAACAAGCTCTGTGGTTAATAAAAAATTACCATTGCATTGAATGGTGTGAAGGATTTACACCATTACACAAATGTGGAGATATCATAAGAGATTTAAGCGCTAAGGTGGACTATGTTTATGTAAAAGGGGAAGAAAAGGCAGATTTCGTAAAGAAGTATTCCATGAAACCAGTTATCGAGATTGATGAACAATCCACCCTAAAGAAAATGGATCCTTGCTGCTTTTATCATCAAAAAATACCATGTGTATGTGCATTATCAAATGTTTATTACCCTTACAACAATTTTTTTATGTAATAAAAGACTTGATTACAAATTATGTGTTTTATTTTCTAACATTGTTTTAATACATGAAATATTATTATTTAATCCTAGTTCTTGAAGTTTACATATTAAAATATCTATATTTTTATTTTTTAAATATTCGCTACAACATTTAGCTGCTAGTAAACATAATTCCGCATGTTCCATATAATTTAAAAACAATATAATATTCTGCGCTTCACTTTCTTGACCTTCATATGCATAAAACTCGGAACAGGCTGCGGACATCAAAAACTCTTCATACATTTCTCTTATTAATAATTCCATAATAAATCCTACACTAAAACCTCCCTGTTTCTCAATATCTCTTTATCTCTCTCTTCCTCTTCCACGATTTCTTTTAATATATCAGGATCTTTTATATAATCCTTCAACATCCTTAAAAAGTAACTGAATCCTATTTTCTTTATTTCATGAAAGAACTTCGGCAAATTTTGGGTTTTTCTATAATTTAAACAGGCTTCTGCAGCTAATTGGTATTGGAAGGCAGTCTCATAATATACCTGTGCCCACTCGGGGTGTGTTTTCCTTAGCATTGCATTCTTTAATTCGGAATTTTGAAGTTTAGTAAACTGTTTACCTAATTTGATTATTTCATTTTGCAAATCACTGTTCATAACTACCACTTATTTTTAATTTAACACTGTTCTTTATTAGTGGTGAATCTTCTATATAAGCTTAAGACTAGTTGTAAATGAATGTAGCTCGCTCAGATTCAGTCCTTTAAAATACCAGCTCCCCTCCAACTGCTACCAGCTCCCCTCCAACTACTGTGGTGGTTAGGAAGGAGGTAGGAGGTGGAGCAAAAAGAGGCGGAGTTTATGAAACCAATCGGAATAGGGGGCGAACTTGGGCAGCCAATCAGAAACAAGGTCATTCTTGGCTGACCAATCAAAAAAGTGGTGGGGGGGTCAACTAGAAGCCCCCTATTCCCACTACTCATTGCATTATTTTAAACACGTTCTAATATATATCTATATTTATTTATTAGTTTTAAACCTCTATTCATAAAATAAACAATACATTAGCCTACTATATTCGCATGTGTTGGCGAGTTGCTTCAGATTTTTTTAAATTTTAGTACCTTGTATATTCTTTTATACTGTATAAAGTACTGAGCGTGATACATGATTTTTAAAGTTAATAAACTTTCTGGTGAAAAAATTAACACAGTTTTGTTGTAAATGTGACCTTTAAATACTGGGAAAGCAGTATATAATTTTTCAATGCATGCTCATGATTCCATCTGACGTAATTGAGAAATAACGGACATTTGCTAGTATCTATAACATAGCTATTAGAGCGCCCCGTTGATAATTGTGTTAATATTGACTAAGCTTAAGGACAAACGTATTCTGTTCTAACACAGTTAGAGACAAAGCACTATCTCAGATTGCAAGAAAGGGTGGAATCCTTTCCTATGGTAGTGTACCGCCATCTGTAGACCGGTTTCGAACTTGTTCGTTCTCGTCAGGACAGAATAGGCCATCGCACCTCAGCATCGGAGAAATAAATCCTTTAAACAACTTATATTAGACAAAATATGAAACTCAGTAATCTCGTAGAGATCTGTATATAGTGGATACAATATACTTGTAGTTGGGTGTATAAAATACAATTATATAAGAGAAATTTAGTTCTCAACAAACTGAAAAAACCTTATACTACAAGGACAAACGTATTTTTTTATAACACAGTTTGGGACAAAGTACTATCTCAAACTGCAAGAATATCACTAAAGAATGTAAGCTTTTCCTATGATAGTGCACCGCCATCTGTAGACCGGTTTGGAACTTATTGATTCTCGTCAGTACAGAATAAGCCACTGCACCTAAACATCGAATGAATCAATGAATGTTTATTTAAAGTTATTTGAAACTAAATAACATGTTTGAATTATATATATATATATATATATATATATATATATATATATATATATATATATATATATATATATGCCCCAAAAAAATAACCTTATCAGGACGAAGTATCAGCGTTGACGTTAGTATGGAGTGACATCAATTACTTCGATTGGTGTTCATTGTCTCATGACTGGAAGAAAATTTAATTACATTTTCATTAATAAATAAAAATAAAATTCCTTAAAAATAAAGAAAATTATTGCGTTTTTTAGAATTTCTATTGTGGAAACTGGCGTTTTGGGCCAAAATTATATTTTTATTTGAACACAGTCAACATCCCGATTGCCTGTTTTTTTTTAGTGCTAACTGTACTCCACTATTCGGATTGATTCCAACGCATGCAAAAGTATATTGATCACCGTGGATAATATTTCGAAAAACAATAACACCATTTTTGATGATCATATTTGTTACTCCCGAAATACAAATGGGTGCCCTTGTACTTATCCCCAAACACCTTGATGTGAAAAAATATTATTTATGACTGACTAAATATTAAGGATCTATTTTATTTTATAATAAAATTATAATGAAACAAATTAAATTATCATTGTTCTAAGTTAAGATAAATTTTGTTCATGATTAGAAATACTAAAATCTTAAGTACCTTCTTGAGTTTCTAATATGTATAAATTATTTTCCTGCTAATTATAAATTATTAGTATATTTGTAAGTGCTTAGAAATCGAAACATAATGTTTAGTCGAATCGTAATATTAATTTGTTGCATTTTTTGCACTTTAGCTGTAAAACAATCCAACAATTATCTATCAGATGAATATATAGCATCCCTCAATGCGAAACAGTCATCTTGGGTGGCTGGAAGAAATTTCGACGACGTTCCCAGGATGTATAGTGTGATCAAAAAATTGGTCAGTAGTGACCCGCCGAGTGAAGAACTGCCACCTTTTAATGATAAATATTACATAACTGGTGATATTGCGGATATTCCAGAAAGTTTTGATGCTAGACAGGAGTGGCCTAACTGTAAAACTATCATCGGGCGGGTCTGGGATCAAGGTGTTTGCAGTACCGGTTGGGTAAGAATTTTTTGTTTTAATTTGAAAAATCTTATTTAACCGTTCAAGTTGATTAATTTAATGTGTACAGCGTGAGGACTTTAGAGTGTTACACAAGGATGTCGAGAAGACGGTTTGGTTATTTAAATAAATGACTGGTGGAGTAATAAAGTGATAGATGGATATACACTCCCAGTCCACAGATTGAATAATGAATGAAAAGGATGAAATATCAAACGAAAAGGCTTTTTTTTTTTCATAAATACCAGGAAAGGGTACTGACTGTATTGACGAGAACCACTGAGTTCGAAATCAGTCTGCAGGTGGCGGTGTACTGCTACGGAAGAGGTTTCCACTCTTTCATGGTATTTCCTTGCAATCTGAGATAATGCTTTGTCTCTAATCGTGTTAGAACAGAGTCCGCATGTTCTTACAAGGTTTTTACTGGTTGAGAACTAAAACAGTTTTCTTTCTAATGTAATGGTCTTTAAACACCCAACTGCAACCATATTGTATTCACTGTTGGTATATAGTATATATATATATATATATATATATATATATATATATATATATATATATATATATATATATATATATATACGAGATTAAATATGGAATGCTGGGAGATGGCGTTGCTTATATTAGACTCCGTAGTTTGTCTGACATAAGCTGCTTAAAGAATTTGCTTTTCTTATGTTAAGGTGGACCTGCCTACCCTGTACTGACGGGAATCAATCACTGACATGGCAGAGGCTTCCACCCTTTTCTCGTATTTCCTTGCAATTTAAGATAGCCCTTATAGTGTAAGTTTTTTTCAGTTGGTTGAGAACCAAAAGAAGTTTCTTTAATTTAATTGTAATGATTTTTTATAACTTTATTAAATTTTGGTAAATTCACTCTCAATCAACGTCATATAGTTTTAGCTACCGCTAAAGCCCTTATAGTGTAAGTTTTTTTCAGTTGACTGAGAACCAAAAGAAGTTTCTTTAATTTGATTGTAATGATTTTTTATAACTTTATTAAATTTTGGTAAATTCACTTTCAATCAACGTCATATAGTTTTAGCTACCGCTAAAGGTTTAAATACCTATAAAATATCTAATAATAATAATAATAATACCGATACGAAGGGGAATATTTTAGGACGATTCACTTAGCCCATTAAGATTCTGCCTTACAAATAATCCACTATCACGTCGTTTGAACTCCACCAGATACGGCTTTAGTATTAGAAATAACAACGAAGAAGTAGTAAGAGTGAATCATCTTCTATACATAGATGATCCTAAACTGATGGCTACTACCAGAAACCAGCTGGAACAAATGCTTAAAATTATAGAGGAGTTCTCCGAGGATATCGGAATGCAATTTGGACTTGACAAGTGCCGTATTTTGAACATCGTTAAAGGTAAGATATAACCAGAAGCATTTGAAATGCAGAACGGTGAAACTATAGCTGCAATGGAAGCAGAACAAACATACAAATATCTAGGTATGAAACAGGCTAAAAGAATTGACCATCGCACAACGAAAGCTGAATTGAAAACCGAATTTGTCAGGAGCGTAAGGATGGTATTACAAACTAACCTAAGCAGTAGAAATTTGTTTAAGGCGTTCGACAACAAAAGCACAAAAACATCACCCTCGAAGTGCTATTGAACGTACAATGCTTCCAAGACATCAAAGAGGAAGAGGATTGGTGGATATTGGTAAGCAGTTCGACCAACAAATAATAAACTTACGTTCATATTTCCACAGGTTAGCGGACTCTTCCACATGTAGTAATATGGGAGGCAGACGATTCAACGCCGCTACAGTTGAGGGAACAGGATATTGCTTCTCACCACCAAACAGACTAAGAGAAGTTACAAACCTGGCTATAGAAACCACTTGATGGACGGCATCCAATTGGCGATAACTGTTTCCGGAAACACATGGCTTCTTGTTAGCTATCCAAGGCCAGGTTATTCCGAGGAAAAACTATCGGAAGTTCATCATCAGAGATCCCTCAATAGAAAACGACCAATATAGATCTGGCCGTAGAACATCAGAGACAATTCAGCATATATATGGAGGAAACCAAGCGTTTGCTACAACCGAGTATAAGGAAAGACACGACTCAGTCGCTAAAATACTCCACCAAGAGTTAGCAGATAAGTTAAACCTATTGCACGTCAAAAAATGCATTATTACAAATACAATACCGAGCCTATTCTTGAGAATAACCAGTTCAAGTTATATTGGAACCGAACGGTTGTGACGGATCAAACAGTGGCTCATAATAGACCAGACATTATAGTAAGAGACAAAATTTCTAGGCAAACTACACTAATCGACAATGATGTACCTAACAGCAACAACCTAAGGCCAAAATACAACGAGAAGATCGCCATATACAGAGATCTGGAGGTGTAATTCGAGTGCCAATGAACAGATCCAAACGATTCCCATAATTTTATCAACAACTGGAGTGATACCAAGAAATCTCCTGCAGAACATCAAGGGACTGGGTCTTAGTGAGCATCTGTATAAACCGATTCAGAAAGTGGTTCCTCTTGCAACCGCGTGAACCGTCCAAAAGTTCGTAGGAAATACAGCAGACCACGTCACCTAGGACCGGGTAATATGGAAAGGATTCCCACAGAGCTTCATACTTTTGGTATCTTTGTATAACGAGTATAAGTCAATATTCCCTGGAGGGAGTATGAGTCAATATTCCCTTGGGGGAATGACTTGAAATCCTAAATACGCTCATATTTTCACAAGCTAGTACAGCAAAAACTCTTTTGTGCTCCACCGAACAATATGTGAAGCACAGCATTCATCACCACTGCGGTTGGGTGACCATGAACTGACTTCTCATCATAAACCAGATCAAGAGAAACTTCATGCCTGACTACAGAAGCCCTTTCATGGACGACACTCAAAGGAGATCAACCAGGGAAATGTTGACAAATTAGCTTCTAGCTGTTGATTGACCTCAGGGCAAATGCTTCCTGAAACCGAAGGCTTTCTACTGACTATCCAAGATCAGGTCACTCCAACGAACTACTATCTGAAACACATAATCAAAAACTCCTCGATCTAGAATG
This sequence comes from Diaprepes abbreviatus, assembly GCA_034092305.1. Taxonomy (NCBI): domain Eukaryota; kingdom Metazoa; phylum Arthropoda; class Insecta; order Coleoptera; family Curculionidae; genus Diaprepes; species Diaprepes abbreviatus. Next base: position 1,173,815 of record JASJET010000072.1, on the reverse strand, counting down.
CCCAGTGCCGATATAGGTCAGACATCAAAAACAATCTAGCACATAACAGCATAACAAGCATTTCGCATTGGAGTACAAGGAGAGACACAATGTTTACCAAAGTTTAAGAAACTAGACAGTCAAAAAATGAAAATAAATGAAGTATTCAAATTACTAACTTCTTTAATTTCTTTGTAGGCTATGTCAGCAGCTTCGGTACTATCAGATAGAATTTGCATTCACTCGAATCAAACCAAGAATCCTGTACTTGCTCCAGAAGACCTTCTGAGCTGTTGTACCAAATGCAGATTTGGATGTAATAGTGGATGGCCAAATTTTGCTTGGGAGTATTTCAATAGTTCCGGAATTACTACTGGTGGTTCATATTTATCAAACGAGGTAAGAGTTACTATTAAAAATTTCTTTAATGTAATGCGTTACTTAAAATCTAATTAAAAAAAAACTATACCTAAAAATCAATTTAATTTAGTAAACCCTGTATAGACATTTTTAGTATGTGACTACTGCTTTATTTTGGTATCAAATTGTTTATTAAAACGGTAAAATAATAAACAGGGATGAAAAAACTTTTTAGAATGAAGAATAGAATAGGTGCTTATTTATTTAGAATTAACAATTCTGAAAACAGATCTGGCAGCACCCACGTGGCATACTTTTAACATAATTTATATTAAACCAAGAACCAGTGTCGCCTTCGAGAGAATATTTATGTCTGGCATATATATATATATATATATATATATATATATATATATATATATATATATATATATATATATATAACCAAACCATTCATTCCACCATCTGTGAAAACTTACGATATAATGAAGGTTTATTGGGAACACATTTAAAAAATACAAAGGAACTCAAAAAAAAAATTTTACTATACAGGGTGTCCAAGATAAGGATCCTAAGCATGGGGATCTCGGAAACAGTTGGAGATACGAGTTCGGTTAAATTAGAGAAAAGTTGCGCCATTTAGTGCTAAATTAAACGCAGTTAAAAAAATTTAAAAATTTCAAACACTTCCGGAGATTTCCGGAAAAAAACGAAATTTGGCAAAATCGTTTTTAATTTTTGCAGGCTTTATTTAAAGAGATATCAGAAAATAAAAGGTAGATTCTCATTGCCACTTTTTATTTTTTATAATATGGTCTAAACAAAATTTAAATCCGACGTTTCGTTTCTGAGATACCATCATGAACTTTCATTTTTTATATGGAACAAAAAAAAGTATCCCATGTATTTGATAGCATTTTTTATTACAAATTCAACGATGTATCACCCTTGCATATCGAATACGTAGTTCAAGTACTTTCCATAAGAGCTCCATGAGAACGAGAGAGAAAGGTATATCAGTTTTATAAAAGCCAATGAACTACACACTTAATATGCAAGTGTGATACACCGTTGAATTTGTAATAAAAAATGCTATCAAACACATGGGATACTTTTTTTTGTTCCATATAAAAAATGAAAGTTCATGATGGTATCTCGGAAACGAAACGTCGGATTTAAATTTTGTTTAGACCAAATTATAAAAAATAAAAAGTGGCAAGAAGAATCTACCTTTTATTTTTTGATATCTCTTTAAATAAAGCCTACAAAAATTAAAAACGATTTTGCCAAAATTCGTTTTTTTCCGGAAATCTCCGGAAGTATTTTGAATTTTTAAAATTTTTAAATTGCGTTTAATTTAGCACTAAATTGCGCAACTTTTCTCTAATTTAACCAACCTCGTATCTCCAACTGTTTCCGAGATCCCCATGGTTAGGATCCTTATCTTGGACACCCTGTATAGTTGTCAAAATTTAAATCAAATATCCTGTATATTATTACATATTTACATAGCATGGGCCAAATAAAGGTAAGTTACTGTTATCTTTCATATACCTCAGTCATTGAAATTGATCATCCAAATTTAAGATTGTGCATGCATTGTCTGTTCAAGCTAGATATTTTGAATTTATTGTAAAATAAAATTAATTTCAAAAAATGTTACAGGGATGATAAAAACTTACTTTTAATTTTTATTATTAGAGCGAAATAACTTCGAACACCCTGTATTTAAAATCGAATTTATATCCTAGTTCTAACAGTCTTTAAAATTAAAAATCATGGTTCTTGGGCTTAGATCGTGTGAAATTGGAATTGTTATCCGATATTTCGCATACGCCTGCCCGAGCCATCTTCAGAGATCCTTATTCCACGAGATTAGAACGCTAAATGAATGAATTTATATTATGTTATATATTTATGTTATATATATTGTAGAGAGGAAATTTTATCCACATTTCATTTCAGCAATAAAAAATGGAGGTTTTTATTCAAAAAAATCGGTCTGACCTTCAAATGACCTTGAAAAATTGACATCAAGGTCAAGGTCAGTAGTGCAGATAAATGGCCCCTTTGACAATTTTTATTTAAACCATTTTTTTGTAAATGGAATATTTTAAAAGATATTTGGATCTATAGATTAAAATGGCTCACCCTATATATATATATATATATATATATATATATATATATATATATATATATATATGTATATATATATCAACAATATATCTATGACCAAGAAAAAAAGCGAACTGTATGTCGTTTTAAATTCTTTGATGGCAAAAATTTTCTAAACAAATTGTTAGGTTATAGTGATGTTTATTATCTTTAAATCGTCCTTTTAGACAACATAAAATTTTATAAAAGTTTGAAGATAATCTACTTTTTGGGAAAAATATGTAAATATAACCATGTTAGAAGTCATTCAAAATAGCCAATGAAATGAAAGCATTTAGGGTCTGCGCATAGAGGACTTTGGGAACGAGGAGGTGAACTTATGTGAATTTAATATTGCTGTTTCATATTGACGGGATCTTATTCCACTTCTTTGCTTCGGTGGATCATATAAGTTAGGTTTGCAATCTGAATCGAGTGAGAATATTATTACTACTATTATTTTTTTACCTTAGGGATGTAAACCTTATTCAAATCCTCCATGCGGTCACTATAATGAATCTTCACAAATGCCATGTAGTGAGGCAGATCCTGCTTGTGCATCTCCATGCTATAAGGCCTGTCAAGGGGATTCCCAGATTGTTTACAAAGATAATTTATATTATGCCCAAGAGTATTATAGGGTATCCCCGGAAGAAAGCCAAATTAAATTGGACATAATGCAAAATGGACCTGTACAGGCTACATTTGCTGTGTGGACAGATTTCTTGAATTATAAAAAAGGTGAGTTTAGGACATTACGCCAAATGTTTTAAAAAATGCATATCTAATATAGAATACTATATACTATATACTACACAGTTAAAAATAACCTTAAATTTAATGTTTTTTGAATGTTGTAGACAATGTTGAAGATTGACTTAAATTAGGTTGTCGGGCTTGCATTGTCTTTATTTTTATTTATTTTTACGACGTTTCGATTAGGTTGTATCTCTAATCGTTATCAAGTATAAACTGAATGAAAGGTCGTAAAAATAAATAAAAATAAAGACAATGCAAGTCCGACAACCTCATTTTAGTCAATCTTCAACATTGTCTACAACCTTCAAACAAACGTTGGAAACCCGGTACGGACCCGGTATCAGCGACAAAACCAAAGCCTATGAGAAAATTAGGATCAAACTTGCCAAGGAGGAAGCCCACTCTTTATTTTTGCTACAAGCACGAGATAGCAACGTCATTCTTATTGGTTTCAGATTGAAATCACGAATACCAAGTAACAGAGCATGCCTTATTCTGGACAACGCTAGTAAAGCACTACTAAGAACACAAATAAATTATCACCGATGGCGAAAAGGCTTTCTTCTGGATGAAGCGACATAACGTTACGAAGACATCAAAGCCAAAAGTTTGTCAGATGGTTATGAGTCAATTTTCCATAAAATAGACAACATATGCAACAAGTTGAAAGAAAATATGGCGAGGAAACACCGAAATACACTAAAAAATCTAAAATCACATCAACAACCGACTCTACCTGAAACACCATCAAGAAAAATCATCATAAACTTATCTTCAAGAATACTTTCAATAGCAGAAGAACAACTACTAAGCAAGGGGCTTAATTCCACAGTAACACCAAAAAGTATGACTGTTCTAGACATCATAAGCTCTGTAGAATATATACAAGTCGACGAAAACCATTCCGACAAGTTTAAGTGGAAAATAAAATCAACTTTGGAAGACAAGAAAAATCCAGTTCAAAACCTCTCCAAGCTAGAAACATCAGCCTTAAAAGAACTTCGTAAAGATGAATCCATAAAGATTTTACCAGCGGATAAGGGAAATCCAACGGTGACAATGGACATCGTAACGTACGACTAAAAAATAGGACATATCCTAGAAAAAGGAAAATATAGACAATTACCTCGTGACCCCACCAAATCTATAGAGTTAAAAATCTACAGAACACTAAGGAAATACCAAGACCATATACCTGACAACCTACGATCGGCGCTCACACCACACTACAGTAAGACACCACATCTTTACGGAGTACCCAAATTCATAAAAAGAATATACCATTGAGGCCAATAACCAGCTCCAGAGGATCCTCAACAAATGTACGGCGAAGTTTCTTTTAAAAAAATCATACAACCTTTAGAAGGTAAGACGAACACATATGTTAAAAATTCCACACATTTCGTGAACATTATTAGCAGCATCAATCTAGAGCCAGACGACAGACTAATAAGCTTTGATGTGGAAAGTCTGTATACTAATGTACCATTAGGAGAATCACTAGACATATTCAAAACTAGACTTTCAAATGATACTACTTAAGCAGATTGAACCACGTTACCACTGGACGGGGTGATGGACCTTTTGGAGTGATACCTGCGTAATGCTTACTTTCAAGTAAAGGACAGGTTCTACGTTCAGGTTAGTTCAGGTTCAACATATATATATATATATATATATATATATATATATATATATATATATATATATATATATATATATATATATATATATATATATATATATATATATGTTGAGAGGTTGAGATATGTCGATGATATCTTAATCGTATGGAAGGGCAATGATCAAGAACCTAATGATTTCTTGAAACATCTAAATAACATTCGACCTACAATTAAGTTTACGATGGAAAAAGAGGTAAATGATCAATTGCCTTTCCTAGATGTCATGGTGAATCGCTCAAACGAAACTATTGAAACTTCAGTATACAGAAAGCCAACACATACTGGACAATATCTTAATCATAGTTCTAATCATTCTATGGTAACAAAACGTGGAATTATACGCAACCTCTATAATCGCGCTATATCTATGTGCAATAATGCCGATTCATTGGAAAAAGAGGTAGCAAATATTAAATCCGATTTACAACAGAATGATTATCCTTTGAAACTAATTGACGATGTTATAAATAATTTTAGAACAACGAACACTGGACAGCAAGAAACACATTCCTTCGGAGTCTAAAATTCAAAGTGTTCTATCTTCTGCAAATTGAAGAAAAGTTATAGAAAGCTGGGATCCCCCCTTGAATAGGGGGGGGGGGGGGTTAAAATTTTTTCAAAAAAAAATTGACGGTTTTCTAGATTTTACTTAATTAAAATAATTACAGGAAAAACTGAAAATTTAATTAAATGATGAATTTTGAAATTAAACGATAAAATTTTGTGACATTGAAATATTTGACAATACTCTTTTGTAACTCATGACAAGACTTATCGTGGTTAACTCGTTTTATGTAAATTTTTATTGGTAGTCCAGTCCTAAGTCTGGATAAAATGTGAAGGGGGGCTAGACGAGCCTCAGAATGCAATAAAACATTTAAATTCCTGCTGCTCGAAGCGACACCTTCTGAGTATAACTTTTATGTATAAAAGATGTCAGGGAATAAAATTTTTAATTAGAAATTTAATATACTGAGGTACAAGAAAGTTATGAAGCTTTGGATGTAGGCGAAATGCTGCTGGAGGCGCCCGCTGTAATATATATCGAAACTGTAATCAGATTTTGATTTTTCATCCTAAAAAATCCGAAAATACGCAATTTAGTGGAAACAAACTATTATTAAGATAAATATTCACAAAAAGTTTTTAAAAATGACAAATTTGACACCTTGTATTGCGGAAACTACTAATTTTTGGACTAAGGTAAATTGGGCTAAATCCTCATGTTTTAGCATCAGAAATTTGTACTAGAGTTTTGTACAGACCTTTTAGAGAAATCGGCTTATTTTCTTGGAGATCATCCATCCATAAACCTTCAAAAATATGCTTTTCGTCGATGTAACACTTTTCTTTCACTAAAAAATCTTTATTTTTTAGGAGTTTATGTTGAAAAACTGACATCTAGTTATTTGGGAGACCAATCCGTTAAAATTATTGGCTGGGGTACCGAAAATGGGCAAGCCTATTGGTCAGCAGTTAATTCGTGGAATTCGGAATGGGGTGACGCTGGCCGTTTCAAATGGTTGATTAATAATACCGACAGTGCCATGGAGTCCCAAATTTATGCGGCACTTCCAATTCTTTAAAGTAACAGAGCAGATCGAAGTCGCAAAAAGACTATGAACAAAATTGATAGTTTAGTTGTAAATTGGAAAAAATATTGCTATTTTAAATAAATTTGTTTTCAGTGAATAAACAAGAAAAAGAAAATATTGTTTATCTATGAAGGTGAAATAATTTTTGTTATACAATAATATCAAATCTTTGCCACATAGTTCGTCAACAGGATCTAACTGTACTCGTAAAACTGGTCTAAGTTAACAATAAACTAATTTACTAACGTGATTTGCCTTTCAAACTGATATAAGAGGGTTTAAGTTGGCAAGTGTAACAGTAAATCTACCAAGTTTTGATTCAAGGCGGCAAAAATGGAAAAATGTGTTTATTTTCGGGAAACAACTATTCCTCTAACCAATTCTAAAGATTTATCTCCAGGTTTTTATCCTTAACTTTCCTATATAAAGATTTGTATCATAGCAGACTAAATATTTGTTTTCTATAATTCAATTTAAAACTTCTTCTTCTTTAGGTGCCATGTCTGTATTCAGACGTTGGTGGTCATCATGTTTACAATTTCCTGAAATCTTTCTCTATCGGCTGCTGCGCGAAATAGTTCTTCTACCTTGCAATCACATCACTGCCTGATGTTACGCAGCCATGAAAGTTTCTTTTGGCCTATCCATCTTTATCCTTCCACTTTTCCTTGTATTATAAGGCGAAGTAGCTGGTATTTAGGTCCTCTAATTATGTGACCGAAGTATTCTGTTTTCCGCCTCTTTATAATGTTCAAGAGCAGTCGATCTGTATCCATCATTCTGAGAACATCATCGTTGGAAGTGTGCGAAACCCATGATATCTTTAGGATTCGACGGTATCACCACAATTCGAATGCTTCCAGTTTGTTTAGCGTTGTGGTTTTTTAGTGTCCATGTCTCGCAACCGTATAATAGAATAGACCATACATAGCATTTCAGGACCCTTTTACGAATATGCATTGATAGGTTCCTGTTGCATAGAACTGGTTTCCATGTCATAAAGGCCTTCCGCGATATTTCTATCCTAGCTATTATCTCTTCATCTGAGTCCCCATTTACATTCAACCAACTGCCAAGGTATTTGAAATGGTTTACATGTTCTATCCTCTTCCCATCGAGCCAAAGTTGACATTCATCTACAGTAACCTTTCCAACTGTCATCCACTTTGTTGTTGAGATGTTGATTTTAAGGCCTCTTCGGCAGCTCGCTTCATTGACTAGGTTTACTAATGTTTGGAGATCCTCGATGCTTTCTGCAAGAATGGCCGTATCATCAGCAAATCTAATATTGTTGATTACTTCTCCGCCTAGTCTTACTCCTTCTTGTTAATTTAATAATTTAAAACTGGTATTTGTAAAATTCTCAGAATCACAGAATCTTTGATGTTCAGTTTAGTGTGGTCTACAACTATGAATAAAATAGGTACTTTTTTTGTGACCTTAAAACTCAGCTCGAAAATTAAAACTGAGAAATAAAATTTCTATTAAAATATTGAACCCACTTCTAAAAAAGCGACAAAAGCGAAAAATATTATAAATTTTTATATGAAATTGAAATTTGTGAAGTTGCGCTAAATTATTACAAAATGAAACAATCCACATAGCATGAAAAATTGCAGTAGACTTTCAACAAGCTTTTGAGAAAATTTTGAAACCCTACAAAATGCTTTCGTAGAATCCTGCGGTAATTACCAAAAGTGTGCAACAAATACTAACGGAAAAATTGCGTTTAGGCTTTCAGGAAAGCATAACGTAAGATATTTTGTAAGCTTAATTCAAAATCCACGCCAGTTTTTGAAAGTATTTACTTGGTATACGAGGTTTGTCCCAAAAGTATCGAGGCTGCATTCATTTCTCCGCGTCAAAACTTCCAAGTGACCTCTGTGGGGCATGGGCGTCACTAGTAACTCTTCACGAACTCGTTGTAATGCGCAGTTACCGACTGGACGTGTTAGTTCGTGAACGGTGTGCGTTTGTTTACAGTGTCTTTTTTTCGTTCGTCGCATTTTGTTATTGAAAAAATGACGGAAAAATTAAATCAACGAATTTGCATCAAGTTTTGCTTTAATCTTGGAAAAACTTGCTCGGAATTAATATGATGAATAAGGCATTTAGAGAGGAGTATATGAGTAAAGCAAGAATAAAAGAGTGGTACAAGCGGTTTAAAGATGACCGCATGTCAGTTGAGAGTGATTCTCGCTCTGGCCGACCTTTGAGCGCAATAACACCAGTAAATGCCGAGCGTGTGTGACTTGCAATTGAAAGAGATCGTCGGTTGACTATACGCGAACTAGAAAGTGATCTTGGAATACCAAAAACTACTGTTTGGAGAATTTTAACCGAGAATTTGGCAATGGCTCGCGTGTGTGCGAAATTCATCCTAAAATTGCTAACGGCAAAGCAGAAGAATCTTCACTTTGAGATCGCTCAGAACCACTGAGAAATGGTTTCTAATAATGAAAATGTACTCAAGAAGATTATTACTGGTGATCAATCGTGGATTTACGGCTCTGATCCAGAAACAAAGCGACAGTCTTCACAGTGGAAGCATTCTGAATCGCGAACACCAAAAAAAGCACGTCAAAGTCGGAGCAAAGTGAAGACAATGTTGATTGTTTTCTTTGATTATGAAGATGTTGTGCACCACGAATATGTGCCGAGAGGTCACACAATCACTAAAGAATACTACGTTGAAGTATTGACAAGATTGCGTGACGCAGTTAGAAGAAAACGGCTACAGCTTTAGACAGCGCATTAATCGAACCTTGTACAGCAATATTTAACAAAACACCAAGTTGTACAGCTTCGCCAGCCTCTGTACAGTCCCGACGTAGCTTCCTGCGACTTTTGGATCTATCCCAGATTAAAAATGCCCCTTAAAGGACACCGGCTCGATGACAAAGAGACTGTTGAAACTAATGCGACGAATGCACTGAAGGCAATTCCGAAAACTGACTTCCAGGACTCCTTCGGGAAGTGGAAACACCGCTGGGAACGTGTTATTCAATTAAATGAGAACTACTTTGAAGGATGTCACTCAACGGATGATAAAGAATAACACCAATGCGGAGATATGAAGGTAGACTCGATACTTTTGGGAAAAAACTTCGTATATAACCTGATACGAAAGCTTTCTATAATCTTTCAATGAATATTTCTGACAGCTTTCGTGGAATCTTTCAGACAATACCTAATGTCCGGGACAAATACTAACGGAAATATTACGTCCAAACTTACCAGGAAAGGATAAAGTAAGACTCTTTATAAGCATAAGAGACGACTCATGTAAGGTTCTGAAAGTTTCGACTTGGTATTTATTATCTTACACTAAAGAATTCTGTAATCTTTCAAGCAATACTTGTGAAAACTTTCATAGAAGCTTCTAGTAATTATCTAATGTCAGTGACAAATATTTTGGGAAGGGTTCCGTCTAAGCTATCGATATTCTCTCAGGAAAGCCTAATATATATATATATATATATATATATATATATATATATATATATATATATATATATATATATATATATATATATATATATATATATATATTAGGCTTTTAAAACCCAACCTCTCTCTGGAGATATTTCCGCCAAGTAAAGAGGATTGGGAGGGAGAACAAAATCTTCCGAAAAATGAATCCTGGTGGTATAATGATGGATCTCAACAAGATGGAAGAGCTAGAGCCGGAGTGTTCGGCAGGAGCACAGGAGTCAGAGAGTACTATACCCTCTCGGACAATGTGCGACAATTTTAACAGCGGAAATTTATGCTATTCGACAGTGTGCCCATCTTTGTGAGAGGGACATAGACAGGAATAAAGTAATAAATATTTGCTCAGACAGTAAGGCTGCGATATTGGCACTGAAGTTCAGTGTCGTGACTTCGCGACAGGTATTTGAATGCAAGAATATACTAAATAGTATGACAAGGAAAGGCTGCACAGTCAGACTCGTATGGGTCCCGGGACACTCGGGCATACGCGGAAATGAGGAAGCAGACCGTCTGGCAATGTTGGGTTCGGTGACTGAACCGTACGGACCCCAACCAATATTACCTGTCCCAATTGCTATTGGCAAAAGGGAAATAAAATCGTTGCTGACAAGTAAATTTATTGAATCGTGGAGGGGAGCTCCTAGAATGAGGTGTGCTAAGGTACATATAACTGGACCTAGTGCACGGCGTACTAAGGAGCTTCTCTCCTTGGGAAGAAAAGAGCTGCGAATTGTGGTGGGATTGTTAACAGGACATTGTCACCTAAGGGGCCATTTTTATAGAATCGGTGTCGAAGACGACCCGACATGCAAATGGTGTTTGGAGGAGGATGAAACTGTTGGATGTGTTCTCAGAGAGTGCCCAGCACTCAACGGACCGAGGCAGAGATATTTTGGAGATACAATTTTGTTACCGGAAGTAGTTAGGCAAGTTCAACTAACGAGGCTGCTTGGATTCGCAAAAGGGATCGGCCTCGAATAACCTGCAGATATGGTGGGATGTAAAGAGTCCAATGGAGGCCTAAGCGTCGATGATATGGTATCACCACCCCTTTTTCATTCATTCATTCATTCATGCACTCATTCAAAGGTTTTTTGGCATTTTTGCAATAACAAATTGACGAAAATGAGCGCACGAAAGCTCAAATTGTAGGTTTTTAAAATCTCTACAACTTTTATTTGAATTTTTTTCCCAAAATACGTTCCTTGACTTGTAGATTCAAAAAACCTATTCTAGCCAACTTTAAACCCTCCCCTCTTGACCCAGTCTAGTTTTTGCTGTTACATTTACACCACCTCTGGATCTAGTCCATCTCGAAATTTACATCAAAAACAGCACTAATTTTTACCTATAACTTGGACTAAAAGTATTTCTCAATCTTTTTATGGAAATCACATTTTGTCAAGCGTTCACTTGACGCCGACTTCAAAAATTTAAATTTCATATAAAAATTTATATTGTTATTTTCTGCTTTTTAATGCATTTGTAGAAGTCGGTTCAATTTTTTTATAAAAATTTTTCAATTTTTGGTTTTGAATTGAGTTGAGTTTCTAAGATCGCCAAAAAGTACTCATAAAAATTTTATTTAAATTCGTTGAAAAAAGGCTCCAGGTTCACCCTTTGAATGCAATGAAATATTTTTAAGTATTATTATCTAGTATCAGGGTTGCGCCATCTGCAGTCGGTTTTACATAGCTTAAGAAATTGATTTTAAATATTCCTTTAGCTAAGCATAGAATGTGAAGAAATATTTAACTCTTTGGAAGAGATCGATTGAAGAAAATTATTACTGACAGAAATCTTACAATGTTTTTATACACAGGATGTAATGACATTATTTTATATTCAAAGATGTAATTCCTATAGCAAACATCAACATCCAGATAAAGGGTATCCTGAAATCATATGAAAATACTAACTTATGAACGAAAAGTTTTTTATAATGCTATATGTATATTAATAAAATACACCAAAATATAAATTAAATTCCAGCATTTTTAGGAGTTCTGAAGTCCTGCTAGCTGCCACTGGAACATACCACACATTATTTATCCTTTTTTTGATTGATTAGCTACCAAATAATAACGCTTAAACAAATTAGTTAAGCTACTCTTTAATATACTGCTTATCTTATCCACAGTAATGTTTATTAGAGTTGCGTTTTTATTAATCGAACTTTTTTATGTGCCACCGTCGACCAGTTTAGGTAAAAATCAAAAATTATATAAAAATAACCTAAAGTTGGTTAAAAAAGAATTAAAACGATAAAAATTAATAAATGAATCCAAAAATTTGAACGGATTTCGTGAAACAAAATGTTAAAATTTGTGCTATTTGTTAAATTTTTGGCGACGACAGCACAGTTGCAGTATCACCCGCTATCTGATGAGTATATATCATGGATTAATCAAAATCAATCTACATGGAAGGCTGGAAAAAATTTTGATGTATCTGAGTGGTTGAAAGTAAAAAATATGGCAACAGGTAAAAATTTAAGTTATAGGTATACTTTTGAGGTAAAACATCATAAATGTGATTAATAGGCAAATGTGGAATTGTAATTTTTATCGTTTATTTTATTTAGGAATTTTATCCATTTCAGTTAAGAGGATATTTCAATGTTTGTGTTCACAGACCAACAATGAGTGTTTGGTGGTGATCCACGCGATTCTAAAAATACAAATTCTGCATTTTCTTTTCCTCATTCCTGAACTTTTCCAATATCCTATATACAGTGTGACCAGTAGTCCGCATCATATGCGATTTTTTTATTAATAGCTTTATTCGAAATTTGACTTTGGCATCAATTTCTGCTTCGATCGAGATGAAAATTAAGCAAAAAAATAGTAGTCACGTGATCAGCATTATTTGTCAAATTTTAATTTTTTTTTTAAATCAAAAGTGATGTTATAACTGAAAATATCGTTATTAGAAAAAGTTTTTCTAAATGCAATTTTTAGCCTATATGTAAAATTCCAGCTGTATAAGATAATTCAGATTTTTTGCCTATCTTTTGTAAATTGTATCACTGTTGCAAAATAATACTTAACGCAACCTACATAAAACTTTTTAGTTTTGACAATGCTTCATCCCAGACATATTTTGTTTAAAGTACCGCCACATTAAATGTGTTTTTTTCGACAAAATTCAAATCGGACTATTAAAACTTGGTCACATAAGATAATTTCATTAAATAACTATTTTTGAAAACGTAGTTTGTGTCTAAAAGTAATACACATTATAATTAAGACAAACAAGTACACAGTGTCAACAGTAGTCTGCATCAGATGGAAAATTAATTTTAAATGCCTTTAATTTTTATACTATGATTTTTTTTTTAGAAAAATTGAATATTTGCAATTAAACTATTTTCTTAATATTAATGTGTATTACTTTCAGATACAAACTACGTTTTCAAAAATAGTTATTTTATGAAGTTACCAGGGTCAAGAACAAATAAATTCTGCATAAAAAATCTAAATTATCTTATACTCTTTTATATTCTAAATACAATTTTGCATATGGGCTCAAAATTGCATTTAGAAAAACTTTTTTTTAATTACTATTTTCGATATTTTGAGATATAACCTCATTTTTGATTTTTTTTGGAAAAAAATTAAAATTTGACAGATAATGACGTGACTACTATTGACTACTATTTTTAACCGACTTCTAAAAGAAGGAGGTTTTCATTCGTCGAGTATGTGTGTTTTTTTTATGTATGTACACCGATTATTCCGGAACGGCGGCATCTATTTGAATGAAATTTTTTACGTTATATTCAGGAAGTTGCTACGGTGGTCCCATATTTTTTTGGACGAAATTGGAGCAGTAATATCCAAGATGGCGCTGACAATATGGCGGCCAAAAAAATTTATTTTGTCGAATTTTCTCGAAAATTGGTATGGGGGAATTTTTGGGGTCGTCCACAATCTGAAATTATTTTTTAAAAATTCAATATAACGGACAAGAAAATTTAAATTTGTCTGATTTCCTTTAAAATTGGTGTGGAGGAATTTTCGGGGTAACACATAACGAATCTGAAATTATTTAAAAAAAATTCAATATGGCGTATCCAATATGGCGGATAAAATATTAATTTTGTCCGATTTTTTTCAAAATTGATATGGGGGAGTTTTTGGGATTCCGTATTACGAATCTGAAATTATTTTAAAAAAATCCAAGATGGCGGATTAAAGATTCTACATCTCCCGATTATGTCTAAAATCAGTATTGGGTTTTTTTAGTGTTAATTATGAATTTAAAATATTTTTTGAAAAACTCAATCGGGCAGATTCAATATGGTGTCCTAAAAATTTTACATTTTTCGATTTTCTCCCAAACTCATATAGGGGATTCTTGAAAGTATAAATTATGAAATTAAAAGTATTTTTTCAGGAGTCAATATAGCGAACTAAAAATTTTGCATTTTTCGATTTTGTTCAAAAGTGGGACTGGATCGTTTTTGAGGATGTAAATAGCGAATATAGGTCTAGAAATTTTAAATTTCCGGATTTCATCCAAAATTGGTACTAGGGGCCTTTGAAGAGTTTAGATTTAGATTAGATTAAGACTTCAAATATTTTTTTTGAAATTCAATATAGCGGATGCAATATGGTGGGATGTAAATTTTACCTTATTCGCATTTTTTCAGATTTGGTATTAAAGGGTTTTCGGGGTCATGTACTATGAATATGAAGTTAATTTTTTACAACTATTAGGTTGATAAGATACAATATGAGGGATAGAAAATTTTACATATTCCGATTTTGTCTAAAATTGATATTCTGGGGTTGTTGAGGCGTATACAAACTCAATATGCAGTATAAGATATATCAAGCTAAGAAATTTACATTTCCATTAGTACTTAGTTCAAATAATTTATGGATATCATAATGAATTCTAAAATTAAAAATAGAAAAATAAAATTTTTATAAAAAAATTGAACCGACTTCTAAAAGAACGCTAAAAAGTTAAAAATAACTATAAATTTTTATGTGAAATTGAACTTTTTGAAGTCGGCGCTAAAGAATGTCTAAATAAAATAAATAACTACTAATATATTGAAATTATGGTAAGAAAGCAATTACAAATAAAGTATTTTTATTCTGTTTATACAAATCACATTTTGTCAGGTATTAATTTGGCGCCAACTTCAAAAAGTTCAAGTTCACATAAAAATTTATAGTTATTTTTCACTTTTTGCGCACTTTTAGAAGTCGGTTCAATTTTTTTATAAAAATTTTATTTGGTTAATTTTCATCTCGATCGAAGCAGAAGTTGCTGCTAAAGTCAAATTGCGAATAAAGCTATTAATAATTAAAAATCCCATATAATGCGGACTTTACAGGTCACACTGTATATATATATATATATATATATATATATATATATATATATATATATATATATATATATACACGTCCGCTTCGCCAATATTTTATTCTATTTTATTTTAAATTACACGGACAAAAACTTATCTACATATTTGTATATATATATATATATATATATATATATATATATATATATATATATATATATATATATATATATATATATATATATATATATATACGGCTTTCACGGATTCCTCCGTGTGAGAGCAGTAGCAGTGGATGTATTCCACATTATGCCGTTGTAGTGCTGAAATCACATTCAGTAAACGTACAACTACATGAAACTCCGTGCATAAATGAAGTAATGCAAACTTCGTTCCATCATAGCCTTTCCGTGTTAGAGGTTGCACAGTTTGTATAAATTGCTATAGAACACAATTTATCCTATCACACCACCATCGAGATGATGGCCCATCTGTACCACCATATCGAGAAAAAAGTCAAA
The DNA here is from genome assembly GCA_034092305.1 of Diaprepes abbreviatus. Lineage (NCBI taxonomy): Eukaryota > Metazoa > Arthropoda > Insecta > Coleoptera > Curculionidae > Diaprepes > Diaprepes abbreviatus. The sequence continues at coordinate 1,157,941 of JASJET010000072.1, read as the reverse complement.
ACTTATCCTCCCCGCTGTTGTGATACGGCAGAGGTACATGTTTCGTCTCTACTAGACTCATCAGGGTACCGACATGCACCTGTTTGTGCAAAGGACAGATCGGAAGGAAGTATGCAACACTGAACGCGGCTTCGCCGACCTCCCGCCGGATAGCATATATATGTTTATGTGGCTTTCATGGATTCCTCTGTGTGAGATGCAATAGCAGTGGATATATCCACATTATGCCATTGTAGTGCTAAAATCACATTTAGCAAACGTACAAACTGGCGGGAGGTCGGCGAAGCCGCGTTCAATGTTGCATACTTCCTTCCGATCTGTCCTTTGTTCAAACAGGTGCATGTCGGTACCCTGATGAGTCTAGTAGAGACATAATATGTACCTCAGCCGTATCATTGTAGCAGGGAGGGTAAGTTTTGACTTTCTTCTCGATATGGTAATACAGGAGGGCCATCATATCGATGGTGGTGTGGTAAAACAAATTGTGTTCTGTAGCAATTTATACAAACTCTGCAACCTCTAACACGGAAAGGAAATATGATGGAACGAAGTTTGCATTAACTGTTCGCATTTTACTTCATTTATGCACGGAGTTGCATATAGTGCAATTATACTTTTTCAAGAACAATAAGCTTTAAAAGTTTAACTTATCATATATGAGCGTTCCATTTTGTATATAAAATGTGAAAAGATTTTCCATATTAAGAATACGAAGTACAAATTTTTAGATTTATGTGTGTCATTAAAGAAGTTTAACTAAGTTAAAAATATGTTTCTTTTATGTTTTAGGTGCCTGGCGCCATTCCTTTGATACCAGTAGACTAGCATCGAACAATATTTTTAGTGAAAATATAGAAATTCCTGAATATTTTGACTCGCGTGAAGTATGGCGCAATTGCGAGTCTCTGGGTCAAGTTAGGGACCAATCTCATTGTGGTTCTTGTTGGGTAAGAAAAACTGTTTAGTGAGAATATACGAGTGTAGCGGGAACTGGTAACACTGCTGTTGCTAGGTGCCATCTGACATATACATTGTAAAGTTTAACATTTTAGACGGTATACGTACTCAGCATGTTTTGACATACGGACGCTATTTCTGTTGTGTACAGTAATGTCGAAATTTCATCTCAACGATATTTTATGCCAGAAGAGGCGGTTGATGCGTTTAAAAACGATGTTTTGGCGAGGCCATCTTCACAGTGGCAAAAATGCTTTTCGAATTGGTTTAGACGCATGCAAAAGTATATTGATCATCGAGGAGAATATTTTGAAAAACACTAAAATCATTATCAATGATAAATATTTGATTTTGTTCGTTATTCTCGAAATAAAAAACGGCTATTCGCGTAAAAATGAAATTAAAAGACAAACTAATTTCGAATCCTTAAAATTTATTTAACTCTCTTTAGGTCATCCATAGAAGTACAAAAATAAAACTCATTTAAACCCCGCACTTCCAAACAGTGGCCTAACTAAAAGTATGTGCGCCCTCCGCAGATTTTTGAATGCACCCTACTATTTTGCAGCCGTCTGGATCCTTCACATTTATTCATTTTCATCAAGGGATTTGAGAACGCCCCTGGATTGGCTGCGCCCCCCATACCACCGGGTCCGCGGGGTCATTTGTTTCGCCACCACTTTCATATAAAGGAGCCCTCCACGATTTACACCTCTTATGGACTAATCAAAAGTTATATTTGATTAACACAATGTGTTTTCCTGCGCATTCACCAACTACTAAATAGGAAATATATATTTAATTGTATTTTTCAAGACCTATTCAACGATATTAATAGAAATTAAATTTTCAACTTTTTCTCAGAAATTAGCTGACAATTTTCAATGAATATATAAGTAGAGGAAAGTCACCAAATATGGAATAGTATCCCTAAAATGGAATGCCAGAATTCTCTTGCAGATTAATACAAGGCCATCTTTTATTTCATTTACTTACTTCATCTCATCATTCCGGTGAATGTCGTCACTATGGTAGGGGTGTCTTGTTGAAAAAAGTATAATAAAATCAAATAAATTATCTTGTTGTCTTTTTTCGCCTGTATACACAGAAATCATGTTGAGGGTCAAGCAGTAATCCGCTAACATGTTTGAGGTCCATTTGGCACTATATTGCTTCTCGATTTGAACAATGTGCTGCTAAAATCTTTTGCTGTGTACGTCTGATATATATATATATATATATATATATATATATATATATATATATATATATATATATATATATATATATATATATATATAGCGAACTAAAAATTTAACCTCCCTGGATTTTCCGCAAAATTGGTACTAGGTGGTTTTTGAGCGTGCAGATTAAGACTTTCAAATAATTTTTGTTTAATTTAATAGGAAAGACTAAAAATATTATATTTTTCTAATTTTGTCCAAAATTGATAATTAGTGCTATTTAAGAATTGGGAACGTTGTGATTTCAATAAAGGTCGCTAAGAAGTGGCAACCGTGCAGTTTAGGTCGGTAACAAGAAGGAATTTATCAACTTTAGTCGATAAGAAGCGATATGCAATATTGCCACGTTCTGAATGGAAATCCAAGAATTTAAATTGTTTTATACTTGTTACAAAGGCATGTTATAACATTTTATTACTGATATTCAATCATTCGCAACATTGAAAAGTTGTGTTCATTTTATGAGCGTCAAAATTATAGCATTGGAGTAACGGTCTCGTGTCTATTTAGTCAATGATAATACTCATAGTTGCAAACACACCTTTTCCGAAATAAAAAATTAAATCTTTTCAGCTAAGATAATTTCTATCCCAGCAGCATTCTATTATTTTATTATTCGTTAATTTTCATTCTAAAAATTAAACTTTCAGTTACGTAAAGATTTGTTTGTACGAATTTTATTTCCTGCTATCACATGTTTACGCAAAGCAAAAGCTTAAAAAATTTATTGCCCAAATGAGACTCATATATTTTCCAAATGTCTACACGTCACACCCATAAACAGCTTGCAAAAATAAAAAACAAACACATATATATTTTTTAGGCTATATAACTGATTAATTTTGACATAGATTCTGTCTAATATAAGTTTGACGTACACTAAAATTACAAGAAATAATTGTACTAAAAGAATTTATACAGGATGGTTCACTGTCAAAGGAAAACAGATCTATTTTTAAAAAATTATCAGTTTTTATTTATTTTGTGTTTTCTAAAGTGTCTTGCAACCAAAAATTAGTTTTATATACCTGAAATATTATTGATTCAAGTAGCTTCGTTATATGATCAACAGTTTCATCGCCCTCTAGACACCGTTTACATGCTAGATCATCCGTAATATCAAATTTATGAAGATAGCTTCACAAGTGAGTGTCATGCTAGTAATCTTATTACCATTCGAGGTTCTTTTCTCATTCCTCAGCAAATCTGACAAGTTATATGTTTCTTGTGTTCCTTGGCACACCTCACATCTACTACATTTGCTTTCCAGCAACAGTTTTCACTTTCTCTTATCCACAATAATTAGAACAGAAAGAATTGTTGGTGCCCGTAAGGTTCAGGAGCGGATCCCATTTTAGCCAAACGATCTGTTTCCGTGTTTCCGTGTATACCAGAATGACCAGAGACTCACACGAGTCTAATTATGAAGCCGTTCCTTATCAGATTATTAAGTACATTCTTGCGTTTAGACACCATTCTTGAAGCTATAACATTAGACCTCAGTGTCAATAGAATAGCCGTACTGTCCCGGAATGTACATTTATGATTTCATTTTTGTTTATTTCTTTCCCACAGAGATAACCACTTTGCAGTATAGCATAAAATTCTGCCTGAAAGATCATTGCATGTTGTCTAACAGAGTAAGACACGAAATATTTCTGTAGATGAACGACCGAACCATCTCATCAAATCCTTTAGCCATGAGTTCTGGCGTCTTCCTACTGATCGTTTACCCTGCACTGTACCCTCTATTATGAGTCGGAGTAACTCGTATCTCTCACCTCACAGTACATGACCCAGATATTTTATCTTTCACTCTTTGATGGTGTTCAGCAGTTCTTTTTGTTTACCCATGCGCTGGGGAATTTCGTGGTTGATGATCCTCTGCACGCATGAGACTCACAGCATCCATCTATATATGTACATCTCCAAGACCTCTACTCTTTTTTCTATTTGTGGGTTCATTTTCCAACTTTCGGACCCATATACTAAGACAGGGAAAACGCAACATCTGATAATCCGTGTTCTGAGCTCTAGACTGTCTGATATTAAGTGTTTTCCCCGCTTATTCAATTCTTGACAATATTTCTTTTTTCGGGTTACACTGGCTATTAATATTAGCTCCCAGGTATTTTATTGATGTTGCCTGTTATATTGTTTGTCCCTTAACATGTAGATGTACATTTATTGGCGTCTTTGAGAAAACTAATATTTTAGTCTTGGAGACATTTAGATGTAAGCCGAACATTTCGCTATGACGAACCACGGAATTTATTATATTTTGTAGCTCTTACGGTTAGCTGTTATTAATTGTTCCTACCAAAAGAGTTGCGTTATCCCATTGACAATTTTTTTGCTGTTGACTGTTTATCAATTGTCTACCAAAATCTTTGAAATAATATACATTTTTTAAAAAATTGCGCACTGGTGGTTGATTACCGGAATGTTGATCTCCTTACATGCGAAATAAAGCACCTTTCTCAAATCACTGCAGATAAGTAGTACTTTTCTACCTGAAATATTTTACAAAACTTTTTCAGAGCAATACCTCATGCTTTCAGCACCGACTCAATTGTTACCAAAGTTAGCGACGACATAATATGGACAATTGTGGAAGTTTTACATTGTTTGTATTGTACGACAACTAAGCATACTTTCTGTGTTTGAATAACTTAATATTTAAAACAGAAATACTGTGTCTACGACGTATTAACACTTTTAGGCTGTGAGTGCTGCAGCAACAATGTCAGACAGGATATGTATTCATTCAGGACAAAATATGCAAGTTTATATATCAGCTGAAGATTTACTATCGTGTTGTTGGCAATGCGGGAAGGGATGTCTTGGTGGAGAAATTCCAAGAGCCTGGTGGTATTGGCAAGAATATGGTAAGAATAATTTTAAGTAAATTTAAAAAGTAAGATTTCCTATATCATCATGAACTTTATGGAGACGATTTAAATGTCGGTACAGAGATGTGATACTACATTTACAGGCGTCAACTAACTTTATTCAACACAAAGATAACACTAAATCAAGGCTCTTACTATTGGCTTATTCGCGCAATTCGCTTCTTTATCTAATACTGACCATCACTCGTGCCAAACCAATAATAATGATATGACTGCCAGCCAGTTGCTTTTAAGACCGTTCCATACTTCTGGTATTTTCTAGAAACATCGGGTAGCGAAAGTTCGAAAAGCGACGGGTTATTTCTCGAACACAGGGGTCATCTTATAAGCAGATTCGGCTACGGGAGGGTGAAATTTGGAATTATATGGGTTTAAATGGATACTTCCATTATTTTAACCTCTAGGGGGTTGAGACTTTGTTGTTGACTGGGCATCCCTAGACACCTCCACGTGATATTGCCAGATTGTGCACAATTTCCCTAACTTATGCAGAGTGACAAAATCGTGCTCCGGTATATTACAAATTACTTTTTAAAATGATGTCATTCATTTTTTCTGAAAAAATCATCTCACAAATCTTACGTCTCAAGAAGTTTTCGACATCATTTTCGCATTTAGAGACCAAAAATTAACCAAAAACCGCTTTACTGACTGTAGGGGATTGAGACAAAGAGTAATTAGTGGACTGTATATAGGTTGATTGCGAAGATGAGAAATTATACAAATAATGCGCAAATACAAAATACGGTGACAGCGTGACACAAATACTAAAATGGCCTACCTTGTAGTTGAAATCACTTCATTAATTTCTTCTTGGTGACCACCAGGATAATCCCAAGCTTCACCATACAGGAACCAGGAATCGGGGACACTGTCACTGTATTTTGGAGTAGTTTTTGAGGCGAGAGTTAATATGTTTGTGAGACAAACGATAAACCTTTTCGATAATGCGAGGGACGTGCAAGACGTCGAGTACTACACTACACGACAATTACTGTACTACTACACTGTCCCTTTTTACATTTGTCCAAATGCGCGAGGGCCAGTAAAATGTGTCACGTGTGAACGCGAGTAAAATTGAACTAAAAAGTAATGAAACCTAAACACTGACAATTACCACGTTTTCAAGAAATCTGAGAAAAATCATAATTTTCTTGAAACTTTGAAGACTTCTACCGCCTAAACGAAGCAGTATCAGATATAACTAAGTTGGTTTAAATTGGCTTATTTTAACGTCAAGAGTCTGTCATCAAACGTTAAACAAGTATTTCCGGGAACCCTGTATAATAATGATATGAAAAGATACCAATCCATTTAGAATTACTTTTAAAACAACTCCTCCAGTTAGTGGAGCGTCAAAAAGTGCTAAGTAAATAAGTAAAACTACAATTACGAAATTAACCGAATTTTTCCTTTAGTTTATAATATACTGACTCATAAAAACACACCTTTTGTAAGTAAACAAAAAGATTTAATTAAGCATAATTAAAATTCGTTAATAAATCTCAAGGTTTGAATGTTTTTATGTTACGAGTAATTTAAAATTTTGCATAATTTATTTGAACATAAGGAATGGGTGTTGATATTTGTTTAAATCACTCTAATAAATTTTTTATTTTAAATATAGGAATCGTTACTGGAGGCCTTTATAACTCGTCTCAAGGCTGTAAAGATTATACACTTCCACCATGTGCACATCATCTTAAAACCACTTCTAGATTAAAGTGCGATAATTTGAAACTAGAAACACCAAAATGCGTTAGAAAATGTTACAATTCCGTTTTGGATTACGAAATGTCGTTGACATTCGGAGGAGAAGTACAACAGTTCCTTAATGAGAAAGAAATTCAAATTGAGATTTTGATTAACGGGCCTGTAGAGGGAGCAATTGATGTTTTTGATGACTTCTTTAATTACAAAAGTGGTAAGGGAATATTATATTCAACTAATTGTTGCCTGAAGTAACAATTAGTTGAATTACAATAACAACAAAATAGACATAATTTCTTGAAGTTTATCAACAAATTTAATGAGTAAAAGGAAATATTCAAATTCATGATTTTAGGTATTTATGAACGTACCAGCAATAACTATATTGGAGGACATGCCATAAAAATTCTTGGATGGGGCACAGAGAATGGGGTACCGTATTGGCTGTGTGCTAATTCATGGAACACCGATTGGGGAGACAGAGGCTATTTTAAAATTATTCGTGGAAAGAACCATTGCGGGGTTGAAGACCAAGTTTTTGCAGCTGTACCGGTACTATAAATGTTATTGAAATAAAGAGTAATAAGTAAATTTTTTGGTTCTTTTATCCGGAGATATATTATTTGTATGGCATTTTTTACATTTTTTAGAATTACCCAAACTCATAATTTATATAAATATATGGGATTGCTAATTTATATAAATATATATATATATATATATATATATATATATATATATATATATATATATATATATATATATATATATTATTTTTGTTATTTTGTTTTTTCTTGGGTATAAGTTCTTTATCCAACAAAAAATCTAAAACAATTTGACGTTTCGTCCTCTATTTAAGGCATTTTCAAAAATTTTTTGTTTTTTATTCATTTTCCATCCTAAAAAATATTTTTTATATAATTAAAAAAAAATCATATAAGAACGTGTCTACAATTTAAAAAACAAACAACACTTTTAACACTATTCAAATTTTTAACGTTTTTTTTTTAAATATAATAATTTTATCAGTACGCACCTTGAACATTTTGTTTATTAATTAATCATGGGGTGCGACTTTTACGTTGCCAATTTAGATCCTGAGGATACATGGAATGCAAGTTTATCTTATTTTTTATATTTCACAATGCAGCAAAAAAACCAAAAAAAGCATACATTTAATTTTATATTTAAGAGGATATTCAATTCTTGATTTTTATTAATAGGATCGATAACTTAATATTTTTGTTTAAATTAGGCTGGTGTAGATGTGGCTCAAATTTCCTATGTCTATTCTGTCGTTAACATACATATATATATATATATATATATATATATATATATATATATATATATATATATATATATATATATATATATATATCTGAATTTATCCCAACTAGTTTCCGAAAACAATATCGATTAAGTGGCTATTGTTATTGATCAGGCAAAAGCGTGCTCATTTTCTGGTGTTTTTCATTACATTGGCCAGTGTCTCGGGCGATATCGTTGCCATTTCGGCTGGAATATTGTCTTTGAGCTCTTCTATGATCTTTGGCTTATTGGCTTAAACTTTATTCTTCAAAAATTCCCACAAAAAGAAATCTTGGTGGCTAGTCAATATCGCCTGTGTTTGACACCACACGTCCCGGGAACTTCCGACGGAAATGTATGTGTATATATGTGCGTAGAATTGGGGTCTGTACACTGCGATCTGGTAGATCTATTGTGCTCCCTATGTCTACCAAGGCATAACGGTTACCTTATCTGCTAGAGCAGGTCCTCCAGTCTTATTTCCCTCAAGAACCTTAGAATGTTGGACGGTTGTTGTGTTCCCAAGAACCGCATCCTAGGGTTTTCTACAGCGCCGTACTCTGAAAGCATATAAATAGAGGTTTCGTCCTTTTCTTCACAGAATTTGCACTCTTCTCCTTCTACCAGTCCGAGTTTCTTGAGGTGCTCCTTCCGGTGGCAATGCCCCATCAGCACCCCTGTCAGAGCTCTGAGTTGGTTTTTACTTACTTAAACTTATGTATTCTTTGAACCTCTTCTGATCGTGGTTCCCAAGAAGTATCTTGCTTGCTTCAATCCTTGCAGCTCCGTCCAATAAATGGATCTCCTGCTTTCTTCTTCTATCTTTAGTTCTTCCAACATTACGCTGCTACTGATTCCATGGAGAGGCATTGGCTCCAAAAATGGTGTCTCAGCCCCTTTCCTCGCGAGCCAGTCTACTATTTCATTCCTCTCTATCCCGGTGTATCCCGGTACCCGCCTGAGGATGACTTTATTTTTCTTATTCAAATCAATTAATTCCTCTAGGCATTTCCAGACCATCTTGGAGCTGATAACTTGAGAGCTCAGCGCACTGATGGCTGCTTGACTATCCTTCATGATGACAATCTCTTTTCCGTGATAGTTTTTCTCCTTGTTAAAGTGAATACATATCCTAATGGCATATATTTCTACCTGGAAACTTCTTGGTGACTTACCCAAGCTTTCATAGTGTCTGGTGCTGGGTCCATACACTCCTATTCCAGTTCACTCCGTTGTTTCTGGTGTTCCTGTGCCATTCGCTTTTGTGGCTCAACTTGGTGCTGAAGTTTTTCACAAAGTTGAAGTTGTTGATTTCTCGATAAGAGATTGGGTTTTCGTCCTATAAATTGTCTTCTTCGCCATACTCTCTATAAGTATATGTACAAGTATGAGGTTTAGGATTACTTGCATGGCGGCCGTTGGCCAGGTTTTCATTGCCCTGGTTATGTACGCACAGTCCAGTCTTTGAACTTCCGAGAGGTTAGCTCTCGTATTAGCCAGACTAGTTCTTTTGCTCCAGATCACTGCCCCATATGTGATGATTGGTCTCACTATTGCAATTTACATCCATTGCACAATTTTTGTATTTGTACCTCATCTTTTTCCCGCAAAGTTTCTACAGACCATCAAGGGTTTAGTAGCCTTTTTAATTACTTTCTTATCGTGCTTGTTCCAGAGGAGTTTTTTTTATCTAGAATCCATCCTAGATGGAAATAGTCCATTGTTGAAGCCACAGTGTGGCATGTGTGGCACCGTCTTGTTGGAACCAGATATTTTTCAGACCTTTTTCGCACATTTGCGGCAACACGAAGTATTCTAACAACCACCGATGTCGATCGGCATTCATTATCTCACAAGCTACGAAGATGAATGGCCCAATGATGGATTTTAAGCCCGGTTCAAACAATCACCTTCTAATCGAGCAATGGTGTTTCGTGAATTATGTAAGGATTATCAGTGTCCCAAAGGCGGCAATTCTGTTTGTTGAAGGTTCAGCTTTAACAATTCCATTGACGCTATTCGCGTAAGTTAAGTTATGCGGCTTGTCTTTCTCCAATAATCTTCGAGTCAACTGCACTTTGTATGGGAACATGTGGAGATATTGCTTCAAAATTCTCCTTAAAGTGGTTCCACTGGTGTTTAAATGTTGAACTCGGCGGCGATATGGGACATTTTGATTTTCAGCAACACTCTTCCCAAAAGCTTCGATGTTTCCATTGAAACGACGTGGATGCGGTCTAGCAAATTGTTAGCGATTTGCTACAGACCAGTGCTCGAAAAAATTTGACTTTAAATGACGAATTGTGTCGCTTTTACGCAAAGCACAACTACGATATTTTCGATGATATACACGTTGAGTTAACACAACTGAGCGATTATTTACAATGTAAAGAGCCACTATTTCGGCGTATATCGAAAAGTGGTTGAAATTCTACTGAATCCACATTTACAAAAAGTGACTGCTTCCGCCGATCGGTTAGAAATTGTCGAAGTTATTGAATAGTTCCATTGACCATATTAAAATGGTGCACCGTATATATATATATATATATATATATATATATATATATATATATATATATATATATATATATTTCTATCGGTTTATTAAACTTACATGATACAAAAAAGATTCTCACCAAAAAATTTAAATGGAATGCCCTGCATATTATTGCGTATTTTGGTAGAGTGACTGTTATGTTTCGTATACCTAAATCAAGCCGTTCTTGAGATATTTAACTATTCTTGAAATTGTAGATCAAAATTTAAGAGGCGTACCTGCCTTGTCTATTCAAGCCAGATATTTTATATTGTACTTGTTTTCGAGTAAAATCATTACCATTCATTGTAAAATAAAATTGATTTAAAAAAATTATTCTGTGTTGATAAAAACTTATATTTAATTTTTATTATCTTTAAAACCAAATATCTTCCTGATTTTAAATGGAACACCCTGAATTTGCATATGTCTTTGGATTTTTAGGGTTTATTGTTATCATGTTTAAGCCGTGTCCTCTTAGAAACACTTTATGGCGACACATAAAGTAACTCTTCTAACCCCATAGAGTGAAGCTCCCTGACGTTGCCTCATAGGTGCAACGACGCAAAATAATTCTACGGTAACATGGTCTAACTTAAGAACAACGGTTTGTAATTTCACCAAATTTGTGAAACCTTTTGTTTGCTGGCAACCTCCTTTTGGATTTTAATTTGTAACTTTCCTGTCTACTCCTATAATCGCAAATCTCTGGGAATGTTGTTTTTCTCGGTAATGTTGTCTGTTTATCACAAGCAAACAATTCACCGAACAGAATAGCACATGACCACGTTTACACAAAAAATATCGCAACAGTTTCCCTTAATTTCACTAATACAAATTTGAAAAGACTTGAATAATGTCAGTTTTATTAACAGACTTCTGAAAAAGGGAGGTTTTAAATTCGATCGCTTGTTTTTATGCATGTAAAGGGTGTTTTTTTATAGAGGTATAGAACTTTTAAATGGAATAAAACAAAGATGAATTTTTTAAATTGACATGAAATTTACTTTATTCGAAAGATAACCTTCTGGCATTATAATTTAAATATGACTTCTGGCATATGACCGTCACGACTGGCTCGGACGTAGTCTAATCTGGAGGTCCAATTTTCGATGACTTTTTCCAACATTTGTGGCCGTATATCGGCAATAACGCGGCGAATGTTGTCCTCCAAGTAATCAATTGTTTCGGGCTTATCGGCATAAACTAGCGACTTCACATATCCCCACAGAAAATAGTCTAGCGGCGTTAAGTCGCACGATCTTGGAGGCCAATTCACGGGTCCGAAACGTGAAACTATGCGGTTACCAAACGTTTCCTTCAATAAATCAATTGTGGCACGAGCTGTGTGACATGTTGCGCCATCTTGTTGAAACCACAGCTCCTGCACATCATGGTTGTTCAATTAATGAACGAAAAAGTCAGTAATCATGGCTCTATAGCGGTCACCATTGACTGTAACGTTCTGACCAGCATCGTTTTTAAAGAAGTACGGACTAATGATTCCATCAGCCCATAAAGCACACCAAACAGTCAGTTTTTCTGGATGTAACGGTGTCTCAACATACACTTGAGGATTATCATCACTCCAAATACGGCAGTTTTGTTTATTGACGTATCCATTCAAACAAAAGTGAGCTTCATCGCTAAACAAAATTCGCTTATGAAAATCGGGATCAACGGCAATCTTGTTTTGGGCCCATTCACCGAATCTACGCCTTGCTAGGTGATCGTGTGGCTTCAATTCTTGCACGAGTTGGATTTTGTAAGCACGGAAACCAAGATCTTTCCGCCAAATCTTCCATAAAGTGAATGGACACATATCCAATTCCTGTGCACGATGGCGGATAGACTGATTTGGGTCTTCCTCTACGCTACGCTCTACAGCAGCAAACTACTTCTGTACGCACTGTACGACGTCTCTGTGGATGCGTATTATCATTTAGAGTAAACGTGGTGCGAAAACGTTCCATAGTTAATCGAATTAATTGCTCTGATGGACGATTATGTTGACCGTAAAAGGGACGTAGTGCGCGATACGTATTTCGAACAGAACCATGATTTTCAAAATAAATTTGCACAATTTGGAAGCGTTGTTCAGGCGTCAGTCTATTCATGTTGAAATGCCAAACCAAACTAAACATAAATCACTTGACAGCTGACAAAATGGCCGCCAGTTAAAAAAGTGTTGCCAACTTAAAGTTTTATACCTCTATAAAAAACACCCTTTACATCAATTACTCCGGAACGGGGGGCACCGATTTTTTGCATTATGCTCAGGAAGTTGCTGCGGGGATCCTATATTATTTTGTCCCAGATTTGTTAAGTAAAATCCAAGATGGCGCTGATAATATGGCGAATAAAAAAATTAATTTTGTCCGATTTTGTCCAAAATTGACATAGAGGAGTTTTCGAAGATGTAAGTTACGAATTTAGGATTATTTTTAAAAAATTCAATATGGTGGAAACAATATAGCGTACTAAAGGTTTTACGTCTCTCGATTTTATTAAAAATAGATATAGGTGGTTTTTTGAGGACATAAATTACCAATTTAAAATTATTGTTAAATAATTAAAAATGGCAGATCTAATACATACGGCGAACAAAAAAATTAACATATCTCGATTTTAAAAATCAAAATCTCAGTAAGAAAGAAATGAAACCTATCTGCAGTGTTTAAATAATTGTCTACATGTTATTCTCCTTTTAAACAGAAAAAAAAGGAAAGAACATACAGAAACAGTTTTTTCTTGCAAATACAACTATAGTCCTCTCTCCGTACGCGTTTCGACCATCTCAAAGTCTCGTCATTGGAGCTGTATCGAACCGAGACCAGAGTTGTATTTGCAGGAAATAAACTGCTTCTATATATTATTTCTTTTTTTCTCTGTTCGAAAGGAACAGATATAGATTTTATTTATTTCTTACTGAAATTTTGATTCTTGAAAATTTCGCACTACTCCAGGGGCCCTATCCTCGAACTGGAGAACGTGAAGTGAACGGTGAAAAGGTGGCGAACGCGTATTCTTGAAATGTTCATCACTCATATCCTCGTTCGCCCGGTGAAAGGCAAGCGAACGATGAAACATGCGCAAATGAAATGTCAGCCGCTAAATGACATATTTAACACACGAATTTCAAAAAATAAAATAGTATTAAAAATTTTTATTTTATTTTTGGTTCTTCAAAATAATTCGTCATTAAAAAAAATAATATGTTGACGAACCGTTTTTTTAAGACGTTTTATTTTTTGAAAAAACAGTTGAAACGTTAATTAGGTGGTACCCCGATATTTTTAATATTTTCAAATTTTTTAATAAAATATCTTTAGAAAGTTGCATATGTCTCGCATATATTAAGTAAATTTGAGATTACAGACATATAAAATTATTACAGGAAATTCTGTTCGTAATTCAATTGTATGAGCATGCTATTTAAAAATGTTTTTCTAGAGCCAGTTCTGCTTATGGATTTAACATAAATACTTGTGTCCATAACAGCCGAGTATCTTAGTTGTAAACAGTTAAATCCTACATAATTCTTTTCACGACGCAACTTATAATAAATTTGAGAAATCACAATTTGTAAGCTATCTGAAACTTTTATTTAAATAAGTAACAAATTTTATATTTAAATTATGTTAACTTCAGCACTTAACTTAATTAGACTGTGTTAAACATTATACGACACTACAATTAAATAAATATTATGATTATAATTTATCGGGACATATAAATATGAACCCTACAGACCAACGAATGAGGTCCTTTAGCATAAAAACCTTATTAATGGTACATTTGATCTTCCAGCCTCTACAAATCTTTATTAAATAAAAAAATATATATCAAAAGTTGAATGTGAGATCCGCCAGTATATTTAATGGACGTCTTCTGTCTGGCCTTTGGTTTCGGTCTCTGGTCATAAACAGTTTCTCTATCATTGTTCAAGTTTCAGGTTTTCTTTCAAATTTAATTGTCAGGACAGAACATCATGCAGAAAAAGGGTGGTTATTTTGTGAATTCATACAATAAATAACTGATTGGATAGTTTCCGTAGTGGATTGGGAGGATGGCTTTTAGTCAGACTACGTAGAAGAAAGAAATCAGTGCTGGCTTTCTGCAATTACTGTCAGTATATTATTTTATATATATATATATATATATATATATATATATATATATATATATATATATATATATATATATGATTGCTGTTTTTCTTGATATCCCTTTTTCTTTATATATTAGAATCTTAAAGTACTTGGCTCTTTGTATGCATTTTTGTTTAACGGTTCTAAAGTATCAATTTAATATAAATTTAATCCAGGCAAAGTACAAATATTTTAATGGCAATCAATAACTTCACAAAAATAACAACAACAGCACTATTTTTTTTTTTACTTTTGACGCTTAATTTAATGTACCAAAACTATTTCTTGCTTAAAACGGCAACAAAACATACCACGGACATTTTCGGTCTGACAGCTCAATTCAATCTGTCACCCATTTTATTCTTTATTCATATCTGGCAACATTGCCTTTTCAAGAATACGACAGTAACTGTCAAAAGTTCACATCGCCATTCACTTCACCTTTCACATCATACTTTCGATGATACGGGCTTAGGGAATACATAAATGTCGTTTCCACTGGTCCAATTTTTCGGTCTGACATCGAAGTCTGCACGTTTTTAATATCCTGCTGACATGCGTCGGAATTTATATTTTATATGGCAGTTAAGATGGTTGAAGCGCGTATGTAGGGAAGACCAGAGTTGTATTTGCAGGAAATAAACTGTTTCTATATATTCTTTGTTTTTTCTCTGTTTGAAAGGAGAATAACATATAGACAATTATCACTATATTTTGTTCAAAATTGATACTGAGGGGTTCGGAGAGCATAAATAACGAATTTAAAATTATTTTTAAAAAAATTAATATGGCAGATGCAATATGGCGGTATAAAAATTTTATATTTTCGGATTATTTCCAAAATTGGTACTAGGGGGTTTTGCGAGGGTGTAGGTCAAAATTAGATTAGGAATTTAAGATTATTTTTTTGAAATTCAATATGGCGGATTCAATATGGTGGGTTAAAAATTTTACCTTATTCACATTTTTTCAAAATTGTTATTAGGGGGCTTTCGGAATCGTAGGTTACGAATCTAAAGTTAATTTTTTACCATTTAATATACATGACACATAAAATATGGGAGACTAAGAATTTTACATTTTTCAGATTTTATAGAAATTGATATTGGGGGGTTCTTGGGGTGCATATTACGGATCTTAAATTAATTTCTTTAAACTCC
Organism: Diaprepes abbreviatus; assembly: GCA_034092305.1. Taxonomy (NCBI): domain Eukaryota; kingdom Metazoa; phylum Arthropoda; class Insecta; order Coleoptera; family Curculionidae; genus Diaprepes; species Diaprepes abbreviatus. The sequence goes on along the minus strand of JASJET010000072.1, from coordinate 1,141,957 downwards.
ATATGCAGGGTAAAATATGTCGTACTAAAAAATTTACATGTCAAGTTCTTTCGATATTGGTATTGGAGATTTTTGGGGGCCTAGGTTACGAATCTAAAATTAATTTCTTAAAACTCAATATAGCGGATTTATCATAGGAGATTGAATATTTGTTTGGTTTCATTTCTTTCACAACTGGTATTTGGAGAATTTCAGAAATAAAGACTTTTTTATTGTCCAGTTTAGTGTGATCTACAATTTTGGATAAAATACATAATTTTTGCGATCTTAAAAACTGAACTCAGTTCAAAACTAAAAATCTAAAAATAGAATTTTTTTTAAAAAATTGAATCGACTTCTAAAATAGCGCTAAAAAGCGAAAAATCACAAAAAAAAATTTTACATGAAATTGAAATTTTCAGTCAGCGTCAAATTATTACTAAAGAAAATAAATAACTACTAAAATGAGATACATAAAAGCTACTGTAAGAAAGTCATTACAAATAAGGTATTTCTCAATCATTTTATCTGAATACATTTTGGCAGATATTAGTTCTGCGCCGACTACAAAACTTTGAATTTCATACTGAAATTTATAGTTATTTTTAGAATTTTCAGGCTTTTTTACAAGTCGGTTCAATTTTTTTACAAAATTTTATTTTATTTATCTTTTGTCAGGAAATAAGGAGGAACTTTTGAATATATCATATCATTTTTTAAAGTTAGTATAACGACTGACAATCATTTGAAATTTCATGAAGCTTTGGATATTAATAAACGAGTTACGGTTGTTATTCAGTCAACTTGATTGAATCGTACCATTCAGTTTCCTTCTAGTTGGAATTGCCTTTCATAGGAATACGGTTTTTAATTTTAAAAAGGTGCGACGGTAAAAAGGAATACAAAAATCTATACTTATGAAGGTCGTTGTCTTGTCTCACTGACTGACATAACAAAACACAGCCCAAGTTGTTAAAGATAGAATAATGAAATTTTAGAGAAAGTTTGGCAACACCATATAGAGGAAGGTGATCTAAAACGATGACACCCCAAAGATTGTAATTTTTGTTTGATTACGTAACAGAGTTCATTTTATTCGATAGAAGAGATATCGAATTTAAAAATAAAACAATACGATTGCGTCATTTTATATCAAGTAATAAGTTATTATCAAAAAATAAAGACTTCAAAAACTCAGTTTGCCCTGATAGGGAGCCTGAAGCAGGTAAGCCATCACTTTAGAAGAAAGTTCTCGGCTCTTTTTAACGAGTAAGGAAAGTTTTTATCACTAAATTGTACTTCAATAGATTCTATGGCTTAAGCCTTGATCCTAACACCTCCCCTTGACCAATTTGGTAAATTAGGTTATCTAATTGAACGTTTTAATTCAACTTTAGGTATTTTATATAGGTAGGTATTTGTGTTACGAGTAATGTCTCTATCTTCTTCAGAATCTCAATCGCAGAAATACGTTTCTGGATAATTTGGATTCGGGATGTCCTCGCTATGTGAACTGGTCATATTGCGGATGGTATTGTTACGATTTTCTCTCATCCTTACATGGTCTTCTTGACAAGGCATCTGCATTGTTATGTAGTTTTCCTGGTCTATGTTTGATTCTAAAATTTTATTGTTGTAGTTTTTTAAGTCACTTGTCATTTGTTTTTCCAGTTGTTTCATATTTAGGAGCCATTTATGAGCTGCGTAGTCTGTTCTTATTAAGAATTCCTGTCCACACAAATATTTAATAAAATGAAAAAAAAAAAACATCTTTGATTATAGAAAACAATTCATTTCTGGTAGCCGCAATAATTTCTTTCGGGATTTGAGTGACTCAGCTGAAATATTCAATAACTCGTTCTTGGTGATCCTGTATTTGAAACAAAACAGCTCCTATTTTCTATGATTTTATGGGTAGCCTAAAATTGGACTGCCTCTAGTTTCTGGAAAGCTTGATCACAATCAGAATTCCATTAATAAAAAATCTTTTCTTCAGTATGGTTGGGCAGGGGTAAAGAAATATTGGCAAAACCTTCTACGAATCTTCTATAGTATGTGTATAGCTTCAGAAAGCTTCTCAATTCATGTTTGTCACATGGGCAGGACCAATCTTATATGGTTTTAAGTTTTCTTTCATTCATGTGGATTCCCTCTGGTGATGCATTTCCAAGAAATTCAACTTTTTGTTGGAATGGTAAGCACTTCTTGAAGTTAAGTCGAAGGTCTTTCATTTTAGATTCTAAAATATTAGTTCTTGGTGTACTTTTGATTCCATCCAATCTACACTTCTTGTCGTACTTCTCCTAGGTCTTATCGCATAATTGAGTCAATAATATTCATTTCTTGGCACACTTCTCCTACGCCTTGTCGCACTTCGCCTATCTCTTTCTCTTTTGCGTTTATCCCAATAGAATTTGATAGAATCTTTCTTGTCCTTGTACAATGACCTCTTCTATCCATTTGAAAAGTTTACCTTCATCTTTAATGTAGGATTTTTCGTCGTTTTTCCCGTGAGGACTCACTTGAAATTAATTACACTTAAGTTAGTACTCACTGTTTTAAGGAGATATGTCATAAACCGGATAAAATTCAGCCTAAGGTTTTTGATAGCCAGTTAACTTACTGAACCATCATGTTACAATACCTGAAGTAAGCAGGTCACGCTGATAGTTTTGCACTGGCTGGTTTGACACTGTCTCGTCTAGCCTGGACTAACATGTTATATATTTCAATATATTAGTATTGTAGCATAAGTCATGTACATAGATAGAATCAATAAAGGAAGTTCCTCTTTTGGTGACGTTCTTCTACTTGCTGTTTTTCTTTCAGACGATATTGTTCTTCTTTTTGACGACGTTCTTTTCCCTATTTGTTATCTAGTATTTACCATAGAAACTTCTGGAAGATTGTCGAAAACTCTGTTCTAAACTTCTTCTTTGATGTTAAATTTGATGGCTGCTTTTTCGCTAGGTTTTCTAGTTTCTAAATAAAATGTTCTAGAACTTTGTCAAAAATTAGGTTCTAAGCTTCTTTTTTGATGACAGATTGGATGGTAAAGTAAAACATAAATATAGTGCCGTACTTCTGGGCATGCGCACTACAAGATGATCAGCTGGTCATAGACAGAACCGAACTTTAAAAATCTATTCGGTGGTGTTTTGGCAAAACGTAAGTATCTTACTCAAACGCTGTTAAGTGTCTTACTACAGACCCTTGATCCGATGCATATTGATGATGTCAGATATTTGTAGTAGGCGTCGGTAAACAAGGGCCGCTTATTAAGTATCAAAGTATATTATATATCTTGAAAACGTCATTTTTTTATTCAGCGTAGCATTCTTAAGATTTATTAACTGTAATGTCTCCGATTCAATCAGATCAACTTTTTCTCTCACAAATCCACTCAATCCACTCAATTCAAAGTCCGGTAATGCTTCCAACGACGCTAACGACTATCGATCAGTGCCGCATTGGCAAACAGCGTCGCTAGGTCTAGGCTTTTTACCGCTACCTTCTGTTTGAAAACATCGCTATCCGTCAGTGTCCCATTAGAAACGGAAGCGCGAACATTCAGCTACAGAAAAATGTAGATTTGTTCTTTATGAAGTTTTGCGTCATAACATAGCCACAAGCCGCACACGTAGCATTGACCTAATTAAATATGGATCCACCTGCGGATATTTTCGGCTTACTGCCGGTAAGTTCAAATTTATAATTTAGAGAACTGTCAGATTGAACTTATTTATTTTTCTATAGGGTATATAAATCATAAATATAAAAATAGGCTACAACTGGCATATGAAAACCGAATGTCTTAATATTATCTTTAAAATAAAACGAATTTCCAATTTTATGTTTCAAATTTCTGTTTATAAAAAATTTAGCAGGCTGAGGCGTAGAAAAGGACATATGTTTACTAATATAGAGAACTGTCATATTGAACTTATTTCTTTTTCTATAGGATATATAAGTTATAAATCTAGCTGGCATACGAAAACCGAGTACCCTAAATTATCTTTAAATTAAAACGAATTTCTCAATTTATGTTTCAACTTTCTGTTTATAATAAAATTACATGGCAGAGGCGTAGAAAACAGATTATGTTTATTAATTTGAAAAACTGCTGAGTTGAACTTTTTTCTCCAGGGTATATAACTCCTATATATTATAAAAATAGGCTGCAGCCCACGAGCTGGCATACGAAAACTGAGTATCCTAAATTATCTTTAAATTGAAATAAATTTATGTTTCAATATTTTGTTTATAATAAAATTACAAAGCAGAGACGTAGAAAAGGGATTGTGTCTCTTAATTTAGGGAACTGTCACACTGAACTTATCTTTCTACAGGATGTATAACCCAGAAATATTATAAAAATAGACTGTAGCTGGCGAGGTGTCATACAAAAACTGAGTATGCTAAATTATCTTTAAATTAAAACAAATTTCAAAATTTATGTTTCATCTTTATATTTATAATAAAATTACGAAACAAAGACGTAGAAAAAGGAATACGGTTATTAATTTAAATAAATGTCAAATTGAACTTATTTATGCTATATTTCAGGGTATTTAACTCATAAATATTATAAAAATAAACGGGAGCTAGCAAACTGATATACAAAAACTGAGTATACTAAATTATCTTTTAATTCAAATGAATTTCCAAATTTATATTTCATCTTTCTTTTTATAATAAATATACAAAGTAGAGACGTAGAAAAGGAATTATGTTTATTAATTCAGAAAAGTGTCATATTGAACTTAATTCTTTTCCTCCAGGGTGTTTAACTCATAAATAATATAACAATAGGCTGTAGCTGGCATACGAAAACTGAGTGTTAATAAAATTATCTTTAAATTTAAACTAATTTCCAAATTTATGTTTCAACTTTTCGTTGATAATAAAATTACAAACCAGAGACATAGAAAAGGGATTATATTTGTTAATTTAGAGAATAGTCGAATTAAATTGACATATTCTTCTACAGGGTATATAACTCATAAATATTATGAAAACAGGCACAGCTTGCGGGTTGGAATACGAAAACTGAGCCTCTTAAAATTATTTATTTCAAAATTTATGTTTTACCTTTCTATTTATAATAAAATTACTAAGCAGACACGTGGCAAAAGTATTATGTTAATTAATTTAAAGAATTATCGTACTGAACTTATTTATTTTTCTATAGAGTACATAACATTAATATTATAAAAATGGATTGCAGCTGATAATCTGGCACACGAAAAGCGAATGTCTTAAAATTATCTTTAAATTAAAAGGAATTTTAAAATTTATATTTTACCTTTTTTTTAAAAATAAAATTACAAAGCAGAGACGTAGAAAAGCGACTATGTTTATTTTTTAAATAATTCGTTAAAAATGAGATTATTTTTGTCCATCTTAAATTTTAAAAAAACTTTTACGAAATCAACTAGGTGTGTGTTCGCCTTTCTGCCTATCAGAGTATTTTTCTTAACGATTATATTATTGTATATTTTAAGATTAGGAACTTAGTTGGTTTATTGGTTGGTTGCACTTGTCAATTTACGCCATTTATTTTCAACTTACTAGTTGCGTTTACAGGTACATAAAATGTTTAAAGATTAATAACAAATACAATATCTAAGAAATTTTAAGAATATGAACCTGTGGAGCAAACTGTCATCTACAAAGGCTTCAGTACTTAAAGATCACCTTTCGACTATGAAAATTTCCATTGAAAAATGCTACGCGGGTCACATAGTTTGAATTAAAGATCGAAGATGGAACAAGCAATTTTGCACTGCAGACCACAGATAGTCAAAAATTTGAGAGGAAGAACAATTATGAGATGATATGATGTCTCTAAAAATATTGCTAATTTATATTGGATAAGAGCTGCATAGTACAGAGAAGGATGGCGAACACCGAGTAGGGCCTACGCCCAATATTGGGCGCCACAATGCTGAGAGGAAAGAAGATAACCTACACTTTCTGTACAGTCTGTAACATCTGGGAGAAGAATTGCGATTTCCGTTGCATATAGCTCTGAACCAATAACAATAATCCAGTCGTCTGTCAAAATCAGTTTCTGAAAGAGCCTGGTGTAAAACTACAGGATAGAGATACACCTTAAAATCCCTTAAAATTCGGTACACTGTAGTGCAACTTATACCGAAGTCTAAAGAAATGTTTCTGACACTCAAGTGCCGATTCGCTTGCATATACGCGAGAACGTTTGTAATGTTGTCTTTATGTCTTGGACATCTCCTCAAGGGCACTGGAGTGGAACGTACTTTACCTGTTTCTCTGAGACGTGTTGCCAACCGTCGAAACTCTTTTAGTATATATAGGGTCTTCGTTCACGATACCTAACAGCATTTGCAAAACACTCAAAATATACATAAAGTATGTCGTAAGTCTCGTCATTGGTATAAGATATTTTTGAAAGATGTAATACACAAGTTGAATAACGGTAAAATTATAAAATTCACAAAAAATGCAAAACAAAATTTTGACGAGATATTTGTCTTAACAAAGCTTCATTTAAGTGACATATAAATTCTTTTCATTTACTGGAAATCTGCCGATTTTGTTTTATAGCTTACCAAATAATTTTGTAATAATACTAAGGACGCTAAGTACATTAAAGGCCATAGTAATTGAATGAACAGTGGAAAACGCACATGAAAATGTTAAAAAGATTTTCATTATTTTTCACGTCAAGCTTGACTACGAACCTATAAAAACAATTGCTTTTTCCCGTTAACGTGTTATCAATTATTCTTTTGGCTATAATTCCGAAACAAAGATATCGAATTAATTTTTTTTACATTTTTTCTTGCAAATTTGTTCTACTTTCCGAATATGATATGGAAACTATGTCTTTCTATTTAAAATTTCGGAGTAAAATTGGAAAAAAGAGAAGGGTTTCAAATAAGGGCCCTTTAGCATGAGCCGCGAAAATCTTTCTAATATAGCTATCATTTTGATCATAGCAATTACGCCCCTAGCGACAGAGTTAGGAACTTAAAAATTATTTCAGGCAATTTATTTTGGCCACTTTCCTTAACGAGAGTTTTTCTCAAAGTTCCTGGACTATCATTTCCTGAGATATGTCACTACCCATATATATATATATATATATATATATATATATATATATATATATATATATATATATATATGAAGTAAATTGCGATCAGTAAATGCAAACCACGTTCCAATCATATCCTTTCCGTGTTAGAGGTTGCACAGTTTGAATAAATTGCGATAAAACACAATCCATCCCATTCCATCACCATCGAGATGATGGCCCACCTGTACCACCATACCGAGAAGAAAGTCAAAACTTACCCTCCCTGCCACAGTGACACGGCAGAGGTACATGTTTCGTCTCTACTAGACTCATCAGGGTACCGACATGCACCAGTTTGTGCAAAGGACAGATGCAAAAGTGGATGCGGCTTCGTCGACCTTCCGCCGGATGGCGTATATATGTTTATGCGGCTTTTACGGATTCCTCCGTGTGAGATGCAATAGCAGTGGATATATCCACATTATGCCGTTGTAGTGCTGAAATCACATTCAGTAAACGTACAACTATATGCAACTCCGTGTATAAATGAAGTAAATTGCGATCAGTAAATGTAAACTTCGTTCCAATCATATCCTTTCCGTGTTAGGTACCCGTATGAGTCTAGTAGAGACGAAACATGTATATATATATATATATATATATATATATATATATATATATATATATATATATATATATATATATATATATATATATATATATATATATGGTAAGGAAATAAAACTTTTTTTGATTCTGTCAAGCTTTCGAGAATATATTTATCTCTTCTTCAGGACATCTCTATAATTATTAATTAAATAGTTGGAGTATTAACCTAACTTATAAGTATTAAGTAATTCACCAATGTGGTTTGAATATCATACAAGTACACGTTTGAAAAACAGGGGGAAAATCACAACATTAGCACTTTTGAACTGTATTTAAAGGCATATTTTTGATGGGTTTGCAAAAATTCTAGAAACCTCGAAAACAGCCAAACGTCCTGCTTGACTATTCCACCATTTTATAGTGACACCTGTCATGTGTCAATCGGGAAGTGTAGTGGGTGGTGTAACTAGTGGGGGAAAATACGGATACCGTAAACAATGGTGTAGTCAAGCAAAAGATTTAGCAAAAATAGAAATGGAACTCAGACCCTCGATGTCACTTTTTTTATTCATGGGATTACTTTCTTGGTTAATGTGCACCATTTCAAGGAAGAACCTTTGTGATAAGCAGGAACTCTTTCCAGAATCTCAGTACCATCCCAGTTAATATTGTGGTCTTGATGAAAGACATGTTCAGCCAGAGCACAAGAACGCAAACCTCTATTAATGTCACTACGATGGGAAGTAAGTCTGCCTTTGAGGCTTCTGGATGTATATATATATATATATATATATATATATATATATATATATATATATATATAGAATATACTTGATTAAAAGTCTTGTATGCCACTAAGAATGAGAACTAATCGAAATAATATTTCTATGAGGACACGTCCGAACCCAGACAGTTCTTTGTAACAATATTTTTATAAAGACACGTCTTAATTCAGATGGTCCTTCGTTAGAGTATTTTGACAAAAAAGTGCTTTAATTCTTATTTGCGTTAAATTTATTTTCGAACGAACTTATCAATATTTAATAAATGCTTTATAGACAATTTTTTATTATCCTGGAACATGACATCACAACCTAGTCAAATATCACTTTAGTATTTATTTTGTTGGTTCAATACAAATGGTAATTTAAATTTGAATAAACACATCCCATTTGCCTTTAAAAGCACGCAAACTTTAATGACAGTAAATGCCATTTTCTATCAGCGACGTAGAAAAGATATAGGTTATACGAGGAAGGTTCGATAAATCAGTGATTTTAAATTAAAAATTAATAAACAATAAAAATAACAATATTTTATTCATAAACTAAGACTTACATGATTTTAAACTTATCAACTTATTCAAGTAAAAAAGAAAAAATATGTTGGTTAATAGATATAAAATGTTAAAATAATATACAGGATTATTCACGCTATACGGCACGGAATATTGCCGCCAAAATATGTGACTTTCAAAAAGTTTTACTTTTGGGATATATGGAGGTCTAATATAGTTAATCTGTAAAATTATTTTCATATTATACAGGGTGTCCCAAAAGCTCTGAAAGTATCAAAGATCTATCGTTTGACTCTTGGTTTCAATAATGAGGGTTGCTACCTGGGGCATTAAAATCCTTTTGTGGGCCCGAGTACGGTGCCAAATTTAAATATAGAAAACAGACCAGATTTAGAAAATTTTTATAAAATAGTCATTGTTTAAATTAATTAATTAATAGACAGAATATTAAAACAATAATATAATAAGCAAAAAATATTTAGATAATAAATTAAATATAATAATAATTATATAATACGTACATAAATATAATAATACACTTCATTATAAAAGGGAAATTTAAAATATAGACAGACAACAGAGCACCGACTAGCAAGAACAAAACCCAACACACCACCATGAGACGTCTAAATAAGAAAATTGAAAATCATCGAAAAGATATGGGACATCTGACTGAGTATATCAGGGGTACGAGAACAACTAAACTGGAAAGACGAATTGAGGAAATCATGAATCGTGTCCGATACTATTCGCAACAAGATCCAGCGAATGCTACTGGTCAGTAATGCCTCGACACGCTGAAATTGAAGCTTTCTATTATTGCAGGATGGCTAAAGAAATACAAGACCAGCAATTACCGAAAACGAGACAATGCGCTGTTCCAACGATCAGAAAAGACTTTCTACCGTAAGCTAAATTCTCCACCTAATATGGCAAATAATAAATATCCCAATAAAGAGCAGATAGAGGAGTTCTGGAAAAACCAACTTTCCACACCCGCCAATTGTATCATCGTAGCAAGCTGGGTCAATGAAGAACACCAAATCTGCCAAGACTTCAGCCAGATGCAGTTTGAGCCATTTACTACCGAAGAAATATCAGGAATAATCAAGGAATCCCATAACTGGAAAGCTCCAGGTCTCGACGGGATCCATAACTACTGATTCAAGAAGTTTGGCGTATGCAGTTTCAACTGGCTAATCTTATTAATGATGTTTTTCTAAAGCCAGCAAAAATGTCATTGTTTCTGACAAAAGATCTTACCAAAAGACCAACATAATACACATGAACCAGCTAAGTATAGGCCAATCACCTGCCTTCCCACACTATATAAGGTAATCAGCTCCTGCTTGCACATTAGGAACAAAATAACATCATCACAACTCAACAGAAGGATGCATCAGGGGAGCAATGGAATGCAAGGAACAATTGATTGTTGACTCTGTCATATGTAACCAAGCATGTACCAACCGAAGAAACCTCTTTGCTGCCTACGTGGGTTATAAGAAGGTCTTCGACTCAGTGCCACATGAGTGGCTCACAACTATATTGAGAATGTATAGGGTCGATAATTATTTGTGCTTCCTTTTTAGAACGCATCATGTCAACCTGGAGAACTAGGATCCAATTGCAAGAGCCATCCAACGATACCATCGGAACAAATATAATTTCAATACGAAGGAGAATATTTCTAGGCAATTTAATACGCCCATTGTGGTTCTACCTTGCAATGAATCCACTATTGCGACGTTTCAACTCCACCAGATACTGCTTTAGTATTAGAAATAACAACGAAGAGATAGTAAGATTGAATCATCTTCTCTACATGGATGATCTAAAAGTGATGGCTGCTACCAATGCTTAAAATTGTGGAGAAGTTCTCCGGGGATATCTGAATGCAGTTTGGACTTGACAAGTATTTTGAACATCGTTAAAGGAAATTTACAAACGGGAGTATTTGAGATGCAGACTGGTGAAACTATAGCTGCGATGAAAGCAGAAGAAACCTAGGTTGAAACAGGCTAAGAGAATTGCCAATCGCACTATGAAGACCACCGAATTTGTCAGGAGGGTAAGGCGGGTATTACGAACTAGTTTAAATAGTAGAAATTTGTTTAAGGCGCTCAACACGTACGCATGCTCTGCATTTAACTACTCTTTTGGAATTGTAAAATGGAACAGAATGGACATCGAAAACCTGCAAAGAAAAATAAAAACACTGTCAGTTTTCGTGTCAACCGCTACGCACTCGGTGTTCCCAAGCGGTCACCCATTCAAGTTCTAACCCCGTCCAGAGTAGTTTAACTTCGGTAATCTGACGGGAACCGGTGCTTTATACGTGGCAAGGCCATAGCCAGCTGATAGAGTAGCTCCTGGAATCTGGTGTCATGTTGATGTATCTCGTCATTTCTTTCATAATCACTCAGATGCTTCTTAATAGAAACGGACACCTGGTAAATAAATAAAGATATAACCGTAAAAGATTTGTTGATGTCAAATACAGTACACATGACTGTCTTCTATTTGCATGCCTAAACATAATACGTAGAATCATCTTTTGCCATGCTAGAACATCCGTCACGTTGCGCGTGGAGCCCCAGAATATTTTGTCATATGTATTATGACTTTAAACAAGACTATAAAAAACTGTTCTTTCAGGTATGGTTCATTTAGTTATTCTAATAACAAAGCAAGCAAAGCAAGTTTTTAACAGATCATACTTATACGCTTTGCCCATGTAAGTTTTTCATCAACATTAACTAGAAGGAATATCTTTGCGTTCACCTATTGAACTACACATCTTTGCACCCTAATATGTAGGCTGCAATCCTGTAGAGCTTTTCTGGATACAAATCTGGTAAACAATCTCTTACTGACGATCGAAGACACGCCCTATCACACCAGACACTCAATTCTTCTGAAGCACGGTTAGCCCACTCCGTCAATACATCTAGACTTTCATCTGCAATCAAGATGCTGGTGTCATCTGCATATAAGATTTTTATTAGCAGTGGGGCATACACTAACTACGGTATCAAGATATATGATAAATAATAGTGGTCCCAAAACTGATCCTTGGGAAACTCTCACACAAGTAATGCTTGAAATAGAGTTGGTCCCACCCTTAACAACCACTTGTGATCAATTTGTGAGATAAAATTCAATCCATTTTACTAGTAAAATTCTTAAGAGTCTCATAGATGAATTATGATAATGGTTATAGTTCCCCGAAGGCATGCTGGGCACTGGAAAAAAGGTCGTGACTTTCAACAAAAGATATTAATGACTAAAATGTGGTCGGACTTGCATTGTCTTTATTTTTATTTTTACGACGTTTCGATTAGGTTGTATCTCTAATCGTTATCAAGTATAAAGTTAATGTATCGTCTTAAGACCACGAGCTTATATAGGGACTGTGTCCATTAAAGCGCAATATTTCGCTTCACTGTACACACCTCAATGATGATGATGTTAAAGATTAGGTATCTGAAGGTTTACTGAAGATTCCATTATTGTTTTTAATGTATGCTGCTTCTATAAATTTTCTTTTTTTCATATTGGGTTCCATATATATTGCCGCAGCCTCAGACCATTTTATATGGTGTTGTTTATCCCAGGAGTGTTCTGCAATACCTGATCTCGACGTTTTCCCTTTTTGTGTATGAGTTTTATGTTCCTTAATTCTAACTTCTAGCGGTTGTTTGGTTTCTCCAATAAACATTTCACCGCACTCACATGGAACTTTGTAAACACATTCTTTCTTATCGGTAGTTTTAAGTTTTTTTTTTGTTAAATGAGCTCTAAGGGTATTTCCTGATTTAAATGCTGTTTTTATATTATAACTACTGGCAATTCGTCTTATTTGCTCCGACGTTCCCTTAATGTACGGAATTGTAAAGAAGGAATGTGTTTCTTGTTGTCCAGTGTTCGTTGTTCTAAAATTATTTATAACATCGTCAATTAGTTTTAAAGGATAACCATTCTGTTGTAAATCGGATTTAATATTTGCTACCTCTTTTTCCAATGAATCGACATTATTGCATATAGATATAGCGCGATTATAGAGGTTGCGTATAATTCCTCGTTTTGTTACAACAGAAGATATTATTTCATCTAGGCCTTGTCCCGCATTGTTTATTGTTCGGTGTATGGTGTCAGTAAGTTCCCATGATGTAGTGCCATAAATAAATAAGGTTTGATTATTGTTTATATTAATATATAATAATTATCAGAGTCAACATATGTTTCTTTAGCCTGACAAACTTTGTCTGATGATATTCCATCTTCATGTTCACTGTTTTCCAAAACAAATACGATTTCTCCAATTCTAACAAATCAGTATTTGTTGCACTTGTGATTTTTTTGTTCAATTCGATTCTTTTACCATCGAGCCCTTTTTGGTTTGGGAAGAAACCAAATTTCGAGAATATGGTGAATACGGAAGTAGCTCAATTCTGCCAATTTGGCCTTCACGATTACGGACGTGATGGTAAAGGGGAACAATTTTGTTCGCTAACTGGGAGCCAATTTTGATCAGTTTACCAGGAAATCGATCCAATAATGTGACATAATATTCTCTTGTGATTATGTTTCCGGTATTCTGGATCCCCAAACAGCACAAATACGTCTTAAAGGCGTCCATAAAACGTTTGATCTCAACATTCAGGACGTCTTATGGATGTCCGTAAAAGACAAATGACGTCCATAAGACGTTGTATAGACGTCTTATGTTACAAAAGGTAACGTCTTTAAGACATTTGCTTACAACGTCTTATGGACGTCCCATCCCAACATTAAAACAACATATTCCACCATTATAATTATGTACATTAAAAAGGGTCCCTATAATTTTTTTGTTCGTCTTGTTTACAAAGTCAAACCGTAATTATTCAAAAAAGTCCAAGAAATAATATAAAATAATTAAGAAAAACTCAAGAGCAAAATATACACTACCATTTTATATAACTACAAGTTCCGCATGAATGATTTGCTTTAAAAAATATGTTCAACATAATCTCTTTATACAAAAAAAATACATAACTTAAGCATAATGTAAACTTTTTCTAATTTGAAATTGAGGAAGTGAGGTAGAAGAGCAAATATTTTCAGAACTACTACTGTTCGAACTATAAGTGAACCTATCAAATTTAAGCCTGAGTTTATCCCTTCGATAAAATAACTCTAAAAGGTAGACTATCAACAAAATAAAAGTTTATTGAAATAAAAAGTACACACAAATACAAAACTGAAAAATGACAGTTGACAGAAACAAAAGGCGGGTTTTTTTAAAGTTATAGTTTCGCTGGCATCATGTATATATATATATATATATATATATATATATATATATATATATATATATATATATATATATATATATATATATATATATATATATATATATATATATATATATATATATATATTTATGTGTGTCATTTTATCGGTACATCAAACAGTCTGTGACAAAAAGCACCAAAGTATTGATAAAAAAGATCACGCAAAAGTTCTGTTAACCAAGGTCGTAATGAGGCTACTAAAAATTTGTCGTTCAATTAAAAATTTTAACCTCAACTTGTATTCAGCTGAGCTCTGTGTGGCGTTGCAAACTTATTACCCAACTGCGACAAAATCCATAGGGAAGGAAATGCTTTTTAGTTTTTATCAACTAAATTATACACAACTGTATTTATTTTCATATAAAATGTAGTATGTAGACTTTTAAAAGATATCTTAAAGACGTTGTATATAGACGTCTTATAGACGTTGTTAAATGACATCTATAAGACGCCTTATTTATGTCTTAAGACGTTCAGACATAATCTGGATATAAAAATAACGTCTATAAGACGTCTAGTGCTGTGTGGGATCATGTATCTTCACGAGGGTCTTCCAGCGCCGTGTCCAACATTTTGTTTATTCATAACTTCAATCAGGGTCCCTGGGCGCTCAGAACGATTTGTGCTCGTATGACGACGAAATTGAGCAAATTCTTTCTAAAGTTAGAGGCGGATATCTGACCAGACAGTTCTGTGAATTACCCGAAGGTCCCGAGCACTCAGGCGTGTAATTTATGTGAAGCCATTTTTAAAAGTCATCTTCGGTTCGTCTGGACATGGAAGAGGTATACTTCGTCAATAGTCTGGATAAAGAGGGCCCACAAACATGTTTTCCATCGGGGCTCACTGCTATCTAGATCTGCTAATAGGTAAAGCATTCCATGGAAAAAGAGAAAGCCATAATAATATTTTTTAGGATTTTCTTCAGTTTCTTTAATGGATTTTACCCGTAAAAAATGCTGCTTAATTAACACACTAAATTCGCCATCGAACACGCTAAATATTTAATAACTGGACCTAAACTTTTGTATCTTTATCCTCAAAAAATTATAGATCCCAAAAATAAAATCTAATTTGTGATCAAAGCACTAGCTTTTCTAATGTCATAGACTTATCAAACAATCCTCGTACAGTAGCATGTTCCAAATTCAATTTAATATAGTCACATCTTTGACATTTAAAAAAAGGGAATATTGTTTTTTTCTTTCAATTAATGATTATATAAGATGGAAAAGATAGGTTATTAGAGATTTTAACAAATATTAGCCATTTGAATGGCTAATTTAAATTGCCAATATTCGAATAATTATTTTACTATTTTATTCTTTAGGCTAGTTCATTTTTTGCCGAGCAAATTTGAGTAATTAATAAAGTTATAATGATCTGGCTCCTAGATCATTATAACTTTATTAACAAATATATTACGTCCTAGTCCACATGATACAACTTGAAACTGATAATAAAGGGTTTTAACTGACAAGTACAGCAATAAGTGAGGCAAGTTCTGAGCCTTGAAAACAGAAGAGAAAGAATAGTTTTCTTTTGTTACGAGACTGACAAAAATGGATTTTTTTTCTCTTGTCCATTTCAATAATTTTTCTTCAATTCTCCTTTATTCTTTTTTTTTTAATTTCATACATAATAAATACATATTATAACAATACCATAAACAAACAAAAATTTACCAACAAAAGGATGTAACTTACATTATAACAAGATTATTTTAAAAATATTTTTATTCTTCATTTTGCCTAGCGCCTTCACCAAGTTAACAATTATTTTTCATAACAAACATAATTTTTCTTCCTGGGAGGTCCGAACCCACATCTACCCATCTTCGTCTCCCGCCACTGTTTCATATTTACTTTACCACTATTTCATTATATCCCATGTTTTCGCCGCATCTTCGCCCTTCTCTTTCCCACTCGTTTTACCGCTTGATCATACCCACATCCTCGACGAAACAAAACACAGAGGTTAGTTCGCCTATAAACTTGCAAAACATTCTCGGTTTTGATCTCGATTATCTCCGCACATCGAGAGTCACGGCCTACTGCTCGAACGCGAATGTGTAAAAGGCATACACGCGTATGAATGGTTGCTGACACATGACACATGGTACTTTAACTTTTTGTGTTGTTATAGGTGTATGTGCTTACCTAGTGCTAAATAGTCGAAAGTAGAAAAGGCAAAAGTAAAGTTGGCTTAGTCGGTTTCGAACGTATAACGTGGCAAAATAAAAGAATCGCGCTTGTCGCATGCTCGCGATGTTGCTGAGATGTTAGTTTGCCGATCTGGTAGTTGTGGTAAACAAAAATAAAAACATTTTAGTGAAACAAGTGGGACTCTCATCACTTATTATTTGTGGATGAAAAGGATTTTTGGGCTTCTTTTAGATTGTTTTTAAATAGGTAGGATTTTGAAAATAATTCGAATATTCCAAACACTATTAAAACTAATTGTTTAGTATTATATTGTAAGTTGTCGTTTAAATAACCTATAAAACTTTTTTTGTTGTCCTTACGTAAACCTTGTTGTAGTACAAGTTTTTAGGAGTTTTTGTTTGATTATAACTGGTTGTAGACTGCTTTATTAAATAGAAAGTTCATAAATTTAAAAATTTTACAAAATATGTTGTGGAATATTTATTTTGTGGCTTCTTTGTTATTATTGTGAAAAGGCTGAAGCAATGACGGCTAATACTCGTTTTACCTGTTAATTGTTGCTCTAGTTAGTTTAAGATAACTCGATTTGCTTTTTGAACAATTTTTGATACAATTCATTCTCCTAAACCGTAATGTTTTATACCTCAATTGCATCTCTGAGTAAATATCGTAATAAATGGACAGGGTTCTGATTTATTTACCACTGACATACCCTCAGGGTATCTTTTTACAAATGTCTCTCCACTGAAAGAAAAATTGTACTTCTGGTTCTGCCTATTTAAATATAGAATTGACTTTTTTTCTTCAAAATTGTAAAAAGAATATAAATTTAAGGAAAATGTTTGAAAATTCCAAAACTTTCTTTTGTTTTCAAACATTACTGACACTAACTAATGGAACGAAATAACAAATTTTTATTATTCTGGTCAAGATATATATCAAAATACTTACATTTTGGTACATAGATTGGAAAAATGGACACGAAATTTCATGAAGACTTCTAGTTTTTAAGATATGTTGGAGGTTAGACTGTCAGGGTTTCATTTGTCATTTTCCTTTCCTTACTGTCATATTTCCGCCCTTTTTTTCTTAAATCATAAAAATCACCCTTTTTTAACTTTGAAAATAAGTTTATTATGCGATTACTGTTTTTATATCTCAATCAAGAAACTTGATATAATAAACAACCGCCATCGCATGACAACGACAACTTTAGGATTTTTTTTATTTATTGCATGACTGTATTTAGCTGAATTTTATATAAATCTGGTTTCAATTGTTTTTAAATTGCAATTCGAATTAGTGAAGTTTGGAAAAAAGTGAATTCGAACTTAAGGGAGTAAATCACTTTAGACGCCGAAAAATAGAGCTAATTTGGGGATTTTTTTTCAAAGAAACTATACAACATATCGAAATTTAGTCAACAGATCTTTATTATACAAGTAAACAATGTTTATAAATTTTTTCAGAGCTGTACAAAACAAAATGGCGGCTTCTCAGCATTTTCCCAGAGGCGCCTTTTTTTTCATGGTTGCGTGGTCGATCCCATACCGCCTGTAATTTTAAAGTTACAATCATAAAACAAAAAATTTCAATATAACATGATAACAGCTTGGACAGTACGTAGAATTTTTTTAAATTGATTTTTGCAAAAATGGCTTGCTTTTGAAAGAAAAAATGTGAAAAAACAAAAGACCGCTCGAAAATTGTTAATAACAATTAAACCATGCAATATAAAAAAATTCTGCGTATTGTTGAGGGAAAAGTAGTTTCGAGTATAGAGTAAAAATTTCATTTAAATCGAACAAAATTGTTTAAGATATCTCTTCGGCCGACTTGAATTTTGTTGTTTTAGAAAAACGCGTTTAAAGATTTAAGCATTGAAAAAACATGGATAAATTCAACATACCTTTAATCTGCAATGCCTGCACCATACAACTGGCCTTCCAGATGGTCATTCTTCTCTGCCTTTCCTTTCTAAGCGATGTTGCGACGGTTCTAGACTTTTTTGCAGCGTCAGACAATGATTTTTCCGTCGCAGCACATATTATAGATGTTTGGGCCGATTTTTAAGTCAATAGCCTCCATTATATGCATTATTGATGCATACTTTTTTGTGACGCCTTGGAAGGTTTTTGAATCACCATCACTGTATAGAGCATTGAAAGGGGCTGCGCTACGTTCAAAATTCGGGCTCTTACAGATTTTTCCCATGCATGAAACTCGGCCACGATATTAAGGTACAGTTAAACAAAAATCTCAATGAGATAAATACTTTTCAAAATTGCTAGCGGAAGAAAGAGTAGAATACCAACAAATAGTACAAGCTGATTCCGGCGTGCACGTACGCACCATAGCATCTCCACTAAGGATAGATTGCAAAGAAGTCAAGCAAATATGCCAAACATTAAAAAACCGAAAATCACCAGGTCCCGGAAATATCCCGCCTGAGTTACTTAAATACGGCACAGAGAAGTTATACAGACAATTGACAAACCTATATCAAAAATGTATAAACGGAGAAAAGATACCCGAAGAGTGGAAAACATCCTATATTACCACTATACACAAAAAAGGAAGTAAAGACGTCTGTGATAACTATCGAGGAATTACGGTTCTCTGCACAATCTCGAGAGTGTATGGGAAGCTAGTCAAAAAGAGGATTGAGAGCGAATACTCAGATATGGAGGCCGAAGAACACGCTGGATTTAGAGCAGGTAGATCTACTGTTGACCATCTCTTTACAATAACCCAGCTTATTGAGAAAAAATCAGCACGGAACCAAGAAATACACCTGCTATACGTGGATCTCAAAAAAGCCTATGACAGCATACCACAACAACAACTCTGGAAAGCCCTAGAAAAAACAAATATAAATATAATACTTATCAAGGCTGTTCAAGAGCTTTATTCAAATAATACAAGCAAAATAAACAAAGGGCATAATATTTCAAAAGGATTCACGGTTAGCAAAGGGCTCAAGCAGGGATGTTGTTTGTCTCCAACCTTGTTTAAAATCTATTTGAAACAAGCGTTAAAAACATGGAAAAGAAAGTGCGAAAATATGGGCATTCCACTAAACGATTCCATACTATACACATTGTGTTTCGCAGACGACCAAATAGTTCTGGCACAAGACTACGAAGATCTAGAATGCAAGGCTCGTAAGCTAATAGAAGAATATCAAAAGTGGGGCTAGAAGTTAACATCAAAAAAACGGAATACATGTGTATTGGGGGACAGCAACAAAACTTGATTCTGGAACAACAGCAGCAGGAAATAAATCACTGTGAGAAATACAAGTATCTCGGAATGCATATAACCAACGACGGCAAACTTGACGAAGAAATCAATCATAGAAACAACCAGGGACGACAAGCTATTAGACAGTTGAACAGCATATTGTGGGATAAAACAATATCCAAAGAAAACAAACACAGAATTTTTAATAGTATTGTTAAAAGCATTGTCACCTATGGAAGTGAAGTATGGCCATTGAAAGAAGGAACTCTAAGAACACTGGAAGCTACAGAAATGGATTATTGGAGAAGAACGGCTGGAAAATCCAGAATGGACAGAGTCAGAAATGAAAGAATCCAAGAAACTATGGGCGTTAAGCACAAGATAACAGAAGATATTAAAATCAAGCAACTTAGATGGTACGGACATGTTCAACGAATGGACGATACTAGACTTCCAAAAAAAGTTTTAAATTGGGCATCACAGAGAAGAAGAAAGAGAGGTAGACGCAGACTAAGTTGGAGAGAAGGAGTGGATAAAGATATAAGAACAAGAGGAATGGATGAAAACCTATGGACAAACCGAGATCAATGGAGACTGGAAATCAGAAGACTGCCTAGAACGTTATAAACTGATGTTATATATATATATATATATATATATATATATATATATATATATATATATATATATATATATATATATATATATATATATATAAACAAAAAAAAAAGTTTTTTGATTTTCCAAAAGTTCTGGAGGGTTTTACCCCCTTAAGCAAAGTCGAACTAAAAACAGTTCTGCCAATAAAAACAAATTTACAGTTATTCAATATCTCAAATTCCTGACCTTAGATTTAAAAATAATAGGCTTGTTCGTAAAGAAATCAAAAACAAGTGTAGAAACAGCCAGGTGACGATCTAATTAGTTCCGACTAGTTTCTGATTGTTCTTCGAATGAAGTTTAAAATTCTATGAAATTTAAGGTAATTTTCTAAATTTTTAATAGGTCTTAAATGGAGGAAGCGTGACTTTTGTGACTTAAGTAAAAAATGATAAATTATAATGCGGCTGAAGTTTGGAACGTTGACGAGACGAATTATACACTCAAAAAAATATTACTGAAAAATGAGAAACAAAATTTTATTTACAAAAGTATTCCATCCTATATTATTGTAAAAAAACAAATTTTACTGGTTAGGACTGTCTTGGAAAATCTTATAGTAATTTAGGACACCTGACTGACAATATATAACAAAAAAAAAAGATTTTAAACACACCCTTAAATTCATTTAAAAAAATCGTCTATGGCTTTTCACAAGTTAAATTCCGCACATATTTTATATTGACGGGCTAGATATATTCATATTAAAGCCCTGTATAAACAGATATTTCTAAAAACGCTTGCGGACGGGACACTACCACCCTCAAATTCATTATTAAGAAAATCGTCTATAGCGTTTCACAAGTTAAAATCCGCACATATTTTATATTGACGGGCTAGGTATATTCATATTAAAGCCTTGTATAAACAGATATTTCTAAAAATGCTTATGGACGGGACACTACCACCCTTAAATTCATTTAAAAAAAAATCGTCTATAGCGTTTCACAAGTTAAAATCTGCACATATTTTATATTGACGGGCTAGGTATATTCATATTAAAGCCTCGTATAAACAGATATTTCTAAAAATGCTTATTGACGAGACACTACCACCCTTAAATTTATTTAAAAAAAACGTTTATGGCGTTTCACAAGTTAAAATCCGCACGTATTTTATATTGACAGGCTAGGTATGTCCATATTAAAGTCCTGTATAAACAGATATTTCTAAAAATGCTTGCGGACAGGACACTACCACCCTTAAATTCATTTAAAAAAAAATCGTCTATGGCGTTTCACAAGTTAAAATCCGCACATATTTTATATTGACGGGCTACGTATGTTCATATTAAAGTCCTGTATGAACAGATATTTCTAAAAATGGTTGCGGACGGGACACTACCACCCTTAAATTCATTTAAAAAAAAATCGTCTATGGCATTTCACAAGTTAAAATCCGCTTTTATTTTATATTGACGCGCTAGGTATATTTATATTAAAGCCCTGTATAAACAGATATTTCTAAAAATGGTTGCGGACGGGACACTACCACCCTTAAATTCATTTAAAAAAAAATCGTCTATGACGTTTCACAAGTTAAAATCCGCACATGTTTTATATTGACGGGCTAGGTATATTCATATTAAAGTCTTGTATAAACAGATATTTCTAAAAATGCTTATGGACGGGACATATGATCATCCTTAAATTCATTTAAAAAAAATCGTCTATGGCGTTTCACAAGTTGAAATGCGTACATATTTTATATTAACGGACTAGATATATTCATATTAAAAACCTAGCACCTCAATATAAAAGTTGTAGACGGCTTTAATATAAAAATACTTAGCTCGTCAATACAAAATTTTTATATACTTTCACTTGTGAATACACATAAACGATTTTTTAACTTTATTGTATATTTTTTATCCCGCCCGCAATTATTTTAAAGTTTAACTTGTGAAACGCCATAGACGATTTTTTTAAAAATGAATTTAAGGGTGGCAGTGTCCTGTCCGCAAGCATTTCTAGAAATATCCTTTTATAAAGGACTTTAATATAAATATACCTAGCCCGTCAATATAAAATATGTGCGGAGTTTAACTTGTGAAACGCCATAGACGATTTTTTTTAAATGAATTTAAGGGTGTGTTTAAAATTTGTTTTTTGTTATATAGTGTCAGTCAGGTGTCCTAAATTCCTATAAGATTTTCCAAGACAGTCCTAACCAGTAAAATTTGTTTTTTTTACAACAATATAGGATGGAATACTTTTGTAAATAAAATTTTGTTTCTCATTTTTCGGTAAAATTTTTTTGAGTGTATAATTCGTCTCGTGAACGTTCCAAACTTCAGCCGCATCATATTTTGCACATGCCATATGCCTATTTTCATAGCATTAATAACCATTGTCCCACCGGAGGACTATTAGCCTTAATCTGGAAGTTAGCCATGGTAATTAATACTAGGGATATCTATACAAGATCTTTAATACAAGGTTTCCAATTGTTTTTTGTATCTCCATGCCACTGACCAATTTACTGCTTTTACCTAAAAGTTCCTATAATGTTTGTCCAACAAATAGCCTGAATTCGTTACATTATAATTTCTTCTTAACTGCACAATCCGGCAGTGTTGTTTACCATTAGTCAGTGTGCTGTAATTTGTGACAATTGGCACTTCTTTGTTTCTTTCACTCTTGATTTTATTTCGATATTGGTTTTTCTTTGTAAAACAAAGTAAACTAAATTGTGAACAATGGTAAAATATAATTTCAAGAATAAATTTCGTAGCAATTTTGACTGTAAATAGTTATATGGTTTGGAATAGGCTTCACGGTCCTTATTTTAAGCTAAAATCTCCTTGATTTTGACGTATGTAGCCTAACTAAATAACAACAAAAATTTCAAAGTTGCGTTTAGCCAATGAAATTTTACGATTCAAGTAAATTAAAAAAAGCAATACTGGTTTTAAGAAATTCGAGATCCTTTTATCCTTCTCTTATTCATGTTCAGTCGATCGTGAGATGAAGACGGCTTGGAATAAAAATAAATACTGTCGTAGAAACACAAATGCATTTTTGGATTGGTTTGCCAATATTCTTATTTCAGGCCACGGCCAGATCAAAGGTCGCTTTTTACGTTCAGGGTATAGGAAAAAGTCTTTATTTTTAGATCACGATCTACTAGCTAGCCAACCCAATGTTGATGGTTACCTTTACAAAAAATAATTTCGTAATATCGGGTTAGTGAATGATTCTGGTTCTACTTAACATACATGCTTTTTATTTAATAACTTTATTTGGGGTTTTCATTGTTTCTTTAAGACCGTTTTCTGTGACAACAAAGCTTGTATTTATGCGGGACCTGTTAAATGCAAATTTTGTTCTCATTCTACCAACTTAACTGGATGCGAGCAAAATTTCGCATTTCTTTATAATGTATCTAGGCGAGTTCAACTTTATGAACAATGAACCTATTTAATTCAGAACAGTCTACAAACATTTTTCCTTAAAGAATCATTAATAAATGAGGAAGAAAATAGACGAAACTATTATATATACATCTAGGACACGGAAAGTTATAATAATTTTTCAAGGTTTAATAAATTATAATATTTTATTTGTTAAATTAATTTATTTTAGGACGATTTATATGATCGAAATACTCGTTTTTGTCTGACGTCCTTGAAGGTGATATTCGTTATTTTATTAGTTGGAGAGTAGCCCAACACGAAAACGTAATAATTTATTTTAAACAAATACTCGTGTAGACTTACAACAATTTATCCAGGGACGCCAAATATTTTGTTAGAAAAATCCTCGATAAAATTTAAAAATGTAGACAGACAGTTGATATACAAACTGATACTGCTCACAGAGTACCCAGTAAATAACGATATTACGTATGTACACAGTCTATCTCTTGTTTACGAAATTATTTTTTTATAATAATAAATTATCTGCAATCGATCAGGCATTTATTTAATCGATTATTTCTCTATAACGATCTTTCAAACACCTTTTTCCTGCTTAAGGTAGACGATTGGTAACAAGGTTTAATGTATAACCTGAACTAAAGTGACATTAATCCCGTACCAATATAACTTGAACTGATTGTTCTCAAGAATCGGCTCCGGATCGTACTTGTAATAAGACACTTTTCCTACCTGTAATAGGTTTAACTTTTCTGCTAACTCTTGGTGGAGTATCTTAGCGGCTGAGGCGTGTATTTCCTTATACTCGGTTGCGGCAAACGCTTGGCATCCTCCAGTTATGTGCTGAATTGTCTCCGATGATCGACAGCCATATCTGCATTGGTCATTTTCTATTGAGGGATCTCAAATGATGAACTTCCGATAGTTCTTCGTCGGAATAACCTGGTCTTGGATAGCTAACAAGAAGCCCTCCGTTTCCGGAAACATCTATCCTGAAATCAACCAGTAGTTCGACGCTGAGTTGTCGACATTGTCCTGATTGACCTCATTTGGAAGCTGTCCATGAAGTGGCTTCCGTAACCAGGTTTGTAACTTCTCTTGGTCTGTTTGGTGGTGAGAAGTAATATCTTGTTCCCTCAACTGTGGCGGCGTTGAATCGTCTGCCTCGTATATTGCTCGATGTTGTGTGGAAGAGTCCGCTAACCTGTGGAAATATGAACGTAAGTTTATTATTTGTTGGTCGAGCTGCATACCAATATCCACCAATCCTCTTCCTCCTTGGTGTCTTGGAAGCATTGTACGTTCAATAGCACTCCGATGGTGATGTTTTTGTGCTTTTGTTAGGAGTGTCCTTATTTGTATTTGCAGGTTTTGGATGTCCGTTTTGCTCCACTTTACAATTCCAAAAGAATAGCTCAGCGCAGAGCAAGCATACGTGTTGAGTGCTTTAAACAAATTTCTACTATTTAAATTAGTTCGTAATACCCGCCTTACCCTCCTGATAAATTCGGCTGTCAATTCGGCCTTCATAGTGCCATGGTTAATTCTTTTAGCCTGTTTCATACCTAGATATTTGTATGTTTGGTCTGCTTCCATTGCAGCTATAGTTTCACCGTTCTGCATTTCAAAAGCCCCCGGTTGTATCTTCCTTTTAACGATGTTCAAAATACGGCACTTGTCAAGTCCAAATTGCATTCCGATATCCCCGGAGAACTCTTCTACAATTTTACGCATTTGTTCCAGCTGGTTTCTGGTAGCAGCCATCAGTTTAAGATCATCCATGTATAGAAGATGATTCACTCTAACTACCTCTTCGTTGTTATTTCTAACATTAAAGCCGTATATGGTTGAGTTCAAACGGCGTGATAGTGGGTTCATTGCAAGGCAGAACCACAATGGGCTAAGTGAATCGCCCTGAAATATTCCCCTTCGTATCGGAATGGTGTTAGTTTCGATGGTGTCGCTGGATGGCACTTGCAATTGGATCCTAGTTCTCCAGGTTGACATGATGCGTTCTAAAAAGGAAACATACAAGGAATTATATTATTATTACATTTTTTACTTTAAACAACACCGTTATTATAAAACCAGAATATTGAAATTTGATTGCAAAGAAACAAGAACAACATTATTTTATAAAACTGAAGTAACAAAAACAAAATGAAACACTAAAACTAAAAACAATCAAGAGTTTTTTAAAGATGGTTTTGAAAATGATGGCCGTTTTCTCGAATACAATATCGGCACAGTTTTATTATTCTTCTAATTGCATTTAAAATAATCATGGATCTATTATGAACAGCTTGAAAGGCCAAACCAATTGCCTCACGAAGTTCCGCTATAGATTCATGCCGTGTCTGATACACTTAATTTTGCATAAAACCCCATCTTGGTGGAAAGTTATTGTCCAAAAATGGCCTTAACAGCCCAGATTTGTCCCTCGGGGCACCGTCTTGTTGAAGATAAATGGAATTGAAATGGGCCAATGGAACATTTCTTTTCAAGCAATTCTGGAATCGTTTGATCAAGGATTTTTAGGTTTCTACGTGCTGTGAGACCCCCTTCATACATCCTTTAGGCTATGCGTCGGCCCAAAATAAAACACGAGACACCAACCGCGAAGCGCCCTTTGGAAAATGAAATCATGATTTTCTGCAGACCATTGTGACGATTAAAAATTCACGCACTTGAAAAATAACATTCATCAGACCAGATGACAAATCTGCCAAAAGATTCGTTGGTTCGGATTTGTTCTAAATATATATATATATATATATATATATATATATATATATATATATATATATATATATATATATTGTAGAACATAGAGTGTTGTGGATCAAGCCGTACTGTTTACTGTTAATAATAATATAATTTCTATATTATTTATGATATCCTGGCAGATGTCACTAATATATAAGTGCCGCAAAATTATCTGATAAAATTTGTTTGTCTGATGCATATTTATCAGCTGTTGCACACAAATTACAAATAAATTGCATATTATTATTCTACCTCCGCCTAGGTAATTGTTTCACGTTTGCGAAGGTTGAGGATAATTCCTACGGTTGTGCATCACTCAAGAAAGAACAATTAATTAAAACCAATCGCTTTATAATTTTAGACTCCGTCCATATTTTCTGTAAAATTACATAATTTTTAAGCTACTAGATATTATTACATATTTTCGATCTAACTATATAAATGTACAGTTAAATTTTGGATCTAGTCTAGAGCTTTTCATTGTCCACCCCAAAAACCGTCGCATCTTCGTAATTAAATGAGTAAAGGGACATCGCTTGGAGCAAATACATGTTTCATTTAATTTGAAAGCGTTGTTTGGGCGGTCAATAATACACAAGAATTCGTAGCCAAACAACAAAACAGTTGTAAGATAAGTAAAATAGAGTTCTCTACAAGGTAAATACCAAAAGAGCTTAGGGCAGGACAAGACACAAAATAAACTGCTCAAATTCTGTCTCCTACCCAAAATTCTTAACGAATGACGAACTTCAGAGGGATAAACTTTCTTTCTACTACCCCGAAACTGACAACAAGAGACATAAATAAAGATAACAGTTCAATCTCCTATTCGAGGAACAAGGGTAAATCAGGACGATCATGAACGGAAGCCATATTTACTATTAGATGAATAAGAGAAAAATCCAATGAATGTAATAAATCAACTCATTTGTGTTTATGGACCTAGATAGGGCATTTGACCGTGTGCACCTGAAAGATATCACATACACAATAGACAATAGAAAAATACTGCGCTACCTAGTCAGAACCATATATATATATATATATATATATATATATATATATATATATATATATATATATATATATATATATATATATTGCGGTAAACGACACTGATATGATGAGAGACAAAACGGATCAGAATGACACAAGATAAAAACACCGTTAGGTACAAGTGTAGGACGCTCACCAAGAAGATGTAATGAGGTTTTAAAACTAGGCATAGGCTAGGGAAGAGCAAAAAATAGGTACATTTTGCCTCCTACAAAAAAGGAAGAAGAATTTTATGCGTTCATAGCTGCAGGGGTGCAAAAAGTGCTCGAGTCGGGAAAATTTCAGCCAGTAGAAAAAGTTTTGGATAGAGGAGTATGAAGAACACAGGTCAGATTAGAACAATCTGGAATACTGTGAAATTTTTCATGAGCAAATAATTAAGAACGCTGGTTAGATCGATGCGATAATGCACTGGGAAATTTAGAACATCCAGGTACAACGAAAATATAAAAAGTCGATAACGCTACTTTCCAAAATTGACTTTTTCGTTATTGCCCAGCAATTGAATTACGAATGTGCACAGTACATTAGATTTGGTCAGTATAAGTGATGCCCAGCATCATAATGCATATGTGTCGTTATATGTACATATTAATCATTTAATTACTAGACAACAACGAAGAAGTCCGTTTTAGAACAGCATTTTTGACTTCAAAAGACATCTTTCGTTCTAGACTTATCAAAATAACTATTAAAAACTGGCTTTACGAGATATCAATAGCTGCACATAATATAAATAGATTAGGTTAGCTTTGAAAGAGGTGAAAAAACTAGAACTTTCAAAGTGGACAGCTGATCACGTCTCAATTATTGGTAGTATTATGAAACAATATAACTAGGGTACAGGAGATAAAGTATCATTAGAGATTTATCTTCAGCTTTAATACGACGTTCATCTTCTTGTTGATTATCTTTAAGGCGACGTTCTTTCGCTTTTTTTCTTCTAGATGACGTTGTTCTTCTTTTTAGTAACGGTCTTTTTCTTCTTGTTTTTCTTTAAGGTGAGACGTTCTTCTATAAGTTCCATAAAATCAGCCAATGTTTTATTTACTTGCTCCATTTCTGCTATTTGCTGTCTACTATTTACCATAAAAATTTCTAGAATAGTCTTGAAAATTCGATCTATACTTCTTTCTTGATGATAAGTTCATTGGTGAAGTCAGTTTTTCGCTATCTCTTCTAGTTTCCAAAGAAAATGTTCTAGAACTTTGGCGAAAACTCTTTTCTAATCATCTTTATTGATGACAAATTCAATAATGATAAGGTCAATTTTTCAATATCTCTTCTAGTTCTCAAATAGAATGTTCTAGAACTATGTCGAAAATGGGGTTCTAAGCTTCCTTCTTGTTGACAAATTTGATGGTGAAATCAATTTTTTGCTATCTCTTCTAGTTTCGAAATAGATTGTTCAGGTTAGTTCAGGTTAGAATGTTCTAGGACTTTAATGAAAATGCTGTTCTAGGCTTCTTTTTAATGATCAGTCCGATGGTGAAGTTCGCTTTTCGCTATCTCTTAAGGTTTCAAAATACAACGTTCTAGAACTTTATCAAAAGTTTATCTTATATTCTTACTTGAACACAACTCCAATGAAGTCCGTTTTTCTCTCTCTCCTAGTTTTCAAAAACAATTTTCTGTGCACCGGGTGATAATCGTTACTTCTGACACCAATTGTTACGATTTTCTCTCTTTAAATTGCTTACTGAATCCGAATAAAACACCACACTTTCCACTAGTAAATAACAACTTTTTAATAACTACTTAATACTTTGTCATTCAAAAATACACTAAACTAACTTTATATATATATATATATATATATATATATATATATATATATATATATATATATTAGATTTAGATTAGATACCTATAGAATCTACTAGAATATATGAGAATACAAATTCAGAATTCTATTAGAAACTTAACAATTTATGATGACTTATCGATATAATATTTCTTTCGTTACATTTTAATAACGATGATTCATCGGTATAATATTTCCATAAGGGCGCATTAAAATAATATTTTTACAAGGGCGCCTCAAAAAATTCTCCTAAGCCTTCGTTACAATATTAACTTTTCTTTTGTCAAGCCACTGCTAGCCAGGCGCGGATCCAAGGGGGGGGCGGTGGGGGCGATCGACCCCCCCCCCCTCAAGAGCTTGGAGTTCAGGAAAATACACCCGATTTTGTCTCTTATACTATAGTTTATTCAGGAACTAGGGAGAGTTTTTCATTTTTTACCTTTTTTTCTTCGCAAACTACCTGTGTTATTTAGTCCGATGTCTTTGGCAAAATCTGTTAGACACATATATTTTTCATAGGAATAGGTTAGAAATTTTATAATCAAAAATACTGGTCTATAATAATGGACTATTTGGGTTGGATAGCAATAGATATTTCGATGTGTGAAGTGTTAAAAAGGATTTTAATCCTTGTCTTAGGCATCGGAAGGCGTCAAAAGGAGGTCTATTTTATCACTAAATATTTATGGCATAGAGTATTATTTCGGTAATAAACTTAAAATAAAAAGTTTTTATAATATTATTTTATTTCTTATGATTTTTTAATAGTTCACATATATTAGAAAATATAGATAATTTTGACATATTTAACACAAATCACAACTGTAGTTTTATTATTTTTAATTTTGGCATAGAAACCGTTTTAGGTACATTCAGACTAAAACGTAGCCTTTTTCTCTCAAAAAATTCTAAGTTATAATTTAAATACTTACAAAATACCCATTATTAAAAATACAAGAAGTTAAACATATATAAAAAAAATAAATTCGTCAATATAATATTAAAATTTTTTGGGGCTATCGGGCATTTTATTATTAATTAAAAACATTTTTGGGATATTTGACGTTCCAGTTTATTTATTTCTTAAACCATCTGCAGAATTACAATTAAGCACTAAAAAGGGATTCAAATGTCATCAATTTTTATATGTTACAGAAAATTTAAATAATAAATTGTGTTAACGGTGGTAAACATTACGTATCTTATTCGTCATCAAAGTCAGTGAAGCTATCTTCGCTCAAATTAATTATAATTGATTCCTCTCTCACCGATCATGAGATCGAGTTTCCAAATCTTCTTTTATTATATGGATTTTTCGCAATTATCTGCAGTAACTTTATTCAAAAAAATCTTTCAAAAGTCCAGTTAATTTATTAATTTTGTAAGTTGTGTTATTTCCAGCAATTCTACCTTTTATTTGAGAGAGATATTTCCTTCACCAACGGACATTTTCCAGATGATCTATAAGAACAGATTTCCTATCTGGTTTTTCCCAACAAAAATTAAGTTCTCTGAGCAATTTCCAGAGCTAAGTTCTTTTAATTTCACGCAAATCCCGATCTTCATTGATTTTAGTTAGAAGTTTGTCGACGGTTGAGATCTGCTTCTCATAATAAAATGTATGTACAACTCCTTTTATTACAGTTTACATCTCTTCTTCCAACTAGGTTTTTCGTCTGCCTGTGATCGGATATAGCTTGGAATTACTAACAATTCCAGTCGGTTTTTTCTCCGTCAGTGTTCGGTACATGATAGATTTTCGAACTCCCGTTATATTGGAACACATCTCAACAGAGCTTTTAACATTATTATCTAGATATTAATATCTTAAGGCATCATAAACATTCATCGTAATAAGTTTTTCTTTGAGGAAAAAATGCCCTCCATCTTTTGGGTATCTCACTAATCTCAAATAATATATAAAAACAAGCACAAACAAAATAAATCACTAAGGACACACTGTAAGGTGTACTTTGCTGACTGACAGAAATTAAATTGAATTATCAGAAATTTTATTGTTGCAGTAAATTTATAAAAGCTTATAATATTTAAATATAATTAGATTTACGGCAGTTCTCAGTTACCGGCGGCACTGAAGCAGGTACGTTGGAGGTTTCGGTAACAGTTTTATTACTCTCTCTAGTTCTTGAATAGAGTATAAGAATGTGTATGCTTGCGATCGCCCCTCCCCTTCCCAAGGGCTATGAGTTCAGGAACATAGAACCGATTCTGCCTTTTATATTAGGAGTGTGTATGCTGCTGGCAACCCCCCCCCTTGACAACTTGTTTTTTTTTGCGATAGGAGCTTTGAACTCAGGAAAATAGACCCGATTCTGCCTCTTATACGAGGAATGTGTATGTTGATCGCATCTTCCCACCCCCTGTCGGAAACTTGTTTTTTCTTGTGATCGCCCCCCCCCCCACTCTCTAAGAGCTTTAAATTCAGATAAAGAGACCCGACCCTGCCTTTTACACTAGAAATGGGAATGTTGCTGGTGTCCCCCCCCCCCCCGGGGACAACTTGCTTTCGCTTGCTTTTGTGATATCACCGCCCCCCCCCCCCCCCAAGGAGAGAGGCTGGATCCGCCCCAGCTGCTAGCAACTTATAATTTTAAAATCAGTAAATAAGATAAGCAGTTTTAATATTTCTAGCTTTTAATTATGAATGGCTATTATTTTTGTTTCAAATCTTTGATACTTCTATATACGTATATCTCCTTCTACCTCGGGTGTCGTCATGTCACTTTGTTGGTATTTTGAACAAATTTTATTCTCGAACAAACCTGAATTCTATAAAGATAGTAAGTACCTAGGAAGCGACGACGGCCATGATTAAAAGTTGACACGGTGGTCCCAAGCAAACAGAAAAAAACCACAGGTTATTTCATTTCACAGATGTGATAAAAACATTCCTGATAAAACTAAGTTTCATAACCTTGCTTGCCTTGCGACCCGCTATTACACTGGAATAAAGTGTTATAATCAGAAAGAATATCACTACAAATTATTTCATTTGAATCAGATACGACAAAAGGAGTTTCCGCCAAAATCAAATTTACGAGATGCTGAGAGAAAACTGATCTAGTGCGGAGATGGTGTTTCGTAACAGTTGTTTTTTCTTTTCTTTTTTACTTTTCCTAAATAACCTTGTTGAAAAATTATTTTTTGCAGTTTTTTTTGTATCCTAAATTAGTGAATGGGCTTATATTTCTTGAATATAAATATTCTATGGCATATTTAACAGCATTTTTGGAGATCTATCAAACGATGTGGTAAACGAAGAAAAAAATATTTTTTTTGCCAGTTCGATTTTATCACAAAGGAAGTAAAAATTACGAAGAAGAACGTGAGGAGTTTATTAACTTCCTAGTAGCTACAGAAACCTAAAAATTAATTATATTTTAAATAATTATTTATCCGAGTATTGACATGACTCTGCCTTTTTTCTTCAAATTATAAATCATGTCAAGCGATTTATTCTAATTAATGTTCCTTAGAAGTTTTTTGAATTCAAATTAGTACCATTAATTCAGATTTTAAAAACAGAAACTGGTTTCGATGGTAAACTTAAATTTCGATTCGAAAAAGAGAAGACAATTCTCGGATTATAGTTCCTCTATTTGTCTGGTCACGCCATTTAATTAAAATAAACGAGAAATATTATTTAATTGGTAATTAATTACGTTAAAATTTCTTTTTATTGTTATTAAACCCTAATCAGTTGCTAAACTTTGTTTATGGCGATATTTTGTATTTACTTTCTATAAGATGCAAATAAACGAACACTTTAAGAATACTTTCAAATGAAAGGCAATGTGTGAGCTAATGATGTGGCTTTATTAATCCGATCACGAAATTGAGACGATATATCCCTAGCAGAAAACAAAAATCTCCAAATTTGATTTAAAATTTCCTTTATATAATATTAAGATATGCAGGGATGCAAAAAATTCTTGGAAATACAATAACATATATACATAACAGTTTTTAATTAACTGAACTCAAAATGATGCAAATCTAAAACTTCAAGTTATCCGCGTATTGTTTCCGTGGTGCAAGAATTATGCATATAAATTTTAATTTTTTATTCAAATTTTTTTAAATTTGTGAGTATACTAAAGTGGTTTCGACCAATTTTTTATCCTACAAATAAAAAAATGTTAACCTTGTTTTTTTCTGAATATAACCAGTCTACTACTTGGAAATTTTTTAGCTGTTATTTTAAATAGATCTTCAGTGACGTTGCATTTTTCATAAGAATTTTCTGTATTACATTGAAAGCGGATTGGTAGCTTTTAAGAGGAAGTTTTGAAATAACTCCAAGTTTAAGTTTCTTAGTTCCTTTTTTAGCAAAGGAAAAAGGTAATTTGAAAAGTTTCTAGATGACCACATAGATGGCGTAGATATGAGAAAACATCTGCTGGTGCTGCAAGATTTCATCCTTCTTATGGACAGGAGAGTTCAGGAAAATAGACCCGATTTTGTCTCTTATACTATAGTTTATTCAAGAACTAGAGAGTGTAATAAATCATTTTTTACCCTTTTTTTTTTGTTCGCTAACTACCTGTGTTCTTTAGTCCGGTGTCTTTGGCAAAATCTGTTAGACACATTTATTTTTCATAGGAATGGGTTAGAAATTTTATAATCAAAAATACCGGTCTATAATAATGGACTGTTTGGGTTGGACAACAATAGATATTTGGATGTGTGAAGTGTTAAAAATGATTTTAATCCTTGTCATAGGCGTCGGAAGGAAGTTTATTATCACTAAGTATTTATGGCATAGAATATTATTTCGGTAATAAACTTAAAATAAAAAGTTTTTATAATATTATTTTGTTTCTTATAATTTCTTAATAATTCACATACATTAGAAAATATAGATAATTTTGACATATTTAACACAAATCACAACTGTATTTTTATTATTTTTAATTTTGGCATAGAAACCGTTTTTGGCACATTCAGACTAAAACGTAGTATTTTTCTTTCAAAAAATTCTAAGTTATAATTTAAAGACTTACAAAATACCCATTGTCAAGAATACAAGAAGTTAAACAAATATAAAAAAATAAATTCGTCCATATAATATTAAAAATTTTTTGGGGCTATCGGTGATTTTATTATTAATTAAAAATATTTTTTGGACATTTGACGTTTCAGTTTGTTTATTTCTTAAACCATCTGCAGAATTACAACTAAACACTAAAAAGGGCTTCCAATGTAATTATTTTTTATATGTTACAGAAAATTTAAATAATCAATTGTGTTTACGCTGGTAAACGATACGTATCTAATTCATAATCTCACCGATCATGTGATCGAGTTTCCACATTTTCTTTTAAACTTTTATTATATGGATTTTTCCCAATTTTCTGCAGTAACTTTATTCAAAAAAATCTTTCAGTTAGTTCAGTTAAATTACTAATTTTGCCAGTTGTGTTATTTCTAGCAACTCTACCTTTTACTTGAGAGATATTTCCTTCTCCAACGGACATTTTCCGGACGATCTATAAGAACAAATTTCCTGTTTTTTTTTTCAGCAAAAAGTAAGTTCTCTGAGCAATTTCCAGAGCTCAGTTCTTTTAATTTCAGGTAAATCCCGATCATCATTGATTTTAGTTAGAATTTTGTCGACGGTTGGGATCTGCTTCTCATAATATGTATGTACAACTCCTTTTATTGCAGTTTACATCTCTTCTTCCAACGACGTTTTTCGTCTGCCTGTGATCGAATGTGTCTTGGGAGTACTAACAATTCCAGTCGTTTTTTTCTCCTTCAGTAATCGGTAGATAGTAGATTTTCCAACCCCTGTCATGTTGAAACACTTCTCAACAGAGCTTTTAATATTATTATCTAGATATTGACATCTTAACGCATCATAAATATTCATCGTAATAAGTTTTTCGTCGAGGAAAAATGCCCTGGTTTAACGATTTTGGAATAAATATAGATGTGGTAGCCACATCTTTTGGGTATCCCACTAATCTCAAATAATATATAAAAATAAGCACAAACAAGATAAATCACTAAGAACACACTGTAAGGTGTATTATCCTCACTGACAGAAATTAAATTGAACTATCAGAAATTTTATTGTTGCAGTAAATTTATGAAAGCTTATAATACTCAAATATAATTAGATTTACGGCAGTCCTCGGTTACCTGCGGCACTGGAGCAGGTACGTTGGAGGTTTCGGTAACAGTTTTATTACTCACTCTAGTTCTTGAATAGAGTATAGGAATGTGAATGTTTGCGATCCCCCTCCCCTTCCCAAGAGCTTTAAGTTCCGGAAAATAGAACCGATTCTGCCTTTTATATTAGGAATGTGTATGCTGCTGGCATTCCCCCCGTTGACAATTTATATTTCTTCCAGTAGCCCCCCCCCCCAAGAGCCTTGAGTTCAGGAAAATAGAGTCGATTCTGCCTCTTATACTAGGAATGTGTATGCTGCTCGCATCCTTCCCCCCATCGGCCACTAGTTTTTTCTTGTGATCGCCTCCCAACTCTCCAAGAGCTTCAAATTTAGAAAAATAGACCCGACCCTGCCTTTTACACTAGAAATGGGAATGTTGCTGGTGTCTCCCCTCCCCCCCCCCCAAAGAGAGAGGCTGGATCCGCCCCTGTATGGGAAATGGATTAGGGAACGATGTTTCTTCACTATCAATTAATTGGTTTGATGAATTTAAAAGCAGTGGTACAGTATCTATGTTGGCGTCAGAGGATACTGGTCCGATTTAATGGTAAGCTTACCAAAGGATGCCAAATTCAACGAGGCGTCAGACAGGGATGTATTCTCTCTCCATTGCTGTTTCACTTATATTCAGATAAAGTTTTTAAGGAAGCCCTACATAACAAAATATTTAAGGTTAAGATCAACGGTGAGCTAATAAACACAAGGTCTACAAGAACTCTTAGATCCTGTCAAGAGGGTTGGGAAAGAAATGGGACTCAAAATAAATGTTGCTAAAACTAAATTTGTGGTTTTCAGTCGTCTACCATATCCAGACGCTTCTCTGCTAATAAATGGACAACTCGTTGAAAGAGTCTCCCACTTCAAGTACCTTGGATATATTACTGAATAGCTTAACTGAGATAAATAAATTAAATGCAGAATCGAATCAGCCCACATAGCTTTTCTAAAAATAAGATCGCTTGTCTGCAATGGCAATCTAAATTTAAAACTTCACCAAAGGATGGATAAATGTTACATCTGGTCAGTGTTATTGTATGGAGTGGAGATATGAACACTGAAGGCTGCCATGATCAGTCGTTTGGAGGCATTTGAGATGTGGTTGCATAGACGAATGCTTTGAATAGCCTGGGTAGTTATGCAGATTAGTAAAGCGGTTTTAGATCGAGCAGATACCACTTGTGAATTGCTGACAACTGTAAAATGCAGAAAACTAACATATCTTGGTCATGTTCTCAGAGGGGATCGGTACAAAATTCTTCAACTGATAATGAAGAGTAAGATCGAGGATCGTAGAGGTGTTGGAAGAAAGCAGATCTCTTGGCTGATAGACCAGAGCTTATCTGTTTTTAGGTACAAATCGCTCCGTTAGAAGCCGAGAAAATGAAATTTTCTTTCAGATATGTATTTTGAATCTTTCAATTCAATTTTAAAATAAGCTCCACACGCCTCTTTTTTCATTTTTCACGCGCGTGGGCGATATTCTTTTCCTTTTTTAATTCCGATAACATAAACATTGAAATATTTGTATCAAAACAGAACTCGACAAGACAAAGTTTTTGGTTTAAGAATCAGGTCTGTATTGTTTATAGATTCACCGTAACAGACTGTCAACTTTGGCAGTTTGTATCACGGAAACTAATTGACGGATTTGAATTTTTTTTCACGAAAAGAAGCGTCTTTCCAAGTACTTTCAAACCATGTACTGCAAAAAAAAAATCCAATGAAAATCCGCCGAGATAATCTATTTGTTTATAAGCAAAAATATCAACAATGTATTTAAACAATTCCTGAGGGCGTCCAAATCATCCGATTTTGATTCTGAAAAAAGCGTTGGAAAACTTGAATTCCCTACTAAATATCGAAAATAAATTTAAATACGTTAACGTGATATTTTGGACTCAGACAAACTTGAAAAATGGTCAATTTTTGTAAACGAAATCGGATTGCAAAATTATTGTGCAAAAACTATCTGTTCGATCCTAACGAATTTTAGCATGTTCTTTTATCGTGACATAAAGTTTTCTTTGCTCTAATATGAAGGTTCTCAGTGAAATTTAAATGGTCGAAAAAATTGATTAAAAAACTGCTTTTTTACCATTTTTTTTAATTGTTGCTATTTTGCAATAAGGGAAATATATTTTGAGAGTTTCGACCAACCCTATCTTATGGCAAATTTAAGTACGAAACTTTTTTCCTCTTCAACTTTCCTCTAAAATGAATACCTTCAAAGTTACACGAGAGAAAATTAGAAAAAAACCGTTTTTTTTTCGTAAATTTTATATTTTTATTAATAAAAACAATGTTGCCCAACTTTTTGAAATGACGCATATCAATATTATCGTTATTTAGGTTATTCTGAAAGCTCTCATGCAAAAATCTCCATGTTCCATTTCACATACACGAAACCCCGATATTTTACAGATAAGCTCTGGTCTATGATGAATGACCAAAATATTTAGAAAATCAGTTTTCAGCTCTGTAAAATGACACCTGTCAAAAACTAGGCCTAACCAGTGTGACTGCAAGTTCGTTCCTGACTTCTCTGATGATCAAAAACATCTGTAGTAAAGTTTAATGAATCTTTATGACATTTATAAAATATTAAAATTTCAGTAGTACCCTGAGCTCTGTATCTCCATTAAGGGGCAGTTTAGGAATTTTTTTCTGTGACAAAGTAGAGTTATTTTGACCTCCCCTGTGTGCTCTCGAGAAATTAGGAGGTACTTACCGGACACTCTGTATTTTCTTGGTAAATTTTACCTAAAAGGCATACGAGTAAACTTACTGCATTCATTCATTGATTCACGCTGTAGATTTATCATAACATTGTCATATTTTTTTCGATCTCCTTACATAAGAACATTTTTAAATAGGATATGAACAGTATTTTACGTAGAATTAGCACTTTATTATTCATTTCATTAATAATGTTAAGTGCAAATAAAGTATGTACCTAAGATGTGGTCACGTATGTTGATCTTATAAGACACAAGGAATTTCCCATCGCAATCTCTCATTTAAAAGCCACAAAGAACCATTAGCAAAAAAAAGCTCATTAATAAATGTTTAAGACAATGAAATTTGCTAAATTAACGTTATTCCCAGATTAAATTCGGTTTAACGCGACAAAATTAATAAAAGGAAAGGCCATTATTTTCTTACAACTTTTAAGAAAGTTTTGAAGCCTGTGTGAATGCTATTTTAGAAAAGTAATTAAGAGACTAGTTTTATTTTGACTATCTCGTTATTTTTATTAACCATTGTTACACTGTACTTTTGCTAGTGAACTTCTTAAATTCCTGATACGGCTGGACTTTAGCTTATCACCAACCACGTTCTAAATGAAGAGAACGAATACGTAGCCATGTTCTGAAGGCCCTGTAAATAAAAGCTTGAATGTGGTAAAAAACAAAACAAAATCAACTCTCTAAAAGTGCACTGGTTTCCTTGAAGGGTAATAGGAACAATTCTGAATAGTTTGAATGCTGTCAAAGATAGGGGCGGATCTAGTCTCTCTCTTTAGGGGGGGGGGGGCGATGGTATCCCAAAGGTACAGTATGGCAAGTAAAAGCAAGTTTTCGACGGAAGGGGAGACATAAGCAATATTCCCATTTCTAGTGTAAATAGTTCGGTCTATTTTTCTGAATTCTAAACTCTTGGGGGGAGAGGGGGAGCATCGCAAGTTGTCGACACTCATTACCTAAAAATTGTGACTCGGTGCATGTCTTACTGGAAATATATATCATTATATTTCGCCAAGGAAACATTTTCTAACAATTCAGGTGTTACATCTTCCAAAATGTCTAGATAGTGGATTACTGTA
The DNA here is from genome assembly GCA_034092305.1 of Diaprepes abbreviatus. NCBI lineage: Eukaryota > Metazoa > Arthropoda > Insecta > Coleoptera > Curculionidae > Diaprepes > Diaprepes abbreviatus. The sequence goes on along the minus strand of JASJET010000072.1, from coordinate 1,102,583 downwards.
AGGTTCCTGTCTTAAATTTGGTAACTAAAATACCAGTACTTGTAAAATAGCACTCATCGGACCAGATTACCAATCTTCCAAAAGTGTCTCTGGCTCTGACGTATTCCATATACCAATTGCAGAACAAGAATATGATGGGGTGATACTCATATTTTTTTTAATATTGTTTGTGCACGGGTTTTGATGACTCCAGTTTCCATTTCTATCGTTCTACATGATGTTGAAGGTGCTGCTTCTACACGAGCCGAAACATTCACTTAGTCTCTCTTTATTTTCTTTGTCATATATTTAGATAGCAGCAAATATGTATTAAAGGTACCTGGTAAAATATAATTCGGAAGCTTCCAAAAGATCTCATTTGACTGGACCTAATTGTAAATATATCTTGGAAAATAAGTTCATTCAAAAAGTTCCGGGACTAATTTTTTTTACAAATGAAAACAAGAGTTTAGAAAAAAGATTTTATTTAGTTTTCAACATAATCCCCTCCTCGTTCTATACAAATTTTGGTGCGCTCGTATAGCCACTGGAATGACCTGGAAAACTCCTCTTGTGAAATAGGTTTCAGAGCCTTGGTTACATTCCTTTGAATAGCCTCAACATCTTCAAAACGTTCTCGCTTCATTGCCATTTTCAATTTAGGGAATAAAAAAAGTTTGTCAGAGCCAGATCTGGCGAGTAGGGCGGGTAATGAATCATGGAAACCGACTTTTGGGCCAAAAATTGAATAGGAACCAGTCACCGGTGCGGTACAATTCCGGTCTTATGCGACGAATCCGCTTTAAAAGTCGATCCAAGACACTTTTATAGAATTGTGCGTTCACTGTTTGGCGGGGGGCACGAATTCGCTATGGATAATCTTGCGAGAATTGAAAACGCAATGAGCATCGTTTTGTCGTACGAACTGCCGATCGTTCTTGAACCGCTCATACCACTCGAAAACTTTGCTGCGGCTTAAACAATCCTCACCATATGCGGTTTCAATAATTTGAAAGTTTCCGAACCACTTTTTCCCAATTTTAAAATAAAATTTTATTGCGGCAAATTGCTCCTTAGCGAAAATTGTGACGCAGTAGCGAAGATACGTCTACACAGCGGGCCAATAAATGAAGTTACAGCGCTCACATCTCCTTTGTGGGAAACTAAGGCATAATATCACATGGTTCTCCCATCGGGTAACAGATAGCACTAGTTATAAATTTTCTATAAAATTAGTCCCGGAACTTTTTGAATGAACGGTATATATGTACAAAAGAGTACTTATTTACTTTGAGTAATAGATACCATCCTTAGAAAACCTATATTGAACGGAACTGATGCAGTTTGGTAGCTATTGTAAGATTATTTTCAGAATATTCCCAGTGAATAATTTAACTAAAATCATATGTTAAAAAACCTGTGTTCATATTTGCACGGTGAAACCCGAAACTGGATTATTATTTAGCGTTGGTTTCGTTTTGAAGATGTACAGTTATTATCTTAAAAATGGTTTTATTTATTGGTCGTTAAATTATATTATTTAATGCAAATTGTTGCAAATTTCACGTGGGCACAGCATGAACAAATTTAGTATCTGGTTTGATGTTCCCAACACATTTAGGTTGATAATATTATGTTATCAGGATTGATCTGGCTGAATTGAAAGTTTTAATTAAAAATATCTTCAATCAATCTCTCCGTTCTCTCCTATTGTAATACGAGTATATTTTTCTGGACTCTTATTGTGCAGCCTCTTTCATTAATATAATCTACTTGAGCCATTTGATTTGTTGGTTCATAATCTAAAATGGCGACCAATCCTATACTTTGACGGTTGCATCGATACAATAGATTTTCCTTACTTTTTGAGTTATTTTTCGTGATTCAGTCAATTTTTAAGTTAAATATGCTCAGAACTACAAAAGTTTTTCACATAAATACACAGAAATATATATATATATATATATATATATATATATATATATATATATATATATATATATATATATATATATATATATATATATATATATATATGGTTCTTAGTAGAAATAGAAGGCATTCGTGGCCCTGTGTGTGCTCTTTTTTTTTAAGAAGCGAACCATGCCACTAACGGTATTTTCATAAACCTCTTCATTTTAGAGAGCCAAAACACTTTTGAAAATTATGAATTTCGGAGATCCTTCGTATCTCAGTTATCTTGAAACTTATCACAAAGTTAAAAAATAGAACATGGGTTCAGAGGCATAGTTAATTTTTTTTATAGGTTCAACTGTTTCGGAGAAATAAATCAGTCTTGCCTTTTTTTAAATGGGACACCGTATATATTTTTGAATAATGCGATTTAGTTTGTTCTAAACTTTTCAGAAATATGTCACTCTATATTTATTATTAGTATTGAGTCTTAAATTGATATATACGAGGTTTGTCCCAAAAGTATCGAGCCTACCTTCATATCTCCGCATTGGTGTTATTCTTTATCATCCGGTGAATGACATCCTTCAAAGTAGTCCTCATTTAATTGAATAATACGTGCCCAGCGGTGTTTCCACTTCCTAAAGCAGTCCTGGAAGTCAGTTTTCGAATTGCCTTCAGTGCATTCGTCGCATTAGTTTCAATCATCTCTTTGGGAAAATTCTTTTGAGTAATTATCACTTTCAGTTGTATCACTTGAAGTAATCATGATCACTTCGAGCTAATGACAAGTAAATGCATATTCAAAAGAACATGAAGTTATCAGTTACACTTTTTTCACTTTGATCAACTGATAATTACTCAAAAGAATACAACCTTTGTCATCGAACCGGTGTCCTTTGAGCGGCATTGATTTTTTAGAAACAGAACAGCAAAATGTCAAGGAAAAAATGTTGAAAATGCCTTGAATAAAGGGCGAAACGTCAATCGTTTTGTGTTTTATTAATTATAGAACCTAAACCCAAGAAAAGACAAAATTAAGAAAAATGATATAATCTATGGTTCAAGAATCAAGAAAATTAATATATATATATATATATATATATATATATATATATATATATATATATATATATATATGTATGTATTTAAAAGTACGTGTGTAGAAACTACATGGAACAATTAATAATTGGAAAAACTGATGATAGTTATTTTTTAAATTTTTGAAATAATAAAAAAAATTGCATCAAGGGGGGATTGAACCCAAAGTTCTCGTAGCACTGTTAAAGCGCTTAATCATTTGCGCTATGACGGTGAGAGAGTTTTTAAAAGAGTATCGCACTTGCCAGCATATAACGCGTTCGACTGTAAAAATTTTTTCACAAAAATCAAATGAGCGATGGCACGAACGCTTTTGGGGAACTCTTTAGATGACCTTAATCGGTATAATTCTTAAGTCTCATTAAAATCGGTGATGACAAGATCGGAACGTCCTCTTGTGAATTTTATTTCATTTTAACATTAATCCATATTGTTTTCATCCTGTTATCAGAATTTATTATCCCGTTCTTAGAATGTATATAATTTTTTTTTCTTCATCTTAATTTCTTCTTTATACATTTTTTTAGGATTGCGATATTCCAAATATCTTTTGTATTATGATACATCCAAACTAGACGATCAAACTTGTTTTAAAACAGAACGTTTTCGACATACCACCTAAGTTTAAATTGCAGTCTATTTGATTTTTATTATTTTATAGTAGTATCAATCCTTAGCAGTTTGATTTATCAACAGGAACAAAACCTTCCTGAAACTATGTGTTAAAGATGGCGTCTAAAATTTGATCTTTTATTTAGGTACATTGAGTAAGTGGCTCCTTAGGGCTTTTGCGACAAGTATATTAAACCCTCCCACCAAAATTACTCTGAAAATCTAGCTAGTCAGTTGACTCAGGCTCTGTGGATTTCTCTTTGAGTGGAAATTAATAACTAAATTTAATTTACTTTCTAATTATTCATCGTTCGATTGTAATAAGTAATACCGTAATGCATGCCTCCTGGCACTTTCTGGGCTTACGCTGACTAAAAACGGTTTGAAATGCATCAAAACAGTGTATGAGGAGATTGTAAATCTCAAAAGATTCTACAAATAAGTATGCCACAACAAATGCCTATCTTTAAAGCATGACCCACAATAATTGTTTGTATTCGTCGTTTAAAAATTGATAAAAAAAGAGGTCAAAGAATGGCAATCGTGTAAAACCAGGGCAGATCGCTAATAAAATATAAAAAAAAATTGTCTAAAGCTTTTGAGTGAACTGATACTCCATTAATAATTTGAATAATGAAGCAACAAATAATCCCTTAAAATAAATTTTAATCGTATTGCGACACTTAATTTTAGGGCTGCCTTGTCAATAACAATTACGTATGTAAATAAACTATAATTACTACTAAAACATCAATAAATGATTGTACTATGATGATGGAAATTGTCATGTTTTATTTAGACGCTAATTAACCCGCGCTTTTCCAAAAAGTAATTTTATGTATTGGACACAATTTCGTGACGAGACTATAAGATTTGAGTTTCAAATCCAATAAAAGGTGATGCTGACTAACTTACGTTTAACAATTTAAAATAAGGTTTTGAAAATCTTTTAACGCAGTGTTTCTCTGATGATATTCCGCTACGGAATATTTAGTGTTTTCGCCAAATAATTGCATTAATAATACAATAGCTGCAGAATTAAATTTTACATGAATGAGATGAACAGGGAAAACATGTAAACATTTTTCGTCGTGATGATAAGATTACAGGTTTTTTAGAATCATGGAAAATAGGGAAGATCTGGAATTATTATGAAATGATCGTGGGAAATCTGAGATTATCAAGATTTTTTTTTATAAACCTGGAATTTTCAGACTTTACAAGTCAACGTAAAAGTATCTGCGCCATCGCATATGAAAAAATAAAACTATGAATGAAATATGTACTCGTTATTATACCTCTGCTTTTCTAAGAATCATCTAGTGATTTAGCGAAAGCTTATACTCGTAGTATAAACAGAAAAAGACTATTTAAATATGCATGGTTGAACCTAATGCTAATTTAAAATTTTTTATATATTTACAGGAAACTGGCGACTGTAAAAATACAACTTAACGTAGGTACGTGTGGATTACACACTTTACACAACGATTTTAATGCAGCTTTCAAAATTGTAGATTGGGATATTGATGACGTTTTAATATCTCTATTTTAACCCATTTATGTTTCTCAGATGACGTGGTGGATCGTAGACAAGTTAGGGGCGTGCGAAGAACAGCAGGGCTTCCGGAATAACCGCTCTACTATCGACGGTATATTTATTATCAGACAGCTGGTTGAAAAATCTATCGAATACGATAAACCGTTGTTCATTTGTTTTGTGGACTTTACACAAGCGTTCGACCGAGTCAAACTGGAACACATAACAGAACTACTGCGAAGAAAACAAGTAGACGAAGCAATCATACACACAATATACGAACTGAATTCCAAAAACACCATGGTAATTAAAACAAATAACACTCTAACAGAGGAAATCCCACTATCCATAGGAATAAGACAGGGTGATAGCCTAAGTCCAACACTTTTCAATGTCATCAAGGACGAAATCATTGATGAGGTAAAAAGCACAAATATTGAGTACCCAATGGGACACAACACCGTTCAGATTATATGCTTTGCAGACGATGTTGCCTTGACAGCAGATAGCGAGGACAATTTACAAAGAATGCTTTTCCATCTCAATCGAACAGCCAAACAGTATAATATGAAGATATCTGTGGAGAAAACCAAAGCAATGGTAATAGCAAAAGAACCGGTAAGATGCAAACTAATGGTTGATGACAAACATATCGAACAGGTTGGGAAGTTTAAATACCTGGGAGCATATATAACAAGTAACAGGGCATAACGGAAGAAGTACGCACACAAGCCAACAAAGCGGCAATGATATCAGGCCAACTAAGAGACATAATCTGGAATAATATACATATGACGGTTGAGAGCAAAGCAAGACTTTACAAGGTCTGTATAAGACCGATACTGAACTACGGCGCAAAAACAAGAACTGAAACAACAAAGACAAAACAAATTATGAGAACTACAGAAATGAAAACGCTGAGAATGATCACGGGAAGAGAGATAGAATAAGAAACGCAAAAATACGCGAGGACAGCAGAGTGGGAGATGTTGTGAAGTGGGTTCGAAACCGTTGTAGGCAGTGGAGAGATCACGTAGAACGGATGGACGATGACAGACTAGCAAAAACCATGATGAGAGAGAAACCAAACACCAAACGGCCGCCTGGACGACCCCCCAAAAGATCGAGAGACAGCTGGACTTCGACCTCAAACGAGGATTGATGAGGCATTGTGTAGATAACAGAACTTGGTTCTACCTAGAAGAAGAAGAAGAAGGATGACATGGTATTAATAAGTAAAAAATTTAGACCTGTTACAGGAAATGCTCTCTGAGTTGAAAAATGCTTCAGAGAAAGTTGGATTAAGCATGAACTTGGCATAAACCAAAATAATGTCTCCAGAAGATACTCCACTTTATGTAGGAAATAACGAAATACAAAGAGTCGAGGAATATGTGTATTTAGGCCATCTAATTAAATTTGGGAAAGAAAATCGAGGAGCGGAAATAAATAGAAGAATTAGAATGTCATAGACAGCTGTTGGAAGATTGGGATACGCTCTTAAAAACCCCGGTATTCCCATTAATTTGAAAAGAAGATTATTTGACTCGTGCGTTCTCCCAGTAATGACCTATGGAATGGAGATAACCACATTGACAGTTAAAGCAGCCAATAAATTGCGTACTACACAACGAACAATAGAAATAATCATACTGGGAATATCACTACTTGACCGAATAAGGAACGAAGAAGTAAGAAGACGCACGAAAATGGAGGATGTGATAAAACGAATTACTTGTTTGAAATGGACCTGGATGGGACACGTCGCTAGATGGACAAAACATATATTGCAATATAAACCTAGGTCATCAAAAAGAAGTATCGGAAGACCACCAAAAAGATGGATAGATGACATAAAAAGGAAAGTAGGTTGAAACTGGCACCAGATTGCAGAAACTAGGTTGGAACGGAAGAGACTAGAGGAGGCCTATGTCCAGAAGTGGACCAACTTGGGCTGCTAGATAGAGAGAAATTATTTGATAACATTGTTCTGCATTTTGATACTTTTTGCCGCTTCCTGATATTTTTTTGGGCTTTTTGTATCTCCTGTAATGTGCTGAATTCAATTATGAGTTCGGTTGTTACCTATCACCCATAAGTTTTTAGACAAAAGAAGAAGATTCGAGAAACCCAAACCATAACCAATCTAGCCAATTCTCAAAGTTTAAAAAAAAACACAATCACTTTTTTTACAAAATATACTTCATTTTAGAGCATTGCAAAAAAATGTATTTTTTTTCCGTTAAAAAGGTCGTATTTTAGTCAAAAATGTACTTAGAACAAAATTTAAACTTTGTATTTAGAATTTTCATTTGAGTATTTCCCGGGAAACTGCACTGATATTAGCAAAACCAGAAAAAAACGTTTTTTTTTTTCATCTTTTTATTCTTAAATAAAATCTTTAAAAATGAAAAATTTAACTCACACTTTACATTGCCTGAAAATACTTAGAAAGAGTTCTTAAATGCTTTTTTGAAAATTATCATATGATTATTCCTTACTGAAATATAAAACTTTGAAACCCTACTGGTTTTCGCGTGGGGCAGGCAAAAGTACGTGGCGGGCACTGTAACTCGTAGGCTTTTCTTACAAGTGAGCTCAAAGTATTTCGTTGAACTTTCAGTACCACTTCACATTTTTAACAGAAACTGTTCTGTTTGTTCACACAGGATCGCGACGACATCTTTTACACACTATTCGCTAGTTCTTTGGAGTGTATACAGGGACCCTCTGTTATTACGTAAAGAAAAATCGGCATGAATCTTCCCTCATTCACGTGCCAATTAAAAGGTGTTCCATCACCTATATTAATTGGGAAACACTGTTTTAGACAATTCTGACAAACATCTATTTTACATAATTAATTTTACGACATTTTATTGTCAACAAAACACATTTTGGAATTAATGATTTGTTAATCAATCTAGACCATTTTATTTTCCTTTAAAATATTATTTTAATAATTTCAAGGTCAAATTCTAGATATTAATGTCTCAGAATGTTTTTCTTTTTTGATTCTTAAAAAATAAAACATCAGAATTAATTCAGACTTGTTTAATTGCTATTAGAGTAGTTTTTGAATTTTTATTTATGAAAAACAATCATCGTTAAATGCGCAGCATCCGCTTCTTCATTTAGCCCCGAGCTGAAGTTTTTAACTACTCGTTAAAATATCGCTCTTGAAATCGCATGTTTTTCGTCTGTAATTCTTTGTTTTAGAGCATTTAAGTTGGGTGATAAATATATTGAAAAACTTACTTCTTAAGTAGCCCCGTAGAATAAAAATCAGCAGGTATTAAATCTGGACTCCGCGGTGGCCAGTTTATGTCCCCTCAGCGACTTATCACTTTTTCACGGAATAAATCATGAAGAGCTACCAAAGAATCATTCGTGTCATGTGAAATTGCTCCATCTTATTGGAAAAATATATTCCGGTTGTAGTCAGTCAGGTTTTGCATTTCTGGAGCCAAAAAAGTCCGGATTACATGGCCATAACGATTTATCCGGCATTGTGTTTCCAGTCTCTTCAAACGTGCGCACCCAATGCTTGATCAAATTTTCATTTAACACATTTCTCGTGACCGTTAACTTGAAATGTGTCCTGTTCAGATGTCGAACAATAGTGTAAGAATCATTGTTTTTATAAAAAGCTGGCACGCAAAATGCGCGCTGTGGTCCCACAGAATGTTCAATCTCTACTAAACTTGGAAAGCCAATCAAGCTTTTGACATCACTCCCCTCCCCTCGCTATAGATATTTAGCGCGTAACAGTCAAAATAAGAGCGAAAAACATTCTGAGACACCCTTTAAGTGAATAAAAGTGAGTTTTTCGCCTTTATATTGGATATACCGGGCAATCTCAACTCCCTTAGTCTATGATCATTCATAATAGTTGTATGGACTTTTTGGACAACTTATATGGATATAGCGGATCTTAATCTGCCAAAAATGAATGAGCAGATTATCTCAATGGATGGAAAAAAGTTATTTCACTACAAACGCGTGACGTCGTGAAGTTACACTCGTCCCACTAATGAGCAGTTATTGGCTTCCGAACTGAAAATTATATTGTAACTGCCAACTAGGAATAACAGTAATTTTATTCGTCATTAGAAGTCGATTATTTTTAATTTTAATACCCAGCTTTGCATATAGTTACTTAAAAAATAAAATAAGTTGCTTTACTAATCCGACAAATTAAGTTGTTTACAGATATATTTTGCAAAGAAAAAAAAATGTTTAATTAAATTGGTAAAAAGGTTACATAGCTTGTTATTAACTTAAGTAGTCAAAACTTGTTAGCGAAAACAAATTGATGGGATCAAAACCTAGCCTAATTAATTATCTTAAAATATCAACAGTTTTTTATGTTGCAGCAAACAGCATTTAATCCCGTTTTAATCGAAATTAATGTCCACATTATCAAATTTAAAAATGGATGTTTCTAAGGATCAATACCTAATTAAAAATACTTTTAGCTGATATATTTCTGCATTATTTATGACATAAAAATGTAATTTTCTAATCAACTACACAAAAATTGTTTCAAAGTTTAATTTAAAATAATAGCAATTAGGTTAAGAAAAAACTGCAAGTCATTCAGATGACCACAAGTGACACTCTTTATATCGACAACTGACAGCGTTTTAATGCCAACAACGGTTATCTTTCGAAAGTAATAACACCACAAAAGTTAAGTGAAAAATACTACTATTATTGACCCACCTACAAAAATAAATAAGATCAATTATTTCGTCAAGTGTTAATTTTATCGAAACTGATGAAAAATGACGTATGATAACTCTAAAAGCTATAGAAAATGTCTGAATTTGAAGTTTATTTATAGAATTATCACCCTCTCCATTTATTCTCTCTCTCTCGCTAGCAGCGCACTTTCGTCCACCCCTGGACATAGGCGTTCTCTAGTCTCTTCCAACTTATTTTCTGCAATCCGGTGCCAGTTTCTACCTGATTTCCTTTTTATATAGTCTATCCATCTTTTTGAGGGTCTTCCGATACTTGTTTTTGACGACATAGGTCTCCACTGCAATATACGTTTTGTCCACCTTGTATAGTCTTACCTACCGACGTCCCACCCTGGTCCACTTCAAAGTAACAATGCGTTTTATCGCATCCTCCACTTTCGTGCGTCTTCTTACTTCTTCGTTCCTTATTCGATCACGTAGTGATATTCCCATAATGATTCTTTCTATTGCTCGCTGTGTAGTACGCAATTTATTGGCTGCTTTAACTGTTAATGTGATTGTCTCCATTCCATAGGTCATTACTGGGAGAACGCACAAATCAAATACTCTTCTTTTAAATTAAAGGGAATATCGGGATTTTTAAGAGCGTATTCCAATCTTCCAACGGCTGCCTATGACATTCTGATTCTTCTGTTGATTTCCGTTTCTTTGATTTCTTTCCCAGGTCTAATTAGATGGCCTAAATATACATATTCCTCGACTTCTTGTATCTCGTTGTTTCATACATAAAGTGGCGTATCATCTGGAGACATTATTTTGATTTTTCTAGATTCATGTTTAATCTAACTTTCTCTGAAGCATTTTTCAACTCAGAGAGCATTTCCTGTAACTTGTCTAAATCTTTACTTATTAATACCACGTCATGTGCGAAACATGGATGAATGAATGAATGAAAAAGGGGTGGTGATGCTAGATCATCAATGCCTAGGCATCCATTGGGCCCTTTACATCCCACCATAGCTGCATGTAATTCGAGGCCGATCGCCTTTGCGAATCCAAGCAGCCTCTGAGGACATGGTTAACAGTTTCATCTTCCTCCAAACACCATCCGCAAGTCGGTTCGTTTTCGACACCGATTCTATGAAGATGGCCCATGAGGTGACAATGTCCTGTCAATAATCCCACCACAATTCGCAGCTCTTTCCTTCCCAAGGAGAGAAGCTCCCTAGTACGCCGTGCACAAGTCCCAGTTATATGTTCCTTAGCACACCTCATTCCAGGAGCTCCCCTCCACAATTCAATAAATTTGCTTTCCAGCAACGATTCCAATTCCCTTTTGTCAATAGCAATTGAGACAGGTAATATTGGTTGGAGTCCATACGGTTCAGTCGCCGAACCCAACTTTGCCAGACGGTCAGCTTCCTCATTCCCGCGCAGTCGCCAAGTTAAGACACTAGATTTCAGTGCCAATATCGCAGCCTTACTGTCTGAGCATATATTTATTACTCTATTCCTGTCTATGTTCCTGTCCCAGAGCACATTGCAGAATAGCATAAATTTCCTGTGTGAAAATTGTCGCCCATTGTCCGAGAGGGTAGTACTCTCTGACTCCTGTGCTCCTGCCGAATACTTCGGCTCCAGCTCTTTCATCTTGTCGAGATCCATCAGTATACCACCAAGATCCATCTTTCGGAAGATTTTGTTCTCCTTGCCAATCCCCTCTACTTGGCAGAAATATCTCCAGGGAGAGGTTGGGTTTTAAAAGCGGCGTCATGTAATCTGTCCGCATGGGGAGTAATGGACACCTCTTTACCGCGCTTTCCCAGACACCTAAGTAGCCACCCGTTCCAATTCCAAGATGTCCTAAGCAACTGAGACGATAAACAGTCTTCAGGGCCTCGTTCTCTATGTATAAGTGAAGAGGAGGCAGGTTTACCAAGACTTCCAGAGCCCTGATGCGCGAAACATATATGGTTTAAATATCTACCATCGATGCCAATGCCCTTATGTTCTCAGTTTAGTTTTTTAAAGACATCTTCGAGTGTTAAAGTAAAAAGTCTAGGGGAAATTGTATCTCCTTGTCGCACCCATCGACCAATATTTATCTTTTGTGTTTCTAGGTCCCCTGTTATTTTTACTTCTAGTGTGATCTTATTGTAAATATATTTCAGAAGATTCATGTATCTGGAATCAATCCTTGCATTATCCATTGCTTGAAATACGGCCCATAGCTCGACAGAGTCAAAAGCCTTGCTATAATCAACAAATGCTAGGTGAATTTGAATATTATATTCGCTGCATTTTTCAATTAGCAATTTGATGTTCTGTATCTGCTCTGTTGTATTAAAGCCCTTTCGAAGCCCAACTTGTTCTGTAGGTTGATAGGAGTCAAATTTGTTTGTTAGTCTATTAGTTATAATTTTTGTAAGCAATTTGTATGGATGTGGCAGAAGACTTATGGAGCGATAATTTGCGATGTCTATTTTGTCGCCTTTTTTGTACAAAAGAATGACTCGGGCGTTTTGCCAGTTATCAGGGATTTTACCGTTTTGAAGATATTTATTCAAAAAAATACTTATTGAATGTAGCGTTGCAAACCCTCCGAGCTCCAACATTTCTTTAGATATACCATATTCACCGGGTAGTGTCCTGTCGATTAAATGATAAATTAAAGTTATCGTATGACACCGCGTGGACTAAACACTGATCCCAGTTTATTATTCTCAGTTCATAGTTAAAACACAATTCAATGAGCAGTTACTAATTTCTGCACTAAAAATTATATTGTAACTACTAGCTAAAAATAACAGTAATTTTAATATGCGGCTGAAGTTTGAAACATTCACGAGACGAATTATTCACTCAAAAACATATTTCCGAAAAATGAGAAACAAAATTTTATTTACAAAAGTATTCCATGCTATATTGTGGAAAAAAACAAATTTTAGCGGTTAGGACTGTCTTGGAAAACCTTATAGTAATTTAGGACACCTGACTGACACTATATAACAAAAAACACCCTTAAATTCATTTAAAAAAATCGTCTATGGCGTTTCACAAGTTAAATTCCGCACATATTTTATATTTACGGGCTAGGTATATTCATATTAAAGCCCTGTAAAAACAGATATTTCTAAAAATGCTTGCGGACGGGACACTACCACCCTTAAATTCATTTTAAAAAAAAATCGTCTATGGCGTTTCACAAGTTAAAATCCGCACATATTTTATATTGACGGGCTTGGTATATTCATATTAAAGCTCTGTATAAACAGATATTTCTAAAAATGCTTGCGGATGGGACACTACCACCCTTAAATTCATTTAAAAAAAATTATCGTCTATGGCGTTTCACAAGTTAACATCCGCACATATTTTATATTGACGGGCTAGGTATATTCATATTAAAGCCCTGTATAAACAGATATTTCTAAAAATGTTTGCGGATGGGACACTACCACCCTTAAATTCATTTAAAAAAAAATCGTCTATGGCGTTTCACAAGTTAAAATCCACACATATTTTATATTGACGGGCTAGGTATATTCATATTAAAGCCCTGTATAAACAGATATTTCTAAAAATGCTTGCGGATGGAACACTACCACCCTTAAATTCATTTAAAAAAATCGCCTATGGCATTTCACAAGTTAAAATCCGCACATATTTTATATTGACGGGCTTGGTATATTCATATTAAAGCTCTGTATAAACAGATATTTCTAAAAATGCTTGCGGATGGGACACTACCACCCTTAAATTCATTTAAAAAAAAATCGTCTATGGCGTTTCACAAGTTAAAATCCGCACATATTTTATATTGACGGGCTAGGTATATTCATATTAAAGCCCTGTATAAACAGATATTTCTAAAAATACTTGCAGACGGGACACTACCACCCTTAAATTTATTTAAAAAAAATTATCGTCTATGGCGTTTCACAAGTTAACATCCGCACATATTTTATATTGACGGGCTAGGTATATTCATATTAAAGCCCTATATAAACAGATATTTCTAAAAATGCTTGCGGACGGGACACTACCACCCTTAAATTCATTTAAAAAAAATCATCTATGGCGTTTCACAAGTTAAAATCCGCACATATTTTATATTGACGAGCTAGGTATGTTCATATTAAAGCCCTGTATAAACAGATATTTCTAAAAATGCTTGCGGACAGGACACTACCACCCTTAAATTCATTTTAAAAAAAATCGTCTATGGCGTTTCACAAGTTAAAATCCGCATATATTTTATATTGACGAGCTAGGTATGTTCATATTAAAGCCCTGTATAAACAGATATTTCTAAAAATGCTTGCGGACAGGACACTACCACCCTTAAATTAATTTTAAAAAAATCGTCTATGGCGTTTCACAAGTTAAAATTGGCACATATTTTATATTGACGAGCTAGATATGTTCATATTAAAGCCCTGTGTAAACAGATATTTCTAAAAATGCTTACGGACGGGACACTACCACCTTTAAATTCATTTTTAAAAAAATTGTCTATGGCGTTTCACAAGTTAAAATTCGCACATATTTTATATTAACGGGCTAGATATATTCATATTAAAAACCTAGCACCTCAATATAAAAGTTGTAGACGGCTTTAATATAAAAATACTTAGCTCCTCAATATACAATTTTTATACACTTTCAGTTGTGAATAGACATAAACGATTTTTTAACTCTATTATATATTTTTAGTCCCGTTCGCAATTATTTTAATTTTTTTTTATTAGGGGCTCTAAGAAATATATACTTTGCCCATCAATATACAATTTAAATGGAGTTTTGCATGTGAACTCCCATAGAAAATTTTTTTCTCTATATAACGTCGGTTATATGTATCTCGAGCTAAGCCAGTTTTTAATTTCTTTTTCACAAGATGTTGTAATATCAACCGGTCCAGCCAGTCAATAACAAATTTGCTTACATTTTTATTTGTCAACTCTCATAGACGATATTTTAAAAAGTATTTTATTAAATTGTAACCTTCAAGTGAAACCAAATATAATGCCCAAGTTTTATAAACAGGTCAGGTAAAAAAAAAAGATTAATTCATTTTTTAAAATATTTTACGTTGCTTTCTTCTTTTAATATGAATTTTTAACAATTTTTTCTAATTTTTGAAATTCTTTTTTTACTGTGTACAAAATTCGTTCCCGTGAACGTTCCAAACTTTAGCCGCATATTTTAATCATCATTGTTTTAGTTTAGTAGCCAGTTTTGCATATAGTTATTTGAAAATAATGTACGTTGCTTTGCTAATCTGACTAATTAAATCATAAAATAATAATTGTTTCATTAAATTGGTAAAAAGATTACATATACATAGCCTTTATTAAATTAAGTAGTCAAAACTGGTTAGCGAAAAAAAAAATTGATGGGATCATAACTTAGCCTAATTAATTACCTTAAAATATCAAGATGATGTATACCAGGATTTAATTTTACAACATTTCTGTATGTTGCTACAAACAACATTTTATGCCATTTGAATCAAAATTAATGTTCAGATTATAAAATTTAAAAATAGATGTGATTCAGGATCGATAGCAAATTAAAAGTACTTTCAGCTAGGTTATTTCTGCATTATTTATGATATAAAAATGGAATTTTCTAATCAACTATTCAAAAAATGTTTCAAAGTTTAATTTAAAATAGCAACTAAGAGGTTCATAAAAGCTGTTTACTGCAAGTCATTCAGATAAATGTCCACAAGTTATACTCTTTATATCACCAACTGACAGCGTTTTAATGCCCGCAAAAGTCATCTTTCAGAAGTAATAACGTCACAAAAAGTTAATAAAGTTACTAATGGCAAATAGTAATATATTATTGATCCACCTACAGAAATAAATAAGCCCAATTATTTCGTCAACAGTTAATTTTATCGAAAGTGGTGAAGAATAACGGAACTCTAAAAGCACTGACTAAATATTGGATGGTGTAATAGGTACCTAATGATTCCAATATCTTGTTTAATTTTCAAATTTAGCGACGAATCTTTCTGGCTGTGGCTTTATATAAAGTCTGGGATATTATGTTCCTTTCCTAGGGAATTTTAGTTAGTTTTAAAATGGTAACTTAATGGAGTGCGGTCTATTAAATGTTTGAAGCTATTATATGACGTCGCTCGGGCTAAACGTGAGTCCCACTTTATAATTCTTAAGGTGCGTATAAATATGGCGAGTCGAGCGCGTGACAAGTATGCCTCGAGCTTCCAACGAGACTCCTTTGAAATTTTGCCGATTTCTATTGTTATCGAGGGCCATCGTCGGCAAATTTGAAATGAGGTAATAAATGCAGTTGGGTCACAAGAAGTCAATTTTTTTATAGTTCTATTGTTTTCGAGTAGTTCGACCGATACTCACAGCAATCCATTTTTTGTCTGTTTTTTGGTGCGAACTCGAAGGGTTTTTTTCTATCTAGTGGGACGGGTTTATGACACGTTTTTTCGAAAAAATATTTACTTTGCAATGAGACTGAAGACACGAGATTTTCTTATTTTTTTTTGTTAATGAAATGAAATTTATTTAGCACCTGGCATTAATTGATCAAAAGTTGTTCATAAGTGAATATGGAGTGATCGGAAGAAAATAGAGGAACCTGAAAATAATTCCAAAATTTGTGAGTTATGAACAAAAATTTTAGAGAAGAAAAGAAGTAAATGTGTGCAATGAAATTGCGTCAGAAAATTTGCAGAGACCAGCGAGAAGAAAATTTCGAGTGCGTCTGCCATATGGAAATGGGCTGCTGATAATATATTTTTCTTTTGGAAATGACTGCTTCTATTTTGTTTAACATATATTCGAAATGTAACGAAGGGATTTTGGCGAAATTTCTGTATTATCCGCTAATATGTTGGAACTATAAATTTTCTAGGAGTTCGAATCCTAACCATTTTTGTATAGAAGGTAGTGTGCTATTGTAGTCCAAGTTTTCGTTTTTTATTTAATATACTTTTCACGGTAAAATCCCACTGCATAAAAGTAACAAAACTGTCGTTTGTTTTTCATTGTCAGACAAAGTATGATAATTGTATATACACCTGTGAAGAGGCATAAACCAAAGCCATAGAAATTCTCGGAACAGATTTCATAAAAAATTCGGCTTTCCGAATTCGGATAACGCAAGGGGTAGATATTGTATGTGTCTTAAGTATGTATTTGAGGAGAGAGTTGTATACTTAAAAGATAATTAGATTTAGAAGTATACATCTCAATTGGGCAATTAACAGTAATGACATTTTTAAGTATACTTCAGATGTGTATAAATGTAAGGCCTTGCTATGTTATTGTCTTACAACTTTCAGTGCTAGCTATTGAAAATTTTTGTTTTTACTCCAAAACTTAGCGAATCTACAACTTATAAGCGAATTAAGCAAAGAAAAAGTGGAACTGTGTGCTAGCCTGAACTGTACCCTAGAAGAAAAAAATTATACAAATGCCTCAGACAGACTAAGAAGACACGTTCATGAATTAGAAAATTTTTAGTTAGAAAATAAAAAGCAAGTCTCGATAAAGTTTTGAAAGTTATGAAACAAGACCAGAATATGCCTGGCATGCGAAAAACCAATCTGTAGAAAGTGCTGAAAAAATGAATTTCTCGTAAGGAAAGTGAAAATAGAGGTGATACAGAGGAAATACTTTTAGAGAAAACGGTATTTGTGGGAAATTAGAAAATACCACAGGGGAGGCATCTGGATGTCTCAGTACAGGACACATAGTATAAGAAATGTATGAAGATAAGAATATAGCAATTTTTCGTGAAGCATTCTTAGAAGGGTTATCGATAGATTTAAAACTCTTATCCGCTCAGGGCCACAAATTCATTACAACTCATACTGGAGGGAATTTATAGAAGTTTTGCAGCAGTTTGAACCGAAATCTACCAAAGATTAACATGAATAAATGACGCCGGATATCTTTCAAAGATATTTTTATCAAATGATACAATTGATTCCGGAGAGGTCGGTTGTAGATTTGGATAACGCCAGTTATCATTCTAGAGTGGTGGAAAAGTTGCCAATAACATAGTTGAAAAGCGATATTACAGATTGGTTATCAAAAAAACATATTTCCTCTATGAAAGGTTTACTAAAGAAGGAACTTGTAAAAATAGCGAATGATAAAGAAAAACAATTTAAGAAACATGTGATAGACGAATGGGCTGAAGAACATGGAAATGTTATGCTTCGAACACATTAATTAAAATCCTTTAAACTTATATGGACACAACTAATTTGTAACTCGGGATCACCTGAAATGTAAACTATAAGGAATACGTTAATTTCTTAATATATTAAAAAAATTATCAGCGAGGACTGGTGAAACGGCATTAACTATGTTAATAAATAAAAAGTTAATTGAAGTTCGCATCGATGCAGCCACACTCGCCGCGATAATCATCGCCAAATAAACTGGTTAAATTTCGCTTTTTTACTTTGAAATATTAAATATAATTAGAAATTAATACTCCTGAAAAATGTAGGTTCGTTTTTAGCAACCTGAAAACCGCCATATTGAACCGTGAACAGATTACTGACGATCTACGTATAAGCTAATTTCGAGATTATTTAAGTAATATTTCGAAAATAAGAAAAACTACCTCTTATTTATTTCGGAATATAATGATATAAGGAAAATATGATATTAAAAAAATTTCAGCCAATTTGACAGCATGAGGTATTGTAATATTGGCCAGTGAACGGGAAAATACAAACTCGTATAAAGCCTGATTTCCAAGATTTATCAATAGATTTTGTAAAAGTACAACAAAAAGGTATCTTTTTTATTTATAAATATACGAGATAATATGTAAATAAAATATTGTATATATTGTAACTGCTAGCTACGAATAACAGTAATTTTATTCGCCATTAGAAATCGATCATTTTTTAATTAATATACGTTACTTTGCTAATCTTACAAATTAAGTTGTTTACAGACATTTTTTGCAACAAAAAAAAATTATTTAATTAAATTGGCAAAAAGGATACATAGCCTGTTATTAACTTAAGCAGTCAAAACTGGTTACCGAAAAAAAAATTGATGAGATCAAAACTGAGCCTCTTTAATTACCTTAAAATATCGAGATGTTATATACCAGTATTTAATATAACAACAGTTGTTAGGTTGCTACAAACAACATTTTATGCCATTTTAATCAAAATTAATGTTCAGATTATAAAATTTAAAAATAAATGTGATTCAGGATCAATACCAAATTAAAGGTACTTTCAGCTGGGATATTTCTGCATTATTTATGAGAAAAAAATTGAATTTCCTAATCCGCTATTCAAAAACTATTTCAAAGTTTAATTTAAAATAGCAACAATTAAGTTTATAAAAAACTGTTGATTGCAAGTCATTCAGATGAGTGTCCACGAGTGATACTCTTTATATCAACAACTATCAGCATTTTAACGCCAGCAAAGGTCATCTTTCGAAAGTAATCACGTCATAAAAAGTTAATAATGTTACTAGTGACAAATACTAATATATTATTGACCCACCTACAAAAATAAATAAGAAGAATTAATGAAGAATAGCGTACAATAACTCTAAAAACTATAGACAATATCTGCATTTGAATACGGTTCAAGTAATAGGATGCTTCTTTTTCCAATTAACACTTTTTTGTCCACGAAACTAAATATCGAATGTTCTAATTGACCTTTAGCCGAATAATACAAATGTCTTGTTTAATTACCAAATCCAAATTAACGAAATCCAGAGGTAAGTATAAATATGGCAAGACGAGCGGGTGACGAGTGCGTGGCGAGTATGTGACGAGCTTGCAACGAACCTCTTTGATATTTGCCGGTTCAAGCCCTTCTTCGACGCCCGGCGCTAAAAGAGATTTATTCCGTCTGGACTGTGTAAACCAATAAAGGGTAAAGGAAAACAATATTTAATTCCTGCACTAAATATAAAAAGAAAGAAAAGAAATAGAAAGTGAGCGAAGAAAGTAAACCTGCCCTGCCATATGTGATGACGAAGAGCAAACGGCAGCTATGTTAATTTTATGCAGTGGGGTTTTATTATCAAGTTTGTTAAATAAAAAAACGAAAACCTCGACGATCCTGCGTACGGTCAGGATCAAAACTTTTAGCCAATTTTAATTTCCAACATATTAGCGGACAATACAAAAATTTTACCAGAATTTTGATTGCTTATCAAACAAAATAGAACCAGTTATATCTAAAGAAGAAACATGTTACCAGCATAAGTTCAATGGATTTTAATTAACAGTGGTATGGTGGTGCTCGAAGCACACCATTTCCATATTCTTTAGCCTATTCGTCTATCATATGTTTGTTAAATTGTCTTTCTTTCTCGTTCGCAATTTTTAAAAGTGCCTGCTTTAGCAAATCGTTCGTAAAGGGAATATGTTTTTTTGATAACCAATCTGTAATATTACTTTTTTTAACTATGTTATAGGTAACTTTTCCACCAGTCTAGAAAGATGACTGGCGTTATCCAAAATTATAACAGACCTCTCCGGAATCAACTGTATCATTTGAGAAAAATATTTTTGAAAGATATCCGCCGTCATTTATTCATGGTAATCTTTGGTAGATTTCAATTCGAAATGCAGTAAAACTCCTATAGATCCATTAACACCTCCATAATGAATTTGCTGCCCTTATCGAGTAAGGGTTTTAAGCTTGTCTACAACCCTTCTAATGCTTCACGAAAAATTGTCATATTCTTATCTTCATACATTTTTTGTACTACGTGTCCTTCACTGAGATATATTACATCCAGATAGACAATATTTTTGCCTTCTCTGTGGTATTTTCTAATGTCTCGCAAATACTGTCTTCTCTAAAATAGCATTTCCTCTGTATCACCTCCATTTTGACTTTTCCTAAGAGAAATTAATTTTTGTCAGCACTTTCTACAGATTGTTTTTTTCCATGCCAGGCACATTTTCGTCTTGTTTCACAACTTTCAAAACTTTATCAATGCTTGCTTTTTATCTTCTAAGATATAATTCGTGAACGTGTCTTCTTAGTATCTTTTTGAAGCATTCGTATAATTTTTTTCTTCTCGGAGACGGTTTGGGCTCGCACACCGTTCCACTTTTCCTTTCCTTAATTCCCCTGTAAGCTGTAGGTTCGCTAAGTCACATAATGCCAGCACATTTCTAAAAAAATACGCACCCTCATCAGAGTTCTTGGTTGAACAAGTGAGTTTTGCACATTTGAAAGTATTGTCTTGGATTTTAAATCCAAAACACCTATACAAAGTTTTGAAGTAAAAGTAGACATTTTCAGCAGCTATTACTGAAAGTTGTAAGACAATAACATAGCAAGGTTTTGTACTTATACACATCTGTATTATACTTAAAAATGTCATTCCTATTAATTTCCGAATTAAGATGTATACTTCTAAACCTAATTATCTTTTAAGTATACTATCCTCTCCTCAAATTCATACTTCAGACCCATACAATATCTACCCCTTACTTTATCCGAATTCGGAAAGCCGAATTATTTATGAAATATGTTCCGAGAATTGCTATGCTTTTGGTTTACGGCTCTTCATAAGTACATAAATCTCTTGTGTATATAATTGTCATACTTTGTCTGACAATGAAGAACAAACGACAGCTTTGTTCGTTTTATTCAGTGGGGTTTTACCGTAAAAAAGTAGATTAAAAAAACGAAAATATGGGCGATAATAGCGCACTATCTTGTATAAAAATTATTCAGGATTCAAACTTCTAGCCAATTCATAGGTCCAACATATTAGCGGATAATACAAAAATGCGCCAAAATCTCTTCGTTACATTTTGAATATATGAAAAATCGATTTTCAGAATTTTCATATAGCAGATGCACTCGAAATTTCCTTCTCGCTGGTCTGTGCAAATTTTCTGACGCAATTTCATTTCACACATCCACTTCTTTTCTTTTCTAAAATTTTTGTTCATAACTGACAAATTTTGGAATTATTTGAAGGACTCCTGTAAATTCAACATATTTTCTTCAGACCGCTTCATATTCACTTACGAGCAATTTCTAATCAATGCCAAGTGCTAAATAAATTTCATTTCATTAACAAAAAAAATAAGAAAATCTCGTGTCTTCAGTCTCATTGCAAAGTAATTTTTTTTGAAAAAAACGTGTCATAAACCCGTCTCACTAGATAGAAAAAACCCTTTGGGTTCGCAGCAAAAAACCGACAGACAATGGATCGCTGTGAGTATCGGTCGAGCTACTCAAAAACAATAGAACTATAAAAAAATTCACTTTTTGTGACCCAACTGCATTTATTACCTCCTTCGAAACTTGCCGACGATGGCCTTCGATAACAATACAAATCGGCAAAATTCAAAGGAATCTCGCTGTAAGTTCGAGGCGTACTCGTCACGCGCTCGTCACGCACTCGTCTCGCTACATTTATACGCACCTTAGCGATTTTGATTGACGATTCTTTCTGGTTGTTGCCTTATATAATTTCTGGAATACCATGTTCCTTTCTTAACCAATTTTAAGTTTTAATATGCCAACTAAACGGGGTAATGTCTATTAAATGATAAATTAAAGCTATCGTATGACATCGCGCAGACTAAACACTAATCCCACTTTATTATTCTAACATAACTAAATACACAATTCAATGAGCAGCTTATTGGCTTCCGAAATGAAAATTATAAGGTAACTACAAGTTACAAATAACAGTAATTTTAATTGTCATTAGAAGTCGGTTATTTTTTTAGTTTAGTAACCAGCTTTGTATATTATTTGAAAATAATATATGTTGCTTTGTTTATCCGATAAGTTAAGTTGTTTATAGACATTTTTGCAAAGAAAAAAAAGTAATTATTTAATTAAATTGGTAAAAAAATTACTTAGCCTGTTATTGACTTAAGTAGTCAAAACTGCTTAGTGAAAAAAAAAATTGATGATATCATAACTTAGCCTAATTAAATACAAATACTCTCAAATATCAAGATAATGTATTTAATTTTACAACAGTTTTTTATATTGCAACAAACAACGTTTTATGTCATTTTAATCGAAATTAATGTTCATATTATAAAATTTAAAAATAGATGTGATTCAAGATCGATACCAAATTAAAGGTAATTTCTTGCATTATTTATGAAAGAAAAGTGGAATTTCCTAATCAGTTATTCAAAAACTGTTTCAAAGTTTAATTTAAAACAGCAGCAATTATATTCACAAAAAACTGTTTACTGCAAGTCATTCAGATGAGTATCCACAAGAGATACTCTATATCAACATCTTCCGAAAGTAATAACGTCACAAAAAGTTAATAAAGTTACTTGTGTCGAATACTAATCTATTATTGACCTAACTACAGAAATAAATAAGACCAATTATTTATCAAGTAATAATTTTATCGAAACTAATGAAGAATAACATAACTTTAAACGTTTAGATAACGTCTGAATTTGGATACGATTCAAATAATAGGATGTTTATTTTCAGAATTATTACTTTTTTCGTCCACTGTTTGTACTGCTGTGATACAAAATGAGATAATTCTAAAAGTACAGATAATTGAGCCAATCTACTGGATTTTATTAATAAAGGGGACTTTTTTTTTAATAAAATGTTAAAGTTATCTAAATGAATGATTTTGATGACGAGTAATATATATATATATATATATATATATATATATATATATATATATACTAAACCAAAGTGGCGGAGCTATAGTCTATTGAGTGGCCTAAGGTAAGCTTTCGAGGGATTATTTTCCTCACGACAATCTATAATAAACTAACAATTTTTACAATAGAAAAGTTCCTCATTGTAAACAAATGAGACTCACTGAATTTGAAAGAAAAAAAGGAAGATTACTGTCCAAAACACAAATCTGCATGCAGGTTATTTAATTAAATCATGAGTTAAGGACAAACATCAAATTCGAAAACCAAAAAAGTTTGAGAAGGACACATAAATTAACTGCCTATGTCATGAACTTGACGTATAATGCGGATTGTTCGTTGTAAATAATTTTTGTGCTGCCCCTCGTTGGTTGACATTACGTGAAAATATTTGTATGCAGCTTATTTAATTAAATCATGAGTTAAGGACAGACATCAAACTCGAAAACCAAGAAAGTTTGAGAAGGACACATAAATTAACTGAGTATGTCATGAACTTGACGTATAATGCGGATTGTTCGTTGTAAATAATTTTTGTGCTGCCCCTCGTTGGTTGACATTACGTGAAAATATTTGTATGCAGCTTATTTAATTAAATCATGAGTTAAGGACAGACATCAAACTCGAAAACCAAGAAAGTTTGAGAAGGACACATAAATTAACTGAGTATGTCATGAACTTGACGTATTATGCGGATTGTTCGTTGTAAATAATTTTTGTCCTGCCCCTCGTTGGTCGCCATTACGTGAAAATATTTGTATGCAGGTTATTTAATTAAATCATGAGTTAAGGACAGACATCAAATTCGAAAACCAAAAAAGTTTGAGAAGGACACATAAATTAACTGCCTATGTCATGAACTTGACGTATAATGCGGATTGTTCGTTGTAAATAATTTTTGTCCTGCCCCTCGTTGGTCGCCATTACGTGAAAATATTTGTATGGCAGCTTGGATTCTCCGCTAGTTTCTTATATGGACGTGAATGTGTCATGTATAAATGTCAATTCTAGTCTTCTAAATAATAAGTTTAGACAGTAACTATCTATAGTGTTGTAGCCAACAGTCGGTAGACACGAAAACTGATAAAGAATGAAAACTCGGAGTTGGTTGAGTGTCGAAGACCGTAGTTCGGAACCCACTTTAAACTATAGGTTCTGTCACTGAAAAATCCAATGCATTGATGTGTCGGTAATTAATAACTACTACTAATATCTCTTTCTGTAGTATATCCAAAACAATATATTAATCCTTCTTCCTTGTTTCAGGTGGCAAGTTAATTGAAAATATTCAATAAAAAAGACCGAGATAATTAAGTGTTTCTGTGAAACAATATATTTCATTTGAATTTCTCATTTTCTTATTTTCTCAAAATTATCATTTTTCAGTTCAGAGCAATTCCTTTAAAGCTAATTATTTATCTTCTTTGGAATAACTTAAATATGTTGCAATTTTATTCATTTTGGATAGCAGGCACGGAATGTCATTCTTACAAATAAATAAGGATGTTTTTTTTATGATGATGATAGTGTATATATTTATTATTTACGATAAAACTCATTTAGCCGAATAGCTATATAACAATGATGTATGTCGTTTAATTTAAGGTTTCGAAATGTCCCTGTAATCTATTGCAAAATAATTTAAAAATTACTTCAATAGGATCTTCGATAAAATTATTTTCACCTCGATACATTTGGGGTATATGTTAGGTATTTATATATAGTTAACAGAATTTATAATAATTTTGACATTTCCTTCATAATAACGCAACTTTAACTTCCAGGAAGTAAAAGAATATCATGTATTAAATAATTTTAATTAAAAAAAAATCAACTCCAAAGTAGATAAAGAAAGTGTTAAAGCAGTCTGTATGTAAAAACTAATTTATCAAAACAATACCTTAAATACAAAAAATGGAAGTTTACGAATATGATTCTTAGTTTAAAATAATCATTTTTGATCTAAATATATACATAAGGATTTACTAGCAACTTTTAATTTTTACATTAACTTAAAGTTTATATTTGGATAAATCTTCATTTTGACAAAGCAATAACACAACAATATTCAAAAAATTCAATTCAATAAATGAAGTTTCACAGTTACACTATTATAGCAACAGGCTTTGCAGACTAAACTAACAGATTAAATGAATTATCTGTCATTTCCAAATGCCATAGGCAACTAAATACATTAGAACATCTATTCAAAAAACACAAAATGTTGCAGAAAACGATTATTTGGCGTATTCTGTGCAAAAGCGAATACTTAGACATAGAACACCCTTAAATCATTCGATAGGTATTTAAAAGGTACATTATCTGGTAACGTAAAAAGTATAGCGTTCTTCTTAAATTAATCAAGTAATAGCCACTTAAAGTTCTTATTTGATTAGTTTTAATTTTTGGACACACTGTAAAATATAGCGAGTTTATTATAGTTGGGATATAAAATATGATTTATTGTTACACTTCACTGTAAATTTTGAGAACATAACTGAAATACTTTTTAAGTATTTGAAAGCTGAAAATTAGGTTAGATTTTGTCAAAATTCAAATTATTTAAAAACCCTTAAGGTTTAGGTACTATAAACCTTATCAAAATAGGCAATTATTTGATCGGAGGATCAAAAAATACAATAATATACAGGGGCTCCATTTAAAAAAACACAACTTTGATACTTTTAGAGCTTTTGGAACACCCTGTATAATATTAAAACAATTTTAAAAAGTAACTATATTAGACCCCATATATCCCAAAAGTATAACGTTTTGAAAGTCACGTATTTTGCCGCAATATTCCATGCCGTACAGGGTGAATAACCCTGTATATATATATATATATATATATATATATATATATATATATATATATATGGCCACATGGAAAAGAACACCTGGACGATTTCCTCATATACCTGAACAATATCCACCACAGAATCCAATTCACGCTAGAAATCAAACAAGAAAAGAAACTTCCTTTCTTGGACCTGTTATTAACTAGAAAACCCAACAACACCCTAGGTTTTAGCGTACATCGAAAACCCACACATACTGACCGATATCTCAATGTAGCGTCCCATCATCATCCCTCTCAAAAGCAGGCAGTAGTCAACACACTAGTATCAAGATCTCTCCGCCTAACAGAACTTGACACAAAGCAAGACGAAATAAGACACATTTCAACAGCTTTAGAGCGGAATGGTTTCTCACAAGCAGATATAAAGAAAGCCATAAAAATACAAGAGAAGACTACAACAAAGACCAAAGACCAAGATCAAACAAGGAACAAAGCCATAATACCATACATAAAAGGAATAACAGACAGAATCGGAAGAATCTTAAGAAAACACAACATACAGCCCATATTTAAACCACAAAAAACAATAGCTAACATCCTGGGAAATCCCAAAGACAACATCAACCTTGAAAATCATGGCGTTTACAGCATTCCATGTGCAGATTGCCATCAAACTTATATAGGACAAACAAACAGGCGCATATCAGCAAGAATCCAAGAACATAAAAATGGCCTCAAAAACAAACAGACAACCTCAGCCCTATTTCAACATCACCAAACAACCGGACATACCATCGACTTCGAAAAAACAAAAGAAATAGCACCAGTACAGAACTACAAGGTACGCGTCATAAGAGAGGCCCTAGAAATCGAAAAAGCGGAACAGCTAAATAAACGAGACGATGCTATAAATTTTTCATCTACATGGAAAACATTAATAAAAAATCAAGAAAGCATACAACAAAAATCAACGAGTACAGAACTCGAAATTGATCAGAAGCCACCATCAGTTCTCAGCGAGTAATATATATACATATACATACATATTTATTGACTTTTGATTTTGATTAAAATTTTTAGCAGATATAGGATCGGTGGGGTCTTTTCATATTTTATTTGTAATAGTGTATTTAGCACCTATGAAATGTGAAATGTCCATTTTGACTGCTTTAAATTTTCGAGATTTTTGCAATAATTAATATATAAAATTATGGCTCGAATTAAAGGTGTTTCAATTATCTATAGTTTTTTTTTAAATATTTTAGTCTAAAATTGTTATCTTGATTTCGAAACTGAAAAAACTGCGTTTTGGCAAATTTGGATGCTTGTGGCTCAGACCTTGTATTCAAATCACCTCGGCAAAAATGTGGGGACTCTTTTTTCATCCCCCTTTACATCTCAGCGTTACTATATTATTTAATCAATCAATCACTAGAAGTCCTCGACCTCTTGTAGTCTATCTGCATCGAATTTTACTTCCAATTTTCTTCCATTGCTTTTCTTCTGACACATCATGACCTTAGCCTCCTTATTTACTTTCATTTTGTACTAGGAAATGCATATTAAAACATTTTAAAAAATTTAAATTTATTTAGATATGTGAAAGTGTGAAATCTTACACAACAGAGTTTTTTTTTAAATATAGCTACTAATTCAAAACGGTACCCATTCTAGCCCCCTTCTGGGTAAGACCTCTATAAAAATAAATGGTTATTTTGTAACTGTTATCAAAGTTCACTCGAAAAATTTGTGGCGAAACTGGTAAAACTGGATATCTCCGCCATCAAGTACCTGTTGACAAAATAATTGCAGGCTTAATATAAAAAATTATAACTTAAAATTATTTTAATTATTTGAACGTGATTCAATTTCAATTTATACTAACTGTAATAAGGCAAGTGTAAATAGAATAGCATTTCCTGGCACGATAATTGTATTTTAATAATGTTTCCTAAACAATACAGTATACCTTTTAAGTAAAAAATTTAACTAATAATGTAAAATTAATAGATTGGCTTAAACGTTCATAATATATACAGTTTTTTAATACAACTACCTATCTATCCTCAATAGAAACAACTGACATAGCGTTTGTTTGAAGGTCATAGACAACGATGTTTCTTGCGAAGTAGTAGATATCTGTTAGACTTCCATTGTCTTTATTTTTTGTTGAATATCACGACTTTTCGGCTAGTAGTTATCTCTAGCCGTGATCAAATGAAACTAAATAAATCCCTTAGCTAGATGACTATTTATACTATAAAATTTTTATAAAAAAATTGAACCGACTTCTAAAAGTGCGCTAAAAAGTGAAAAATAACCATAAATTTTTATATGAAATTGAACTTTTTGAAGTCGGCGCCAAATTAATACTTGACAAAATGTGATTTGCATAAACAGATTTAAAATACTTTTTTTGTAGTTGCTTTCTTACCATAATTTGTATATATTAATAGTTATTTATTTCATTTACAAATAATTTGGCGCCGACTTCAAAAAGTTCAATTTCATATAAAAATTTATGGTTATTTTTCACTTTTTAGCGCACTTTTAGAAGTCGGTTCAATTTTTTTATAAAAATTTTATTTTTCTATTTTTAGTTTTAGAATTCGTTATAATATTCATAAATTATTTGAACTAAGAACTAATCGAAATTAGTGTACTTTGCAATGACTCCAAAGTGGCAAAAAAGTACAAATTTTATCCAAAGTTGTAAATCACCCTAAAATGAACCACTAAAAATTCTTTAGTTCTTAGAGTTTTCTAAATGCCAATCAAATTGGGTCAAATGAATATTTAGTCTGTCATAGAAAATCCACTATCTTAAATTTCAAATTAATTTTAGATTGGTAATATAGGCCCCAACACTTTCCAATATCGATATTTAAAGAAAATAAATTAATTCTTATCCACCATATTAGATACGCCATATTAAATTTTTTAAAAATAATTTTAGATTCGTCACGTGTGACCCCGAAAACTCTCCCGTACCAATTTTGGTGAAAATCGGACAAAATTGATTTTTTCGGCCGCCATATTGGATCCGCCATAGTGAATTTTTTAAAAATTATTTTAGATTCGTCATATGCGACTCCGAAAACTCCCCCGTACCTATTTTGGAGAAAATCGGACAAAAAAGATTTTTTTTGTCGGCCATATTGGATCCGCCAAATTGAATTTTTTAAAAATTATTTTATATTCGTCATATGCGACCCCGAAAACTCCCCCGTACCAATTTTGGAGAAAATCGGACAAAATTAATTTTTTTGTAGGCTATATTGGATCCGCCATATTGATTTTTTTAAAAATAATATCAGATTCGTTATGTGGTACCTCGAAAACTCCCCCATACCAATTTTGGAGAAAATCTGACTAAATTGAATTTTTTTGTCCGCCATATTGGATCCGCCATTTTGAATTTTTTAAAAATAATTTCAGATTCGTTGGGTACAACCCCGAAAATTCCTCCATACCAATTTTGGAGACAATCGGACAAAATTAATTTTTTTGGCCGCCATATTGTAAGCGCCATCTTGGATTTTACTGCACCAATTTCATCTAAAAAAATATGGGACCACCGCAGCAACTTCCTTTACATAACGTAAAAAACTTTATTCAAATCGGTGCAGCCGTTCCGGAGTAATCGGTGTACATACATAAAAAAAAATACATAGTCGACGAATTGAGAACCTCCTTCTTTTAGAAGTCGGTTAAAAAGTAAATGCAGTGGAGTGTGACTGAGATGGGTGCAGTCATGCCTGTTATGGCAAAATCCCATTTTTTTATGCTGCATTTAGTTTTAGTTTACAATTATTAAGAAGTGGTTTCCACACTTCTCTTATATCTAAAGAAGGTTTACTAAAACAACTCGGCTTCTGATGTATAACTGAATTTCCGTTTTCTACAATGTTGTTCTCGGTGTAGTATTTTAGCTTCAGACTATTTTATGTGATGTCCATATTTTTCTGTTTCTCCTGACAACAACATTGGAGAAAATGGGAATTCAAAGAATCCGCGGTTATACATCAGAACCCGAGTTGTTTTAGTAAACCATCTTTAGGTATAAGAGAAGTGTGGAAACCACTTCTTAATAATTGTAAACTAAAACTAAATGCAGCAA
The DNA here is from genome assembly GCA_034092305.1 of Diaprepes abbreviatus. Taxonomy (NCBI): domain Eukaryota; kingdom Metazoa; phylum Arthropoda; class Insecta; order Coleoptera; family Curculionidae; genus Diaprepes; species Diaprepes abbreviatus. Next base: position 1,072,146 of record JASJET010000072.1, on the reverse strand, counting down.
AAAAAAATGGGATTTTGCCCTAGCAGGCATGACTGCACCCATCTCAGTCACACTCCACTGCATTTACTTTTAGTATAAATAGTCATGTAGCTAAGGAATTTATTTAGTTTCATTTGAAAACGGCTAGAGATAACTACTAGCCCAAATGTCGTGATATTCAACAAAAAATAAAGACAATGGAAGTCCAATAGATATCTACTACTTCGCAACTGACATAGCGTTGTGCAACTAATCAAGTGTTCTATGATAAACTCATCGTGACGTATTTTGACAGAAAAGGGTATAAGTAGTTGGCTTTCCGTAATTTTACAACTTCAATTGTATCAATTACTTGAAAGTATAAGTAATCGGCAATATTTTAAAATCTCAAGTCAGTTTTTAATTTAGTAAATAAAGTATTATGTGTTTGCGTGTATGACATTTGTTACTACGTTGGAAGGCATTTTCTTTCTTCTGAGATACTTTAGTTCATTGGTTACAAAAAATGAAAAGGAGTTGAATATTGTTACAGGAAGGTAAATTATTTAATATTTTTTTAAGCTTGTTAATATAAATGAAAAACAATACTTTTTACTGGGAAACTATTGTCACTTTCCACAATACAAACTTCAGATGTGTCAATTAAATCTAGCGATTTTTTTTCTTGAAATACGTGTTTACATGGCCGCTGTGACTAAAGCAATTTAGCCAGCTTCTATTTCTCTCTTCCCGCACCAATACCCCATCGGGAAGGTTCATACGATAAGGGAGTTTAAGAGGCCGTTTCCTCAGAAAAAAAAAACCAGAACGATGCCTCATCCATCATCTATCCAGGACTGTTAGTCACAAGTGTGACCTACAACAACAAAAGCAGTCACTTGTCAGGTCCGTGACAAATATTTACATATTTCAGATCGATTCTTTTGTTTGAACTGCAGGATGCAGAGTTAACCGTCTGCCACACGTTCACTTTCACTGCATAGAGAAACAATTTTTGATGCAAAAATCGCCCTACAGCACGCAGCCATGCCATAAATTGTCTCCTACGCATTTTAGGACTTACCCCGCAACGAGCGTTACCCTTTACCCTGCGTCCCGAAACAATCAAGCCATTTTCTTTTTCTTGCTTGTTTTTTGCTAGGTGTTGACAGTTCAACAACCAAAACGGATGTCTTCTACCGAGGATATGTCTCCAACACTTACTTATTTTTCTTAACGATAGATTAATACATCTAAAAAATAAGAACTAAAACTGATGATTTCCACTAAATTAACAGTATACCACAGAAAAAACGCGTTGTTCAGACTTCAAAATTATAATCTTAAATCACATCGATTTACAACGTTCGACGTCTTCCGATACCTAATCGTCATCAATTTTAGTCTGTCCAGAGATTCTCTCCTAGTTCTCTATCTCTCATCTCTCGGCCGATTCCTTCTCTCCAACTAAGATATGGTCTTCCTCGTTTCCGTCTTTCATGGGTTGCCCACTCCAAGATCTGTTTCGGCAGTCTCTTCTCTGGCATTCGCTGTACGTCTCCATACCGTCTCAACTGCTGGATTCCAATTTCGTATACTTTTGAATGCTGCACGTTCATAATTTGTCTGATTCTGTCGTTGGTAATCCTTTCCAACCTGGATCTTCCGGCTGAGCGCCTCCAGAAGTCCATCTCTGCAGTTTCTAGTTTTTTTTGATTCACTCTTTCAGCGTCCATACTTCGCAGCTACAAGTAGTTATGCTTTTGACAATCGTGTTGTATATTCGGTGTTTATTTGTGTTGGAAATTGTTTGGTCCCACAGTATACTGTTGAGGAGTGTGATGGCTCTTCTTACTTGATTGTTTCTTTCTTCTATTCCCCTGTCCATACCTCCGTCTTTTGTGATAGTTAGTCCTAGATATTTGTACTTGTTGCAATGTTTAATTACTTGATTATCTTCCAGTATTAGGTCTCTCTGTTCGCCACCAATACACCTATATTCCGTTTTTCCTATGTTTATGTCCAATCCCCATTTCCTGTATTCTTCGATTAATTTCTTCATCATATATTCCATATCTTCGTTATCTTATACTATGAGTACTTGATCATCTGCAAAGATAGTGTATATATGGTATTGTTGTTAATCGGTATACCCAAATTTTTACATTTTCTTTTCCAGCTCTTTAGCGTCTGTTCGAGGTATATCTTAAATAACGTAGATAGACAACATCCTTGTTTGAGACCCTTTGTGGTGTTAAAACCCTCTGAGGTACTGATCTTACCTATAGAGTTATAGTACATATTTTTCACCACTTTAATTAGGTTAACGTTCAGGTTTGTGTTCTCTAACGCGTCCCATGGTTTGTTTTCTGGGACACTATCATATGCTTCTTTCAGATCTACGAACACAATGTATTGTCTGATTTACCACCATTTTTTTCCTATAATTTGTGTGTCGCAAAAAAAGTGATCAATCGTTGATCTTCCTGTCGCTATATTCTCTTCTTCAAAATTTAACAATTAATAAAAATTAAGGATGACCAATGAAAAAGTAAAACGTAAATTTTTTGCTTCTGAAGTCTTTGTGTTTTACCAATTTTATTTTAAAATATGTTAATTTAGTGGAAATTCTTAAAGTTGCAGAATTTGAATGACAATATACAACAAAACGTCAGATAGTGAAAGTTTTAGTGGCGATTTTATACACCAATATGACAATTTTTTAATCATAGTTCACAATATAAACGAGTAACATTAAAAGCATCACGTTTCCAGAATGTTGAATAATATACATTAGGCAAAATTTAAAGATATCTCTAATACTTTATGTAAAAAAAAACTTGTTTAAAAGCGGTAAGCAATGGATGTGCTAGTAAAATATGATAAAACTTGATAAAACACTTAATAAAAAATGAAAGTAGAACAACAAAGTGTTGTTTCATTAAATTAAAAAAAAAAACAAGCTAATTTAAATGAAATATTATCTTCGGAATCTTGGTAATATTTCGCAAGATTTTGGTAAACTTGAAACAAAACTAGATTAGTCCACTTTGATATTTCAAAAATACAAAATCGCTGAAACCAAACGTGTTGATGCGTATTTAAATACCATACTGTTTGGGCCTGTTTACTTGGTACGTTCAATACTGGAAGCTCTAAAATACTCAACCTAGTATAATGAAAAAGACAATATAATAGTTTTCGTAAATTCTTTTCTGCAAGATCTTAAATTCTCCAAGAAAGTCAACAACTTTTTTTCGGAAGTAAAACAAATCAAAATGCCTCAAGGGTCCCCTTTATCACGCATTCTAAACTTATTTATCACTACATTGCGAAAAAAAATTGCACGCAGATATCCATTTATGCGGACGACAAGAACATTTCCTATACCAATAAAAAATGCAAAAGAATTTATAACGGCTCTTGGACAGTATGACGTCTGGAGCTAAACCGTGGAAAATAAAAATAAATCCTGAGAAAACCCAAGCCATTGTAATTAAAAACTCAAATTGAAATGTGAATGACATCAATATAATTGTAGATGATATCCAGGTGCAATGAAGAGTACTTGGGTATCACGGTAGATAAAAGCAATCTGGAAAACTCACATTCATACAAAATTGAACAAATGTGAATAAGCTTATGATCCACTAGCTATCGTTATAAACAATGTACTGCTAAACAGACATGTAACAAGACCTAAACTACTGTACAACTTTTGCGGTCAGATGGCTAAGAAGCATAGCCTGAAACTTCAGATTTTTCAGAACAAAATTTTCAGAAGAATAGTCAATGCCCCATGGTATTTTCATAAACGCCCAAATTAACAGGGACTTACATATTCACTTAGTTTGATATTTTGCGAAAAATAGTCATAAAGTACAAGTACGCCATATTGAATTTTTTAAGAATAATTTTAAATTCGTCATGTGCGACCCCGAAAACTCTCCCGTACCAATATTGGAGAAAATTGGACAAAATTGATTTTTTTTTCCGCCATATTGAATTTTCTAAAAATATTTTGAATTCGTTATGTACGACCTCGAAAACTCCCCCATTCCAGTTTTGGAGAAAATCGGGCAAAATTAAAATTTTTGCCCGCCGTATTGGATCTGCCATTTTGAATTTTTCATAAATAATTTTAGATTCGTTGGATACAACCCCGAACATTTCTCCTGGGATCACCGCAGCAACTTCCTGAACATAACGCAAAAAATTTGATTCAAATCAGTACAGCCGTTCCGGAGAAATCGGTGTACATACATAAAAAAAAACATACATACGGACGAATTGAGAACCTCCTTCTTTTAGAAGTCGGTTAATAAGTTTATTCATGAAAGGAAACTCTTGCTTTTGAGAATAATTACATACGTAGATTGGTTCGTGGTACTAACGTTTCTACTGTCTTCTAAGATTTTTCGATTGTCTCTAGAATGCTGTCTTTGTATTCGTATACGATACCAACAACTCTAGAATTAAAATTGCATCGTGTTGGAGCCAAACCCGGTAAGCGTTTGTTAACAATTTGATCTAGTTTGCGGTTCTTTGAGGACTATTTAAAAAAAAAGAGCAACTCCATTGTAATAAATATGTGGATATTTTTATTGGCGGATGCAGCGTTTAACATTACCAAATTTAATTGATGTGTATAAGAATGCACGTAAGCAGCATGTTCATAGTTTTTTTATAACTGTTCGAACCCCATTCGACGAGCCGCTCATGTTTTCTAGAAAATGAAAAAGCATTCAATTGGTTTAACTTACACATACAAGAAGATAGAAAGGAGGACCTGCATTATATTTAACTGTTTTTCTAGAATCTCTTAGCAGACATTCTTAAAAATGTCTAACGCTTAAACGATGATTCTTATAAATTTCTTCGTAACTCGCTATTCTTAATTTTGGATGGTTTTTTCTCTTGCTAAACATTTTTAACCTCTTTAAAACGTAACAAAATATCTTGGTCAAAGTAAAAACATAGTCACGTTCATAAAAATTAAAATACCGATACAGTAGACACCACGCATTGAAATACCGGTACAGTAGACACTACGGTAGTACTCTAATCTTAACTAAAGGAATGGTTTAACTGGTGCTTGAAGAAGAAATCTTTACTTTATACTGGCAGCGCCACGCGCGACTGGAAGCAAAAGTTCGGAAAGGAAAAGCCGCCACTAAAGCAGTAAGTGTAGAATATGGAAAAAGTTTTCACTGAATTATGTGTAGAAATTGGCTAGCAACATGCCTCGGCGATGTAAGTCAAGTATAAATTATTATAATAGCGACAACCGGACCCTCTATTTTCTTAGAGCGAAAACTATCTCCAAAAACGTTAGTGGAACTAATTATACATTAAGGATTTCCGTCTACAAAATATTTTTCTGCAGTTGCTTTGAACATCACGACATGTTGAATTAAAATTATTACCAATAAAGCTACGGATATGTAAAAACATCAAAGAAATGTAAAAAAAAAATAAACTCCAAAGGTGGTACACTTGACGAATCTAACTAATTAAAATAAATACACCTATTTTTTAATTAGCAACGTGATGTTATTTAAAATATCACTAACTGTAATAACGTAAGGGGAAACAGAATGTTTTCTGCTATGATAATTATATATATTTTAACGAGGTCTTCCTAAACGGTGTGCAAAGTGAGTCAGTGACTGGATGGAGTGCGTTTACTCTTAACAAAAGTAAGATTTACCACTAATTATACTTATTGCATTCTCTAGTTAGTAATTTGTATACATTTCAAAAATATATATAGGAATTATCAAAAATATACGAAAAAAAAAATTAAGCATATTTCAAATCACAGTAGAGCTAAAATACCCAGTAAGCTATTATTTTTTTATGCTAAAATCATAAAAATTGCCCTTCTTTCACTTAAGAAACAATCAAAATTTTAATGAATGACGTTGATTTTTATGCGGTTATTATTTTTAAGTCTTAGGACAAGAAATGAAAGATGTTATGCAGGCGTCATCACACAAAAACTTCAGTTTATTTTAGCCGACTTCCAAAAGAATAAAGTTCTAAATTCTACTGTTATGTAGGGCGTGTAACATTTGTTTGTCGTATAAAAGATCAATTTGATACTAAATAAACTATATAAATAGGAAAATAATGCACAAAGGATGATTAAAGGGATACAAAGGAATACTCTACTCAGCCCAGTAATATTTTTTCTACTCTTTATCGCAACGGTGTATTATAAAAAGAATGATACACAGATACAATTCCCAACCTTGTTGCGACCTTTTGCACCCGGTAGATCTCACGATGGAAACAACGTTTTCATGTGCAATAGCTCAAAACTAAATTTTCCTCGACCGTAATAATAGTCTTAATTGGGCCAGTATTTTAAACACGCAGCTTGCGTTCCGCCACCTCAATTTCTGACACTTCTGTTCCAGCCAAACTTGTTACTGAAAGACTGAGATAGTATCTTAATATAATTTTTGCATGAACGAATTTTTTGCCAACCTGCTACGCAATGTTAAAAATGTGTTTTAGTTTAGCATAAAAATATAGGTCTACAATCTGGTCTAGATAGGGAATATTGCTTTAATACTATTGTTTTTTTTGAATAGTTCTTTAGATCAATTTAAAACTAGTTTAAACAAAGCATTTTTATATTACAAGTGTCTAAAATGCTTTGTGTAATTATTAATATTAATGTGATAAAATATGAATAGAAATCACGTTAAAGTATGGCTAATTATTGCGTAGACCAAATCTTCTCTGCTGAAACCCAGTAAACACACGCAAGTTAAATCAACATATAAAAAAAAAATTATAACCAAACCTTACGTTTTGGTTAGGAAACCACGATAAAATGTCGCGCCCAACAACGTTATTTATAACGCTGAATAATGGTTGAAATCGACTAGATGAAATAACCATAAAACCAACGTCGATTCAACTCTACAAAACAACGAAAAATAGCGACCAAGATCAACGTCGTTATAATGTCGATTAAGAGTTCTAATGAACTAGATAATATAATCATGTTAAATAACGTTCTACGTTGTTTCAACCAAAATATATATATATATATATATATATATATATATATATATATATAAAATAAAATAGAATAAAATATTGCCGAAGCGGACGTGAAAATTTGTCAATCTACATGATTCTCGTGTTAAAAAGTGTGGAGCACTCCAAAATATGGAAAAACTCCGGGTCCGACAGATGGCGACAGCGCTGTTTCGTCCTAATATGGGACTCGTCAGGCCACCGCATTCGGTACAAACCATCATCTCGCCTTTGCATCCTATAAAGCTGAATTTAAAATCAAAAAACAGCAAACAAGGCGACAAAGACGACGTCTCGATGGTCCACTTGATAATACAAGAACCACACAGACTAACAAAGTTTGTAAAAGAACCGTTATATGGTGGCGCGACGGTGAATTAAAACAGAAATATGTAAAATCGAGTACACGAAACGCGCTGCCCAAAGGATAGGGGTCGCATTTTTCGGTACTGGCAAGCAAGCGTACCGCTCATTTTAGCAGCCAAAGCCACGTGTCGTACCAAACGATCCCACCATGAGAGCATCGTTTAGCGTGTTTCAAAGCCAAACAAGTAAATAAATAAGTAGATAAGTTTTTGTCCGTGTAATTTAAAATAAAATAGAATAAAATATTGGCGAAGCGGACGTGAAAATTTGCCAGTGCCGAAAAATGCGACCCCTATCCTTTGGGCAGCGCGTTTCGTGTACTCGATTTTACATATTTCTGTTTCAACTCACCGTCGCGCCACGATATGACGGTTCTTTTACAAACTTTGTTAGTCTGTGTGGTTCTTGTATTATCAAGTGGACCATCGAGATGTCGCCTTTGTCGTCTTGTTTGCTGTTTTTTGATTTTAAATTCAGCTTTATAGGATGCAAAGGCAAGATGATGGTTTGTACCGAATGCGGTGGCCTGACGAGTCCCATATTAGGACGAAACAGCGCTGTCGCCATCTGTCGGACCCGGAGTTTTTCCATATTTTGGAGTGCTCCGCACTTTTTAACACGAGAATCATGTAGATTGACAAATTTTCACGTCCGCTTCGCCAATATTTTATTCTATTTTATTTTAAATTACACGGACAAAAACTTATCTACTTATTTATATATATATATATATATATATATATATATATATATATATATATATATATATATATATATATACATATACATATACATGTCCATCTTTTAAGTTAAAACTGACTCCATTTTTTTTCTCCTAATGCGGTTTAAAGAAGGGTAGATAGTTTGTTCTTTACAAATTCCACTCTTCACGGAGAGTGCAATTTGCAGGAAACAAATTGTCATCATTTACTTCCTTATTTAAATATATTAATACAATTAAATGTGTCATAAATCATTTTTAATTAATAATGCAACAAATATATAAATGCAACTAAAAAATTTTCAACTGTCAAATAATTTCGTTCGTTTTTTTGGAAAGTGTACTTTTGCGACAGCTATACAAGTTAATAAATTTATCAAATATATTTCTTTTAGCAAAGCGCGAAAAAAATATGAAATTTTTTTACGGTGTGCTAGTCATAGGAGCTCATATTTTTAATGATAATATAATGAAAAACTAACAAAACGGTAGAGGTAGGGGTAAGATCAAAAATAACACAATTAGATTTAAAATTTTGAAAAAATTTATTGAACACCTTATTTCTTTTAAAATTTTATAAAACTGGTGGACGTTTGCCTGATGGTTTTCCTTCTAGAGCTATCCTTGGAAACCTATTTTCCTCCATTCTCTTTACGTGGTTATACCACTGTCTTCTTCTTTGTCTACCCCGCCTTATTATGTCTTGTACGCTATACTGATCCCTGAGATCAGTGTTTCGTATTCTATCCCTTCTTGTTTTACTAGCTATTGCTTGTAGGGTTTTCATTTCGGCGTTGCTTCTCTTACTTCATTAACAAAGGTCATTATAGCTCTGTTACAAGTCTTGTATATTTTAACGTGTCCTCTTTACATCTGGAAGCTCTTTAATTTCTTGACATTATTTTTCCTTGCGGTATTTGTATTTGTTTTCCTTATTCCTGGTGATTTTTCAGCAGTTTCTTGGATACACATTCGATTTCGTTCTAGCATTTGTCGTACTCATTGCCATTCGTCTTTATGTCCCTCAGCTTACTAGCAAATCTACTCTCTTATAGTCTTCTTGTGCTTTCTGATGACAATAAGTCTAAATTGTATAAGAGGCTGGTTCATCAGTATTCTGCATAAAACCACGTTATACATTTTCTGTCTCGAGGTTGGTAGATGTTAGGGCTTTTACATCGAGTATATGCGGTGGCCTAATTGTTCTGTTGGTGATTATATAGTCAATCATTTTCATCTTTGATCTCTACTGTTGGGTAATTATGTTTGTGTTGGTCGAGTAATTTCAAGATGCCTGTACCGAAATAGGGCATGAAAATCCATCCTGCTACGTCCATGCTGTGGATTTTATTATATCGATGACTAAATGTAGGCACTGATATGAATAGTTTTTTTATGCCTAAATGAATCCTGATATACCTAATAATCAAAATAATAAGTCTCGTATTATATCTGTCACATGCAGAGAAATCCCTACGTGAGGAATGATATTCCGAATAATTTAGCCTACAAATTACTTATGAAGATAATCTTTACTACTTTGCTACACTGGTTTTTAGAAGAGAGGCGCAATATCTCAAACTAAAAGGAAAAAAGCACATGTTGATTTATTGCATCAAATCACTAGAGTATAGTGGAAAGCTAGCAGCACCAGTGAGCAAAAATTCCGAGCTAACTCCTATGCCGGAGAGTAGGGGTGGGTTTTACAGGGCGCCATTGCATCGAAGCTAGGCTGAATGCAAAAACCTTCCACGATGTTATCAGGAATTGGCTTTCAACTTTACTCTTTAAAATCAGCGATCAACAATAAATAAAATATTCAAAGCAAGTAGCATGGAAAGTGTACTTTTGCGACAGCTATACAAGTTAATAAATTTATCAAATATATTTCTTTTAGCAAAGCGCGAAAAAAATATGAAATATTTTTACGGTGTGCTTGTCATAGGAGCTCATATTTTTAATGATAATATGATAAAAAACTAACAAAACGGTAGAGGTAGGGGTAAGATCAAAAATAACACAATTAGATTTAAAATTTTGAAACAATTTATTGAACACCTTATTTCTTTTAAAATTTTATAAAACGTAAAAAAAAATGTTTATTTGTCGGATATCGATCTCAACACTTTATTTTTAGGTGGTCCCTTAATTTTCCTGTATATAAAGGTTTGTTCCTGACATATAATACATACTATAAGAATATTATATGTAAACTAAAACTGGCCAACCAAAAAATATTACTGTCCTTCAGGTTTATTTAACGATGATTTAAATAAATAATTTGAAGATTAGCAAACTTTTCCATTAAGTTTTGAAACTAATAAGAACATTTGTTTGACGGTTGTAGACAATGTTGAAGATTGACTAACATGTGGTTGTCGGACTTGCATTGTCTTTATTTTTATTTATTTTCAGTTGCAATTTATACTTGAAAACGATTAGACATACAACCTAATCGAAACGTCCTAAAAATAAATAAAAATAAAGACAATGCAAGTCCGACAACCACATTTTAGTTAATAAGAACGTGCCAAACATGGCAACGATAGTCTCGCCAAGACATCTCTCAGTTGACATTGGTCATGCATTGACACGTGTTTTTGCAACTACGAATCAACCTTATTTTACATAAATGAATTGTAACTGGTTTAAGATATATTTTTTAACTCTAAAATTAAAATACATAATGTGGAAACCAAAACTTAATGTCAGACATTATATTTTAACCATTGAAAATTACTAGCTTATTGTTATAAAATCGAATTAGCGTTAAAATCAACTAGATCTTTTAAATATAGATATAAATATATTGAAAAAATCAAATTAAATATTAAACATTACATGTTTTCATTGCAAAAACCGACGAAAGTTATTAATAGTTCAACTGAAATCCTCTTTGTTTATAAGAAGGTGGATTTTTCTTGAAAATTACAGTCTTTAAAAATATCTAAAACATTTTGAAATTTTGAAAAATCAATTCTTAAATATATATATATATATATATATATATATATATATATATATATATATATATATATATATATATGAAGTAAAATACGAATAGTAAATGCAAACTTCTCTCCATCTTATCCTTTCTGTGTTAGAGGTTGCACAGTTAGAACAAATTGTTATAAAACGCAATTTATCCTATTCCACCACCATCGAGATGATGGCCTACCCGTACCACCATACCGAGAAGAATATATATATATACAGAACTTCATACTTTTGGTGTCTTTGTATGCGTGGTATGAGTGAATAATCCCTGGAGGGAGTGCGAAGCCGGTTGGCTATATATATATATATATATATATATATATATATATATATATATATATATATATATATATATATATATATATATAACATATGATTTACAAGCCAACCGGCTTCGCACTCCCTCCAGGGATTATTCACTCATACCAGGCATACAAAGACACCAAAAGTATGAAGTTCTGTGGGAACCCTTTCCATGTTATCGGGTCCTAGGTGACGTTGTCTGCTGTATTTCCTACGAACTTTCGGACGGTTCGCGCGGTTGATAAGAGAATTGCTTTCTGCATCGGCTTATACAGATGCTCACTAAGGCCCAGTCCCTTGATGTTCTGCAGGAGGTTCTTTGGTATCACTCCAGTTGTTGACAGTTTTATGGGAATCGTTTGGACGCTGTTCATTGCTCATTGTCTCCGGATTTAAACCTCCAGATCTCTGTATTTGGCGATCTTCTCGTTGTATTTTGGCCATAGGTTGTTGTTGTTAGGTACAGCAATGTCGACTAGTGTAGTTCGCCTAGAAATTTTATCTATTAGTATGATGTCTGGTCTATTATGAGCTACTGTTTGATCTGTCAGAACCGTTCGGTCCCAATATAACTTGAACTGGTTGTTCTCAAGAATAGGCTCCGGACTGTACTTGTAATAAGGCGCTTTTCCTACCTGTAATAGATTTAACTTTTCCTCCAGTTATGTGCTGAATTGTCTCCGATGTTCGACAGCCGTATCTGCATTGGTCATTTTCTATTGAGGGATCTCTAATGATGAACTTCCGATAGTTCTTCGCCGGAATAACCTGGTCTTGGATAGCTAACAAAAAGCCCTCCGTTTCCGGAAACATCTGTCCTGAAATCAACCAGTAGTTCGACGCTGAGTTGTCGACATTGTCCTGATTGACCTCATTTGGATGCCGTTCATGAAGTGGCTTCCGTAGCCAGGTTTGTAACTTCTCTTGGTCTGTTTGGTGGTGAGAAGTAATATCTTCTTCCCTCAACTGTAGCGGCGTTGAAACGTCTACCTCACATATTGCTCGATGTAGTGTGGAAGAGTCCGCTAACCTGTGGAAATATGAACGTAAGTTTATTATTTGTTGGTCAAGCTGCTATATATATATATATATATATATATATATATATATATATATATATATATATATATATATACAGTGCCTTCATTTCAAAACGAACCATCCTTAATAACTTTGTTAAATAGAAAAATTTAAAAAAAAGAAAAAACACGTCAATTTAGATATATAGGGGAAGTTTAATTTTGCATTTGTTAAAAGTCTGTCAATCACCTCCTCACCTCCAGCTAACCTCACTTTGATATGTCAAATGGGAACCCCCACCTTGTGACACATCATTGTAAGCAGCATAAAATTGTCTATCCAACCGTATAAAAAAAATTAAATCGGTTGACATACAAGCGAACAGTGTGCAAAAATGTCTTGTAATAATGCATAATATATCGGCCTCGAACTTTAGTATGTCAAATGATTACCCTATAGTGTGATACATCATTTTAAAGGGCATACTATCTCCTATTTAGCCAATAAAAAAAAAACAAAATCTGTTGATGTACAAGCGAATAGTAAGAAAAGATGTGTGGTAATAATAGACACCTTATCACATTAAACTTTATTATGTCAAATGGCTACTTCATAGAGTAAAATATTATTTTAAATTTAAAATAAATATTTTTTTAAAATAATAAACAGTTAAAATATTTGCGAGAAAAAAACTAAGCCTGTTTTAAAATTCATCGCAAAATTCATTGCAGTCTAATCAATCTAGTGTATTTATTTCAATGATATTTTTTGCGGTACCTGATAGGTACAAAAAATCACTGCAATAAATAAAATTTTTAAGATCTTTAAACACCAGTTGTTTATTATTGTTAAAATTGTCATTGTGATGCCTAGTTGAAACGTGAATATAAATGGTGTATACGCTAGCCGAAAGAATAGAAATAATTTTTCTCTATGGAGCTGAAGATCGGTGCGCTCGTAGAACCGCCAGAGCATTTAACGAGAGGCATCAAGACAAAAACGTGGGCCATAAATATGTACTCGAATTGGTACGAAAGTTTGAAGAAACGGGATCCGTTTGTAATAAAAAATCTATTGAGAAAAGGGTTGTAGATGAAGCATGCCAAATCGAGGTACTAGGACAGTTTGCAATAGATCCAACTTTATCCATCTCAAAGGTCGCAGATTTAACCAACATTTCTGCTGGCTCTGTGCATAAAGTTTTAAAACAAAATAAGTTTTTTCCCTACAAAATTCAAATTCTTCAAGAACTCGGAGAAGACGATTTTGATAGGAGAATTCAATTTTGCGAATTAATGTGCCAACGAATTGACGAGGACCCCCATTTATCTAAGAATATCTGCTTTAGTGATGAATCAACTTTTTTTCTAAATGGACTGGTTAACAGACATAACTGCAGATACTGGGATAATGAAAATCCGCACCTTTTCCGAGAAGGGCATACTCAATATCCCGAAAAAATTAACGTGTGGGCAGGAATTTATGGCAATGAAATCATCGGGCCATTTTTTTTGGAAGATAATTTAACTGGGCAAATTTATTTAAACCTTTTAGAAAACATAATATACCCTGCCATTGTGCAATCTTTAGAAAATCAAGTGGATGAAAATGCTGTTATGGTACTAAATGAAAATAATTTGCATTTCCAGCAAGATGGAGCTCCCCCGCACTACGCTTTGGCAATTCGAGAGTGGCTTGATGAACATTTTCCAGGGACGTGGATTGGCAGACGTGGTGCAATTGAATGGCCAGCACGGTCTCCAGACCTAACCCCTCTAGACTTTTTTCTTTGGGGGTATTTAAAAAGCAAGGTTTATAAAACCCCACCTGAAAATATTGACGATTTAAAAGATCGAATTGTTCGGGAATGTAGAGGAATTAGCAGAGAAACCCTTGCCAATGTTCGTGGGGAATTTCAAAATAGGCTTTTTTATTGTCTCGCTAATAACGGCGCACATTTTGAACATTTAATAAAATAATTTTCTTCAACTGAATAAAACTGAATAAACTGCTTATATTTAACACACATTTTTGCATCCTAATTGCCTATAACGTCTATTAACTTAATTTTTTTTGACATCGTTGGATAGCAGATCGTACGTCCTTTAAAATGATGTATCACACTATAGGGTAATCATTTGACATATCAAAGTTCGAGGCCGATATATTATGCATTATTACAAGACATTTTTGCACACTATTCGCTTGTACGTCAACCGATTTAATTTTTTTATACGGTTGGATAGACAATTTTATGCTGCTTACAATGATATGTCACAAGGTGGGGGTTCCCATTTGACATATCAAAGTGAGGTTAGCTGGAGTTGAGGAGGTGATTGACAGACTTTTAACAAATGCAAAATTAAACTTCCCCCTGTATATCTAAATTGACGTGTTTTTTCTTTTTTTTAAATTTTTCTATTTAAGAAAGTTATTAAGGATGGTTCGTTTTGAAATGAAGGCACTATATATATATATATATATATATATATATATATATATATATATATATATATATATATATATATATATATATATATATATGAAGTAAAATGCGAACAGTAAATGCAAACTTCTCTCCATCATATCCTTTCTGTGTTAGAGGTTGCACAGTTAGAATAAATTGTTATAAAAAGCAATTCATCCTATTCCACCATCATCGAGATGATGGCCTACCTGTACCACCATACCGAGAAGAAAGTCAAAACTTACCCTCCCCGCCACAGTGATACGGCAGAGGTACATGTTTCGTCTCTACTAGACTCATCAGGGTACCGACATGCACCAGTCTGTGCAAAGGACAGATTGGAAGAAAGCATGCAAATACTGAACGCGGCTTCTCCGACCTCCCGCCGGATGGCGTATATATGTTTATGCGGATTTCACGGATTCCTCCGTGTGAGATGCAATAGCAGTGGATATATCCACATTATGCCGTTGTAGTGCTGAAATCACATTCAGCAAACGTACAACTATATGCAGCTCCGCGTATGAATGAAGTAAAATGCGAACAGTAAATGCAAACTTCTCTCCATCATATCCTTTCTGTGTTAGAGGTTGCACAGTTAGAATAAATTGTTATAAAAAGCAATTCATCCTATTCCACCATCATCGAGATGATGGCCTACCTGTACCACCATACCGAGAAGAAAGTCAAAACTTACCCTCCCCGCCACAGTGATACGGCAGAGGTATATGTTTCGTCTCTACTAGACTCATCAGGGTACCGACATGCACCAGGCTGTGCAAAGGACAGATTGGAAGAAAGCATGCAAATACTGAACGCGGCTTCTCCGACCTCCCGCCGGATGGCGTATATATGTTTATGCGGATTTCACGGATTCCTCCGTGTGAGATGCAATAGCAGTGGATATATCCACATTATGCCGTTTTAGTGCTGAAATCACATTCAGCAAACGTACAACTATATGCAGCTCCGCGTATGAATGAAGTAAAATGCGAACAGTAAATGCAAACTTCTCTCCATCATATCCTTTCTGTGTTAGAGGTTGCACAGTTAGAATAAATTGTTATAAAAAGCAATTCATCCTATTCCACCATCATCGAGATGATGGCCTACCTGTACCACCATACCGAGAAGAAAGTCAAAACTTACCCTCCCCGCCACAGTGATACGGCAGAGGTACATGTTTCGTCTCTACTAGACTCATCAGGGTACCGACATGCACCAGGCTGTGCAAAGGACAGATTGGAAGAAAGCATGCAAATACTGAACGCGGCTTCTCCGACCTCCCGCCGGATGGCGTATATATGTTTATGCGGATTTCACGGATTCCTCCGTGTGAGATGCAATAGCAGTGGATATATCCACATTATGCCGTTGTAGTGCTTCATTCATACGCGGAGCTGCATATAGTTGTACGTTTGCTGAATGTGATTTCAGCACTACAACGGCATAATGTGGATATATCCACTGCTATTGCATCTCACACGGAGGAATCCGTGAAATCCGCATAAACATATATACGCCATCCGGCGGGAGGTCGGAGAAGCCGCGTTCAGTATTTGCATGCCTTCTTCCAATCTGTCCTTTGCACAGCCTGGTGCATGTCGGTACCCTGATGAGTCTAGTAGAGACGAAACATGTACCTCTGCCGTATCACTGTGGCGGGGAGGGTAAGTTTTGACTTTCTTCTCGGTATGGTGGTACAGGTAGGCCATCATCTCGATGATGGTGGAATAGGATGAATTGCTTTTTATAACAATTTATTCTAACTGTGCAACCTCTAACACAGAAAGGATATGATGGAGAGAAGTTTGCATTTACTGTTCGCATTTTACTTCATTCATACGCGGAGCTGCATATAGTTGTACGTTTGCTGAATGTGATTTCAGCACTACAACGGCATAATGTGGATATATCCACTGCTATTGCATCTCACACGGAGGAATCCGTGAAATCCGCATAAACATATATATATATATATATATATATATATATATATATATATATATATATATATATATATATATAATTAGTAATTTTGATTTAATCATATTATCTCGCAATATTACGATAAGTCCATAAACAACATATTAAAATGTATATTTTTAATTCACCCAAAAATCAACGTCGTTAAATTTAACAGAAAACGTTATATCAATGAAGGACGATTGTAAAATTATTTATAAAAAAATTTATTGAAAATTAACACTTAGAACTTTTTAATATAAGTAAAATAATTTGAGATTGTAAAATTGTTTACTCAATTTCTAACATCCAAATGGATATTAATGTGTTCTCGAGTAAAAACAAACTATTCTGCTAGTCATAATTAAAATTTGATATAAAAAAAAAACTAACAAAATAAAGGAGCTATGACTCATTGAAAAGATAACGTAACTATTCATACATTTCAACAGAATTCATTTTTTTTTCTTTATAGCTAGTTTTAAATTTGATTGGTTACAATAAGGCAAATTAGGAAATTTTGCAGTGGTAATAAAGATCAAATAAAATTGTAAGCTGATTCACATTTATTTTGTTCTTGAGAGTGACCTTAAAGGTTATTTTAAAGGCAATTGCTTTTTTAAAATTGAAACCCTTTCTTTATTGCAGAAATGGAAAGTAGCAGATATTGCACGTCCAAACATATAAATGACTTACAAGTTTTCATTTCATTTAGAGGTCATACGTGGTAAATCTTTGTCTCTATTCAAGACAGATTATCTGCATGAAGGTTGATGATTACCAAGTGTCTGACTTGGCAGTGAATTTGACTGTAGTTTTAGATTTTTAGTATCGTCTTTATATCCAGATTATATTATAAATAAAAGCCCCAAATTTCATAGTAAGGCTTGGCATCAAAAGAGAGTGAAAAAACTGGTTACTTTGATATTCACATTCAAAATAATTTGGAGGTCACATGGTGCTAATCATATAAAAACCCCTATTTTTAAATCCATAGACCCACCCGTGAAATTCCACTTTTAGATATGTCTTCTTCTTATACTTTTTGTAGATATGATGATCTGTTAATTCCGAGGTTGCATAATTTCTTCTTTCTTTCCATCTTTTTGGTGGTCTTCTTAGTGGACGTTTGCCTGTTGGTTTTCCTTCTAGAGCTATCCTTGGAAACCTATTTTCCTCCATTCTCTTCACGTGGTTATACCACTGTCTTCTTCTTTGTCTACCCCGCCTTATTATGTCTTGTACGCTATACTGATCTCTGAGATCAGTGTTTCGTATTCTATCCCTTCTTGTTTTACTTGCTATTGCTTGTAGGGTTTTCATTTCGGCGTTGCTTCTCTTACTTCATTAACAAAGGTCATTATAGCTCTATTACAAGTCTTGTATATTTTAACTTGTCCTCTTTACATCTGGAAGCTCTTTAATTTCTTGACATTATTTTTCCTTGCGGTATTGGTATTTGTTTTCCGTATTCCTAGTGGTTTTTCAGCAATTTCTTGGATACACATTCGATTTCGTTCCAGCATTTGTCGTCCTCATTGCCATTCGTCTTTATGTCCCTCAGCTTACTAGCAAGTCTATTCTCTTATAGTCTTCTTGTACTTTCTGATGACAATAAGTCTAAATTGTATAAGAGGCTGTTTCATCAGTATTCGGCATAAAACCACGTTATATATTTTCTGTCTTGAGGTTGGCAGATGTTAGGGCTTTTACATCGAGTATATACGGTGGTCTAATTGTTCTGTTGGTGATTATGTAGTCAATCATTTTCATTTTTGTTCTCTACTATTGGGTAATTATGTTTGTGTTGGTCGACTTATTTCAAGATGCCTTTATCGGCTGTACCGAAATAGGGCCTGAAAACTCATCCTGCTACGTCCATGCTGTGGATTTTTTTATATCGATGACTAAATGTAGGCACTGGTAAGAATAGTTTTTTTTACACCTAAATGAATCCTGATATACGTAATAATCAAAACGATAAGTTTCGTATTATGTCAGTCCCACGCAGAGAAATCCCTACTTGAGGAATTATATTCCGAATAATTTAGCCTACTAATTACTTATAGAGATACTCTTTACTTATGACTTTGCTATATGTATAGTGGAAAGCTGGCAGCACCAGCGAGCAAAAATGCCGAGCTAACTCCTATCCCGGGGAGCAGGGGTGGGTTATTCAGGGCGCCACTGCATCGAAGTTAGGCTGAATGCAGAAACCTTCCACGATGCTGTTAGGAAATAGCTTTCAACTTTACTCTTTAAAATTAGCTATCAATAATAAAATATTTAAACGCAAGTGGGACAAATAAGACTCGATGAAGGTAGATATAATAAAAATCTTTATTTGAAATTCAAAATGTGGAGATGTTTCGTAAATTAAATATCTTAATAAATGAACAACGAATAAAAAAGTGATCTCCAACAGATTCACAACAGTCAATCTAAATATAACAAATTCACGACATAAAAGAAAAGGAAACAACATAAGATAATCTTGTTATACTATGATCGTCATTTTCTGCGCAACGCCTTATTACAAAAGAAATACATTAAATCAAAAGGTGGATTTTTTTCACAATTTAGGAATATTAAATAAATTAATATGGTTGCCTGTTTAATTCCGGTAGAATGGTCTCTAATAGGTGTAGTACCCGTAGGTATCCAATAGTAATAATACCAGTAGGTTAGATACTCGTTATATTCTAACCCGTACGGTGAATGCCTGTTGAGTGGGTTACAGTAACGATTCAAACGCTTAGGGTGGATGGTCGCAATGATACAAACTCGTAAGGTGAACCCCGATTTTCTAGGGCCTAGACGAATCCTTGTTAAAAATATGCCCAAAACTTACAAAATCTCTGTTTCCAGGTTTTCCCCGGTAAAACAACCAAAAAACGCCAAGGAGGCAAAAAACTCATACCAAACAATACTAAACCGTTACCGGGACTAACTAAATAACGTTCCAATCCCAAATCCAGCGGGATGGGAGTTTTCGATCTTCTATAGCTGATATATATATATATATATATATATATATATATATATATATATATATATATATATATTTATAAATTTTCATTTCTTTTTCGAAAAACAAATTTTGATAAAAATTAAACAGTTTTTATGGAAAGAAAAAGAAAATCTTGAATCTGCTGTCTATATATCACAAATCACCAAGCAGGTTACTGTGATAGATAAACGCGACAGACAAACAAGCATACGTTTTGGTATCTAAGCTTAAAGAATAAAATATCAACAATATCACAGTTTAAGCGTTAATCGAAAAAAAGTCACGGTCATATTATATTGTTTATTTTTCTATTTTATCTTATGAATATAAATTTAATACTATGTTTTTTAGGATCGGCGTATGTTAAAATTTTCCTCACGTTATTTTTACACGGTTATTATTTTGTTTGTATACATTTTCAAACCTTAATCGAATTCTTTGGCATATAAAGGTTATTCTTGGCAACGTATCGATAATCTGTATTAGAAGCAGAGCTGGCTTAGGCTCATACGAACGGTTTTAAGTGAATATATTTTTTTAAAAATGGAATAAGTCAAGTCGAACTCACTTGACATATTCGGCACTATGACTTAAATTATTATTATTTTTTTTTTAATCAATATTAATACTGATTCGTCCTGGTGAAACAAAGTGAATTAAATTGTGATCGATGATAAAATAGTGTGTAATTTAAATAAATAAATGTGTAGAGTACAAGTATCTGTTAGAAAAAGAAGAAGTGCGTGGTGAAGTATCGGACTTTGTTGTGACGCTTAAAATGGTATTTTTTTCTTTACGTAATCATAGCAACTTTGGCTGCGAATAATTGTATGGTTTAGAATGGGCTTCGCGGTCTCTATTTAATCTAAGATTTCTTTGAGTAACACGTTAAAAGTATAGTAAATTAATTTGCTGTTGGACCAAATAATGCTAGTATTGATTCTATTTTTATGGTAATTTAATACCATCCAACGGTGTTCAACTTAATCCAAAACATTTTGGTGTTAAAAAATAAGAAAATAACATTATATATCTAAAAAATGTTACTTTTTTAGCGTTCCTTTTAAAAATTGCTCGTATAGGAATAGTTACATGTTTTATTTAAAACATTTATGAAACCCGGTCCTGACTAGTAATACCATTTGAATACTAATGACACGTTGTGTTGATTAAATATCAATTAAACGTCTGTAAAGCTATAAAAAATAGCAATAAAAAATATCAATAATAAAACCACAACCACACACAGGCACGAATTCTTATAAAAAAAACGATGATTACTTATAGTATTAGTATAAACTAAGATAAGGTGGATTAAGTCAATTCTGTAATAGATTAGGGACGCTATTCATAAAAACAATAAAATATTTCTGTAAGAAGACACAATTTGTGGGTAAAAAAATCGGATCAAATTTTCATTCTTGTTCTAAGTGATATATTTCAAAAACTACTCCTGAAAATGTTGCACTCAACAAGTTTTCATTTTCTATATCTTTACTTTCTCACACTACTTAAACAGTAATCATTTCTCTTTGTATTTTCTAGAGCATATAATAAAAAAAAATAACAAAGTAATAAAACCGGACTACCTATGCCTGCCTAAGTAATCCTGTTTTAGTTCGAGTAACTGCAATAATTATCTTGTCAACATATTGGCAAATCTTTTCATTATACATTTTGTAATCACAAAGGAAAAACCTGCCTAATACGATCACGTTTAATACGATTTGAGGCACGTTTGTCTACATTTTCTTAATACACCATCTGCCAACCGCTACATTGACTACCGTCTACGTCTTACCTCACGCGGCAGCGGCCTACGACTAGTTAAAAGTTTTAAATGATCACTTCCAGATGACATGTAGAGAGATAATACTGTTCATTGATAATTGCCGTGCTCATCCCAAAAGTGTTGACCTAAGGAATATCTCGCTTGTTTTCTTACCTACAAATGCGACGAACAAATTGCAACCGATCAATGGACCAGGGCATTACAAAAGTCCTCCAACAAGTTTATAGAATATGACTAATAAATCGCTATCTGAAGGAAATGGACAACACTGTTGGCAAAAGTCCACTGATCTGCGTGATGCGATACTAAATATTATAGCGCACGAGAAGCAATTAAGCCTGAAACTATACAAAATTGTTTCAAGAAAGCAGGTTTTCAAAATAATGAAGATAATATCGTGTTGAAAGACGCAGGACTGGCGACACTAAAAAATTTTTCTGGATATTTTTCCATCGATGAAAATATTGCAACCTACGAAATCCGTTCAATCGAATATTTTAATAAATATGCAACTAGAACACAGAAAGCGACCCTAAGTAATGATCAAGTAGAGGTGTCAGCTTCAGTTTTATTAAATGACCAGGCCTTGTCAGCAGCTGACGATTTAAGGCGTTATGTATCTTCTTTGAGTGAAGCCGCTCTTCAAAGTTAAATTATTTCGAAAATCTTGTAATTAGTAATGTATCAAAATCTTTTTGTTAAGCCAAAATCAGTGATTATTTTAAGTTATACGGAAATAATTATACTATTTACTATTTAAAAAATCAGATATTTATAACATAACTTCATAAATATACCAAATATTTACGCATTTATGTATGTATGTATCTTTTTTCCTTTACTGCTTAATACGCTGCCTCCGCTTAAGACGCTTCCCCCACTTAAAATGCTTTTTTTTGCTGGGTCCTTTCAGAACTATATTAAGCGGATTTTACAGTAGTTTAAATGAGGCTTGTATATACAAATATTGCTATGTATGAGAATATATAATCTTCACCGATTCCATTAATCTAAATCCCAAAAAAATGTACTCGTATTTTGCTGTTTTGCGAAAAAATTGTTGGCTTAAGTTTTGCAGTGAAGAAAAAAAGAAAAATGAAAGTGATTTTTTATTCAAAATTGTATACCCAGGAATATATATATATATATATATATATATATATATATATATATATATATATATATATATATATATATAGGTCCCTGTACTTAGCGAGAATTACAAATAATCTAAAAATTTGGGGTGTTTCGTCCCGGTGCCAGCCTTAGGACTCCTCGGTGGGTTTCGACTGACACCTTCCCAGACACCCGTTGTCATACTATATAATATTTGATTCTGATATTTGAACTTAAATTGTGGCGGGAATTGACGGTGAGATGTAGTTTACACAGCACCACCGCCTCTAGACAATCAACCTTCCTTGGGAATCGGAGATTTGTACTCCGGATACCGATTACAAGGAAGGTATCATTATTAATTGGGGCCTGAGAACTGCGGGGACTAACACCCCGTCGCGGATTCGGTGCGGCTACGCACCCATGCAACTTGACGCCACAAGTGCACGTTACCATGTCCAGGGATGCCATTTCGTATTCCGCTAAGGTCCCTGTACCTAGCGAGAGTTACAAATAATCTAAAAATTTGGGGTGTTTCGTCCCGGTGCCAGCCTTAGGACTCCTCAGTGGGTTTCGACTGATACCTTCCCAGACACCCGTTGTCATACTATATAATATTTGATTCTGATATTTGAACTTAAATTGCGGCGGGAATTGACGGTGACTCATATAAAATGTGACCCATGGGGCCTTAATCAAAAGCGAACACTGAATTAAGTCGATTAGTCATAAAAACATGCAATTTTGAACAAAAAAATTACTTTCATTTTTCTTCACTGCAAAAACTCAAAGCTCAACTTTAAAATCTTGGAAATGATTTTTTCGCAAAACGGTAAAATACATGTACACTTTTTTGTGAACTAGAATAATATATTGCACGGAGAAGGCATTTTATTTTTTTGATTATTTTTCAGTGCATCATTTTAAATCGAATGGGTCAGTACATAAAATATAGACAATTCATCGATGACTTGAAATCTCTCGTCATTCTTAAAGCGTGTTGGTAAACAATAGCAACTAAAAACGCCAATTCATCCACTGAATAGAGAAATAAAAAAAAGTAGTTTAAAATATGAATATCACGTTAAAACTTGTAACATGACTACCTGAATTTGAAAGTCTATTTTAGAGAATGATGGCCAGAAATAAGAAAATATTATTTTACTTCATTAACACTGCTAGTTAGCAACCAATATTTATTTATTGTTAAGTTAAAAATTATTTTTCTGCATTATATGTACCAGTAACATTATAATAAGATTTATAGTCACATTTCATGTTTTGTTTCAGGATTGCCTTGAACAAATACAGCTAGAGTTTCGAATTATATACAATGGTAAGTTGAAAACAAAAATTAGTTAACACTTAAATCGATGTATTATTAATAATAATTCTTGTTTTATCTAGCAAAACTGTGAAACCAAAAACACGTTTTGACCTTTTGATCTATAAAAAAAAAATAGTTTTATGCATATAATGTTAAATAAAATACTTATGTATTTGTTTATTTAATGATTTTAAGGTCATTACTACTCTAAAAGAAATTTGTCAATAATTTATTGTATATGGGGATCTCAATACTGTACAGAGTTAATTACAATTATGATAGTTCTACAAAAACGTACTGAAAATATAAAAGTTCTCATTATCCTTAGAAAGTTTTTACATATTCTACGTGTTTCTACACTTGGTTGCTTTAGAATGCATATATTTTTATACGAAATTGAACCTTCATTAAACCTCATACATTTTCAAATGGATTTGCTTCAGGCTACTCCATGGTGGTAATACCTTTTCCCTTTTCCAGTCTTGACAAAGGAGACTATAGTCCAAACAGTATATATTTTTATGTCAAAATTTGACAAATGCATCAAACTAGTGACATTTTTTTGGCAAGTGTAACAGGATCGGAGTGGCCCATTCAACTATTTTTTTCCGTTATTTAACAAGAAATTTGTCGAATGATATATAAGCAAGTTTCACAAACTAAATATCCCTAAGAAAGAAAATATTATTCACAAAAATTTTAAAATCGAAATTCTTCCTTCTATATATAGATAATTTTATATCGGGTTTGTTTAGGGTTATTTAATGAGGATTTTAAATGCTTTTTATGGGTTTGTTATTTTAAGTGAAATTTTAAATATGAAAGGAGAGATTTTAATACCGGATTAAAATAATCAACAAAAACTAAACGGAAAATGAAGTAAAACCGATATGACCAAAAATAATGATTTTTTTTCTAATTGATTGTACATATAAGATAAAGGAATAACTGGTAATTAATATTTTTATTGAACAGGTTATAAAATATTTAATTAATATATCCCTACATTTTATAAGATTCTAACACTTTATTTTATCTGTCTGTAATTTAGATATTTTACTGCTGACGATGAAAAGTTGTGTTTTCGAAACACGTACAGTACTTTGTCAGAATTGAACTAGAACTTTTTAGCACACTAGTGGAGTAGAAAAACAAGCACTATAAAGTGTTTTTTTTATTACAATATAATAACAATACTCTAAAATCTACAGTTTAAAGCCACAAACACTAAACACTACAATATTAAATAGCGGCACAAAATGTCTAAACTATTTTATATCTTAATATAATATCACAACGTTGTTGACAAAGTACATAAAATGTGTTAAATAATATTTTATAGCCATTACTATAGAACGACAAAGTAAAGATACCTTTAGTCAGAGGTGAGGTTATGTATAAGATTCTCAAAGAAAACAGCTGTTTTTTTTGTGTTTCTTCTTTGTTACGGCCCTGTAAGGCAATTTTATCTCTTTCGTTATTATGGATAAATAAAAAGAGAGAAAACCACTAAATGTTTTAATATTTTACTACTCCTACTGCATCTGGAGTAGATAAGCGTGTTAACCTTCATATTTTTATAAAAAGATAAACGGAATATTTTGTCGAATTATTAAATTTTAGGTAACAAAACATATTAAAAATTATAAAACTATTATAAATGTTGTTTTAATTTTAAAAATAACTTATTTTTCCATATTCCGAGAGGAAGACAAAAAATCGATATGAGCAACCCTAGTTATATTTACGAGGAACATTTTTTTTGAATGTATGGCAAATAAAAACCGTTATAATTTCTAAATTTTTAAAGATATACACCGTTTGGTCTATATAGTGTTTCGGGTAATTGTCTTATTGTAGTATCCATGAGTCATAATCAGTTCCAAACCAGCGCTCAACAAACTTTGTCAAGAACTTTTTATTTCCGCTGCTTTCAGATTTTCAGTAAAATTACACTCATTGCCGAAATTCTAGAACAAAAATAAGGGAAAAGAAAAATAAATAAATGAAAGAATCCTTTTCTTTTTTAATGTTCGTATTATATAATAAATTCCTTTCATATCGTTGAGTTTCGGGCGTACTCATATCTTCATGCGAATGAGGAATATTTTATACTATCGATTCTAAAAAGATGGATTTTTCCTTCTATTTTCCCAGAAAATATCTAAACTTCAAATTGTCATTTTATTCGTAAATAGGAATATATCATTCCATGGTTATTACTGCATTACAGTTAATTTACAGAGGGAAATTATTTTATGCCTATTCAGTAATTTACAAATTCAGCCTTTTGTGACGTTACAGATATTTTTTTCTGTCTATACCTTTTGAAAAACAATTATCTCCTTTATTTAACAATAGGTTTTTGAACAAGGAGAGTAGGAAGTATCTAAATGCAGAACCAGTGCAATTTTATAGGAGAACATCCGGCAACACTGTGCGGTAATTGTCAAATGACTAAAGTTTATTGGCTTGATTTTTGATATTTTCCGCTATATTTTAATAAAATATTATGTACAATTTTAAGATAAATGTGCTATAATTCAGAGTGTCCATATGTGTTTTAGCAAAAGTGGCAAATTGCAAGGAAATAGGTCGGGAAATACACAAAAGTGACATGGAAAGTGAAAAAAATTTTTTTTTTGGAAAAACTATTTGCGACCGCCAAAAAACACTTCAGATTTCTCTTCTACGACCCGAAAAGGGGAATATGCAAAAAATCTGCAAAAAATTCGATGTTTCTGCTATTCTGCATAATTTATAAAATTTTATGTAATATGAAAGCGTGAAATTTGTGAAGGTAACAAAATATTTACTATTTAGTGAAAAAAAATGAACGCAGAAGTGAAAAATGTTTTCCTCTTTTCTGGTTGTTCTACTACTTCTAAATAGGGATTTGTAAAGGAATTTTCAAGAAATCATTTTTCTATATTTCACTTAATCTAAACAATTACTTAAGAAACAAGTATGTATATGCATATCACAAGTTCGATTAACACAATTTCACGAAGAACAACTAATACGTACATTCTGAGAAAATTTTGGCGAATCTTGGTACGCTTGTAGCAGTGGAGTAAATAACGACCCCACAGACCCCGTGGTGTATGGGGGCGCCCTCAAGTTCCTTGATGAAAATGAATAAATACGAAGAATCAAGACGGGTGCAAAATAGAGCGCCTTCAAAAGTCTGCAGGAGGAGGGCACATACTCTTAGTTACGCCACTGGCTTGTGAATTTGATTTTTTTTATAACATGGATAATTTAATTATGAGCCAGAAAACTTAGTTTCTATTCATACAAATTAACAATCACTGTGTTTCTACAAGGCTAGAAATAATGCATTAAAACTTTCCTTCAAAACTTAAAAACTGCAAAATTGTTTCTAAATTGTATTTTCGAATATGATAATAATGGTAGCCCAGAACACGAAAGTTCATAGTAGTTGGAGTGACCGTAGGTTGCGTCACAGTCTTGCTTAGTAACTTTATATTTACAGTGACAACAATATCGTTCTAAAACAAGATGTAAAGAAAAGTTGATGCCCTTTTAAGTAAAAAGTTTTTAAAATTTGCTCATTGAAAGAAAACAAACCTTTTAAAGATAAAATTGTCTCGTTTTGTTTTCCTAGCTACCAAATTTTCTTATATAAAATTCGTTATATTTTTGAGAACATTCGAAAGTGATCGTCACTATCGTAGTATAAAGTCACCTAATCACCTGTTCATGAGATTTGTGTTTTATTTTGTTCAATTATTTCACCCGTTCACAAAATGTATGTACTTTTTCACTCGCAAATATGTAAGCTAAGAATTTTTTATTCATTTTAGAACATTTATTACAACTTGATTATTTTAAATCGAGAAAAAATACAGAAGCCCATTTTCCTGAGCTCAAATATAATGTAGTTAAAGAATGGCCACTGACAGAATTAAAATTTGATTTAATTAATCTTCAAGCCAGCTTGAAAACACTCTCTTCATATAAATTTTGACGTTGGTTCCATCAAAAACTTGGGTAAGTGTAAGTTTTGAATCAAAAAACATCATGAAGCAAGCGTCTTTACGAGCAAAAAATAGAAAATAACTTGGTTAGAGTAAGGAACAAAAAAGGTAATTTAATATTCTACAACAGATTGTGCAATAACTAGAGAATAGTTAATTAAAGCACTTAAATTATATTGTTACATTTATAAGTTCCGTTATAATTTAACGTGGTTACATGAAATAGGGAAATTAGAATCTGAACTTGTAATTCTCATTAACCAAATTTATCATTGTTAATAATTAAATGGTCGTCAGCTAATAACTCGTGTCAGTCAACATTAATGTTGACTCTTCATGTCTTCATGCATATATAAACATACTAATTAAAGTTGCTAAAATGAACAAATAATTTTACCAGCAATATTTTAATGTTTTCTTAATGGTTGATTCATACACCAAGAATTTCCAATAAATTAACACTAACATTGCAGATTAAACATGCATTGTTTAGTAAAAATTAAAAATGACGAATCAAAATGGTCCTTTGTTATTCGAACCTAAAATTAAAATGTTCATTTTTTGCTTTTCAGTCGTGGTTGTTTCATAATTCTATTTTAAAGTTTTCGAATATTTTATGATACATTTTCTTTAAACTTTATTTGTTTATAATGCTATTTTTTCTATTTTGATATGCCTACTTGTTTCTTAGGGGCCATGCCATTATGCCCCACCAAATTGAAAGCATCAAATCTAAAAATTTTATTGGACATATAAAGATTCTGGATACATTAAAGTATTTCGACTATTTTCTGACATATTTTCTTTAGACTATATTTGTTAATAATGTTATTTTTTCTATTTTGATGTGCCTACTAATTTCTTAGGAGTTACAGGGGCCATGCCATCATGCCCCACCGCAGCTATAGAGGCAACGTTGAACCTCCCTCTACTGCATATGGCTGTGATGGGGATGGCAGCAACAAATGCTCTCAAGCTGTTCCAAACTGAAAGCCTGAAATATGAAAATTTTATTTGACATATGAAGATTCTAGATACAATTCATATCGAAACTAATAGATATCATTTAAAGTGTTTCGACTATTTTATGACACATTTTCTTTAAACTTTATTTATTTATAATGTTATTTTTTTTGTTTTAATGTACCTACTTTTTCTTAGAATAGAATAATAGAACAGAATAGAAAATTAGCAAATATAATATGATATTCAATATTCAACTAAACATAAATATAATTCATTTATAGCATTAATGCGCGCAAGCTGTTCCAAACTAAAAACATGAAATATCGTCACGGGAGACTGTCCTCTGCTTTATCATTTCAAAAAAGTCAGCAAAGCTGAGAGTGATATTTGCCTTTTCTGCGATAGGGCAGCTAAAATAGCAGTTCATCTGCTATGTGAATGCATGACACTGTTCTGAAAAAACTTAAATTCCTGGAGGGCGTCACCTTAAAATCTGATGAAGCAAAGCACTCCCAGAAGAATAATAGACTTCAATAAAGGTCGAAGTATTATGGGCTTATATTAGACCAGGGTAATGTACAAAAGATCTTATAGATTGAAGTGCTGTAGAGAGACAAAGAAAGCCTTAGCGACCCAATCGCAATCTACAACCTACTTATTACTTTTTCGTCCAATCGAAAACATCCAAAGACTGACACGAATTACTCCGAAATTAAGAAGTTAAATTTCATCAACTTGTTAGTTATTAATTGTTTATTTTTACTTCAGACTATAAACAAATAAAGGTAAATTTTATTATTTAACTTACTAGGTGAAAATTGGTATGCAAATTCTTGTGGTCGATTCATACTTCTTAAAATTAACAACTAATACTAAGAATTTCCATTAAATTACCATTAACACTATATAATAAAAATGGGTTGTTCATACTTCAAAATTTAACAATTAGTAAAAATTAAAAACGACCAATCAGAATCGTCCATTGATAATCTAACTTAAAATTAAAACGTAAATATTTTGCTTTTCAATTGTGGTGGTTTTTTTCGCCTATTTTATGACCTATTTTCCTTAAGCGCTATTTGTTGTTATTGCTATTTTTTCTATTTTGATGTTTTTACTTGTTTATTCTTCCTTCAGCCGAAAGCGGACGCGAATTAGGCCGAAATTGGGAATTGAACTAAGAAGTTGAATGTTTGAATAGTTATTAATATTTTTATAGTTATTAACTTTCAATTTTTATTTGAAACTATGAACAAAAGAAAGTAGTGTATCATTTAACTTCTTCTTTAAGTGCCTTCTCCATTGCTCTAAATAGTTGTTTTGAACGGCATCCAAACCATTCCCTTAGGTTTTTTAGCCATGAAATTCGTCGTCGTCCTACGCCTCTTCTGCCACTTATTTTGCCTTGGATTATGAGCCCTTCCTTTTCTTTCCCCATTCTTCTCAACACTTCGGCGTTCGTAACTCGATCCACCCACGAAATTTAACTGCAAGTGAAAATTGTGAATGGAAATTCTTAGTGTGAATTGTTAATTTTTTGAAGTTTGATTTGACCATTAAGAAAACAGAATCTCCTATCTTTTATTCGCGTGGTTAGATTTTCTTACCCCTAATGAGTTTAGTGTGGCATCTTTTATTGCTTTGTGAATCAGGTGCAATGAAAAAACTAAACATTTTCTAAAGGAAAAAATAAGGTAGTTCCCTTGATAATAATTATTATATATTCAATTGTGTATATATCCAATAATTTTGCTAATTTGATATGTGTATACTACAGAAAATAAGAGAGCTATATTTAAAAAGCGTGTAAAAGGATATTTTAATTTTTTGTTTCTAAGTATTATATAAACTACTACTATCTTTCACCAATAGATGACATCAGATTCATCTACTGGTGAAATGGACGTTATTCTTTTTTGGCGCCAAATGTCTTCTACAAACTATTACTGAGGTGTGAGGTATTTTAAAACGGAATTTAAAGATTTTTTTTTAACTTGTACCAATAGATGACAGAGTGTCATCTACTGGATCACGTGAGTATCAACTATTGGCAATATGTTACAATGCACGGAAGAAGAATTAGATACTTACTTACCAGCATCCAACATCTGATAAAAGGTCTCCAATGATCAAATCCTTTTAAAGATGACCGTCCTGGACGAAAATAGCATTACAGTTGAAAAATAATTTAACCATCAGCAGAGTGTCACTAACCAAAGAAGTTACAATCATTGTTTGAAGAAGTTCAAATTCATATAAATGTGAATAAGGACTTGAAGATATCTTAAATGATCTTAAATGGATTTTTAACTTAGACGAATAAAGTTTTGGTCAACAGTGTTAATGATTGGAAAACGCTTCTGGAAATTTCTTATTGCAAATAATATTATTTCCTTATGAAAGATTTCCACAGAAAATAAGTAACCCTGTTCCAAAATTACGACGTTTGGAAAAAAGTGAAAGCAGCTGTATGACAACCTAAACATTTTACAAATATATTACCAATATTCATCCATAATATCGGTGGGAATGAAGAAAATTCAGAATCGGACACTTACATTCTGAAAGAACCTATGTATTGGGAAGAAGACTGCAATATAGTTTTATTTCTAGGCGGAACGAAATAACACGAAAATATTTGTATTGACATGACAGCCTGTAATCAACTAAAACAGTATCTAAACTGAACGAAAATGACGTTATGCCTTTAAAATGTCCCAAAATCTAGGAAAACTAGAATTTTCCGATATAACAATACAACAATAAAAAAAAACATTGATATATATATATATATATATATATATATATATATATATATATATATATATATATCAAAAATTATAAATCCTAAAAACTAGGTTTTTGCTTTTGTTTAAGAATCTTCAAGTAAGATATTCTATACAGCGAGCGCTTTCTTTATGCAAAATATTGCAACGGCGATATTTTTTTTTTAATTATGAAATGTTATTTTTTGCAAATTAGGAAATAATAGGACCAATTTCATTAACATATTTAAATTAAATAAAAGGTGAAAGATCAACGCTTTCTTAGTGAAAACAAAAATTATGTGAAGAAATTCGTTATGGTAATGAACGTGGCAATGATCTGTAAATTTCTTTTTCGGGTTCAATAAACTTTATACCCACTGACGTATTTTATAATAACGAAAATTGAAAGTAAGATTAAAAGCGCCAGCATCAGTTAAAATCAGTGGCGTGACTTCTTGTCTTGTAATTTTTGTCGTATCGAGGATAATTGTGGCTTAGATGTCTTCATATCCTAAGAATAAGTTTTCTTAAAATTATCTTTACATATAATTTTTGACTAAAAATTCCGTTTGATTTTTTAAGTTTTATAAGAACGTTTATATACTTCGAACAGGGATTTAAAAAAGTAAAATGGATAACAGACTGAATTTAGCTTTCAGATTAAAAATGTTCCTAGTATGTTCATCACCATTTTGGGGAAAAAATAGTTTTAGCATGTCACATTAACCGTTAAAAGTCAAAAAATAGTGTCATTGTTGTTATTATTGTTGTGAAGTTATTGATTGTCATTAAAATCTTCGTTCTTTCCCTCGATTAAATTTATTTTCTATTACTTAACAACTAAGTAATATACACCAAGCCATCAGTCAGATATTTGGATGTAAATATAGACCACAAAATTATCTTAAATTGACACTCTAGAAATGCATACAAAGAGCCAAATACTTTGGGAGTCTAATATATTAAAGAAAAAGGGATATCAAGAAAAACAGCAACTCATATATACAAAACAATATACCGACGTCAGTTACAATACGTGCCCTCTATATACAGTAATCGCAGAAAGCCAGCACTGATAAAACTTGAAACAGCTTTACGTAATATGATTAAAATCTATCATCCTATCAATCTACTACATAAACCATCTAATCAGTTATTGTATGAATTCACTGATCATCCAGCCTGCAAAACTTCCTGTACTGACAACTAAATTTGACAGAAAACCTGAAACTTGGCAAATTATAGAGGAACTGTGTAAGACCAGGGACCTAAACCGAAAGCCAGCCAGAAGACATCAATTAATGACACTGGTAGATATCACATTCAACCTTTAATATGCTTTTTTGTATTTTGTAAATATTTGTAGAGGCCTGAAGATCAAATGTACCATAAATAAGGTGTTTATGCTGAAGGACCTCGTTTGTAGGCCTGTTGGGTTCATATTTATATGTCCCAATAAATTATAATCGTAACAATATTTATTTCATTGTAGTGTAGTATAGTGTTTAACACAGCCTAATCAAGTGAAATGTTGTAATTAACATTATTTAAATATAAAATTTGTTAATTATTTAAGTAACAGTGTTTCAAATATCTTACAAATTGTTATTTCTAAAAATTTTTATAAGTTGTGTTAATGAAAACAATTATGTTAACTTAACTGTTTAAAAATAAGATATTCGGCTTTTATGGACTTATTATGAACACAAATATTTATATTAAATCCATAATTAGAACTAGCCGTAGAAAAATATTTTTAAATTGAACGCTCATACTATTGAGATATGAACAGAATCTCCTGTAATAATTTTGTATGTCTTTAATCTCAAATTTACTTGAAATTTGCGAGACACATTCAAAATTCTAAAGATATTTTAATTAAAAATTAGAAAATACTAAAAATAACGGGGTACCACCTAATTAACATTTCATCTGTTTTTTTCAAAAAATAAATCGTTTTGAAGGAACAGTTCGTCAACCTATTGCTTTTTTAATGACGGGTACCAAAAATATAATAAAATTTTTTAAGCTATTTATTTTTACGACTGACCAATAGTATCCAGAGATTATAATCAATTCACACGAATTGGATTGGCCGGGTGAGTTTATAACGTAACACTGTCACACTCTTTCTACTCTCCTTTTAGTTCAACTGCTTATGTCGATAAAAATTCGGAAAGCTATGCTAATTGCTTCTACCCTTGTAAGTTCACTGTTGTTATAAGTGAACTTTCCCCAAAATGGCGGAGAACATGGTCCGGACATTTTCAGTTTATTACACGATAAGTATAGTTACTTTATATGTGCGTGACTACGAAAAACGGAGCGAAAATAAAGCTAGAAAAACCGTCATCTTATAATAAATTCTTACAAGATTGTCACAACCCCGATTTTTACAGGTGGAAATAATTTCTAACTAATACGTCCTTATTAATGTCAAATAATTTGTAGTGTACTTCCTTTAAAGTAATTAAAAACGCTAAAGGTAATGTTTTTTAATTAATTAATTACCCACAGAAAAAAAAATATGTAGTTCCACTTCGTTGTTGAGATATTTTTAAGTAAAAACGGATCCACCGGCATTGTGTCGTTCTGGCCCCTGGTGGCTATTAAATATTCTAATTTTAAATTTGAGGAAGAGAAATTAACATAGATAAAAAGTATGAAATCGGCGCACTGTTGTTGGTGTTGCCTGAAAAGCCATGCAAAAATAGAAGAAGACTTACGTGTTACTTGGAAACTTGTTTATATATGTTTTTAAGTCTGCTGAAGCTATTAAGCCCAGTGTTTTTCGTAGTTGATAGGGAAAAATTTCTCCACCAAAGTTTTTCTATTTATTTCGATCCCTTAATTACAATTATCGGGGTGAATCCACGAAAAATTTTCAGGAAATTTGGTATAAACAAAAAAAATGTTAATAATTAAAAAAAGATTTTTTTTTTTTGTAAAATTAAGATTGTTTTTTAACGCTATAAACAAATAGTGTTTCATCAGTTATAACGTGTATATATATATATATATATATATATATATATATATATATATATATATATATATATATATACTTGTATTTATTAAATATAAGCATCTAATCATAAAATAAACAAATAAATAGCATAAGAAACTTCATCTATTATAACTATTTTGGCATATGTTGGTGCGCTGTTTCAGATTTTTTTTATTTTAATAATTTCCATATACAATATTTTCTTTCATATGATCTAAAGCATTGAGAGTGAAATTTTTACAGGTGGCGATATTTTTCAGTCTGGCATCGAAGTTGGCAGGTTTTTAATATCTTACCGACCTACTTTGGAGTTTATATTTTATATAGCAGTTGTTTCCTGCGAATGTTGCTCTAGGTCAGATACAGTTCCACTGACGAGACCATAAGGTGGTCGAAACGCGTATGGAGAGACGACCAAAGTGTTTATATATATTCTTTCCTTTTCTCTGCTTGAAAGGATAATAGATATAAACATCAATTTTTTTGTTAATAACAAATTACCTGTACAATTTTCGGGAATCCATCCTCGATTTGTAATCAGGGAGTCAAAATATTTATAAAAAACTTTGGTGAATCCATATCTCTTCATCGACTTCCACTGGGCTTCCAGACTATATATAAAATTCCAAATGTAATGACTCATAAATTTTGCAAAATTATGTAAAAACTGCATAATTGAAACAAAAAGTTGTATTCATATATTTTCGAGATCGAATCTAAGGTACAAATTCTAAATTGCAAATTTTACGACGCGATAATTTTGCTAAACTATGTAAAAAGTAGTTAATTAAAATAAAAACTTGTTCTCATATGTTTTCGCTGCTGTTAAATCGAATCTAAAGTAAAAATTTTAATATATTCAAAGTTAGAAACATTTTGCAAAACTTTCTAAATGACTACATAATTGAAACAAAAACTTGCTGTGATATGTCTGTGAGGTATTTGAAACCGAATGTGAATTAAACATTCCATAACTTTCAACGTTGCCAATTTTTAGAAACAAATTATAATTTTTTAACATTTGGAATTGAAATAACAGAGAACAAATCTCATCCTTTATTACGAGGATGATTTGATAAATCCATCTTGTCCTAGTATGTATACAAAGTTTTAAATGTGTTATTTTTGGCAATCTCTTTAAGTGGGTGTGGCAATGTATCTTCAAGATCTTGGAGAAGCATGATTTTCGTGCTCTTATTAAGCACTACTTTTTGTATGGAAAAACTATCAAAGAAACTGAAGAAAAGTTTAAGAAATTTTATAGGGAATGTGCACTATACCATGGAATGGTTCGCTAATAGTTTACTGAATTACGTTGTGGTCGTGCCCAAAAAGGCTTACACTTTAAGATTGCCCAATAAAGATCGGCCTGAGAAAGCTTTTAGCAAGATGGGTGACGTCTTTGCTAACAGTTGATCAAAAACCATATCGTGTGACCATGGCAGTAAGATCCCGGCCATGCTTTTTTGTGATTCACACAGCATAATGTAATCGACTACCCAAAGCAGGGAAAAACGATCACACAAAAATATCATGCTTCACTTTTGGATCAATTTGATGTTGTACTGAAGAAAAACTGTCCCATCTGGCGAAACAGAAGTGTTCTTTCACCATGACAAGGCATCAGCTCATTCGAGTGCAACTGCAAAAGCAAAATTGCAAGAATTACGTTACGAATTATTTCCTTATCCTCCTTATTCGCCAGATTTAGCACCTGACGACTTTTTTCTGTTCCCCAACATGAAGAATTATCTTTCAGAAGGCATAAAAAAGCTCGAGTATCGTTTCAATAAGTATATAGAGTTCAAACACTCGCGAGTACATAATTTTTTTTTTGTCAAATTTAGGAAAGTGCATCATATAGAACACTAAATATTCATTTGAACAACCACATCATTAGTTTAACCCAAAATAAGTCACCTTTATTTAATAATGGCGCTTCGTCTATCAGATCATTGGAAAGTAGCGATTGCGTGTACCACCAGTTTACACAATCTACAAAACTTTCGCCCTTTTAATATTTCGAATTTGGCACATTTCAGACAATACCCACTACTGTGCAGCAGTTGTAGTGAGTTTTGAGGACTCCGATATATTTCTAGTGTGTGAAGAAGTGTAATAATAATAAAAGGTGGTTTACATTTAAAAAAAAAAAAAGATTTTTAACGATTTTTTCAAGTTAATATTTAACGTTAGTTTTTTATCACCCTGCATTTATTTATTATCAAAATATCAACACAGTCCACTAAAGTATATCCCCTTCTGGAAGAAAACTAACCCCAATTAAATAATAAAAGCTTTTATATAGGTGAAATTGATAGTTATATTTAGGCCTGCAAACCCCATTTTTGACATACAATTCAAAATATGTCAAAAACGGTTAAACTTTGTTATAGAACATTGTACATGAAATATGTCTATAATTTTGCATAGAATCTAAAAATGAAATAACATATAGGGTGTTCCATTTAAAATAAGCAAAACGGCATCAACTTCCGGTATAACCGGAATTGCCACCATCTTGAAAATATTTTAGCTTAGTGCCCCCATTAGTAATTTTAAAAATTTTCCAAAATCAATTTTCTGAAAAATCGTCATAGGAACACTATATATATATATATATATATATATATATATATATATATATATATATATATATATATATATATATGCATATAGTGATATTTTAAACCTTTCTCCCTCGCTAATTTACATACATTTTTATTTTTCTTCATTTTAGCGCCCAGAACGTCCACAATATTTGTATGTCTCTGCGTTACGCCACTGGTTAAAATATATTCGAAAGTCGCTATAATGGTACATGATTTAAGAAAGAAATGTTTTGCTAATTAGTACGTACCTACAAAAAGTTTTGCAAAGTATCATCATTTATTTTCTTAAATATAGAAGCATGGAAGAAATTAAAAATGTAATGAAATAGGTGAAAGCTAAGATGTTAAAAAACATAAAGAAATTTGATAACGGCAGTAAAATAACACCTAAGCTCCTTTCTCTTGTCCTTTGGCATGAGCTGGGGTCGATGAATTATGGGTGTCGAGATCTCTTGAAAAGTGAAACTGAAAACCATGTTACAAATTGGCTTATGGATTTATATTCTTTGTATATATATATATATATATATATATATATATATATATATATATATATATATATATATTGCCAAAACCTTTTTTTTTCATTAACAATTTTTTTGATTATAAATAAGATATTAATATTATACAGTATAAGAAAATAGCGACAAATATTGCTAGTGATGGTAGAATTTGTCAAAATAAGGAAATACTTTTCATTAACAGAGATGTTTAATCGTTTAGTTTCTGAGATACGTTCCTTTATGGATGTTCATTCGCTGCACGTAAGTCAAAAGTGTAGTAGACAATATTTGACCACTTTAATTAAAATACTAATAAAAATTATCTAATTTGAAAATAAATAGTTTGCTTGGCTTCTACATTGAAACGGAAAATGTTATAAAAAAATAGATTGAAATACGAAACTTCATTCGACTTAAATCAGCTGGTCGTAAGTACTGTGTGATTTGGCAACGTTGTATTTTTACTGTCTACATTTATCTTCAAGCAGTCTAAGCTTACTCTCCGATAATAAATAAATTTACAGAATAGTAAAATGTGTACTCATAAAATTCGAATGTTTCATCTCAAAAGTGCTGGTAAATTTTTAAGTTCCAAACGTAAAAAATGGTGTTAGAATGTTCTGAACGCAAAAACGTAATTAGAAGAAAATTTCACGCATATGTTCATTTCAATAACCGAGTAACTATATAAAGTATAATAAAGTATATTGCCGATGATTAGTGCTGTAAAAATTTTGATTATCCATCTCTTTAAGACATGTTGGTAAAAAGGAAATTTTTGGGTTAGCAAATGCATATAATGTAATAGTATAAATCAACTTCAGGAGGTTATAAAGAAAATAATACACATCATAAATGTTACATTTATTGAGATTAGCTTCTGCCTATATATATATATATATATATATATATATATATATATATATATATATATATATATATATATATATATATATATATATATATTGATACTTTAATTTACAAATTCCAGTTGATGCGAGTTTTTCTGGATTAAATATTGCAACAATGACCAATATATTGTTAAAGGGAATCTCCCGCTGTAATTTTAGCCCAGATATAAAATAATCGGTGGGGGTGCAAATGTGGGAATGTATTCCTAAAATCATACCAATTTATACAGTGTGGTCGAAAAAATCTTAAAAAGAATTTTCTAAGTTATAAAATTTTTATTTTTGGACCTATTTAAAGTTTTGAAAAATCCAAGCGAGAAGTTGTTCAAAATCATATCAAGAGACTACGGAAAAAAGATTGATAGCATTAATCGATACTACAGAAAAAAATACAAGGAAAATGTCTTATTAATTTTTTTAGAATAACGCTTCAAAGTCGATTTCGAACGATTTTTGGTTTATAGTTCGATTCAATCCATCAAAAACCGGCCAAGTTAGAATAATTTTGTAAAAATCCGTGGTAACCATGTTAACAAAAACTGAACAAGATACATTTTTAAAACTCAAAACTTTTGTGAAAACCATAATGTCCGTTGATACTAAGACAAAAATACATAAATATAATTTTTATTTTTTCGATCAGACGCTTAGTTTTTTTACAATACATTTTTGGTGCTAAATCTTACTTCTAACTTTACAGCGTTATTGTAAAAAAACTAAGCACTCTATCGAGAGAAAGGATGACACATTATTTTCGTATTTTTTGAATTTGAAATTATTCAAAATTGACCAGTTTTTAATCAATTCAATCGAAATATGAACCAAAAGTCGCTCGAAATCGATTTTGAAACGTTATTGTAAAAATACAAAGCGTCGGATCGAAAAAATGAGATAGATATTTTCTTTGTATTTTTTGCTGTAGTTTAATTGAAAAGACTCAAATTTTCTAATAAAAAAATCATAATATAAAAATTAAACCATTTAAAAATATGCCTTTTTAATTGATAAGCCATTTTTGGTATTTGAATATTAAATTAAAAACTTTATTGAGGACACTTGTGTATTTGCTTGTCTTAATTATAATGTGTGTTACTTTTAGACACAAACTACGATTTCAAAAATAGTTATTTTATGAAGTTACCTTATACAGGGTCAAAAACAAATAAATTTTGCATCAGATGTTACCAAATTTTAATAACTCTATTTGGATTTTGTAGAAAAACACATTTAATATATCGCTATTTTAAACATAATATGTCTGGGATGAAGCATTGTCAAAACAATGCTGCAATATATATATATATATATATATATATATATATATATATATATATATATATATATATATATATATATATATATATATATATATTACAATAATTAATTAATTTGTATTTCACAATATCAATGTGTCAAAGTTTTCATATTGAATGTATTCAAAGACCTGATGTGCGCGCTCATGCAACGTTGCCAACCGTTTCAACCACATTTTAATGCAGGTTGATCTTAAATTTTATGTCATTTTTTCTATTGATATCTTAGTAAACCCTATGAAAACCAAATATTTTATTTAAAAAATAAATCTGTATTTTGAAAAGGCTAAATTTAAACTTTTTTTCACCCTCATCTGATCGACGAATGGTAGTATAATTCACAGGAAAGTGCCTAGATCCTGATTTCTCATAAGACTCTGTATAGATTTTTACATTTTTGGAAATTAAATTCTCAAAAATTTAGACGATAAAGTTAGTGGAAATTCGGTGATAGGTTATTATAAAAAAATTTATTTGAGTTATTATTAAGATATACTAACTCATATTTTTAAGCCAATTTTCACAATAATATGTTAAAACATAAATAAGTAAGTAATATTAGGATCGAGAGTTGATAAATAAAATTTTTATTTAAAAAAATTTAGAAAATTACATATTTTTAAGTTAAATTTATCAGAATATCACATTAACTAGTGGGGCTAGGACTATCATATTACATGTTTTATTTTGAAGTACAAACATTATTATATAAACACAATAAAGAATTTATATAATGTATGTAAACAGGAAACTATTTTATTAAACCTATACGTATAGCAACCAGCACACAAACGGTTAAACAATTTATTTTTAGAAACTATAATTTACAACTCAAGTGCTTGTTGCCATAATATAACAAGCAACCATTTGAAAAATCGGTATATTGTGAATATTGCAAGTTTACTATAATTTTCATTATATTTATAAATAAGTAGCATTTAATTTATTTCGTCCTTTTGACAAATTAGGAGATTTTGGTCAGAAGAACCTCATGGACAGAATTACTTGTCATGAAATGACGTAGTCACTATTGAAATTTTTGGCCATAGGCCCCTGATTGTTTTAGGAGTAAATGTCGTTTTTTTGATGAATTTGTTGATATAAAATAATTCAAAAATTGTTGAAAATGATACTAATATAAAAAAAATAAAAAATATAGTTGATTTGTTCTTGCCTTTGGACTCCTCTTTTTTCTGACACTTTAATTTGTTCATCAAAGGAGTGAAAGCAACCTTGAAAGTTTACCACCAACAGGGCATTTTTAGTATTTCGAAAACAAAATCCTTTTTTATTGTAACAAAAGCCAAGTTGTCATCGCTCCTGAGGGTTTCACTCCTTATTTATTTTAACGCCTACGCCATTTTATTACTCATACGAGGTGTCGCTATAAAATGCCAAGATTATTACTGTAAAACGTTTATTTTATTAATTTATACATATTGAGTTATTATCACTTTCAATATATTTTGTTCGAAACAGTTTTGGAAGTCTTTTTCTGCGAACTCCTTCAAATTATTGATATTAAAGGTCAGAGGAGTTCATATACAAGGTCTGTTCAAAAAGTATCGCGAATTTTGTGTTTTTTCAAAAATTATTTATTTATTTATGGATATCTATTTTGTCCCCTTCAAAGTAATCCCCACATGTGCCAACGTTTTTTCAAATTCTCGAAGCACTTCAAAAAAGCATTCTTTGTGATCTTGTTCAGCTCCTCCTTCGATACCGTCTTTATCTCCTCAATCGTAGCGTAGCGTCGTCCTTTCATGGGCCTCTTCAGTTTCGGGAACAAGAAAAAATCACAGGGGGCCAGGTCTGGGGAATACGGTGGTTGCGGCATCATTATTGTGTTGTGTGTGTTGTGTTTGGCCAAAAATTCGCGCACAAGCAACGATGTGTGAGCAAGAGCGTTATCATGGTGCAAAAGCCAATTTTTGTTTTTACACAAATCCGGACGTTTCTGGCGGATTGCTTCGCGCAAATTGCGCATAACTTGCAGGTAATATTCCTTATTGATCGTTCTACCCTCTGGCAAGACCTCATGATGCACCACGCCCTTGCAATCGAAGAAAACTGTAAGCAAAACCTTCACATTCGACCGAACTTAGCGCGCTTTTTTCAGAACATTCAAATGGCCGAATTTATCAGCATAAGTATATATATATATATATATATATATATATATATATATATATATATATATATATACATACATTGTCGCAATTAGCAATGCCCCTGGCGGTAAGGACATGTAGCTAGCGATCTATTTTCGACCACCGTAGTAAATGTATGGATGTTTCGTCCCGATACTGGTGGTGGACTCATCAGTGGGATCCACCGGTATCTTTCCCAGACATCCTTGTACTTTCCACAAACTTGGACCTCTAAGTCCAGTTTTGCCGGAAAGCGGTGGTAACATGTTAAGTTCCACAACAATATATATAATCTTTATTATATCTTTAAAATATATTTCAAAAACTTTTCGACCATTTCATAATCTTCATCAGTTATCTGCAACAATACCAACATCCTTTTTTTCCATCTGGTCGAAACGTTTTTGAAATATATTTTAACGATATAATAAAAATGTTTTTTAACATTATATGAACCTTAATCCCAAGAACAGTTTTACGTATATATATATATATATATATATATATATATATATATATATATATATATATATATATATATATATATACAGTGCCTTCATTTCAAAACGAACCATCCTTAATAACTTTGTTAAATAGAAAAATTTTAAAAAAAGAAAAAACACGTCAATTTAGATATACAGGGGGAAGTTTAATTTTGCATTTGTTAAAAGTCTGTCAATCACCTCC
Source organism: Diaprepes abbreviatus (assembly GCA_034092305.1). Lineage (NCBI taxonomy): Eukaryota > Metazoa > Arthropoda > Insecta > Coleoptera > Curculionidae > Diaprepes > Diaprepes abbreviatus. Next base: position 1,029,133 of record JASJET010000072.1, on the reverse strand, counting down.
TCACCTCCAGCTAACCTCACTTTGATATGTCAAATGGGAACCCCCACCTTGTGACACATCATTGTAAGCAGCATAAAATTGTCTATCCAACCGTATAAAAAAAATTAAATCGGTTGACGTACAAGCGAACAGTGTGCAAAAATGTCTTGTAATAATGCATAATATATCGGCCTCGAACTTTAGTATGTCAAATGATTACCCTATAGTGTGATACATCATTTTAAAGGGCATACTATCTCCTATTTAGCCAATAAAAAAAACAAAATCTGTTGATGTACAAGCGAATAGTAAGAAAAGATGTGTGGTAATAATAGACACCTTATCACATTAAACTTTATTATGTCAAATGGCTACTTCATAGAGTAAAATATTATTTTAAATTTAAAATAAATATTTTTTTAAAATAATAAACAGTTAAAATATTTGCGAGAAAAAAACTAAGCCTGTTTTAAAATTCATCGCAAAATTCATTGCAGTCTAATCAATCTAGTGTATTTATTTCAATGATATTTTTTGCGGTACCTGATGGATACAAAAAATCACTGCAATAAATAAAATTTTTAAGATCTTTAAACACCAGTTGTTTATTATTGTTAAAATTGTCATTGTGACGCCTCGTTGAAACGTGAATATAAATGGTGTATACGCTAGCCGAAAGAATAGAAATAATTTTTCTCTATGGAGCTGAAGATCGGTGCGCTCGTAGAACCGCCAGAGCATTTAACGAGAGGCATCAAGACAAAAACGTGGGCCATAAATATGTACTCGAATTGGTACGAAAGTTTGAAGAAACGGGATCCGTTTGTAATAAAAAATATATTGAGAAAAGGGTTGTAGATGAAGCATGCCAAATCGAGGTACTAGGACAGTTTGCAATAGATCCAACTTTATCCATCTCAAAGGTCGCAGATTTAACCAACATTTCTGCTAGCTCTGTGCATAAAGTTTTAAAACAAAATAAGTTTTTTCCCTACAAAATTCAAATTCTTCAAGAACTCGGAGAAGACGATTTTGATAGGAGAATTCAATTTTGCGAATTAATGTGCCAACGAATTGACGAGGACCCCCATTTACCTAAGAATATCTGCTTTAGTGATGAATCAACTTTTTTCCTAAATGGACTGGTTAACAGACATAACTGCAGATACTGGGATAATGAAAATCCGCACCTTTTCCGAGAAGGGCATACTCAATATCCCGAAAAAATTAACGTGTGGGCAGGAATTTATGGCAATGAAATCATCGGGCCATTTTTTTTGGAAGATAATTTAACTGGGCAAATTTATTTAAACCTTTTAGAAAACACAATATACCCTGCCATTGTGCAATCTTTAGAAAATCAAGTGGATGAAAATGCTGTTATGGTACTAAATGAAAATAATTTGCATTTCCAGCAAGATGGAGCTCCCCCGCACTACGCTTTGGCAATTCGAGAGTGGCTTGATGAACATTTTCCAGGGACGTGGATTGGCAGACGTGGTGCAATTGAATGGCCAGCACGGTCTCCAGACCTAACCCCTCTAGAATTTTTTCTTTGGGGGTATTTAAAAAGCAAGGTTTATAAAACCCCACCTGAAAATATTGACGATTTAAAAGATCGAATTGTTCGGGAATGTAGAGGAATTAGCAGAGAAACCCTTGCCAATGTTCGTGGGGAATTTCAAAATAGGCTTTTTTATTGTCTCGCTAATAACGGCGCACATTTTGAACATTTAATAAAATAATTTTCTTCAACTGAATAAAACTGAATAAACTGCTTATATTTAACACACATTTTTGCATCCTAATTGCCTATAACGTCTATTAACTTAATTTTTTTTGACATCGTTGGATAGCAGATCGTACGTCCTTTAAAATGATGTATCACACTATAGGGTAATCATTTGACATACCAAAGTTCGAGGCCGATATATTATGCATTATTACAAGACATTTTTGCACACTATTCGCTTGTACGTCAACCGATTTAATTTTTTTTATACGGTTGGATAGACAATTTTATGCTGCTTACAATGATGTGTCACAAGGTGGAGGTTCCCATTTGACATATCAAAGTGAGGTTAGCTGGAGGTGAGGAGGTGATTGACACACTTTTAACAAATGCAAAGTTAAACTTCCCCCTGTATATCTAAATTGACGTGTTTTTTCTTTTTTTTTTAATTTTTCTATTTAACAAAGTTATTAAGGATGGTTCGTTTTGAAATGAAGGCACTGTATATATATATATATATATATATATATATATATATATATATATATATATATATATATATATATGATTGTTGAAAAAATTATAAATTACTGCAAAGATAATTGTGCAAAAGTCGACACGTTTTTAAATATCCTACCGACATGCCTCGGCAGTTATATGTTATATAGCAGTTGTTTCCTGCTACGAATGTTGCTCTTGGTTCGATACAGCTCCACTGACAAGACTATAAGGTAGTCGAAACGCTTATGAAGAGAAGATTAGAGCTGTATTTACAGGAAAGAAACTGTGTCTATATATTCTTTCCTTTTTCTCTGCTTAAAAGGAGAATACATATAGGCAACTATCTTGAACGGCAGTTATTAAATTTCCGTCTCGGTCAACACTTTTCCTGTAACTTATTTAAGTAGCTATTAATTACTACAATTAAGGACATTTGTAAATGGGCTGGTGTTCATAACCAGCGAATGTTAAATTATAGGGTATTAACTTTTAAATAGCAAAGGTGTTGCAAAAAAAAATTAGAAACTAAGTGAGCAATTTACTGAATTTGCATAAGTTCATAAATTTCATAGAAAATCAAGTGCAGCGAAAATTACTTATAATTATTTAAAATGTAAAAAGTGGGTATACTTTTTTTGGATAGGTTTTACACATCGACAGCAGTAATTCACCAATTATTTTTGCACATATTCAGTTGGCAGATAACTTGAGGCTGCTTTTGAAGAAAAGCTGTGTTTGTCTGTCCACATAATCATCTGTGATCAGTGTGATATGTTTATGGAAGACTCTCGGAAATCTTCAGAGCAAAGAAATTTTGATTCAGGATATTTCAAAATTGAAACTGTTGCGGACGTGATCTTTTAATTTCAACGTTAAAAAACAACTGAAAATGTTTTTAAGCAGTTACAGACAGGGTTAGGTTGATTTCGATTAGAAAAAAATCAAATTAATTAAAGAAATTATTTATTTATTAAATTGTATTATTGAAAATGGTTAAAGAAAAATTTTTTTAAATATATATATATATATATATATATATATATATATATATATATATATATAATAGTGAGCTTCTTCAAAAGAGCTGGTATATTTATTTTACATCTACAAAATTTCAAAGTTTTTTTATATAATACACATATATCACAGTAATTACACATTTATATTTTTAATTTAATTAAAATTAATAAAAAAAAACTTTAAGACTATTTAAAATCTGTTTTATTTTTATTAATTTTAATTAAATTAAAAATATAAATGTGTAATTACTCTAATATATGTTTATTATATAAAAAAAACTTTATAATTTTGTAGATGTAAAATAAATATACCAGCTCTTTTGAAGAAACTCAGTATGCAGAGCGAAACGTCAGAAAAACTGTTGTCCTTGTTTCTCTAATGGAAAAACCTATACCCAAGAAAATATTAGAAAAAAATATTTAACAAAAGGTTTAAGATACAAAAATAAATTATATATATATATATATATATATATATATATATATATATATATATATATATATATATATATACTTAAATTACTTTTTTGTTTTTATTTTTCTTGAACCGTTATTTAGATATATTCTTCTTTCTCTTTTCTTGGGCATTCGGTTCGGCAGTGGAATAAAAATTAATTTATTTCCTCATGGATGGTTTATTGTTTTTTATTACAAACGTTTCGACCTTATTTCTTGGTCTTCATCAGTGTTTTTTAACAATATCAGTTTCTAAAAAAAAAAAACACAAATCATTAAAAGTTCCTCACAAAAGTCGTCACATTTTTAAAATTAAAATAACAGTTTGATATACATTATTTTATTAAGATTAGGAAGTCGTTCCTAATCTTAATAAAATAATGTATATCAAACTGTTATATTTTGAATATTTTCATTTGTATATAATTTTAAAAATGTGATGACTTTTGTGAGGAACTTTTAATGATTGGTGTTTTTATGTTTTTAGAAACTGATATTGTTTAGAAAACACTGATGAAGACCAAGAAATAAGGTTGAAACGTTTGTAATAAAAAAAAACAATAAACCATCTATGAGGAAATAAATTAATTTTTATTCCACTGCCGAACCGAATGCCCAAGAAAAGAGAAAGAAGTATATACATATATATATATATATATATATATATATATATATATATATATATATATATATATATATATATATATATATATATATAAATTGTTATATTTTTGGATATATGGTTCATTTTTATAACCTAAAACTACATTTATAAATCAGTCACATTTGTTATTTATTTTATATTACTCCAGGACATTTCGATTCTTTCGAATCTTTTTCAACTGTGTTTATCCGAGGCTTCTAAAAATGTATATTTTTAATGTTATTATGTACGGAATTACAGGTTAAAAACTTACCATTAAGAACAGAGATTTTTGTTTTAAGTACAGATTAATTACTGCACATTATAACCATGCACTCTATTATAACGTGTTGTAATTAATCTGTACTTAAAACAAAAATGCCTGTTCTTAATGTAAAAAAGGAAATGTATTAAATTTAATGTAATGCATTAAATTTAGTAATTTACTTTAATATAAATTAAATATACAGTCGGTGTTCATTGGTGAAGATGGTGTAGTACTGATGCAGTCAAAATCGGAGATGTTTGTCTACTTAAGAAAATAAAAGACCTTTTTAATATGTGCTTTTTGGACAGTACAATACCCGATAATTGGCGCAATGCTGAGGTAATTTTGATTTACAAAAAAGGAGATCCCATGATTTGGAAACTACAGACCAGTAAGCCTTCTTAGTCACCTATATAAATTCCTAACAAGAATAGTAACGAATCGACTTGAGAAAAACTTGATTTCTACCAACAAATAGAGCAAGCGGGGTTTCGTACTGGGTTTGGAACAAACGATTACCTACAGAGCATCAAAACGGTAATAGAACAAACTATCGAATACAATCGACCACTCGTTCTGGCTTTTGTATATTTCCATAAGGCCTTCGATACGGTAGAGCTTGACAAAATTATGGAATCATTACAAGCATGCCGCATTGACTATCGATACACAAAGTTAATTTACAATATATACAGGAATGCAACTATGTCAGTGAAACTACACAGAAACACTGATCATATCCCAATTGGCAGAGAAGTCCGACAGGGTGATACCTTATCGCCTAAACTGTTTACTGCAGTACTAGAATACGCCTGTAAAAAACTTAACTGGGAAAAAAGAGGCCTGAATGTAGACGGCCAAAGATTAACTATGTACAATGTTACATGAACTTCAGCTAGTGTGCGCCAATGTGGGTCTTAAATATATCAAAAACAAAATTTATGACCAATCTGGTACCTACTGGAAATATCAATATTGGAGACAACGAAGTGGAGCTTGTGGAAAAATACATATACCTTGGACACGAAATAAAGATCACAAGAGATAATCAAACATGCGAGCTACGGAGAAGAGTAAATCTCGCATAGGCAGCCTATAGAAGACTTAAAGACATCTTTAAAAGCGATATACCAATTTCTTTAAAACGTAAAACATTTGACCAATGTGTGTTACCGGTTATGACCTACGGTGCCGAAACTTTGACATTGACAACTGCAACTTCTAAAAGGCTGCAAATACCTCAAAGAAAGATGGAAAGGTCAATGCTAGATATATCGCTGCGTGACCGAGTTAGAAATAAAGACCTGAGACGAAAGACAGGAGTTACCGACGTAATTTTCCGAATTGCCACACTCAAATGGAACTGGGCCGGACAGTGATGGAAGGTGGACGAGATTACTCTAGCGGAGGCCGAGATTAAACAAAAGAAGTAGAGGAAGACCCCCTACTCGTTGGACTGATAATCTCAAGAGAATTGCAACAAATTGGATGCAAATTGCTTAAGATAGAGCACAATGGACAAGAATGAGGGAGGCCTATGTCCAACAGCGGACGCAAAGGGTTGGATGAAGAAGAAGTTCATTGAATTTGGGAAATGTTATCACATATTTAATGCACCAATATTAATACGAGTTCTGGAACTACCAGGAAAAGTTGAACATTTTTCCCACAGGTAGTGTTCTGCCATCTAGACCGGTTTCAAACTCATTGGTTCCCGTGAGTATGAAGCAGGCATGTACACCTTATTGCAAATATACGATTCATAAATCGCATTTTACAATAATAAACCACTAAAAGTTATGGTGTTTCGTCCTGGCTAACGGCGACAAACTCATCAGTGAGTTTCGCCGCTGCCTTTCCCAGACACCTTTTACGTACTTTCTATATTTAAGATCTTATATTTGAACTTAAACCTTGACGGAATCTATAGGTGAGATATTCTGTGGGCGATCGTTCATACAACAACCTCAACATAAGAAAATTGAGTTGATTAAGCAACTTATATCATACTAAACAAGAAGTTCAATGCAAGTTGCGCCATCTCCCAGAATCTCATGCAATGTACGTTATCGAATATTGAATAATAATTTAAATTCATTTAGTATTAAGGTATATGTGAATTCATTTTAATGTACAGAAGTTGAAATATCTTTTCAGTTACTTTATTGCAGTTTAAGATACCATTTAGTCAAATTTAATGTAGAACGAACTGATATTTGCTACATACTTCCTTGGTTGAACGAGAGATGGCACTACTTGTATCGAGTATAGAAAATAAGTATTTTAAAAACTACACTATTTTATTTAAAAACTTATGACATTTAGGTAGTTTAAGGTTAAGTTTATCTTTTTTTATGTTCTTAGACATTGCATTAAAGCTATAAAGTCGTTTGCGAATTTTTTTTTCTTAAGTTGTTTGAAATATTATAATAAATCATTGTTTTTATTGAAAAAAATCTAGTGATTTTGATTAGAATCAACCAATCCTGGTCAGCAGTAATTTGCCAGTTATTTTTGCACATATTCAATTGGCTTACGCCTTAACGTATCAGCCTTTGAAGAAAAGTTGTGCTTGTCTGTCCACTTAACTATATGTCATTAGTTTCATATGACCGCCCACAGAAGACTCGCGGAAATCATCAAAGCAAGAAAATTTCAATTGGCTTCTCATTATTATTCCCTTCCACTGTTTTTACTTTTGAAGGGTGTCTCAAAATTGAAACTGATGCTGACGTGGCCTTATCATTTCTACGTTAACTAAAAATATTTTTAAAAGTTTTTAAACATCAAATGACTAAAAACGACTCAAATTGTTACTGAAAATGAAGGAAATACCATTTCCTGAACAACTGAGTCAAATTGATGTTTTCGTTTTCTTCATGATTATATCTAAATTTAATAAATTTAGCTTCAAATAAAAGGCTGTTTTCTCCCCTTTTATCTTGTTAACGGGAATAATCAAATATTTTTAATATTCTCAATCTTCTGTACATTTAACAAAATACAATTGTGAACGTACGGTACAAAATCATTATTTCTTTAATGTTTGTTTGTTCTTCTGTACCGTTAGCAATAGATTTTTTAGATTTCTGTTAATTGAAGTCGTAAATATAAAAATTAAAATTAACTGTAAATTTTAATTGATTTTCAAGCAGAAGAAGGTCAAATATCAAAGAAACATTCTTCATTACCTAAAAAAAATGTCGGCAGTATATTTTTTTTCTAGGATGCTGAACAGACTATACAGAGTGATTCTCGGGGAACTTTATCGATCGATTGTGGAAAAACTATAATTAGGAAGAATCTGAAAATTTAACAGTGTACCAACGTGCATGGGGAACAGCCGGCTAAAATATTTTCAAGATGGGAGCACACATATCGGGAGTAGATGTCAACTTGCTTATTTTAAATGGAATGCATTTTTGATTTCTTCGTAAAGTTCTAGACATATTTCATGTATAATGTTCTATACTTAAATCTCACCGTTTTGGACATATTTAAATCTGTATGTCAAAAATGACGTTTGCAAAATTTAACTATAAACTTTTCCTATAAGAAAGTTTTATTATTTAATTTGGGTTAATTTTCTTGCAGACGAAGATCGACTTTAGTAGTATTTTTACGATATTTTGAAAATTATTAGTCCAGAGTGGTCAAAAAGAAGAATAAAAATTATGTTTAAAAAATCGTCAAAAATTATTTTTTTCAAATTGTATAAGGATGAAAATTGTGTTTCCATAAAATCCTTCAAACTGATGATTGAGATAATCCAGACTCTAATGCTACTTGCCTTGTAGATATTGTCGGATACGCGGCGAAATGTAATATTGTATTTTCAATATTTTCATTATTAACAACTGATTTATTTGTATTTCTTTTTGCTTTTATGGATCGAAAGTTCTTGAAGTTTTCTATAATCCTTTTAACAGTTGGTGGTGTTGGTTTCTATTTCTGCGGATATCGGATCGCAAATGTATTGCATGTTCTTGAAATAATCCTATCACATTCTCCATAAAAAATCAATAAGTTTAAATAATCGTCGTGCGTGTAATTTAATCGCCCCGGCGTGATTATTATTAATGAATGTCAAATGGCACGAAATAATAACAATTCTGTAGGGTTCGATTGTTTTACTTCCGCCACGCCCCGCCGTCATGGCCAACTAATAACAAAACCTAAAAGCCTTATAGCATTTTTACAATAGAAAAATGTTGAATTACAAATATTTTAAAAACAACAAATTTTTGAAATAGACAACTTTATACAAAGGTACCCTTATTTCTAATGCTTAATATGATAAAATTATAAAAGTAGGTGCAATTTGAAAAAATTAACTTTTGACGATTTTTTAAACATAATTTTTATTCTTCTTTTTTGACCACTCTGGACTAATAATTTTCAAAATATCGTAAAAGTACTACTAAAGTCGATCTTCGTCTGCAAGAAAATTAACTCAAATCAAATAATAAAGACTTTCTTATAGGAAAAGTTTATAGTTAAATTTTGGTCCGCAAACGTCATTTTTGACATAAAAATTTAAATATGTCGAAAATGGTGAGACTTAAGTATAGAACATTATACATGAAATATATCTAGAATTTTACTTAAAAATCAGAAATGCAACAATATATACGGTTTTCTATTTAAAATCAACAAGTTGTATAACCGGAAGTGCCACCATCTTGAGAATATTTTAGCGGGCTGTCCCCCATGCACGTTGGTACACTGTCAAATTTTCAGATTCTTCCTAATTATAGTTTTCCCACAATCGATGGACAAAGTTCCCGGAGAATCACCCTGTATTTTATATCGTTGTTTTATTAAAATATTAATGTGCCTTCGGTTTTTTTTTTTAGTTTTTTTCGAAAATCAATTCAAACATAAAAAATTAAATTTTCACAACATTTTGTTGCATCTTGTAAAGGGTGTTTTTTATAGAGGTATAGAACTTTAAGTTGGCAACACTTTTTTAACTGGCGGCCATTTTGTCAGCTGTCAAGTGATTTATGTTTAGTTTGGTTTGGCATTTCAACATAAATAGACTGACGCCTGAACAACGCTTCCAAATTGTGTAAATTTATTTTGAAAATCATGATTCTGTTCGAAATACGTATCGCGCACTACGTCCATTTTACGGTCAACATAGTCGTCCATCAGAGCAATTAATTCGATTAACTATGGAACGTTTTCGCACCACGTTTACTCTAAATGATAATACGCATCCACAGAGACGTCGTACAGTGCGTACAGAAGAAGTCATTACTGTTGTAGAGCGTAGGGTAGAGGAAGACCCGAATCAGTCTATCCGCCATCGTGCACAGGAATTGGTTATGTGTCCATTCACTTTATGGAAGAGTTTGCGGAAAGATCTTGGTTTGCGTGCTTACAAAATCCAACTCGTGCAAGAATTGAAGCCACACGATCACCTAGCAAGGCGTAGATTCGGTGAATGGGCCCAAAACAAGATTGCCGTTGATCCCGATTTTCATAAGCGAATTTTGTTTAGCGATGAAGCTCACTTTTGTTTGAATGGATACGTCAATAAACAAAACTGCCGTATTTGGAGTGATGATAATCCTCAAGTGTATGTTGAGACACCGTTACATCCAGAAAACTGACTGTTTGGTGTGCTTTATGGGCTGGTGGAATCATTGGTCCGTACTTCTTTAAAAACGATGCTGGTCAGAACGTTACAGTCAATGGTGACCGCTATAGAGCCATGATTACTGACTTTTTCGTTCATTAATTGAACAACCATGATGTGCAGGTGCTGTGGTTTCAACAAAACGGCGCAACATGTCACATAGCTCGTGCCACAATTGATTTATTGAAGGAAACGTTTGGTAACCGCATAGTTTCACGTTTCGGACCCGTGAATTGGCCTCCAAGATCGTGCGACTTAACGCCGCTAGCCGATAAGACCGAAACGATTGATCACTTGGAGGACAACATTCGCCGCGTTATTTCCGATATACGGCCACAAATGTTGGAAAAAATCATCGAAAATTGGACCTCCAGATTAGACTACGTCCGAGCCAGCCGCGGCGGGCATATGCCAGAAATCATATTTAAATTATAAGGCCAGAAGGTTATCTTTCGAATAAAGTAAATTTCATGTCAATTTAAAAAATTCATCTTTGTTTGATTCCATTTAAAAGTTCTATACCTCTATAAAAACACCCTTTATATTACACGAAATTTATATAAACTTGACAAGTCGCTAGGCTGCTGGCGTACGTTCTCGAACGAGCTGGAACTTCTATTTCGGCGAACCATAACTTTTCCCGAATGCGCATGCGAACTAACATAATGTCTGCCGATATAAAAACACCCTAGTCACATATAAGGAAGACTAAACCCGAACGGAATCGAATTATGAACTTAAGAACCTCGAGTGATTTAAAAAAGATAAATTAGTTAGTAGTTAATCCATAGTGTGTCCATTAATAAGAGTTAGTGATTCCTTTTTATGTAAATAAATTATAACAAATACCCAAGTTTTACAAATCGCACGTGGAACGTGAAAGTAAATAATTATTACTCCGTAAATGTATAATGGAGTCTTAGTTAAAAACGGGCAATTTTGTCTAATATGAGAAAAAGCTGCCTAAAAACTATTTTTAAAGATCACTCGTTAACTGATTTTTGGCTCAGGGTAAAAGATAAGTATGCTGTTTTGGCGGAAAAAGACATTAAAGTTTTACTGCCCTTTTGTGCAACATATCTATGTAAGAAAGGATTTTTATACACTTACCTGAAAGATAAGTACAGAAACAGGTTAAATACAGAACCTGATCCAAGACTCAAACTTTCAGATATCGAACCAAATTTTGAATTTTTTTGTTCCCCCAAACAGGCATAAATATCCCATTGAGGATATTTATGCCTGTTTTGTATTGTATTAATTTTGTGTTAATCCTTTTTTGACGGTTAATCTATCACTTTAGTTGTTTACTGTTTTTGAAGGGGTTCGCAAGACGAGAAAGGTTGGGAACCGGTGGTATAATAGATCCGGCCCTATTTTGGATTGAATCATATCTTTCAGAACATAGTAAGGAGTGTAGAAAGTATCTGTCTTTGAGACAACTCACACAACAATTATTATTTATCGCACCAATGTTTTTAAAAATTCACAATCATAAATTTTCAGGACAATGTGGTATGGAGTTAGAAATCTGTATGGGGGATATAAATCTGTATGGGGCTAGGAGAAATCATTTTATTTTTTTTTGGTTCGTTTTAAAAACATAACATGAATTTTTTTTAATTAAATAATTATTTTTCGCCTTTTAGTCATTAATTTGAAATCGATTGTACAGATAGATAAGAAAGCAAATTAATAATGCATTGCCATCCAGTTCTAAGCTATGTTAAAGTTTCAAGTCTCTAGCTCATCGGAACTTTACTTTAAAGTCGATTGCAAAATTTGTACCAAACATACAGGCAGATAGACAAGACAACGAGTTAATATTGTATTGTCATTTAGTTCTAAGGTAAATTTAAAGTTCCAAATCTCTAGCTTATCAGAAATTCGGTTTAAAACCGATTGCAAAATTTGTACCGAACAAACAAACAAACAAAATTTCATACTCCAGTCTAGTTCTATTACTATTTAGTCTATTAATCATAATTAAACAAAACGCAAAAAATCAAGTTAGTAGAAACTTGGCAAAAAATTGCGGAATTTCCAGTTTTTTTTATCTTGTGTTGCTGCCAGATTTTTTACGCTTTTAGAAAAAAATGAGTAATACAATTACAAATATACAAATTGTAAATAAAAATAAAGCCACTTATATTAGTAACAAATATAAAAAATTAAAAAAAAAACTGAATTAACTTGGATTGACCTGAATTAACTTGACTAAAATTAGCTGGATCTCACCAAAACTAACCTGAACTAACAAGAGCAAATCTGAACTAACTAGTGCAAACCGGATCTAGCGAGAAGAAAACAAACAGCAAAAAACAGAACAAACTGGAACTAACCAGAACACACCTGAACTAACCTTTCGAACATTTGCTCTTCAAGGCAGCATTCAATGCTCCCTGTGCGTATAACGCACTAGGACCACTAAATACTGCCTCCAATAAATAGTATATGTCCGAAGAACTAACCAGAACAGGACATACCAGAATTAATTTGACTTAACCGGCCTAAAGTAACCCTTCGCATATATACCACTGAATGCTGCCTTCAATAGTATATGCCCGAATGACCAACCTGACTTACTTAACTGGTATAATTATTATTTATTTATTGCGTTCCAAAATCTGAACAATAATGAAAAAAAGCTAAATCTGGCAACTCTGCGACTCGTTAAAGCAATACCTTGATGTTGAATGACATTTGACTTCAAAATTTTTAACATGTCGATGATAAGAAATAGAAATATACATTATTGAACAATTTCTATGGGTTTAAAAAAAAATTACGTAAAAAGTGGCTTTTCCAAACTGAAATTTATTTAGAGAAGTAAAAATTATTCAAGAAAATCTATGAAATATCCATTATTTAATGTGTCTGTATAGTGATATGAAAACCAAGACTTTATTTTAACTATACCAGACGGAGACACAGTTTACGGTGATGACACTTCTGTGATTGTTAGTTATCAGAGGACATAGTGGAATTGTCGTAACAGATTTGCTTCTTGTGTGAAGGCGATAAAAACTTGGTGGAATTAAAAAAGCCATTATTTTAAATGTGTCAACATCGATTTTATATTATTTTCTCCTATTGCCTCTAAATTGGGTTGGTGCTTATAAAAAGTGATTAAATCTTTGGTGATTAGTATTCATAAAAATTTTTCATGGATGTATTGCTCTTTTGGTAAATAAATTATCATGTGTAATTTTGCATGGTTTCAATTGATAAAACTAGCTTCACGTAATACGTAAAACTGATATTATACTTCTGTAAATTTAGTCCTAAATTATGAAATCTTGTGCTGGGATAACAGTCTGGAGGTCAATCGTGTATTTGTTAGTCAAATAAGGATACTTCGGGGCATGTTTGGCCTAAATCCTAAACAAATATTTATAGAAAATGAAATATCTACTGTTTTTAATATTGACATAATTGAAGCTATGTACGTCGGAACTAAAATAAATTTGAAAAGTGTGCAAATGTAAATAGATGTATTATAACTAGAAATATAAATAAACTATACATTTCCTCATTTGTATTAGTACAAGTACGATAAGATCCATTTACTATTTCCTATAGGTATCTACCGGGTCATGTAAAAGTACAAAGAAGTAAAGATATCCTTATGATTCATGTCAATAAATTTTTCACGTATGAGTGCTTGTATTCGGTGGAAAAATATTTGTATATATGTTAATTTTTAACTATTTCAGTTATCTAGTTTTACATATTGTAATTATTTAAATTTTTTTATATAGTCGTATGTATATTTTATTGTTTCCATACTTTGTTTCTTTTACTGCTGCGTTTTTCACTGTCACTTTTACAATTTATTTACTCAGTTTTAGTTTTATGTTGTGACAATTCGATGCTTGTAATGTCAACTTTGATGAAAGTAAATGCTTTGATTTTCATTACATTTTTGGGAGCCCACATGTGCGATTGTTGCCGCAAAATAAATATACATATACCTAAAGTCCATAATTTCTGTCGGTGACTCGTTTAATATCGGTCACCAAAGCGACCAAGAGACGGAATGAACATCTCATGCAACTAATGATTTAAAACTCTGCCGCTAAAAGCTAAAACGCATTTTTGTCATATTTCGCGAGCCTTAACTAGCAATCAGCTGATCGTATTTAAACTAACACGGTGATGCCAACCAACATGTATTTGGCTTCTTAACGGACAGATGGATGGGGCAACACACGAAGATGGAATGTCAATTTTGAATAGATTTGAAAATAAGGGTCCCAACTGCTATTGCGCATTGTTTGATATTTTATTGACTCATGGATAGATTCTGTGAGTTCACATTCTATTACTATACTTTCGTTGTACTGTGTTGTGTAAAAAAAGTTTATTATAGTGTATATTTGGTGTATATATTTGTGGTAAACTAGGATATGAACGAACCTTTAACTAGTGGCGCGTCTACAAAAAAAAAATAGTTGACATTGAGAGAACGAATAATGATTAAAAATGTTTACCATCGTATTCGGAAACAATCACTTTGGTTGCTGCAGAAATATGTGGCACTTTAATGAAAATTTCTTCGCGCACTGTGTTCAGGGTTTTGAATGGTCATTGTAAAGAAATTGGCAAAAGTAAAGCAATGCAGATAAGAGGACAGAAATAAATAATCCTGAACGATATCACGAAATACTCCATTCGTCGCAAAGTGCCTGGTTTCTTTTCCAAAAATGAAATACCAACATTAAAAAAAAAAGACAAAAATTAATAACGGCGCATCTTTACCTAAAATATCATTAGGAGTTTTGAAACATACTTGAGAACATTTGGAAAAAATACAGGAGTTTCGGGAACAAGAGAAAAAATTGTATTACACTGATGACATATGGCTCAATGATGGACACACGGTTGGGAAGGTGTGGCAAGATCTGAACACTAAAAGTTCGAAGCAGGCATTTATAGAAGAATTTTTGCAAGGACTATACAATCCTAGCGGAAAAGGTAGTCGTCTTATTATAACTCATGTTGGAAGTATAAACAGGGGACTACCATGAACGCTGATGTTTTTGAGCGATGGTTTTTTTCGATTTTAAACTTTGTGTCGTCGCCAAGAAAACAATCCGACTTCTGCATCTAAAAAGACGGAGTTATGCCAACGGCTTCTCTCAAAAAATATTGAATTTTACGAAACAATGCTTTAAGTGCAGTTGCTAGATTTAGTGAGGGTAAATAAACAAAAATATATCAAATATATTATTGATGAAATGGCTCGGAAAAAAATATGTATTGAGGCTGCCGCCATACCATTGTGAACTTAACCCAATCGAGCTAGTATGGGCGCAAATAAAGAGTGAACATTCAAATTTGCACATGTCAAAATGTTATTGGACGAGGCAATTACTAACGTGACTGCCAGTGATTGGAAAAAGTGTCGATCATATTCAAAAGGAAGAACAAGGAATGTGGAATTTGGACATTCACGTTGAGGCAGTGATTGAACCATTAATAATCACTCCTGACGCTGATAGTTTCTCAGATTCAAATATGTCTTTCGACAGCAGTTCTCCGATAAATCAATGTGAGCTAAGTGACCTCATTACCTATGTCACACTCTTGAGGATGACACTAGACGCACTCTGGTTGGTCGGAAATGAACAAATCAGAAGGAAAATGAACTGGACGCTACTTAGTGGAGCTGATAAGCAACAAATTTTCGTTTAATTTGCATAAAATACCTTAAGGGCACCTAAAGTGCATATAAAATATCTTAAAATGACAACCCTACTTTGTAAACCAAATGTAGGAAGAGTACAAAGCAATGAGTGCAACCGGCACCTGGAGCAACTACGCTGAATAAAGACCAATGTTTTGTTTAGGCTTATTTGCCTGAAAACCGGAGGTCTCACTGAATAACTTTGGACTGCCAGCAGGAAAATCTGTAGGACCTTCAGTCCAGGGAGGTTTCAGTCGGTAAGAATCCGACACTACCCTTTACACTTTCCTCTCCAGGAAAGATAAATTGTAAGGGTTGATAGAAATGTGAGGAAATAAATATAATATTTTGATATTCCCAGGAAATTTCATCATTTATTATTTTCTGAAATGCACAGGGAATTGATTCCTCTGACGGCGCACAACCCGAGGCGCTCTGTATGTGAGCGGTGAGTCACTGACATAAATGATAGATTTTAGGATGCTTATTTATTCCATATAATAAAATTTTATGGATTTTGACTAATGTAAATTTTATTCACATCTCCAGATTTATTTCAAATTAGAACATTATGAATATGAAGATATTAAATTAAAAACAAAACATCCATTCAATCTATTTATATTGGTGTAGTCACTCTATTGTTTATATATTCTTTATAAAAAAACATGCAATAAAATAATGATTTCTACTCAGAATAAGTAATTTTATTAGTGAATCGTGAGAAAAATCAAAAACATTCTGTAATTTTATTAAAATCTATACGTTCCACAAATTACCTTAATAGAAAATTTGTTGTACCGACCACTCACAGTTTTTATTTTTGTTGTTCAAGGTTAATAACAACGTTGCTTTATGAAACTAATTAAATTTATATATTTTTATTAGATTTAACTTAAATACGAAGTAACGGTTCAGAACTTCAATCTTTTGTTTGTGTTTCTCGAAATACTAGGAGATCATTAAAAGTTTTTTATGTCTTAAATGAAAACATATTTGGCTATGGTTGAGTGCGCTGATCTTGTTCCTAATTTGGAGCAGGCAAATAAAATTAGAAAAACTACTGTCTCTCTTGGCACAGATAAATATATTACAAAGGTATCTATGAAATTTTCCATTCTATCAGAAAAAGAAACGGCTTTTTATTAGTGTTGTCGATAAAATTTATTAAAAGGCAAATAATGCCTCATCATTTAAGTTTTTCTATAGAAAATATGAAAGTATTTAATCTTTCTGATCTCCTTTGTTGTTTTAAAATGGGTGCAAGGTTAATACATCCAACATTTACATGTTTTGAGTCTTCCAAACCGGATAGTGTACACAAGAAAATTGGTGAAAGTGATTTGTATTTATTTACACCCACAATTTATACCACATTAAGCTCTCGCATATTCTAACTCAAAGGCATTGAAAAATTCCTTTTTGAATATTAGATTAGAGGCTGATTTGTGCCGTATATTATATCATACAATTTTTACCATTTTTTTTTTTTTTTCATTTCAGGCTTCCTCAAACAGGCGCCTGTGTCCTTCGGTCATCCCAGCGCCACCTAGTGGCCGCAATGACACTTCCAGCAGCCCGCCCGCTTTGCGCGGGCAGCGATAGGCCTCTTGCCGCCCATCAGCCGAATCGACGTAGGACCGCCTGTCTAAGCAACGGCCTTTGGGCAGACGCCGTCAAAGCGCCGTCGAGAGCGCAAGCGCGCCGTTCCTGGCACTTGGGCTACGGTGCGCTACACGACGTGGAGGAAGCGACGGTCGCCGCGGTGGCAGGCGCGCTAAACGGCGCGGCGCGTAGGGCTGAGGCCTGTAAGAAAGGTAAGCAAATGAGGTACTCCAAAAGAATTAGTTGTACTTGATAGCGACTCTTTTAATCTTGTACCCAGCCAGTACTAGAGGTAGCAGTAACGGTGCCGTTGTGTGAGATAGAGCGGTAAGCTAGGTAGCTGGGCCATAGAACAGTTCAGTCACTATATACTTTTAACATTCGTTGTCGTCCTTGGGAAAGCATATTTTAGGTACTATTTTTTGCTTTCAAAGTGGTTTGGGGTAATTTAGTTTTCATGGGTGAGGTTCAATTATATCAATTTTTTTTCCAATATCTGACAGATATGTGCTTTATAATGCTTATTTTATCACATGTTGATCAAAATTTGAAAAAATTACAAATTAAGCACCCAGAGCTGAAAAATGTTATCCCTGAAGGTGTCCCTAGTAGGCCAAAGCTTCGCACTCGAAGATGATGTGTGAGGCCGTCTCGTCCTCTTTATCACATAGTTTACATAGTGTTTCTTCATTAAAGATACCTATTGTATGTGGATGTTTTTTCAAACTGCAGTGGCCAGTTGGTCCCCTCAGCAATAGCTTGTTGTACCTGTGGGGCGCAAGGTGGTTCCAGTGGGTCTAGTGTTGTTGAATTGTCCACCATTACAGCCATCCACGAATAACAGCCTTTGTAATTCCAAATGCTGGATCTGGTCTAATAAATGGAGTGGCAGCCCCTTGTCTTACAAGTTGGTCCGCTTTTTCATTGCCCGAGACACCCTTGAGCCGTGGTACCCACGTAAAGGTGACCTTGTTGTGTTTTGTCAGAGCGATAAGGTCTTGAAGACAGTCCCAGACCTGTTTTGATGTTATTTGATAACATGTTAGAGCTTTCAGCGCTGCCTGACTGCCAGAGAAGATTAGAAAGGTCCTGCCCTTGTAACCCCTTCTCAGATTCTCCCGAAGACAGGCATCAATAGCGTGAATTTCTGCCTGAAATGCTGTGGTATGTTGCCCCAGTGCTACACTCATATTAAGTCTGGATGTATCTCCGTGTATTCCAGCGCCTGTACCATTCATCAGATCAGATATTTAACCTCCTGGCTCATTTGCAGTTGTGTATTGAAGTTCATTTTAATTGCCCCAACTTTCTTCTTTTAGTAAAGGGTATTAGTGTAGTTTTTCTAGGGTTTATCCTAGCTGCTCTTTAGTACACCAGTATACCAGAAGCTCGTCGACCACTAAATCTCATAAAAGTGGGGATAGTACCTCTCCCTGCGGGTAACCCTTGGCTATCTACACCTCCACGGTTTCCTCCAACAATTTAGATTGGGCTTGTCTGCGCTGAAGCATGATTTGTATCCACCTGCAAAGAGTGCCTTTAATGCCATGTCTTCTGGCAGACGCTGTCATGAAGGCGAAGGAGTTGTAATCTAATGCTCCTTCAATATCAGGGAATGCTGTCAGTGCTATTTCCTTGCTATCTGTGGCAGATCTATTCTCCTTACTAGGTGATGTAAAGCTGACTCACATGATTTTCCTGATTGGTAGGCATGTTTAAGAGAGGTTTCTCGTATATGCCTTTCAACCAGCTTCTCTGTTAGCTTTTTTAGAAAAGATAACATATTAATTGGCCTGAACGACTTCGCCTGAGAGTAGTCTCTCTCAGGTTTTAGTATGAAAATAATTCTGGACCTTTTCCAGGCCAAGGGCAGATAACATGTGGCTATACTTGCTCTTAGAATTTTGCCGAGCACCGGAGTGATGAGTTCTTTGTCCTGCTAATTTCCTGTAATAAATGTGTTAATGATTTAAAAAAATATGCATTAATGCGAGTTCAACACCCATTCATAACTGAAACACTTCCTATTAGGAATAATTCCCCCTACACCAACAACTTACCGATACTTCCAATCTCTCTTTTCAATAACTGTGTCATTCCGCTCAATTCCCTGTATTTGCTATTAAATATTTATATAATCACGACGAGACTCTTATTACAGTTCATAACAGTTGAGTCATGTTTGCTGAACCTGCTTCAGTTTCAAACACCTGAGAACTTATATGATACGGCAAGCTATTTATTGCAGTCAGAAATCCTAAAATAAAGCGTCTAAATGTTATAACAATCATAACCATACACACAGAGATAGATCAGATCTGGTGTACCATATGACTTGACATTGTTTCACTAAGTTCTCATAAAACACTGGTAAAAGTCAAAAGTAGGTAACAGTTGACCTTTCATCCCTTTAAGGTTAAATTCAGTGAGATTAAACACAAATTCTTTTGTGTTTTTTATATGAGAAAAGGATATAAAATTTTGCATATAGCGCAATGATTTTTAAAAAATCTTAAGACAGTTTATAACCAGTTTTCTCTAACTGGTTATTGATGTTCAGACCTAAAAATACGAACGATTTTTGAATATTTTATTTCTCTTGCCAAATATTTGACAATGCAAATGATTAAGATTTGTCTTGTCTTGAAAACTGGCGAATCACTCATCTTTATTCAAATTTTCTTTGTTCATTTGTGATATTTCAGTTGAAGTTTTTTATTAATATTTTTTTAACAGTGACTTACTAAAAAGTAAATCTGATATCCAAACAATGTCAAATTAAGACGGAGTAGGTAATTGTTTTTGACGAATTGAAAAAATAAACATGTAAATTCTTTATACCAGAAATACAATTTTTGATGGAGATAAAATAAATTATTCCAATAGTTGTTGAGAATAGTAAAAATAGTAAAAATATAGACAACTTAAAAAAGAAGCTTGATAATAATGTACGTAGTAAACCCATTATTGTAGATCTAAAACAATATTTTTTCTGATTTATGTTCAGCAACTTTATTTTTGAGAATTTCCAAAGCAGACAATGATGTTTCTTGAAAAACTAATGCTTAAGGGCTTAATAGATCACCCGAGATTCAGTCTTTCTACATGAGTTATGATTTACATCCAGTGTGGCATTTAAGGCAGTTAAGAACCTAATTAGGATGGCCAGGCAATGCCGATTTTCCGGTTAGGGTCCTAATTACGAAAAAATTTAGTTTGGTATAATACTACGACCATAGATCTATTATACATAAAGTAAGAGTAGTAAGACTGCTTACAGTAACAGCGTAACGCCGATAAAAAGAGGTGGGGTGGGGGGGAATAGAAGATCTTTTGATGTTATCTTGCAGCATAACCGATTTTGAACGATTTTTACGCGACTCGTCCGTAAGTGAACGACGACCACGATATAATTCATTTAACCACCGATACATACAGTAGATTTTGTGGGTGCTCATCGCCCTATAAAGAATGGGGTTCATCGATACACTCTTGTTGAGATAAATCACGTCATGAGTAGTGAAAATTAGAAAGAGATGATATTATGAAGATACTGTAAACAACACAAATAGTGTCAGTATGTCAAAACGTTCTGCCTACGTTCACCGTCTAAAATGTCGAAATTTACATTGGATGCCACCTAGCAACGCTGCAGGCTATGGACCCGCAAGTGCCCGAAATTGGTTTTCGTTTAACGAAGTTGAGGTTTGTGGGTTTAGGCTTTATAGGTATGGGGTTCATAGGTTTGAAGTTTACGGGTTTATGAGTATGGGGTTCATACTTTCAAAGTTGACGGAATTGAGATTTGTCGGTATATGGATTTGGGGTTTATATGCATGGGTCCATAGATTTGATTAGGAAATGTTCGCAGGTATACCGTTGGAATACGTTGTCTTGAACGATTAAAAAAATTATACAGATCCTTTAAAATTTGTGTCTGATGCAGACTTTTGTCCATTTTTCCCCACTGTGCACCAGTGCTACCAATTCCCGAAATACAGGATGTGCCATGCAGTGGATCCAGCCTCTCTCTTTGGGGAGAGAGGGGGGTTATATCATAAAAATACAGTATGGTATGTGGAAGCAAGTTGTTAACGGGGGGAAGATGCCAGCAGTTTTGAATTTGAAGCGTTTGAAGGACGATCGCAAGCAAATTGTTGTCTGCGTGGGGGAGGGGGAGATGCCAATAACATTGACGTTCTTAGGTAAGAGGCAGAGTCGGATCTAATTTTCTGAATTTAATGCTCTTGGGAGGGGGGGGAATCGGAAGCGAACGCGAATTGTCGGAGGAGGGGGGAGTAGATGCCAAAAACATTCATATTTATAAGAGGCAGTGTCGGGTCTATTTTTCTGAATTCGGAGCTCTTGGGGGAGGGGGGGGGAGCGATCGCAAATGAACGTGAGTTGTTGACGTTGGAAGGGAAGATATGCCAACAACATTCATATTCCTAGTATAAGAGGCAGAGGCAGGTTTATTTTCCTGAATTCGAAGCTTTCGGGAAGAGTAATCGCCCCCCCCCCTTGGATCAGCCACTGGTCCCACGACGAACTACCGTAATCCATTCCGCGGAAAATAGACTTTGGAAAAATTTGAAATTTGGCAGTTTACTAAGATGGTGGCACTTCCGATTACACCGGAAGTTGGTGCCTTCCTGCTTATTTTAAATGGAACATGCTTTATGTTATTTCATTTTGATATTCTACACAAAAATTATAGACTTAGTTCATGTATAATATCCTATTCCTAAGTCTAACTGTTTTGGACATTCATACAGGCTAAACATAACTATCAATTTGTCCTGTATCAAAGCCTTTATTATTTAATTGTAGTTGGTTTCTTTCTGTAAAGGATCTATTTTAGGGTACTATATTGATATTTTGGTAATAAATACAGGGTGATCAATAACTAACATTCAATATTAACTTGAAAAAATAGTTAAAAGTATTTAAATGTCAACCCCTTATTTTTATAATGTTATCTTATTTAGCATTAAAAATAAGGGTGACTTTGTATAAGGTGTAAAATTTGTATTTTTTGAAGGACACACTGTACATTATGTTTACGCAAGCGTCGCCAGCTGAGGTATATTTGTTGGAACGCCCGAAAATGGCAAATATAGAAAAGGGAGTTTTATTATATGTTTTAGATATTTATAAATAAAATTTATTTAAATAAAAATTTTAGATACTTTTCGCCCCACACTGTTTTATTCTTGTTTTTAATAAAACCATCCACCAGATCGAGCACCAAATCTCTTTGCACGTGCTTGGAGAGCCCGGGTGCCATGATAAATATCCGAATTTTCGCACGCTCGACAATCACTCTGTGAGTGATTTAGGATCCTAATCTAATAGCCCCTTTACTTGAAAACTTCAACAAATGTAACTCGATTTTGATATCTTATTAAATAATTTTTTTTCTCAATAGTCAAACTGCTTACAAATGAATTAATGACCCAAAATTTATTTAATTAAAAATAAAAGTCTCAAGTGTTTCGTAATGTGATTTTAAGTATCACTGTTAATGAGAGTTGTTTGGTATTATTTTTATCACTAAATTGGTAATTGTTTTTTAATAAGTCGAGGTAATATTAACGTTAATTTTCATAATTTTCGCGAACCAGTTCAGTTATTTGAAAACGAGTTTTTAATTTAAAAACGAAAAATTGGCAAGGTTACAAATCTAGAATGTTTTATTCCTTATTGTTTCTTGTTATTTTTGTAGGAAATATTGTGTTTGTATAGGTGGGGGACTTATTAGACTTTTTTTATTCAATTTCTTGAAATTTTTTACATAAAAATTGTCGAGCACTATAATATTATTATTTCTGTTCAGTTTTGGACCCTTTTCTTTAAAAATGTATAGTTTGGAAAAACGGTTTTTAATTTATATATCTTATTTTTATTATTTATATTTTATTTTCACTGCCCTATTCTTAGGCAAGAAAAATAACAGACAGTACCATAAGTATAACATAGCCTACAAATCAATCACAGATAATTGTAAATTAACGATTTGACAACAGAATAATTGCAGTAGAATATATCAAATTTGTCTTTCAGACTATCATAAAGGGAACACATCGAGTATAATGGGGAGAATTGTAATACATTAGTTCTTGGTTTCAGCAAATAGAAAAATACTACTGGAGATCTAGCTATCCCTGGAACATCAAAATGAACTCTCGCGAGCAAATCAGTTGCCAAAATCTTCTTTTTAACCAGTTTATTCAAAAAAGTACACGAGCTCCGTTACTGCGCTTCTCCACAGTTGTGAAATTAAATCTTGTCAATAGGCGAGATGTAGTAAGCAGTGGATAAAATCCATCCGATTTAAAGCTTAAGAATCTTAAGAAATGATACTGACTTTTTAAAATTTATCAGAGTGTACATGGTAATTGAACAGCTAAACTCCAACACCACAACACAAATCTCAGTAAGCGGCAACCTAACTAAGGATGTACCGATAGCGTCGGGCATACGACAGGGGAACTCTCTGAGTTCATTACTGTTTAACATAGTAATGGACCAAATAATTGAGAACGTCAAAAGAGCGGAACCAGGGTACAGAATGAATACCGGGGAAATAACAATAATATGTTACGCTGATGACTGCGTCATAGTCTCGGAAAATGAAGACGATCTCCAAAGATTTCTATTTGCATTCCACACCATAAGCAAGCAATTCAACATGAAAATATCCATCGATAAAACTAAGTCAATTGTAATAAGCAAAGTGCCCTTAGGATGCAAACTAGTAGTGGATGACAAACCAATAGAACAACTCATGACCTTTAATTACTTAGGAGTTGAGATATCCGCAAACCAAGACAGAACAAGGGAAGCAAGAAACCAAGTAAACAAGGCAAATAGAATCACAGGAAGCGTGGCGGATATAATATGGCACAACACATACATGAGCAAGGACGCAAAAACAAAAATCTACAAGATCTGTATTCGACCGATAATGACGTACGCAATAGAGACAAGAGCTGACAACACAAAAACAAAATCAATTCTAAGAACTGCCGAAATGAAAGTACTAAGAAAAATATCGGGATACACATTAAGAGATCACATACGCAATTCAACAATACGCGAGGAACATGGAATGCAGGATATAGTAAGATGGGGACGGAAGCGCAGAAGAGCCAGGAATGAGCACGTAGGAAGAATGGCGCAAAATAGGATAGCGAGAATCGCCCGAGATGGAACACCGGAAACCAGAAGACCAATGGGTAGACCACCTAAAAGATGGAGAGAGTCCTGGATTTCAACATCAAATGAGATGAATGATTGAGTTGGAAAAAACAGGCTGTAAGCCTATAACAAGAGGAAGAAGAAGAAGAAGAAGTACATGGTAATACGGATGCCAGATAACTCAACAAGAGAATAATATAACGTGCTTATGACCTGGAGCGACTGAAATTCATGACTACATATCACTAGAAAGCCCAGCGTTCGGTAAGATCTCGATACTGTATCATTAATATGACTAACAAATGTGAGTCTGCAGTCAAACGTGACTCCCAGGTTCTTAATGCAGTTAACCCGACTACAAGAAATAAGATATCCTGACTGAGGGGTCCGAAGAAATACCTGAGATTACTGATGAAGAATTAGACACGGCCCTAAAACAAATGAAGAACAACAGGTGTCTGGGGCAAGAACAAATCACTATAGAAGTGTTAAAGCTAGGAGAACCAACATTAAAGGAACAATAAAAATTTTGCTAAATAAAAGCGTCAACAACGGAAAAAATCTAGTGAAATGGTGCAACTCAGAGGTTATGTTACTCTACAAAAAAGGCATATCGAAAATTATCGACCAATACCTCTTCTATAAATGTAATGACATTTAGTAGTATATAAACTGTTCACAAAAATAATATATCGACTAACGTCAAAATTAGATTTTTATCAATCTATTGTACATGCGAGCTTTAGAAAGAGATTTAGTGCGATCGACCACTTGTATACTATGCACATATTAATAGAAAAAGAGGGGAAATATAGCTTACCGAGGCATTCAGCCTTTATAGACTTTTAAAAAGCTTTTAATTCCGTTGAAATTTGGTCAGTTTTGAGGTCCCTAACGAACGCAAGAGTAGACTCAGGCAGGATTCATGAAAATTACTGACAACATTTACAAAAGGCAACCATACATATCCGAATTGGTGAAACAGCCACTATTAGCAAAATAGAAGAGTAATTATTATGTTGTTAATGTAAGAGTTGATTGTTTGTAACAGTATTAATCTTTACATTGTTCTAACTGTTTTATTTTTAATTTGGAAATTGACGTTCTAATTGTGATTTGTACTGTGTAAAGGCTGCGCTGGCATTGGAGACTGTAAACTGTAAGACCGAAAACGCTTGTCGGATAATTCCGAATATACACCTGAAATACACAACATTATCTCTTCTTTTCTCAAAAAGGAGTACTTCAAGAAGATACAATCTCTCTTAAGCCATTTCCGATGGCTCTCGAAGATATTTTCCAGGAACTAGAATAAAAAGAAGGACGTTAATGTTGATGGGACCAGATTGGATTATCTAAGATTTACGGACGATATAACTGTAATTGTCAATGATATCATTTAACTAAATCATGTCTTACTAGAGTTGAATAAAGCTTCTATAAAGATATAATTGAAAATGACTTATAGCAGAAGAAAAGTAATGACCAGTGGAGACACAAATGTATATAAAGAATAACAACATCGAACGAGTCAACGATATAATATATACAGGGTGGCGCATCAGATTTCCATCGATTCATATACAGAGAACGATAAAATATTTAAAAGATATTTTTAATAAGAGATGTGTAGATCGATTGGGACCACATTTTAAAATTATATAGGATACAGAGTGAAATAAAAAAAAGTTTCACACCAAAATTGCCAAAACCTAAATAGAATGCGCTGTATATTATTGCTATTTTGATACCGCAGGCCAAACAAGGATACGTTGCTATTATCTTTCATATACCTAAAACAAGTCTCTCCTGAGATATTTAGCTATCGAAATTGTAGATCAAAATTCAAGAGGTGTTCCTGCCTTGCCTATTTAAGGTATTTGTTTTAAATTGCTGGAAAAATTCAGTTATTAAGATTAAAAATTCTTATTTATCTTAACATGATATTGTAGACGCCCTTATCATTAAGTTGGGTGAAGACAGCGACAGTGAAACTGAATTGAATTTAGAGTTTTTAAGTAATTTGTTTTCTTGCTCTATTATAAATTTCCTTTTTGTAATTAAGTATATTATTATATTTGTGTACATATTATATAATTAATATTAATTATTATATTTAATTTGTTGTCTATATTTAAATTTGGCACCGCACTTGGTATCTCAAAAGAGTTTTAATGCCCTAGGTAGCCACCCTCATTATTGAAACGAAGAGCCAAACGATAGATCTTGAAACGTACTTTACTAGCAAAATTATCGGAAACTTTCTCTATCTAACGGTTTTTGAATTTCATGGTGCAACACATCTATCACCAATTTGAGACACACTGTATATGCAGGGGGAGGATGCGAGCAGCATACACATTCCTGGTGTAAGAGGCAGAATCGGGTCTATTTTTCTGAATTCAAAGCTCTTAGGAAGGGAAGGGGCGATCGCAAGCATACACATTCCTATACTGTATTCAAGAACTAGAGAGAGTAATAAAACTGTTACCGAAACCTCCAACGTACCTGCTCCAGTTCCGCAGGTAACTGTGGACTGCCGTAAATCTAATTATATTTAAATATTATAAGTTTTTATAAATTTACTGGAATAATAAAATATTTGATAGTTCAATTTAATTTCAGTCAGTGAGCAAAGTACACCTTACAGTGTGTCCTTAGTGATTTATCTTGTTTGTGCTTGTTTTTATAGATTATTTGAGATTAGTGAGATACCCAAAAGATATGGCTTCCACATCTATATTTATTCCAAAATCGTTAAACCAGGGCATTTTTTCCTCGACGAAAAACTTATTACAATCAATGTTTATGATGCCTTAAGATATCAATATCTAGATAATAATGGTAAAAGCTCTGTTGAGATGTGTTCCAACATGACAGGAGTTGGAAAATCTACTATGTACCGAATACGGAAGGAGAAAAATGACTGGAATTGTTAGTACTCCCAAGCCACATTCGATCACAGGCAGACGAAAAACCTCATTAGAAGAAGAGATGGAAACTGCAATAAAAGGAGTTGCACATACATTTTATCATGAGAAGCAGATCCCAACCGTCGGCAAAATTCTAACTAAAACCAATGAAAATCGAGATTTACCTGAAATTAAAAGAACTGAGCTCTGGAAATTGCTCAGAGAACTTAATTTTTGCTGGCAAAAACCAGATAGGAAATCTGTTCTTATAGATCGTCCGGAAACTGTCCGTTGGAGAAGGAAATATTTCTCTCAAGTAAAGGTAGAGCAGCTAGAAATAAAACAACTTACAAAATTAGTAATTTAACTCAACTTTTGAGATTTTTTTGAATAAAGTTACTGCGGAAAATTGAGAAAAATCCATATAATAAAAGAAAAAAACAAAATGTGGAAACTCGATCTCATGATCAGTGAGATAGAGCAACCAATTATAATTAATTTGAGCGAAGACAGTTTCACTAACTTTGATTACGAACTAGATACGTAATGTTTACCAGTATAAACAAAATTTATTATTTAAATTTTTGTTTTTGTTGAATTTTATTGTTTAATGTTGTTTATATATTTTTTTTTATATTTTTATTTAAGTGTGTCCCACTTTTGAATTTTATATATATTTAATGCCAATTAACCGGAATTTTTTTATGATTTTATTTTTGTATTGGTGTATTTTTCGTAAGCGTCTAGAATTAACACGTTTATTTTATTTTTTTGGGGCTACCGGATTTCCATATAATAATTAAGTAAATTAAATTAAGATGTCAGAGCAATAGAAATAAAAATAAGTAGGTCTAATTTTAACTGTAACATATAAAAATTAATTATATTTGAATCCCTTTTTAGTTTTTAATTGTAATTCTGCGGATGGTTTAAGAAATAAATATACTGAAACGTCAAATGTCCTAAATAACCGATAGCCCCAAAAAAATTTCAATATTATATGGACGAATTTATTTTTTTATATATGTTTAACTTCTTGCATTTTTGACAATGAGTGTTTTGTAAGTATTTAAATTATAACTTAGAATTTTTTGAGAGAAAAAAGCTACGTTTTAGTCTAAATGTGCCTAAAACGGTTTCTATGCCAAAATTAAAAATAATAAAAATACAGTTGTGATTTGTGTTAAATATGTCAAAATTATCTATATTTTCTAATGTATGTGAATTATTAAGAAATCATCAGAAATAAAATAATATTATAAAATTTAATGATTTTAAGTTTATTACCGAAATAATATTCAATGCCGTAAATACTTGGTGATAATAAACCTCCTTCCGACGCCTATGAAAAGGATTAAAATCCTATTTAATACCTTACACATCCAAATATCTATTGTTATCCAACCCAAATAGTCTATTATTATAGACCGGTATTTTTGATTATAAAATTTCTAACCCATTTCTATGAAAAATATATGTGTCTAACAGATTTTGCCAATGACACCGGACTGCAAAGAAAAAAAAAGGGTAGAAAAAGATTTATTACTCATTCTAGTTCTTGAATAAACTATAGTATAAGAGGCAAAATCGGGTCTATTTTCCTGAACTCAAAGCGCCGGGGGGGGGGGCGATCCCCCCCCTTGGATTCGCACCGGTGTATATGTGCAGAAAAACGACAACGTCCACCTCGGTGGACGTCTACTAGAAAATTCCCAGATTTAGGTTGATTGTTGATTTTTCAAATTTTTATCGGAGAGAGGATGATAACGTATAATTTTTATCACTTTTAAATAAATATTTAAAAGTAAGTAACCGGGATTTTAACATTTTCAATTCATGCAAAACACTTTGTTTATCCGTTTACTCTATTTTTTGATAAGAGATAGGTAAAATGCGGCATTGTTCTATTTTAGGAATAATGTGTAATTATCGCGTTGACTCAGTATTGTACTGAATATAATAAAACCATTCCTAATGAATTAGTGATCGCGCGTTCGGAGCAACGGTAACAAAAATACAGTTTTTTTTTACGAATAAATTACTGACTTGTATGTGTGTATACTTCGTACGGCTAATGATATGTACGTGTAATTGTAGAGAACTCATTTTGTGAAAAAATTATGTGCTATAAAGTATTACGAAAACAAGGTACTTCTATAAAAAATATTATATTGTTGTGTATTGTTATGCTTATTGTTTATTTTTTCTACTAACTAGAACCATACGAAAGATTTGAATTATTTATATTAAAGTAAATTTGTTTTTTTTTAGCAATAAAATAGAAATATCATAAATCATTCCCAGGTCTTATAGTGCTTTTCAGGTCATTTTTCCTGCCCCATTCATGGAACATGCCTATAGATTAAACATTCTCCGGCATGTCCTCAGAATTTAGCTCTTATATAAACAGTGAATGCTGCTCTTGATTCATAACCGCTCCACACACAAGGCCATTAGGTGGTCGAGACGCGTACTGAGAGAGTGCTAGATTTGTATTTGCAGGAAAAAAGTGTTGATTTTTTCCCTTTAGTGGCTTGCGGGAAAAAATCAGTAACTTATGCAAACAAATTTAGACTTTTTTAAAAAGATTTCATGACATAATCAACAAATAAAAGATAAAATTCGTCGAGTCAATATATTATTTGTTTTGTCTTGAATTTATCAGCATGATAAGGAGAGAACACTAAGAGACAATAAATCTTAAAAAACACATCCCTTTATCAAGGAAAATACAATTAGTGTAAGTAGAGTGGATCCAGACAGACCCGAACCAACACCATGTTAGTCAAAATAATAAAGTTAAGGTTAATAGAATAGAGATGACTTTAATTCAACAGAGTGCTTCTTTAAGATAACAGCACCTGAAAACGGCAAGAAACATCGATTGATTTTTATCACCGAATGCCCATAAATTTTTATTCATACGTGATGAAAAAAGTAAGATACTCTTTGTGTCAATTTTTAAAAACCCGTGTATATATATATATATATATATATATATATATATATATATATATATATACAGGCGCGGATCCAAGGGGGGGGGGCGGTGGGGGCGATCGCCCCCCCCCCCCCCCAAGAGCTTTGAGTTTAGAAAACTGAACCCGATTTTTCCTCTTATACTATAGTTTATTCAAGAACTAGAGAGAGTAATAAACCATTTTTCACCCTTTTTCTCTTCGCAAACTACCTGTGTTCTTTGGTCCGGTGTTTTTAGCAAAATTTGTTAGACACATATATTTTTCATAGAAATGAGTTAGAAATTTTATAATCAAAAATAGCGGTCTATAATAATAGACTAAAACGTAGGATTATTCTCTCAAAAAATTCTAAGTTATAATTTAAATACTTAAAAAATATCCATTGTCAAAAATATAAAAAGTTAGTCATATATAAAAAAATAAATTCGTCCATATAATAATAAAATATTTTTGGGGCTATCGGTCTTTTTATTATTAATTAAAAACATTTTTAGGGTATTTGACGTTTCAGTTTATTTATTTCTTAAACCATCTGCAGAATTACAATTAAACACTAAAAGCGATTCTAATGTAATTACTTTTTTTATGTTGTAATTAAAATTAGACCTACTTATTTTTATTTCTATTGTACTGATATCTTAATTTAATTTACTTTTATATATGGAAATACGATAGCCCCAAAAAAATAAGATAAACATGTTAATTCTACACACTTAAGAAAAAGACACAACCACAATAATAAAATAATAAAAACCTTACGGCTAATTAGAATTAAATATATATAAAATTAAAGAGTGGGACACACTAAAATAAAAATATATAAAAAAATAAAAAAACAACATATAAACAACATTAAACAATAAAATACAACAAAAACAAAAATTTAAATAATAAATTGTGTTTACACTAGTAAACATTACATATCTAATTCCTAATCAAAGTCAGTGAAACTATCTTCGCTAAAATTAATTATAATAGGTTCCTCTATCTCACCGATTATGAGATCGAGTTCTCACATTTTGTTTTCTTCTTTTATTATATGGATTTTTCCAAATTTTCCGCAGTAACTTTAATCAAAAAAATCTTTCAAAAGTTTAGTTAAATTACTAATTTTATAAATTGTGATATTTCTAGCAACTCTACCTTTTACTTGAGAGAGATATTTACATTTAAGCAAAAATTAAGTTCTCTGAGCAATTTCCAGAGATCAGTTCTTTTAATTTCAGGTAAATCGCGATCTTTAATGATTTTAGTTAGAATTTTGTAGATGATTGGGATCTGCTTCTCATAATAAAATGTATATACAACCCCTTTAATTGCAGTTTTCATCTCTTCTTCCAACGAGGTTTTTCGTTTGCCTGTGATCGAATGTGGCTTGGGAGTACTAACAATTCCAGTCGTTTTTTCTCCTTCAGTATTCGGTACATAGTAGATTTTCCAACTCCTGTCATGTTGGAACATATCTCAACAGAGCTTTTAACATTATTATCTAGATATTGATATCTCTGGTTAAACGATTTTGGAATAAATATAGAGGTGAAAGCCATATCTTTTGGGTATCTCGCTAATCTCAAATAATATATAAAAACAAGCTCAAACAAGATAAATCACTAAGAAAAAAATGTAAGTTTTACTTTGCTCACTGACAGAAATTAAATTAAACTATCAGAAATTCTATGTTGCAGTAAATTTATAGAATATATTTAAATATAATGAAATATAATTAGATTTACGGCAGTTCTCAGTTACCTGCGGTACTGGAGCAGGTACGTTAGAGGTTTCGGTAACAGTTTTATTACTCTCTCTAGTTCTTGAATAGAGTATAGGAGTCTGTAAGCTTGTGATCGCCCCCCCCCCCTCCCAAAAGCCTTAAGTTCAGGAAAATAGAGCCCATTTTGCCTTTTATATTAGGAATGAGTATGCTGCTTGCACCGCCCCCCCCCCCCCCCCCCGTTGACAACTTGTTTTTCTTGCCATACTGTACTTTTATGATATCACGCCCCCCCCCCCCCCCAAAGAGAGAGGCTGGATATATATATACATATATATATATATATATATATATATATATATATATATATATATATATATATTGTTCCGGACGGCCGATTTTTGGACATACACGTTATTACTGAACACACTCTGTTATTTTGAAAGCTTTTTATTTTCAACCTTAATTGTGACACTTTTCAAACTATTTCAAGTTTTGTCGAGCAGTTCCTGTCCCGGAAAGACGATCTGGACCCTCTATTTACCCTTTTGGTCGATACCAGAAGATTACGGATCTTTCTAGAAAGGTTTTCATGCTACAAGGTGTAACGAAAATAAGAAAAAGGAGGAAACTAGCGATTTCTAGACCTTCTGTCGTAGGTGTTCCATGTTCAAAATAAAGAAATAGAATTTACTAAAAAGTTCCAGACCTTCTTTCATCAACGTCTCATGAGGAAATGAACAAAGGTAAAATTAAATAAATAAATTATAAACTCCTAGAAAATAAACCTAATCAACCTTATTGATCTTCATAATGGGCCAATCTGTCCAGATGCACGACTTTTATCTCCGCATGAGGGCTTCTCTGCATTCGGTACACCAGATCGTTTAGTCGAGTCACTACGTGGTACGGACCTTCCCATGACTTTTGAAACTTTGGTGAACGCCCTTTGGTTCTTTTCGGATTGTACAACCAAACTCTTTCACCAACCATGAATCCACCAGTATTGGCTTTAAGGTCATAGAAGGTCTTCATTCCGTCGCTTTTTATTTACGGTCGTCTTTGTACCTTTCCAAGGATGACCTTTAGAACGTTTTTCTTCCGTAACCCCTTTCGTGGTCACGGCCTCTCTCGTCTCGTTCTCCACGGTCCCCACGAGTACTCCTTTTATCTCTTCCATAATGGTTCTTTCTTCTATCGCCTCTACCAGCAATAATTTCCGGACAATCTCTGTAAAAGTGAGCGTTGTATCCGCACTGGTAGCAACGCATGTTATTCGAATGGTACCCTGACCGCTTCTTCTCGGTCTGGCATAAGTTACTCTAATGCGACAACCGCATAGCCTAGACAGCAACTGCAGCATTTTTTTAAATCTTTGTAAACAGCAAATCCAAAACAGGGAATACTATTACTTAACCAGACTTCTTTAAGTTCACCATAAGGAGCAAAGACTTTCTCCAAGTCGCTTCTTCGAACATCATCACCGATATTAGCAATATGAAGCCGATAGCTTTTCATAGGAATGTGATCGAATTTGAATATATAGTTTACAAAAGTGTCTCTTGCGTCGTTCAATTCCAATATGGCGGCCGGAAGCAGGAGAAAAGCCTAGTGTCGAACAATAAAATCTTGTAAAAATAAAAATTCGCAACCGATCAGGTCCTTTTTAGCTCAAATTGTAGCTGATGGACGCCTCTAAAAAGTTGTGATATGTTGACAAAATCCCACATGGCGGTTCCAATATGGCGGTCAAAAATCTAAGATAATGGCCCAATTTTTGAAAATCAACCGATTTGCCAAATTCAAGATGACGGGTCCAATTTGGCGGACGTAATTTTGAGAAATCAACTGATTTGAACGAAATTTGGTCCGCAATCATGGATTTCGAAAATCGAACTTTTAATTCTTAACCAGTGATACCGAAAACTCTCGTTTTGCAAATTTGGGGCAAATCGGTTGATTTCCAAAAAATATGTCCATCATATTGGATGTGCCATCTTGAATTGTGCAAATCTGACTTTGGATTCGTAATCACCGGCCCCAAAAACCCCAGTATGCCAAGATGGTGCAAATTGGTTGATTTTCAAAAATTCAGCCACCATATTGAATTTTTGACCGTCATATTAGTTCCGCCATGTTGGATCAGCTACTATTTGAACCAAAAACGACCAGAGCGGTTGCAAATTTTTATTTTTACAAGCTTTTTTTGCTAGACACTCGATTTTTTTCCGGGTTCTGGCCGCCATATTGGATTTTTCAAAGGCACACTCGGCATTTAAAAGTAGATGCTCTAAACTTTAAAATGAATCCTTGGTCAATTTTTTTTTGGTTGCTTCTAATTTTGATCGTAGCTCTGATCCGGTTGACGGGGATTGGCCCATATATATTTTAAATTAAAAATGCGAAAAAAATGATATAAAAGAAATATCGATAAAAATTGCAGAAAAGTGGTAAATTTGAAATGGCTATTTATCAGCCAAATTTAATCGATTTTTTTTTTCAAAAACTCATTTTATCGGGTGAAACGTCAGCTTTTTTCTCTTGAGCAATGTCTAGACCACTGACCTCTACTATGGACCCCTTCTCTTGGCGGCTGTTAAAGCCAAAAAATGGCAAACCATGGGCGAAAAAATGCGTTTCTGCACATCGGGCGCCAGTCATATTTTTGGACGTTGATCAGATAAGGGCATGCGCATAAGCGACTTCCTATTATCGATCGGTTGTTTCGTAGCGCCATCCGTAAAGAGCACAGTATCGGCTCAACGCCAATTTTGTGTTTATTTTTGCTTTGTGAGTTGCGTGCGATTTAAACGGATTTATAGCGTTTTAAGTGATTTATTTTATTTGTTTTTGTGTTTTTATTTAATATAATGGACTCCACAATGTGTATGGGTTCCTTTTGCCAAAACAAGGGTAAAATACGAGGAATTTCATATTTCCGGTATGTATTTTATGTTTTATTTAGGAAAAAGTAATAATTCGGATTAGAGTAAATTTAGAGGTGGATGCCATTTTGGTTTTTGTTTATTTTAATTTATTTTTGATAATTTTTTAATTTTTCCGATAAGAAATTATGAAATTTTATATAATACAGATGCTTCTATTAGTGTGCACTGTTTTATATCAAAAAAATCAAGAGAATTATCAAAAAATCTAAAGAAACAAAACCAAAATGACACCCACCTCTAGATTTACCTTAATCCGAATTATTACCCAAGAAAGTTAACGCACACAGACGGAAATAATAGATTAGAGAAATAGTAAGATACATTTTCTTCACAATTTTACTTTCACAGTATAGGAATGACTAAACTAACTCCCCTCGGTAGACACTGACCGGATTATTCCCTTCTGCTTTAGATATTTGTGCCCATATGATGTGACTCCCAGAACAAGAAAGTTACATGAGACCGACTTCTTTACTAAAAATTGCAACCATGGTTGCAAATTGATAACTTGTTTCATTTAGACACCATTTATGACTAATTGAACTAATAGATTCTCGAAGTTCGGTCCTGTCGATGGTCACCTGATCATTTTGTAGTGCGCATGCCGACATCTGATGTACAATGTTTACATTTTATTGTCGTAGATTTGCCGTTTTTGGGATTAAACTTTGCGGATCTAATAAATATTTTATCTTTGATCTAGACCCCATATCTACACAGAAAAGAAGTTGAAAAAAAATAAAAATTACGAATTTTTTATTTTTTCCCCTTTATTTATTGCATTTATTTTGCAGAAAAAAAAATTTTTTGACCTTTGAAGAACACTTTTCGATAGAAAATTCAATTCTCTACAAAAAATCGTAATATATATGTATATACTGAAAATGCATAGTTTTTGAGTTATTTTTGAAAAACTAAAAAAGAGCCATTTTTACCCGGTTTCAAAAACACACCCCTAAATTGGCACTTTGTGATTTTATCATATTTGAGTGCCAGAGGAACGAATTCAATCATAAAAATTCTGTTACTAATTTGTTCCCTATTACTTCGTTTTTTTCCTAGCCTAGCCTATTAGAACAGTTGACACTAAAGCGAAAATATTACCTCGAAAAAGTTGCCGATTACAGGAAATTTTGGTTCCCATTGTATTTTAAATTGTTTTGGTACGTTTCACCTAAATACCCCATATCTTATCACCGTTATCTTATCCTCTCTATTTGTTGATTTACCTCATTAAATAATCATATTTGATTCAAATGTGATATCATTTTTTTAAACAAATAACTATAGTTAGGTGCATTTAATTCCTTTGTTTAGTTCACACTTATAAAATTCATAGTGCAGAACAATTTGACTACCAAATACAAGGTTTTTAAGCGGAGCGAGAATACCCACTAACAATAAGTCGGTCTTGCAAGAATTTTCGAATTCTTAATACTCACGGTTAACTGCTTTGAAGGTGACATTAAAGTGTTTTGAACTGTAGTAACGGTTTTCCAATAAATTTAAATTCTGCAGATTGATTAGTCGAGATAGTAATATATTTGTAGATGTTTGGAACTCAATTAGGTAGGTTTTCAAATGCAATATTTTTATTATATTATAATAAAATTGTTTCTAAAAATGACGTAAGATTTTTTGACAGTAAATATATTGTTATAATGAAAACGACTAATGAAAACATAAACTGGTCTTATCTAAATTGTTGTTTAAACTAGCTGGTTCGGTATTGTTATTTAAAATGTACTTGCTTTTTACTTGCCGATATTTATTTATGTACGTCAATCCAAAGACAAATGATAATGGACTAGGCTAGTGAATCTTGGAACCCAATGGGTTTTCGTAGCCGATAAAGAGACATGGCACCACCAAAGTTTCTTATATGTATTTTAACCCTCTGGAAATTAGTTTTAAACAAAAAAATTGCCAATAGTTAAAAACTTGTTTTTTTGTAAGATAATAAATATTTTCTTGTTCTTCAGCCTATTCTAAGTAAAAAGTATATATAAAAATCAAAATTTCAGTAAGAAATAAGAAAATCTATCTGCCGTATTTAAATAGTTGTTTATATATATTTTCCTTTCAAGCAGAGAAAAGGGAAGAATATATAAACAGTTTGTTTCCTGCAAATACATATTGTATACACGGTTAAAAATAACCTTAAATTTAATGCAAATGTAATCTCCATTCTACATTCAATTTAATGATTTTGGACTTTAAATCGTGAATAATTTACATTTACTTTGAAGTTAAAGCAATTTATTGAAATATCAGTTCGTTGTACATTAAATTTGATTAACGCAACTTGTATTGAACTTCTTGTTTAGTATGGTATAAGTTGCTTAGAGGGGTCAGTTATCTTATAGTGAGGTGTACATGTCAGTGTCGTACTGATGGGAA
Organism: Diaprepes abbreviatus; assembly: GCA_034092305.1. Taxonomy (NCBI): domain Eukaryota; kingdom Metazoa; phylum Arthropoda; class Insecta; order Coleoptera; family Curculionidae; genus Diaprepes; species Diaprepes abbreviatus. The sequence continues at coordinate 991,445 of JASJET010000072.1, read as the reverse complement.
CCAATGAGTTCAAAACTGTTCTAGATGGCGGACACTACCTATGAGAAAATGTCCTGGTAGTTTCAGAACTTCTTGAACTCATATTAATGTTGGTGCATTAAATATGTAATAGCATATCTCAAAGTCAATGAACACTGACTTTATATTTAACGTACATAGCTACCTTAAGTAATGATCCAACTTTAAATTTAATGTATAATTACATTTAATGAAAAAAATTAATTTAATTAATCTAAAAATTTGGCTATATTTTTCAGTCTGGCCTCGAAGTCGGCAGGTTTTTAATATCCTTCCGATATACTTTGGAATTTATATTTTATATAGCAGCTGTTTCCTAAGAATGTTGCTCTCGGTTCGATACAGCTCCACTGACGAGGCCGTAAGGTGGTCGAAACGCATATCGAGAGAGAACCAGAACTGCATTTGCAGAAAACAAACTGTTTGTATATATTCCTTTTCTGTGCTTGTAAAATTCACTAGAGAATATCGCTATTAAATTTTATTAGTAATAAGAATAATTGAGATAGAAAGACCTACCTTGAATGTCTAAATACATCTTCCCATTTTGTAATGAATGGGGGGGGGGATGGGGGGAGATGAGAACCACTGAGTACCTTTCTTACACAAGTTCATACGTTCCCCTGAGAACATAGTCATTATGGTTTTTTGACTGGTACAGAAAACCTTGTAGCTCAGGTAGATTCCTGAACAACAACTCTTATCACAAACATTCAATAACAGTGAACTTAATCAAACAAATTAAGAACAGGGTTCTAAAATTCTCCGATATATCCTTCCATAAAAAAAAATTAAATATACTCTTACACCTTTTTACAGACAATTCCTCTCCCCCAGCACTAATTAAAAGACTATTGTTTAGCACGTCGTTATCATTGGCAGATACCAACAATCGTGATACAACAGATCATTATATTAACATGAATATCAATACAAATTTAAATAATTACCACCAAACGATAACATAGGTGATGCCAGTAAACACAATTAAATTCACCTCGTTACCAAACGAGGTTTGTCCTAAAAGTATCGAGCCTGCATTCATATCTCCGCGTCAAAACTTCCGAGCGACCTCTGTAAGGCATGGGCGTCACCAGTAAGTCTTCACGAACTCGTTGGTGTGCGCATTTACCGACTGGACGTGTTAGTTCGTGAACGGTGTGCGTTTGTTTACAGTGTCTTTTTTTCGTTCGTCGCATTTTTTTATTGTAAAAAATAACGGAAAAATTAGATCAACGAATTTGCATCAAGTTTTGCTTTAATCTTGGAAAAACTTGCTCGGAACCAATTAATATGATGAATAAGGCATTTAGAGAAACAAAGCGACAGACTTCACAGTAGAAGCATTCTGAATCGCCAAGACCAAAAAAAGCATGTTAAAGTCGGAGCAAAGTGAAGACAATGTTGACTGTTTTCTTTGATTATGAAGGTGTTGTGCACCACGAATATGCTCCGAGAGGTCATACGATCACTAAAGAATACTACGTTGAAGTATTAAAAAGATTGCGTGACGCAGTCAAAAGAAAACGGCCACAACTTTGAACAAGTGGTATTGGCTGCTTCATCACGAAAATGCGGTTGAAACTTGTGCGACGAATGCACTGAAGGCAATTCCGAAAACTAACTTCCAGGACTGCTTCAGGAAGTGGAAACAGCACTGAGAACGTGTTATCCAATTAAGTGGGAACTACTTTGAAGGAAGTCACTCACCGGATGATAAAGAATAACACCAATGCGGAGACATGAAGGTAGGCTCGATATTTGTGGCACAAACTTCGTATATCAGGGAACTGCTAACAAATCAGTACTTACAATAAGCTCTGTACACTCTAAACTTAAAGACACAACTCCAATCAGCTTTCAATAAAATTTGCATTCGTTGTGCGGATTGTGACAGGATATACATCGAACAAACCTCACAATCACTTAAACATAGAATTGTGTTACACCGAAGTGATTGTGTACGACATCCTGAAAGATGTGCAATTGCCAAGCATGCCAATAATCAATTACATAATATGGATTATGGGTCAATGAGGATACTCACAACACAGTCAATTAATGCCAAGAGGCTTTTTCTTGAGATGACCTTTATCTCACAAGAACCCAATAGTTTAAATAAATAAACTGATATTAAGCATTTAAGTAAAATATATTCGTATCTTTTATTGTTGGATAAATCTTTATCGACAAATACAAATACTACTAACAATAATGATCACAGTTTTCCTTGAAAATATCAAATAAATAATTTCAGTTTGGCTGACCATTTACTGCATAATTATCCTTAAATGTAGAATCATATAAATAAAGCTTAATAAATCACTAAATGTTAGCAGCCATGCTAACAGTTGACAATTTTCCTAACCTCAAAAATTAATCTTAAATTACATGTAACTCGAGAAGGAACTAACAAAATGATTCCTCTTGTTTTTTATTTTAAGTTGAATTTAAATTATTAAGTTTGTCATAATTTAATTTGGTCTGGGACCATAGTTTGAATCTCCTTTGTGAATGTATAATGTCATACAACCTTTTAACATCTTAGTTAACAACCTCAATGTAAGTTATTTAAGATTATTTAGGAAAATTGTATTACTAATTTTCTCTTTTTTGTAGTCTCCCTGAAGATGAAAATGATAATAAAAATTTTCCGTTCATTGGTTTGATTCCTTGTTCTTTAGTTTGATTTTTTATAGAAACTTGCAGACGTTTCGTCAAAATCTCTTGGCATTTTCTGTGCTTGCTGGTTGTATATCAACTGAGGAAATTTAATGTGCAGCATGCTTTATCCGCGGTCGTAGATCGTACCAATTAATTGACTTTGGTTCCGCCCCTTTTCGGACTCCATTGGTTGGTTCAGTGAGGATTTGAGTTTAAGGTGGATTTTTGAACTGCTTTGATTTCGAAATAGACCATTCGAAAATTACTACTTTAACAGAATTAGTAAAATAAACTTAATAATCCAAACATACTCATTTTGGTTTTTTGTAAATTACAAATATAACGTCAGTAAACTTCATAATTCACGTTTCTATATAAAGTTTTGTGAAAAGCTCATTTTTTTGTTGTTAAAATTCCAGTTGCCTACTCTCCCCTATACCAGACCCAATATAAAAATATATTTAAAACTTTATTACTAAATATTTTGTATTATGTTTTCAGGTAAAGTGGCCGAACACGCCGCTCTCCTAGAACCATCCTCGAAACCCCGCCCGACCGCCGTTGCCGCCCGTCAAAACCGCCCTCCGCCGCCAATTATCAACGAACCAGTCCCTACCCATTCGCCCGAATCTACAGGCGGCCTCTTATCACGGCTCAGAAAAGGACGGCGCGGTAGCGGCGGCGGAGAGGGCGACCAATTGGTCAAGAAAAATGGACAGCCGCCCACTCTCCTCAAACCTGCAGGGAGTTTAGCGAGTCTGAGAAAGTGTGATACTGTATTGGCACTTACAGGTATTCTTAGGTAAAAAATTTTTTATTTGTTAATACTTTCTAGAATTTATTTTCTGTTAAATGAAACAGCAGAAAATTTTAAAATGCGGCAACCCTGTATGTGTGTTGTACATTAATATATCAAGCCTAAAACGTTTAAAGTAATATTGCATTTCTTTAACATAAATTTGTGATAGGTTTGTTTTAAATGAAGATAATTTTATCGAACATAAACGTATATTTACTGATTTTTGTGACTCCATGAGCCTAAATTCGTATTTTTTTAAGGTTATATAATTTATTTCACATTTGAGAATGTTCAAAAATACTGCTTTTATTACAAATAATATTAAAACTGGTACTTTCATCGCTTACTACGCCAATCAAATTCTCCAAAAATAACTGTCCCCTGACCGTTTCTATAAATTCTTATTGGTGCTGGTTGGTTTGTAATTTCTCTACGAACAGGCCATCAGGCTTAAAACCCATCTACTTTTACTACTAGTATCAAAAATGATAAATTTTAATGCTGATTTCGAACAGTAAATATGTTCATTCCTGTGAAAGGTCCACTGGGTATTTACCAAGAATAAAAGTAAGATCATTCCACGTGCGGTAGCAGGCGTGCGGAGGCGCAGAGACTTCGCTTTAACATTTAATAAAATTAATCGATAAATAATTTGTCGCCGTTGAGAAAAGTGTACAGAGATTGTAAACTACTATGTTCAAAGATAAAATACAGTTTTTTAGTTCTTATTTTAAACAGATCAGGGATGAAGCATAAAGATTAACCCATATAGATACGTTTTCTTACGAATATACCTTTCTTTCTCTCTCTCTTTCTCTCACATACTTAACCATAAAATAAAAATGTATTGCTTCATTTCATTCATTTCATTCATATCAGCCCATTTTCATCCACTCCTGAATGTAGGCCTCTTCCATATTTTTCCATTTCTGTCGGTCCGTAGCGATCCTCATCCAGTTTTTTCCGGCAATTTTCTGGATGTCGTCACGCCATCTCTTTTGGGGCCTGCCAACACTTCTCTTGGCCGCCATGCTGTTATCTTGTATGTCCATCTGTCTATGTCATGTCTTGCGATATGTCCAGCCCATCTCCATTTTAGCTGCGCTACTCGTTTGCTCACATCTGTTATTTTCGTTCTTCTTCTGATTTCTTCATTTGGAACTCTATCTCGTAAACTAATTCCCAGCATAGCCCTTTCCATTGCTCGTTGTGTAACCCGAAGCTTATCAATGGCTTTACATGTTAGGGAGGTTGTTTCAATACCATAAGTAATAACTGACAGGATGCACGACTCGTAGACTTTTCTTTTCAGAGTTATGGGGGTGTTACTGGATTTAAGAATGAATCCGAGTTTGCCAAAAGCTGCCCAGCTGAGACTTATTCTTCTAGGAATTTCAGCCGCTTGGTTTTCCTTCCCTATTTGTATTTTATGACCTAGATATATGTACTCTCTTACGTTTTCTATTATTTTATCTTCAACTTTAATTTGTATTTGTTCTAGACTCATTATTTTTGTTTTTGACAAGTTCATTTTGAGTCCTATCCTAGCTGATGCTTGATGAAGTTCTTGTATCATACATTGGAGTTGTTCTGGTGAATCACTGATTATAACAATATCATCAGCAAATCTTAAGTGGTTTAGTCGTGTTCCGTCTATGTTAATTCCCTTGTCATGCCAGTCCAAGCCCTTAAATACATCTTCAAGTGCCAACGTGAACAATTTTGGAGAGATTGTGTCCCCCTGACGTACGCCTCTTTTTATAGGTATCTTCGAGGTTTTTATATCCTCGTCTATTGTAACTTGCATGTAAGCGTTTTCATATATATGCTGAATTAGAGCAGAGTATCTTGAATCAATCCGAGCATTGTCCAGTGCTTTGAGAACTGCCCATGATTCGATTGCTTCATTTATTCGTTGATTATTAATTTTTATGGCAATAAAAATTAAAATGTAAAGTTAGCCACGTGTAATTTAATAATAAACGGTTGTAATGTTTTCATTATAATTAAAAACTGAAGAACGCATACTTGTTTTCTAACTATTTTACGTAATCGTGTATCAGCTAAACATACTTTAAATTTATTTATTATTTTATTTAATTGCTAATAAATTAATTCGCTTATTTTTAGTCATGTTAAAATTATGTTTCGCGTATAAACTAATTTTTTTACATTCCAATCCATTTCTGCAAACAATAAACTAACTTTTGACCTTTCCAATATTCTTTTTTGATTTATTAATGATATTATGTTTATTAAAATGTATTCCACCAAAGGCGAACAAATTTACATAGCAAACAAAAAAGGCTTAGTGTTTTAAATATTCAAGAAATTACGCGGTTTAGGTAGCCACTTATAGTATAATTTATTTAAGCTACATTATATAGTCAGGGGAGAATGGGGGGAATATTGCGCATGGAACAATACTGCGTAGTCAGCTTCTATCCTACATAGAATTCAGTTCAAGTACATCGCCTTGGACACTTAACCTGTGTAAAAATATTTAGGCTAATAATTTATGCTTTAGTATAGAAGGCATAATTCGCGGGAATAATCAAGTGTTCCATGAAAACAAAGTCTCCTTGTTATGTGGCAGAAAAAAAAATATAGTGATATTTTTCTCGGTTCTGCTTTAACGGTTAAAACAGGACTGGAGGACAGAACAATAATTGTTTTTAGTGAAAGTTTGTTAAGACATATGGAAAATATTAGATTTTATACCTAACTAGACGCAACAAAACTCTATCATCTATTTAAGAATTTCCTCTTCTTAAAAATTTATCTTTTTCTTCTTCCTTCTTTAATTAGGCGAACCGCCTGTTTCCTTTCGTCGTCTCTCTGCCTGTTGCAATGTTAAGTTGTCACTACATCATTTTCGAGGGCGTCCCAAACTCCTGCGACCCGACGGTGATTTGTCGCGTGCAATTCTGTCTATTCTTCTGGTCGTCCATTCTACTGATGTGCTCGTTCCATTCCCTTTTTTTTTACCCAGTACCCACTCATTAACGTTTTCTACCTTGCATGTTCTTATATTTTCACTTCTCTCTCTCTATCCAAGAGCCTTTTTCCAGTTATTCTACGAAGTACTCTCATTTCGGTTGTCTCTAGTTTTCGCTATGTCAGGTCGAGTTTCTGCGGTACATGTTATTGTTGGTCTCACTATTGCCTTGTAAATTCTTGATTTGGTTTCGATTTTAATATTTTTATTCCTCCATATTGTGTCATTTAAACATCCTGCTATTCTTGTTGCCCTAGTTATCTGTTCTCTTACCTCCGCGTCAACATCGCCATAACCTGAGATTTCTATGCCTAAATACTTAAATTTTATTTCTTGCTGGATAACTTTGCCTTCAGCTTCTAGTTTGCCCTTAATGGCGTTTTTGACGTTGTCATGCATTTAGTTTTCTGAGACAATATCATATTAAATGATTTTGCAGTGCACTTAAATCAATGTAATAGTCGCTGTAGATCGTCTTAACTCTCAGCCACCAGTACGGCGTAGCACAGAACAATAATTTCCTGGTCGCCCATTCTGTATCCTTTCAGTACACGTACATTTCTTATTATTTCATCCATAATGATGTTGAAAAGAAGAGGGCTCAGAGAATCCCCTTGTCGAATACTACGGTCCACAGTTATTGGTTCAGTTAAGACCCCATTTATTTTTGCTTGAATCTGATTTGCTTCATATATATTTTCTGTCGTTTTGACGAGGTTATGTGGAATTTGCCTCTTGTAAAGAAGATGTATAAAACGTCTTTCAACTGCACACGATCGAACGCTTTTTTCAAATCAATAAAACACATTTGGGCCGGTCTGTTGTATTCAACTGATTTTTCTGTCTCTGTCTTATGACTAAAATCGCGTCTGTGCAGGATCTACTCGATCTGAATCCTTGCTGTTCATCTGCTAAGGGTGTTAAGTTATTAATTTTGTTTGTCCATAATTATGTTGAAAAGAATAGGGCTCAGAGAATCCCCTTGTCTAATACTACGGCCCACAGCTATTTTATCCGAGTACATTCAATGGTAACGCGGCCACACCTTATCTATTACTTTCAAGCAGAGAAAACGGCAGGTGAGATGCGACAGCGACATCCGACGAATTACCCAGTAACATAAGAGCAACCTCCACTGACAAAGTTGTAGAGACCGCGTGGCGGTCAAAATAAAAATAGCACCGCCTGTCTATCTTACGCAAAATGGGAAACGTCAATGGGTTTAATTTTCCAACAGGAGAATGAAAATAAATCGATGTCATTCAAAGCACTCTTCAATAATGGTTTAAGGAAAACAACAAGTAAATTTTGTAGTGATCGATACAATCTCCAGACCTTCGCCCCATTGAAAATCATTAGAAAGAAGTAGAACGTAGTAATCGTATACAAATGTTTCCACATAAATAATCATTGGTAAATAAAATCAGTTAAGTTAGAACATATCTTCCCTAAAGTATCTATTTATGTTGCTACGGTGGTCCCATGTCAGTTTGGCTGAATCTGGTTCAGTAAAATCCAAGATGGGGCTGATAATACGGTGGACAAAAAAAGCATGGTCCGATCTGTTTTTCCTCTAGTTCAGCGGTTCTCAACCTTTTTTTTCTTGTGAACGTTTTTTAAAATCTGGTATAAATTGGCGAACTCTCTATGTAGTCATTAGGAACAATAAATGAAACAATGAAATTGTGTTATTAGAATTTATTTTCCATATTCAATAACAGTTCATAACGAAAAACTAAAACATAATCGTAAAAAATTTACAAACATTATTAAAACTAAAGTGATAACCTACAAAAAAGAATTAATACAAAATAAATACAATAATACAGAACTTGAAAACTACCCTCAATGGGATATTTGTACCTGTTTGGTGGAACAAAGAAATTCAAAACTTGGCCCGAAATAAGATTTTAAAATAATTTTTTGGACTGGATAGGGGGTATCATTGCGATTAGAAATTTCATTACCTATAACTTTTCTGTTGACATATACTTACAAAAAATGCATAGGTGACAAATCCGCCTTAATCTCAAAAATGCACCCCTTAATTTGGTAGCACTTTGCGATTTTGTCATATTTGGAGGTCAACTGAACGTATGAAACAATCCTTTCTTAAATACATAGTCCATAAACCTTTTGCCCATTTCCGTAGTTTCCGCACAACTTTTTTTGAGTTTAAAACAGAACTTGTTCATATCTCTCCGTCACTTTCAGCGATAACAAAATCCAGCGAACGTGAAAAAGGCGCTGTAAACAAAAACACTACGTGCAAACTAGCACAGCCAATTGATAATTATGCTAATCGGCAAATTCGTGAGGGGTCACTGGTTACGCTCGTGCCCTATAGAGGTCGATCGAACGTCAGGGCGTGAAGTTATAAACGCATGCCAGATACTTGTGAGACACACCTCGTATGCTTAGCTTTACATAAGATCTCACTGATTTTTGTGGCTAAATGATAGAATTTAATTTATTTTTATTTCACTCTTAAATTTTTATTCTTAATATATTCAATCTTTATACGAACTTATTCGAACATATTCCTTCTAGACGTTTCCCTGTAAACAATGGAAATTTAATTATTTTTTTAATTATTTATAGAAACTTACACGTACATTTTAATTTGTATTAAATGGTTTTGCGTAGATAACGCAACGGAAGCGGTATCACTTTATAAACAACTGACGAAATGTATTTAGGAAAGTTGTTTGTCAACAATGTCATATTAATTAGACGAGATTCTTTTTTGATTTTTAAGTTTAATAACATATACCGTTTTTAAGTGAACAGGAGATATTTGACGTTTGGTGCTTTCTTTAAAAAAAATCCGTTTCAAAGATTTTAGATTTTGTGTGTGTGTTCCTTTTTATTAACCGCCTTTTTACAGAAATAAGTGTTAAATTCCTCCGCTGTGTATTTTTTATGTATATATATTATATATATATATATATATATATATATATATATATATATATATATATATATATATATATATATATATATATATATATATATATATATATATATATATACTTCAAAATATTAAATATTTCAAAAGGTCGCCATAGCCATGTAAATTATGAAACAATTGAAAATTAGGTTGTTCAGTGAGGAACATAATATACTATATAATATACTATAGTCATGTTAAAATATAAAATCAAGTTACCTATGACAAAATTATACACTCTAACAACGGAAAAATAATTGTATTAAAAATAACTAGTTAGAAATCAAATGATTTATTTGCATAAATTTTTTTTGATTAAAAAAATGTAATTACAAGTGCTCAATATGAGCTTCATTGTTAAAATTGCATTTTCTTAGTTCTCATCTATTTTATTTGTGCTCATATTGAGCACTTGTAATTATATTATTTTATTCGAAATTTCTAATATGTTTAATAAAATTATTTTACCGATTTTAGAGTCTATAATTATTTTGTCAAAGCTAACTTGATTTTATGTTATAATACAACTATAACATAATAATTTCTTCACTGAACAATCTAATTTTCAATTGTTTCATAACTTACATGAGTATAACGACTTTTTGAAATATTTAATATTTTGAGGTAAATATTTCAAAAATGGTTGGAGCAAACCTAAGCAACATATATATTTTTACAAAGGAATTTTAAATTCTATTTTAATATCTAGTAATATACAGAGTGTTCCATTTAAAAAACATATATTATCTAAGATGTCTAAATACAATTTTAATAAGCATTTGTTGTTTCTAGTAATATATTCTTGCGATATAGCGAAAAACCTTCAATTTATGTATTTAAAGTTCTATCCTAATTCGTATAATAAACTCACCAGAGCTTTTCAAAACATAACAAACAAACTTGTATTTCGATTTCTCCGGAACGGCAGCACCGATTTAAATGATTTTTTTTGCATTTACTGCCCTCGATTCAAGAGTTTTAAGCTCGGGTGCATCAAACCCTGAGTAGCTCCGAGCAAATCTTAAAAAAGCGGTAAAAGTATTAATTTGACCAGTAAATAACCTACAAATTATTTTTTTTCGGAATTTGTGTTTTTAATATACATAGCGAAACATGTTGAAGACAAAAAAGTAAAAATATTATTTTATTACTTATTAGTTTTGAATTTTGTCTGGTGTCATGGCATTTTCGGCCCTAAATATTTCGCAATTCGTTAAAAAAACTATGAAGGTAAGTTCGATATCTGGTGAAATAATCTTATTTTTGTGTTTCCATTTCATGTATAAAATGTTTTTTACCCAAAAATAGCATCTAACAATGATAACTGATAGCTGTTAGGGCTTTATACACCAAATATTTTTTTGGTGCTTGAGGGGTAAGGGGAAAGCAGATCTGACAAGCGCCGTGGCATAATGCACTACTTGAATAAAGCGAGGGTTTCTTGCACTTGTACAGCTCCGAGCTGTTCATACTAACGAATCGAGGGCAGTAATTATGTTCAGAAAGTTGCTGCGGTGGTCCCATATCATTTTGGCCGAAATTGGTTCAGTAAAATCCAAGATGGCGCTTATAATATGGCGTTTGGTAAGGTTGTCCGATTTTCTCCAAAATTGGTAATGAGGAGTTTTCAGGGTCGCATATAACGAATCTAAAATTATTTAAAAAAAAAACTATCAAAATGGCGGATCCAATATGGCGGATTACAAATTTAACATCTCTCAATTTGTCCAAACTTGATATTAATGGGCATTCGGAGGGGGGGGGGAGGTAAATTACGAATTTAAAATTATTTTTAAAAAATTCAATACGGCAGATCCAATACGGTGTTTTCTAATATTTACATCTCTCAATTTTGTTCAAAATTGGTATTTTGGGGGTTTTTGAAGGTGTAAATTGCGAATTTGACATTATTTAAAAAAAAATCGATATGGCGAAATACAAATTGGAATTGGTTCTGAGGATGCAAATAATAAATTTAAAATTATTTTTAAAAACTCAATATGGCAGATGTACATTTCCGGATTATGTCCAAAACTGATACTAGGGAGTTTTCGAGAGTGTAGATTAAAATTATGTGAAGAATTTAAAATAATGTTTTTGAAATTCAATATGACCATTGAATGTATGGTGGATTGAATATTTTACGTTATTTATAGTTTTTCAAAATTGGTATTAGGGAGTTTTCAGGGTCGTAGGTTACGAATTCGAAGTTAATTTTTTACAATTTAATATGACAGATACAATATGGGGGATAAAATTTTTTAAATATTTTCGATTTTGTCCAAAATTAATGGTGAGTATATTAGGGATCTTAAATTAATTTTTTCGAACTCGATAAAATATGTCGGACTAAAAAAAATACATGTGTCAAGTTCTTTAAATATTGGTATTACGGAGTTTAGAGAGCCTGAATTACGAATCTAAGATTAAATTCTTAAAATTCAAGGTAGCAGATTTACTACGGCAGACTAAATATTTGTTTGGTGGTATTTCATTTAAAACTGGTATTTGAAGAATTCTCAGAATCAAAGAATGTTTTGCTATTCAATTTAGTATGGTTTACTTTGGATAAATTGGGTACTTTTTTGCGACCTTGAAAACATTGCGAGGTACACAACACATCACGTAAAAAGTTCAAAACTAAAAACCTAAAAATGAAATTAATAAAATTTTTTTAAAAAAAAATTGAACCGACTTCTAAAAGTGCGCTAAAAAGTGAAAAATAACTATAAATTTTTATATGAAATTGAAATTTTTGATGTCGGCGCCAAACTAATACCTGACAAAATGTGATTTGCATAAACAGATTAAAAATGCTTTATTTGTAATTGCTTTCTTACCATAATTTGCATATATTAGTAGTTATTTGTTTCATTTAGAAATAATTTGGCACCGACTTCAAACATTTTAATTTCTAATAAAAATTTAGTTATTTTTCAGTTCTTTGCGCGCTTTTAGAAGTCGGTTGAATTTTTTTTATAAAAATTTTATTTTTCGATTTCTAGTTTTGAATTCATTATGATGTCCATAAATTATTTGAACTAAGTAACAGTAACAAAGTTGTAAATCACCCTAATATGAACCACTAAAAATTCTTTGATTCTTAGAGTTCTCCACATACCAATGAAATTGTATCAAACAAATATTTAGTCTGTCATAGTAAATCCTCTATCTTAAATTTCAAATTAATTTTATATCTGTAATATAGACCCCAAAACCTTCCAATATCGATATTTAAAGAACTTGAGACGTAAATTTCTTAGCCCGATATATTTTATAATGCATATTGAGTTTGTATACGCCCCAAGAACCCGCAATATCAATTTTAGACAAAATCGGAAAATGTAAAATTTTCAGTCTTTCATATTGAATTTTTTAAAAATATTTTGGATTCGTTATGTGCGACCCCAAAAACTCCCCACACCAATTTTGGAGAAAATCGGACAAAATTAAATTTTCTTGTTCGCCATATTGAATTTTTCAAAAATACTTTCAGATTCGTTGTATACGACCCCGAAAATTCTCCCATACCAATTTTGGAGAAAATCGGAGAAAATTAATTTTTCTTTTGGCCGCCATATTGTCAGCGCCATCTTAGATTTTACTGCACCAATTTCATCAAAAAAAATATGGGACCACCGCAGCAACTTCCTGAACATAACGTAAAAAATTTCATGGAAATCGGTGCCGCCGTTCCGGAGTAATCGGTGTACATACATAAAAAAAAAACATAGTCGACGAATTGAGAACCTCCTTCTTTTAGAAGTCAGTTACAAAAATGGAAGCGACTTCTAAGAAAGCGCTAAAAAGCAAAAATTAATATGAATTTTTAAATGAAATTGAAATTTTTGAAGTCGGCGCCAAATTATTACTAAATGATACAAATAACTAAAGGGTGTTTTTTATAGAGGTATAAAACTTTAAGTTGGCAACACTTTTTTAACTGGCGGCCATTTTGTCAGCTGTCAAGTGATTTCTGTTTAGTTTGGTTTGGCATTTCAACATGAATAGACTGACGCCTGAACAACGCTTCCAAATTGTGCAAATTGATTTTGAAAATCATGGTTCTGTTCGAAATACGTATCGCGCACTACGTCCATTTTACGGTCAACATAATCGTCCATCAGAGCAATTAATTCGATTAACTATGGAACGTTTTCACACCACGTTTACTCTAAATGATAATACGCATCCACAGAGACGTCGTACAGTGCATACAGAAGAAGTCATTGCTGCTGTAGAGCGTAGCGTAGAGGAAGACCCGAATCAGTCTATCCGCCATCGTGCACAGGAATTGGATATGTGTCCATTCACTTTATGGAAGATTTTGCGGAAAGATCTTGGTTTGCGTGCTTACAAAATCCAACTCGTGCAAGAATTGAAGCCACACGATCACCTAGCAAGGCGTAGATTCGGTGAATGGGCCCAAAACAAGATTGCCGTTGATCCCGATTTTCATAAGCGAATTTTGTTTAGCGATGAAGCTCACTTTTGTTTGAGTGGATACGTCAATAAACAAAACTGCCGTATTTGGAGTGATGATAATCCTCTAGTGTATGTTGAGACACCGTTACATCCAGAAAAACTTACTGTTTGGTGTGCTTTATGGGCTGGTGGAATCATTGGTCCGTACTTCTTTAAAAACGATGCTGATCAGAACGTTACAGTCAATGGTGACCGCTAAAGAGCCATGATTACTGACTTTTTCATTCATCAATTGAACAACCATGATGTGCAGGAGCTGTGGTTTCAACAAGACGGCGCAACATGTCACACAGCTCGTGCCACAATTGATTTATTGAAGGAAACGTTTGGTAACCGCATAGTTTCACATTTCGGACCCGTGAATTGGCCTCCAAGATCATGCGACTTAACGCCGCTAGACTATTTTCTATGGGGATATATGAAGTCGCTAGTCTACGCCGATAAGCCCGAAACGATTGATCACTTGGAGGACAACATTCGCCGCGTTATTGCCGATATACGGCCACAAATGTTGGAAAAAGTCATCGAAAATTGGACCTCCAGATTAGACTACGTCCGAGCCAGCCGTGGCGGTCATATACCAGAAGTTATATTTAAATTATAATGCCAGAAGGTTATCTTTCGAATAAAGTAAATTTCATGTCAATTTAAAAAATTCATCTTTGTTTTATTCCATTTAAAAGTTCTATACCTCTATAAAAATCACCCTTTACTAATACGAGATGCATACGAGCTACGGTAAAAAAAAGCAATTGCAAATAAAGTAATGTGATTCATATTTTGTCGGATGTTAATATGGCTTCGACTTTGAAAATTTCAAATTCATATAAAAATTTTCAGATTTAACATCATTCCATTCAAAGGAGAGATACAAATTAGACCATTAAAAAAAAACACTTAGCGAATCTGCTTTAAGACCATAAAATAGATCCTAAAATGTGGAAATACACAGAATATCTACTGTATTCTTTGTAATATTTAAGTGTAATAATGAACCACAAATTTTCTTTCTGCACTTCGATGTACCCATAGAGATGGGTATATTTACCCTGTAGGTATTTAAGTTATGTTAATTTTACTATTTTACGTAAAACTTCTTAAGTCGGCCGTGACTTCTTGGGAATTTCAGATACAGTTTTTAATTTTAATTCAAGACGTATGATCAACGGCGCACCTAGAGATATCTCCATATGATAATATATACCCGGTATTTCACAGTAATCTTTGCAACTTGCGTCAGAAAAAATCAAGAAATATTATTTTTCTTATTGAATTTATCGGCATTTAGATGATTTAGATTCTGCTGCTGCTGTATAGATTATTAAAACTTATTTAAATAATTTTGCAATATGCTTTATAATCTCAGCAATCTTAAAAAGAGTGAGAGATAATTCTCACATCTACAAAATTGCCATTTCTTGCCATTCTCAAAAAATTAGACATGGTGTGGCGCTATTTTTGAGTATCTAATAATCAAAATTGCGTTTTTGATCGTAATTCTAGCCTTGATTTTCCACAGTTTTACCTTATTTTTCCAGAAAATGTAGACCAAAAAGATTTACCACTTCAAGGACATTTTTATTTCGTAAAAAATACCGAACTTCCATATTTATTATTATCTAGCTTTTACCCAGACTTCGTCCTTGTGAAACTAGGAAAATAAATAATAAATACAATTGTTATAAACAAAAGCAGCCTTTATTACTCTTGAAAACCATCTCTTCATGTCTGTAAACTTTCATCAAAATCAGTCAGTCGTTTCAAAGATTAGCTCACAGGCAGACACGAAAAAAAAAGCTTATTATATCACTCCTAACAATATCTTCTTCATATCTGTGAAGTTCCATCGAAAACGGTCCAATCGTTTCGAAGATTAGTTCATATAGACAGACAGAAAAAATACAGTCTATAGTATTCTTGACAGCCTTCTCTTCGTATCTGTAAAGTGTCATCGAAATCAGTTTAGCCGTTTCGAAGATGAGCTCCTACAGACGAACAGAAAAAAAGCAGCCTATATCCTGACAATCCCCTCATTACATCTGTAAAGTTTTATCGAAATCGGTTGAGCCGTGATTATCTGTTGCAGGCAGACAGGCATAAAAAAATCAGTCCTGACAATATCCTCTTCATGTCTGTAAACTTTCATCGATATCCGTTTAGCCATTTCGAAGCCCGACAGATAGAAAGAAAAAACAGTGTATCATTCCTGACAACCTCCTCTTCATATCTATTAAGTTTTATCGAAAAACAGACAGACGGGCAATCAGGCACTTCAATTTTATATATATGTAAGTATAGATGTATAGATTGTACTATACTGTTAAAAATATAATAATCTTAAATTTAATGCAAATTTTATGTACATTCTACATTAAATTTAATGATTTTGTACTTTAAATCGTAAATAATTTACATTTACTTTGAATTTAAAGCAAATTCATTGAAATATCAGTTCGTTATGCATTAAATTTGATTAAATGGTATCTTAAATTTCACTAGAGTAACTGCAAAACCTATTTCAACTTTCTGTACATTAAAATTAATTCTCATATACCTTAATATTAAAGGAATTTATATTAATATTCATGGTACATTGCATGAGATTCCGGGAGATGGCGCAATTTGTATTGAACTTTTTATTTAGTATGGTATAAGTTGCTTAAAGGACTCAATTTTCTTATAATGAGGTGTATATGTCTGCCGGTACTGACGTAAACCAATGAGTTCAAAACCGGTGTACAGATGACGCTACACTACCTATGGGAAAAATTTCCACCTTTTCCTGGCAGCAGAATTTTTAGACCTCATTTTAATGTTGGTGCATTAAATATTTGATAACATATCTTAAATTCAATAAACACTGGCTGTATATTTAATGTACATAGTCATCTTAAAAGTAATGGTCAAACTTTAAATTTAATATATGCTTACATTAGATTTACTGAAATACATTAACTGAATTTAAGAAACGGTTTATGAAATTTGCTTCCAGAACATTTATCTTAAATTTAATGCATTCCTTTTTACAGTGTAATTAAAATACATTTTATAATACAGCCGCGGACCCAGGGGGGGGGCAAGTCCCCCCCCCCGGATCTTTGGGTTCAGGAAAATAGACCCGATTTTGCCTCCTATACTAGGAATGTTTATGTTGCTGGCATCCCCCCCCCCCAAAGAGCTTTTGAGTTCAGGAAAAAAGACCCGGTTCTGCCTCTTATACTAGGAATGTGTATGCTGCTGGCATCTTTCCCCCCATTGACAATTTGTTTTTTCTTACGAACGCCCCCCCCCCAAGAGCTTCGAATTCAGAAAAATAGACTCGACCCTACCTTTTACACTAGAAATGGGAATGTTGTTGATGTCTACTCCTCCCCCCGTCGACAACTTGCTTTCGTTTGCCATACTGTACTATTGTCAAATGTCCGCCCCCACACAAAGTGAAATAAAAATGGTATTTTTAACGAAAAACGCAAAAATAAGTATAAGCTTTGTTAATACTTCTGCTATTTACAAAGGTAAATATTTGTTACCAGGTTGCTATATGTCAAATAGTTTCATGTAATAAATTTTTCTTCTAAAAGAAATTATAAAATTTATCCTTCTCAGTCAACAATATATTTTAATCTTTTTTTACGTAAAAAGAACTAACATTTTTAGTTGGTTCAGATTGGTTTACGTCGGCTCAGGTTTAGCTCGGTTTTAGTTTGTACAGAAAACTGAACTAAATAAAATTGAAAGTAATCTGAACTTCATTAAAAACACGTACAAAACTAATCTTAAACAACTAAAATTTTTGGTTGGTTCATGTCAGTTTACGTTAGTTTCTGATTTAGCTTGGTTTTAGTTAATTTGGAAAACTGAACCAAACAAAACTGAAAATACCCTGAACTAACCTAAAATGACCTAGATAAATTAATTAAAAATTATTAGGGTCTGGCAGAGATCACGTGGAGACGGAATAATCTCTGCCAAAAAAGGATATTGGGAAAGGAATGAATTAGTAGGGAGGTGGGTGGTTTAGTACCTGTTGCAACAATAATATACTTAATAAAATTATGAGACTAAGATGTCTAAAAATTAATTAAGATTATAAATTATTTGGCAGCAAAAAACAAGCGACACAGAGAAATATCCAAAGCAAATTATGTATGTACTTCATCATTCTAATTAAAGAGGGAAGATATACATGTTCCATGTATTTAAAAAATTCATAGTATATGTTTTGGCAGTCGGAATATTTTTTCCGAAACAAATGTACCCCTAAGTAACCGTGGAAGTGTTCTTCATGCCAACCAAATCTCGAAACATTTTCACATACATGCCTCCAGGCGATTCAAATGTTTAAAGTGTAGGCTTCACCATCGGGATCTACGAAATTTTGTGATTAATTCACAGCCAATTATCGGAAGCTTTCGTTCCACAACAGGGAAAAAGTTTCCTAATTTCCCTTTCTATGACTCCAAAAATCCACTGGCTGTCAATAATTCCATCCCTATTGTAGTTTTTCTTGCTCAATCTATTTCAACAATTTTCCCTTCACAAGAGCCCCTATTTTAATATTTAAAGGGACAATCAGGCCTAATCAGTAATTAAAGAAGGGTAAAGACGAGAGTAAATATTATCCTTAAAACAGTTATTATTTGGAAGGAAAATTATGCGTAATATAAAAATTGAAGAAGGAGAAACCAAAATTTTTTTCTGGTTTTTTAAAGCTTCAATAGAACGAAAAGAATATACAGTCATGTCGTAAAGACTGGAATAAATTCAATATTTAAAAAACGCTGGAGATATATTAAACCATACAGGGTGACTCGAAAAAAGCTTCGCACACTAGCCCCAATTTTTTGTACACTTTTAGACTCTGTGCTAAATTCTGAACATGTTTTCTATTACATGGCCTATTCCTAAATATAAGTGTTTCCTCTTCTTCTTCTTCTTCTAGGTAGAACCAAGTTCTGTTATCTATACAATGCCTCATCGATCCTCGTTTGAGGTCGAAATCCAGCTGTCTCTCCATCTTTTGGGGGGCCGTCCAGGCGGCCGTTTGATGTTTGGTTTCTCTCTCATCACGGTTTTTGCTAGTCTGTCATCGTCCATTCGTTCCACGTGATCTCTCCACTGCCTACGACGGTTTCGAACCCACTTCACAACATCCCCCACTCCGCTGTCCTCGCGTATTTTTTGGCGTTTCTTATTCTATCTCTTAAACTTGTTCCCGTGATCATTCTCAGCGTTTTCATTTGTGTGGTTCTCATAATTTGTTTTGTCTTTGTGGTTTCATTTCTTGTTTCTGCACCGTAGGTCAATATCGGTCTTACACAGACCTTGTAAATTCTTGCTTTGTTCTCAACCGTCATATGTTTATTGTTCCAGATTATGTCTCTTGGTTGGCCTGATATCATGGCCGCTTTGTTGGCTTGTGAGCGTACTTCTTCCGTTACTGTCCTGTTACTTGTTATATGTACTCCTAGGTATTTAAACTTCCCAACCTGTTCGATATGTTTGTCATCAACCATTAGTTTGCATCTTACCGGTTGTTTTGCTATTACCATTGCTTTTGTTTTCTCCACAGATATCTTCAGATTATACTGTTTGGCTGTTCGATTGAGATGGAAAAGCATTCTTTGTAAGTTGTCCTCGCTATCTGCTGTCAAGGCACCATCGTCTGGAAAGCATATAATCTGAACGGTGTTGTGTCCCATTGGGTACCCAATATTTGCGCTTTTTACCTCATCAATAATTTCGTCCATGATTACATTGAAAAGTGTTGGACTTAGGCTATCACCCTGTCATATTCCTATGGATAGTGGGATTTCCTCTGTTAGAGTGTTATTTGTTTTAATTACCATGGTGTTTTTGGAATTCAATTCGTATATTGTGCGTATGATTGCTTCGTCTACTTGTTTTCTTCGCAGGAATTCTGTTATGTGTTCCAGTTTGACTCGGTCGAACGCTTGTGTAAAGTCCACAAAACAAATGAACAGCGGTTTATAAGTGTTTCCAATTTACAATAATTATATACCAGCATAATTGATTCAATGACCTGTTCTTTTATCACATTTTATCAAATTGTCACTGTGAGTTAATTTAACCAAAATAAACGTTACTGAGACGCAAAGACTAGAAGGATGAAGTGTGTTAATTATTTCAAGAAAAATATTCTAATCTTCTGCCAATTTTACGATTAACATTAGGTAGATTGAGTAGAAATTTCACTGGCTTGGTCATCTTCGAGATGCCACAACAAGCGGTCGATCGTTAACTAGTGATGACAAAAAAAAACGATTATTAAGTGTCGAAGATAATCACCATATTTGGTGTAAGAAGTTAGCTACAAACTTAGAATTTGCAAAAACAACGGCATTAAACATCTAGCATACTAATAAGTACTATCCTTTCAAAATGCAAAGCGTTCAAGAACTTTGTGAAGATAATCATGACAAGCGTCTGCAATTGTATGAACTGTTGCAAGAAATGTTTTTTCGGAATTTTTATTAAAAACATCGTTTTTTTTTTTCGACGAATCCACTTTTTACCGAAATGGTGATGTCAACATACAAAATTATCGGTATTGGTCGAGCATAAACCCAAATTAGATGACAAAGGGACCCACTCAATATAGACAAAGAGTAAAGGTGTGGGCTGGAAACGATATATATCGTTATAGGGCCGATCCTTTTTGATGAAAATTTAACTGATCAAAGATATTTACAGTTTCTATAAGAAAAGCTTATTCCTGCTCTTTTGACGATGTTTCCTGAAGAAGAAAATCCTTATTTATCCCATCAAATATGTGGTTTCAACAATACGCAGCAGAAGTTCACCCCTTTTTAATGTTGTTTTAGCAAACATGTGAATTGGAAGATGGGGACCTATTGATTGGCCACCGAGGTCTCCAGACTTAAACCTTCTTGACTTCTTTTTGTGGGGTTACCTTAAAGGTAAAGTTTTTCAAATTAAGCCAATTAACATAGAAGACTTATGGAATCGGATTATTTAGGAAATACGGTTAATGACACAAGTAGTCAGAAATGTTCAGAATGAATTTATAATGCGCTAAATTACTGCCTCCAATGAGGAACATTTTCAGCAATTAATAAAATGTTAAACTAGCTGTTGTTACTACTTCATTTCGAGTTTAAATTGTTGATAAATCGAAAAGAGTTATATTTAGGTATAGGACATATTGCTACGCTGATATTTAAAGGCGTAACACCTCACAATAAAGTGAAAAAAGCTAATTAATTGTAACAAACCAACAAAGTATAGCGGAAAGCTAGTATCATCACCAGCGAGCAAAAAGGCCGAGCTAACTAACCCATATGCCAGAAAGTAGGGGGTGGGTTATTCAGGGCACCACTGCATCAAGAGCTAGGCTGAACGCAAAAAATTCACGCTGTTGTTAAAAACTAACTTTCAATTCTACTCCCTAAAAATTAACAAGCACATAAAAAAAATACAAATGAAAATAGCATTCGGGACAAATAAAACTCAGTAGAGAAAGTAATAGTAAATATCTTTAATTAAAAGGTGAAGCTCTAGCTTAAGCTAGATATATTATATTAATATTATTATGATTTACAAGCTAAACGGCTTCGCACTCCCTCCAGAGATTATTCACTCATACCAGGCATACAAAGACACCAAAAGTATGAAGCTCTGTGGGAACCCTTTCCATGTTATCGGGTCCTAGGTGACGTTGTCTGCTGTATTTCCCATGAACTTTCGGATGGTTCGCGCGGTTGCTAGGAGAGTTGCTTTCTGCATCGGTGTATACAGATGCTCACTAAGACCCAGTCGCTTGATGTTCTGCAGGAGGTTCTTTAGTATCACTCCAGTTGTTGACAGTATTATGGGAATCGTCTGGATGCTGTTCATTGCCCATTGTCTTCGGATTTGGACCTCCAGATCTCTGTATTTGACTATCTTCTCGTTGTATTTTGGCCTTAGGTTGTTGTTGTTGTTGTTGTTAGGTACAGCAATGTCGATTAGTGTAGTTCGCCTAAAAATTTTATCTATTAGTATAATATCTGGTCTATTATGAGCAACTGTTTGATCCGTCAGAACCGTTCGGTCCCAATATAACTTGAACTGGTTGTTCTCAAGAATAGGCTCTGGATTGTATTTGTAATAAGGCACTTTTCCTACTTGTAATAGGTTTAACTTTTCTGCTAACTCTCCTTATACTCGGTTGCGGCAAACGCTTGCCATCCTCCAGTTATGAGCTGAATTGCCTCTGATGTTCGACAGCCATATCTGCATTGGTCATTTTCTATTGAGGGATCTCTAATAATGAACTTCCGATAGTTCTTCGTTGGAATAACCTGATCTTGGATAGCTAACAAAAAGCCCCCCGTTTCCGGAAACGTCTGTCCTGAAATCAACCAGTAGTTCGACGCTGAGTTGTCGACATTGTCCTGATTAACCTCATTTGGATGCCGTCCATGAAGTGGCTTCTGTAGCCAGGTTTGTAACTTCTCTTGGTCTGTTTGGTGGTGAGAAGTAATATCTTGTTCCCTCAACTGTAGCGGCGTTGAATCGTCTGCCTCGCAAATTGCTCGATGTAGTGTGGAAGAGTCCGCTAACCTGTGGAAATATGAAAATTACTTGTTGATCGAGCTGCTTACCAATATCCACCAATCCTTTTCCTCCTTGGCGTCTTGGAAGCATTGTACGTTCAATGGCACTCCAAGGGTGATGTTTCTGTGCTTTTGTTAGGAGTATCCTTATTTTTCTTTGCAGGTTTTGTATGTCCGTCCTGCTCCATTTTACAATTCGAAAAGAGTAGCTTAGCGCAGAGCAAACATACATGTTCAACGCCTTAAACAAATTTCTACTATTTAAATTAGTTCGTAATACCCGCCTTACCCTCCTGACAAATTCGGTTGTCAATTCGGCCTTCATAGTGCCATGGTCAATTCTTTTATTATTACTAGTATGATTTAATATATTGGAAAAATGAATTTATTCCAAACTTTGCATCCGCATTATATATCATATAAATCATAAGCAATTTTGGAAGACTCAAAACTGTTGAATAACAATATTGAAAATTATTTCACATATCACTGTAATGGATAAATTAAAACATTTTGGATCCAAAAAAAAAATTACTGAGTCGGAAAAAAAATTACAAATAACTAGAACAAAAATTACACGAGGATAACTCAACTGGAGACCCCAGGCGTTGACCTTTGTATACCAAGTGCTGTTTTGTTAATTTATTTTTAGTAAATCGTAAGCGTATCTTTATATTGTAGTAAATAAGATAAGTGCCAAAAAACAAAACTAAGGATGATGATAATAATAATAATAGTATGTGTATCGGTTGATTCAAAGGTTCAATACTATAAAATAAAAACGCTAATCTTAAAAGGCCTGAGATAAAAAAAAAAACGCAAACTTGTGACAGTATGCATCGTGCATAATCTTGCAATTGGTTCGAATCGTAATAAAATGATGTACAAATAAAACAGTCGAAGAATGAAAACTTAAAGTATAAATAATTTATTGCTCACTTTCCACAGAGTATACAAAATCTAGCAGCTTCGCAATATGGCAAAATTTGATCATGATGAGCCTATACTCTTCCATTACAGGATGTCGACTTATCCCAAGTTAACCCATTTTGTCCCATTCTTAGCTAATGTCATCCAGTTAATTCGTGTGTGTCCTCTAATGTCATCCCGCCAGCGGGCATTCTTTTTACATCTCTTGGTCTCCACTCTAATGTGAACTTTATCCACTTTCTATCGTGCAATCATGCTATATGCCCTGCCCATTGCCACTTTTGAGAATCTCTTTATGAGATCAGTAACTTTTTTGTGTGCTCGTATCCAGGGATTCTTTTCGATCTAGTTTTCTTGTATTTGATCTTTGTTAATATCCAAGACTTGAATGGGATCTCTGAATTTAAAATTTACTTTAATTTTTTGAATACACGCCAGCGGAATTGTATTCGTCTAATAATTTCATCAGATATGCTATTTTTAGTAGTTGTTATTTTTTGCCTAAGCTGTCAATGATTTCTAAGGGTGTACTTGCATTTATGTTTGTCGATATTGAATAAAATCATCTGTAAATCTTAAATAGTGTAAGAGAACAACAAGTTGATCCTCAACTAGAAAGCACAGATGATGCCAAATGAGATTTTGGCGAAACGTCTGCAAGCTCTTACAAGAAACTAAACGAACTAACAGATGTATTCTCGGAATAATCTATATAAATATATATATATATATATATATATATATATATATATATATATATATATATATATATATATATATATATATATATATATATAGTTACGAACTTTGTAGCGTTTTATATTTTTTAGTATTAGTTTGTGTTTGTAGTTCGTAGGGTTTTAGGTCTATTTTCTACGAGTTCATAATGTATTTAAGTAATTTTACCTTTGTTAATTTTCTCAGGAGACGACTATGAAAGAAGGTCTGGAACTTTTTAGAGAATTCGATTTCCTTATTTTTAACATGGAACGCCTATGATAGAAGGTCTAGAAATCGCCGGATTATTCCTTTTTCTTATTTTGATTACCTCATGTAGTATGGAAATCCTTCTAGAGAATTAGGGAATCTTCCGGTATCGACCAAAAGGGTATATAAAGGGTCCAGATCGGCTCTCTTGGTCAGTATATTTTGAAAGTTTGTCGACGCAAGTTGAATTAATTTGACAAATGTCAAAAGTAAGGTTGACAATAAAAAGTTATTAAAATAGTACAGTGTGTGTAGTTTGTTTGAAGACCGGAACAAATTGGTGTCAGACGTGGGATATATTTATTTTGTATTGGTCGACCTGACAGAATCATAGTTGCCACCTAAGGAAATTAACAAAGGCAAAATTACTTAAATAAATTATGAACTCGTAGAAAATATACCTAAAACCCTACAAACTACGAACACAAACTAATACTAAGAAATATAAAACGCTACAAAGTTCGTTACATTAGAAAATATACCTAAAACCCTACAAACTACGAACACAAACTAATACTAAGAAATATAAAACGCTACAAAGTTCGTAACAATATATATATATATATATATATATATATATATATATATATATATATATATATATATATATATGTCAAGTGGCCTCCCTGAGTGGCCATTTTGAAAAACTCCATGACCCCATCAGCAAAATAACCCAAAAATCTGACGAAGTGATCTTACAATATGATTTATACGACTTATCTTAGTAGTCGCTTTAATTGAGTTGTTTGACCCTAAAACCCTCATAAGCATAATCCCTTGATCCTATAACCTTCAAAACCCTATTACCTTTTAAGCTCTAAATCACCAAAATCTTATAACCTCATTCTGCAATATGCCCAATTACAAATTTGAATGCGCATCATATCTTACCTGCACAATATCACGACTCATTTCCAAAACTGCATTACCATGCCATCCAAAATTCCATAAAAATTATAACTTAATAAGTCCGACCGTGTAATCCATTCAAAATTAGTGTTTTCTCAAAATTTGGCCTGGTTTTAGCGTATTCAAATTTGTAGCTGGGCATATTCTAGAATGAGGTTTTGGTGTTTAAAGCCAAGGGGTCACTACAGGATAACGAAAGCATAGAAAAATAATCAAATTGCGATGGTTTCGATTATAGAGGTTGTCGCAATTAGCAATGTCCCTGGTGGTAAAGACATGTAGCTAGCGATCTATTTTCGACCACCGTAGTAAATGTATGGATGTTTCATCCCGATACCGGTGGTGGACTCATCAGTGGGATCCACCGGTATCTTTCCCAGACATCTTTGTACTTTCCACAAACTTGGACCTCTATTTAAGTCCAGTTTTGTCGGAAAGCGGTGGTAAGATGTTAGTTTTCACAACAAGGTTTAGAAGTTTATGGGGTTTTAGCGTTTTGAAGGTTATAAGATCAAGGGATCATGGAGTTAATAGTTTATGACGATTTTAGGGCCAAACAGCTCAATTAAAGCGATTATTTAGATGAGACAAATCGCGTAAATCATATTGTAAGATCACTTCATCCGTTTTTTGAGTTATTTTGCTTATAGAGTATGGAGTTATGGAGTTTTTCAAAAGGCCACTCAAATTTCAAAAGCCCTCACTTATACGTACATTTTAAGACTAAACTCAATATTTAAAGTCTCTTCAATTTTTGGAAAGAGGATGGGGTCATACATGGTGACGTGGAGTGTCATATATATATATATATATATATATATATATATATATATATATATATATATATATATATATACCAATTCACCAATGTGCGTACTTGCATCATAAAATTGTACATAATCATCACTTGCAGTTGAACCAACTTAAAAAAATGACATATGCATTTTTACACACGCGCACAGTTTAAATTCAAAAGTTCCATGATAAAGGGTAAACCCTGCAAGCAACCCTTGGAGGGCTTTAATTTACATATATTTTTTCAAAGTACAAGTAATAAATTATAATTCAGATTTATAAACTAGACAGGAGAGAAACTTATGCGTAGCGATACAACTTTCCTGACATCCCTTCTTGAAAATTAAAAGGAGCCGGTAGTGTTGAGTTTAATTAATGATGGCTTAACGGCCTTTTGTTTTAAGCGGTGCTTCTCTTGTTTAAGTATTCAATTAAATGTAACACATGCAAATCACACAGCCGAGGACCAGGGGCGTAGCGTGTTACTAAAGTTGAGGTAAATTTATTTGAAGTGCTAATTTTGCAGTTAATTTTTTTCATTTTTCACAAATCTCTCTTTTTCTAAAATGTGGTTGTTGGACTTGCATGGTCTTTATTTTTGTTTATTTTTACGACGTTCGATTGGGTTGTATTTCTAATCGTTATCAAGCATGCTAAAACTCTTGATATTTACCACTACACCGCGCTTTCTAAGTTTGTAAAAATAGATCGTAATGGCTGGTTGTATGAAAATAAAAAGAAAAAGGAAGTGCCGGGCAGTCACGGGCAATTTTTTTCGCTCATTTAATCTCAAAAAAAGAACAGTTAAATTCAACACTCGTGGTGATAGATGTCCCGATAATATCTTCACAAATATTGATGGTATTGCAAAACCAGTATATCTCACGCACATCTCAGACCACAAAAGTATTTTTTTTTCAAACTTACTATTCATCCACAAATTTTCAAACTAGAGCATGTTATAGGCCAATAATAGAAGATGGTCTCTCCAATCTATACCAAAGCTTGCTCAAATACACCTTTAATTTTGTTAATGATGATAATTTGGATATCAACTTTAAATTCAAAATGCTAATTGATGCGTTAACATATTGCGTAAATGTCTCTTTTCCAGATAAATCAAGGCTATTCAATAAAAATTATCCCAATAAAGGAGTAAACTGGTTCAATGATAACTTAAAAGAGATGCGTAATAGACTTCAGTTTATGATAGCATTAAATAAAAGAGATCCTATTACAATGCCAAAGAGTACCATAACTGAATATAGAAAAAATTACAGAAAATCGATTAGGCTTGCAAAAATTAAAGCTAATAACGAATTTATAAAAAAATCTAGTAACCCTCAACAAGCTATGTGGAAACTTATTAATAATAAAAGCAAAAATAATACCTCCGACTCTAATTCAAAACTAAATGCAAATGATTTTGATAACCACTTTTGTTCAACTGCCGAAGATGTGATAAATATACTTGAAAGTTCTCAACAGCCTTTTGAAGATTACCTTAAATTTATGCAACTGAAAAACATCCTTCCCTTTAAATTTCAATCAGTTACTTTTAGTGATGTCGATAAAGCTATTTCAGAAATAAAAAATAGTAACGGCAAGGATATTGACGGGATTAACACAACAATTATTGAAAAAATTAAAGTTATAATAGTTCAGCCCTAACAATATTGATAAATCAGTCTATAGCTTGCCGTACATTTCCTAAAGTTTTCAAAACTACAAAGGTTGTACCCCTCTTCAAGAATAAGGGCTTCATTGATGACTGCAACAGTTATCGCCCCATATCTTTATTACCAATCTTGTCAAAAGTCTATAAACGAATTTTAAAAAGTCAGGCTAATGATCACTTTGAGTCAAACATTATTTGCCTTGAACCAGTTTGAATTCCGAAAGAACAAGACCACAGCTTTAGCTATTGATCACTTGACTAGTAATGTTTTACAGGGCTTTGAAAAATATCTTGACACTCTTACATCCTTTTTAGAACTCACAAAAGCATTCGATTGTGTCACACATAGCATTCTTCTAAAAAAACTATCATTCTACAATTTTCAGGCTGATGCCATTCAGCTACTTAATTCATATCTGTAGGATCGTGATCAGTATGTTCACTTTAGCCAGTGTAATTCTAAAAAACAATCCCTAGGGTATGGTGCACCTCAAGGGTCGAAATTAGGTCCCATCTTATTTCTCATCTATGTAAATGACATGGCATACTGTAAGGGTAAGGGAGTCAACACTGTTTTGTTTGCTGACGACACAACGTTTTATATAAGTTATCACCCTTCAGAGGTTGACAATCTTGATTACTAAACTTCAGAAAAAAAAACTATTTCAATGGTTTTAACCAATCGCCTATCTTTGAACAACTTCAAATCACAAAATATTAATTTTACTCTAAGGAATAACAGGGAAATTGTACAGTCTTTTCTACCTCAATATGCAATGGAGGTCAAATTTCTGGGAGTACACCTAGATGCAGGACTAACCTGGAAGCAGCACCTTGCAGCAGGACTATAAGGCAGCTCACGTTTCGGTGAAATCTCATTCACCATTTTCAAAGCTCACTGTACGGCGTCTATGAACGCTCGTAGACTCCGTACAGTGAGCTTAGAAAATGGTGAAGGAGATTTTACCGAAACGTCAGCTGCCTTATATAGTCTTGAGAGAGACTCAGTACATACACGGGATGCCCGAAAACCTTCGATTACACATCACACCGGTGAGAATATCTGACATAACATATATGTATATATATATATATATATATATATATATATATATATATATATATATATATATATATAAACACCCATGAAAATGAGAGTATCATTTTTGTGCAATCTCTACAGTAGATAAGCATGAAAAGTCCAATCGCAACAAAGTAGCATGAACTTAAAATTAATAGTGTCTAAAATATTTCCTTTATAAATGTTTACCGGCCACAAAACTTGTTTATTATTTAATTTCAGTACTACGTACACATTAACCATGCCTGGTAACGGAATAAGGAATCAATCAACAAACATGTATGTTGCAATTAAAACATTAAGCAAATCAAAATTTTAGTGTTCAAACTACCAATAAATTAAAAAACTATTAAAATAATTATAAGTATATTAAATATCTATATTGAATAATAAAATATATATAGTAATTAAGATATTGAAATGAAATTTTTTGTTAGACTATATGTATTTAATAGAATATTTATATAACAGTGGTGCGCGAGGTTATTGTGCAAAATAGATCTTTTTATTGGCCATTCAACAAAAATCATCTTTACATATATAGATAAGCAAATGTCACAAAATATGCCAAAATTAAAAAAATTTAAATTAAAATTTTTCCTTTCCCGCTTAAAACGCTTTCTCACTTAAAACACTTTTCCGCTTAGAACGCCTTTTTTGCTGGGTCCCTTCAGAATTATCTTAAGAACGTTTTACTGTATCTGTATTTCTTACAAATTTAATTATTTTCACAAACATACTTCATTCAGAGTGGAAAAGGTCTACTGATTAGTGTCGCAGCCCTTAATTTGGTAACACTTTGTGATTTTGTCATATTTGAAGGTCATTTGAACATACGAAATAATGAAAATACTTTAACGTTTTAATTCCTTTTACCCTTCTTTTTTCGACATAGTCAAAGACAAATTGGGCTAGATCCTAATACTTTTTTAGCCTCAGGAATTTGTGCTAGTCATAATCTAATAAATAACACTGGGGAACAATTTTCAACCTTTTTTTGGTTCCTGAGCAAATCCAATTTTTTTGGATTCAACTACACTCAAGTAACTAAAAAAATCTATTAAAGATTTTAATTGCCTGGCAAAAATAATCTGAATTAATTGTTACAAAATTTTAATTCGTAGGCATATATAATGAACATACAAAATACTGATAACAATATATTGTTAGTTCAACAATTAAATAGCCCATTTTTATCATTGAATCTAAAGTTTAGACACTAATTTTTGCGCTTCTTAGCTTGCCTTTTAAAAGCAGCCTCTAGGTTATCTCTCATAGTAGTCCAGCAATAATCGGCTAATATCTCACAGTTTCATTTTCCCAGACACCTTTCCATGTTTGAAATATCCTGGTGGAACCTCTCACCGTGCCCGTCACTTAAGCATAAGAATTTTCCGGAAAGTAATCCAGATGGGAATCCAAGAAATGAATTTTCAAGGACATATTACACCCTAAATGTTGGTAACACGAAAGAAATCGGGCAACCAGGTCTTTAGAGTTTTCTGCTTCCCAACAAATTTGTTGCAACCATTTTAAAGGCATTCCAAGGGTCTTTTTCCTTGCCTTCGAGTATGAAGTTGAACTGCGCATCTCCGAAAAGTTTCCTAATCTGGGGACCCATAAATATTCCCTCTTTAGTCTTAGCATCACTGATTCTAGGGAACTTTTCTTTTAAATAACTAAAAGCACGGCCTTCCTTGTTCATAACCTTCACAAAATTTTTCATAAGTTCCAATTTTACATGAAGTAAAATCGTTTCTGGGAAAATAATGGCGCGCTGGTTACATTTTTCTTTCCTGACTGAAAAGACTCTCGGTGGCCAAATTTTCTATCTGTAGTGATCTGATCGTGCTCGCAGAGGAAGCAACAGTATTTGGTATAACCTAGCTGCATTCCAAGCAAAATCGCCACAATGTATAAGTTCGCACAAATTTGCCATTTATATCTTTCATATTGTATGGTCTCCAGTATTTCCAAGTTACCTTGTGAAACTAGTCTCAAGTTTTCTAGAAGGGAGAACTTTCGTAGTATCGTCAGATGACGCAATGGCGTGCCACAGGGTTCACCTCTGTCACCGACCCTATTCAACTTATATACGGCAGATATTCCGACAGACAATTTTAGTAAGCTGTTTCTGTTCGCTGACGATACTGCGTTTGCGACCTCTTCCAGGTCATTACGTTATGTTGTGTTGAGATTGCAGCGGCATATCAACAAACTTGAGAGATGGATGACTGATTGGAAAATTAAAATTAATCCAAATAATACTCAAGCAGTAATTTTTTCAAGAAAACGCTTTAACAATCCGGAAAATCGGTTCTCCATCTCGAACGTGCGCATTCCCTGGCGGGATAGCGCCAAGTACTTGGGGCTAGTTTTTGATAAAAGACTGAATTGGCTACTAAATACAAATTATATTTTATCCAAGGCCAAAACGTCATGGTTGGCTCTCTATTCGCTCTTACATCGAAATAGCAAGTTAAATTTGAAGAACAAACTTACCATCTACAAGTTATTCATACGTTCGATCCTGTCATTTGGTGCTCCAACTTGGATCACCACCGGCAGGTCTCGATTTAGACGAATAGAGAGCTTCCAAAACAAGGTTTTACGCATGATCTGCGTAGCCCCATACTATGTCAGGAACACGATAATTCACAGAGATTTAAATTGTGTTTCTTTCAGCACTTTTATACATGAAAATATCGCTATATACTTGGATCGAGCTGAACACTCGACCAACCCACGTATCTCAGACCGTGGGGACGATCGCCCCTCTCCTCCTCCCCCCCCCCCCCCAAGAGCTTTGAGTTCAGAAAAATAGACCCGATTTTGCCTCTTATACTATAGTTTATTCAAGAACTAGAGAGAGTAAAAAAATCATTTTTTACCCTTTTTTTCTCCGCAAACTACCTGTGTTCTTTAGTCCGGTGTTTTTAGCAAAATCTGTAGACACATATATTTTTTATAGGAATGGGTTAGAAATTTTATAATCAAAAATACCGGTCTATAATAATGGACTATGGGTTAGATAACAATAGATATTTGGAAGTGTGAAGGGTTAAAAAGGATTTTAATCCTTGTCATAGGCGTCGGAAGGAAGTTTATTTTATCACTAAGTATTTATGGTATAGAATATTATTTCGATAATAAACTTGAAATAAAAAGTTTTTATATTATTTTATTTCTTATGATTGCTTAATAATTTACATACATTAGAAAATATAAATAATTTTGACATATTTAACACAAATCACAACTGTATTTTAATTATTTTTAATTTTGGCATAGAAACCATTTTAGGCTCTCTCAAAAAATTCTAAGTTATAAATTAAATACTTACAAAAAACTTATTGTCAAAAATACAAGAAGTTAAAACTATAAAAAAAAATAAATTCATCTATATAATATTAAAAATTTTTTGAGGCTGTTAGTCATTTTATTATTAATTCAAATTATTTTTAGGACATTTGACGTTTCAGTTTAATTATTTCTTAAACCATCTGCTGAATTACAATTAAACACTAAAAAGGGATTCAAATGTAATTAATTTTTATATGTTACAGTTAAAATTAGACCTACTTATTTTTATTTCCAAAAAAAAAAATAAACATGTTAATTCCACATGCTTAAGAAAAATACACAAATACAATAATAAAAGAATTACGGCTAATTTGAATTAAATATATATATATATATATATATATATATATATATATATATATATATATATATATATATAAATAATTAAAGGGTGGGACACACTAAAATAAAAATATATATAAAAAAAAATAAATAAACAACAATAAACAATAAAATTCAACAAAAACAAAAACTTAAATAAAAAATTATGTTTACACTGGTAAACATTACGTATCTTATTCGTAATCAAAGTCAGTGAAGCTATCTTCGCTCAAATTAATTATAATTGATTCCTCTTTCACCGATCATGAGATCGAGTTTCCACATTTTCTTTTATTCTTTAATTATATGGATTTTTCCCAATTTTCCGCAGTAGCTTTATTCAAAAAATCTTTCAAAAGTTTAGTTAAATTACTAATTTTGTAAGTTGTGTTATTTCTAACAATTCTACCTTTTACTTGAGAGAGATATTTCCTTCTCCAACGGACATTTTCTGGACGATCTATAAGAACAGATTTCTTATCTGGTTTTTGTCAGCAAAAATTAAGTTCTCTGAGCAATTTCCAGAGCTCAGTTCTAATTTCAGATAAATCTCAATCTTCATTGATTTTAGTTAGAATTTTGTCGACGATTAGGATCTGCTTCTCATAATAAAATGTATGTACAACTCCTTTTATTGCAGTTTACATCTCTTCTTCCAACGAGGTTTTTCGTCTGCCTGTGATCGAATGTAGCTTGAAAGTGCTAACAATTCGAGTCGTTTTTTTCTCCTTCGGTATTCGGTACATAGTAAATTGTCCAACTCCTGCATGTAAGAACACAATATCAACAGAGCTTTTAACCTTAGTATCTAGATATTGATATCTTAAGGCATCATAAACATTCATCGTAATAAGTTTTTCGTTGAGGAAAAAATGCCCTGCTTTAACGATTTTGGAATAAATATAGAGGCGGAAGCCATATCTTTTGGGTATCTCATTAATCGTCCCTCTCCTTCCCAAGAGCTTTGAGTTTAACAAAATAGAACCGATTCTGCCTTTTATATTAGAAATGTGTATGCTGCTAGCACTCCCCCCCCCCCCTCTTTTAACAACTTTTTTTTTCTTGCGATAGCCTTCCCCTCAAGAGCTTTGAGTTCAGGAAAATAGACCCAATTTTGCCTCTTATACTAGGAATGTGCATGCTGCTCGCATCTTCCCCCCCCCCTGTCGGCAACTTGTTTTTTTCTTGTAATCGCCCCCCCCCCCTCTCCAAGAGCTTCAAATTCAGAAAAATAGACACTTTTACACTAGAAATGGAAATGTTGCTGGTGTCTCCCCCCCCCCTCGACAGCTTGTTTTCGCTTGTCATACTGTACTTTTGTGATACCACCGCCCCGCCCCCCCAAAGAGAGAGGCTGGATCCGCCCCTGGGTCGAAGTACAACTAACAATATAGGATTTATGTTACGTGTATTTAAACCCCTTATAAATTACACCTGGTGTAATTAAAGCAGATACTTCTCATTTGATGGTCCAATTTTCCCATACATTAAGGACAGATGGGTAAAATTATTATATTTAGCACGTATCTATGAAACCGGAGCCAACAAGACAGATTTTTAATTAGTATAATAAAATAAGTAAGATTTTGCTATTGTGGTCTAGGAAACATTTTTTCTGTTCCCCAGTGTAATAAATATTATGTGTTATACACGTGTTTTTTTTTTGTTGTTTCTTGAAAAGATTACAAAAAAAGTAAGTACTGTCGGAGGTGCTTACAATTTTGTATCCTTAAGGTAAATTATTGTTCAGTCGCCTTGAACTTGACTTTTACAATTAAATACAATAAGCCAAGAAAACGTTGCGTAACAACGGCAAACTGGAACCCGCCGGATTACACAATACACAACCAGCAACGGGTTTTCGAACACAAACATTTTAAGTCTCGGCATCATTATCATCATCACGTCGTCGAACCAAAAAATCACCGATAAATAACGTTAATTGGTGTCAAATGCGTTAGAAAAACGTAAATATTGAATTAAATACTTGTAACCTCGTATTATTAAAACTAATATTATTTAAAAAGCAAATAACATTCGAGGCTAGAAAAATACGAGGCGGAAATTCGGATTGCTAAAGTCGAATGTCGTTAATTAATTGGCAAAAACAATATATTCGAATCAAAACATTCGAGCGCCAAGTTGTATTTGCAGACCGAACAAATATCATTATAAATTATGTGGATATCCCTGAACTTAATCGACTTTGGTTGTTTTATTTTACTTATATTCCTTTATAATTTGAATCTAACTTATTCATTAAAAATTACTTATCCCAATGGCATTTGGCCATTAATACAGTCCATGAAATTCCAAAGTGGATTTATTACTTTTCTCCTTGCACCATTTTATACCAGATGTTGTGGTTATTCCTGGTTTCGATCAGTTGGTTTAATAAATCGTTTTGTGGCTCGTCTCGTTATTCGTTTAGAACTGATGATCCACTTGATAATACAAGAACCATACAGATTAACAAAGTTTGTAAAAGAACCGCCATACGGTGGCGCGACGATGAATTATAACAAATATGTAAAATCGAGTACACGAAACGCGCTGCCCAAAGGATAGGGGTCGCATTTTTCGGTACTGGCAACCAAGCCTACTGCTCATTTCAGCAGCCAAAGCCACGTGTCGCACCAAACGATCCCACCATGAGAGCAACGTTCAGCGTGTTTCAAAGCCAAACAAGTAAATAAATAAATAGATAAGTTTTTGTCCGTGTAATTTAAAATAAAATAGAATCAAATATTGGCGAAGCGCACGTGAAAATTTGTCAGTCTACATGATTCTCGTGTTAAAAAGTGCGGAGCACTCCAAAATATGGAAAAACTCCGGGTCCGACAGATGGCGACAGCGCTGTTTCGTCCTAATATCGGACTCGTCAGGCCACCGCATTCGGTACAAACCATCATCTCGCCTTTGCATCCCATAAACCTGAGTTTATAATCAAAAAACAGCAAACAAGACGACAAAGGCGACATCTCGATGGTCCACTTGATAATACAAGAACCACACAGATTAACAAACTTTATAAAAGAACCGCCATATGGTGGCGCGACGGTGAATTAAAACAGAAATATGTAAAATCGAGTACACGAAACGCGCTGCCCAAAGGATAGGGGTCGCATTTTCACGTCCGCTTCGCCAATATTTTATTCTATTTTATTTTAAATTACACGGACAAAAACTTATCTACTTATTTATTTACTTGTTTGGCTTTGAAACACGCTAAACGATGCTCTCATGGTGGGATCGTTTGGTACGACACGTGGCTTTGGCTGCTAAAATAAGCAGTAGGCTTGCTTGCCAGTACCGAAAAATGCGACCCCTATCCTTTGGGCAGCGCGTTTCGTGTACTCGATTTTACATATTTCTGTTTTAATTCACCGTCGCGCCACCATATGGCGGTTCTTTTACAAACTTTGTTAATCTGTGTGGTTCTTGTATTATCAAGTGGACCATCGAGATGTCGCCTTTGTCGTCTTGTTTGCTGTTTTTTGATTATAAACTCAGGTTTATGGGATGCAAAGGCGAGATGAGGTTTATACCAAATGCGGAGGCCTGACGAGTCCCATATTAGGACGAAACAGCGCTGTCGCCATCTGTCGGATTCGGAGTTTTTCCATATTTTGGAGTGCTCCGCACTTTTTAACACGAGAATCATGTAAATTGACAAATTTTCACGTCCGCTTCGCCAATATTTTATTCTATTTTATTATATATATATATATATATATATATATATATATATATATATATATATATATATATATATAGGGTATATATATATATATATATATATATATATATATATATATAGGGTATATATATATATATATATATATATATATATATATATAGGGTATATATATATATATATATATATATATATATATATATATATATATATATATAGGGTGTCTCATGGTGACCGTTCATTAGTATCATTAAGTAATGCAATTTGAATCCTGCTAATTTTATAGTGAAGTTTTCAGGACGCTCCCTTTACATGAAATAACAGCGAACACAGCTCGTCAATAAAGGAAGTTACAGCGCTCACATCTCCACCGTGGGTAACTAAGGCATGATATTGCATAGTTCTGCCGTCGGGTAAGAGATAGCGCTAGTTTTAAATTTCTATACAAAATTGGCTTCGCAACTTTTTGAATGAACTGTGTATATATTACTGGTCACTTCTTTCCTTGTATCTCTTCATCAAATTTTGAACCACACCTATTATAAGTGTTCATATTTGCACAAATTTGAATACAGTTATTATTCCTCTCTTGAAACAAATAAATGAATTTGATAATGGCAAATAACGGTATATTTACAACAAATGGCTACTTTCCGTGGAAAGCTAAAAAGCTGTTCTGAGTACTTCGAAAATAAATTAAAATATATAGGAAGTTCTCTTTCAGATAAGATACCAAGGTTGTGATATTCATTTAGCTTACTTAATAAAAAATAAAGGTTGTAATTCCTGCAGTGAAACTATATCGCTCTTCTTTTATAAGGAAAAATTTCCTTTTTGTTTCATTGAAAAATAAGAAATTTGAATCCGATATATATTCAAAAATCTACCTCCGGGGATAACTTTCACCCTTTAAATACGTTTTAGAACAGATTTAAAAAATACACTTGTCTCTTATTTTTTACGCCTTAAAAAATCATCTAAATCGGTGAGTTCGGTTTAGAAATAAATCTAAAAAGATAGATTTTCGAAAATAAAAAATTGAAGTTGCAACTTCTGAACCTGAAACTACATCTTACATCTTTGCTCTTTTACAAGGAATAATTTTCCGTTTATGTCATTGGAAAATAAGTTAAATCCCAGATATATTCAAAACTTCGTTTTCGGGGATCATAATGAAATATTTACCCCCTAAATATTCTAAACAACCGATAAAAAATATACATATCTTTTATTTTTTTTCACCCTATACAACATAGTCAAACATCGGCCGTAAACCGTGTAAGCCCCTTGCTACAACGGAATTACGCTCTAATTCGAAAATCAATGTATCAGTGTCTGCTTGAATAGCTAAACCTGATTTTTCCGTAAAATTTTGGGTGTTTCGACCCGGTGCCAGCCTTAGGACTTATCAGTGGGTTTCAGCTGACACCCTCCCAGACACCCGTCGTCGTACTATATTAAATTTGGATCTTATATTTCAATATATATATATATATATATATATATATATATATATATATATATATATATATATATATATATATAAATGTCAAATCAGGAGAGCGAGGAGGCCACAGAAAAGGTCTGTTGTTGACAATCCACTTATCATAAAATGTTGCTTGTAAGAAATTGATAACTGGGACATTTCTGTGTAGTTTGGCGCCATTTTGCCTGTGTTCCGCCATAGGTAATTGCTTAAATATTAATTGTCTAACCCTTCAAGGATTTTTAATTATCTTTCTCCTACATAAGTCTAAGTCTTCTTAGTGAATCTGGGTGTTAAAATTTAGACGTGTAGCTTTTTGGTGGATGCGCCCAGATATAGTCGTGCTACAGTTACATTGTGTATGCTTCTGATTTTACTTAAATATCTTCTTTTCTACAATACGTACTAGTATAATATTTTCAATTAGAAGTTTATATTATTTAAACATTTTTAACTATTTACAAAGGAGTTTTAAATGAAAAATTACATAAATTACTAATTAAAAAATGCATTGCTTTGTTGTTAATTCCGAATAAAAAATTCATTAAATAATAAATTACTACACTAGTTTAGAATATGTCATGGAAGTTTTCTGTTTTTGAGAATTTTTAAATTATAATAATTTTGTATGTATTTATTCCAAAACAACTATCGAACCCTATCATGGCCATTTTTTTTAAGCTGTTTAAATCGATTTATACAAGATTGTGCAAACTTGTAATAGATATCAAAAATGCACTGTAGTAACCACGAGAGATTTTACCCTTAACTATTACGAATTTAGCTTTCATTGTATTATATATGGGATGGGTGAAGTTAATCCCCTAAAGTTGTTGAATGAGTTTAATTTTGTATAAACCTCATTTTCTATACTGTGTATTTGATGTTATGAGCTGCACAAAAGTTCAAATCCAGCATGTTACATAATTGGAAGAAGAATATTTACCTTTACAGGGTGTATGGAAGTTCCAGTCTCAATTTTCAGATCACTAGATCTTCGGGTCAAATCAGGACATTTTCTACATTATATCGTAAATTTGAACATTTTTCAAATTTTGCAAACGTTCTTAAAATCGTTATTTTCAAAGCGCTATTATAATAGTTTACAGAGGACAGGCACACACAAAACCCTGTTTATAAACAATATTTAGCTTCTAAGAGTATTCATATTGCCATAGTAACTGGCAGGTTTTTACTAATTCCGCGCTATATTTGTAAGAAAATATTAATTATATTTTTTATTAACTTTTTTTTTGTAATATTTCAATATCTTAAGATATTCCATAATATTTTCCAACAAATACCTAAAATTCGTTAACATTACAACTTCCCCAACACAACTCGGCAATGTTGCTTATCACTAACACTGGTCGACACTAAAAAATTTTCGAAAGTTTTGTTAATCGTTTTCGTTTAAATTAAGGGTGTATACCAAATTTGGCACTAATATATTCATTTTTCGAAAATTTCATCCGCCATATTGGATCCGCCATTTTAATACTGCTAATTCGACCTCGAAAACCCTCATATCCAAAACTTGCTTAAACTGCTTAATTCTATGCATTTTTTAAAAATCTTGATTTTTACAGTTTTCTTTAAGGTTAGATAAAAAATGAGACTAGCTGTGTTAAGTCTGACGATGGATTTGATTTAGGGAGTCGAAATACCGTAGAATGAGTTGATATGGTCAAAAAATATTTTTTTCCTTTTTTTTAAATCATTTTTTGTATTTGTATAAAGTATTTTCTGGACTGCTCTCACCAGGGCTCTTAAACTCCTGGTGAACCTGCCTCCTCTTCATTTATACATAGGGAACGAGGCTCTGAAGACTGTTTATCATCTCAGTTGCCTAGGACATCTTGGAATTGGAACGGGCGGCTACTCAAGTGTCTGGGAAAGCGCGGTGGAGAGATGTCCATCACTCCTCATGCAAAATATTCCGAAAAATGGATGGATCCTGGTAGTATACTGATGGATCTCCACGAGATAAAAGAGCTGGAGCCAGAGTATTCGACAGGAGCACAGGAGTCAGAGAGTACTACCCTCTCGGACAACGTGCGACATTTTTCACAACGGAAGTTTATGCTATTCTGCAGTGTGCCGATCTCTGTGAGAGGAATATAGACAGGAATAAGGTAATAAATATATGCTCAGACCGTAAGGCTGCGATATTGGCACTTAAGTTCAGTGTCGTAACTTCGCGACTGGTGTCTGAGTGCAAGGATGTACTGAATGGAACGGCTACACAGTCAGACTCATATGAGTCCCGAGTCAGTCGGGCATACGCGGGAATGAGGAAGTAGACCGTGTGGCAAAGTTGATGTCGACAACTGAACCGCATGGACTCCAACCAATACTACCTGTCCCAATTGCTATTGGCAAGAGGGAATTATAGTGGAGGGAAGCTCTTGGAATGAGATGTGCTAAAGAACATATAACTGGGCCTAACGCACAGCGTACTAAGAAGCTTCTCTCCTTGGGAAGGAAAGGCTGCGAATTCTGGTGGGATTGTCGCCAGAACATTGTCATCTCAGAGGTCATCTTCATAGAATTGGTGTCGAGGACAACCTGACGTGCAGATGGTGTTTGGAGGAGGATGAAACTGTTGACCATGTCCTCAAAGAGTGCCCAGCACTCAACAGAATAAGACAGAGATGTTTCGGAGATACAATTTTGTTACCGGAAGCAGTTAGCCAAATTCAACTATCGAGGCTGCTTGCATTCGCATCGGCCTCGAATGACCTGCAGCTATGGTGGGATGTAAAAGGCCCAATGGAGGCCTAGGCATCGATGATCTAGTATCACCACCCTTTTTTCATTCATTCATCCATTCATTCAACGTATTTTCTTGTGAGGTGCCTTGATGGAACCGTCATTTTGAAGTTATGTTTGATGATTTTTGCAAAACACCAGACTGCATCAAAAGATTGCGTTTAAAACGAAAATTTTGATACTCGGCACAGTTTTTTTTTTTTCGTAAAAATAAATAGGCAGATGAGGTGGTTGACTTGAAAAAGAATATCTATATATATATATATATATATATATATATATATATATATATATATATATATATATATATATATATATATATCTATATATATATATCTATATATATATATATATATATATATATATATATATATATATATATATATATATATATATATATATCTATATATATATATATATATATATATATATATATATATATATATCTATATATATATATATATATATATATATATATATATATATATATATGTAATTGAAGGTTTTCGTACATCCCGTTTATGTGCTGAGTCCCTCTCAGGACTTGTAAGGTAGCTGACGTTTCAGTGAAATCTCATTCACCATTTTCAAAGCTCACTGTACGGCGTCTACGAGGTCGTACACGTCGCACAGTGAGCTTTGAAAGTGGTGAATGAGATTTCACCGAAACGTCAGCTGCACTGAAAAAAGGAAATGGTTGAATTTACCAACATTGCTCTCAATCCAACCATTATTTTCTGTTAAATACAAGCAATAGTTTTTATGCTTTCAATAGAACAACAAAAAATGTCAAATATTACTACTTGAACGAAATGTAGGAAACATCGTTTCGACCATCAAGATCATTTCCAATTAAGCAAAAAAGATGTTTAATTTAATACCACAAAAGGTGTTAAAATATTAAGTTCTATTGCTTGCATGAACTCTTAGATATGTTACTTGAACCGCACAAGGGGAGTTAAACATAGCCGAAATATTGGTTGATGTAACACTACGAAATATTTTTACGAGTAGTGTCAGTGATTGGTTGAACTAATCTAATGTCTTAAACAAATATTTTCAAAGATTGTTTAAAACATATCTGAATGTTCAATCAACATTCTCTGTCGGTTAAAATAAACGATGTATGATTTAAATGAATCACCAATAGGATATTACTTAAAAAAAATACTATCTTAAAAGAATGAATTGTAAACTTTGAACGGAACAATTTTTAATTTTGAATCAATGATGAAAAATACTTGGCTCAAAAACCATTTTTATGTTAATAGCCAAAAATGTTGGCACCATTTACACCAAAATATGTATTTTTTACACACTGTAAACAAGATTAATTATGCCATAATCGACAATAAAAAATATTCAAATAAAATATTCACAAAATAATTTTTGCAAAATTAGGATTTCCTTCATATACAATTATAAAATTAAAAATGTTATTCTTTAGTTATTTTTATTGTTATAAATAAACAATATAAATCTCTATTTTGCATGTACACCGTATATTAAAAAATTTGATAATGTAAATATTTTATATGAAAAAATCCTAGTTTTAGTAAAAATTTCACATATTGTTATTATTGGAATATTTTTATAGCCAATTGTGACGTAAACAAACTCATTTATCGAGACGTGTAAAAAAGACATATAAGTAGTATTAGTTAGGCAAACCTTTTTGTATTATTAAAATAAAAACAAATATAATAAGAATATGGTAAACTATGTTGAAAAAGAACTATTACTAATATTTTTGTAATATGTCATATTTGTTTTTAACATATTACAAATATTACAATTGTACAAGTTCGTTTCTTTTTAGTTAACTATCACTCTTATTCTGCTACTTAAAATGCAACAACATCGTTTAAATATTTTAATAACCTAACGTCAAATTAGGATCAAATAGGAAATTTAATAAAACAAAAAATGTCTGTATAATTTTATTTATTAACAAATAAATTTTTTGGGTTAAGAACATTTCACCTAAATTTATATCGCATATTGAAGATAAGGGCAAGTAAAATTTCAAGATCCGCTAAACAAACATGTATATTGGGATAATTTAGGATATGTACGAATACATCAAAATTGCTTAATTCTTTTTTTCCCTTTTTATTTTAACTTCCTGTACATTATCTGTTATGTGAACATTACATTAATGATATTTTAAAAAGAAATAAATCCTAAGCAGATGCCAGATCCCAACATACATAAAATCAAATTTTGTACACATGATATAAATAAGATTAATATAGTAGTGACATTTCACTTTAAAATAAAAATAGTTTCATTACTTATACGCATTCCCGAAGGCATATTACTATACAAACTAGTAATTTCTATAGAAAATAATTCATTCTGCAACTCAACTTCATACGCATGAAAGTGTTCATTTAATCGTAATGTTTTTAATTTATTTAAAACAAAATAAATTTGCTTTGAGCTTTCTTTAACAATAATTGAACGAACAATTCCAAAAACAGGTTGGAAATTACTAAAATCAACAAGAAGAACATTTTCCAAAATATATTTGATTCCATTAAACTTAACCCATGTAACAGCAAAATATTTATCAGCCATATTAAAATTTTAATTTTTTTCGAAAGTTTCATATTCTAAACTTTCTGCAAGAAAATTTAAATCTTCAGATCCAAAGTCAAAACATTCTTTAAAGCCATTTTTGGACAGTAATCGATGACACATATTAAGTTGGTTTTTGATGGCCAGAGAGTACAAAATATTTCTTCTACAATTAATAACATTTGCAGATGTTTTAAATTGTTTATGTTTAGCCTCAAAACGTATTGACGATACATTATTGAGTGGGCCAATTTTAAGTAATAAATTTGGGTAGTGAATTAAGAAATGATGTTTTGGTTTAAGATGGCCAAAAAATTCAACGTATAAACAATGATGTTCAGACACTAGAGTTTTAAGCAGTTCTACATACTCTTCTGTAACACATTTACTAGTAACAATGTCTAATATATCTAATAACACTAAATACAATTCCCATATACGATTTTGCTCAGGTATTAAGTCTCCAATTAAAAGACACAGATTTTTTGTGAAAGAATTCATCTCAGAAGCAGAAAATCCAATGTGCTTTTGTAACAGCTGGAGTCGAGTTATGAGTGGAGGTTTATTTTTATCAAAAAAGTTATAGAATTTAATGCGATTATTTAAAGTATCCAGCGAAAATATTTTATCCACACATATAAAATGATACAAAATATTTCCAAGATCATATCGACAGACCCCTTCAAGAATATCATGCATTACATCAACAGATAAATTTTCAGTAATGTGAAAATTTTTTAGTGTATTCCATATGCAATGAGTTTTAATTCAGAAAGTTTAAGTATTTAAATCTGCAACATAATTTTCAGGATTCCGCAGTAAGTTAGGATTTTCGTAAATAGTAACTGAAGCTGCATTGTTATCACAACGGCAAAACCTGCAAAAATAATTAGAAGTGAAACTTTATGTTAAACCCAAAATAGTATGGACACCTAAATTGTCGCCTAGTATTAGAGCTAAACTAAAATAAACTGTGTAATTACCACTTTCCGTTTGGATATCTAAACCGTCTGTTTCGAGACTTTTTAAATCTTGTAATAAATACTGAAACATTTTTTCATTTCCAAACGATTTCATATCATCAGAGAAACACAACTGAATCAAAAAAATATTTTCCAATAGTGAACAGAATTCCGGTGGCAAACAACCTAGTGAGAAATATACACCGCAAATTTTATAAATTCCTGCGTGACTACCAAGTGGATTTCCAATCTCAAAATCGTCACTATAAAGGAATATTGGCAAAACAATCTTATTTTTATGACATTTTAATAAATTCTTCCATAAATTTCCTTGAATTAAATTTGCTATAGAGTGTGATTATTTTAAAATGTTTATATATGAAATAATATGCTGAAATACAAAAGGTAATTCTAAAAACTTCTTCAAGGTAATTTTTACTGAAATATACTGATATGTACAATTATTAATATCTTCCACTATTCTGGAATGAATTCTTTTATCATTTAGGATTTGACCAACAACTGAAAGAGGCTCAATAAATGCATCAGTGGTCCTAAATTGTTTAAATCGTAAATATTCAGAATCAAAAGGTTTAAATATATCACTTAGCATAGTTAACATTTCCATAATTTGGTCCTTGTCGGTATCAGTCGAATTTATTACACTTTGTAAAATCTCCAGAGGTTCTTTTAAAATTTCAGACATATCATTAATATTATTTTGAACAATATTCCTAGGAAGCGAATACTTGCTATATAACTTCGAGACAAACAAAATTCTGTTATTTAATAGGCTGTTTTTAAAATCTTCCTTTTGAGTATTATGGGGTAGTTCAATAGAGGGGTTGTTTAAACTGCAACAAGCAATATATGAGAAATCAGGAACATCACAAATACTTTTTGAAGTAGAACGTGTCTTAACTTCATTATTTTTA
The DNA here is from genome assembly GCA_034092305.1 of Diaprepes abbreviatus. Classification (NCBI taxonomy): domain Eukaryota; kingdom Metazoa; phylum Arthropoda; class Insecta; order Coleoptera; family Curculionidae; genus Diaprepes; species Diaprepes abbreviatus. The sequence goes on along the minus strand of JASJET010000072.1, from coordinate 946,456 downwards.
TGTTTTAATAATAAATGTCTTTTGAAAATATAAATATTTTGATAAACTCGTAGGCAGTTTTCTTGTTTACATGAAAATTGTCTATCAAATGCATGTTTCATTTTAATATGACTGATAACAGCTTTTATATTTTCACAACTCATATTGCAAACTGGACAATAAAGCATTTTTCTTATAAAAACGTCAACCCAAATAAACAAAACATAAATATATATATTTATGAGGTAAACTCACCCCCTTGAACATAGAAACATAGTAGCTAACCCAATACACCTATGGCTTAACTTTGTCCTAATTCTTGTATTAAGGCTAAAACAGCTGGAATCCTTATTGGGGATGCCTCAATTTTATACAAAGAACGTTTAATGACTAACCATATATGCTCACTTTCTTTAGGATAGTTAGCATTAAGAGCTTGAAAAGCTTTAAAAGTAAAGTCTAAAGCATTTAAATTATAATAAGTACGGTAAATATTATCATCTATGACAACATAAGAATCTGTCACATTGCTGAAAGAAGTCCCCACAACAACAATATATGGTTGAATTCCCAATTTATATTGCTCAAGTTTTTCTTTTCTCTTTGTAGTTAACTCCTGTATGTTTGCAGAGTTCTAAAATAAATTATTTTTTTCGATTTAGAATATATTATTTTACCTACATTTATGTATAATATTGAAAAGAAAATGGTTATGCTCACGGTGTAAAAATAATTAACATGGTAAATCTTACCGACACATTCAATGATGCTAGGTTTCCAATGAACTTTTTGGCACCTTATTCGTCCTACTGGAGGAAAAAGCATTGGCAATGCTGCTATTTGAATAGCATTTTTGGAATCTAAAAAAATTATGATAAGTAAACTAAATAAATTTTTAATAGTTTAACATATTTCAACACAAAAAAAATTGCCTAAATTACTCATATTAATCAATGTGTTATTTTTTTTTAATATTTATGGTCGTTTTACTTAAAATAAATATAATTACCTTGATTAATATTGCCTGATGACAACAAACTCAAAAATTCTTCCAGAGCAGTATCTATTACAGATTTACTTTGCAACTTGACAAAAAATGTTTCCCATAATCCATACTCGTTAGACAGAGAAATCTGACAATCAGGATAGAGACTTTAGAAATCACTCGTAATCTATAAAACAAAAAAAGTAAATCATATTTAAAACAACTCATTATTTTGCTCACCAATGTAAATGCTTCTTTATGCTTAAGCAGTGGCCATTGCATCAGGTACTGAACACCTGTTAGACTTTTATCTGATTTTCGAATTGGGAATGTTTTTTTCCATTTTTAAATGACCATTTCCCATGGCTCCTAAAAGTTTTTCAGTCATAACTTGGCACCTTCTAATTCTCCTGCAAACCAACGTACCGTCAATTTTTTCCCTTGTACTATATTTATTTTTGCTTTTCATTGAAAGTACAAGTAAAAAACGAAAAAAATGAGTCTAGCCCGAAGTCTGTCTGACAATTATTTTGAAGAGAAAATCCGAGTGCAAATTTCACTTTTTTTTAAGTTAAATAAAACCGCAACAGTTGAATATTTTTGCATAAAAAAATATAGCTCCTTTGGGGCATCAAAAGGTACACATTCAACAAATTTGAGCTTAATCGAATTATTTTTTTATAAGAAAAAAATTAAAAACCGAAAAGACCATTTTTTGCGTTTTTCTCGGAAAATTTGAGGTTAGGGTAAAATGACCTTTACAAAAGTTCTAAATCTTTTTATTACCTAAAACTCTTATCTTTAACTTTTTTCGATAAGATGCTTTTTTTAGCTGCAAATCGCAAAAACCTGTTTTTCACCCCTAAAAATCACCCCTATCTCACCTCAGTGCATCGCCGATAGTTCCGATTATTTTTCCTTCATTAGTTATAATATTACCTACAATATTCCACTAATAGTTGTAACGAATTATTTTTTTACCCCCTGTTTTTCAGCCACGCAGCCTGGCCTATACCTATAATTAAATCTAATGTTTGCTGGTTTAATTTATATAAATATACAATATGTCTAATCCCTTTAAATGCATTTAGCTAGCAAACTCATGCAACCAAGGAATAAGTATAATTTTGGCACCAAATGAACTTGGAAAAGTTGGAAACGTGCAATGCCGCCATGATTTATATCTTAACATCACATTTTATACATCATTTTATGTAACTAAGTATATTTATTATAGTTTTGGTTGTCAACACTATATTATAAACAACATTCATTCAAAAAATAATGTTAACAAGATTATATCTATTAAAAAATAAAAGGTACTACTTACCTTAGTAACAAGTAAAACCACGTTAGCTTCTCTTGAACACTCACGAGAAAACAATATGGCTACGTCTTCTTGTTTTGTTTCCCCTTCATGCCCTATAGGGGGCGAAATCGGAGGTATAGAGGGCGGGATTTCAAAAGTATAAAATTTAGTTTGTTCATTCAATATTTCAAAGTCTTAAACTGAGCTATAAACCTTTTTATATAAGAGAATGTGCATATCATATTAATGTATTAGTATAGTTGTGTTAACAAATAGAAAATGTTGAATTTAGATTTATATTATTTAACTTAACATATAAATTATTTGAATACATTATAAAAATACTTATAGCAAAATTTTCCTATTTATTAAATAAACATCTTTAAAAGGATTTGCTTAAAACAAATGTAAGTTTTCAAACAATATTTTAAACGTTAAATGAACAAATTAAATATAACCGAAATAAAATGTAGCCACAAAATGCGAAAATAAGTTATTCCAAATAACTTTCGTTTGAATTAAACAATAAAAAATCAACATTTAGAAGACTGTTGAACTAAACATTTTATTTTTATCAGTGTGCCTTACAGTCCTGAGAGGGACTCAGCACATAAACGGGATGTTCGAAAACCTTCAATTACATATATATATATATATATATATATATATATATATATATATATATATATATATATATATATATATATATATATTCATACTTAGTCGATGAATATATGCTGACCTACCACAAACAATAGCCTTGACTTCGATGTAACTTTTCAAGCTCATTTGAAGGTCGAAGCAAATATATTAATGAAAAATAATTTTTTGTTATTCCGAAACTTGAAAAAAAGTAAAATTTCACATTCAGAATCATGTGTCATAGTTTTTTATTGTGACCTTTACATATTCAAATAAAAAAGTATAACCTAGCCATAAAAATTAAATTCACTTGAATAATCAAAATTTCTCAAAAACACAACCTAAATGAAACTTTGAACCATGACTGTCAATTAAATAATGTTTTAATTGAAGTTAAAAGAAAGTTTGTATTTATAAAACGAAATGATTCATTTGTCTCGCTTTTCTCTTTCTATCTTGCTGTACCCATAATGTCGGATTTTTTGGGACGTATGGCTTGGATTGGAAGAAATGTAAAAATATTATAAAATCCTCTATGAATCAAAAAGAACACCTCCCTCAAGCACCGGAGACAGTAATAGAATATTGTTAGAAACGAGTATATTCCTGAAATTAGAGCTAAATAAATCAAAAATTCCCTAAAAGGCATGTCTAATAAAAAAGCGTCAGGAGTATTCATAAACACCGACGATTTAGCCTCGTTTGCCAACATCCGGCAAAATGAAAAACGATCATCAGAATTTTCTAGTTATCGTCTGTCGTGGGGTACCATCGATTGTTCTGTTAACAGCTACAGGATTTTATCGAAACCAGTGTTTCTTTTTTACATTTGTGTTGAGATGTAATTAATAATAAGGTCAATGTAGAAATGACAAAGTACGGAGGTGAATCTTCTATTGCACTTCAACTGCTAGATAACAAATGTATAGTCGAGTTGAAAATTTCAACCAACTGGTTTAATATCATAATAATTCGTATTTTCGAAGATCCATGGTACCAGATGTAATAAAATTGAAACTGGGAAGAATGAAGAATGGATACGAAAAACTATAGAAGTGAGAATAAAATAAAGAAGTAGGATAAAATTAAAAACTAGGTGATCATATGATATAACAAGATGAATTGGGCATGGCTAAATAACGAAAACATACGATATAGAACAATGGCAATAATAAATGTCCGACGATGGATACCGTAAGCCTAACAAGAAGACGTTTCCATTTAAATATTTTTTACGCAAAAATGATTAATTAACTTGAAAAATAATCCGTTATTTACCTCACCTACTATAAGTCTGAAGTTTCTTCTTCTTCTTTTTCTAGGTACAACCAAGTTCTGTTATCTACACAATGGCTCATCGATCCTCGTTTGAGGTCGAAATCCACTTCACAACATCCCCCACTCCGCTGTCCTCGCGTATTTTTACGTTTCTTATTCTGTCTCGTAAACTTGTTCCCGTGATCATTGTTGTTTCATTTCTTGTTTCTGCGCCTTAGGTCAGTATCGGTCTTACACAGAACTTGTAAATTCTTGCTTTGCTCTCAACCGTCATATGTTTATTGTTCCAGATTATGTCTCTTAGTTGGCTTGATATCATGGCCGCTTTGTTGGCTTGTGTGCGTACTTCTTCCGTTACTGCCCTGTTACTTGTTATATGTACTCCCAGGTATTTAAACTTCCCAACCTGTTCGATATGTTTTTCATCAACCATTAGTTTGCATCTTACAATTGCTTTGGTTTTCTCCACAGATATCTTCATATTATACTGTTTGGCTGTTCGATTGAGATGGAAATGCATTCTTTGTAAGTTGTCCTCGCTATCTGCTGTTAAGGCAACATCGTCTGCAAAGCATATAATCTGAACGGTGTTGTGTCCCATTGGGTACCCAATATTTGTGTCTTTTTCCTCATCAATGATTTCGTCCATGATTACATTGAAAAGTGTTGGACTTAGGCTATCACCCTGTCTTATTCCTATGGATAGTGGGATTTCTTCTGTTAGAGTGTTATTTGTTTTAATTACCATGGTGTTTTTGGAATTCAGTTCGTATATTGTGCGTATGATTGCTTCGTCTACTTGTTTTCTTCGCAGTAGTTCTGTTATGTGTTCCAGTTTGACTCGGTCGAACGCTTGTCCACAAAACAAATGAACAGCGGTTTATCGTATTCGATAGATTTTTCAACCAGCTGTCTGATAATAAATATACCGTTGATAGTAGAGCGGTTATTCCGGAAGCCCTGCTGTTCTTCGCACGCCCCCAACTTATCTACGATCCGTTGTAACAGTATTTTGGTTAATAATTTGGCTGAACTGTTCAGTAGGCTGATTCCCCTGTAGTTTTCGGGTTGTTTCTTTGATCCTTTTTTGTGGATCGGAATTGTGATGCTTTTCCGCCATTCGTTGGGTACTGACGTTGTGCGGAGTATTTTTTGAAATAGAACAGTGAGCTCTGTGATAAGGCTGGGGCCTGCGTACTTTAGCATCTCGTAATTTGGTCGGTACCAGGTGATTTTCTGTTTTTTAATTTCTTAATTGTCAGGTGCATCTCTGCTTCACTGATGTTAACATCTGTTAGTTCTGTGGTTTCTTGTTGGTTTTCGTCTACGTTGTTTTCTGTAGCTGGTACCTGGAGTAAGTACTTAAAATAGCTGACCCACTGTTGGCTGTCGATTAGACTTAGTTGAACGTATTCATTGATTGTTTTTTTTTCTGTTCCTCAGCATGTTCCATATTTTCTTTTGTCCTCCATATAGGTCGTGTTCCATGTCTTTTGAATACTTTTCCCAGTATTCTTTCTTTAGTTTTTTAATTTTACGAAATAGATCGAATGATTGTTATGCTCCATTCATATTAGGTTGGCCGTACTAAAACGGGAAGGTACTGAAAACAGCTATGCAAATATGGAAAAGTAGCAATTATATCCGGTAATTATAAGGTTAAATGGTTTTAAATTTTATAACAACCAATAAAAGGCAACAAAAAAATAACAGGTTATTTATATATGATGTATCATTTTATATTAAGAGACTGAATACTTGCAGTCATTATACTATTAACTCAATTCATATTTTTATTAGAACCGAGAATAGGTTCGGAGAATAGCTGCAAAAAAAAATAACGAACTAAAGTCAATTAATCGATCTAGCCGAAACATTAAACAAGGCATACATTTTATTATTCTTTTTGAGGTTTGACAAAACCTCGTGCATCCACGTTTATTGTTTTTATAAAATTATTCTATTTTATATTCATATCATTTTTCTTTCAGGTCAGCATCGAGTTCGTCCTCCATCGAACCCCTCCAACCTCAGAACCGTCTCAGAGTACCACCAGATGGCGGCCACTCGCGACTATGCTCCCGATGTTCCAGTTTACTTACGCTGGCCTCGGGTTCCCGCTACTCGTTGGACTCTGCTGCAGGCGGATTTATTCGAGTACCTCCGACACCGGACGCTCCACCTCCTATATTGTGTAAGCTGTGTTTGGCGGAGGTGCCAGCTATCTCCGTCGTGAGGATACGGCAGTGTGAATGCGCCTTTTGTTTGGAGGTAAGCATAAGATCTATAAACAGATCTATCTTTCGTTTTGTTGGCAATAATTCATAATGATAACACATTAAAATAGTAGATTCCGGATTCACTAAATCTAGTGTCATTGCTAAAGATAGCCGTTTATACTATATATCGAAAATAACAAACAAAAATACGAAGTGTGGGTATAAAATTTGCTGAAAAACATTTTATTTTAAATTAATACATATTTACAATGGATATGTCAGCTGCCACCTACACAGGATTATTCACCATATACGGCACGGAATATTGCGGCCAAAATACGTGACTTCCAAAAAGTTTTACTTTTGGGATATAGGGGGGTCTAATATAGTTACTTTTCAAAATTATTTTCATATTATACAGGGTGTCCCAAAAGCTGAAAGTATCAAAGTTGTGTTTTTTTTTTAAATGGAACCCCCTGTATATTATTGCTTTTTGGATTCTCCGATCAGAATAAGTGCCTATTTTAATAAGGTTTATAGTACCTAAACCTTAAGGGTTTTTAAATAATTTGAATTTTTATAAAATCTAACCTAATTTTCATGTTTCAAATACTTAAGTATTTCAGTTATGTACTCGAAATTTACAGTGAAGTATAATAATAAATCATATTTTATATCTCGGTTATAATAAACTTGCTATATTATACAGGGTGTCCAAAAATTAAAACTAATCAAATAAGAACATTAAGTGGCTATAACTTGATTAATTTAAATAGAACGCTATTCTTTTTAACTTGCCAGTAAATGTACCCTTTAAATACTTATCGAATGGTATAAGGGTGATCTCTATACGCCAAATAATCGTTTTCTGCCCCATTTTGTGTTTTTGAATAGATGTTCTAATGTATCTAGTTGCCTATGGCATTTAGAAACGTTAGATAATTCGTTTAATCTGTCAGTTTATTCTGCAAAGTCTGTTACTATAATAGCGGCATTATTTTTTGTAACTGTGAAACTTCATTTATTGAAATGAATTATTTGAATAATGTTGTGTTATTGCTTTGTCGAAATGAAGATTTATCCAAGGGAAGAGCGTATTGATATGATTTTTATCCTTGGAGAATGTCATCAAAATTGTTTGTTGGCTTCTCGAGTCTATGTTCAAAGGTTTCCTGAAAGAAATCATCCTAATCCAGCCGTTTTTGGAAAACTATTAAACCAGTTTCGGGAAAGTGGAAGTGTCATTTATAAAAAACCTGTTACAAGAAAACCTGTCACTGAGGATGAAGAAAATATTTTTACTGTACTTGGTTCAATGATCGAAAATCCCAATATTAGTCAGAATCATATATCCGAAGGATTCTTAACAAATACAGATTGCATCCTTATAAAATCCAACTTTGTCAAGAGCTTCACGGAAATGATGTTGACAACCGGACTGAATTCTGCTTGTGGGTGTTGGGTAAAGTGGCAGAAAATGAATACTTTTTTGATAATGTGTTGTTTAGTGATAAATGTACTTTTCATAACAATGGTGTCGTGAATAGACACAACTTCCATTACTAGTCTGATTCAAATCCGCATGAAACCAGAACAGGCGCGGATCCAAGGGGGGGGGCGGTAGGGGCGATCGCCCCCCCCCCCCCCAAGAGCTTGGAGTTCAAAAAAATAGACCCGATTTTGCCTCTTATACTATAGTTTATTGAAGAACTAGGGAGAGTTTTTCATTTTTCACCTTTTTTTTCTTCGCAAACTACCTGTGTTCTTTAGTCTAATGTCTTGGCAAAATCTGTTAAACACATATATTTTTTATAGGAATGGGTTAGAAATTTTATAATCAAAAATACCGGTCTATAATAATGGACTATTTGGGTTAAATAGCAATAGGTATTTGGATGTGTGAAGTGTTAAAAAGGATTTTAGGCCTTGTCATAGGCGTCGAAAGGAGGTCTATTTTATCACTAAATATTTATGGCATAGAATATTATTTCAGTAATAAACTTAAAATAAAAAGTTTTTATAATATTATTTTATTTCTTATGATTTTTTAATAATTCACATACATTAGAAAATATAGATAATTTTGACATATTTAACGCAAATCACACATTTTTAATTTTGGCATAGAAACGGTTTTAGGCTTATTCAGACTAAAACGTAGCCTTTTTCTTTAAAAAAATTCTAAGTTTTAATTTAAATACTTACAAAATACCCAATATCAAAAATACAAAATTTTTTTGGGGCTATTGATCATTTTATTATTAATTAAAAACATTTTTGGGATATTTTGTCATTCCAGTTTATTTATTTCTTAAAACCATCTGCAAAATTACAATTAAACACTAAAAAGGGATTCAAATGTCATTAATTTTTATATGTTACAGAAAATTTAAATAATAAATTGTGTTAACGCTGGTAAACATTAGGTATCTAATTGGTCATCAAAGTCAGTGAAGCTATCTTCGCTTAAATTAATTATAACTGATTCCTCTCTCACCGATCATGAAATCGAGTTTCCATATTTTCTTTTATTCTTTTATTATATGGATTTTTCGCAATTATCTGCAGTAACTTTATTCAAAAAATATTTAAAAATTCCAGTTAAATTATTAATGTTGTAAGTTGTGTTGTTTCTAGTAACTCTACCTTTTATTTGAGAGAGATATTTCCTTCACCAACGGATATTTTCCGGACGTTCTATAAGAACAGATTTTCTATCTGGGTTTTTTCAACAAAAATTAAGTTCTCTGAGCAATTTAAAGAGCACAGTTCGTTTAATTTCAGGTAAATCCCGATCTTCATTGATTTTAGTTAGAATTTTGTCGACGGTTGGGATCTGCTTCTCATAATAAAATGTATGTACAACTCCTTTTATTACCGTTTACATCTGTTCTTCCAATGAGGTTTTTCGTCTGCCTGTGATCGAATGTAGCTTGGTAGTACTAACAATTCCAGTCGTTTTTTTCTCCGTCAGTGTTCGGTACATAGTGGATTTTCCAACTCCTGTCATGTTGGAACACATCTCAACAAAGCTTTTAACATTATTATCTAGATATTGATATCTTAGGGCATCATAAACATTCATCGTGATAAGTTTTTGGTTGAGGAAAAAATGCCCTGGTTTAACGATTTTGTAATAAATATAGATGTGAAAGCTACATCTTTTGGGTATCTCACTAATCTCAAAAAACAAGCACAAACAAGATAAATAACTAAGAACACACTGTAAGGTGTACTTTGGTCACTAACAGAAATTAAATTGAATTATCAGAAATTTTATTGTTGCAGTAAATTTATAAAAGCTTATAATATTTAAATATAGTTGGATTTACGGCAGTTCTCAGTTACCGGGGGCAATGAAGCAGGTACGTTGGAGGTTTCGGTAACAGTTTATTACTCTCTTGAATAGAGTATAGGAATATGTATGCTTGCGATCGCCCCTCCCCTTCCCAAGGGCTTTGAGTTCAGGAACATAGAACCGATTCTACCTTTTATATTAGGAATCTGTATGCTGCTGCCACCCCCCCTCCCCCCCCCCCCTTGAGAACTTGCTTCTTTTGCGATAGCACCCCCCCCCCCCAGAAGCTTTGAATTCAGGAAAATAGACTCGATTCCGTCTCTTATACTAGGAATGTGTATATTGATCGCATCCTCCCACCCCCCTGTCGGAAACGTTTTTTTCTTGTGATCGCCCCCCCCTCCAAGAGCTTTAAATTCAGAAAAATAGCCTTTTCCACTGGGAATGGGAATGTTGCTGGTGCCCCCCCCCCCCCCGGGACAACTTGCTTTCGCTTGCCATACTGTTCACTACTTCTGTGATATCACCGCCCCCCCCCCCCCAAGGAGAAAGGCTGGATCCGCCCCTGAACCAGAATAGGTGGTCGTTAATGTTTGGAAAGGAATACTGGGTCCATACTGAATTGGACCCTACTTTTTTGAAGGACCTTTAAATGGTTTGATGTTTGCGATTTTCTTTTACACCAACTTCCAGTGTTATTAGAAGATGTCCTTTCAAATATTAGAACAGTTATGTGGCTTCAACTGGATGGAGCTCCACCTCATTATCATCGCACTGTTCAGCAATTTTTAAATGTCAACTTTTGAAAGAGGTGGATTGGGAAAAACGAATTTCAAAATTGGCCCTCGAGATCTCCCGACTTAACTCCATCAGATTTCTTTTTATGGGATGCATAATAGGAATTATCTACAAAGCACCCCCGACAAGACCACAAGATATGAAAATACGCATAAAAGACTCTTTTCAAACTGTAACCCCACAAATGTTTTCCAGAGTTAACAGCGGTTTCGAAAAAAGAATATGTAAGTGTTTAGAAATGGACGGTCGACATTTCGAACATCTTCTATAAATATTTTGCTTCTGTTCTATGCTATCGTCAATATGTTTTTACCAGTATTGCTGTTAGAGCCGTTTGGACGACTATAAATCGCGTTCGAGTTTCTGAACATTTGTAAAGAATTTCCTGATTGTTGTTCTTATAGTTGTAAATTACCTGTCATTTCCAAATGCCATAGGCAGCTAGATACATTAGAACATCTATTCAAAAAACACAAAATGGTGCAGGAAATGATTGTTTGGCGTATTCTGTGAAAAAGCATAGACTTAGCTATGGAATACCCTTATACCATTCGATGCGTATTTAAAAGGTACATTTTCTGGTATGTTAAAAAGTATAACGTTCTATTTAAATTAATCAAGTTATAGCCACTTAAAGTTCTTATTTGATTAGTTTTAATTTTTGGACCCCCTGTATAACACAGCAAATTCATTATAATTGGGATATAAAATATGATTTATTGTTTCACTTCACTGTAGATTTCGAGTACATAACTGAAATATTTCTTAAGTTTTTGAAACATGAAAATTAGTTTTTGTCAAAATTCAAAATTATTTAAAAACCCTTAAGATTTAGGTACTATGAACCTTATTAAAATACGCGCTTATTTTGTTCGGAGAATCCAAAAATGTAATAATATATAAGGGGTTCCATTTAAAAAAAAAACATAACTTTGATACTTTCAAAGCTTTTGGGACACCCTGTATAATATGGAAATAATTTTAATTTGAAACTCACGTATTTTGATCGTAATATTCCGAGCCGTTTAGAGTGAATAATCCTGTATAGCAACGCCAGCGTTGCTAATATACGATCTAAAAAGGACTACCCTCGTAAAATTTCTCGTTGGTGGTTTCCGTTTAACCCTGAATGTATACGATACTGGATGTGGACAAAGCGCTTCCGCAGTTGGAAGCGCGATAAACTGTAGCGTGGTCGCGAGTCACAACAGAAACTCGATCGTTAATATAAGCCACCATGCAAAATAGTCATTCACTGGCAATTTAACCTAAAAATTATATTAAATAAAAAGCAATTCTATAAGATTTTTCCCCGGAATGTACTTGTGTAATTAAGAAAAAACTAGTTAATGAGGAACAACAATGTAACACTGCAAGGTAAAGAATACTACAAATTATTGTACATTATCTATTGTTAAACGACTAATGAATCATAGTACACGAATCTAATTATTATGTCAGATTTATTGTTGAATTGATAATTATTAGTTAAACGCTACATAAAGTTTTCCATTCTTACGTCGTCAATGTATTGCGACATAATACAAACAAAAATAAATTTGTATCGATAAATATTTAGTTTTGATATCCATTTCAAGAAATGTGCTTTTTAAAATTAATTATGAAAATGAATTTATAATTAGTCTGTTCACGTCACGTAAAGAAATATATTTTTGCAATTTTAATGTGCTGTGTAGAACAGCGAAAATGTCAAGTAAGAATTGATATAAATAAGTAATAAATTCATATTGTTTCGCATATTTATTTTACATTATAAATCAAGGATTTTCCTTTGTGAAGAAAGGGGAAAAAATATGTTATTTATGACAAAAATGTTTAGAAATATTTCTCCCGAAGAGAGCCTATGTATATGAGGTGCAGCGTAGATTGCTTCTCTTCTCTTCTCATAATTTCTTATGGCACATTTTATTAAAGAAAAAATTAAAACCAAGATAAAAACAGATCAAAACAAAACGAGAAACATTCAGCAAAATGTCAGCTTATATTTCTCACAATTCTGTCTACTCTTTATATATATATATATATATATATATATATATATATATATATATATATATATATATATATATATATATGTAGTCACATTTCCGCATTTTCCTGCTTGTAATCTGCTGTTTTTGTCATAAAAAAATTTTCGTCCAAATATCAATAAATAATGATGTAAAAACTCACCAGAGGACTGTTGTTCCTTCGATCGAAAATTCGGACAAGTGTTTAGTACTATTTTATCAAAATAAATAGTTCAAGTGGAGCCTGAGGAAATAATATATACAAACAGTTGGTTTTTTGCAAATACAAAATGCAGAGTTGGATTTGGATTTGTATTTGCAGATTGAAGACTTCAGATTTTATAGCAGATTTTTTAGAAATTCGCGACAAGGAATGGTTTCGTCGTACAGGGAAATATTATTATGCATTAGAAACAATATTTTTAATAAAATTGTCAAATTATAATGCTGTTCTTTATGCGATGGTACACTATATAACATTGTGATAAAATCATAAGACTTGGCTAAAATTAAGTCTTTGTGAAAGATTATAAAATAAAAACGTCCCAACAAAAATTTTGCTTTTAAATATTTCTTAATCGCACAAGAACATTTCACAATTCAGATTCTCGTAACTTAATGATTATTATATCTGTCATATCTCTCTTTTCAAGGACGAGTACAGACAACTGGAAATAAAAAATTTTCTTTTCTTTGAATTGGATATCTGGTTTCGGTAACCTTTCTAATACTTGATCAAACCTAACATCAAATAAATAATTTGAGTTTGGTAACTGATCTTGTAGTTATTCAACTTGATTTTTTTGGGTAGATTTAAATAGTGTTCAGCATATATCGTTTTTGCTTCTTCAATTCTTTCTAGTCACATGTTCGCATTTTCCTGCTCGTAATCTGCTGTTCTTATCCTCAAAAAATTTTCGCAGCAAATATTAATAAATAATGATGTAAAAACTCGCCAGAAGACTGTTTTTCTGTTCGGTCGAAAATTCGGAAAACTGTTTAGTACTATTTTATCGAAATAAATAGTTCAAATTGAGCCTTTTCTGCATTGTAATTTTGCATAAACCTTTATTATCAACTACCAAACGCATTACTTATCCAACTCAAATAGCATTCTTAGATATCGGTTATATATATATATATATATATATATATATATATATATATATATATATATATATATATATATATATATATATATATATATATATGTTTATGCGGCTTTTACGGATTCCTCCCTGTGAGATGCAATAGCAGTGGTTATATCCACATTATGCTGTTGTAGTGCTGAAATCACATTCAGCCAACGTACGCCATCCGGCGGGAGGTCGGCGACAGACAGATGCATGTCGGTACCCTGATGAGTCTAATGAGAGACGAAACATGTACCTCTGCCGTACCACTGTAGCGGAGGGGGTAAGTTTTTTAACTTTATTCTCGGTGTGGTGATACATGTAGGCCACCATCTCGATCGTGGTGGAACAGGATGAATTGTGTTTTTCAGCAATTTATTCAAACTGTGCATCCTCTAACATGGAAAGGATATGATGGAGCGAAGTTTGCATTCACTGTTCGCATTTTACTTCATATATATATATATATATATATATATATATATATATATATATATATATATATATATATATATATATATAGGCACGTAACATAATATTAATACGTTTAAATGGCAATAACTGGACTGATCGATTCATCTAAATTTCGTTGTTTTTTTTTTTTGGTTTCAACCACTGAAAAAATCCCCTGCTTTGTCCCTACACTTTACTTAATACATTACAACTTGGAACCAACATCTAAGAATGTTATTTGAGTTTGATAAGTAATGCGTTTTGTAGTTGATAATGAAGGTTTATGCAAAATTGCAAGGCGGAAAAGGCTCAATTTGAACTATTTATTTCGATAAAATAGTACTAAAAAGTTGTATTGTAACTTTGTTAACAGTCCTCTGGTAAATTAAAAAAAAAATAACAAAGATCATTCTACAGCTTCAGTTAAACAAATTTCGCTATAAACGGAACTCGATCAACATGAAATTTGTTTGTAAACAAAGTGATGAAGTGTCTAATTTTAACAGTATTATCTAACTCTTCATCGTTGACTGACGTGTTTCGAGTGAACGGAACAACAGTCCTCTGATAAGTTTTTACGTCATTATTTATTGATGGGGCGAAAATTTTTTGAGGACGAGAACAGAAGATTACGAGCAGGAAAATGCGAATATGTCACGAGAAAGAATTGAAGTGGTAAAAAAGATACCTGCTTGACACTATTTAAATCTACACAAAAAATTCAAGTTGAATAACTACAATCAGTTACCAAACTCTTTGTCGTTTTCAGCCATTATGGGTCTAAAGGTCACGCGTTTTGATTGAACTGACGATAAAAAGTTTGAACTGCTTTTGCAATGACAAGGGTCAACATTTTAAACGGGGAACATTGAAATATGATTGACAACAAAAACATGAATGTGAAGATGGAAAAATCATACATCAAAGCCTGCTGGACCCAGCTCGTTATAATATCGGCGAATACATCTTAGAAAAGTTACTAGTTAAAAATTGGTAATATCAATATGCTGTCATGGTAAGGCAGGTAGACGAAGCGGAAGAAAACTTTTCCGGAAAAGTCTGACGACAAGACCCAAACCTTCAGAATTAATGAAAATTATATATTTGATGTCAAGTTTGATCAAGTATTAGGAAAATTACCGAAGCCAGATATCCAATTCGAAGATTTCCAGTCGTCTGTACCTGTTCTTGAAAAATAACACAGATATGATAGATGTAATAATCGTTAAGTTACGAGAATCTGAATTCTGAAATGTTCTTATGCGATCAAGAGATAAACTTTTGTTGGGACGTTTTTATTTTATAATCTTCTAGAAAAACTTAATTTTAGCTAAGGTTGATGAGTTTATCACTAATTTAACGCAGTGTTATATACTGTACTTTCGCATAAAGGACAGCATTATAATTTGATAATTTTATTAAAAATATTGTTTTTTTTGGCTTAATAACATTCCCCAGTACGACAAAACAGTCCTCTGTCATGAATTTTTTAAAAATCTGCTTTAAAATCTAGAATCTTCTTCCTGCAAATACAAATTCAACTCTGTTTTTTGTATTTGCAAAAAACTAACTGTTTGTATATATTCTTTCCTTTAACTGTTTGAAAGGAGCATGAATATAGGCAACTATTTAAACACGGCAGCAAATAGATTTTTAAGTTTCACACTTCTCCGGTGCATAGATGTCGTTTGACTGACGATATTTTTCAGTCTGACATCGAAAAGTCGGCGGGATAATATTGTACCGACATATCTTGGAATTTATATTTTTTATAGACATTTGTTTCGTGCAACTATTGCTCCTAATTCAATACAGCTAAACTGACGAGACTATAAGGTGGTCGAAACGGGTATGGAGAGAAAACCAGAGTTGTATTTGCAGGAAACAACTGTTTGTATATATTCCTTTCCTTTAACTGCTTAAAAGGAGAATGAATATCAGCAACTATTTTAACACGACAGCAGAAAGATTTATTTATTTCTTGCTGAAATTTTAATTTTTAAGAATCTTTAATTATTTTTAAAAAATTCATTTTAACCGATCCAATATGGCGGATTAAAAATTTTCTATCTCTCAATTTTGTCCAAAATTCGTATAGGGGGTTTTTGAGGATGTAAATTACGAATTTAAAATTATTTTTGAAAAATTCAATATGATCCAATATGGCGGCCTAAAAATTTCTCTCGATTTTATTCAAAATTGAAACTGGAGGTTTTTGAAAAATTCAATAAGGGAGATGTCTAAAAATTTTGCGTTTTCCGATTATTTCCAAAATTGGTACTACAGGATTTATGAGGATGTAAATTAAGATTGCATTAAGAATGGATCCAATATGGTGAGTTGGAACATTCGAATTATTGAAAACCGCGTATCGTGAGGATTGTTTAAGCCGCAGCAAAGTTTTCGAGTGGTATGCGCGATTCAAGAACGGTCGACAGTCGCTGGAAGACGGTCCAAAAGAGAGACACCCTTCAACCTCGACTACAGATGAGAATGTCGAACGTGTGCGCGTCGCACTGTCTCGTAATCGGCAAATTACAGTTGAAATGTTGTCAGAGGAACTCAACATCAGTGTAGGAAGCGTGCACCACATTTTACACGATGTTCTCGGGGAAAAAAGTGTATGCTAAGTTCGTTCCGCACTTGTTAACGGAAGAGCTGAGAAGGCGCCGTGTGGAAACTTCACGCGATTTGGTTAAATGGGTAGACACGCAAGAAAATTGTTTAAATTAAATTGTAACCGGCGACGAATCATAGTGTTTTCAATACTATCCATCGACCAAACGCCAAACCGCTGAGTGGCGAGGCAAGGGCGAGAGGCGGCCCACCAAAGTTCGAGAGACAAAGTCGAAAATCTAAAAGATGCTCAATTCGTTTTTCGATTCTCACGGGATGATCCATAGCGATTTCGTGTCCCCGAGCCAAACAGTGAAGGCACATATATAAAAGTGTCCTGGATCAAGTTTTGAAGCAGATTCGTCGCGTGAAACCCAAATTATATCGCATCGGTGACTAGTTTCTGTTGTACGACAATGCACCAGCCCATTCCTCAATACTCATCACACAATTTTTGTCCCAAAAGTCGGTCTCATGATTCATCACCCGCCCTGCTCGCCAGATCTGGCCCCGGCAGACTTTTTTTATTCCCTAAATTGAAAATGATAATAAAGGGAGAACATTTTGAAGATATTGAGGCGATTCAAAGGAATGTGACCAGGGCTCTGAAAACTATTCCAGAAGAGGAGTTTTCCAGGTCGTTCCAGCGACTATACGAGCGCAGCAAAATTTATATAGAACGAGAAGGGGATTATGTTGAAAACTAAATAAAATCTTTTTTGTAAACTCTTGTTTTCATTCGTGAAAAAATTAGTACAGAAATTTTTTGAATGAACGGTATAGAAGTTACAGCAAGAAAGCCATTACAAATAAAGTATTTCTCAATCTGTTTATGTGAATCACATTTTGATAGGTATCAACTTCAAAAATTTCAATTTCATATAAAAAGTTTATGTTTAGCGCCTTTTTAGAAGTCAGTTAAATTTTTTAATAAGAATTTTATTCATTTTAGAGACCTAAACTATTATTTTAAATTCGCAAGAAACACTAAAAAAAATTCCCATTTTTAACCTATTATCCTTTTTGAATCTAAAGGTGCTTATACACATGTAACAGAACATAGGTAATATAACATCGCCCCGCAACATTTCGTATTAGACAACGAAAATACGGTGTGATAAAGTTCGGCCTAATCAAAAACCGATACAAAATTAATTCAGTAGTTTTCAAAATTAGATCGGATAAACGTAGAGGCGCGGCCTGGAAACTTTAACACTGTGTATAATAAATAGTAATTTTCTTAATCGACAACGCGGCATGCAATTCCAGATAATTTATTAATTATTAAACTAAACATTTATTAATGTCGATGTACATTGTTTAGGTTAATAAAGTAGTATAGCTTAAATTCTCAGCCAGACAATAATAAATTTTGTTTATGTATCCTCTAGTAAAAAGATGTGAACAATGGGTCTATAGCCTTTTTGTTTGCACGTTTTCACCTTGAGAATTTAATTTTAAAACAAAAAGGTTAAGACGGTATATAACGAAATATATTATAGAGATAGTAGGTGTTTTTCGATGATAAAACAGTTAACCTCGCGGACCTTGTGCTTTGTTGTTTTGATATTTTGTCTATTATTATTAATAACCAATAGTTGCTAGTGCACCAGGTAAAGTGCTCACAGAAATTGGTAGATCACAAGCGATTTTTTTACATAAACCGTTGTTACCGCCCCCTAGTAACTAAAGCCATTTCAAAGAAATTGCAGGGGATAATGGAAGGAATAGGTCAGAGTAAATGAGTATTCATGAGGGACAAGATGGATGGAGGAGTCTAGAAAGTTCCCCAGTTAATATTTTTTTATTAAAAGTTACGTATTTTTCAGTTCTGGGTAATGAGATATCAGAATGTTAGTGTACCACAGGGCTCTATTGTAAGTGCTTTGTTGCAATCTACTCTGTATTTACTAAGGGTCTTAAGAAGGCTCAAAATTTTTTTATCAATTTATTAAGTGTATATTTATTACTTCTCATAAGATGAGCTGATCTTGTGCCATAGTTATGAACACCAGAATTGTGTAAAAGGTATTTCTATTCTTATGAATTTCCACAAGTTAGTGTAAAATATTTCAGGACAGTAGCATTAAAAGCTAAGGATTTCCAAAATATATATTGCAGTAATCACGCCGACCTACACTCGCAATAGCTCGGATACACCTTTTTTGCAATTTAAAAATCCACTGTGAGCTGGTTGAGTTACCCGAAAGAAGAGAGGTGAACATGAAAATGAGAGTAATAGGTATTAAGAACTATCTGAGGATCTAAAAGTTGCTTCTTTGGTTTTCTTAAAACCAAAATGGTGGTTGATAGTTCGACTCGCAGTAACATGCGGTGCCCACTCTAACGCGTCATCAATAGTGATATCTAATATTTTGTATATCCGGGTTTCTTGAGAATGTAATTTTTCGATGGGCTGATAAATACAAAGAAGTCGTTTGTATATATATATATATATATATATATATATATATATATATATAATATATATATATATATATATATATATATGTATGTATATATATTTGATTTGTATTTGTCTGATAGAAGAGTGTGTGTCAGTTTTGTTGATGAAATGTCAGATTTAGGTCATATAGAGTACAAAGTGTCCTAGGGGTTGGTCTATATATATATATATATATATATATATATATATATATATATATATATATATATATATATATATATATATATATTACAAAGAGAAGAGGCCCCGAGACCAACCCCTAGGACACTTTGTACTCTATATGACCTAAATCTGACATTTCATCAACAAAACTGACACACACTCTTCTATCAGACAAATACAAATCCAGCAGTTTCAGAATGGTACCCCTAACACCATATCACTACAACTTCTGAATCAAAAACTTATGAGAGTCACGGTCGAAGGCCTTGCTAAGATCGCCCAGAATGAAATTCACATGATCATCCTGCTAAAGGCGCTCTACTCTGCCCTGCACAATTTGTACAACTGCTTCGACAGTTGAACTACCCCGTCTGAAGCCATATTGTAGATCGTTAATTAAATTTTTTTTTCGAAAAAATTACTTTCTTTTTAATAATTATCTCAGACTTTCTTGAAAATGGGAATAATAACAATGAGTCTGTAGTCTGATGCGGAATCCACGTCCCCCCTTGAAAACCGGAAACATCCGGTCTGTTTCAAAAGAGCATAGAAATGTACTTTGATTTATGCACTCGTTAAACAAAGAAGTAAGATGTTTAATTAGTTTTGTTGATATAGATTTTAAAATAATACTATTCAAATCAAATTGGTCAGGAAGATGGTGGTATGGTGGTACAGGTAAGCCATCATCTCGATGGTCGTGTAATAGGATAAATTGTGTTCCTTAGCAATTTGTCCCAACTGTGCAACCTCCAACACGGAAAGGATATGGTTGGAACGAAGTTTGCATTTACTCTTCACATTTTATGTATATATATATATATATATATATATATATATATATATATATATATATATATATATATATATATATATACGCTTTTAATTAAACACACTGTATTTTCGCAAGGGGAAGTCCCTCGTTGACAGTGTGACAAACACAGACCATCCAAAGAGATAACATTTGGGATTATTTTATAGAAAAAACAAAAAAAGGAAATACCGATGGTAGAGCAATTTGTAGAAATTGTAATAAACAAATGCAAGGTATTGTTAAAAGATTAAGAGACTATCATGGAAAGTACAAAACGTTAGGTACAGAAGTTGCTGAAGTAATTAACGAAGAAATTGATTTAATTACAGGTACGTAATGTTTTATTTTTACTTTCTTAGTAGGCTATTAAGGTAGTTATTATTTTCGGAAAAAATGTTTTTTGGATTCCATGCAAAATGCATGTTTTGGATACCTTTAAGTGGATCTACACTATTATCAAAACGTATGTGTTTGTCGGTCTGTCCGAATGTTTCACAATTTCACTTAAAACACTTTAACCGATTTGAAACAAATTTGGAAGAAAAATACCTATCAACCCGAAAATGAACCATAGTGAGTTTGGACCGCAATCGGAATGTGCTTTTTTGACAGCTGTCAAAATTAAAACATTTATATCTTCGTTATTTACGGATGGATTTCAACCAAATTTGAATGATTGTTGTAAAATATGCAAGAATTTTTTTACAATGGCAATTTAAATCCTTGTATTGTAGAAGTGGAGATTTGAAGTTCATTAAAAATATGTACACTGCTATTAAAATTGCTGTATTTTATTTTTGAGATTAATAGCTATGAAATGTTAAATGCATATATCTCCTTTATCTTTATATTTACCCCATTTTGACCAAATATAAGAACTTTTAGAAAGTTGAATGGTGGAATTAATAATAGCTGTGAAGGTTTGTATTTTTGTTTTTATATTTATGTTTTTTACAGAAAATGAAAACTGAAGCAACGCAAATATTCTAAGCAATGCAGCTTCAACAAGTTCAACCAGGAGTTATCAAAAATGATCATTTCCAA
Organism: Diaprepes abbreviatus; assembly: GCA_034092305.1. NCBI lineage: Eukaryota > Metazoa > Arthropoda > Insecta > Coleoptera > Curculionidae > Diaprepes > Diaprepes abbreviatus. Next base: position 925,229 of record JASJET010000072.1, on the reverse strand, counting down.
GCAAAGATTTGTCTGCAAGTTTATCTTTACCCGAAACGATACAATTTGCTGATTCACTAATTAACTTCAAGAAAAGAAAAACCAGTTCCTCAGCAAATTTAGAGCACTTCATTGTGCGAACGCCTGCAAATAAAAACCAAGAAATAGTCATACAAATTGCCAAAGCTGTATTTACAACTAACAGTAGCTTAAGATGTATCGACAATCCGCACGTAGAAAAGGTTATCGAAATATAGTCCTCTTTCAGGAAAAACAATTTGTACAACCCTTTTAGATCAAATTTATGACAATTTAAAAGCAAAATGTTTTGGAGATCTGGACACGGCGTTAACATGTCGATTGATGATTGGTCTAGTGTGCATAATGAGCCTAAAGTATATGCCACAATAACTACTGAAGATGAACGTGCATTCTTATGTGAAACAATAGATACTTCGAGAAATCCTCACACTGACGATTATTTAACAGAGATTGCTTGCCATTTGTTTTCATCTTGTAAATCTACTGTGACGTTAAATGGTTTGTAACAGATATTGCGGCAAACATGGCAGTTATGAGAAGAACTATAGAAGACAAATTACGTATCAGTGGAAGAGTTATAACATATGGATGCTCAGCTCACCTTCTAAACCTACTCTGCAAAGACGTAGAAATAAGAGATGTTAAGAACATACTACACAAGTCATTAAATATTTCAGAAACAACCGCTTGGCAGGAGCAAAGTGCAACAGGCTGACGGAAAAGCGCTAGTACTTCCGAGTCACGTGGGATGGAACAGTATATCAGACTGTCTAAATGTATAGATGTATGTGCAAGCCAATGGGAAAAACTGTTAAAAATTTGTGAAGAAAATAGAAAAGAAATAGACTCGACCATGTACCAAAAAGTTTCAAACATTGGTCTTAAAAGATCAGCTGAGGAATATCTGAAAATCTTGAAACCTATAGCAGTGGCAATTAATAAATTGCAAAGAAAAAATTGTTTTCTATAGGATGCAGTAGAAATATGGAAGGAATTGAATAATATATTCGAGGATGAATCAGAATTATCGTTATTCTAGCTTGATATTGTTCAAAACGATATAAACAGGCACTTACGGACTATCACTTTATAGCTTATCTTTTAGATGTAACTGGAACCAAATCTAAACTGACTTATGTAGAGAACAACCAAGTTTTAAATACTGTGAAAGAAATGTATGAAAGTATTGGATTTCTTCCATTTATTATAAATCTCCAAGATGTTGAACGTTTTCTCCCAGGTCTGAAGCAGTTTTTATATGCTGTCTCGTCATCAGCTTCAGTAGAAAGGGTTTTCTCTACATTCGGTCTCGTTCACTCTCATACTAAAAATAAATTAGAAATAGAAAAAGCAAGAAAATTAGTATTCTTTTGCAGATATTACAATGAGAATTGAAAATGTGTGTTATTATTCATAAATTACCTACCTGTTTTAAGAAATGTTTTCATATTTATGATTATTTTGTAATGTTCTATGTTTATTTTGTATTAAACCATGTTTACACATATATATATATATATATATATATATATATATATATATATATATATATATATATATATATATATATATATATTGATTTTCTTTTGATTTAAATCATGGATTAAATAAAAAAATCATATGAATCGGTTGAACCCTGTATTAAACTAATATTTTTAAAAAGAAGTTGAACTCTGTGTTGAAAACATCGTTAAAAATTAATTATTATGAATTTTTATTTATTAGTAAAAAGACAAATTTTGTGGTTGAAAAAATGGGGGGAAAATTTTCAGTCAATTCTCGTACAATTTTGTTTACTATATTTATATAAGCAGAAAAAAAGGGAGATGTATAAATTGATAGGGACTGATTTTTAAAAAGTTATCCTAAAAAAATTTTATTAAGAAATAACTTAAGACCAGTTAATTTTAAATCCTAATTGTTTTTATTTCTTTGTCGCGCCACTGAGCTTTTCTAAAGCTCTTACTGTCTTCAAAAATAACACTCAAGGTCTCAAATATCCCGCAGAAGACCGAAAACAATACAATATGTACTTGTCAGAAATAATATAACTCCGCTTTTGTAACAATAACTGTTGCGAAAATATGTTTCAATTGATGTCTCAACAACACGTGGTGTTTCTCACACCTTATGTTACCAATTTCCAACTTATTGTGGTTTACCGTAATGAACCGATAAAAAAACATATTCAAGGTGAAATTTTTTTAAATAGCGTTTGCTGCTGCTTTTTAATGAACACGGTCTATATTGTTTGTTAACCGCAATGTTTATTTTCCTTAGCGTGTGAGGTTAATGAAAAATATAGTTAATTGTAGGAAAACACTTTAAAAATGTTTCCACGGCAATCTCGTACCAACACCTGGTCGAGCATCTTTTAAAACCTCCTCTTACCAGAACCATATTATGTGTTTATAGTTTGTAATTCTGTTATGTAACGTAAATGTACGATGGTGCCCAGCCAAGATCCGTTTGCACTGAGGGCATTATTCGCACTAACCATTTCGAGTTGCTCTTGCTCCCTCTTTAATGTAAAACATAAAATATACAGAGTTGAGATTTTAACAGTTTAATCAGCGATACTCATAATAAAACAGAGTCGCAAATTTTATAGACCTGACCAAAGAGATTTTGGATTAAAAAAGAGATCGTCAAGCCTCTTTCAAACCATACAGTTTTTGTTTACAACCACAATTGCTAGAAATACGTGAAGAATTAGCATAGCGTCAGAACTAGGGCGCGGTTGTTTGAACGCTGAATAACGTAGTAATATTTTTATTTATATTTGAAATAGTGTTAATAAACAGTAGATATTTAATTTCTTGGTATACACATACCGATTTTATGCTATACTTTTCAAATTGCATTATTTAAACGAGTATCATATAATAATCGGTATGTCAATTCTGAAGTATGAATATATGGTTGCCTAAATTATTATTATTGTTATTTTCAATATGTAAATAATATAAATAATATTTACCAATAAAAATAACTTTTTAAATCCTCTTTTTGTGAATATTAATTGTAAATTTCGCATTTATAGTAATTTCTAACACTTAAAAACACCGAAAAAAGTCACGACAAGCAATTAAACTGAAAGAAAGGATAAGTAAACATGTTTGTGTCTGTCGAACATCAAAAAAGCGTCTCCCCACCGACCATAAACAGCCTTCAAACAAATGTATTGTTGTTTAAATCTAGGGTATGATCGAAGAGGTTGTCGTAGCCTTTGAAGAGAGATTGCTCCACCAAAGTTTTTATATGTTTTGACCCCCTGATTAAGGGGGTGAATTTTCCAAAAATGGTCAAATAATGTGTTGTAAACAGAAAAATTATTAGTAGTTAAAAAAAATTATTTTTGGTAAAAACAAAAATAATTTCGTGTTCCTTGACCGATTCTAGGCAAAAAACCTCTCTTGTGATTTTCAAATTCTGTGCCCAACAATTGATAGTTTATGTCAGGAAGTACAAGCTGGGATTAATCGTAATGTGAAAATTTAATGTTTTTATTGCTTTTTAATGCTATAAATAGCGTTTCATCAGTTAAATTGTACGCGTCGCCGTGTCTGAAGGGAAGTGGAAGTCTACTTATAGGCACTCACCTAGTGCACATAATCCATTATAGCTTTTTGATCGTTGCCTTAATATCTTAAACACATTTTAATATATATCTACTTTTATTTATTAATTACACTGGACAAGAGCCAAAATGTATCTAATATAAAATCGACTAGATCTTACCATTTTTGGTGTGCTAAAACCGACACAGAATTTATCGTTTTAATATTAGTTCAAGTTTAAAAGATACGTTATGTCATGTCTCCCTATATGTTAACAATGTAACCCCAAGAATACACGTGGTATATTTGTATTGTTATAACAATTGAGGGTGTGACGTTGCCAAATATATATCTTCCCCAAGTTAAGAAATTTTTGCATAATTTGGCAACATCGTACGGGGATATCTGGGGATGACCCGCATTTACGAAGACCCAACCCCCCCCCCCAGGGTTTAAAATAAGGGAAATAGCCCTATAAACCCCCTATAAATCGACTTTTAGGTCTGCTTTGTACTGAACAGTCCCTATATACAAACAAATGGCAAACGCCACTATTGTGAATATTATGGAATTGTATAGAAAATTTTCGAATATTCTCTAAAAATATAGAAGCCAATTTGGGTGTATAAGCAGCTACAAAGCAAAGCTGTTAGCGAGTCGAATCGAATAGTAGAGATTGTAAGATGTCTCGAAAGTGTGTAAACAATCCAGATCACTTCTGTTATGTTTGTGGTAAGGTGTCTTTTGCGTCTCAGAAGCGGTCTCACCCCATTGATGCAAAAGGCATAGCAGCTTTATTGCGATTGCAATATTGGAGATCAAATGAAGAACTTTGTTTGTGTTGCATAAAGATGGGCCAGCTTTTCAGTACCTGAGTCAAAAATTTCCAAGGCTAAGTAAAGCAAAAATTAAAACTGGTATTTTTGTTGGACCACAGATTTGAAATATTCTGAAAAACAAACATTTTGTCAGCACTCTATCAGATATTGAAAAAATGCTTGGAATGACTTTCGCCTCATGGTCACTAATTTCTTCGGGAATAAAAAAGCTGACAATTATGTTACTCTTGTTGAAAATATGCTGTCATCGTATCAAAAAATGGGTTGCAATTTGTCTCTAAATATCCATTTCCCACACTTACGTCTGGACTTTTTTCCTGATAACTGCGGAGCTATAAGCGATGAACACGGCGAATGCTTCCATGCTTGCCGACTACTGTTGGACTCTTGTTCATTGTCATTTTTGTGTTCAGCCCCCTAAATTAATCAAAAAAATGCACTTTTTGTACAAGATACAACAAATGAACTGAAATTTGTTGCCTAGTGTTATAAGCATCTAATTATAAAATAACCAATACAATGGCATAAGGAACTTCAGTTATTATAACTATTTTTGCATATTTTCCATATTTCTTGTTGTAAATGTGATTTTTAAATAATATTCTCACAAATAATACATTTCTTAGTATCTATCATCAGAACGCTTCGTTGGTAATAGGTTGATATTGATTCTTGACTCAGAAGGGGAGGTCTCAACCTTGTCATCGCACCGATTTTGATACTTAGGAATTATATCGACTAAGGTCATCTAAAAAAATCCCCAAAAGCGTTTGTGCCATCGCTCATTTGATTTTTGTGAAAAAATTGTTAAAGTCGAACTCATGATACGGTGACAAGTGTGATATTCTTTTAGAAGCTCTCTCACATCAGTCGCTTTGATGCAACTGAGTTAGCGCTCTACCAATGCACCGAGAGTTTCGATCCCCGCTCGATACAAATTTTTTTTTATCATTTCAAAAAATAATTATCATCGGTTTTTCCGATTATTAATTATTCCACGTAGTTTTTACACATGAACATTTAAATACATACTTAACGTGTTTTTTTAATAGTTCCCTCATTACCTCCATTTTCATTTTCACTTTATTGTGCCATGCATTTTTTTACAAAGCTTAAATATCTATGCTTGTCTATACAATCAATTTTTTTAAAGCTCCATATATAGCAAGAAGAAAGCGAATCCCACTTGTGATGATAACTTCTGGAAATGAGTCAATCTTTTTAAGTACTTCAATTAAACTATTACTGTTTTCTAACAATTTAAATACTATTGTTCTACCCCTTTTGAAAATTGCTGATAAGCTTGATCTTTTGGATATGTCGATAAAATTTCCGGTGAATATATTTTTGTTTGTACTTGAGATTTCCTAGGTTTTAAAAAGTAAACAATCTTATTACGTATACTACAGTCAAGTAATATTAACAAATCAACATCTTCACCAACAACGATAGTTGCATTTGTTCTATTGTTGTTTTAATTATGAGGACAGCTTGTTTCACTAAAATATGAATTATCACGCCTGTTCTCTTCAAGGAAACGTTCAACATTAAAAGAAGTTATTTAATTTACGTTCTTCAAACAAGTAGCAGACAGACGTTGCTCAAGGTTGTACGGGCGAACGGAATTAGGGACTAAGTGTATATCCATTCATAATTATATAATTTGAACGTATTTTAGTATGTGAGTCATACAAACCAACACTTCAATATTTTTACTTATATTGAACGTCCGATGACGTATATAGGCCGCGTAAAAGTTCATATTAGTATTTTTAATGTTCGAAGTCGCAATATCTCAGGAATGATGATTCGTAGCAAAAAAAGTATAAGAATAATTTTTCTAGAAAAAAGTATGATCTACAACTTTTGTTAAACCTATTTTTACAATACGTCTCGAGAAAAATGCGAAAAAACGATATTTTTGACCTTTGAGCAGACATAGGGTGGATGAGTACTTTCGATATTTTATTTGTAATAGTATATTTAAGACCTATACCGATTTTCAGCTCTATGCGAAGTTAAATATCTATTTTAACTGGATTACTGTATTAAATTCAAATTAATAAAATTTTTAGATTACAATTATAATTAACTGCAATTTATTTTCAGATAAATACCTTCTCAGTTTTTCTAACTTTCTAAATTCGAGTTTGAAACGAGTTCAAGAGATAAATCGATGCAGAAATTACATGTATTAGTGCCAGCCAACGTATCTATTACTAACCTAGCAACTCATTTCTATTATTACGGTTTACATTTACCATTTTATCGGCCGAACTGATCTATTTGAAATCTATAATTAAATATGTTTGGATCGAAGTTAAACTTATTACCATGTATTTATGTACGTAGTCGATAAATTTTCCTTTATATTGGAATTTGAATATATCAATCAATTTTCGGTAAGTTTCAGGGCAAAGCGGATCATTTTACGTCGATTCATTGGAATTTTTTAACGCGGAATTTACATTTAGAGTGCTTCTATTTTTACATCGGGTTTCCACTTTACGTAAAATATTAATCAATGAGAAAAAAGTATAGATAGAGAAAGCATTTCATTCGTCGGTTGATTTGGAATTGTTGCGGAGACCTATTACATTTTTATGATTATACAGGGTGTCCCTAAAAGGGTCATACAAAAAAATGTGAGGATCTTGTCCAATTTACCTTTGCCCAAAAGTTACCGAAATATAGAATGTTAAAGGTGTATGTTTTTTAAACTTTTTTGTAAATAATTTTCTTAATAATAGCTTGATTTGCGCTAAATCTCTAAATTAGGTACTTTGGGTTTTTTTAGGATGAGAAAATACGATCTGATTACAATTTCGATGTATATTGTAAAGGGCGCCCCCTATATTTAAATCTTCATACTTTTTTTGTGCCTCTATATATTAGAAGACTCCGCACAAAACAGTGGAAAAGGTTAATCGGTAAAATCGGTGCAAATTCCGGAAGAAGGTAGTTCATTTGATGCTGAACAAACACTGTCATGGGCTCAATTCCGAAAAATTTACAGTTTTGGAAATAAACTGAAAATCCCTCTTGAATAGAAAAGCTCGCTAGTAGCAAGTGAATGCTCTAAATTCTTGGTAGAAGCAGCAATTAATCCACATATCTCTAAAAAGCTAACCTAGGTTATGCACGATGAGTATTGCCTCAGCAAACCGGACTTCATCCATCAAATGCCCTTGGAATCAAGCTCATCTACCAAACCTAGAGGTTGACAATGGAACAGAGCCGTTACCCAAGACCAATGTATACGTAAGAAGGAGCTATGACATCATCGATATTTTTTTTCAGTCATAAACTCCATTTTTTATTTCAGAATCAGAAGGGCACATTTTTTTACATATAAAGTATAATATCGACGTTGGTTACATAAAAAAAATTGTTAAGAAAAAATACTGTAAAACTTTAAAAATATAAAAAAAATTGGTCCCATCTAAATTAAATGTTCAAACCGGGCCCCGTTAACAATCTAACAATAACCAAGTCCATGAATAAAATCTTTCTAAACATTGTCAATAACATCTGCGATTATGTTTCGTACTTCCGAACTTTTAGGACATCTAAATTGTCAAGCTGGATTAAGTATACTTTAGCTTTTAGGTATCCCCACAAGCAATAATCAAGTGGGGTTAAATCTTGTGATCTGGCTGGCCACTCAATTGTCCCTCTTCTACCTATCCAACGATACGGAAAAATGTCGTCCGAATAAGCACGAACGGGAACATCTTGTTGGAGGAAAAGGTCACACTGGAACGTATCGGGTTGTTATGAGTCTGGATACAAAATTATTAGTGAAGAAATGAGGTCGTTTTGTAACCTCGCACCAGTGAGGATACCGTCAAAGAAATAGGTACCTAGGACTCTTCCGCATGACACGTTCACTTTTTGATGATTTTGGTTGTTAACTAATGTAGACTAGTGAGCATTTTCAGTTGCCTAATAGCGACAATTTTGTTTATTGACACGGCCATTTAAAGTGAATGTTGCCTCGTCAGAAAAAATACTTCTTTTTTCATAATTATTGTTACCATTGCATTATTATTACATCAATCATCTTCCGACAACTCCTGAACTAAGCATATCTTGCAGGGGCGATACTTCGCCTTTTTCGGTATTTTATGCACACTAGAATGTGTTACATTAAAATTTGAGGCTGTTTCCATGAGTGTGGATCGAAGATTATTTTGAGCTGTTAACAAAATATTAAGCTGTTCTCTTCAATCATACCCTATAGATTTATTTGAAGGCTGTTTATGGTCGGTGAGGGAGAGCTTTTTTTAATGTTTGACGGACATAAACATGTTTACTTATCTTTTCTTTCAGTTTAATTGCTTGTCGTGACTCTTCTCAGTGTTTTTAAGTGTTAGCAATTACTATAAATGCGAAGTTTGGAATTAATATTACCAAAAAGAGGATTTAAAAACTTATTTTTATCGGTAAATATTGTTAGATATTATTTACATATTGAAAATAATAATAATAATAATTTAGGCAACCATAAATTCATACTTTTATGTATTCTACAACTGACGTACTGATTATCATATGATACTCGTTTGTACCAAGAAATGAGATATCTACTGTTTATCAACACTTTTTCAAATGCAAATAAAAATATTATTCAGCGTTCAAACAACTGGGCCCTAATTCTGACGTTATGCTAATTCTACAGGGGTATGTTCGAAGGCTGATCTTCATATCTCGAACAGGCCCATATTCCCTGAGCTCTGCCTCAACTCGGCTCACCATGCTTTGGCTTATAGGTTGCCGATCAGGGTCAATTGCATTGAATGACTTTTTATGAGGTACACCAGTACCAAAAACTGTGCTACAAATATGAACCAGGGTAAAAAATGATTTTCTGTAATTCAAAATGCCATCATAGCACACCCTGTAAAAATAAAAGATTAAATATTTTATATGTAGCACTAAGAAGTACAAATAAGTTCAATTTTAATTTTAGTTTGACTCGAAAAATTATTTTTATTATTAAGTACTGATTAGCTTATTTTTATGTTATAGTTTTGTACCAGTGTTGTGTCACTTCTAATCAATACTATTTCTTATAATTAAATAATACTATATATGTTTGAATAAATATTATTCATCTAATTAATAGCCTTTTAATTTGAACCATTAATTTACTCAGTTCTATATATACACAGAAGCGTACGTAATAACTTTGATTTAGAATTCTGCCAGTATTATACAGAGTATTCCATGTTAAAAGACTACATTTACTCCACTAGTGTTTTCAGTTTGAGATCAGGGATCCTGCCTATATAAAGGGTGTTTTTTATAAAGGTATAGAACTTTAAGTTGGCTACACTTTTTTAACTGGCGGCCATTTTGTCAGCTGTCAAGTGATTTATGTTTAGTTTGGTTCGGCATTTCAACATAAATAGACTGACGCCTGAACAACGCTTCCAAATTGTGCAAATTTATTTTGAAAATCATGGTTCTGTTCGAAATACGTATCGCGCACTACGTCCATTTTACGGTCAACATAATCGTCCATCAGAGCAATTAATTCGATTAACTATGGAACGTTTTCCCACCACGTTTACTCTAAATGATAATACGCATCCACAGAGACGTCGTACAGTGCGTACAGAAGAAGTCATTGTTCCTGTAGAGCGTAGCGTAGAGGAAGACCCGAATCAGTCTATCCGCCATCGTGCACAGGAATTGGATATGTGTCCATTCACTTTATGGAAGATTTTGCGGAAAGATCTTGGTTTGCGTGCTTACAAAATCCAACTCGTGCAAGAATTGAAGCCACACGATCACCTAGCAAGGCGTAGATTCGGTGAATGGGCCCAAAACAAGATTGCCGTTGATCCCGATTTTCATAAGCGAATTTTGTTTAGCGATGAAGCTCAATTTTGTTTGAATGGATACGTCAATAAGCAAAACTGCCGTATTTGGAGTGATGATAATCCACAAGTGTATGTTGAGACACCGTTACATTCAGAAAAACTGACTGTTTGATGTGCTTTATGGGCTGGTGGAATCATTGGTCCGTACTTCTTTAAATACGATGCTGGTCAGAACGTTACAGTCAATGGTGACCGCTATAGAGCCATGATTACTGACTTTTTCGTTCATCAATTGAACAACCATGATGTGCAGGAGCTGTGGTTTCAACAAGACGGCGCAACATGTCACACAGCTCGTGCCACAATTGATTTATTGAAGGAAACGTTTGGTAACCGCATAGTTTCACGTTTCGGGCCCGTGAATTGGCCTCCAAGATCGTGCGACTTAACGCCGCTAGACTATTTTCTGTGGGGATATGTGAAGTCGCTAGTCTACGCCGATAAGCTCGAAACGATTGATCACTTGGAGGATAACATTCGCCGCGTTATTGCCGATATACGGCCACAAATGTTGGAAAAAGTCATCGAAAATTGGACTTCCAGATTAGACTACGTCCGAGCCAGCCGTGGCAGTCATATGCCAGAAGTCATATTTAAATTATAAAGCCAGAAGGTTATCTTTCGAATAAAGTAAATTTCATGTCAATTTAAAAAATTCATCTTTGTTTTATTCCATTTAAAAGTTCTATACCTCTATAAAAAACACCCTTTAGTAGCAAAGATTATCATAGCTAACGCTCGCTATAATAATCTTTGATAGTAGTCCTATTTAAGGAGAGTAATCAAGATGAGAGGAGTGCAGAATCTCTTACTCAGTGTATCGTCCGTTTAAGTTTCAATGAATTCGCAAATTAATCTTGCCTTGTGCTGGCAATTTGAAATAGTTAGACATCATTTGTACTTGCCCGGTCCAAGACACAGAATAAAAGTACATTGGTCTTTCTTTACCATACCCACCACCATAAATCCAGCTAAATATTAATGAGGATTCCATCATATTGACACAGTTTGGGATATTCTGTATAACATTGATTTTTTAAATATTACTCTAAAAAGCGATCAGAAATAAAACACTACTCACATTTTTTATAGCAAAAAAAATGACCAATCGGGTAAAAATTTAATGAAATATGGATATTTTATAAGTTAATGTTGCAAAAACAATAAAAGAAAACCCCTTCAGCAGTTTTTTTTTTTATTTCAGTGTATGAAAGCGTATGTAGAGTTCGAGATATCCGAAGGAGCATATGATATTTCATGTCCGGATGCACAATGTTCATCTCAGGGAGTCCTGCAGCAAGACGAGATCAAAAGACTGGCTGGAAACGAGTTATTAGAAAAACACAATAAGTACAGATTAAATAGAGGTAAGTAAAAAATACTAGTTAAATTCCTCAAGCGAATAGGACAAGTAAATATTATTTTATGCAACTCAATATACAAATATATTTAACTATCTTAAAAATGAGAACGAGATTGCATTTATAGCCTACATATTTTTATAAAACACTGTGGCATTCAGTATGATGACGTCCAAAGCTTGATAATATCCATTTTCTAGATTTTACTATGTTTTAAGTTCTCTGAAGACTAACACCAAATTTACTAAATAGATTTAAGTTTTAAACTGGATCTAGTCACCATGGTTAGTTCTGTTTTCTTTGTTTTGTTATAATTTGTATTGAATGAATAAATGAATGAATGAATAAGAATGATGCCTCAGTCCGTTGAGTGCCTGGCAGTCAAGTCATTACACTAAATTCTGTTTATATCTCAATGGTATGAGCGTGCTGTTTAAAAATTATTTTTCTACGGCTAGTTCTAATTATGGATTTAACATAAACACATGTGTCCATATGTCCATAACAGCCGCGTATCTTACTTTTAAACAGTTAAGTGTAACATAATTGTTTTCATCAACACAACTTATAAAAAATTTGAGAAATAACAATTTGTAAGTTATTTCAAACTTTTATTTAAAAAAGGTACATTAAATTTTATATTCAAATAATGTTAAATGCAACATTTTACTTCCTTACGCTGTGTTAAACACTACACTACACTACAATTAAATAAAATTAATAATTTGTATTGAATGAATAAGAATGATGTCTCAGTCCGTTGAGTGCCTGGCAGTCAAGTCATTACACTAAATTCTGTTTATATCTCAATGGTATGAGCGTGCTGTTTAAAAATTGTTTTCCTACGGCTAGTTCTAATTATGGATTTAAATAAACACATGTGTCCATATGTCCATAACAGCCGCGTATCTTACTTTTAAACAGTTAAGTGTAACATAATTGTTTTCATCAACACAACTTACAAAAAATTTGAGAAATAACAATTTGTAAGTTATTTCAAACTTTTATTTAAAAAAGGTACATTAAATTTTATATTCAAATAATGTTAAATGCAACATTTTACTTCCTTACGCTGTGTTAAACACTACACTACACTACAATTAAATAAAATTAATAATTTGTATTGAATGAATAAGAATGATGTCTCAGTCCGTTGAGTGCCTGGCAGTCAAGTCATTACACTAAATTCTATTTATATCTCAATGGTATGAGCGTGCTGTTTAAAAATTGTTTTCCTACGGCTAGTTCTAATTATGGATTTAAATAAACACATGTGTCCATATGTCCATAACAGCCGCGTATCTTACTTTTAAACAGTTAAGTGTAACCTAATTGTTTTCATCAACACAACTTATAAAAAATTTGAGAAATAACAATTTGTAAGATATTTGAAACTTTTATTTAAAAAAGGTACATTAAATTTTATATTCAAATAATGTTAAATGCAACATTTTACTTCCTTACGCTGTGTTAAACACTACACTACACTACAATTAAATAAAATTAATAATTTGTATTGAATGAATAAGAATGATGTCTCAGTCCGTTGAGTGCCTGGCAGTCAAGTCATTACACTAAATTCTGTTTATATCTCAATGGTATGAGCGTGCTGTTTAAAAATTGTTTTCCTACGGCTAGTTCTAATTATGGATTTAAATAAACACATGTGTCCATATGTCCATAACAGCCGCGTATCTTACTTTTAAACAGTTAAGTGTAACATAATTGTTTTCATCAACACAACTTATAAAAAATTTGAGAAATAACAATTTGTAAGATATTTGAAACTTTTATTTAAAAAAGGTACATTAAATTTTATATTCAAATAATGTTAAATGCAACATTTTACTTCCTTACGCTGTGTTAAACACTACACTACACTACAATTAAATAAAATTAATAATTTGTATTGAATGAATAAGAATGATGTCTCAGTCCGTTGAGTGCCTGGCAGTCAAGTCATTACACTAAATTCTGTTTATATCTCAATGGTATGAGCGTGCTGTTTAAAAATTGTTTTCCTACGGCTAGTTCTAATTATGGATTTAAATAAACACATGTGTCCATATGTCCATAACAGCCGCGTATCTTACTTTTAAACAGTTAAGTGTAACATAATTGTTTTCATCAACACAACTTATAAAAAATTTGAGAAATAACAATTTGTAAGATATTTGAAACTTTTATTTAAAAAAGGTACATTAAATTTTATATTCAAATAATGTTAAATGCAACATTTTACTTCCTTACGCTGTGTTAAACACTACACTACACTACAATTAAATAAAATTAATAATTTGTATTGAATGAATAAGAATGATGTCTCAGTCCGTTGAGTGCCTGGCAGTCAAGTCATTACACTAAATTCTGTTTATATCTCAATGGTATGAGCGTGCTGTTTAAAAATTGTTTTCCTACGGCTAGTTCTAATTATGGATTTAAATAAACACATGTGTCCATATGTCCATAACAGCCGCGTATCTTACTTTTAAACAGTTAAGTGTAACATAATTGTTTTCATCAACACAACTTATAAAAAATTTGAGAAATAACAATTTGTAAGTTATTTCAAACTTTTATTTTAAAAAGGTACATTAAATTTTATATTCAAATAATGTTAAATGCAACATTTTACTTCCTTACGCTGTGTTAAACACTACACTACACTACAATTAAATAAAATTAATAATTTGTATTGAATGAATAAGAATGATGTCTCAGTCCGTTGAGTGCCTGGCAGTCAAGTCATTACACTAAATTCTGTTTATATCTCAATGGTATGAGCGTGCTGTTTAAAAATTGTTTTCCTACGGCTAGTTCTAATTATGGATTTAACATAAACACTTGTGTCCATATGTCCATAACCGCCGCGTATCTTACTTTTAAACAGTTGAAGTGTAACATAATTATTTTCGTCAACACAACTTATAAAAAATTAGAGAAATAACAATTTGTAAGGTATTTCAAACTTTTATTTAAAAAAGGTACATTAAATTTTATATTCAAATAATGTTAAATGCAACATTTTACTTCCTTACGCTGTGTTAAACACTATACTACACTACAATTAAATAAAATTTACAAGCCAAACGGCTTCACACTCCCTCCAGGGATTATTCACTCATACCAGGCATACAAAGACACCAAAAGTATGAAGCTCTGTGGGAACCCTTTCCATGTTATCGGGTCCTAAGTGACGTTGTCTGCTGTATTTCCTAGGAACTTTCAGACGGTTCTCGCGGTTGCAAGGAGAACTGCTTTCTGCATAGGTTTATACAGATGCTCATTAAGGCCCAGTCCCTTGATGTTCTGCAGGAGGTTCTTTGGTATCACTCCAGTTGTTGGCAGTATTATGGGAATCGTTTGGACGCTGTTCATTGCCCATTGTCTTCGGATTTGGACCTCCAGATCTCTGTATTTGGCGATCTTCTCGTTGTATTTTGACCTTAGGTTGTTGTTAGGTACAGCAATGTCGATTAGTGTAGTTCGCCTAGAAATTTTATCCATTAGTATAATGTCTGGTCTATTATGAGCTACTGTCTGATCCGTCAGAACCGTTCGGTCCCAATATAACTTGAACTGGTTGTTCTCAAGAATAGGCTCCGGATTGTACTTGTAATAAGGCACCTTTCCTACCTGTAATAAGTTTAACTCCTCTGCTAACTCTTGGTGGAGTATCTTAGCGGCTGATTCGTGTCTTTCCTTATACTCGGTTGCGGCAAACGCTTGGCATCCTCCAGTTATGTGCTTAATTGTCTCCGATGTTCGACAGCCATATCTGCATTGGTCATTTTCTATTGAAAGATCTCTAATGATGAACTTCCGATAATTCTTCGTCGGAATAACCTGGTCTTGGGTAGCTAACAAGAAGCCCTCCGTTTCCGGAAACATCTGTCCTGAAATCAACCAGTAGTTCGACGCTGAGTTGCCGACATTGTCCTGATTGACCCCATTTGGATGCCGTCCATGAAGTGGCTTCCGTAGCCAGGTTTGTAACTTCTCTTGGTCTGTTTGGTGGTGAGAAGCAATGTCTTGTTCCCTCAACTGTAGCGGCGTTGAATCGTCTGCCTTGCATATTGCTCGATGTAGTGTGGAAGAGTCCGCTAACCTGTGGAAATATGAACGTTAGTTTATTATTTGTTGGTCGAGCTGCTTACCAATATCCACCAATCCTCTTCCTCCTTGGTGTCTTGGAAGCATTGTACGTTCAATAGCACTCCGAGGGTGATGTTTTTGTGCTTTTGTTAGGAGTGTCCTTATTTTTCTTTGCAGGTTTTGGATGTCCGTCCTGCTCCACTTTATAACTCCAAAAGAGTAGCTCAGCGCAGAGCAAGCATACGTGTTGAATGCCTTAAACAAATTTCTACTATTTAAATTAGTTCGTAATACCCGCAATTAAATAAATATTATTATGATTATAATTGATTAGGACATATAAATATGAACCGTATAGACCAACGAATAAGGTCCTTCAGAATAAAAACCTTATTTATAGTACATTTGATCTTCAAGCCCCTACAAAATAATAAAAAAAATTATATTAAAGGTTGAATGTGAGATCTGCCAGTATCATTAATGGAGGTCTTCTGACTGGCCTATGGTTTCGATCCCTGGTCGTACACACTTCCTCTGTCACAGGTCAAGTTTCAGGTTTCCTTTCAAACTTAGTTGTCAGGACAGGAAGTCTTACAATAAGAGGCTGAATGTTTAGTGAATTCATACAATAATTGATTGGTGGGCAGCTAGGACGATGGATTTTAGTCATACTACATAGAGCTGCGGTTTCTACCGTTTCAAGGTTTATCAGTGCTGGCTTCCTGCAATTACTGTATGTAGGGGGCATGTATTCCAATTAAAGTCAGTATATTGTTTTGCATATATGAGTTGTTTTTCTTAACTTGCCTTTTTCTTTGTATATTAGACTCCTAAGGTATTTGGCCCTTGGTATACATTTTTGTTTAAAAGTTCTAAAGTGCCAATTTAAGATAATTTTGTAGTCTATATTTACACCTAAATATTTGACTGATGGCTTGGTGCATATTACTTGGTTGTTAAGTTTTATAAAATAAATATAATCCAGGGAAAAAAACAAAGATTTTAATGATAATCAATAACTTCATAATAATAACAACAATTACTGCCCTCGATTCATTGGCATGAGCAGCTCAGAGCTGTTCAGGTGCATGAAACGCTCTCTTTATTCAAGTAGTGCATTATGCCTCGGCGCTTGTCAGATCTGCTTTCCCCTTGCCCCTCAAGCACCAATAAAAATATTTGGTTTATAAAGCCCTAGGAGCTACCAGTTATCATTTTTAGATACTATTTTTGGGTAAAAAACGTTCTATACATGAAATGGAGAGACAAAAAATAAGATTATTTCACAAGCTGTCGTTTTTTTAACGAATTACGAAATATTTATGGCCGAAAATGCCATGACACCAGACAAAATTCAGAACCAACAAATAATAAAATAATATTTTTATCTTTTAATCTTCAATATGTTTTGCTATGCATATTAAAAACACCAATTTCAAAAAATATTAATTTGGAGGTTTTTTACCCTTCAAATTAACACTTTAACCGCTTTATTTAGATTTGCTCGGAGCTAGTCAGGGTTTGATGCACCCGACTTTAAAACTCTTGAATGGAGGGCAGTAAATGACACTATTTTTTTGACTTTTGACGGTTAATTTGACGTGCCAAAAAGTCACTTTCCCCAAAATGGCGCCGAACATACTCCGGACATTTTTCGTCTGGCAGCTCCATTGCAATCTGTCATCCATTTTATTTTAAGAAATCCATGATAGAGAGCGGTAGCCGCTCGTGACTAGACAGGTAGTACCAACAAAAGGATTTAAATATATTATTAGAAAATATATAAAACAATTCCGGTAACAAGAGTTTGACTGTGTTTTATGTTTATCTTACCACTTTCAGTATAACTACATATATGAACAGGAAGATCCAATTTCGTCACCTCTATGCAACACCCACATAAAACAGTTTATATAGGGTGTACAGCGCCTCGTAATAAAAAAAAATCCATGATATTTCCGGGTTTTACAGATGGATTTTGGAATTTTTCCAGATTTTTATAGAATATGGTAAAACAAGAACTCAAACAACGTTAATAAATTTTTTCTTTCAACTTTAATCAATTATATTTTTTCATACCAAACAATCTTTAATTCGTTTATAAACTTAAATTTGAACTATGAGATAAAATCGTTATTCAAATTTAGTAATTGCTGTTCAGTTTCTGATTTTTTTTTCATTGCCTTCATCCATAAGTTTCTTTCTCTTCAACTTTAACTGGTTGCTGCTTTTCTTTTTTGCCCATTGTGGATACTTGCCTCCTTTCGCTCTTCTTGTTTTACTCTTTAACGTCAGCTTTATGCTGAATATGAACCATTTTTATATTCATATGTGTGTTTTTATCAACATGAAACTCATCCACGCTGCGGTTCATCTCATTTAATGCATCACATATATGTTGAGCTATTGAAGATTTCTCTTAATGATTTTCAACAATACATTCTTTATTAACAGAAATCCCACGCTCAAGAGATACATTTCCATGTGACGAGATCATATTAGTTTTTGTCAAACTAAATAATCTCTTATGGTTTTCTATAGCAAACATTTCAACCCTACTTTTTTGAACGATTGAACTCCTTAGTTGCTTCTAAGCTCATGATTTTTCTAAACTACCTTTCAATTAAATCGGCCTTACTAGCTTGTAAAAGATTATTTCCCACTAAATTGTCCAGGATTTATTGAAAGACGTGATTCGGCTATTTGAGTTTACAAGTCTATCGCCGTTGCAAGACAACTGATGTAAGAAAAACTGTTTTAGTTGTCATCTATCGGTTTGCAGAATACATGGTTGAGTTTTACCATGCACCAATTTTACCATACTTTATATATTGGTACGTAAACGTTATTTATTATAGAGGTTGAAGCCAGCAGCAAAAAATCCTGATAATCCTAGGTTTGCATGGTAATTCCAGGTTTTCCATATTTTCTATAATTCTGGACATCCTGTTACATCTTTCCTCACACCCAACTATTTTTATATCAATTTTTATTAAATTTACGACATCTAGAGATTTCCCCACTTCTGTTTTATGTTTCAATTTTTAAATCCGACAATGTCCGTCCGGATTCTTTTACTCGAACTCTTCCCTTTAAAGAGAGCACACCAAAAGAATTCTTAAAAAAAGTTTGCTTGTAGTCATAGCGGCGAATAAAACGACTTTTAGTAACAAAACATGAACTCACACTAATGTAGAAAAATAAGAAATATCTGGATAAATACGTAATAAATAACCAAAACTAAGTTTAAATAAAATAAACACAAACGTCGAAATAAGAGTCTAATGTCACTTCTCAGCCGGTAACAGTGTGTTCTTTATTCGATTTATTTAATATAATTCGAGTTATTTAGCACCTAACACAAAGTTCCGTCTTGCTCGCTCTATGTAAGCCTTGTTTGTTCTCTGTCTTTCCACTGTACCGTATCAATAAAGGTCATAATCTTATGTTACCTATTAAAGAAAATCCGCACGTTTTAAGCTGTTGCTGTGTTGTCAAACGTCCAAATTACTTATATGGAGAAGGAAAATATATTCGCCAAAGATTAGGGATATAATTTTATAAAATGTTTTTAGAAAAAATTAAATAGTGCCATGGCGCTGTGGAGTAATGGAAGGTAAAATACTGAATAGATTAAAAATTCTCCTATCTTGTTAAATCTTTATCCATCAAAGAAGCGTTTATTTTTCAAAAATGTTTAAAAGTGCCACATTACCTTAATTTTGATCCAGTATTATAATTATAGCCGTATATTTAAACCGGCATTAGAAACGTGTAACTTACAAAGTGAAGTTTGGTCGGAAAACAATCCATATAGTTGTGTAATACGTAAAAAATTTAATTTAGCTGAAAACATCTGATTAATAGTTTATTTTAATCAATCCGTTTTCGAGAAACTTGCTATGTATAATTTAACTGTCAGGTACTTTAATTGTTGACATTAATTTTCTGGCTTACGGCCCATTTCCTACCTTATATTATGGTTTTCAAGCAACGTGAATTTGGATACGCTGTGAAATGAATATTTCTGGCAAACTGATTTATTTAATGACAAAAAATATAATAACTTTTTTATTCTGAGAAAAGGAATAAATATGTTCTGGTAGTAAGAAAAAATAAGACGTCATATATACCTGGAAATTGACAAAAAAATTAACCGACTATATTGTATGTAAATGTAACTACCATGCTCTAAAATTAGCTCATCAATTTAAAAAAAATTGTATGTCGCTAAGCGTCATCCGTATTAATGGGTCACTTTGTTAAAGTAAAGTAATATTTAATACACCTTATTAAATATAACTACGAGAATTAAATTACCCAAAATCTGAGGTTAACCCAAGCTCGACGTGGTTGGTTGTTGACTGGAGAACCGTTTGAGAAGACCACGTGCTGTATGTGTGTGTGTGATGTTCTACGTTCTATATATATATATATATATATATATATATATATATATATATATATATATATATATATATATATATATATATATGTTGAAGAAGTACCGATGTTGTCTGTTTGTTTCTTATACTGAGTTTATGTTCTTCTAGTCTCGCTGATATTCTTCTGTTAGTCTGGCCTATGTATGTTTTATTACAGGTGCCACATGCGATTTTATAAACTCCCTGATTTTCTAGATTGACGTCTTTTGGATTTCTTAAAGAAGAGTCTATTGTTTTGTGTAAACACCAGCACGAAACAGGACACAAAATAGATTTTAACACCTACCAGCAAGTCTGTAATATAGAACACTACAAAGCAAGATTGATTCGTGAATCCATCGAAATTGAAAAGAACGGCACTCTGAATAAGAGAGACGATGCACTTAATCTTCATTCTACTTGGAAAATTCTCTTTAAACGGGACCATTGTACCGACACGCATGCCACGCATAAAATGACACCAACGGCGGCGCTCGAGAGGGAGGCGGAGCCAACGCCAACCAACGGTTACTATCTGCGACCACGTATAAAGCACGCTGCACCTTGAATTTATTTCAGTTGATCTACAACAAAATACCAAATGAGATTTTGGTGAAACGTTTACAAACCTCTACGAACGAACGGATGTATTCCCCGATTAATACTGAATCACATGTTCCCATCCGTGAAACACTACGCAATAATATATATATATATATATATATATATATATATATATATATATATATATATATATATATATATATATATATATATATATATATATATATATATATATATATATATATTCCGTGGGTAAAACCCAAAATGGCAAGGTCAAAAACAGAAAAGAAAATATTATATTTCATAGAATTATAAATATCCATGTTTATGTTATATTTTTTAAGAATCTTAAAAATTTATCATTTAAATTTCCCGCTCTTAGGCTGTAACTAACATACAGTAGCGTGCAGATGTACTTCGATAAATTTTAAAACTAACTAAAAATAAATAGTAAAAATACTTGAATCAACAATATTATTTAAGAAATCTTTTTTTACAGGTAGAAAGATTTTAATAATGAATTGTTTGACATTTGAGTAAAATATACAAAAATTATAATAGCGAAGGATCAAAAGTATTTTGACGTTAAGATAATTTTTCTGTCAGTATTAATATTTTGTTGAATATCCATTAGCCTTGCTGACAGCTTCACAGCGCGCGGGCTTTTGTAAACGATTCAAAGAGATTTGTTTTTAAAGCTTCCTTATTGGAATAATTTCGGCATCTTACTCGATGATCCAACTCCCACAAATGCTCTATACGGTTTAAGTCGGCACTTTAACTTGGCTGCTCTAGAACTTTGACCTTTTCACATTTACGTGCTTGGATTTGTGCTTTGGATCATTATCATGTTGAAAAAATCATCCTGGTGGCATATCACCGTACAAAAATCAATCCATATTCTCTTCACCGTGAATTAACGGCCCCATTCCATGATGAGAAAAACATCTCCAAACCATCACATTATAGTTGCCACTTTTGACGGTGGGTACCGAACATCATATTTTTTGTTTCTAAAACGTCGAACATACATTATTTCGTCAGTTGACACTAAATTACACTTGTTTTCATCACTCTATAGTTGTAGACCATTCCGAGCTCATATATGATCTGTGCTGCTTTGCGACCGCAAATCGTAACTTTCCGTTCTTTGCAGCTATGACAGGCTTTTTGGTTGGTCGTCGTCTATGTAATCCAAAGCCTTTTAGCCGACGTTTTATGGTTGAAACGTGAAAATTTGCGTTATAATTTTCTTGCAATTCATTTTTAATTGCCACAGCAAACTTACGGACAGCCACTTCTAGCTTTATTTTCCACAGCATGACGTTTATTATAAACTTTATTCTCAGCACTAACAAGCTGCCGAGACACTTTAAAATTCTGACCGGTTTCTCTTTGTTGGTTTTCTTCTTTTAAGGCAATTATAACAGCTTTTTAAAAGTCACTTCAATATTCTTTATGCTTACGCATGTTAAGTAAACATCAGTGTAACGATAAAACACAAAACTCACGTTTTGATGCAGCTGTGTCTTTGACTAGTCGTCATTGGATGATTTGTCAAAATACTTATGAACCATCAGTGCTGTATATACTGTTGTAAACGAGACCGCACCCGTGTAGAAGCGATCGGTTCGTCACAATCTAATTTTAGACCCTAAAAGAGGTGTTTCGTCCTAGCTACCGACGAAGGACTCATCAGTGGGTCCGTCGAAGCTTTCCCCAGGCACCTTTGGTACACTTTCCACATCTGCATACTCATATTTAAACCTTTCTGCGTTGGAACCTATAAACTAGATTCTGAGTGTGCCGTCATCTGCGACATCACCCCGCCAAGGCAAATACTTTGTATGCAGACGAGATCGTTAGATCTCGCATGTATAGAAAGTGTTTCCTGATGAAACTGCAGATGCGGACGCTTTTAGGGTCTTACAAGCCCATTACTATAACCCAGCAATCCAGGCAACCCTTGCTGCCTTAGGTCCTATCACGGTCGCCATGTTGTAAACGAGACCGCCCCCCGTGTCGAAGCGATCGGTTCGTCACAATCTAATTTTAGACCCTAAAGAGGTGTTTCATCCTAGCTACCGACGGTGGATTCATCAGTGGGTCCGTCAGCAGGGCTTTCAATTTGCCAGTAATTCCTGGCATTAGCTGTGCCAGGAATAGATGTCTTGTACTCAGAAATTGATAAAATATTAAGGCTAAATGTACATACAATTGATAAGATGCCCCATCTTTAAAATAAATCTCTCTACTCTATTTTTGCTTCTCATATGTAGTTATTTTTTTCTTTATTTTATGGTTTTGCAGTCTAAAATTTAAAGGATGGACAATCTTCATCTGTCTTTTTCTAATATTCAATTTAATTGAGCAATATCAGCTTTTTCTTTTCACACGCATTTTGCCAGGAATTGCCAGGAATAAATATATAACTTGCAAGTATTTTTCTGTGGAACATTTGACAGCACTGTCCGTCGGAGCTTTCCCCAGACACCTTTGATTCACTTTCTTTTTTTTTTTTTTTTTTTTTGTGGAGGGGAAATCTTACATAGACACCCGCACGAAGTGTACGGGTAGTGCCGGATTCCTACCGGCTAAAACCCCCCCTGGACTGAGGGTCCCCACGTTCTTCTTCTGTTTCCTATAGTGAAGCTATAGTCTATAGAAGGGCACTGTGAGCGTCCCATTGGTTTCCGGGCCTTGGCCTTATAAACCTCCGGTCTTCACTCATTGGTGTTTCCGCTCCAGGAGCCGGTGCTCCTATTGCTTCACACTGCCTTGCATTTCGCTTACAATGCAAGGTTGGTCTCTTTACGCCATTCACACTCGTTCATTCGTCTCACTCATCCCTGTAAAAAATGAATACTACAGCCCTTGAGGGATTTTCCTCTGGGCTCTGTTACTTTTACCTTTCCGACGATCTTCTCTCTTCTTTCTTCGCTCGCTGTTTTTCCTGGTCTTCTGGTCCTTTTTCCCTGGAGTCATCTGCTTTCTTCGCCTAGATTTGGAGTCTAGGCAGATTCACTTTCTACATCTGCATACTCATATTTAAACCTTTCGGCGTCGGAACGTATAAACCAGATTCTGAGTGTCCCGCCATCTGCGACAATACCTCTAAAGTAAACGCACAAGTTGAAACTCAATCTCTTTGAATAATCTCCGTCGTCGATAGTTAAGATAATGAAAAATTTTGTCGTGTCAAAATACTTATGAGCGCTACTGTAAGTATTCCGGGTTTGTAAGGCAAGAAACTAAAAAACAGTCCTGTTACTTCGGCACGAGCTCGGGCGACTGGCCTAGAAAGGCGGACAAACGACAAGAATTTTATTTATTTTTAATCACAGATCAAAATGACATGTAATTTTATTTAATAACGTACCTTGAGAGCCATTTAATTGTGATTTCCTCGAATTTTGCTTCTTTCCACCATGCCTGGAAGAAGTTTAGCGTTAACACTTACTAAAATGTACGTTTTCTTTTACCTACAATTTCTTCTATACAGGGTGTTAAGTAAGTATGTGTCAAACTCTCGGCAGTGTGTAGAAAAGGCGTCATAATAAACCTAAAATTTGATATAATTCTTCCCAAAGTGCTCCGTAACGAAGCTATAGATAATGAGTATGTATCTTTTTGGCTATAACTTTTGAACAGTCCTAGATATTTTAATGACATTTTACATGTTACATAACCGATAAAGACTCACAAATCTAGTTCATAAATAACCCTTGGCATTACCAAGAAAGTCAGGAACAGACTCGCCAGTAAACTCGTAGGCCTAAAATTTTGACAAGTGTCAGTTTCCAAATTTTTTAGATACCTTAGACAATTATCTAAGAAAAAAGAATGAAATTGCTGATAATATATTTAGACATTAATTATTACAAACAATTTTCTTAGTAATATCTGTCAGTTCTTTTACACTTTTAACCAAGTTTCTGACCCTACTCCGTATATGGCAAGATTGTTCAAAAATGTATTTATATGTATGTTTTGGTGTCCTGATATGCAATGGCTTTGTTTTTTTTTTTTTTATAAAGTCTAATAAACAATTTTCCCATTTGGTGCAACAATTCTGCCAGTCATTGTATACTAATTAATTAATTATTAAGATATTAATGAAGCATTATATAATTTTGTACTAATCTTTTTTTAATTTTAATTTACAGAAGTAGAAGTAGATAAAAACCGGACGTGGTGTCCCCGAGCCGGCTGCGAGACCGTTTGTAAACTGTGCCCCACGCAACCGTGTTCCCCACAAAGTGTTTCTTGTCCTACTTGTTCGACTGATTTTTGCAGTAACTGCAAACTGGAATGGCATGAAGGTAAAAATTCAATACCGTTATTTTTTTATTATTTAATTAAACAGTTAAATAAATTTTTACTCTTTTGGTTTGTTATTGACTTTGTGTATTATTCTTATTGTTGTTAGTCTGTTAACCTTTAAGGGGTTATACGCAGTCAGGAGGCCGAAAAAAAAAGCGCTTTTTCAAGAATTTTTTATGAAAAGAAATTTTAATTTATTAACGTAAAAAATGTATATACATATTGTGATAACTTTTAACTTTATTTGATTTTTTTATTTGTAAAAATAATAATCTTTAAAGCTGCTATAGCCGATTTGCGGGAGCTCCTCTAAAAAAAGGTATCTTATGGTAAACACGATATCTTTTTTCTGGATCATCTGAAATGAAAAAGAAAATAATTTCGTTAATATAAGATATTATCCGGTGATTAATGGAAGGAATAAGCAAAATATTAATTTTTAACAAAATGGCGGCTTTAAAAAAATCTATTTCCAATAAAAATTTTGGCTTTAAATTTGGTAATAATATACAAAGCCTATGTAAACATTTTAGACTGATCGGTTCGGCCGATTCCGAGAAATCTTGCTCCCCCTCTTTACAACACATTTTTGTAAAAAAATACGTTCAAAGTTTCAAAAGCACATTATACATGGTAACTTTTTTTCACATTACACCGAGTCGTCTATTCCAGGACCATATAATAAACCCTGCGTTTCTTCGGCAGTTTCTAATAATTCAATTATATAAGAGAAACTTGGTCCTCAACCAATTGAAAAAATCTTATACCCTAAGGACAAACATACTCTTCTAACACATTTTAGAGACAAAGCACTATCTCAGGTTACAAGAATATCAGTAAAGGGTGGAAGCTGTTGTAAAACGAAACAGCCCCTCGTGTCGAAGCGATCGGTTCGTCACAATCTAATTTTTTGACCCTAAAAGAGGTGTTTCATCCTAGCTAACGACGGTGGACTCATCAGTGGGTCCGTTGGAGCTTTCTCCAGACACCTGTGGTACACTTTCTACATCTACATACTTGTATTTAAACCTTTCTGCGTCGGAACCTATAAACCAGATTCTGAGTGTGCCACCATCTGCGACAACACCTTTGGTACACTTTCTACATCTACATACTCGTATTTAAACCTTTCTGCGTCGGAACCTATAAACCAGATTCTGAGTGTGCCGCCATCTGCGACCAAACCTTTCTCATGGTGGTGCACCGCCATCTGTAGACTGGTCTCGAACTTGTTGGTTCTCGTGAGACAGAATAGGCTAGGAGAAATAAATCTGTTAAGCAGCTTATATTAGACAAAATATGAAATCTAAAACAACCAGCGCGATCTACCAGCATTCCATGCAATCTGAATGTAGAGATCTGTATATGTACAATATTCCAATAGTGAATATAATATATTTGCAGTTGGATGTATAAAATATAATTATATAAGTGAAACTTGGTTCTCAACCATCTGAAAAAACCTTATACTATAAGTTATATTTTATACACCCAACTGCAAGTATATTGTATCCATTATTGGTGTAATAATTCGATTTGGTATTGTCTTCGTACAATTTTTTCCTCTCGTGTGCTCTCATGCGCTGTTCGCTCCGACATGTATAAATGCGCATTGGGCCCAAGTGAAAGTCCTGTTGCACTCATATAATACAAAAGTAATGTTGTATCTTCACTGAATAGGCAAGTAACGATGTTTGCAGCCATTTCCGCAATTTTTGATCCACACGGAACGATTTTGCGAGTGTTTTCCATATGAATTGGTTGTAGCTTTCGTTGTTGTACTGCGTAAAACTACTGATACATCTTTCTCGTAATTTTTCATTGCTGAGATCTGTATAGATCGGATGCACAGCCTTAGCAGCATCCAATGATAATTGCTGATAATCATGTTTAAATGCAGATAATTAATTTGCAGCTACAGCCAACAGAACTATGACTCCGGTCCGATCAGGCACTTCTCGTGTTGAGGATTTTCTTCTGTTAAACAATAAAGATAATATGTAGCCCATACTGTATTAAGCATATTCTCTACGAAATCACAATTTCTTCTAATTGCTAAGCCATAGTAAACTATCAGTTTATCAATCGTTTTACCAGTAAGCTTGCCTTTTTCACCAATATTTTTTTTGTCTTTTTTCCACTTTTTTCAACGGTTTCATTTTTTTTCACACACTCTTAAAGTTAATGGTGGATTCAAAGAAAGACGGTGGGAGCGATCGCCGCCCTCAAGAGCTTTGAATTCAGGAAAATAGACCCGACTCTGCCTCTTACACTAGGGATATGAATGCAGTTGGCATCCCCCCCCCCCCCCGTCGGCAACTCGCGTTGGCTTGTGATCGCTCCCCTCCTCCCAAGAGCTTTGAATTCAGGAAAATAGACTCGACACTGCCTCTTACCTAGGGATTGTGAATGATGCTGGCATCTCCTCTCTCTCCATCGACAACTCACTTTCGCTTCCGATCGCCCCCCCCCCTCACCAAGAGCTTCAAATCCAGCACTGCTGGCGTCTCTCACTTCCGTCGACAATTTGCTTCTACTTGCCATACTGTATTTTTGTAATATCACCCCCCCCCCCTCCAAAGAAAGAGACTGGATCCGCCACTGCTTGAAGTCGCGAGCCCATCTTCTTCTGTACGTGCCCAATACATTCTTTCTTGATAGTTTCTCTATTACCGTAACATGCAGCTTTTAAAATCTCCGAATACGTTTTGAAGTCACCGTCTCCTATGTAATTTTTGTACTGCACTCCGAATATTTCTATTGGACGCTTGAACATTTCGATTACTGTTTCGATTTCCACTTTTTCAGAAGAACCTGTATGATTTGCACAGCAGTTATCTTGATAATTTTCATACCAAATCTGCGGTATTCATTTTGTTACTCCAAATTTTGTTATATCAACAATTTTTTCGAAATAATATCCAATCAGTAATGCCACGCCGTATAAGGAAGTATATCTGTGCTTTTCCATGTTCCATCGCCTGTCAATTCTGTAAAATTTGCATCGCCTTGGTGTTCAGACTTCAAATTTTTCTCTTCAATACAAGCTTGTTGGAAAAATTTCTGGGTGGCTGTTTGTACACAATATTACTTATAATCATATCATAAATATTCTGCATTATAAAAGCCGGCATGTCCATTGATTTACAGAATTTTGTTGCGCCTTTCAATCTTAATCCGAGAACTCTCACGACAAATAAAAAGTCTCTATTTATCGCATAAGAATGCCCAACAAAAAAGAACAGAATTTATGGTTCGAGCTGCATAATTATCACACAACAAAAAAATCCAAACCAAGTTCTCATTCAGAAGCAGTTTAAAAGTCCACCTTTCCTTCACAGATTTTGCTCTTCACATATTCAGAAAATGGTTGTAAATACTGTAATAAAGTTCAAAATTTGATAAACGACAGACAATTCACGCGGAACAAATATCTCTTTTTGCGATTTTAATTTTTTCGCAAGGCACTTTCCTCCGTCTCAAGTGGTTTTCTTTTCTCTGGTCTCGACGTCTGCATTTTGGAAGATTTTCTCTACTACACACAACAGAAAGTGTAAACGAGCACACGACTTCACTGCTTGGCTTAGCCGTTTAGACCGACTACTCGCCAGTATTTGCAAGTTTGGGAATAAAAATCGGTTGAATTTAATTCGCAGATATATAAAATATACTACACTGTCCCTCAATGTATCTGAAAACAATAGAAGGATACACAAAAGGAGCAGCGTTCTAGATATGCAGCTGCTCGGCGCCTATTCCGCCTACATCAAACGCCCCAAGGCAAATATGCGTGTAACTTCGAATTGACATGAAATTTTCTGTTTATATTATACTTGAATATATGTATATTACGACAATGAAATAAGAAAACTATTTTTCGAAAATCCAAATCTCTTGGACCAGTCCTAAGCTTGGATAAAGTGTGAAGGGAAGCTACGACAAGCCTCCGTATCTCAGAAACGGCTGCTCGGCGCGACACCTACTGGTTATAACTTTTTTGGATAAAATATGTCCTTGAATAAGAATATTTAATTAAAAATTTAATATACTTAGACATAAAAAAGTTATCAAGCTTTAAATATAGACGAAATGCTGTTGGTGGCGCCCTCTGCATTGTACATCGAAACTGTAATTAGATCTTGATTTCTCATACTAAGAAACCCCAAAGTATCAAATTTAGTGCCAATCAAGCTATTATTAAGATAAATATTTACAAAAATTTTTTAAAAAATTTGACCTTTGACATCCTATATCTCGGAAACTATCAACTTTTGGACTAAAATAAATCCTCATATGTCAAGCAGCCATCAGTGCGCTGAGCTCTCAAGTAATCAGCTCCAAGATGGTCTGGGAATGCCTAGAAGAATTGAATGTATTGAGTAAAAACAATAAAGACACCCTCATGTGGGTTACTGGACACACCGGGGTTGAGGGGAATGAAATAGTAGACAGGGTCGCGAAAAGGGGCTAAGACACCATTTCTGGGGCCAGAGCCTTCCTGTGGAATCAGTAGAAGTGTAATGCTGGAAGAACTAAAAATAGAAGAAAGTAGGAGGTGTAATTATTCGACGGAGCTGCAAGGATTGAGATTAGCGAAGATACTTCTGGGGAACTACGACCAGAAGAGGTTCAAGAAATGCATAAGCCTAAGTACAAACCAACTCAGAGTTCTGACAGGGATCCTGACGGGGCATTACCACCTGAAGGGACAACTGAAGAAACTCGGATTGGTAGAAGGAGAAGAGTGCAGATTCTGCGGGGAGAACGAAACCTCTGTTCATATCTTTTTAGAAAACCCTAAGATGCATTTCTTTGGAACACACCAAATAAAAGAGGGTAGCTATCCACCTTCAAGCCGTCCAATATAAGGTTCCTAAGGTAAATAGGACCTGCTTTAGTCGGTAAGGTATCTCTTACTACTTGACAGCAGTAGGGGGCCACCATAGATCTATCAGATCACAGTGTACAGACCCCAGTTCTACACACGCACATACAAATCCTCATATAGCGTTTTGTACAAATCTTTTAGAGACGCCCTATATATTACAAACTATACTATAGTATATACAAGTGGTATAAAAATATTAATTCCACTTTGCAGCAATATCAATATAAAAGTAACTAATTTTGTCACACATTTTCTCAGATAAAACCCTTTTTCTCTCGAAATGTATTAAACTATTTCTATAACATTCTCTATACTTGTTATCATCAATCAAATAATTTTTAAAAATGAATTTTTTAGGGAAAACTTGCGAAGAACACGGAAAAGCGGTACCCGACGTGGGAATACCTTTCGACTCTGACCTAATTAAGTGTTGCCCGATGTGTGGGGTTCCCATAGAGAAGGACGAAGGATGCGCTCAGATGATGTGTAAACGTTGTAAACATGTTTTTTGTTGGTACTGTCTAGCTAGCTTAGATGTAAGTACTACTGTAATGTATTTCATAAATTCAGTAAATTTATATTATATCTTTAACCAGTTAAAATCATCTACACAATAAATAAATAAATGCGTTTCTTTCCAGGACGACTTTTTACTTCGCCACTACGACAAAGGACCATGCAAGAACAAATTGGGCCACTCTCGAGCCTCGGTTATTTGGCACCGGACTCAAGTGATCGGCATCTTTGCCGGATTTGGCATTCTCCTCTTAGTCGCTTCTCCGTTACTACTGTTAGCCGCACCCTGTATAGTTTGTTGTAAGTGTCGGATATGTAACGCGGGAACTACAAAGTTGGGAAACGACGAAGAGATACAGGACGATACGTGATAAAAAGTTCCGTTTTAAGAGGTGGTTGTTAGCTGGAAGCCCGGGAGATGTTTACGATCGGTGTAACATTAAGAAGAAAATACAAAATTTGAAAAAAACGCTAACCTGTTTCTTGACTATTAATAGACAAAATAAGTTTATTTTGGGATACGAATTGTTTTTTAAAACTCACATAATGTGTTTTTAAAAATAGTCTTAAAAAGCAGGTTTTTGGCATTTCTGGTAAAATATTGCCATCGAATACCGAGGATTTTGAATAAATTAATTTCGGTAAATATCTGGTCGTGAGCTAAACGTTTGCAGCAAATTGCATGGTAAACAAATTCAAGGTTTTATAGGGAGTTTGTTAAAAATATGGTATCTGATACCATAAAGAATAATCTAAAATAATTTGTTAAAACTACAAATGCTTTTTAACATATGGTCTGTCTCACAAGGGCGCGCCGGCGATATTGCGTGAGTAGTACGTAACAGTACTTGATAAGTGATCTAACACGCTATAGCTAACTCGTGTCAGTATAATCATTATAAGAGGAAAGCCATAGACAATGAATATAACAGACTGTAAGTCCCCAAATCTGCGACATGGGATATTTGGAACTCATTTTTCCGAAAATTAAATATCTCCACTTGGTTATCCCAATGAGATAATTAAAAAAAAATAAAGGTTATGTAATTGCAGATTTGAGAAAAATGTTATAAAATCCCAAAACTTTCGTTTGACCTTGAAAACTACATTCAAACTTTTCTCTATGTTGAGTCTTCCTTTTATTTATTTTTGCCACAGAGTGCAGTAATAAACTGAAGAGAATCGATAGAGATTACTCCGCGATCATCCAAGTCATTTGTGAGATAAATACAACAAAATTTCTTACCTTTTTCAACAATATTTTATATTATTAATTATACTTTTATTGATAGATTGAGACATATATATATATATATATATATATATATATATATATATATATATATATATATATATATATATATCTCAGAGAGCAAAATATGCAAAAATCTAAATCACACATTAGTGACGTTTAGTGCAGAATTCAAATATGAACTTCAAAAGTGCAACCTAACCTCAAAATTTCCAAATGGTGTGCTTAATCTTCAGTGTACAAAGTGTTCTTAGAAAGCAATTTTAACCATCTTAAAATATGTGTTTTAGATACTAAAATACATGTCTCGAACAAATTTAATCATGTGCTTAGACTTACAAGTGATAAAATATTAGTAAAATAATAATTTATTAAAGGATAAAGAGTTTTTAGCTAATGTTATAGGTTAGAAGCTTAAGCCCACGATCAAACTTGTTTGAAATATGTATTTTAATATTCCAAAACGTATATTTCATCTCTACGAACACTTTCTAAATTGAAGATTTAGCAATATAATTGTAAATTTTGAGGTTAGGTTGTACTTTTGAATTTTTTGAAGTGCATATTTCGATTCTACACGAAAGTATAATTACCAATATAGAATATTAATTAAGAAGGTCGTTGTTTTTATATATGTATTTTTTCAAAAATCGTCGTCAAATTTGAACGTAGTTTTCAAGGTCAAATGAATGTCGCTGGAATTTTTTAACATTTTCCATAAATCTATAATTGCATAGCCTTTAATTATAAAAAAACCGTATTAATTTTTTTTTAATGGACGGAGCACGTGATTGTATGCTCCGCCCATTATCGCATTGTAGCAGCAGCGGGCATTAAACACACACAATATATTATATCCTATGTCTATGAAGAAAACTATTTTAATGGAAATCATTTCTGTTAATTATAAAAACGCAAAAATGATTTGGAAAGTTTTCATAATTCTCAGATCCAAATATCCTTGAAAATGTGAACTACTGATTTGATATATATATATATATATATATATATATATATATATATATATATATATATATATATATATATATATATATATATATAGCAAAATGCAACTACAAAAACACTTTGGCCCTCACCATAGACCACGAGTCCCAGTATACCGACTTATGTTTGATGTGAGAGAAACGCAAACATTTCAGGATATCGTCTTCCTGTCTCGGAAGGAGCGGGGCTCAGTGTCGCGCACACATTTCAAAGATCCCTTGCGTGAACGTTCACTAAACCCGGGGGATAATTATCGATACTTCAAAGTATCAATACACAAAGAAATATTATGTTGTTCCCTTATAATCAGATCGAATTCTACGACTTTAAATTATATTAATCAAGCGGTCCGGAACTAAATTTTTCGAACATCCAACGTACCAAAATTTTTATTGTCCTAAATTGGACTAAAGCTGCACAGATCTAAGGACCGCACCAATTTGCAGTACCAACCGAAAATGCTTTTAATTTGCAGCTAACCTTTATTATTCTGTGATATGCAGTCCATATCCTGTATTTACGGGAATCACTTATAGGACTTTTAGCGATTTTAGTTTATTGTTATTATTTTAACAATACCTCTTACGAAAAGTATTGTTTGGAAATGTTTTATTCAATCCAAACGGGAAACGCATTTAAACTGTGTTGTTTACGGGTAAAATCCAATTTGTTGTCATGTTTACAGATACAATATTGCAAAACAATACTAGAATAAAAATATGACCGATACTGAATGTATTGATATTTAAAATATATATACCAATATATCAGTCATTGTTTATTCGATACGTGTTGATACAAGATATCGATAGACTCTAAGCCCCACCCATTTAGAGAGAGGAAGACTATATCCTTAAGTATATGCATCTCTCTCTCTCTCTCTCGCACAAACGCAAGTAGCTGAATTGTAACCTCTTATTAGTATACCATACAGTTTTCTAATTATGCAAGAGCTAGCTTATTTTCGAAAAAAAATTACCAACCGGCTCTTGT
This sequence comes from Diaprepes abbreviatus, assembly GCA_034092305.1. Taxonomy (NCBI): domain Eukaryota; kingdom Metazoa; phylum Arthropoda; class Insecta; order Coleoptera; family Curculionidae; genus Diaprepes; species Diaprepes abbreviatus. The sequence continues at coordinate 891,500 of JASJET010000072.1, read as the reverse complement.
GAGACAGATTGTTGTGTAACGCCAAGTTGGAAATCAAAAAATTATTCAGAAAACTCCAATAACATCCTAGAACTTCACGCCATCTACCTCTAAAATTAGAAACTTTTATTTGTGAATTTTAATCATAAATAAAAACTAGATTATTTGGTTATGTAGTGGTGCACCCTAGGGTCGCTTCTTTTAGTGCTGTGCGGAAGTACATATAAAATTTATTTTTACATGTTGTGATTTGACGAAAATAAACTATTTTATTATGTTTTAGTGTAAGGTTTTTTTTTAAAATCAAGATATCCTCGATTTTATGCAGACCAGACAATATTACGTCGAACTCAAGAATATATTTTTAATTATAATAATGCATCGAAGTATGTATTTAGGACAGGGTTAAACATGTGTACAAATGGTATTGTGTCCCTAACCTATTTTGGGACGTCAAACTAACAAAGGTAATTAAGAGACCTGCAAAGTCGAAATTGCCGACATCTACGCCGTTTGAATTAACAATCTATATGTATACAATCGCTGTTATAATAAACTAATACTCGTTTTCGGTAGACGACGGATGGTATATGATAATAATCAGACCATGATCCGTTTTTATCTGGTTTAGTGTCACATGACTTTAGTGGTATTTATTGTACTATATCACGTGATTATTCGTAGAACGATTGTTAGAATCAATAATAGAATGTTTTTTCCAATCTTCATTTTGATGATTTTGTTGCTATGGCAATTCGCCCGTTCCTCCCACGCCGGTGCTTAGTTAGAATCAAAGCGACCCTTCTGAATAAATTACACAGACTCGGGTTTGTGGACCTAACTGTGAGAACTCTCGAATAGTGAAATCCGTACTTCTGAAAAAACTCTATTTTTGCCGTGCATAATAATTTTAATTATTGGCCACAATAATGTTTCTTAAAATGATGAAATTTTAAGTTTAATCATTTCAATGTATATCCTGTCAAATGCAGAGATGAGCGCCCATCACAAGTACATATCCTTCCCTTTCACCATACCAAGGTCCGATGTGTGAGGCGAAGTTCACCCCTCTCTTTATAGAGCACCCGACAACGCACAATATTCCCTGAATACGTATTAGGACTCTCTCTATAACGAGCATTCCTCCTTACACCTCACAGATAGCTTGGAGCCCCATTTTCTTACTTTTCGCGAGAACGCATTCACGTACGTCTTGTCACTTTGCCAACGGAGCTGAAATAGAATGACTAGTTTCGGGCTTGGCACCTTTTGAAACTAAGTGGATAATTGTTTTGTTACAAAGCATTTTGCTTGCTCATCACACGCCCGATGCTTAGTTAGAGCCAGAGCCACCCTTCTGAATAAATTACACAGACTCCGGTTTGTGGACATAAAAGTGGGCATTCTTGGGTTGTCAGGTATGTATCCCGAAAAATTCCCGATTTTTTCCAAATCATTGTCACGTTTGTGACTAGCACTGTTCAATGCATGAAAACTGCCGGATACATAGTTAACCACCATTCACTTTCACTACACAATGGACTAATTTGTGGGGCGACAATCACCTCGCTTTTTTTAGAGCACGTAACCAGGCATACTCCCTCTCATATTCACTTTAGAACTCCCGCAACGAGCGTTCCCTCTTACACCGTACATTCAGCTCGGATTCCCGCCTTCGTCCCAAAAGGGTGAACTACGTTTTTTTCCTACTTTTTGCAAGACCATGTCTGCACACGTGTTGTCTGTTCCACAACCAAAACAAAAATAAAATAAAATGGTTAATCTGTGCAAATACCGTCTTATTGAGGCGTTTTTTAATTACGAGTTTGTACAGCCGCTACGATTGAGGCAATTTAGCCAGCTTCTCGTTTTCCCGTCCTGCGCTCAGACCTTCTTTGTCCAGGACGCATCGAGGTTTATACGTTTCATAATAAAAAAACCCAGAGGTATACTTCATCTACGAAGACCTAAATACTTCCATCATCCAACCAGGATTTTTGGACACGTGTGGCCTACTATAACAAAAAAGTTACTTGTCATATATGTGACCGACATTTATATATTTCAGACCGAGTTCTATTGCTTGAACTGCTGAATGCAGAGTTAACGGCCTGCCACGAATATATCAATTCACTTTCACCGCACAAAGAAACGATTTGTGGGGGGGAATCGCCCCTATCTTCGTAGAACACGCAGCCACACACAAATTTTCTTCTAAGCACTATAGGACTTATCCCGCAATGAACGTTCCCTCCTTACTCTCAATCTGGACTCCCTCCTTCGTCCCCAAACAACCAAACCATGTTTCTTTCTTGCTTTTTGCGAAGCCGCAACCCGATTCTGTAAGCATATTTTTTGACATTCCCTTTCCTTATCTCTTTCAAGACAGTGATATACTTATGCATTTTTAAAAACTTAACAAAGATGCAAAATCATTATTATGACATTCTTTTTTCCTTTATTTTTATAGAATCCCAGCCCGGCTACCTTTTTGAGGTTATTTTTGCTTGCTCCTTTTTTGGTTTAGGCTATTCAAGCCCTTCGAACTAAAAGCATTTACCCAAACTATTCCATACCCTGCTCTTATACTCTTTATTCGATAAACCTCGACGAGCTTTAGACGTTTTTCAAGTTTGGAAATCGTTTTGTCGAACTTTCGGATAATCAGGTGTGAACCCCCGAAAGTTCCCAATTTAACAATCTTTTCAGTCACATGTGTGACCAACAGTGTCACAAAGAAATTAATTTAGGTTATCAAGACACTGTTGAGGGTGCGGAGTTCCTCTCTACTGAAGACTATTGCGCATGACATTTTTTACAGCCACACTTCCGTACCACTTCACTTCCTCGACAAATATGACCTCCTATACTTTCCTCACATAAAAGGTAAAGCCAACATGAATAGGGATTTTAGACCTCATCACTCAACTCCCCTTAGATTCAGCAGAAAACCCCTTAAACGGCTGTTAGAATACCCTTCCAGTATTCAAGCCCCACAGGCATTTTTTCGCTCAAGAAGCTGACAGGCCTTGGTATGATCGGTATAAATACCGGAAATGACTTTCTTTTTGAGGTTACATTTCAGTGTTGCCCAGATATTAATTTTTTTTTGTTATGACTTCGTAAGTCTCTTAAGAAATAAGAACCAAAATATTTGCTGATTGAGGAACAAACGGAAAACTTTGTGTGCGACAGAAATCTATATATGACTTCTTGACGAAATTATTTTAAAAAATAGAATTCTATCCCGGACTGTTTACCTTTTATTCCTTCTTCCAGAAAAGTGTTCAGGGATTGTAATTTTACTTAAATATAGGGAACAGAATGTGAAAAATTAGAAGATGTCGAAAATTTCAACTTAGATCTCTTAATTTCTAAATCATTTTCTTTTAAATTTTAGCCATTTTGTGTAAAATACCATATCCTAATTTTTGCTATGCTATTCTTACTTAGCATTGCATATGTGCCTTATAAATAAAGTTTTAGAACCAAAATGGAAGTTTTTGGGTAAATACAATGATTAATATGAAAGGAAAAGTGAAATTTTCTCGAAATTTTGAGATTTTCTTATATTATTTTAAGATCTTTTAGGGTTTTCGTTGGGGTGCTTCTTTTTATATCCTTTTGAGTTCATTAATATGTCAAAATTAATTTTTTATTTTTTATATATTAGCAAGCTATTGCTTCGAAATTAATTAAACTCAAAATATTTTATCCATTTTGATTAATCAAATTTTTGCAACATATTTTTTGATAGAATTTTAAAATCGAATTTGTAAATGAAAACTGAATTCTCGATCGGAGTTTTTCTTTAAGAACGCGCTCGGTGTTTAAAGAACGCTGCAATTCCTGTAATTCGGGACGTGTTTTGGAAAAAAGCTCTGGTAAGAAATTTAATTTTCTTGGAAAATAACGATTTTTTTATTGAAATTAGTGGATCTTTCCTGATTGTGAAGCTGAGTGATGATGCATTGGGAGAGAGTGTACTTCAGCTGCCATTTTGATAAATAGAAATTTGCAAATATCTTGAAACAGCTGATGCTAGGACAAAAGTAAAGGGAATTGTCCAATCTTTTTTATTTTGTAAAATTAATCAATGTTTTCACTTTGCAGTTTTTACTAAATAACTCATTAACAACTAATTATACGTTGATTATTGTTATTTTCAGTCTTGTAAGGTGTTACATTATTTTTAAATTTAATGTGAAATTTTTTTATGGTTTTTGAACTAAAACGCGCTTACCACCCAAAAGGTAGAGCCTAAGGAGTGTGTTTTTTTTCCATGGGGTGTTGCTCCAATAAAAAAAGGATAGGACAGTATTTTATCTATACTATTATTTTTGCCATAACATAGCCGTTTTCAAGATATTCGCTACTTTTATTCAAAAATCCCTAAAAGAATATATTACAAAATATAAATCGTCAATAATTAAACCTTTATATAACTTCAAACATTTCTCAGGCATACACAGAGAATCAGGAAAACTGATTATATGAAATTTGATTTTAAATGAAGCTGAAAATTTATATTAAAATACGCACAACTTTCTGTATTCATATGCAGTTTAAAGCGGTTTATTGTTTTGTAACTGATAAAATTTAGTTATTCTTATTTTCGGAAACTTTATTAGATAAAAAAATATACGCGATGCCACTGTCATTATTGACAAGCACAGCCGCCTATAACGATGAAAAAGTCTAGTAACATAAAATAGCTATATTTTTTGGAATCGTCACTTTTAACTAATCATCACAATGGAGAGGCAACTGAATGTATTCAGCAGAACATAAAATAATTTATCACTTTCGCTTTGATCAGAGATAACCAACTATAAAGATTACAGCTAGAATGATATTGGAAATTGTGTAACCGCTTTTTGACACAAATTATTGTGTTTTAAAAGTTTTTTTATGTAATTATTTCGATGGAGTGAAATGTAAGATAGGATTTTTTTTGAAAAAAAAATCGTTAGATATCTCCTATTACGAGGTCGTAGAATACGACCCTGTACTTGGTTTTCTACAATTTTTCTTCAATTTTCCCGAAAACAAAAAACACCATGCTTCACTTCGCAAGGTTCCTGTTATTTTTGGAAAAAACATCGAACTCTCGTATGTATTTTGTAAAGTACTACTTAAAATACATTGTATGTAATATATTTCAACTATTTTGCACAAATTTTAGCGAATAAATTAAGGAAAACTTTTATTTTCAACGAAAAAGCTAAAATAAGTTTCATAAACTTTATCGACCCTTCAATCACCAAAATATTTTCTTGGTATAAACGCGGCTTACAAGGGAGTTTCTCTCCTTAAGAAGGAAAGAGCTGCGAATTGTGGTGGGACTGTTGACAGGACATTGTCACCTAAGAGACCATCTTCATAAGACTGCTGTCGAAGATGACACGACGTGCAGATGATTCTAGAGGAGGATGAAACTGTTGTCCATGTCGTCAGAAACTGCCCAGCAGTCAGCGGACTGAAGCAGAGCCATTTCAGAGATACAATTTTGTCACCGGAAGCCGAGGCTGCTTGGACTCGCAATCAATCAGCCTCAAATGACTTGCAGCTGTGATGGTATATAAAGGAGCCCAATGAGGCCTAGGCATCGTCGATGGCTTCACAGTAGTCGTAATTACTTGTTTTACCTCTTCTTCTATCACATAATATTTCTTAAAGCAACCATGCCCTGATAATGCCTGCAGAAGATAGTAATCCACCTCTCCGCAGAGTCGGCTTAACCATCTTTGGATATCGGGTATCAGCCTCTAAACCCATCGTCCGTGAAACGCGTTATTCCCCATTCCCCATTATAATTCGAGCTTTGCACACCTCCATACTTTCTCCGTTGTAAGATTCTAGTCTTTCTTTGACAAGAAGTTTTATAAGAGGGATTCCCACGATAATTGACATCATCCGCTGGATTCTGACAAGTTTCCGAATCAGCCTTTTGTTGCGTATTACTTCACGCCAAACCGGTGCACCATGCAATAGTTGAGACCGTATAACACCTGCAAGTATTTTTCTTTTTGATGCTCTAAGACCTCCGATGTTTGGCATAAGGCTTGCTAGGCAGTTTGTTTTCACCAAAGTCCTATGGATGTGCACTCCAAAAATCATTCCTGCATCAAACCACACATTCTTGACCGCTCTGGAAGCCATTATCTCAATGACTTACATATTAAAGTGTATCGGTAAAAAAAAATTTTTCATAGATTTTACGGAATCGAAATAATTACCGTTTTGATAGTGTTCTTAAGTTTCTAAACGCAAAAACTAATGAAGTGTAAAAATCTTAATCGAAAGTAAATAAGTAATAAATTTTACATAAAAATGTTGAACTTTTTAATTTAAAAAAAAATAAATAAATAAATAATATCAAGTATCTTTCCATGTACGATTCAAATTATTACTATATTTTTTCTTGCATTTAAATTTCATTTCATTGCCCGAAAAGATCTTCCAATATGTGAGGCATATTTTATGATTTTTAAACACAGAAAAATTTTTATACCCTTAAAAGATAATAAAGAGAAAAAGATCACTTGAAGTTTGCCAATGGACGTATAGCTGAACATTATATATACATACTTTGAATATTTGTAAATAAAATAGAGTTTAACATAGACGGGACCTGTGATAGAAATGTGATGTAAAAAAAATGCCGTCTGTGTCTTAAACTCTGTAAAATATTGTTTTTTAGTAAATATTGATTTATTTTTTTGGATGAGGTTATTATTTTTTCCTTTGGTGTAAAATTATTTATTTGCTAACGCTGAGCTGTCGCAATAATTACTTTCAGCATTTATTTAAAGTTATTAGGTATATGAAGTATAATAAGTAGAATGGTCCTAATATAAATATATACAAATATTCTGTAGTAATTTTTTGATGGATGATTCTGTATAGAAATAATATTATGATTTAAATCTTCATTTTTAGTTTATTTTTTATTAAAAGAACGTTGCAGTTTCATGTAGACTATTTCCAAAATTTAAAAAAGTAGGGTGGCTACATAATATAACTCACATTGGCTATATTCTTTTGAGTAATTATCAATTGATCAAAGTGAACAAAGTGAAACTGATAACTTCATGTTCTTTTGAATATGCAGTTACTTGTCATTGGGCTGAAGTGATCATGATTACTTCAAGTGGTAGAAGTGAAAGTGATAATGACTCAAAAGAATAGCCCTATTGAATGTTCATAGGTAAATATCTTCGCAGTCGCGTAGCTGTTTAGGATTATATTTATCACATACATTTAATTTTGAATTTAAAGGTACACCACCATATAATAATTTTATACATCGACTTACCTATTTAAATGGTGTGTCCGTAATTCCGACTAAGCATTTGTGGACTCGCCCTGTATGAAAACAATGAGGGTGAGTCCAGATAGTGAGAAAACTGCGGAGCGTAAGCGTAGTATAATAAGACATATGTCAAAATTTCAAGGATTTGTTAAATTTAAAAAAAGACAAAAATCGAAGATTATGTTAAACTTTTCAGCAGACTGAACTTATGATTTCTTCGTAAGTTTTTGTTTTATTTATTTATTTGTTATTTTGCGAGTTTTGAAAAAATGGATATTTATGAAGTATGCTAAATTGTTTCAATTTATTAAAAATGCTTCTTACCGAAGATCATTACTGCTTCGTCGCTAAAAAACGATTCTTGTTCTTTTTTTTTTAAATTAATATAACAATTGCAATAATACATTTGTTTGTCATATAAATTAAATCTTAGGCAATAAAGGCCGTTATATAATAGAATTTCTATTCAACGACAGTCTCTGATATCGGGAGGCTAATCCAATGACATACCCTCAGCAAACTTTATATATACCTATTGTAAACCATTAAAAAATAATAATTACCACCGAAAGAAATTTAATAACAGAAATTCAGTTAGTATCATATTTAATATATTCTTCTAAAAACTACAAATAATTGTAATCATTAAAACGATTGTTAGAATTACACTATTACATTGAAATTCTCGTCTTCGAACTCCCTGGTAACTATTTTTCAGGTAGAAGTAGTAAACTTTGGAAAAACAACTTCTTTTAAAGAGTCCCATATTGCGACGCAAGTTTCCTGAACGGTTTCAGAAACACTTTGTTTGATGACTTGGAATTCGCACTGTATATTGGACATGCTGATTTCATTATCTAAATATCACAATGTAATTTCTAACCTAATAAGTGGTGTAGACGCATTTCCATATCGTAATTCCTAATTATTAGCATCACAAGAACTACGAGCGTTTCGAATTCATCAATAGTAACACGATTTTTTTTTAAATCAGGATTTTTTACTCGCATTTCTATAAATTATTAGTATGTCCCTAGTGTTCTCCCTAAATTTAGACCGACTCCAGTAGTGTCAATTCTTCTGTTTCTTAATCAAGAATATATTAATAATCCCTTACATTTTATAATTTTTTCTTTAGTTTTAAATTTTTAGATTACAACACTGCTGCTGTTGATTTTATATTTTGTCTCATTTTAATTTTTAGATAAAAGAAATATTACCAAAAAAATCTGATAAAGTTAGGTTAAGAGAAAAAAAACACTTCACGACTACGGAACAAAATGACCCGTATGGACGATGGATTTTTAACTTAAAAGGACGTAATACGCTTACACTCAGATTTTTCTTGTCGCCTGGACTCACCCTCACTTTTAAGTTGTAATGGAATAGAAAGAAATATGGTTAAATGGATTTTCCAAATTTCACATTGTACTCAGACATTTTGTAGTAATTTACAAAGTAACTATATAATATGTATATGCCCGCTAATTCCGTTAATATGTTTTTTTAATATCCTGAAGCGGAACCCAAAATGCAAAGAAAGAGACTACTACAAACACTTTTTTGTATAAAAACTGCAAAGATTATTGCTAATTTTATAATATCTACGTTCACCTCGAAGTTTTCAAATTAACTAGAATTTAAAAGTATAACAAACTGAAATACTCGAAGTAAAAACATCCTTATAATTTTTTATTTTAAGTCCGTTTGTAATAAATAGTATAAACGTAAACGAAAGCATTTCCGATTTAGTTTTGAGACAGTTTGGTTTTAAGTCAACTTATTAACTAAAATGTAGTCATTCTTTTTTTTTAAACCAGCGCGAAACTGATTGGAATTACTTTAAGGTGCATATAAATATGGCGAGTCAGACCCGTGACGAGCCTCTAAATTTTGCCGACTTCGGCGGCTGGCATCAAAGGAGATAATAAAAGCGTCATCATATTTCTATTGTTGGCGAGCAGCGCGACTAAGCCGCGCAGTGATCCCTTTTCTGTCGGTTTTTGGTGCGAACTCAAAGGTTGAACGGCTTTATGGCTCGCTCTTTCGAAAAAATTTACTTTGCAGCAAGATCGACGACACGAGAAATATGATAAAATAGGCTTGTTGTATCCCAGAAGCATTTATTATATCCTTTGGCGACGGCCGCTAAAGGCACAAGGGTTTCGTGAGAAATTGGCATGGTGAGCTTGACATCAATCGTTCGGCAAAATCCAAAGGCGACTCGCCATAATTATACGCACCTTTACAAATTGAGTAATTATATAAATGGAACTAGAGTTTATTTTCGTTTTATTAAAATCGAAATAGTCTATGAGGAAGAATATAATTTTATATAAGTTTAAAGTTTAAATATTTTTATATAAAATAATGGATATTAGTATCTCACGCATTTTTGTGCGAAATTTGCTTCCTGTTATTAACTTTAAAATAATGTTATTTAATTAATATACCAATACTAGTAACTAAATATAAAAATAGCGGCCGATCTTGTAACGTGGATGTTCCGTATGTGTTTTTTAGTACATAGGATGCATACATTTTAGTGTCAGTCCTCTAGTTAGAAAAATCATAAATTATATTTATTTGTTAAATTTTCTCAATTAATATTATCATCACGGAAAATTTAAATATTGTGAAACATACCTTAACATTTTTGAGTCCCAACATTTCAATTTGGTATAATTTTGCATTGATGTTGAATTCAACAAAAAAAGTTATTTTTTTTTTAATAATTAATAAAAACTAAATTTTATTTAATAAAGAAGGCTTTTGTTTTCTTACATTTCTCGTACATCTAATGATAATTTTTCTAAAATCTTATGGAGTTTCTATGTGCTAAAAACAAGATATGGAACAGCCCGAATTTCTAGATCTGCCTCTGTAAAATTATACAAATTTAAAGGGACCTATAAAAATACTTGTTTGCTTAAATATTATATTTGTGTATACCCTTGCTATAGTAATCTAAAGTGTAAAAAAGGATTACAGTCATGTGTCAGTCCAATAAGAAATTTGAGCTTGTTTCTTATTGTGACAGGTAAATATATTGATTTTTTATATAAGTTAGTTCATAATGCAAAAGTTCATTAAACTCATAAATAGAAACTTTGGTACAAAATAGGAAAGCGACCAGCAAAAAACAACAGTATAACCATTTCTTAATTTTAATGAAACTGAGCTCTTTCAGACATTGCCACTATGGGGTTTTCATAAAAATTCTTTACTGCTTGTAAACATCAGAAATAAAATAAGTATTATTCCGCTCAGTTGTAATTATCTGTGACGCACTAATTTGCAACGCTACAGATAATCTACACCACAAACGAAAAATCTACACGAAATTTAGCAGGAGAAATTTGTTTTTTCTATAAGGTTTACCTACAAACCTACACTAGTAGCGCTGACAACTTGCAAAAGTAATATCTGAGAGATGCCTTAATTCGTGATAAAAAAGGGTTTGTTTTTTAAGTTGTTATTATATTTCCCACTGGGAAGTACACAATTTTAAGGACTCAAGTAGATTGATATTTTGAAACTAGGGACTAATTAATTAATGAGGTTAAATAAACTTAATCTCCTAATTTACCAAAAAGTTCAGACCATCAAACTGGCATTACTTGGAGCTAGCATGCAGGAACGCGGAACCATAAGTAGTTCAAGAGAGAAAAAGTAAATTGTTAGCTGTTATCTCTCTCTAACTGCACGTAATTGGCTGATATTCTAGCTCCAATAATGTAAGCGCGATGGTTCAGATCCGATCTAACTACTATGAAAGTTAAAACTGAACATTTAATTGCTCATAGTATTGTTTTAATTGATATTGTTAATATTACGAGAATAAAGGCACTAAGAAGACTGATTGTTTCTATAGATTAAATAAAATTTTCAGTGTTTACTGATCTGGTAATGGACTGCCCGAGTTCTGACGTTACGCGGCATTTAATCTTTCCAAACAAATCAATACTAGCAAGTAAATTATTGTTTATAGTTAATTTCGTTGCAGATAAGGATGATCAGTGTGAAAAATTTGTAGAGTTCTCCAGTTTCAAGAAATTTATTCATAAAATATTGTCAAAAGGTAATATTTTACTTGAAATCATACGGTTGAAACATATTGAGGTCATATTTCAGTGTTCTGCATAGACATTAAGTTAACAGTTTAGTATACTGACTGCAGATCTTACGCTTAAAAAGAGACAGAACATTTACGATAAGTTGTACCTCTCTAATGGCGGTACTAAGCATGATACTCTGAACGTCACTGGATAGAAAAAGGAGGTACTACTCATCGAAAACGCTCCGTCTCTTTCTAAGCATAAACCAACTTGCTTCTATAGGATCGACAATCTATACATTTAACTTTCATATTTATGGCTTTGATTTATTTCGAAAGGTTAAAAGGCGCATGACGTCAGACTTAGGTAGTCCATAAATTTTCCAATTTTGTGTTGTATAATTTCAAAAGTTAGATGATTTTAATATAGCACTTATCAATTTGAATCGAAATTAGACCAGAAATTACAAGTTTTGGTAAATTAGGAATAAAATGTTTATACATCAAGAATAATCCACAAAGGAAAATAATTTTCTCGCATTTCCAGGATGTTCTTTATATAAATCCTCATTTTAAATAGCTAAATAAATTGTTATGTACCTACAAAGGTGAAAAATGATTTTTATCTAAATCAATGTATGTAAAATGTTTATAAATCAAAGCTACTTATATGTTTTGTATACTGATAATTGTATATAATATTGTTAAAAAACTAATTTAGGTACTATGTACTTATTTAAAATAAATTGTGTTAAAATATACTACTTTGTTTTATTTTATCTTTAAAAATATTTTCCACAACATTTCAAAGTAATGACACAGTATAACTTATAGCGTCGGAATATTATACTTTGGAAAAAAATAAATCAAATGGAAGTATTACAGAATTATTTGATTATTTACATATTATAAGACATTAAATAATGTAATTTCTGGAACGTATAGAATTTTTCTACTTATAAACGATTGCTTTTACCTAAGTCCCCGACTTTTTACTATAGTAGCTGGAATTCGTAACATTACATCTCCAAATTAACTGCACAACCCGCCAATGTTGCTTATCATTGGATGCTGTAATTTATTACAACTGGCACTTGTTTTTCTTTCGCTCATGATTTCATTTTAATTTTAATCGATTTTTAGTTCTATTTTAAAGATATTGGTTTGTTTTTGTAAAACAAAATGAATTAAATTGTGAATAAAAAATGCCTGGAGTACATGTTACAGGGTTTTGATTTGAATTTTAATGATATAGTTTTAAGTGAAAGATTTACGGCCTCTTCGATAAAACAGTGGCAAATATCCAATTATCAGTTATTTTATAATGATGTCCATTTTAATAGAAATGACGGTGTTATGATTTTTAAAAAGAAAAAATTAGATAGTGCCTTTTTTACTGCTAGGTTACCAGTTTCTTTGGCTACACCGAGTAGAGCAGTGTTTACCGTAAACAGATGTAAAATTGTTGAAATAACAGCCGCTCAAAGTGGTGTTCCTCGTCCACCCATTCACGAGGCGCCGAAGTGGATGGAGCCACAGCGCCCAACGAAATGACACGAAAAATAGACTAAAAACAAGCAAAAATAAACTTAAAATGTACCTACTTTATACGTTGAGTTGTCAATGCCGTATTTACTATTTTCCCTTTTTTTTTTATTATTACATTTATTCATTTAAGAAACTTTCAAAATTTTATTAAACAAAGTTTCTTATGATGCAGTTATAGAGTCCTGCAAGCAGTTGACCATGTTAGTTGTCTGGACCATGTTAGAACAGGAACTGGCGACTACTCATATAGCTGAGAGAGCTTTGTGGAAAGATACACATCTCTCCCTATGTAAACAGATTACATGGAGTAGTATATGAAACCAAACACCCTCTTGAGATACTTTTACCAAGTAAAGATGATTAGGAGGAAGAGCAAACTCTTCCCGGAAATAGATCATGGTGGTTTACAGACGGATCTCGAGAAGATGTAAGCGGAGCTAGAGTATTCGGTAGAAGCACGTTTTATTCTCTGGGGCAGAGAACAACGGTTTTGCAAGCGGAAATTTATTCTGCAATGTGGTCATCTTTTTAAGAGAGACATAAACTAAAATATGCTGCAATATTGATTCAAGATAGAACAACCACCATCAAACGAAAACAATTTTTTTTATAAATAGCGATTATGCAGTTTTCTAATGCTTAAAAACCATATTTTGATCACCCTTAGAATCTTTTCACATGCTTATTTTTAAACAGTCAATGTACCTGCTAATACCAAGCAAGCACTCTAACAAAAGGAACAATATGACAGATGTCTAATTTCTATTTTCGATTTACATGTAGTTCTAAAATTTATACATCCTTTTCCAAAACTGTAAAGATTTTTATGCCTCATTTGAAAGACATTTGAAACGAACATGATTACAAAATTAAGGGCCGTCAAGTCGGAGGCCCATAACATGTATTTAAAGAGAAAATTCAAAGTAGAGCTGCCAAGGACAAGAACTCCTCTCAGATTCTCAAGACGACTAAGAAAATTGCCTCCTGACGATATAACTTTTTTTGATAATATCAGAAACCGCCTTAGAAAAGAAAATTTAGATGCCAAACATATAATTTCCAAAGAGTCGTAAGTAGGGGAATCTTTGAAAATATTTTATCATAGCTTACATATATACATTCACAAAAGTCTACATACACCATACTAATTTCAAAAATTCATAAATAAAAGACAGTTAAAAAAATATAATTTTAATTAATAAGGGTGATACAATAATACAAAAAAAAATCACAAAAAAAAGCAAAATATTTACCTACAAGCGTTTACTTACGCCCTAATTACAATTTTGTAGGTCCACCATGTACACCTAAAACAGTCTGCAATCGTCTTGTTATTGATATTTAATACAGTTTTAGCGATTGGCGATGCTGTAGTTATTTATTTTTCGGTATAATTCATTCTAATAAAGATGTTCTATGGGATTCAATGCAAGTGACTTATAAAGAATCCATTTTCTCACAATCCGTGCGGTGTTTCGAATCGTTGGGAAATCCTGCACTTGCCAAGTCCTAATTACAAGTAAATTGCTTTGCAGTTTGTGTCTATTTGCCTTGAACCAGTTTAGCTTCCGAAAAAACAAAACCACACAGAAAACTTTAGCTATTGACCACTTTACTAGTAATATTTTAGAGGGCTTTGAAAAATAACTTGACCTCACAAAGGCTTTCGATTGTGTCACACATAGCATTCTTCTAGAAAAAACTACCCTTCTACAATTTTTTAGGCTGACGCCAGCTACTTGATTCAAATCGCTCGGATCGTGATCAGTATGTTCATTTTGGCCAGTGCGATTCTAGAAAATAATCTGCAAGTGTCAGTATTCGGCTCCATCTTATTCCTTATTTATATAAAAGACTTGATATACTGTCAGTGTAAGGGAGTCAACACTGTTTTACTTGCTGAGGACATAACCTTTTACATAACTATCACCCTTCAGAAATTGACAATCTTGATTACCAAACTTCAAAAAAAATTCACTGATTTCTAGCTAATCGCCTATCTTCAAATAACTCATAATCATAAAGTATTAATTTTACTCCAAGGGATAACAGAGAAATTGTACAGCCTTTCTACCTTAATGTGCAATGGAGGCCAAATTTCTGAGAGTAAATCTGGATTCCGGATTAACCTGGGAGCAGCACCTTGTTAATCTCTCAAAAAAACTATCCCGTCATCTGTTCCTGTTCAGGAGTCTTGTACAGGTAACTTCCAGAGAAACCCTTTTAGCAGCATATCACAGTAACTTTTATTCTCTATTGTTTTACGCTATTCTTTCCTGGAGTCGTAGGAAACATTTAAGGATCTATATTCATAGGAAATATTTTTCATAATTTTTTATGTAGAATCATACCTTAAAATTTATCATCATTTCCGGACACCCTGTATAATTAGAAAATTTTCCGTACTTTCCATTGCTGCAATGGAGTTTCCACTTAAAAAACTGGATCGACCTTGAAATTTCCTTAACGGTCAGACGCGCAGTCAAAGTTAGGGTCACTGTTGGATATTCCCTTGGAATTTTTACACCTAGAACAATTTTTGTGCGTCTTTATTAAATTGATACTTTGTATAACAAGAAATTTACTGGGTGTATGGAGACTTTTGTGATCGACAGCAATTTTATATCCGATTTTAAACGAGAAAAGCATATTTTTGAATAAACTTGTATTTTTTCAGTTCTTCGCAAATTAAGTGTCCTAAAGGACAAAGATTCCGAAAACTTCATTATCCTCAAAAGGTTAAGAACTCAAAAGAAGTTATTAGCATTCTTAGCGCTCCAAAATTAAACAATAAGAAACAATCTAGTGCAAAAAAGTGAGTCTATTAACTAAAATTAAAGAATTGTATAAACATTTTGAATATAATTTTTAGGGTATTGGAAGTGTCCACTCAAGTACGAGGAAGTTTATGTAAACCAAAAATGATTGTAAAACAGCAAAATGTGCCAATTAAAAACCAGTAGGTGTTAATAATGACGGAGAACATTACCGTAAAACTTTACAACAGTTTTGATAAAAATGTATTAATATTTTCAGCTATATCATCTTAAAAAATATTAAAAAAGAAACTACCGATGCCGAAAAGTTAATGGAAAAACGGAAAAAACACGTGTTGGAAATTTTAAACAAGGGAGATATGAAGGACATTGAAAAATTGCATTCTGTTGGAAGTAAAACTGCTGAAAGGATCATTCTATATAGGTATACACATAATACTTAGAGCTGTTATAGAAACAAAAATTATCAAAACCTAACAAACAATCGTAATATTATTTTTTTCCAATTAATTTTCATAGTTCTTTTTTACAGACAACTGAAAGGTTCCATCAACAAAATTTCAGAATTAGCTAAAATGCCCAGGTTTCCAAAACAAAAATTTAATAATTTCATAGCACAAAACTTCTTAAAGGCTGACTAGGTCTTTTGTGATAAGAAATTTGTAATAAATTTTTTATTTATTCCTCTAATTCTTTTATTATATAAAACGTGTATTTAATTTTGCAGTAAATAAAAACTATTTCCATAGTAAACTTATTATAAAAAGGTTATAAACTAAAAAAACAAAAAAAATTTTAGTTAACAAATTTAATCGCCTATTTTATCTTAAGGGCCAATAAACTATTCGATATTCAGTCTTCCTAACCGAGTTGAGACAATGAATTATTTCTCAATACATTGCATTGCAGAATAATTTCCTTTTTTTGGAAGAAAAACCCATCCCATCAGCTTACCAAACAATGGCCCTGAACTGTCTAGAGTATCTGTTATATGGGGCAGGGTTGTTAAAATCATTTTGTTTACCCTGCCCTTTTGTACATTGCTCAATAAATTATTTTGATTCGATTAACGATTTGGGTCATATGCGTCAATGAGTTGTGTTTCACCTCACATATCGACAGAACAATGTCAAAATCTTTTTTTAAAATAGGAGGAATGTAAAAAAAATCATCAAAAAATTCAGTGTTACCACTATTTTGAAAAGTTACCTTAATTTATATTGCACATACGTAGTTACATTGAAAAAACTGCTTTGTATACAACATTTTATTAAAAAATTTCATAGTTTATACCTACTACCTCTAATAATGCAATATGTTAGGTCAGTACATTCACATTTAATCTTTCCATACTCTTTTTAATCCAACAGTATGATCAAAAAGCTTTGGATTCCTGAATTCCCCCCTCATATCAATCATATAATGAAAATAATGTCCTTTAACTTTAAGAGGTACAAAAGGTTTTCCTGCACTTCTGGCTTCCTTTGCACTAATATTTTCAAGATCTAAGGTAAACATTCTATTTCTTCCTAAGGGCCCATATGTGACGATGGTCGCCTGTTTACCTCCTTTTCTTAAAATAAGATATCTTATAGATCGTAGGGTATAGAGCCATGATACTGATAGAAGACTCCAGCCTAAAAATGAAAAAATTGACATACTGTAATACTAAGCCATATTATGTTTACTGAATTTAAGTATGGATATTAGAGATTAGCATTACAATTTAAATACTAATTTAGCGATTATTTAATATTTAAATTACAAATATAAATGTCTGGATGCTTACCTACTGCAAAAGAAATTATCGTTAAACTATTCCTCCATTTAGTCTCCCCAAAATTTATTTTTCTCCACCACACATTCTGTTTCTTCTTATCTACAGGGATATCTTTTAGAGTCTGAAACGCGGTTAAAGATAAATAGGACCAAAATGCAAACTGAGCAAAGCCAAATAGATTTACCATTTTGAAAAATCTTTCGAAGTCGGATTTGTAAAGAATTACATCTTTAACTACGTTAGTGTTTACATCCAAGTTTTTTTGGGAAAATGTTCTAGAAAACTGTGTTCTAAAATGGCCATGAGTTGTGGTAAATCGGCTTATTTTTAAGCAAGATTTAAGCAAATTATTCATTTTGTAACTTTGTTTTTGACTTAAACATTTTTGAGGTTAGGTCAAGAATTATACAACCAATAAATCATCTACTAGCCATAGACGTAAAAGTGCAAATGCACACGTATAAAGTAATTATGTCCGGACCATTCAATCCGCCATATTGGGGAAATTATCCTTATAATAACTGTGAATACGCTGTCGCCGTAGGAAAATTATACTGGCAAAATATAATCGGTTATCTTTAACTGACAAGGGCAAACGCAATTCGCATAGATTTCCGAATTTGTATCAATATAAGTATTTGAACGAAACAGATAATAGAAAGATATAAAATGACAATATTACGTTATAAACTCATCCGACTGATTCAATTCGTATCAATTGATTATAATCAAAATAAAAAAATAAGTACATTAAAGGTTGAATGTAAGATCTGCCAGTATTGTTAATGGATGTCTTCTGGCTAGCCTTTGATTTTGGTCCCTGGTCTTACACAGTTCCACTATCATTGGTCAAGGTTCAGGTTTTCTTTAAAACTTAGTTATCAGGACAGGAAATCTTGTAGTAAGAGGCTAGTTGTTTAGTGAATTCATACAATAATGGATTGATTTATCCAGTGGATTGATAGGATGATGGATTTTAGTCAACCTAGGTAGAGCTGTGATTATTACACTCCTAAAGTATCGGTTATTTGTATGCATTTTTGTTTAACAGTTCTAGAGTGCCAATTTAAGATAATTTTGTGATCTATATTTACACCCAAATATTTGGCTGATGGTTTGGTCTATATTACTCGATTGTTAAGTAATATAAAATAAATTGAATCCAGGGAAATAGCAAAGATTTTAATGACAATCAATAACTTCACAATAAAAACTACTTTTCTCCAAAATGGTGATCAGCATACTACGGACATTTTGGGTCTGGGAACTACTCATCGAAAACGCTCTCTGTCTCTAAGCGTGAGCTAGCGTCCTTCTATAGCATGGTTTTATGAAAATAAAATAGGTGTGTGTTCTATAGGATCCGTAGCCTGTAATACTTACTTTTATGTCTGTGGTATTAGCAGAGATGGCAAGGCCGTTCCGAACAAATCTTTGTGGTTCTTGGGGCCATTTAATTTATGAAAAAATAGAAGTTCGTGGTTCAGCCTAGGATTTTTTCATTTTGTTAAGGGTACATCGCTACATTATGGGTGCATTCCACTAGGCGCTCACACCGCCCAAAATATTCCTTCAGTCGTTCCACATGACGCCAGAAAAGACATTTTGATTATATTTCAACGTAAATTACTTGAAGACTCTACTAAAATAAAATATAAGAAACTAGATAGTATTCTTTTTACTATAAAGCAAGTTAACCAATAATTATATTCAATTATTAAAATTAAAGTTACAAATTATAACATAACCTTTTCAAGTTTCTGATTTATTTTCAAATCCGCCATTTGTAATATTTAACTCGACGTCTACAATCCCATTCCACTTAAGTTTATGATTGTCATGCTCACAAGCTAGTGGAACGGGAAAAACCGCGATCATGAACCTGATTGTTGTGAGTGCTTAGTGGAACGCACCCTATTTAACCTATGGGTATGCCCTTTGAAGGTGTGTCTAAACAGTAAATTGAGAGAACCAATGATTGGTTAAACTTGCCCAAAAAGGTCTTGGAAATCGTCAAGTCTATTCCAAATGTATAGAGCCAGAATTGCTAGGAGTACGAGAAGACAAAACTATACGATTGTATGCGTAACAACACTTTGGTACTTCACTAGACACCTCTCCTTTTTTTCCGAGATGCGCATACTCCACACATTTATTTAATTCTTGTAACTTGAGCGGTAGTTTACCATTATTCACAATTTAATTCACTTTGTTTCACAAAGACACTGTGAAAGCAAAAAAAGTACTAATTGTCACAAACAAAAGCATAATTGCCGGATTGTGCAGTTTATCGGGGGAAGTTACAATACTACGAAGTTTAGCTATTTGTTGGACAGTCATTATAGGCAGAAGCCAAGAACTTTTAGGTAAAAGCAATTGTTTATAGTTCAAAAAATTGTATACATTCCAGAAATTACGTTATTTAATAGTATATATTTATATAATTAAAAAAGCTAATAAAAAATAAAATTTCTTTAAATCATCTTTCATTATATCTTGAAAGCATTGCATGGATTAAGCAAAAAGTCCAGACCAGAGGGTTCTCATGGTCACGCGAGTATAAATATTTACATAGGTAGGAGAATTTTGCACAGAATTTTTCTGGTCTGAGCCTGTCTGTTTTAACCTAAAATCTCTTTGAACTCGCCTAATAATTTCTAGCCATTTTATTGGTATTCTAAGTATTCAAGTGTCAATCAGAATCAAAGTGATTGTAAATAGTTGTAGTGTTTATGGTTACCATTGACATTTTAAAGGTTATTCAAATTTTAGATGTTATGCTAAATGATGTTAAAATTAATCAAGTACAAGAGGAGAATGCCTATAAAATGAATCAGGAGTTATATACCATTTCTGAAAAATCTCGGTCTCAACCATTTCCAGTTCTGTAATAGATACACCTCAGTACAAACAATTAAAGATCTAAAAGTATTCGCAACATTTATTAATCTCATTAATAATAAAAAACAAATTATAAAGATTCAGAGTTAGTTCCAAAAAATATTAGCGGCAGTTATTCGTGGTCAGAAGAGTGTGTCTATATTTCAGTTTTTGTACTTTTAAATATAGTTCTTGATCTGCCCTTGAGTTTCACACCTCTATCACTAGTTTACACCATAAAATTAATATCACAGCCACACGTTAACTTTGATGTGAGCTTTCATAGAAATTTAAATCATTTGAACTATTTTTCATAAATTCACTAAAAAAAAAAAGTTTTAAAGTAACACACATGCTAATAAACAAATAATAATAATAATATCCTGTGAAATAAACAATACAGTTTTATATTACTTACTGTACGTAAAGTATTACGTAGGGATCTGTATAAATGAAGTCGTGGTTCAGCCCCAAATATCCATCAAAAAGGATCAATTTTGTTTCATTTTTTATTTTTTGGTCAATATTTCTTTTTTCGGATATTTTATATAGCTAAAAGATAGCATAAAACTATATAGATGGAGAAATTCAATGTAAATATTTTAACTACACACTAGATTTCTCATCGCCAAGTTATTTTAATTGTTACAAGTTATATAAAACATACCTTTTCACTCATAAAATATGGTACTTCTTTATCATCCTTCGCATGCAAGAATAGAATTGGACAATCAACATTGAGTATATGTTTTGAAGTATTAAAAATAAAACCATGTGCTTCGAGAGGTTTGATGACTGTATCCTCAAACCATGGTAACCATTTAAAATACTAAAAAGAGTGAATTTTAGCCATTTTTATATTTGATCATCTATCAGAATGTATCTAAGTTTTTAATTCACATAATGCTCATATAATTTATAAACAATGCTAAAGAAGGTTTGAACAATATATTAAAAAATTGTGTAGCTTTTCAAAGATTGCTTAACTATTTTAAAATTTTTATAAATTCATTGGATTAAGATATACTTTGTATCAACCACTAAACTATTTTTAGTTTAATATGACTCATAGACTATAAAATACAGATACCATCATTTTAAATTTTTAATCATTTTGTACAACAATAAAAGAATTATTATGTAGAATGTAGTTATTTGGAACAAAAATAATCTGTTTGTGATAATAATTAAATTTAATACGTAGATATAAAATTGTGCAAAACAAACTTACCTTAACAACAGGATGATTATATAGCTCTTCTTGTAAAGTAGTAAAGGAGGATTCTAAAATTAGACCTCTTGTATTGCTAGTGTTCTGGAGATGAGCTATTGTACTTGTGGCCAGAGCTGTTCCTAAAGAGTGTCCCCATACATAAATTGGAGCATCTGTTCGATTTTGCAGCCACTCATAAACTTGGACACAATCGTTGACAACATTTTTCTCAAAAAGTTCTCCTTTTGTCGAGTCGCCATAACCTTCACAGAAAATCTGTTACTATCACTAGATGAAAGTATTATAAGGGTAAAATTTCAGTGGAAATCCATTTGGTAGGCATATTATTCATAAACAAAATAATATAGAACTTTTATTTGAAACCCTTATGTTAATAGGTACTTACTTCTATAATCGAATGCTATAATATGAAAAAAATATCTCAGTGACTGATATTTTCTCTCACTTTGACTTCTATCTCTCCCAGTACCATGAAAGTAAAGTAGAACACTATAATTGCTGCTTTTTAATGCTGCATCAAAGTCATATGAATCATCGTTTAATGAAATTTCTGCCAATTCTAAAGGTAAAATATGCCAAAGGCCTAACGTTATTTCAGTTTTATTATCAATATCTTTTACTATTACATACTGGTTTTTAAGGCCAGGAAATCGAAAATCATTATAATAGTTTCTGTCTGATGGAAGGTTCCCTGAAAGTAATAGAAAATATGAAAGGTTTGTAGATGCCAGATTCATATCTTACTTACAGTGAGTGAATACCAGGTTTTGTTGCAAAGTTAAATTTTTCATAAAAACCAATGGGAACCCAACAAAAACAATGACAAGCGCGATTATTGCCAATGATATAAATCTAAAAAGAGTAAAAAATTAACTTACCTGATAAAGTGAATATTGGGAACCATAAGAATATACATTTAACATTTACAAAATTACATAAACTAGTAAGCAACATTGTTTGTATCTTATTGTTGATTGATTTTAAGCATGCCAAGAAAACAGAACATTAAACACAAAGTACATAAATAATGAATACATACATTATAAGAAAAATACACATTACTTTTTGAGGATTACATTTCTTCTCAGATCTATATTCAATACTGTCTTCAATATCCATATCTTCATCGTTAACTAAATAATAATCATTATACCTGTTGTTATTCATCTTGAAAACCATAACATTTTAAATAAATTAAAAACCAACATAAAAACAAAGTTATTTATTAATTTGCACTGTATTTTCTCACATGATGTCATGGTGATGTCATAATTAATTTTTTTTTCTGAGTTTTGTCAAAAAACAGTTGATTTATAGCAGAATAATAGCCATATTCTTTTCAGTCTTTATCACTTTGTAGTACCGCTATCATTTTGTTGAGTAATAATGACTATGACAATTGAGTCGAAGTGATCATGATTACTACAAGTGACAGAACTGAAAGTGATAATTACTCAAAAGAATATACCTTTCATCGAAAGCGCGCTATCTCTTTCTAAGCGTTGACCATCATTTATAGGATTCGCAGTCTATATTTGACTATTATGTCTATGGTTAATACTTAATACCATTGATCGAAACATCATTGAATTATTTATATATATATATATATATATATATATATATATATATATATATATATATATATATATATATATATATATATATATATATATATATATATATATATATATGAATTTTACGTTTGTTGGATATATTAATTTTTTAATAAAAAGTAAATTATATGTATACGTAAAATGTAACGATTTCACTGTAGTTGTTGCTATTAGACTAGATATTGAAACAACTTATAAAAAAAGAAGAAGAAAACGGTTAACTTTCATATTAGTGTTTGGTTTTAAAATTTGAATTTGTATGGGATTGTTGAAAATTTGCGTTTACTTAACACAATTATATTTTTAATTAAAACGTATTTACAATTTTAAAAATAAGATGGAACCAAAAAAAGACTGCATAAATGTATCCGTAAGAATAAGACCATTATTGAATCAAGATAATACAAGCTCTTCTGTAGAGATAATCAATAAGGAGCCTCCTGTAAGTTTGATATTTAAAAAATAGTAAATTCCCTTGTGATTATACTGCAAGGTTAATTAAATCTATAAACTATAATTTCTTAAGGTTCTCTTAGTCTCGGAAAGGTCACAAACATATCATTTTGACAATATTTTTCCTGAAGATGCCGATCAACAAAAAGTGTATGATGATGCTGTTAAACCGTTTGTTAATTACGTTAAAATGGGATATAACTGCACCGTATTTGCTTATGGGCAGACTGGAACTGGAAAAACATATACTATGGGTTCAGGTTCACAGGTATAGTTAGTGAATTTTTCATAAACATAATTGTAAGCTATAATTATATATTCTTTTTAGAAGGTAATAGATTGCTGTGATGCAGGGATAATCCCTAGGGCTTTAGAACAACTGTTTAATGATGTTCACCTTAATAGTGACCAAGAAGTTGAAGTTTTCATATCTTTTTGTGAGATATATAATGAAAAAGTCTTTGATCTACTTCAACCAGACAAGAAAACTCCTTTACCAGTATCTGGTATGTTTTTTTTTTTATCATTTTACCGATCGGTAAGGTTTATTTATTCCTATTTTCACAACACTCTCAGTTTTACAATTTACAAAATTACTATATACATATGTTTGAGAAATCACTAAATATAAAAGAGTACCTAAGTAGCAAAGCGACTTGCATGTACCCATCTTAACTACAGTTAGTTCATATTAATGTCTATTTTTCATACCAACATAGTTCTAGTTTCACAATACAGCCCCAACTGCACAAAGTACAACAAAAATATTTTAAAAAACTATTATATATTTAGACAAACATTGCTTTTGCATTCACTTTTAAATTCATGTAGATTTTCGATATTTTTCAACCTTACAGGAATCATATACAATTTAAGTCCCAAATATGCTAAACTCTAAATTAAGATTATAATTTATTGGAATTACTATATCATGCGTGAATAACCAAGTACAATGTCCTTACATTACACATATTTAGATTGTATAGATGTATTGATGGATACAACCTATGCTTTTTATATATTATTTTCAGTGTATATTTCAATCTTGCGAGGGCATTATTATACAATCCACCTCAATCTACAATAACATTCCTGATTAAAGATTCAACAAAGCTTATATACAATTATAAGCTTATTTACTTGTCTAAGTAGATAAAATTTCCATATTAAGGTATGGATTTTATTTGAAACATTTTCAAAATGTTGGTGCTATTTTAGAAACTGATCAATTATCAGACTGAGATACTTTATTTGGGTGCCCTCCCTTATTGCATGCTTGTCAATGGTGAAATGTGTAAAAGCAGGTCTGTTAGCCAGGGTTAGAAAAAAAGTCATGTATCCAACCACAGTTTTGTAATACTTAACCAACTTTCCATTTGTTCCTTACACATTCCCAAGAATCATCATTAAAAATCAAAACAGTGTTATCAGTGTACGATGCTATTAAATCGTTTATGTCTAGACTCAGCAAGCTGTTTATAGATGTTAAAAACAAGATAGTGCCAAGAGCTGTACCCTGTGACACTCCTATCTTTACAATTTGCTCAGTGTTTAGAATGTTATTAATTTTTACTTGTTGATGCTTATATATAAATCCTTTATTTAGTCATAGACTAATATATAATTACACACAAATCTTAACAACTAATTCATATTTTAAAATTAAAAACAACAATCCAACATCATCAAGCTTTGCAGAACAATGACATTCTAAACTTAACTGACAAAAATTAAAAAAAAAAAACAAAGAAAGTTCATGTCCTTCAAGGACACACCTTATTAAAAAAAATACTGCTTCAGACTCCGCTTAAACTTATTTAGAGATTTTAAACATTTAATATTTGTGGACAATTGATTAAAACTGTTTAGACCTTAAAAAAATACAGAGGTTTGTGTTGGAGGAATATAAAAGTCATCCTTCTATCTAGTGTCATAGGCATGTATATTTCTATTATAATTAATATGATTTTTAAATATGTAGGAGAACTACCCGATCTGATTTTAAAAATAAAGATCAATGTTTGAAGTGAAAGAAGTCCTCCACTGACAACCATTGCATTTCTCTCAACATGTAGTTAATTGATGATTTTCTTGTACCTGAGAGTATAACTCTCATGGCTCTATTTTCAATTTTTGAAATCTTGCCTTCTCATTTTGATTAAGAAGGAACAAAATTGTGGAACAATAAACAAAGTGTGGCAATACTAGAGTGTTAAACAGGATTATTTTAGTCCACCTTGTCAAAAAATTAGACCATCTTTGAATATAGTTAATTTTATAAGTGATTATTTTTATTAAGTTATTCGCATGTTCTTTAAATTTAAGTTGTCTATCTATGATTGCTCCTAAATATTTAAACTTTTCCACCATTTCAATTGTTTCATTGCCCACTTTAATAATAGGATCTCCAAGAAGAAAAAGTTCTGTAATCATTCTCATTGCAGATTATCATAAATTTGTGTTTTTCCACATTTATTTTTAATTGGTTACAAGAACACCACCAATATAAATTTTGTAGTAAAATTATTAGAGAGGTAACTTTGGAATAAGTTTGGTACAATTCCTTGCTCCCCAAGAAGTTTGTCATGAGGTACCGAACTAAATGCCTTGGCTAGATCGATAAAAACCTCAACACATTTTTTACCAATGTTTAGGTGATTACCAATTTCACTTGTGAGCTGATACATGGCCTCCTCGGTACTGGAACCGTCCCCAAAACCATGTTGGTTTAGAGAAAGAATATTATTTTTCACGAATATCACCAATCTCTCCTTAATACACTTTTCAAACACCTTGGAAAAATTGTTTATGAGACTTATAGGTCTATAAATTTTTATGTCTGTCCTTGGGCCATTCTTATAAACTGGTGTAATAATGGATGTCTTAAAGTATGAAGCTGTAAGAGTTCTATTAATGCTGTGTAAGATTGTTCCAATACGTATTTATTTTATTAAAACAGCGAAGATTCTATCCGTACCTGGAGAACTTGAGTTTTTTAAAGAAGAAATACGTTTATTTATTTCCTTTTGCGTTACAGGTGACAAAAACATTGAATATATTTTTTTGCTGTAGGTTTTGTTGTACAAGGTCTTAGTTTGAAGAGTATAAAAAGTGTCAAGGAAGCTAAAGAATTATTAGAACTTGGTAACAAAACTAGACATGTTGGAGAAACAAAACAGAATACAAATAGTTCCAGATCACATGCTATATTTACAGTGTACTATGCACTTAAAAACAGGTACAATATCATTTAATTTTCACATTTTTACATATTATAAATTTAAAGCTATTTTCAGTTTGGAAGAAGTTACTGGAAAATTAAATTTGGTTGATCTAGCTGGTTCTGAAAGTGTGAGAAAGACAGGAAGTAAGGGAAGTACATTTCAAGAAGGAATTAATATAAACAAAGGATTACTTTCCATAGGACAGGTTATATCTGCCTTATCTATGAAATCCAGTTACATTCCTTATAGGCAGTCCATGATAACAAGTATTTTACAAGGTAAAAATTACAGTTTTTAAGTAGTAAATTCTCATTTAAAAATATATTTTTAGGTTCATTAAATGTTGATAATTATATATCATTGATAGCATGTCTGAGTGCTAATCCAGATGATCTAACAGAAACTCTACAAACTTTGGATTTTGCTCAGAGAGTTAAAAAAGTTCGTAATCGTCCAGAAATCAATCAAATAATAGCCAAATATAAAAAAGAGCATCCTGGAGCATTCGGATTTGCCAAGACTCCAATGAAAAGAGCAAATGGTACTCCTTTAAAAACTCCTGCTGTTAAAAGGATGGCACTGCCTCCATTGTCTTTAATAGATGAGAGTAGGCAGAGTCAAACTAGCAATGTGGATAACTCCAAAAGTCAATGTTCCATTGATATTTCTTCAGTCAGCTCTAGTATAAGCACTAGTACTGACATTACTCAGCAAACTCTAAGGTACAGAGAAAAGAATATATTTAACATTATGTAACATTTGTTTTTTCTGTGAATAGAAAAAGTGACCTAAAAATATACATTTTTTTAATTTTAAATTGTTATTTTAGTCCAGTTATTAGAAAATATATGACAAAAATGGAAGTCTCCATTATGGATCGTTTAGAGACAGTAATAAAAAATTCTTTACGACGACCTACAAGAGCTTCTTTATTAACAGAAAAGTCTCGAGTGGAGGATAAGGAGAATACACCCAAGTACGCAAGATTTGTTTTAAGTATGAGTACGCTTTTAAAACGCAGATTTAATATTTTTACATATAAAAGCTACTTTTTAAAAATAATTCCATTTTAGGGTATCTTGGAATAAAATACAAAATGAAGTTTCAAAATTGGTAAGAAGTGAAATAGCACAAATGACTTCTGCGACTGTTAGGGCTACAAGCAGCCCTATAGAAGAAACAGAAAAAGACAAAGCTAGGCGAATACTTGTAAGTCTATTTAAAATATTTTATCTAGTAACTAGGCGCAATTCTTAAGTCTAAGATTTGTTATACACTTCGAGCATTTTAGGCAGATTTTTTGGAAGAAAATAGTGCCCCCTCAAAAATTAATTTTGCCCGATTTTCTCTAAAATTGTTATGAGGAAGTTTTTGGGATTGTACATAACAGATTTAAAATTATTAAAAAAAAAATTCAGTATGGCGGATTAAAAATTTTTTATCTCTCGAATTTGTCCAAAGTTGGTATAAAGGGGTTTTTTAGGGTTTAAATTATGAATTGTAAATTATTTTTAAGAAATTCAATATGGCGAATCCCATATGACCGAATAAAAATTTTACATCCTCGAATTTGTCTAATTTAAAATTATTTTAAAAAAATGAAATATGGTCTAAAAACTTTATATTTCGGGATTCCAAAATTGATACTGGTGTGTTTTCGAGAGTGTAGATTAAGATTAGATTAGGAGTTTAAAATTGTTTTGAAATTCAGTATAACGGATCTAATATGATAGGTTGAAAATGCCAAGGTCATAGCAAATTCCAACAGGACTGATTCCCTTCTGAATTAATATCATTTATGATTTCCTCATATAATACAGTATTCAAAAATTTTTGAAAATGAGGAGGATATAGTCACTCGCCTGTAATTCTCCATTAAATGCACATCATTCCTTTTGTGAACAGGAATATTTGGAAACTTCCTAATACAAAATAATAAGTGGATTAAAAAAGTCATTGGAAAAATTATCTTCCTTGAAACCTCATTCAGTACTGAGCTTCATACCTCATCTGAGCCAAAACATTTTTTTTAGTTTCTGTTTTGTTAGGAAGTAAAATTCATCCTCACGAAATGGAAGAAGGATTAGACTTTTCTCATAAAGATAACTATTTTTATTTATACATCACTAGATCTTACACTATATAAATTACATATATCCATATGGTGTAGGTCATGTCCCATAAAGGAAAAATACTAATTCTCATTCTGTAAGCCCTTTAAACAAGACCAGAAAGATCCTTATCTTCAAGGTATTCATTTAAACTATAGTAACACTTTCCTATAAAAAAACATTTAAGTTTATTTTTTATATTTGTTGATCATAGTTCCAAATTATTATGCTATGCATTACATTACATTGAACATAAGTGAAATTAGCTCCATCCAGCAAAAGAACATTCCTATTTCTTATATAGTAACTATGATTATATTCTACACTTCCCAAGAAAGAAGAATAATTCTTTATCACAAACATTATACATTCTCTTTCTCCGAATATAGACGTTCTTACATGTTTCAGTCTATTAATTGTTCTGACACAATTTTTTTGCAGTATCCTCAATATATAATACTACATCTTACTCTAGATTATATATAGGCATGATATGCCATCATAGCAGTGTCAATATTTAACATATTTACAAGGCATAGCAATACCATACAATGCTACCCACAAGCTAATTCATATGCGAACTCCATTTCAATCTATGATCAATTTGAATGCCCAAAAAAGAAAGGCTCTCTACCAAATCAACCACCGAATTCTCGTAGTGAACCAATATTTGTTGCATAGTCTTCGACACATTCAGCTGCATGCCATTCGCAGCCCACAAGAGCACCCAGGACACAATCAACACACTACCTCACATTCTCTGCACTGCATATCAATAAAGTGTCATAAGTAAACAGCACGACATCACTGTCAATGAGATTTACTATATCATTTGTATATAATATATAGGAAAGCGGACCTAAAACTGAGGTCTGGGCTACTCCTCTCCATATATATAAAGGGTCAATTACACGTTGGTTTCTTAGAGCCAGATACGATCCAATCAGCTTCAGAGCAACACTCTTGATATCACACTGCTCCGTTTTTTCCAAAAGTAGCCCATGATCCATTCTGTCAAAGGCCTTGGACAGATGCAAACACAAAGTTGCTGTTATATTGTTCTCATTGAAAGCAGCAGTGATATTCTGTATGGTCAGATAGATTGGCCTTTCAAATATTTTGTTTACATTCGAGAAAAGCGAGATCAGTCTTCAGTTATCAAATTAATCCCTAGCATTTTTTTTTGTTTGGGTCTGTATGAGGCCTCCCTAAAAGCCTCAGAAGTATACTCCATTGTGAAAGAATAAGTTTATTATATGTGTTAATGGAATTGTTATCATCTCCACTGTACTCTTAAGATCAGATTCAGCAAGCTCACAATAGCCCACTGATTTTTTATTTTTTAACAATATTATACACTTTAATACATTGTACTCAACTATTGTTTCAAAGAAAATGTTATGATTACATGGTCTAGTTTTCGATATATCTGTTTATTTTTGTTTATACCTGTACTAAGGTTTAGGAAAAAATTATTAAATTCTTTAGAGAAATCAAGATCATCTCTGGAAACGAATCAAATATTGAGATTTTTTTTTTTTCGTATTAGTTATTTCTTTAATTAGGGACCAAGTCTATTCACTACTAATATATTTGAAGAAATGCGCTAATAACTCATTATCTAGCTTATGGATTAGTAGACAATTCAACTACGCTTGTAATGCCATCAAAAACAATAACTTCAGTGCGTATTTAGGAAACTAAATAGTGTAAAAAAAGAACATTTTAATTGGATTGTATATGTGAAAATAATATCTTTTTTAGAGCTATGATACTCCAGAAAATTCTAACTCAACCGACACTAAACCAGCAAAATCTACACCTCAAGACCTGCAAGAAAACAGTTTCTTGTTTAAAGTGCCTGAACTTCCTGTTCAAAAGAAAAAAAGTAACAGGTCCTCTAGGTTATCAATATCGCCTATTGAAAATCAACTACTCAAAATAACTCCTAGAAGAAGTACAAGATTATCTCTGAAACAAGCTGAGAAAAATCCGAATATAGTCAATAATAACACTTTGGATCTGTCTGAGGTGTCATTTGATTCCCGTATGAATTGCAGACGTCATGAAACAAGTAAGATAAATGACAGCAAAAGTAAAAATGATTCTAACACTACTTCAATTAACAACAGTCAGAATTTACAGGAAATCGAATATGAATTTCCCGATTATGACAGTGATTTTGAAGAAAGCACCGTAAGTATACTAAATAATATAGTGAACAGCGCCACTAAACAAGATCCATTGAATATGTCGATTAGAAGAAGCGGAAGAGTCGCCAAAAAGAAACAGTTTCCAGAATGTGTAAGTCCAAGGAATGGCCGTGGCAAGAAAAAAATTGGTTATAATGTAGCTATGACGCCCGCCAAAATTTTATTGAGGAAGCAAAAAAAGTACGTTTACTATTAACTTCTTATGAGCTGTAACATAATTTTTTTTCATGTTTCAGTAAAGATAGTCCATATACAGCACATTCAAAAAAAGTGTTGACAGTTTTAAATGACGGAAACCTAAGAGAGGTCGAAAAATTACACTCAGTTGGGCAAAAAACTGCTGAACAAATATTATTGTTCAGGTAAATCTTATCATTATTATTACTATTATTAAATATATTTATAATAATATGATTTTAGAAATTTGAAAGGACGTTTAAACGAAATAGAGGATTTGACAAGACTGCCTGGTTGGGGAACAAAACGATATGAAAAGTTCATAACTTCAAATTTTTTGAGAAAAGAATAAAAATTGTAGTAATGTTTTTAGTCATCGATAATGTAACGTATGCAAATTAGCACGTGTTAACTGTGTCTTTAGAATTATAATCGTTTATAAAAAATAAGCCCAATGAAAGTAGTTCTCTTGTATTTTAATGCAAGAGTTATGATATTTTGTGCTCCGAGCACATCAGTTTAAGATACAATAAGATTTGTGTTATAATTGAGACAAACTGTATAATTAACCTTCACATATAATCTTATTTTCTCAGATTGTTATGTAGAATGTTCAAAGATTTATTTTATAGGAAAAAAAAATATTAATTTGTACATAAGAAATATATTTTAATACTGAATAGATATTGTTTTCTTAAAAATCGGGATTATTAGGAATGTTAGATTACTTTTAGATTGTTGCGACGGGACGATAGTATATGTACACTTGTCAAATTATAGTATACTTGAAGTACTGAGAGAACTAGACGGATTTAACAGACAAAACAAAAATTATTGGTTGCGTGCCATACTCGCCTAAAGTGGCAAAAATTATTTTAATGTGATGTTTCAAACTTGTTGATTTATTTATTTTATGCAAAAATAAATAAAAGAGTTGTTTTATTCATAAAGTTTAACCTTTGACGCTCTATACTTACCCCCCCGTTCACTAACATGGTCTAAATTGACAGTAGAGAGTTTAAATTGACAAGTACAACAATAGGTATATTCTTTTGAGTAATTATCACTTTCAGTTCTGACACTTGAAGTAATCATGATCACTTCGACCCAATGACAAGTAAATGCATATTCAAAAGAACCTGAAGTTATCAGTTTCACTTTGATTAGTGACAATTTACTCAAAAGAATACAGCCGTTCTTTCAGTATTTCTCTCGCTCACATAGGTTCGAAGCGTGTGCCGGCCAGTCGCGATTGGAGCAAGAGAGATAGCACTTCCCCATATTCGCCTCCTCGCCCCCATTGCCGTGAAAAGCGAGCGGACCATTGTAGGCTGCCTCCTGTTCCGGTATGTCCGAGGTGCAATAAAATTTTAGAAAAAAGCTCAGCTTAACTATAAGCCAAGCTTAAATCTAATTGGTGCAAACGCGGTACCTTTTTCATAAGGAAAAAATTATACAACGAAAGTTTTCAATCAAGTTCAATTTTCCCTGGTTCAGAATCATCTTGTGTCGCATCTGGATTAAGTAATAAGTGCGGTATTTTTTATAATCTTATTTGTTCTCTCGGTCTAGACCAAGGAACTTTACCCCTTCCAACTTCCTTGGTCTAGAATTATAATCCATTTCGCTCTTTCTCTTTCTAAGCAAAAGTCAATACGCTTCTATAGGATCCACGATTTATAGTATTTTATATGTCTATGTTTCGAAAGGTATCGCTAAAAATATGCTATTTTTGTGGAAGAAACTTTAAAGTTTACTATGCAGTAAGACTTGTTCTACAAAAGCCATTGAGTATATGCGACATGATTGAAAATGTTTGATTTGCCACATAAACTGGTATTTATATATATACATTTTTAAATGGTCAGTAAATAATATTGCATTATTTGTCAAAAGAAATAGTAATTTTGTTGACAAAATGGTGAATGAAATTTTTTAAATTCATACATTTGTTTTTGAAAATGTACTTATGAAATTGATTTTAGATAGTAAAGGTTTTCTTTTTTTTTGAAATTGTCCAGAAAATTTAAATAGTATTTACCCCTTAAAAAAACAAATTATTTATTTAAATAATTTTCAGTTAAGTATTTTCCATCAATATCATTGTCCTTAACAAAAATGAAGTAAATCTTTTTTGTTACCTCGTAACTTCTAAAAAGACAAAACTTAAAAAGATGTTTTTTCGAAAAAGACCTACAACAAAAGCAATTGTGAGAAATAGCAGAAAAAACTCGGATATAAGAGTAAATTACTTTATGATATAAGATCAACTCGCAACTAGTGCATAAAAATAACTACTATCATTTTTTGAATCTCATGTTTCGAGAATTAGAGGACGAACGCGAAACCTTTTTTTTCTTCTGGGACGGAAACATCTTTATACTGCTCTCGATTCAAGAGTTTTAAGCTCGGTCGGAGCAAGAGATATAGCACTTCCCCATATTTGCCCTCTCTCCCCTTTTGCTGTGAAACGCGAGCGGAAAATTACAGGCTGCTTCTCGGTACGTTCGAAGGGTGCAATACAATTTTAGAAAAAAGGTCAGCTTAACTATAAGCCACGCTTAAATCTATTTGGTGCAAACGGGAAAAATCTATACACGGAAAATTATAAAACGGAAGTTTTCGATCAAATACAAATTCTCCCTTGTGTGGAATCGTCTTTTGTCGCATTTGGATTAAGTGATCCGTGAAGTGTTTTTATGTTTTTATTTTTTTCTCGGTCTAGACCACGAACTTGAGATATAAAACTGGAATGTTCATGAAAATAATTTTTGACCCCCCTTATTGGTCGCCATTCGGTGCAATGATTTGTATGGCAACATTGAA
Organism: Diaprepes abbreviatus; assembly: GCA_034092305.1. Classification (NCBI taxonomy): domain Eukaryota; kingdom Metazoa; phylum Arthropoda; class Insecta; order Coleoptera; family Curculionidae; genus Diaprepes; species Diaprepes abbreviatus. The sequence continues at coordinate 857,310 of JASJET010000072.1, read as the reverse complement.
TTCCCTGCTAGTTTCTTACATTGGCGTAAATGTGTCGTGTATGAATGTCAATTTTATTATTCTAACAGGTTTAGACAATAACTATCTCTTTCTATACTATATCTTAAACAATAAATCGCTCTTTCTTGTTTTACTTGACAGGTTAATCGAGTATATTCATTAAAAAAAGACCAGAGCTCCGATTTCTGTAAGCATATTTTTTGACATTCTCTTTCCTTATCTATTTTAGGACAGTGATATACTTATGTGTTAATACAGACTGAACAAAGATAGAAGATCCTTATTATGACATTCTCTTTCCCTTTATTCTTATAGAATCGCAGCCCAGGATAATCGTTTCTGTAAAACAATATTTAACTTGAATTTCTACTTTTAGTTTCCTCAAAATTATAATTTTTCTGTTTAAAGCAACTCCAATAAAGCAAATTTTTTAAACTTCTTTGGAACAGTGTAAATATGTCTCAGTTTTATTATTTTTAGATAACAAGCATGAAATGTCAGTTCTTATAAATAAATGAAAATGCTTTTTCTATGACTGTTTACATATTTTATTTTTTACAATAAAACTGTTATTTAGCAAAATAGCTAAAATGTGATCGAATCGAGACTAATTTTTTTTTGAAATATCTGTTTTAGAAATATCCTTATTCGGACGTAGAGTATAAGAAGTTAATGAAAAAAGTATTAAGGCATTTATTTTTAAAAATTTTATATCATGAATTAATATAGTATATTGTTTAATGTAAGGTATCGACATGTCCACATAATCTATTGCAAAGTAAAATAGTTTCATCATTTAAAAATAGCTTCAATTAGGTCTCTGTTAAAATTATTTTCTCCTCGATGCTTTTAGGGAACTGATATGTTAGATATTTATATAGGGTTAACAACAATCATAATAATATTGACATTTCCTTCATAAAAACGGAGCTTCAATTTAAATCAAGTAAAGTAACATTATGTACTAAACCATTTTTATATAAAAAAAAATTAAACACTAAAGGGGATAGTGTTAAAGCAGTTTATATTTAATTGTAAACAAAACAATATTTATTAAGACACTTTAAATATAAAGAAGCTTGTAAATACAAGAGAATTCTTACATTAATACAATCATTTTTAATCTAAATATATACATAAAGATTTACTAGCAACTTTTAATTTTTACACTAGGTCAAACTTTCAATTTACTTAACTGTTTAAGGATCTGGAATTGACCTTTCCTCCTAGAGTTGAATTTTTGAAATGGTAATCAATCGCAGCTTCTCACTACTTTGACAAAGGATTTTCATGACACAAATTTCCTATCTGAGCTAAAATCAAGAATTTTTGTTTTATTAATTAATAACATACTCAAACAAAAGGTTATTATTTTATTTTTAGACAAAACAAATACATAAAAGTAAAATTTATATAATTTCCAAACATCCTTAATATTATTGAAAAATTTCATATTATATGCAATCATTTATTTCTATTTCAATATGGTTAGCCTCAGATTTACAATTTGATTCTAAGGTAAAATTTCAAATAATTATTATTGAATGCTTTATAACTTACCAATACCAAATGAGGTATTTGCACGTCTTACGATGAAGATTCACATTTTTTTTTATACAAAAAAAACCTTAAAGTTCACATTCCTGTTTGAAATTTTCAGTAAAACGTTACATAAAATGTGATAAAATCCATAAAACAGCAAAATCAAAAATAAATTTTTGTCAAAATGAAAAGTATTCAGTCAATGTCAAAAATACACTTTCACCAATATTATGAAAACTTATGGAATTCATTGTTGCCAAAGCAATTATTTGCACGTAATGGCACGGAGCATGGGGGCGTCATTTTTATTATAATGGGAGGTATTATGCGTGATTAGTCCAGTTTTATATTTCAAGTTCGTGGTCTAGACCTATTGCCAAAAAATACAGACAGACCTATTACAATCTATCACGCTCTTTCTTTTTCTAAGCAAGAGCCAACACGCTTCCGTAGGATCCACAGTCTATAATCTTATATGTCTATGGTTTGAAGGGTACCGCTTAAAATAAGCTATTTTTGTGAAAGAAACTTTAAAACGTTTAGAGTTTACTATTCAGTAAAACTTGTTTTACAAAAACTGCTATATGCGACGTGTCAAAAATTTATGATTTGTTGCATAAATATGTATTCATATATACATTTTTAAATGGCCAATCAGTAAATAATATTATATTATTTGTCAAAAGAAATATTAATTTTATTGACAAAATGGTGAATGATATGTTATTAATACATTTACTTTTGAAATGTACTTGTGAAAGAATATGCAAATTGATTATTGACGTTAAAGTTTTCTTTTTTTTTTTTTGTAAATTATGCAGTGAGTTTAAATAGTATTTGCAAAAAAAATACAAATTATTTTTAATGCCTATTTTCGGTTAAGCCTTTTCTATGAAATGGATAATATTGTCGTTAACAACAATGAAGTAAATTTTTTTTACTACCTCGTAACTTTTAAAAAAACGAGAAGATGCTTTTTCGAAACAGACCTACAAGAGCAATTGTAAAAAATAGCAGCAAAAACTTGAATATATCAGAGTGAGTCCACACGATACCAAAAATTTCGGCGTAGGCGTATTACGCCCATTTATGTTAAAAATATCTCGTCCACACGGGGAACTTTTATCGTGCAGTCGTGCAGTCGTAATGTTTTTTTTTTGTGGTAACCTAACTTTTTTCTGATTTTTTGATAATATTTATTTATGTATAAATTAAAATGAAAGAAAATAAAAAAAATAATTGCAGCAATGTTGTTATGTAGAAAAAGAAAACTAAAGAAAAAATTACAAAAGATAAGGATATTATTAATATATTCTTTATTAAAAAAACGGAAAAGTCGTCGCTACTAGGTCCGATCTGTTTTTGAGAAAAACATTGGAGAAAGGCTTGGACATACTAATGATTTAATTCAAGAAATGCGAGAAAGTGATCCTGATTTTTTAAAAATATTTTCCTGTTATCTTGGTGAGTTTGAAAAGCTGTTGTTGGGCCAATAAATAGGAAACACGCTATGGAAATGTGTACAGCTATACCCTTATTACAAGGTTTGAAAAAATATTGTGATATTAAGCTCATGAAATCAGCATGTGAAAGCAACAGTGCGAATTCCGAGTCGGTAAACAGTGTTTTTGAAATTAGTCATGTTACTTGTGCGATAATATGAGACTCTTTAAAGCAAGTTTTATTTCCGAAGTTTGCCACTTCTACCTGGTAAAGAATTGCCAAAAGAGTTCAAAGACGAGAGTTTTAATATAAAGTGTCATTTTAACAATCGTTTTAATAATTACAATTGTTTGTAGTTTTTAGAAGAATATATTACGTATGACACTAACTGGATTTCTTTTATGAAATTTCCATTAATGTTAATTTTTACTTTTTAATTGTTTATAATAGGTTTATATAAAATTTGCTAAGGGTAGGGTTACCAGACGACAGGAATTTTCCTGACATGTCTGAAATTTTAGCCCCTTGTTAGGAAGAAACAGGAAAAAACTGTAATTGTCAGTATTTTTTTGAAATTTAAAGAGGAAAATATAAGTAATGAAAAAATATTTATTAATCATTCTACTGAGAAAAAAATAAATTGATTAAACGTTAACAAAATGAGTGAATTGTTAATTTAGTATATTAATAAATTTTGTTTCATACTTTTTATTGCTTGATGTTTCTTTTGGCAATTGCTGGACTTTTATAACCATTTCATGACATTCTTCACATGATATGTTCTTTAAGTTAAATTGTGTGTAGAGTAGAACCTTAACACAAGACATTGTTGTAAACCAACTATTACTACAAATTATTAATTATTAAATTACTATATATATTTTTAAGTTACTCTTATGGATTAATAGATAATTATAGTCTAATATTTAATACTCCCTTAAGAAACAGTTATATCTTAAGTAAATTTATGTTCTAATAGGCTCAAACAAAAGCATGCCTTAATCTCCGAAACTCTAAAACTTTACTTTTTACAGAGACCATTAGTTTTGTTCATCTTGTCATCGTCCCATAAATACACCCTTTATCATTTCAGTAATCATGTAAATAAATAGTTATAAGTTATATTTGTTAGTACGCCTATCACTGTAAAATATATAATTTAGATTCAGAATAGAATGTAACTAGGACATGAACATTGAAACGAGAGGAACTAAAATCAAAAAACTACAATAGTAACATTAAATTAGTAAGTAAGAACAAAAACTGTTGTTACCTCATGATTTAGTGAACATTATAATAAAATATTAAAAAAGTAATATTAGAAGATTTATTTGAATTCATCGAAACCAGTGATAAACTAAAAGCAGAACTAGCAAAGTTATAACTTTGGTGGCAGCGAAAGGCAAAGCTTATAACGATATAGACAGTCTATGTCTCTCCTTAGTCCACTACGCTCCCATTAATGAGAAGACTCACTCGATATTGGCATTTGATGCTTTGATTGCAAAAATTTTGAAAATCTCACTGCCTTAACATACAACATTCAGATAAAATGTCCGGATATTTACAGAAACATTAGGGATATTGTCAGGAAATCTCATTATTTGATCTGGTAACCATAGCTAAGGGCATGTCTGTGGATTAGCGTCTCGATATCACAGATTGTCGTTGAATAGAAATTGTATTATATAATGGCCTTTATTTCATAAGCTTTAATTTATATAACGAACACCTGTATTATTGCAATTGTTATAAAATTAATAAAAAAATGAACAAAAATCGTTTTGTTTTTTTTTTTTGAGGACCAAGCAGTAATGATCTTCGGTAACAAGCATTTTTAATAAATTAAAACAATTAAACATAATTCATAAATATCCATTATTTCAAAACTCGCTAAATAAAATATATAAATAAAACAACAAAGTTTAAAAAAAACATAGGTTATGTTTTCATACAAAATATTGAAAATAAACAGTTTCCACCATTTTTAAAGCAGTCCGCTGAAAAGTTCAACATCATTTGGCGTAATGACCTTGGAAAAGGCGGATTTAGGCGGGAAATCTTCGGTCTTTGTCTTTTTTTAAATCTAACAAATCACAATGCTTGAAATTTGACATATGTCTTATTACGCTACGCTGCCGCCGAAATTTTTGGTATCGTGTGGACTCACTCTTATGCGACAGATCTCCCATGTGAGTAAATTAATTTATGATATTACATCAACTCGCAACTAATGCATAAAAATATCATCTACTGTCATTTTTTGAATCTCATGATTCTGGAACTCGAGGACGAACTGGAACCGTTTTTTTTTGTTCTGAGACAGAAACATCTTTACAGGTCTACTTTGACGGCCACAACCTTAAAAAATTTTGTTTTTTTTTTGTAATTTTTCCTTATGTTGTTTATATAAATTGTGTTATTGTGTTCTTAAATTACATAATTTGAATATGGTGTATGTTTATTGTTCTTAATACTTTTGTTTACTTTTTTTAAGTGTTTACAGGTAGGTTTATATATCCAAATATATTTATTGCCAGCATGAAAAAAGTTTTGTTACGAAATTTCAACTTATACTTTTCCTGGTTGTTGGTAAATGGATTAAAATTTATTATTTTTATTGTATATGTAATGTATACAGCAAGGACCTGTAAATATAAGAATTGATACAAAACGTTGGAATTTATAAATTGGTTTTGCAATTACAAAGAACATTTATTAAATAAGGTTGTGGTTTAGCAGTTAAAAAATTAAGATAGTCAATTTGATTCATTAAGAAGGTTTAAGGCTTAGATAAGGTCTAGTTACCATGGAAGTTATGTCTTCTAGTTGGCCAGTTTTGTTTTGCTGATGATAGTTTATATAATTTATATTATGTAGGTCAATAAATAAACTCTTGCCTGTAAAAGTTTAAATAAAATAAGTATAACAAGATTTTATATTTTCCTATTTGCGATGGTTATTTACACTACTAATATATATATATATATATATATATATATATATATATATATATATATATATATATATATATATATATATATATATATATATTTAGTGTAAATAATTATTGCCTCAAGGTTTAAGTTGTCAGTGTTTGAGATATCGATCATACCATTATTTACAGCCAAAATTTCTATTAATATGTAGAAAAGAAACTATACTGTTCTATGGGTCACAACAAAGTCAGGTACTCCACCACACACTTTGCTTTTTTAAAAGATTGTTTGCCATTGTTCATAATTTGATTCACTTTGTTTTTCATAAAGAAAAAACAATATCTTGATTTTTTTGATTAAAATCAAAATTAAATCACGAGTGGAGGAAAAAAAAGGAATAACAATTGTTACAATTACAGCACAATGACTAATGATAAGCAACACAATCTGAAAAAGTTATAATGGTACAAGTTATAGCTATTTGTTGGACAAATGTTATAAGTAGATGCCAAGAACTTTTAGGTAAAAACAATTTTATACATTCCAGAAATTACATTATTTATTGTTTTATGGTATTTAAAAACCAAGGAAATGTTAATAAGAAATAAAATTTCTTTAAAACCTATGTACATAATATTTTCTTACAAACATAGCGGGCGTATTTTCATAGGTCGTGAATTTTGGACAGGATTTTTCTTGTCGGTGTTTGTCTCTGTTTTAACCTAAAATCTGTTTGTTAAAAAATTTTAAAATTTTGAAATAATACGTTAATTTTTATGGCATTACTAATTTTAAATGTTAAATGATCACGATCACAATCTAAAAATGTGATATTTTATTTGAATTCAAATTTGATTATTTTTAAACTATACCAATTGGAATTCTGATTAAAAACAGTTGAAATCAAATTTAAATTAACTGACGGTGACAGTCATGTCAAAAAAAAAAAAAAAAATGTTTCATAAGATGGCAGTTATTTAACATCTCAAATTTCTTGCCTTAAACTTAAAAAGAATAATTGCATAGTAATCAAAATTATTCTGGTAAATTTGTAGAGTTTCCAAAGTGAAAGAAGAGTGATTTTTATAATTTTAGAAAAAAATAAATAAACATAGTAAAATGGCAAATAAAACATTGGCAACATAATCACTAAAGCAGATACATTTTCATAAGAAGTATCTCAAAAACTAGATGTGTCCGCGAACTTTCGTTTTCTCATCTGTGCATGGTATAATAAAATTAACTTTGTTTTGTATAAAATATTGTTAAAACAAATTTTACTTGCTTTGTTTGTTTTAAATGCAAAGCAATCAAAAATATAAAATTTACAATATCACCATACAAAGCTCTAACCTATCGCTCCGGCTTTCTCTACAACACTGAACTGTTTTAGGGAGACCCTTTCAAGTGTGGCTAACGCGATGCTGAAAGAACCTTTTGATCATTTTTGCCCTACTGTGTTATGGTCTTACATTCCTGATATATTTTTGTGAACATCTTAATAATTTAAAATTTTATTCTGAATAAAGTTAGAAAATCTTAACGGATTCTAAAGAAAATGTAAGGTTATAAGACTACTGATTGGAATCTGTTTTCAAGAAAAGATTGGATTCAGTTTAAGGCTAGCCCTCTAATTCTGTAATTACTGTTTATCCAACAGCAGTGAGGTTTATAGTGTTAAATGACTTCTTAAAGTCAAAAGATATACCAATAGTTTTAAGTTTTGCTTCAATGTTACTTAATACTTCCTGACAGGAAGCAGAAATAGCATCTCCGGTTGATTTACCTGGGCAACAATGATTATATGGTATTTTTTTTAAATACTTCATAAGTCTAACCTTAAAAGCCTTTTCAAAAACCTTTGACACCACTGGCACCAATGCTATCGGTCTGTTTCGAATTTTTAAATTTTAGATGATGCACGAGTTTCATTTTGACCAAAAAAAGTAATTGGGGACTGTTTTATCTTACAATATTGCAGAATTTGCTATTTTGCTATAACATTTTTTTGTATTTAATAGATTGTACAATATATTTATTTTTTGTTAAAAAAATTTAAGATAAATTAAATAATACAATTTTTTAAATCTAATTCAATTAGACGAGAGACATTAAAAATTGTGAATGAGTGACTTTAATTATGTTTTATTTATTTATTTATTTATTAACATCAAAGGCCAACAACAATAATGAATAGGGCCTGCTCGTCAATCGTGGCACATTAAAATTTAGCTTGCCCAAAAGCTGAGGACAAACAATCTGGCCGTTGACTAGCTTGTATAAAAATAAAACTGAATGTAAGTTACGTCTCATTTCAAGACTTTGCAAACTAAATTTATCTAGCAACAGTCGATGGTCTATCCCGACCGGTGAGTACACTACCTCAGTTCTCAACCACAAATACTTCATAAACTTTCGCTGTACATTCTCCATAGCCAAAACATATTTGCTATAAATTGGAGCCCAAACAAGTGAACGGTATTCAAGTTTACTTCTTACTAGTGCTATAAACAATAATTTTAGGCTTTCAATATTTTTAAATGATCTACAGTTTCTAACAATTAAACCCAACATTTGATTAGCTTCAGACACTATTCTGCCATAATGAAGGTTAAAGTTTAAAATCCAATACAACACTCAAATCCTTAGCTGCATCAACTCTTTTAAGTAGGTTATCATTTATTTGATAACTATATAGAATTGAAGATATTTTACGAGTTATAGACATTACTGAACATTTGCTCACATTCAATAACAATTGATTACTCACACACCACCTTTGGACTGCACTAACACTATTTTGCAATCTCTCACAATCCTCCTTCTACTCAACTTGGACGTACATTTTTAAATCATCAGCAAACAGTAGGAATTCAACATCAATTGACTCAGCGATATCGTTTATAATAATTAAAAACAAAAGAGGCCCCAAATTTGAGCCCTGAGGTACCCCCGAAGAGGCCGCAAAACACTTTGATTGAAAGCCATTATATTGGACAAACGTGAGACCTATTAAATAAATATGATTTAAAACGTACAAATTGGTCAGTAAAACCAAACTTCGCAAGCTTTGCCAGAATCAAGCTATGGTTAATCTTGTCAAAGGCCTTTGAAAAGTCGGTAAACACAACATCGACCTGGCTGCCAGGATCCACCGTAAACTGCAGAAAAGACGCCAGATTAGTGGATGTTGACCTACCCCTCAAAAATTCATGCTGTTTTGCAGACAACAAATGCTCGACTTTGTTGATAATGAAGTTATACAGTAGCATCTCAAAGATCTTCGAAAAACCACATATCAGAGAGACAGGCCTGTAATTTTCTACTTCGGTCGTATTTTTGCTCTTAAATACGGGACATATTTTAGCTACCTTCCATCTCTTGGAATACACCAGCTGTTTAAGAGAGGCATTAAAAATTTTACATAGAGGAGCAGGTAAAACATTTATAGTGTTTTTTTTTTAAAGAAAACTTGGAACAAAATCTGGCCCGCTAGATATTTTAGATTTAAGACCTTTCGAAATTTTTATTATATCCTGTTCTGTAAAGACCGGAACTGCAACTGTATTGATGCCCAAACACCTAGATTAACCTCTTCAGTAGACGATACTTCATTATAAACCCTCTTAAAATACTCGGCAAAAGCCTTAACAATATCATTAGGGCGATTGAAAGTTTTACCCTGATAAGACACTTTATCGGGAATAGCGCAGCAATTTTATTTCTTTGAACATACCTCCAAAATGATTTAGGGTCATTTCCAATATCTCTCTCTATACGTTCAATGTAACGCCGATATGAGGCCTTTATCATCTGATTGGTCTGCACCCTTAGCAATTTAAATTTGTTAAAACAAACAACATTTTTCGTTTTCTTATACTTTCTAAAAACGTTATTCTTACGTTTTAAGATGAGTTTAAACTTTTAAATGAAGTCCAATTTATGTATCTGTCTCCGGGAGTAACCTGCACTTATCACACTTTATAAAAAAACGACTTATTACCATTGCCCGTCACCGCGCGTGTGGTTTTCATCACTACGGTTTACGCCATTCTGCGATATGATTGTCATGACTTGTAATCTAGACGTTGTGCAACACGTAATAATTTTGAATATTGTGTTGTAACTTATCTTTTTTACTTCCGAATATTTTTGGTTGATTGATTAATTGGTGAAAAAGAAATATTTTTGTCATTGTATCTATGGTGCATTAGCTTGTGGTAATGGCCTCGTTCTTTTCTTTGTTTTTTATTTGTCCGTTGTTTAATACCATATATTACATTGTTCCGCATTTTTAAACATTTTCCTTCGTTTCTGGACTTTTTTCATACTCTTGTTGAACAAAATATAATGTTATCGAGGAAACGTCGGGAACCTATTGGTATAGAATAGCCCACGACTTCCTAATTTCTCGGAAGCATATAGGGGAGGTCAAAATAACCCTACTTGGTTATAGAACAAAATTCCTAAAGTGCCCCTTAACGGAGATACAGAGCCCTAAAGGGGTACACAGCGATTTACCTCATCGACTCTAAGTTTTGAACTGACTTGTATAATTTAATGAAATTTTAATATTTTATAGAGGCCATAAAGACTCATTAAACCATACCACAGTAGATATTTTAGATCATCAGAGAAGTCAGGAACGGACTTACAGCCACATTCGTTGTTCCTAATGTTTGACAGACATCATTTTACAGACTTGAAAACTGATTTTTTTAAATGCTTTGGTCATTCCTCGTCAAAAAGGTACTCTTAATTTATTTCGATAAAACTGGCAGTTTTCGAGATTTATTTATTTTATTTTATTTATTCGCGGACGATATCCATTTACAAATTTACAACACCAAAAACTAATACTAATACAAAGAATTAAATTAAAATACAAAACAATACAACCCTAATATCTACAAATAACTAACTATAACAGTAAATAAATATTCATCATCGTAAGAGTTTATATATTTAAACTGCGATTAAAATTTCCTATGAGTACAAAAAAAAGTCCAACTCAGGATGAGTCTTAGCCAGAGAAGAGGCGCACGAGATGAAAGAATCCACTCCATAATTAGTGCGTTGGTAAGGAATGTCAAAAGTTGGGCGGCTACGAGTTGGCCTGATGGGTGTAGGTAACCCCACACTGATAAGCAGGACAGGACAGTCAACAAGGGAGTTGACCACCTTGTAAAAAAGACGCAGGTCATGATGGACTCTTCTGACAGAAGGTTGTGGAAGGCCTGTGAAGTTGCACATTAAATCAAAATGAAATTCAATATTGTTATAAAATTTATAGTGAATGTAATGTATAAACTTTCTCTGAACATCCTCCACTCTCTGTCTGTGACTTGTATAATATGGGCTCCACACAGACGAAGCGAACTCAAGGGAGGACCTTACTAGAGAGCAGTAAAGAAGTCTCAAGGACTGCAGATACGAAAAATCCCTAGAGCTCCTCTTTATAAAGCCCAGTATCTTAAGGGCATTGGTGGCAATATTTCGTATATGCTCAGTAAATGAATGCTCAGGATCCAAGGTAACTCTGAGATCCCTAACGAGAGCAGTAGACGACACAATACCACCCTCGATTTGGTATTCAAAAATCACCCCCGACGTTGACGAGAGAATCTCATGAATTTGCATTTGGTAGTGTTTAAACGCATCCTACTTCTGTCACACGATGCCGAAAACCAGTCAAGGTCATCCTGAAGCAGCCGGCAGTCATGTCAATGCCCTTAAACAATTTCAGATCGTCGGCAAACAAGAGAAAGTTGGTATTTTTAAAACACATTTTAACATCATTGATAAAAAGTACGGGTCCAATGTGAGACCCCTGAGGCACTCCCGAAGGGACCGGAATCTCCCTTAAGACAAAAAACAAAAAAAGATAAATCGGTTAAACACAAACGGGTAAACTAAAATACGCAGGGTGTGCTGATGCGTTTTAATTTATGGGGAAGTGCTTTCTCACTTTTCGAAGGCAGGAAGATATTAGGCGTGAAGATTTTCAGCTCAGACATCGTCAAGTCGGGGCTCAATTAATTTACAATGTTATTAAAATGCAGAAATGGTGAAAGCTAAATGTTATTTTTGCAAATGTTCACTATGGGCTTCACGTACTTCAGTACATTTTCTTATTCTTCGAATGTTTTCCCGCCGCACTGCAAATAATATTCCAGCATTATTACGGACTTCGTTAGAATGCTGTGGTATTCTCGCTAGTAGTTCTTCTCTAGTATTTACTGGTGTTGAAGAAACTAGTTCTTTTAAATGTCCTCAGAAGTAAAAGTCTAAGGGATTTAGGTCTGGAGACGTTGGTGGCCATAAAACAGGTCCACCTCTACCGAGGGCCAAAAACGTTAGTTAAGTGTTGACGTACTATACGGTTCCAATAAATTATTTACATTTTGCTGAAAAAAATATAAATCAATCTCACCATTGGGTCTTCCTTCCAAAACAAATGGACCTATAAGATTATTTCCGATGATGCCAGCCCACACATTTACAATAAACCTTTGTTGGTGTTTACTTTGAACTATAGCGTGCGGGTTTTCATAAACCTAAAAATGTAAATTGTGTGAGTTTTTTATGCCATCTCTTGTAAAACCTGCTTCGTCAGTAAACAAAATGAGATTAGAAAAATTTAGATTTACGTTATGTTGCTGTATAAACCAGTTGGAGTATTGAAATCTTGCGGGATAATCATCCGGAGACAGCGTGTACTTTTTCAATGTGATACGGGTGAAGTAACTTGTGTAATGAGTCTTTATGGCCTCTAAAATTGTATAAGTCGGTTCAAAACTTAGAGCTGATAAAGGTAAATCGCTGGGTACCCCTTTTCGACTCTGTATCTCCGTTAAGGAGTACTTTAGGATTTTTTTTTCATGACTAAGCAGGATTATTTTGACCTTCCCTGTTGTATGCTCCCGAAATTAGGAGGTACTTACCGGACACCCTGTATATTTTACAATTTGTTCATTGACCTTTTGGTATCTTTCTTGCAGCTTCATTATTCCGCGCTCACAGGAATTTTGATCCTTATCAGCAAAAAACTGAACCAAGTGCGATTTAAGGTCACCATCAAACATATTGCCAATGCTTTTGCACAGTATTTCTGTTCGGTATTTGTTTGTCATCGGTGACGAACCTATAGATATTAATAGCTGGGGAAATTCAGAATTTTCTTTGATATCAGAGGAGACTGTAAAGGAAAGTATAAAAAACTAAAACCTAAAAAAATGACTGGAACGGATAATATTTCTTTATATATCTATGAAGGTTGCTCTGACTTCTTGGCAACCCCTATCGTATCATATTTTTCAAGTTGCCCTTAAAACAAAAATTTTTCCTAATGAACTAAAGACAGCAATGGTTTCTCCCATGTTTAAAGATGGTAAACAAACAAATATTGAAAATCGTAGACCAATTATTAAGTATACTTAATTCACTTGCAAAGATATTTGAGGTGATCTTCTCTGATGACATTGTAAACAATATCACAGATAAAGTAGTAGAACAACAGTATAGATTTGCAAATGGAAAGTTCACACATGTGTTTTTACAAATCATGCCTCGGAGGCTATTGATGGCGAGAAACAGTTGAATGCAGTTTATATTGATTGCGTAAAGATATTTGATAAGGTGGACCATCGGATGTTGCTGGATAAGCTTGTCGAATTTGGCTTTTCTAGGGATGCATACCGCTTTATGAAAAATTATCTTTTGGTAGGCCGCACATGGTAAAAGTGGGAAGGTCATTTTCTCAGGCTTTTACCGCAGCATAGGTATAGGGTTTAAGGATTAGGGTATTGTCGCAGGTGTATCGTTAGAATACGTTGTCCTGAGTAATTAAAGAAAATCCAGATCCTTCAAAATTTGTGTCTGATGCAGACTTTTGTCCATTTGTCCCCACTGTGCGGCTCCGGACCAGGCTTACAAACATGGATTGCATCGTGGACGCGTGGCATTGATTTGATGCGACGAGCGAAGATCAACAGCTGATGGATCATTGTTATGTTACACTGTTGGTCTATTGTGGCGTGGCATCCAGACTTGATACGTAACAGTATTGCGTTACGGTTTTCTGTTGCATGACAAACAATCTATAATGAAAGAAACCTTTTTATGTAACTCAAAGTCTAATATTTTATTGAATATTCTTTGTTAAGAATAGTAGCGCTGCATCTTCAGCGCTATAATTTCTGTGGCCTTGACTGGTGCTAAAATAAGTGTAGTTCAATGAAAATTACTAATGCTCTATTGGCTTGCATTTTTTCTTATTATTATGAGACCATACTGGGTGATTTGGAAAGTTTCTAAACCACACACACACAACATTCGAGTCCAGTACACTTTTTCCAGCGATTCTCCAATTCACGTATTCCATCCCTGAAGTGATTTTCCGGAAGACCTTCAAAATATTCCTCTACGGGTGCAATTACTTCTTCATTCGATAAGAAACGCTTTCCGCGCAAAAATCTTCTGAGGTATGGGAACAGATGGAAGTTAGACAGAGCTAAATCTGATCAATATGGTGGATGTCAAGCAATCCGAATTGTAATTCAGTAATTTTTACATCGTTAGAACGCTTTTGTGAGCAGTTGCATTGTCCAGATCAAAGATTATTATAGCTAACGCTTTAGATACCTCACGCTTATGACAAGCCGCGAAATTGTCTTTCCGTAGCAAAAAAATAAGAATAATTTTTAAAACCCAACCTCTCCCTGGAGATACTTATGCCAAGTAGAGAGGATTGGGAGGGAGAACAAAATCTTCCGAAAAATGGATCCTGGTGGTATACTGATGGATCTCGACAAGATGAAAGAGCTGGAGCCGGAGTATTCGGCAAGACCACAGGAGTCAAAGAGTACTACGTTCTCGGACAATGTGCGACAATTTTCACAGCGGAAATTTATGCTATTCTGTAGTGTGCCCATCTTTGTGAGAGAGACATAGACAGGAATAGAGTAATAAATATATGCTCAGACAGTAAGGCTGCGATATTGGCACTGAAGTCAAGTGTCGTGATTTCGTGACTGGTGTCTGAGTGCAAGGATGTACTAAATGGTATGATAAGGAAAGGCTGCACAGTCAGACTCGTACGGGTCCCGGGTCACTCGGGTATACGCGGGAATGAGGAAGCAGACCGTCTGGCAAAGTTGGGTTCGGCGATCGAACTGTATGGACCCCAACCAATATTACCTGTTCCAATTGCTATTGGCAAAAGAAATTGAAATCGTTGCTGGAAAGCAAATTTACTGAATCATGGAGGAGAGCTCCTGGAATGAGGTGTGCTAAGGAACATATAACAGGGCCTAGCGCACGGCGTACTAAGGAGTTTCTCTCCTTGGAAGGAGAGAGCTGCGAATTGTGGTGGGATTGTTGACAGGACATTGTCACCTTCGGGGCCATCTTCATAGAATCGGTGTCGCGGGCGACCCGACATGGAGATGGTGTTTGGAGGAGGATGAAACTGTTGACCATTTTCTCAGAGGGTGCCCAGCAGTCAACGGACTGAGACAGAGATATTTCGGAGATATAGTTTTGTTACCGGAAGCAGTTAGGCAAGTTCAAATAACGAGGCTGCTTGGATTCGCAAAGGCGATCGGCCTCGAATAACCTGCAGATATGGTGGGATGTAAAGGGCCCAATGGAGGCTTAGGCATCGATGATCTAGTATCACCATCCCTTTTTCATTCATTCATTCAAGAATAATTTTAAGTTCCCTTTCCATGTGTTCTGACGAAGGGTAGCGATGTTGTCAAATGCTTTATTTTATACCTATTAGTTATAGCTACAAAAATGGATCGATATATGAGATTTGAGTAAAGTAGCTTAACTGATCATATCAAAGGGAGATAAATATTGAAAAATACATTAGGCCGATGGAATAAGATATGAATCTATTTTATATAACAAATTCTTATGGTGGGAATAATTTAGCTTAGTGGTTTATATTGTACTTTTTATTGAAAATAAATAATGGAAAATTGTATATAATTAGTAGAAAAAAAAAAGCGAAATAGTAATGCCTAATGGCAACGATAGAGGTATTTTTTTAAAAATCATTTAAGAAGCTTAAAACATTTTAAATTATAAGTGTTATGGAAGCATATGGTATTATTTTTTATTCTTTTAATAAAATTGTGATTAAAATTTAAGAGCACAAATTGGAGTCCACATTAATGTGTGGCACTTAGTCATGGTTTTTTGGTTGCCGACGGAGGGGGCGAAAATGTTCCTTTGGTTGATTTATTAATATTATTATGAGATGCATATTTTTAATCCATATACCAACATTATCGTGAGATTAATGACACTACAACAAAACATATATAGTGACCTTCATATTAAATATAGTGTAGATTGTCTAATAAAAAAATTTAAATACTGTACATCCAACATTTTCCATGTAATTCTGATTGTTTTAACATATGTACTTTTTTTGAAGCAGGTAATTTTACAGAGATTAGCAAAAATTTTGAGAATATATTGAAATTAATTTCATAATTACAAAAATCTATATATAAATGTGTAGATCTTAGATTAGAAATGTATAGAGGCAGATGGCTTTATCGGTACATAAAATAAAATTATTCCCGACTTATTCTTAGGTTTAGACTGTTCACACCTTCAAAAATGTCCACTCTACGAAATTAGAATAATGTTTTTACAAGAATTCTCTATTTTGAAAACCGTCTACTTAATGAATCTTTTTTTAGGTGCCAAATATATTTAATATAACATGGGTGGAAAATGCCTAAGCTGTTGTTGCAACAAATGTTGCCTAGGATGCTGTATTTATACGTAAGTATATGTGATGCTGTATTTCCTTATATTTATTAAAATAAACCTGTTTTTTTTATAGTTTTTAATGCTTGCGGTTCCATCAGTTCTTTATATCTTCTCCTGTTATCTTCTTTTCATTAAAAACCGACTCTTTGGAAATATTACAAACATAATAATTAATATGAATTTTAATAGCAAATCGTATATTTCAAATGCTAATCTGAAATAACCTTGTGCATTTTTTGACATCTTATTCGGCAGAAATACTTACTGTGTTTGACAATTAATCATGGAAATTTACATAGCTCAGTAACGCATTGAAATCATTCTGTGTTATTAAGAAAATTGGCGTCGTGTAAAAATTTTAGTGTGCATAATCATCCAAATGATTGTTACATCCATCACCTCGTTGCAAAATTTGAGTCATATGGTTTTGTGTTCACTCTACGATTTTAGAATGCCCAATTTGTTTGATGGATTTCGAAGATAGGTTTCTTTATTCAAACTTTATGAAAGCTAAGATATATATTCATATTTTCAGAAGTTTCGTGAAACCTTCTAGCAATTTTCTGAAAGATAGATAAGATGCAATTTTCTTAAAAAAGAACATGAAATCTAATAAGTAAGCAAGCCGAGAAGCTTAATGTAACTCTCCAGCAAGATTTCAGAAAAAGTTTTTGTTATTCTAAACTGATACTTCCAAGAAAACTTTCTGTAATCGTGCAGTAATCTTCTTAGAATCTTATTATGTTATTTGCTACAAACTCGATTGTAAGCTTCAATTAAAAATTAATGAAAGCAACGTGTAAGTTTGTTATATATTTTCCTTAGTGTAAACCTTATGGAAGCTAACATCTAGCGTATATTTACATATTTTCAGAAAATTTTATGAAGCGTTCTTGCAAGTTTCTGGAATCTTTAAAGGAAAAAAATTGCAATCTGTCAAATAAACAAACTAAGAAGTTTAGTGTAACTTTGCAGTAAGATTTCAAGGAAAGTTTCCTTCATTCCAAATCGATTCTTTCAAGAAAGCTTTCTGTAATCATTCTATAACCTTCTTAGAATCTTGACGGATATTTTGCTGAAAACTCGAATAAAAGCATAAATTAACAATTCGTGAGATTATCGTGTAAGCCTCTTATATAGTATATCTTTCTTGGAAGTGTTATTGAGTGATCCGTCGAGATGTCGCCACTGTGTCTTGTTTACTGTTTTTAATTTTAGAATTTGTTTATAAGGCACAGTTACGAAATGATGCTTCCATGCTAGGACGAAACAGCGCTTTGAAAGCTTTCATAGAAGTTCCAGTAATAAAAGTCAGTGACAAATATGGGAAAGGTTCCGTCTAAGCTTACGATAACATTTTAGGAAAGCCTAATGTAAGCCTTTGTAAACTTACGGTTAGGCTTTCCTGAAAGGATATCATAAACTTAGAAGGAACCTTTCCCATAATATTTGTCATGGACACTAGGTAAGTACTGGAAGCTTCTATGAAAGCTTTCCCAAATATTGCTTGAACGATTCCAGAATGCTTTCGTGTAAGATAATAAATACCAAGAAACTTTCAGAACCTTACATGAGTATTGTCTTACGCTTACAAAGAGTCTTATGTTATGCTTGCCTGAAAGGTTACCGTAATTTTAGACGTAATCTTTCCGTTAGTATTTGTCACGGATATTAAGTAATTACTGGAAGATTCCACGAACGCTTTCAGAAATATTGGTTGAAAGATTATTGAAAGCTTTCGTGTAAAATTATACTAAGTATAAACTTTCAGAAACTGATGTGGATCTTGAAGCAAGCTTACAAAATATCTTACGTTATGCTTTCCTGAAAGGTTATAGTAAGCTTAGTAATTTTTCCGTTAGTATTAGTTGCGGACATTTGGTAATTATTGCAGGATTCCATGAAAGCTTTTTGTAAGGTTTCAAAACTTTCTTGAAAGCTTGCTGAAAGCCTACTGCAATCTTTCATGCGATGTGGGGTTACACAAAGAAAATTGGAAAACAATCTAGGATGCGTGTAATGAAATCTATAGTTTTTTAGCGCTATCATCATTTCAGATAGCAACAAACTGTATAAAAAAGATTCTAATAAATATATTAAAATTCGGCCTTGAGTATACATGTTACTATATTATTGTTCTTATAATTGCCTGTGTTACAACATCTCTCAATGTCGAATATAACATTATCACTTGGGTATATGGGTTATTCCCACGAAAGAACGAAATTTGAAAAAAAATTAAATTAACATATTTGATTATAATTTTGTGTAAAATGGGTATTTATAAAGTACCAATTTTTTCTTTATTTTCATAGGAATATCTGTCCCTTCTACCACATTTCTACTCATGTTTTTGGACAATCTTTGTTCCCGCCTACCAACTTCTTTAACTTGTTTGTCATCCTTATTTATGTTTCTTTTTGCACTTTAGCTTTTGACTTTGATTTTTTTGTTTAATTTTTTTGATACATGGTTTTCTTCCTAACTTCTATTACTCTGACTAAAATGTGGTCGGACTTGCATTGTCTTTATATTTATTTATTTTTATTTTTACGACGTTTCAATTAGGTTGTACCTCTAATCGTTATCAAGTATAAACTGAATATTTTGTCTTAAGACTACGAGCTTATATAGGGACTGTGTCCATTAAAGCGCAAAGTTTCGCTTCATCGTACACACCTCAATGATTTGATGTTACAAAGTAGTGGTTGCCAAAGATTAGGTATCTCAACACTCGGTTTACTGAAGATTCCATTATTATTTTTAATGTATGCTGCTTCTATAAATTTTCTTTTTTCATATTGGGTTCCATATATATTGCCGCAGCCTCAGACTATTTTATATGGTGTTGTTTATCCCAGAAGTGTTCTGCAATACCTGATCTCGACGTTTCCCCTTTTTGTGTGTGAGTTTTATGTTTCTTAATTCTAACTTCTAGTGGTTGTTTGGTTTCTCCAATATACATTTCACAACACTCACATGGAACTTTGTAAACACATTCTTTCTTATCGGTAGTTTTAGTTTTGTTTTTGTTAAATGAGCTCTAAGTGTATTTCCCGATTTAAAGGCTGTTTTTATATTATAACTACTTCGTGAACATTATTAGTAGCATCAATCTAGAGCCAGACGACAGACTAATAAGCTTTGATGTGGAAAGTGTGTATACTAATGTACCATTAGGAGAATCACTAGACATAATCAAAACTAGACTTTCAAATGATACTACTTTATCAGATCGAACCACGTTACCACTGGACAGGGTGATGGACCTTTTGGAGTGTTGCCTCCGTGGTGCTTACTTTCAAGTAAAGGCAAGTTCTACGCTCAGGACGACGGGCTTCCAATGGATTCTTCACTCTCTCCAGTCGTCGCCAATATATATATATATATATATATATATATATATATATATATATATATATATATATATATATATGGAATGGTTCGAAACTCATGCCATAGAAACTGATCAATTGTCCTTCCTAGATGTCATGGTGAACCGTTCAAACGAAACTATTAAAACTTCAGTATACAGAAAGCCAACACATACTGGACAATATCTTAATCATAGTTCTAATCATTCTGTTGTAACAAAACGAGGAATTATACGCAACCTCTATAATCGCGCTGTATTTATATGCAATAATGCCGATTCATTGGAAAAAGAGGTAGCAAATATTAAATCCGATTTACAACAGAATGGTTATCCTTTAAAACTAATTGACGATGTTATAAATAATTTTAGAACAACGAACACTGGACAACAAGAAACACATTCCTTCTTCACAATTCCGTACATTAAGGGAACGTCGGAGAAAATAAGACGAATTGCGAGTAGTTATAATATAAAAACAGCCTTTAAATTGGGAAATACACTTAGAGCTCATTTAACAGAAACAAAACCTAAAACTACCGATAAGACAGAATATGTTTACAAAGTTCCATGTGAGTATGGTGAAATGTATATTGGAGAAACCAAACGACCACTAAAAGTTAGAATTAAGGAACATAAAACTCATACACAAAAAGGGGAAACGTCGAGATCAGGTATTGCAGAACACGCCTGGGATAAACAACACCATATAAAATGGCCTGAGGCTGCGGCAGTATATATGGAACCCAATATGAAAAAAAAGAAAATTTATAGAAGCAGCATACATTAAAAACAATAATGGAATCTTCAGTAAACCGAGTGTCGAGAAACCTAATCTTTGGCGACCACTACTTTGTAACATAAAATCATTGAGGTGTAGTCTCGTAGATCGTAGTCTTAAGACAAAACATTCAGTTTATACTTGATAACGATTAGAGATACAACCTAATCAAAACGTCGTAAAAATAAAAATAAATAAATATAAAGACAAAGCAAGTCCGACAACCACATTTTAGTCAATCTTCAACATTGTCTACAACCTTCAAACAAACGTTCTATTACTCTCTCATCTTCTTCCTAACTGCCCTATCTGAGAAAGTATAAAATGTATTTGAATATGTGTCCGATTTCACAAAAGCGACAAATTCAGGTATAATTTGATTAAATGAATGCCTGTAAGTACAAGGATAGTCGTTTACGAGGTATTGCTATAAAATAACGAGAATGATGCTTCCACAGAAGAATTAGCCATGCGTCAAAGGTGAACGACCGACAGCCGTGTAGCGTGAATCCTTCTCTTTCGAATGCGACGCCTCTAGTGCCTAGACAAATCAGTTTGCTATGGCCATTGGTTTATTAAGAGTTGTAAGAGTTGTTTTTCTTTGTTTTGTCGGAAAAATGATCAATGTAATAATAGAGCAATCAATTGTGAAATTTCACATGAAATTTGGAAAAACCTCTACAGAAACTCATTTTTTATTGTGTGTGTATGGCAATGAATGTTTATAACGTGCGCTAATTTTTGAGTGGTTTCAGCTTTTCAAAGATGGCTGAGAAAACGCTAAAGACGATTCACTCCCGGGTCGCCCTTTCACTTCAAGAACGGATGAAAATATTGAAAAAGTCGGTAATCTGATTCGAGCTGACCATCGGTTAACTATTCATGCGACTGCTGAAACTGTGGGAATTGACAAAAAATGTGTAAAGCAGATTTTACATGGCAATTTTAACATGCAAGATATGAATTCTCAATCAAGACAAATTGCCGGATAAATCTGTATTGTCTGTCAAGACGTTTCTAGCCAAGTACAGTATCTCAATGCTAGACCATCCATCTTGTTCGTCTGACCTTGCACCGATTTTTATCTGTTCCCGAAGGTCAAATTTGTATTAAAGCGTTGTAGGAATAAGGTGGGGGGAGGGTGTATATTCAAGACGATAATAACTAAATATGTATAAATTCAAAATAAAATGTTTTACAGCAATAGTCTCGTTATTTTATAACCACACCTCGTATATCTCATAGATAGAACTTTGGCGCTATTTACCTTTAACTTAAGAAATATTGATATAATGGGTTTATCTCTATTTATTTTAATAGGTTTTACTTCTATTAAAAGTATCTTTTTAATATAGAACCAAATAAATTCTACTTCAAACTATAAAATAAGTAAGAAGGACACTATCGAGTAGTAATGTTATTACTATTGATACTAATCAATGATAACTAACCGTCCATGTATTTCTAGTCCTAAAACTAAATCTTAATTATTAAAGTTCACCGAGTGGTGTCCTAAAGATACGTCTGTGTGGCTTACAGGCACATAACACTTTTCATGTAGTTTTTCTTTTTTTACTTGTGACTACACTAACTCGAAGTGGATAGTCCTTTCAAGTCGTCTTGTTAGATTA
Organism: Diaprepes abbreviatus; assembly: GCA_034092305.1. Lineage (NCBI taxonomy): Eukaryota > Metazoa > Arthropoda > Insecta > Coleoptera > Curculionidae > Diaprepes > Diaprepes abbreviatus. Next base: position 834,810 of record JASJET010000072.1, on the reverse strand, counting down.
TCATTCACTTCGTCTAAATCGACATTTTTCGACCCAGCTTGAAACCGAAGCTGCTTCAAATCTTACTTGAAATTCAGGCCTTTATATCAGACTTGAACATGACTTAACCTTGGCTTCAAGCCATTTTCGCAAAATCTTATGCGCAGGTGCCTTTTCTGTATCTAACATCAAAATAACTCGTTTTTTTTTTATATCTTTTTATTCGAAAATCAATTGTTAACTATTGTGAGGGGGTAAATTATTTTATTCTGCATTTAGCCTTTGATTTGGTTGTTCTTAAAAATTAAAAATAAATCGAATTAATATACTAACGCATATTTGACTTATGACAATCGTTCTGAAGTCAACAGCCGATTTTAAGTGTACTTGAGGTGTTTATTTCACATTCGAAGTGCGTTTTGGTCAAATTAACCCCAAATCGCTTCTAGCTTGGCTTTAAAACCCAAGCTGGCTTTATATATAATTTCGCCCGTTTAATTTGTTATTTCTAAGCAACTTGAAGAAAGAGCTTGATTTGAAGCGCTCATGAAATTGAAGAAGAGCTAGATTGCTTCGATGCTGAATTGGTTGTGGAACTCGCTTTATGTTTGGTGGTGTAACATTTAAATTTCTGAGGCAACATCATTGATACCGAATGAAGCTGTTTCGGCGGTACCACGAGGCGATAACTAAATTCCCCAGTACTTCGTTTGGTACACCCTCATAGATGCTATAAGACCTGAATATTTCGAAAATAACGAATAAAAACAATTATTTATTATTGAAAATGGTTTTATTGTTTTTCAAAATATTCTACACGATGATAAATACTCTTTTGCATGCGTTCAAATAAATAGCTACCCTCGTATCTATGCATGTCATAACAATAAAAATGTATTTTTTGTATTATTTCCTGAGGTAATCATCAAATAATTACATTTCGTAAGAATCACTCATATAGTAAAATTTTCACAACAATCTGCATTATCGAATTGTTATTTATTGAGATAACAGAGGCAAGATGTGCCCTACTTCCTATTACAATAGAAGGGCAAATGGCGTACTGGAATACCCAACAGAAGCTTTTATGAATAGGTTTTTTACTAGTTACCATTAGTAAATGTTTTGAATTTTGAATGACTGTTGATTTTAAGGAATCACGAAACATCGTTGATCAAATGCAGCTTCAAAATTTACATTGTCGTTCTACAGCCGATGTTAGTTAGCTTGAGTTCCCGACTTCTTATACTACACGCCACTGTATTACTATTATAACATTGAATAAAATAACAGTTTGGCAATAGGGATTTTTCCTTAATATCTCATAATTTTTGTATACGATATAATAAAAAAATACAATCATCTTAATATAAATGTCAAAATTGTTTTGTTTTCAGAACAGTCCTGTTAGTCTTAGCTGCTATTATTGTCTATGTGATAGTGCCAGTTGTATTCATGTATAGCGTAGGGTTCCAGAAGAGTTTAATTTTTCCCACAGGTAAATATTGAGGTATTGGTACAAAATTCGTAAATTATCCCTGTCATTGGATGGGATTGGTCTTTTATTTGTGCAATTTACTAACCCCAGCATGCAAAACTGACGCAGAAAAATTGATTGGTTCATCCTTTTTGACAGAAGAATTAACACGGAATTTATAACGCTTATAAACATTATTTAAATCTAGACAACCAAAAATTTTTTTGTTGAATGAGGAAAGCGATATTTTCTAAATTTCTGAAAAAACCAAGCTATATGCTCCAGGAAAAATATACAAACTTCGGGAATTCTATGTCTTACGAAGAATGACTTGTAATGATTTTTCGGTATATTAAATTCCTGGACGTCTGCCATATGTAAATAAACTGCAGTTTCACTAGAAATTCACTTTCCCCTAGTCTGTTTTACAAGAACGCATACTGCAAAAGTCAAAAGAGCACTTTGGGGTGGTAAATAATAAAAAAGGAAATATATTATACATACATCCTTTATTGCGATGGTTCATTATTAAGTGTGTGACAGGATTTGATCGTAGACTCCTGCAAACGGAATATCTTGATGACGTATGGCCGTTTGGTCCTCGATTTATTGCGGTCCCATATTAGTAGCTATTCTAAAAAATCTATAAATAAATATTAAGTGACAAAGACACTCTGGAAGTCTGGCCGTTCCTCTTGGCCCTTGCAGTTTTAGTACTAAATACCTACAGGTAATTTAGGGCTTACCACTACTAAAACTCAGGACTTCAGAATTCGGGCAAGGCTGCTATCTAGCTGGTCCGATCTCACCTCTTGTATTGAAACTCTTCCTTAGCGCGCCCGCGAGTTTAATCGCGTAAAGGTTATTATAAAATTAGGCAAAACAAGTTTCTCAAAACACTTAAATCTATTAACAAAAATAAATAGAAAACGAAGTTATATGCAATGAGAAACTTCAAGTTAATAATGATTAACCATTCCAAAGTACTACAATAATTGCTTCTGTTGGCCGTTCTATTATTAAGGAAAATGTAACAACCCAATTTTGAAGAATTATGCGTATAAATAACTTTCTAAAATAAAAATTAAGAAAAGAATAAAAACATAAAAAAAATAGCTATTTAAATTGTTTAAACAGACGGCACTAAAGTCGTCTTTTCACCAAGTGAAATAACAACATACTTTCCCGTCAACTTTACCGAAGTTAAATAAAAAAAAAATAATCAATCCTTTTTTTAACGCCCCGAAATTTAGGTGTCGCGTACCTTTCTCTAGCAGATTTTAAAATGGACTGAAGATTATTACTTCTTAAAAGCCAAACTTGCATTCCCCCGAAACCCCGTTGGTACCTATTTCTCCGCTTACAGCCCCACTTATTTCCCGAATTGGCCTCTGAGTATCTTAATCTTAGTTTTTATACAAAAAATAGTTAATCTAACTAATCTACGTCATCCTATAACTAAAAGAACCCGATAACAACTGGAAAAATCTTATTACCCTTTTATCCATTTTGCTGGTATTTAAATCATTCTTTCTTGCAGTAAGGAAAAATAGTCGCTATACGAATTTTTTTCACAAAAATCAAACGATTATATTGTATTATAGTGATTTTATTTAATTATTCTTTTGCTTCTTAATAGTGTGAAAATGGTTCAATATTTTAATACATTTTATTGGTATTTGCCGACACCACTTGTTAAGACTACCCTTGTTCTTCATGTGCGGGAACAGAAAGAAATCAAGTGGTGCCAAATTGGTGGTTGTACTGAGGATGACTCATCAATTCCACATGGGTGCTCAAAATGGTACTTGTTTAAATCGATGTGTGAGAGCTTGCATTGTCATGGTGGAGATATCCCTCTCGCCTAACAGTCACAACCAACCAGAAAAGATATTACGTAATGGATTAAGTAAGGGGTATCGCGCTTACGGAGCTCTTAGCTCCGCCCATAGAAAGACATGTACTCCCGACCTATTTCGCTCTCCCCTTTCTAAGCGAAATCCAACGCACTTCTATAGGACCCGCGGTCTATATCATTATGTCTTCGATTGTATTTACCATACGGTATAACCACAGATTATTTTATCTTACCGATGCGATAAAAAGCGTCCCCGCCAAAATCAAATTTCGTGACATTTCTTATCTTGCAACCCGCTATTACACTGGAAGAATTGCAAAATTAGGAATAATACCGCCTCAGATTATTTAATACAGCAAAAGGCATTTGAATATTGTCAGAAACAATAAGAACAAAAAAAAGTTATATGATAGTCCATATTAAAAAAATTTAAACAATGATTAACCTATGTTTAACTAAAACTTAGTTTAAGAATATTTGTTAAGATAGCTGACTAAAAATATAGGCGATGAAGTCATATAGTAAAATTTTGTTACATATATTTGTACTACTACGAGAGTAGTCCTAGAAGAAACCCGTCCTGACGTATAGATGACCGTTATTGTTTGAACAAAATTACTATGGTCAAAAGTACCAACCTTATAAAGCTAAAGTTTGGAGAAGTAACGTTGTTTAGTATTTGACAGCCATCAATAGTGAATGCTCTCAGTGAATTTGTAAACATGGATAAAAATGGTCACGGTTTTGTGACACAATACTTTTTTATTTTTGGTCAGCGGAGACCTTATTTTGTAGTATTTATTTCTAATCGTAATCGTTACTATGAGTGTATTCTTTCTAATTATCTACATTTTTTTCCAGTGTTAATAGAGATTGCGAAAATTATACTTTAGCTTCAAAGGCACTGTCAAAGTTGTCGCGTCTATATGATGAAATAGTCTGTGGCGAAACTAAAAAATAACGGTAGTTTCAAATAAAATATTGTTACAACACAAATTTTAGGGAATAGGTAGGAATCATTTCTTAATTTGGAAAATAAAGCGATCAAATACATAAAATTCAGAATATTGGTATAACACAAAGCACTGAACTGTTTTCGCGCTAGAATGTGTGACTTCGAATTAACTAACCAGAGTTAAGTTACACCAAAGATTATTATAGCTAACGCTATAGCTAAAATAATCTTTGGTTACACCAAAGATTATATATATATATATATATATATATATATATATATATATATATATATATATATATATATATATAGCCAGCGTTAGCTATAATAATCCTTGGTTATACTGTGATAAAGCTAGCCCCTGTTATTTATGATATATATTTTGTAAGTGTCATTTACTGCAGTAGATAAAGAAAGTATTACTATATGCTCCAATTTTTTTTTTAGAATTAATTACAACCACAAGTTATAACCCTGAAGATCATGGAATCGCCGGAGTTCGAAACGTGTATATTGACATACCCTACCCTGAAGGAAATATTACTTTGGGGGTATGGCAAATTTTACCTTCAGAAATGGTCAGTGATATTGTTAAAAATGATGAGTATAATTTTGACGGAGCTATATCTAATGAAAAGTACCATATATTATTGTACCTTCATGGAAATGGGTCTGATCGTACTAGGGCTATTGAATTGTATCAGATCTTGAGGGATTTTTTCCACATATTTGCAATAGACTATAGAGGTAAGTTGCATTTTTAGTTAACTATTTTGTTGGGTATACGAGGTGTGGCAATTAAATTCCGAGAATTTAGTTATAACTTGGAAACTGGCAACACTGCGTCGTCAACATATGTCTAGAAAGGGGGACCTCCCTTTCCGTCCAAGGTTGAAGTTGATAGCATGTTTGGTTTGTGTTTTATGCGCATTTTTTGAAAGTAACTTTTTTAGTGGCGTCGTGAAAATTAGTGAATTACATTCAAGAAACGTGTTGTGATTAAATTTTTAGTGAAATTTGGCGAAAAACCCTAGGAAATGAGACCTGGATATTTGAGTATGACCCTAAGAGCCGTAAACAAAGTCAGCAGTGGGCGGAAAAGTGTGGGGTGCGGCCAACGAAAGCGAGGATGTCCAAGTCGCGACTGAAGGCAATGTTGATCATTTTTTTCGATATTCGTGGTATCATTCAGTGTGAATATATTCCTGCTGGTCAGACAGTGACTGGAGAGTTCTATGTTGGCGTACTGGAGCGGCTGCGGGCAAGTGTTTTCCATGTGCGATCCGAACTTGCCGAGATCGGCTGGATTTTACACCACGACAACGCGCCGGCCCATTCCTCGTTCATTGTGCAAGAGTTTTTGGCGAGAAAAAGGCATTCCAAAGTTGCTGCACCCACCCTATAGCCCCGATATTGCCCCCTGCGACTTTTTTTATACCCCAAGATGAAGTCGCACCTCAAGGGAACTCATCATGGCGGCGTAAGGAGATCAAGGAAGCTGTAACCGGGTGCTTCCAATCGTGGGAGCAACGTTGGAATCGTTGTGTACAGTTAGAGGGAGATTATTGTAAATGTCGTTAATAAAATTTTGCCCGAAACTTAATTTGATTGTTTTTTATTGACAAATTTCTGGAACTTAATTGCCACACCTCGTATGCAGGGTGTGGCGTCAAGATCTGGACAAAATTCCATTCTATACCACAAGTAGATGTCGCGATTGACATTCAAATAGCTTGAGATCGACTGTGTATGATATCGTCGCAAAGTACAATAAGTCGAAGAAGTCCAACAAAGGTTTTGCAACACCGGCGAGGAAAACCCAGTTCAAGGCGCACGTTGGAAAGACGACCAACATGATTCAACAGGCTCGGGAGCTGATTTTTGAGGATCCAGAACAATCTATTCGAAAATTATCGATTGCTAATGTGAGCGAGAAAAGTATGCGTCGAATCATCGAGGAGGACCTCCACTGCAAATCTTACACAATTAAAGTGAGGCAGGTGCTTTTCGAAGCCGCCAGGACAAAGCGAGTTGAATGCTGCAACCTGCTTTTGTGTTCCTTAATGCTGCCGGACAGATTTGCACAAGTTGATTCTTTTTGTTTACGTCTTTCATGCTCCTCAAGCCTGGTGGATATAGACCGTCCTGTTTCACCCACATACACTTTACCACAAGAGCAATACCATTACAAACAAAAGGCGTTTAAGATACCTTGCTCTCGTGGTAAAGTGTATGGGGGTGAAACAGGATGGCTTATATCCACTTGGCTTAAGGAGCATGAAAGATGTATTAAAAAGAAAAAAATTGTAGAATCTGCACTAGCTGAACACCAGCATTGTTCAGGTTACACTTTTAATGTAAAAGAAACTAAGGTGCTGGCATCAGTGTCTGATTTCTTTAAAGGTAAAATTAGAGAATCAATTAAAATTTGTAAATATCGAAATAATATTAATAGAGATACAAGTTACAGTGTACGTCACACGTGGAAATCGATTGTAACGTTGGATCACGGGTCGCTGAACACTAGTGGGGTATAAATACCGGGCCGTTGTTCCCCGGTGGTCATTCAGTATTCTAATTTCGTGACGTAAAGCTCTCTGAAGATGCTTCGTGCAATTGTAAGCGAAACGTCGGATAATAATTTCATTTTGACATGGTCTGAATCCAAAAATCATGATTTTCATTTTGTAAACCTTTTCGCTTTTGCAATAAACAACATGTATAATTTATCCTGATTCTGGTGCCGCAGCCTGTAACATTGACGATGTCGTGTGATGTTCTCAGTTTTGAAGAGTGAGGAGTATTAAAATAACCTATTTTTTGTGTAACTTTTAAACACGTAGATATCAAAGTATGATATTTTTAAAGGGTTGTGGGCATGAATCTTGCGTTTGCCGTATCTCTCCGAACTATACATTCAACTGAATAAATTGTTCTCTTTTTATAGGGTATGCCGATTCGACAGTGGCCGATTTGACTGAGGATAACATCGTAAGTGATATGAAATTTGTTTATAAATGGCTGAAAGGACGAAGTAAATCAAACATATTTGTTTGGGGTCATTCTCTAGGAACCGGAGTGGCAACCCATCTTATTTCTGATCTTAAAAGAGAAAATATATCTGCAACTGGACTAGTGTTGGAGACTCCATTTACTTCCGTAACGGATGTTGTATTGTATTATCCTTTCATTAAGGTAGGGTGTTATTTGGATAATTTCATATTATTTAATACAGATGCGACAGCTTTGGCGGTCTCTTTGAAAGTAACGGGTGCAATTTTCATGATTTTGTTTGTCTCGCGACCCGCTATTGCATTGCGAAAAATGTTTAAATTTAGGTGGAATACCGCTAGAAATTAGAAAGAAACATTCCTAAGCCCGGTAGACGACACGTCCCGACTGTAGGCCGTTCTTATAGGGCAAGAGCGAAGATTGAATGTCTTGTTTTCCTCTCTTTCTAATGGCCGAAGCATGGAACTACGTAAACCCCAAGTGTCAATAAATACTTGAATCCTCGCCTCGATTGCAGGTCACGTGGTTCTATGCACCGCCAATTAGAAAGAGAGGAGATTACGGCACCCAATTTTCTTTCTCACGCGTTGTGAGGACGGTCGATAGTTTATCTTATGTTTATGGAATGAAATACTACAAAATAGCATTGACAATATAAGCCCCATTTACAGCTCAGTTGTTCAAAAACTAAATGTTACTTAGATATATTGTTTCTATTGACACGACTGAACTAAAATACATGTATTCTGCAATAATAATACTAATTTTGGCGTTAACTTACTTTCGTATATACTAACTTTATATTATAAGTCTTAAGGTTACGTTAAATTGTGTCCACTTTCTTTTTTGATATTATTATTTTTATTATCACTTCACATATTTCGAACATGTAGCTCGAGCTATCGCAGTAACATTAAACGGTTCTTTTTGAGATTATCAAAAGCTTCGATCGGCGCCATAGACATAAGAGTAATTAACGGTACTTAATATAGACAGCGGATCCCATAGAAGAAAACTGGCTCACGCTTAGAAAGAGATGGAGTGTTTTCGATTAGTAGTACCTCTCTAATTTTGGTCAGGTGACGCTTGCAAAAGATGTGTACGCTCTCTCTCTTTTTTAACGTGACGCCCTGTCTCTTTCTTTGCTGGAACCAACTTGCTTCTATAGGATCGGCGGTCTAGTATCTTTACATTAGGGCTATTATTTTGAGTAATTATCACTTTCACTTCTCTCACTTGAAGTAATCATGATCACTTCGACCTAATAACAAATAAATGCATATTCAAAAGAACGAAGTTATCATACGAAATAGTAGATATCTGTTGGACTTCCATTGCCTTTATTCTTTGTTGAATATCACGACGGTTCGGCTAGTAGTTATCTCTAGCCGTTTTCAAGTGAAACTAAATAAATCCCTTAGCTACATGACTATTTATACTAAAAGTAAATGCAGTGGAGTGTGACTGAGATGGGTGCAGTCATGCCTGCTATTGCGAAATCTAATTTTTTTTATGCTGCATTTAGTTTTAATTTACAATTATTAAGAAGTGGTTTCCACACTTCTCTTTTATCTAAAGATGGTTTACTAAAACAACTTGGGTTCTGATGTATAACCGCGGCTTCTTTGAATTTCCGTTTTCTCCAGTGTTGTTCTCGATGTAGTATTTTAGCTTCAGACCATTTTATGTGGTGTCCATGAGTCCAGGCATGTTTGGCGGCACCAGATTTTTCTGTTTCTCCTCGAGATGTGCATTTTTGATGTTCTTTGATCCTTATGTCAAGAGGTCTCTTTCTTTCGCCAACGTAGGAATTGCCACATTCACATGGTATTTGATATATACAGTTCTTTATGTCCCTTTGAGTTGTTGGTTTGACCCTAGTGAGCTGACTTCTCAGAGAGTTATTTAAATTTAAAACAACGTCGATTTTATATCGTTTTCCTATCCTTCTAACTTTTTCTGAAATGCCTTTAACATAGGGGATGTTCAAAACTGGTTTTCGTTCTTCATTCGTTGTCGATATTGTCCTATTTCTGCGTTGTTCTAGAAATTTATCCACTAGATGTACTTGGTATCCGTTGGCTGTCAGATCATTTTTAATGTAATCTATCTCTTTCATCAAGTTCTCGTTGGAGTTGCAGAGAGTTAACGTTCTATCTACGAGATTTCTTATAATTCCTTGTTTGGTGTTGTTGGAGTGATTAGATGAATAATTAAGGTATTGTCCTGTGTGCGTGGCGTTACTGTAAACCGAAGTTCGAATTTGGCTGCCATTTCTTTCAACCAAGACATCTAAGAATGGTAATTTATTTTCTACTTCTTTCTCCATGGTGAGTTTAATAGTTGGGCTGATATTGTTGAGATGAAAAAGAAAGTTTCGAAGTTCTTCGTCGTTTCCACTCCAAATAATAAAAGTATCGTCTACGTATCTGAGCCATAACTTTGGTTTCTTAGTTGTGGATTCAATTGCAAACGTCCCGAACCATTCCATGAAAATATTTGCGACCACCGGTGAGAGTGAAGATCCCATCGGTAGTCCATCATCCTGGATGTAGAATTTTTCCTTTTCTTGAAAATAGGAATTAGTCAAACAACTTTCCAATAAGTCCATAATGGCTTGCGGTGGTAATGATGTTCTTTCAGCTAAGGTCTGGTCTTCAAGTTTCTTTCTTATAATTTTTAGTGACTCCTTAACTGGAACGTTGGTTTATAGACTTTCCACGTCAAAGCTAATAAAATGGTCTTCCGGTTGTACTTCTATTTGACGTATAATTTCTACGAAATGTTGCGAGTTCTTAACCCAGGACGATGTATTTCCTTGTAATGGTCTCAGAATTGGAAGGAGAAATTTCGCAAGTTGAGAAGTCGGAGAGTTCCGGGAACTCGTGATAGGTCGTAAGGGCATGTCTTACTTATGTATTTTCAGGAGTCCATAAAGATGGGGGTTTTGCTATGGTGTGGAGTCAACTGAGTCAGGATCCTCTCAGGAATATACCGTTCATGTTTCTTAAGAACGCGATAAATTCTTCCTTCAATTGCAGATGTGGGATCTATAGCAAGAGATGTATAATTTCCTTTCCTTAAAACTTCGTCAATTTTTTTGATTGTAAGTCTCAGCATTCATTACGTCTGTAGCATTTTCTTTATCCGCTGGTAGAATTTTAATACTAGAGTCCTTCTGTAGGTTAGCTAAGGCAGTTTTCTCGTCTTTACTGATGTTCGGTTCGGTTTTTCTAGATTTTTGTAGAGTTTCTGTTATTTTCCACCTGAACTCATCTGCAAAAGGGTTTTCGATGTTCGCTGAGTCTGCGGCGCTAATTATATCAAGAATGGGAACCTCTTTTGGAGCAACCGTGAAGTTCAAACCTTTGGCTAGTAGTGAGTTTTCCGCTGAGGTTAATTCATTGGCAGATATATTAACAATTGTCCTCTGGCTTTGAAATGGCTGTTGTCGTTCTTGTCTGCTCTGATATTTGGAAAATTTCTTTTGGTGTATGATTTCTTGTTTTGTTCTCACTTTGTAACAAGTAGCGTCAATTTTTGTTAGGATAGGGGCGTAGTCTTCTTCTAATGTATATTCTTTAATTTCTTCGAACCTTTGGCGAATGTCCTCTAGTAGTGTTGCCTTCTTGAAACGGTGATAGTTTATCTGTGAACGTATTAGTGCTTTGCTAACATTTTCCAATATCCTGTTTGCCCGTTGTCCTGGAACTGGAGATTTTATACGGAAACCATCTGGTATTATTCCCTGATCTCGTGCTTGTCGTAGAAACTGGATGTGTGTGTCTCCTCTTTTGTAAGCTTAATCTTGGATTTCTCGTAGCCTCGAAATTTATCACTTATACCGGGTCTATACCGGGCTTCTAGTGTTTGTTTGAAGGTCATAGACAACGATGTTTCTTGCGAATTAGTAAACCTTCAAACAAACACATGAAGTTATCAGTTACACTTTTTTCACTTTGATCAATTAATAATTACTATAAAGAATACAGCCATTATGTCTATGGCCGGTGCAAAGCCGAGTTAACCTACTGGTGTCTTAGTTGAACTGTGACAAAACTAGAAATATCGAGTTTCTCTTTAGACCAAAAACTGAAAATGAGAATAGAAAGGGAGTGAAAAATTCAATAACTATTCTTTTAACATAATTGGTCACCTACTAGAAGTTCCTTAGTAGGGAAAGCTGAGACAAAACGCTTAGTATGAAGAATTGTTTAATGCTCCTGTAAGTTTAACTTCATTTTAGAAATCTGTATTTCTACTTTTACTAATTACCCTAAAATAGGTCAAGAATTAATATTTGTAAATATTAAAATTTTGCTCTACTTATATTTTAAATAATAATAATAAGTTTTTAAATGTAATGGTTAAGAATTTTTAATAACTAAATAAAACTTTAGCTGAAGTTCAAATTTTTTAAAAATGCAAGGTGTATCTTGGTATATGTATTACGGTAATATAAAAATCATTTTAATCAGTTTTATACACATTGACTAAATATGTCATTTTAGAAGCATTGTGTATATTTAGGAATTATACACTTTTTTGTATTAGCTTAAAACCTAACATATGTATTGTGTTTTTTTTTAGTATTTCTCATTTTTACCTTGGTTTGATGCAACAATACTCGAACCTATCAGAAGTAATGGAATAGACTTCGATTCTAAAGCTTATATCTCCAACGTCGACTGTCCTATAATGATACTTCATGCAGAAGATGATGAAGTGATTCCTTATCACATTGCAACAGAGGTAATATGGTTAGTTTTTAACAGCGAAAAATAATTTGCGCTTGGCGTGAGAGAGACGCAAACATACAAGGATATAATCTTTTTATCTCTAAAGGGGCGGGGCGTACCAACCACACGAAAATTATAGTGAAATTGACTTGTATCCCAGATGCTTTTATTATCTTCTTTGGCATCGGCCGCCGAAGGCACAAGGGTTTCGTGAGAAATTACCTTGATGAGCAGCAAAATTCAAAGGAGGTTAGTTATGGGCGAGATTTGCCATATTTATGTGCACTTTTGTGTTCCCTAAGTTTCAATTTTCGATTCCATTAATCTGAAACAGGCTGTAGCGCGCGCTTAATATTCGTCTCCTTTTAAAATTCTGAAACTCTATATTTAAGCCAGTTCAAGGAAATTAAGAAAAATTTAAAGTTTTTGAACGCGAATTTTTATTCTTTTTAAATAAAGCAAATATAAAAATTGTATAATCTATCTCGCGGTTAAAAAAGTTATTTGCCCACAAGTTAATATCGAGTGACGTGTCCTTTCTTTGATATTATTCCAAGTAACCTTCTAGGCATTGATTTCGCAAGGGTTTCGGTAACATTAGGACTAATTTTATACTATTCTTCCTGACTAACTCTTTAATCCTGTTATTTTGAAGATTTTGCGCAATGTTATGTAATAAATAAGCATCTCCTGTCGCGGCTTCGCCTGCCCTATTTTGGTGCCTGCATGATTGGCCAATACTTAAAGTCTACTGGAGCCAACTCAAATACAGAAGCAGCCTGCCATAAGGAAAGACCATGAGAGCTTAGTAGCTCTCTATCTAGCGGCCAGAGTTTGAGGTAGTTTTTACCTTTATACGAGGATGGTTTGATAAGTTCTCGACCTGATAAAGAAAACAAAAGATTTTTGAAAATTTTTTTATTTATTTTTTAACATAGTCCCCTTGTACTTCAATACATTTAGACCAATGATTTTCCAACATTTTAATACCCGTAGTATAATGCGATTTGTCCAACTCTGCAAAATAAGCGGTTGTCGCTGCTCTGACCTCGTTATTTGAAGGGAATTTTCGTCCAGCGAAACATTTTTTCAAGTTTGGGAAGAGAAAGTAATCGCTGGGAACCAGATCCGGCGAATATGGCGCATGTGGAAGCACTTCGAAACGTAGATCATGGAGTTTTGCTGCAACAACCATAGATTTGTATGTAGGCGCGTTATCCTGATGAAAGAGCACTTTTTTTTTGGCAAGATGTGGATGTTTAGCTTTAATTGCATGCTCCAAACGGTCCAGTAGTGAAGCGTAATACTCCCCGGTGATGGTCTTGCCGTGTTCTAAATAGTCTGTAAATCCCAAAAAACTGTTGCCATGACCTTTCCTGCAAACGGAACCGTTTTTGCTTTTTTTGGCGCACTTTCACCTGCCCCCACCCACTGTTTAGACTGCTGTTTTGTCTCTGGCGTCTAATGGTGAATCCATGTTTCATCTACAGTTACAAAACGTCGAAGAAACTCAGCAGGATTGCGTCTGAATAAGTCTAAACACTCTTGCGAAGTGTTCATTCGAAGACGTTTTTGTTCGACTGTTAATAAACGGCACCCATCGCGCAGAATGCTTTTTCATGCCAAGAACATCATATAAAATATAGTGGACACGATCTATCGAGATGTTTGCTATAACAGCAAGCTTTGTACTTTCAGTCGGCGGCCATGAAGTATGACATTGTGAATTTTTGTGACAATTTCGTCAGTTGTAGCGGTTTTTGGGCGTCCCGAGCGCTCATCATCTTGAATTGATGGATGACCACGATTAAATTCGGCAGCCCATTTTTTAACTGTCGAAAACGAAGGAGAAGAATCCTTTAAAGTAGAATCTAACTCATTTTTAATGTCCGTAGGAGTTAAGCCCTTTAAAACAAAGTACTTTATAACCGCTCGAACTCCAATTTTATCCATCTTTCACAAAATATTGAACCTTATGTGTTCACTCGATCGCCACAAACAAGCAACTGAACGCAAACTTCTGAAAGTTTGCAGGGCGTCATGTCAAGGTTAATGCTTACAAAATATAGTTATTTGATCCTACTAGCGCCCTCTTTGTTTCAGGCCGAGAACTTATCGAACCACCCTCGTATAACGTAGGCCACTCTGAAATACGTAATAAAACTAATGTTAAAATTTGATCATTAGTTTTTGAGATGTTTGAGTCGGGGTCGTTAGAAGCTTGATGTAGAATGTAGACATTTTCTTTGCGGCTTCACTTCTGCCAATATTATTTTTCGCCGACCTCGTCATATTTGACATATCATCACCCAACCAATACCAAAAATAGGTATTATCAAGTAAAAAACTAAGTTACATACCGCCTGGTAGCATGCTTTACATACAACAGTACAAAAAATGGTAGCGCAGTGATCGTAGATCGGAATGATATTTCTAAAACCTGGCTGACCGAAACCACAAAAGTGTTATAGCAAGAGTAGGCGAGATGTGGAGCCGCTTGTAAATGGAAGCGTTACGCTGATAGAGAGAGGAAAAAGAAGGCTAGTTTTTCTTTTTAGCATCAATATCAGTTTATTCTCCCAAACGTGATAGCATTTTTTTTTCGAAAAAGCGTTTTACATAAAGGATAAACATTGGTCCACTGCCTACTCTGCCTATACTACCTCTATTGGCTTAACAAATGTGAGTGAAAGGGATATAATTAGTGGTGTAGCGTCCTATAGAGTATCCGCCACCTAGCGGAGAGTAAACATACTACGCATTGAAGCATTACCTTTTTAATGTGAGGTAATGTTTATTTGATATAAAATATAGCTCTCAACTTTCCTTGTTTTGTCAAGAAATAGAGGTTATACTTTGGTTTTGATTGGTCGAGTTGGTTTTTCAGTTATCTTTAACATAAATTATTTCTTCCTTGTATAAGTAAGTAATATAATTTGTAAATTGTTTTTTAGCTCTATTATACCGCCATTAACAATAGAAATTTGACACACCAAGGAGAGGTTACATATCATTTATATGGCCCTGATGGTTATGGCCATATGTTTATTTATTTGGCACCTGAATTGTCAAAACAAGTTGGGTAAGTAAGAGTGAAGTGATATATCACGATATGTCAAGTTACTATCGAAAGATGCCACATTAACGCGGGAATTTATTTATTGAAGCAAAAGTTTCGTAAAAACATTTTGAAAGTAAAACTTAAAGTAATCTAGGCGGGTATTTGGTATCATTCGATGTTTTCTTGATTTTATTTTATTGAAACTGTGCATTATCTAAAAACAATTTTATGTGCCTGTGACTTAGTATCTTTTTATAGTGGAAATTTTCCAAATTAACATTTGAAAAACCAGGGATTTTTTAATCCGTCAATCGGTGCTAACCTGGTCGCTTGATTTTATTAAGGTCACTTAACTATTTTTTGTTATTTTTAGAGATTTTCTGGCCCAGTGTCTGGAGTTCAATAAGAAGACTCACTAATAATTTTAGGACTCATCGACTGTGATACGACGAGATTTTTTATCGTACAAATATCACATACAAATTAGGAACTAAAACTCGAATATCTTTTTTATACTGTTTATTTTTATTTCAAGTACACTGTAAAATTTACAACATAAAGATAATACAGATACACTTTTTATCAAATATAAACATTGAAAGTAAAAACTTGTGCAAATTTTGACTTCATGAGATCACATAAATGTAAAAAAGAAAAAACGCTTATCGGTTAAAGTTTACCGGTTCATTCTGTCTTTAAATGCAAAATTGCTTGGTATATCTTCCTGCTATAGCTTTTTAATCAAGTGTCGTTGTCGCATGTTCTTTGATGTTACAAGTTTTTTTGGATTAAAGTCGCGTGGTAACGAATACCATTTTAACAGTTTCACGTGTGTTCCGAAACATCCCAAGCGGTCACCCATCCAAGTAATAACTTCAATGAGCAGAAGTGGAAAGGCCTGGCCACTTAATGAACCCGCGCCTGCTCTTTATGTAATTGTCGTGATAGCTGACCACACCCTACTTATTGTACATCAGGCGTTGTGCTAAATGCACAATGCGGGTGTCATTACTATACTTGGTATGCATTGCTTAGCTGATGTGACTTCGCCATTGTCGGACAACCTTCGGCAACGTCACGTCAAACGAGCTGCGTTTAACTTGACAGAAGGTCAGTTAATAATTAAATACGTGCGTTTAAAGGGCCATGACATTACTGCCATTGTTACCACTTGATCTATTTAAAATTGATATTTTCATTGTTATTAAGTACTAGTTAGTTAAGGTTTCATTACCTACCCATAAAATTGCATTTCGTTGCCGAGATATCATTTGGTAAACATAAGTTGTTGATTAAAAATTCAAGATGCTTAAACTCGAGTATTTGGCAGTGATCAAGTATTCGATTAAAGAAGAAACAACGCCGTTGGAAATTGGCGTGGTTTCTTGGTGGGTACGAGAACTCTTCGTTTCGTATTCTACCCTAAAAGAATGGACAAAACAGTTTGGTTTCGGAAGGGAATCGACTGAAGGCTAACCGTGCCTAGCGTGATCGTGTGAGGAGAAATATTGAAAGAGACAGACAAGTAAAACGAAAGAATTCGCAGCGCAAGAAGTGCTCTTTCAAAAACAAGTATTGGGAATCGTACATGATCATTTGAATAAAACTCATTACAAAATGGGTTCCGAAACTTGTTTTGACTGTTCAAAAAGACGTACTCGCTTTTTATGCCTCCGGGAAGGTCATCAGATTGGGTTGGTGACAATGGGTATCTACAGTTTGTTCACTAAGAAAAGAACCAACCTTTTCCCTAGAAAAATGAAAAATGTATTCGTACAATGAATAAGGCTATGTTGCTATACCTAGTCCATTCCAGCGTTGCTTGGGATGTGATAAAAAGAACACATTTTCAAAATGAGTGATTTTTCTGTGCACGAGGGTTAAAGTTATCGTACGTAGCTCTCGAGAAAGTTGTTAAAAAATCAAAAAAAAATCATTATAAATTGGATAAAACAATATAAAGAAGTTAAACACTGTGGATAGCCTCTCAGGCGACGAACAATGGTAGTCACAACGAGCAAGCAGGATAAAGCTATTTTACTGCTGTTCTAGCGTTCCCCGATTCTGCGACTGCGCGAACCTAAAGTGAAACTGACCAAAAAGAGAATGGACGTTAGTATCAATACCATTAGGGAGTGGTTGAACGAAGCAAAAGTGCTCTATAGATTTACGAACTGGACACCTCTACTTTACAAAACGCTTGGCCTGGACGACCAAAAATTACAATCGCGATTGGTTGATCGTTATTTTTTCTAATAAAGCGATTTTCTGGGCATGTATTACAGCAAACATGCATGGTCTGTCCCTGGGAGAAATTTCATCCACACATCCTGAAAAATTGAGGATGTTTCTCGGAACGCGGTTCCGGATGTTTGGACTTTTCACGCGGAATTTGAACGCTGAAAAAATGGTCAAAATTTATGGACATGGTCTTCTTAAATCGGCCAAGAATATACTTGGACCAAATAACAAAGATTGGGTGTTAAAAGAGGATAATGACACGAAGCACCACAGCAGACTCTGCAAAGCCTGAAATGATGAAAACAACATTGTGACGATGAAATGGACATCGCAACCTCTGGACGCGAATCCAGTCGAAAATGTGTGGTGAATTATGAAGGTCAAACTGGCTAGGTAGCGCCTACACAATTTGAAGCAACTTTCATTGTTTGGCGGTTGCTATTAACTGATTACGTTCAAAAATTAGAGTAAAATATGCCTAGAAGGTGTTCTAGATTATCGACAACAATGGCAATTTTATTTTCTACTGATGAAATGCTTCCTCCTAGAATTTTTTATCTAAAAAAGTTGTAAAATAAATATGTGATTTACTATCTGTAAAATTGCGGTTCCTTTCTTGTTGAACAGACTGTATAATAAAGAACCAACATGTAGACTATGTGACGAAGAGCACGAAACAGCCTCACACATCATCTTCCAATGCGAAGCTCTAACCTACAAGGAGCGATCAATCCGAAAGGCTTATATCCAGGGAATAGGTTGCTAAACCCGATTAAACCAACCAATTTGTTCACCTATAATATGTGACACGCAACACAATAAGTAACTAGGGTCTAGCATAAGGGCTTCTCAACCCTGGCCTGCTATTCACTTAATCAATCAGAAGGTCACCAAAAAGAAGTAGACTCCATTGTTAGGGGTGCTTCTCCCAAAAAAGTGGTATCGTTTAATCCTACCGGGTTTTAAGATAGCAAAGGTGACACATTTTTTGAAATTTCGAACGAAAGACCGCAACTATTGTGGTGAACTTACTATGCTTTTTTAATGCATAAAACAAGTGACGTTATTTACGAAGCCTATATATGTTTTATGAATTATAGCAAAGCTTTCGATTGTGTGAGATGGCAAAATTATGGAATATCTTGGCAGAAATTAAAAACCTGAAGAACAACAAAACCTAAGTGAGAGTTGGTGTCAGAACCTTTTAGCCAAGAAATAGGGGTACATCAAGGATGTATACTGAGTCCCATACTTCTCAGCATATACGACGAATAGAATATTCGAAAAACAACAGAAGAAAGGGAAGGCGACATCGTTAGAGGCAACCGATAATTCCATAATGTATGTTACGCCAGTGACATCACCCTCATTGCATTAACGGAAGAATTAATTCAACTAACTGAACAGAATTAAAGAGTAAGCCAAGACGTAGGTTTACACATTAATAAAAATAGAAGTTATGATCATAGATAAACCGCAGAACAACCAAAACGATGTTACTTTGAAACGATGTTCAGGAGGAGATTGCTAAGAATATCGTGGATAGCAAAAAGAACAATAAAATGTTAATTTTAAAATTGAGAAAGAAATTGATTATTCAAGGAAAGGATAACGAATCCAGGGGAATAGGAAGATCACCAACATGATATACAGACTTGAAAAA
Source organism: Diaprepes abbreviatus (assembly GCA_034092305.1). Lineage (NCBI taxonomy): Eukaryota > Metazoa > Arthropoda > Insecta > Coleoptera > Curculionidae > Diaprepes > Diaprepes abbreviatus. The sequence goes on along the minus strand of JASJET010000072.1, from coordinate 815,825 downwards.
GAGAAGCGAACACATCATTCACACAATCCATGAGAAGGCGGAAGACAGAATTCCGATATTTCAACGTAACAACGTAGATGAAGATTCATGAACTCATGATGCCCAATAAGGGGAACGATGAGTAAGATTAAAGGAAAATTGTCCAAGGAATGTTGTTGCTGTATGACGATGCATCTCTGCACACTTTTGTTGTTCCCAAGGCTGCTATTTGGAAATATGGCTTCACTGAAGTCGACCAACCAACATATAGTCGCAATTTAACCTCTAGTGACCATTCATAAAATTAAAATCTGAAGAGAGGTCGGCGATTTTGACACATTTTCCGGACAATACTCCAAACAATTTTTTTCATGGATATGAAAATCACTGGGCATACACATATTTTTAAATAGATATAGGAATGTTTTTAAATTAAACGATACATCTTATATTATTATGGATAGAAATATTTTGAATTGAAAAGTTTGTTTGTGATGTTTACCGTGGGTTCCGAATCACGATCATGCGGTCTTTCGAAGCGGTAACCTATCCAAGTACTAATCGCGCGTGGCCGCTGAAGTGAATATACGCCGAACTTGAAAGTAGATCGGTGAAAATACAAGTCAGTGGCGAAACAACGGTACGACATGATTTAGCGTAATTTGACGTTGAATTATGTATTCTTTCTACGTTGTTGTTCGATTCGTTGCTGAAAGCGATAAGGGGAATGGAAGTCTTACTTTTTCATCTTGTTACGTTAACATCGTCAGGAAACGTCGTTATATTGGGTTTTGTGTTCTAATATCCTGAAAATTATATATCTGGTATTTGTTGCAAAGATACATTCAAAGACAAAGAATGAACCGTAAAAAATGAAATTTAGTTGAATAATTAAAAAACTCGCTACTAAAGAAAGAGTAAAAAAGTAAGTAAATGCAAGAGATATCACAAAGTTATATAATAATAAAAATTATATAGAATATATTAACTGTCATCACTCATATGGTTATTTATACAAATTTTAACATACCAGAGTTAAAATAAATTTTAACGGTTATGATTCAAGTAAGCCTCACTAAGTTTACAAACAAAATATTAGGCGGGCACACACACTATTCTTTTTCACCCCGTTAATCGTAATTATTGGCGATTAACAAGGTTAAAAGATTAAGTGAATGTCCCCATTTAGGCTACAAACTCCCTATTTCGTTTTAACTATTAGGTATATTTTTCCTCTACAAGAAAATATAAATTTTAAAAGGATTTAGTACAGTTGTTCCAAGCTGCAAGTGATCATAATTTAACCGCTAAATCGGCACTTTTAATTTTATCTATCTCACAATTTGCAGGAACTGTACTTATAAAAAATATAACAAAATTTTTTGCACTAAGCATAAATGAACCATGATAGACTTATTTAAGGCATTCTCTAAACTTTAAGCTTAAACTCCAGATCTAAGACTATTTGCCGTTCAAGTTAATCCGAAATTGTAACACGAGCCCTTAACCGTAATAGAACAAAATGAGATCCAGATCGCGTGCTACAGGGTGTTTTAAAAACATGCTCTAACACTCGTCTAGAGATTGACCATCCCATCCATTTTGTTGCCTCATTTATTGTCGATGTACTGGAATGAAACGCCTTTATTTAGCAAAAAACTCAAGAGGGAGATTTTGTTTAGTTAGAAATAACAGTTTTAAAAATGCTAAGAAATTTGTGCAAAAACAGTGGCGTTCTACATTTTTCTAACATAATATCAATAATATTATCCATATGCACCCATCTGATAGAAAAAATTAATTCATTTAGGGCAAAGAAACTACCTTCTAAATGGAAATAATTGACCTTACGCTTCAACAAAATACCTGTAAGCAGTTTTCAAATTAAAAAGAAATACGATTTTTTTGCAATTTTTATCACCCTGTATTTCAAAAACGAGGCCATTTCGGATCCATATTTATATCAATTTTTCCTCTTATTTTGGTATGACGATCTCCATACGAACACTGGTGTATAATTTTTGAAACACCCTGTATGGCTTTCAGTATGAAGCATTTTTTGGTATTTGTTAACATATCGTTTACGGTACGTTGTCAACATACCCTGTTACTCTAATCCTTTAACGCAGTGAAATAGCTATGGCGCGGGGGTGGACTCCGGTCCGTTCGTTGATTCTTATGGACAAGTATTAAGGATATTTCATTCCGGCGGAGACAGCCGATGCGCGTGCTTTGCCTTACTTACTGTTACGACTACTTACGACCATGCTAAAAGTAAAATAGTGACATCTCAAGACATAAATATACAAAACATATTTACAGATCCAGATTAACTGATGACACGCTGCTGATAATTTGATTAGTAAACTTGATCCACAACTGCAAATAATAGTCGTTAAATAAAAAGATCTGATTATTATTTTATATGATTAACTTATACTATAAATTTTACAATGTATCCAAAATAATGGCGTCCCGCGGGCCGTGGTTTGGAGACCCCCAGCTCTAACGTATCATCGAAACTATTTTCAAGACTATTTAAGATCTGGGGCCCCGTTCTCAAACTGGAGAATGTAAAGTGAACGGTTACATGTCATAAAAAATGGCAAATTTTATATTCTCGACACAGTCATCATTCACGTCCCTCTTCGCTTGGTGGAAATGTTAACAGCTTGGTACTTGGTGCGTACTTATCTGTATTATTAGCCACTGTGTTTTTAACTAAACTTTAAAATATTATTTTACTTATAATTATAATGAATTTAGATAAAGTATTTTTGCGTACCAAATTATCAAGGATTTGCCAGTAACAGAGGAGTGTGTAGCAGTCTTCAAACAACTGAAAATATTACATTTAAACATAAGTCAGAGTACTTTTTTACAATTTCGGTTAGTATTTTTTTTTGTTCTTCCGTAACGGAAGAGCTTGGAATTATTTTCATCCTAATAATTTTAACCAAATTCAAATTAAAAAAAAAAAGTTAACATGCAACGATAAATCTCTAAAAATGTAGTTATAGGTACTTTCAATATCTAATATTGCTCATTCAAGAATACTATATTCAGTGTCAAAGTAAGAAGTAAAAGTTCAGATCATTGGTTCATATCATTGTTCACTTCACATTTTTGAGAATAGGGGCCTTGCTGCGAAAGACATGGTTATGATGAACCGCGAGGTATCGTCCCAAAAATACGTTACTATTAATTAATTTGTGGTTGTGAATTCACTAATGTAAGTATTTTATCACATTATATCGTCATGATTAATTTTATTTTAAGAAACGAGATGAACGGGTCAAAATGATCAATTACTGAACGTAATTTAGTCTAACTGTGTTTATTTTCTTGCGGGCGATACCGGGCATCGACCAAAAGGAATTACAACTACGTGAGTTAAGACACAATTTCGCTGCTTATCGAAAGCTGAAAACTTACTGCACAGACGGCAATCGTGACCCATTTTATGTTGGCTATTTTTCGTTTAAAATTTATTTGCACCAACGGTTCATCTATGGTCAGTGCAAAAAAGTGTACTTATAGTGAGGCTTTTTAATAAACAATATTAAGAACGTTGGATGAGGCAAAATGTCGATGTACCATATGTTTTTTGCTAACTATGAAAGCATCTAAGATGGAAAATCGCGGGAAAATTTGTTAATATACATGCTCCCATTTTTCCAAAAACAAAAAATCAAGCCTAATACGTTTTATGGTAGAAACAGTTCTAAAACTTCCATTAAATAAAAAAAAACCTCCTTAACTAAAGGCGCATTATCTTTGGTAAAATATTTCGAATAAAACTTTCAATTTAAGCTTGACCAACCACACCTACTTTATGTCAGCTAACCTCTATTTAAAGTTGATTTATTAACTTCCCTCTGTGGGTTTGTGTTACTTAAAATAAAACGTTAACTAAATTTCTTCCAATAATAGTTGATGTATCGATTAAACATCAAGAGTTTTTACGTTTATTTATATACAAATTTTGAAACAAACATAAAAATATCTTGAAATTAAGTTGACACATCAAATAATACATAAAACATTGTCAATTTGTACTTTTTACTAAATCTCCGACTTTACTACAATAGACAAACGAATTCTTAAAAGGCACTACAGATATTCAGGCAAACAACTCCCTTATCAGCTGCATTGGTACGACTGTACATACTGGAACATCATAATGCATGCGTACACACGTTCAGGCAAGTGATTGTTAATCACAATTACTTTTTTATATAGAAGAACTATCTCTCTCTTTCATGCACATCCGAAATGTCCATTAGAGGTATTATAGATAAGAGTAGATAGTAGACAAATTTTCATTTTTTATGGGAATCGCGTTCTCGCAAAACAATGCTGCTATAAGTTTAGAGGAATAAACTGATTTGATACAAAAAACAACCAGCTTCCACTTACATGAGGCTCCGTGTCTCCTCGACTGTTAATATATCTTTATGGTTTCGGCCTGCTAATCACCTCTGTGCAGGTTACTCTTTTCTGTGTCGACTTTAGAAATACCATTTCAATCTACTATCACTGGTTTTAATGTTAATTTATTGAATAAACTAAAATTCACATTAAAAAACTGGCATAATTATTTTAGTATGAATGGATTGAGATACCTTTTTGAAACTTCTTCTTGTAGTTGGACCACTGATTGACAAAAAGATACAATAATAAAACGCTTAGAGTATAAGATTTCTTAGCACATGAACAATTTTTTTTTGGGGGGGCATCGTCCCAATGGCCCCCCCTCCTGGATCCGCCGTTGCACCCTTTACACTTTACCTGCGTAATTCAATTTTATGGTACACACGCTCTAGCCTTACAGTCACACCTGTGCTAGATATAGACCGAGATTCCTATTGAAGCGAGTTGTCTCGCCCTTGGAAAGAGTGCGTTACAGGTCAGCAGTACCTTTCTTTCTATGGGCGGAACTAAGAACCTCATACTTGCGATACTCCTCACTTAACCCATTAAGAAATATCTTCTTCTGGTTGGTTGTTCCTGTCAAGCGAGAGAGGCATTATTGAACTGTTTCGCGCTTTTTCTAAGCGAAAGAACAACGCGTCTCTATAGCACCTGCGGCCTATCTCTTTATATGTCTGTGGTGCCAGAGGACTTTACCTTGACGTCGGTGGGGGCGCTTTGTAGTTAACATTTTATTTCTAAGGATAATTTTGTTTATTGATATTTTTAATGGCGTTTTGAAGAGTTAATAACAAAAAATGCATGAAAAAAAAATTTTAAAATGAAGTTTTCGTACTGTTTCCACCAATTTGTTCTATAAAACTCATATTTAAAATATTAATTTATATCAGTTCAATTAATTTTCTAAAATTATTAAAATTAAAATATTTGGTAAATTAGGCAAAAGTAAAAAATGGAAGTCCTTGAGACTATTAAGATATATACAGGGTTAAAGGTAAATGCATCACGGATACTTTCAAGAGATAAAGGAACTTGTCAGTTTTTTAGATATTAACGTAATTTTCTTTATCAATATTATGATAAATTTATATCGCAAAAATAAAAACAAATTTGCATTGTTTTACGTACCGAGGAATGTTTTTCGATGTAATTCCACCAAATTTTTACTTTATTTGAGACAAATTTTAATTATTTCTATCACAAAATAAAAAAGTAAAAAAACGGTAAATCATTTTACAAATTAACGATTTCTGAACTTGTGGGAAACAGCTATTTATGTTGTGAATTTTCGGTTGTTTTTGTTAATCGAATATCGTGGGATTAAAAAGTTCTTTTTATACGAGATGTGGCTATAAAACAACGAGACTGAGGCTTCTACAGAAGTACACAAAGGCGAACGACCAACAGCTGGGTGTGTAGACAAATCAGTCTGACCGTGGCCTTCGATTGGAAGGGGTGTTTTTTGTTTTGTCGAAAAAAATAATAATAAGTGTAATAATAGAACAACGAATTGTGAAATTTCACATAAAACTTGAAAAAACCGCTACTGAAACGTACTTTTTATTAAAAGAAATGTATGGCAACGAATGTTTATCACAGGCGCGAGTTTTTTAGTGGTTTAAGCGTTTCCAAGATGGCCGAGAAGACGTTGAAGATGATTTCCAACCGGCCCGCCATTCCACGTCAAAAACGAATGAAAATATTGAAAGAGTCGGTAATCTGGTTCGATCTGATAGTAAAGAATGCGTTCCGCAAATTTTATATAATAATTTTAACATGCAAAAAGTGTACACGAAAATTGGTGCTGAAAATTCTCACAATCGAACAAAAAAAAACTCGCGAAAATGTACTGACACTTTGAATGCCATTGAAAATGACCCGAACTTGTTGGAAAGAGTGATAACATGTGACGAATCTTGGGTTTTCACTTATAATTCTGAAACTAATCGCCAATCCATGCACTGGAAGGGACCAGCTTCATCGAGACCTAAAAAAGCCCGAATATTCATAGGATTGTGTACCTCTACTAGATTCCTGAAGGTCAAAGAATTAATCAGCATTATTACCTTGAGGTTCTTGCTCAACTTCGTGAAAGAATAAGAAAAAACGACCCGAACTGTGGAAGAACAAGTCATGGATTCTCTATCAAGACAACACGTCAGCTCATTCTGCGTTGTCTGTCAAGACGTTTCTAACTAAGTACAATATCCTAGTGTTAGATTAGACGCGTCAGGCGCCTGACCTTGCACCATGTTCCCTGAGGTCAAATCTGCATTAAAAGGAACAATATTTCAATCCGTTGAAGCTGTGAAAGAAAAAGGGGCACACATCATGAACAAGCTCACAGAAAGTCTTCCAGTACTGTTTCGAACAATGGAAATTTCCATGGAACATTATAAGGATAGAAGAGGGGCGCATATTGAAAGTGATAATAACTTAAGATGTATGAATTTAAAATAAAATGTTTTACAGCAATAATCTCGTTATTTTATAGCTGCACCTCGTATTTCTCAAGGTAGATCTTTGGCGCTGTTCACCATTTACTTAAGAAATACTGATAGTGGGTTTATCTCTATATTTTTTAACAGGTTTTACTTCTATTAAAAGTATCTTTTTAATATAGGACCAAATAAATTCTACTTCAAACTAAAAAAAAATTAGTGAAAATGACCACCATTCAAACGAGTGACAATTTTAGGGACTGCAAAAGGTTCAATGTCTCTATAAGTTAAACACATAACTGTCTCACCTTTCAAAATCAGTGAAATCAATGTTGTTATTAGAGTGTGAAAAACAATCATTTTCCGCACTTATGTGGAAAACATACCTTTCTTCATTCAAATAAATGCAGAAAGTTTGTATTTCTTATACCGTATGTTGTAGTAGAATTTCTTTGCTCCGATATGATGCATTTATTTCAGAAATAGGAATCACTTAAATATCTTTTAATTAAAACTATTTCAAATAACTTAGAATAATAAATACTATGGTTAAACCTATAATTAAAAATTCTTCATTGCTCTGTGTACATTATTACCATCTTTAGAGTCCCGATTTAAAGTTCCAAAATTGGAACTTGAAATGAGCCTCTAAAATTTCAAAAATAAAAACAGGAGCTTCGAAAGAGTTTTATAATGACTATACGTTTAAAATGATAGGTTTGCCGTTCATTTATTACATACAATGTAGATTTTTGTCATATAAAAAAATTCCTTACATTTAGGCGTTATATTACACGAGATGGAGTAACATACACATGGATCAATTGTTATTCTAACAATTTCTTCGAGGACTTGATTTAATACTTATATATTACTTGTCGCGAAGTGTAAAAACTATACAAAAAACGGTAGTTAAGTCGATTTCTGGTAAATTGATTACCTTCTATTCAGTTCTGTTTTGATTACTGAAACAAAAAAAAAACAAATTAATATTTTAGATAAAACCATTAAATATAGGAAAAAAAAGTGCTTCAGATTCCTAACGTAATGTGTGCCCGACCGGTTTTTTTGTATTTATTTTTGAGGTGCGTAAAATTTTGCGCCATACTTTCTGAAAATAAATCAATGAAAAGGAAAAGTATCAAAATACAACATATGGAGGTTGTGAATAAGCTTTAACCACAAATAAAAAGTATAGAAAGTCTAAAATAATGGGCAACTACAAGAGTAACCATATCGAGACCAGTTGGGGCGGGTCTAGCGTTTAAATATCACTCCCTCTCCATGATACAAGTGATACTAGAAAAAACGTCTAGGAAAAAATGATGAAAAAATTAACCTTGTTGCATGGTAACGTTCAATTTTTATAATCTTTTTCCACTAATGTGTCAAATATAATTTCAATTCATTCATTATTTTGTATTTTATGGAGTGTTTTGCAACAAAAAATGAGTTTTATGGAAATGGAATATGTTTCGACGATTCTACATGATAAACTAGATATGAATAAAGTTCAGCAAGGAGGTTCCAAAATTGTTGACTTGGGAAGCAAATTTCTCAAAATTATTTGAATGAGAACTTAGTTTTGTATTTATTCAATTTTTTATGTCAACTGTCACATATACAATGTCAAAATATTCCTTTATCAAAATTAACAAGTTGCAGAGTTGCCAGATTTAGTTTTTTTCTCATTATTCATGATTGAAGATAATTTTATGACACTATTATTTATTATAATTTTCTGTTTATTGGATGTTGAGACTTTAATTTAAATACCGACCTGACCAAGTACTTTTTGTATACCATTTTGTATGAAGACTGTTATCTGTCTTATTTTTGTGTATAGTTAAGTCTAAAAAATTTATTTTCTATTCCATTTCAATTTCAGATGTAAATTTTAGTTTTGGGTGGAAATTATTAAAATATTGTAATAAGCTATCTATTTTGTTTTCGGGTACAGCAGCCAAACAGTCATCCACATAGCGTTTAAAAAATATCATTGATACATACCAATACCAGCAAAATTAGTTTTACTAGATGTAGTTTCTTTGTATACAAATATGCCTAATCACATCATTCCCAAAGTTTTAGAAAAAAAATGGGACGGTATAAAAGAACACACAACATTGACACTCAATGAATTTATAGAATCTGTCAAACTTACAATAAACAATAATTATTTCCAGTTCAAAGATAGTCTGTACCAACAATTAGACGGTTATGCTATGGGTTCACCAATCTCCTCAACAATAGCACAAATAGTTATGGAATATGTAGAAGTATTGAAAAAATTGCATTTTAATATATTTTTAAACGCTATGTGGATGACTGGCTGCTGTGCCCGAAAACAAAATAGATAGCTTTTAATAATTTCCACCCAAAACTAAAATTTACATCTGAAATTGAAGCGGAACAGAAAATAAATTTTTTAGACTTAACTATACACAGAAATAAGACCAATAACAGTCTTCATACAAAATAGTACACAAAAGATACTTGGTCAGGTCGGTATTTAAATTTTAACTCTCAACATCCAAATAAACAGAAAAATAGTGTCAATCGGTTTAGTTGATCGCGCTATAAAATTATCTTCACCCGAATTTCGCCAAGAAATGCTAAAATAAGTAGAAGAAACCTTAATAATGAACCATTTTCCCAAACTCCTTATAAAAAAAAATAATTAAACAAAGAACCTTTATACATTACAACACAAACAAAAAAAATTAACAATACCACAACACAAAACACTTTCATTGCATTACCGTATATATACCAACTATTAGAAAAAATAAAATATATTTTAGGTAAGTATAACATAACAGTATGCCACAAGGCGAACAATTTACTGGGATCACTTTATACGAAATTAAAAAGCAAAGTTCCCACCAAAAAAAGATCTAACGTAATATATGCAATTCCACGCCTAAACTGTCCTAAGAAATACATTGGCATGACGACCCACTATATTGAAAATAGAATTAATGGACACAAGTATACTAAAAACGTATCGATATCCTTACATAAACAAGAGCAAACAACTGAGCATGAATTCGATTTTAAAAACACTCACATTTTAGATACTGACAGAAATTATCACAAACTGGTCATCAAAGAAATGATACATATAAAAAGGGATAAAAATACTGCAAATGACAAACAAGATGTCAAAAACCTAAGTCAAATATACTATAATTTGATATTTTAATATGACATACTTGAAGCGACTCTATAATAAATATTAGAAATAATGTAATGATGCTTGGCACGATTTGGTAAACTCATGCATATCAAAGAACGTTATTAAAAAATAATAATAATCTATTTTCCTATTTTTTGCTTTTATAAAAAGTAATCTATCCATATCAATTACGTACCAAGTGGTAATAACTGAATTTATTTTTAACATACGCACAAAACTACTTTCAAGGTATGTACTATTTTATAGTTGTCACTATTTTAACCTGTGTATCGTTTTTGTTTTAATTTTAACACTGTTGTAAAATCTGTTTTATTTATATTAATTTTAATTAACTTAAAAATATAAATGTAATAGATAAGTAGGACAATTACTGTGATACATGTTTTATTATAAAAAAAATTTGTAATTTTGTAGTAGTATGTCCCTATGGTAATATGGACCCTAAAATGATGATTCAATGCAAAAAGTCCTTACTGATTGATATTCCTCATTCAAAAAAGGCTCACACACAATCTTCAATCACACATATTCACCGAATTTTGGTACCAAGCAGGAGATATTCTTTTTGAACACATGACGAGAATGACTAAGATACATTAATAAAATAACATATGGCTACCAATCAAAAATATTCTGGTATGCATCACAACAATGTTCTCCTTCTTCGCTAATTTACAAAGCAGTTAAAGAGTATAACTCTTTTGAGCCACCCACTCATTAGTCAGGATATCTTTAATATTCAAAAACTTTAAAAGCACCTCGGGGGATGGCATTTTAGAGACGATGATAACCAGTTAAAAGAGGATGATGATATTTTTTTGTTAAATCCCTAGGCTTTCAGTAAAAACATACGATTGGCTTGAAAATTTAAAAATTTTCAATATTATGTTAAAAGGAATGTTCATAAATATGTTATAATCTTTAGAAGTTATAAACGCAGTTGATATAAGACTTTTTAAGGAAATGCTATATAAATTCTCTAATCATACTAAAATACTAATAATAAAAATAACTCACCATCTATAATATCTTGTTTCATCTTAGCAATTTCTTTTTTCATTTCTTTGAGTAATTCATTCTTAAGACTCTCTATCTCCGTTGGTCCTATGGCCATGGCTACTTCCGAAAGGCCGTTAACTTTCAAAATAGTTTCCTCCGAAGCTGACCCGAAGCGCTTTCGCACACTCTTTGGCGATTCCGAGGTAAATTTCGACGTGTTACTTGGCAGAGTGTTCGTTTTTTCCCACATGGCTACTTTCTTGTCCTCTTCTTCTTTTTCGGGGACCTTCTTTTCGACTTGCGCTCTCCGTCTCGCTAAAGTTTTGGCCATTTCGTCCATCATCGAGGCCATGCTGCCTCCGCCGCCTCGTCCTAAAGTACCATAATTGCTACTACCTCCGCTACTTGTCGAAGAGCCGCTGTTTTCTGTGGGTTGTACGGTGTTCTAGTAACAAAAGAGTAATTATCACACAATTATATTAACATAAATTGTTCTAATCTTCTAAAATGCTTCCAGTAACAATAATAACAAAAGTAATCAAGTATTATCTTACTTTATTATTCCTTTTTAACCTTGCATTCTGTAACTGCGCAGCTAAAGAATTTACTTCACCACCGTCGCTACTTTGACTTCTCGACATGTTCATGGGTGGTGGGGGTGGTGGAGGAGGTGCAGCAGCTCCTGCAACCGGCATCGGAGGACCTGGAGGAGGTGGAGGGGCTGGTGGTGCGCTAACCTGGAAAAGAGAAGCACAAAATTAGACTTTATAGTATTTAAACCTTTTAAACAAATATTTCCAAACATTATGTTAACAATAATAATTTGAAAAAATCGCAACAATTATTTACCGTTCTTGTATGACCACCAGGGCCACCTTGCGGTGGTGACACGGGACTATGTGCCCCTATTGGCATGGTTGGAGGTGCAGGCACGTTGTTTTGAGGAGTCATTGGAGACTGAGGCTGAGGAGACATCAAGGCAGTAGATATTCGACGTTCCTAAAGTAAAAAAGTAGTGTGTAAGTACTGAACATGTCTTGCAATAAAAACTTCTCACCTGTATCATGGCAACATCTTCCCTAGTCATAGTTCTATAACCCATATCCTCATCGAACTGTTGATGGCCTGGATGAGCTTGTTGATGCGCTTGCTGGAGAGACTGTTGATGACTTTGGAACTGTTGTATTCCATGAGGCGGTATCGGAGGTTGGGGAGGTTGCGGCGGTTGTTGAGGCATTTGCGGAGGTTGAGGGGGTTGGTTTTGGTGTGCGGGAACTGGAGGCGCTTGTTGGGGAATAGCCGGAGGGGCGTACTGGGAAGGAGAAGCGGATTGACGTACGATGTTGCTAAGTACCTGAAGAAAATTAAAGAGTTTTATTGGAGAATTTTTAATATATAAAAATGTTATGAAGGGATGATATAACTAACCACTCTAAACACTGAATTAAGATTTGTAATGTACTTTTAACATTTGCACTATTTCTCACGTTCTTGCTCAACTTACCCAAAATAATCTCTATTCACAACCAAATTTCAATTCGTGTCGCAATTTCTCTGTACCAGCTAAATACTGCAAAAACCTTGGGACAAATGCACATAATACAATACATAGGAAAGAATCGATTAAAATAATAGTAGCTCCCAGTTATTATTGCTTTTTGTGATAATGATCACGCAAACAAAATAAAACTAGCCACGACAGTCGAGGCAAATCGGAAACTTGGGCGATATGAAAACGGAAAAATGCATCAAACACATTAATTCTTTGTATCATGTTATATATAGTTTATGGGGTGATTAAAATACTTAGGATGCTGATAAAGTATTTCTTTATATTTCTATTTTTGTTATGCATTCCTGTGAGAATTAATATAAAATTTTAATAAGCCTGTGAAAATGTGAAAATAATTTAGGGTTAAAGATGTCATTTTATTTGACTAAAATGTGGTTATTGGAATTGCATTGTCTTTATTTTTATTTATTTTTACGACGTTTCGATTAGGTTGTATCTCTAATCGTTATCAAGTATAAACTGAATTGTCTACGCTCAGGACGAAGGGCTTCCGATGGGTTCTTCACTCTTTCCGTCGCCAATAATATATATATATATATATATATATATATATATATATATATATATATATATATATATATATATATATATATATTGTCGTAGTACTACGGATCAAACATTAAAAATCACGACGTCTGGTCAATAAACAGTACCACTTATAATCAATATCCTACCGACACGTTCCGCCTGAAAATAAGTACAAATACAACATCCAAATATATATAAGTACGTCAACACAGGGTGTCTGGGTAAAGGCGTCTGATGAGTCCAACAGTCGACGTCATGGACGAAAGATCGCTGTAAAATTTTGGGTCTAATATTTATCAGATTATATATCGCGTGCGAATACAACTATATATATATATATATATATATATATATATATATATATATATATATATATATATATATATATATATATATGGAACAGTAAAACCGAAAGTCTGGTTGAGATATGTATTCGTGTGGAAGGGCAATGATCAAGAACTTAATGATTTCTTGAAACATCTAAATACCATTCGACCTACAATTAAGTTTACCATGGAAAAATAGGTAAATGATCAATTGCCCTTCCTAGATGTCGTAGTGAACCGTTCAAACGAAACTATTAAAACTTCAGTATACAGAAAACGAACACATACTGGACAATATTTTACTCATAGTTCTAATCATTCTGTTGCAACAAAACGGGGAATTATACGCAACCTCTATAATCGCGCTATATATGCAATAATGCCAATTCATTGGAGAAAGGGGGAACAAATATTAAATGCTATTTACAACAGAATGGTTATCCTTTAAAACTAATTGACGATGTTATAAATAACTCTATAACAATGAACACTGGACAGCAAGAAATACATTCCTTCTACACAATTCCGTACATTAAGGGAACTTCCGAGAAAATAAGACGAACTGCCAGTAGTTATAATATAAAAACAGTCTTGAAATCAGGAAAACACTTTAACAAAAACAAAACCAAAAACTACCGATAAGAAAGAATGTGTTTACAAAGTTCCATGTGAGTGTGGTGAAATGTATATTGGAGAAACCAAACGACTACTAGAAGTTAGAATTAAGGAACATAAACCTCATACACAAAAAGGGGAAACGTCGAGATCAGGTATTCTAGAACACGCCTGGGATAAACAACACCATATAAAATGGTCTGGGGTTGTGGCAATATATAAGGAACTCAACATAAAAAAAAAGAAAATTTATAGAAGCAGCTTATATTAAAAACAACAATGGAATCTTCAGTAAACCGAGTGTTGAGATACCTAATCTTTGGCAACCACTACTTTGTAACATCAAATCATTGCGGTGTGTACAGTGAAGCGAAACTTTGCGCTTCAGTGGCCACAGTCCCTATATAAGCTCGTAGTCTTAAGACAAAACATTCAGTTTATACTTGATAACGATTAGAGATACGACCTAATCGAAACGTAAAAATAAAGAGAATGTAAATCCGACAACCACATTTTAGTAAATCTTCAACATTGTCTACAACCTACAAGTGGTATAAAACATAGTAGTTCCTTTTTAAACATTTCCCGAAGATGATTAACTACCACATAGTAACAGCTATCAGCATCAACTTTTTAGACATGTTTTATTTTTAAAAAATTAAAAAATTTGAAATTTGTTCAGATATATAAAAAACGTTTAAAGGGAGATGAAATTCACACTATGTGTAACAATATTTAATTGGTTTACTGAATTTAAACATGGTGGTATAGACATCAGTGATCAGGCACTCGGTGGAAATATCCAAATACTGCTGCCAATGAAGAAATTATTGATTCTAAACAAGATATAATTTTGGATAATAAACGAATGACTATGTATAAAATTGTTGAGGCTGTGGGCACCTCTTTGGATTCAGAAATTTATAGACAAGGTAAGTGCCGCTTGCGCTAACATTGGATCAAAAACGCATTCGAGGAAGACTTTTAAAATAACATTTGGATTTACAAAGGACAAAACTTATTTTGTGAATCGATTTATAACTATGGATGAGATTTGGGTTTACCCTTATTGATACTATATATGAATGATTACATATGAAATTGTTGAAGCTGTGGGCATTTGAAACGAATGGGTATTTCATATTTTGAAGAATAATTTAGGGTTCAGAAAGCTATTGACAAGGTGGGATCCGCATTTGTTAACTTTGGATCAAAAACGCAACTACATAGATAGATTTTCAAAGAACAAAACTGATTTTATGCGTTGATTTACAAGTATGGATGAGACTTAAGGTTACCACTATGATCCTGAACTACCACAACAAACAGCAAAGTGGGCTAAACCCGGATATTTAGTTTCGAAGCAGGCAAAAGGGTCAAAATCACAAAAATTATTTAAAAAATTTAGGATATAATAGTTCAGCCCCTAATAATCTTGATAAATCAATCTATAGCTTGCAGTACTTTCCTAAAGTTTTCAAAACTGCAAAGGTGGTACCCCTCTTCAAGAATAAGGGCTTCATTGATGACTGCAACAATTATCGCCCCATATCTTTATTACCAATCTTGTCAAAAGTCTATGAACGAATTTTGAAAAATCAGGCTAATGATTACTTTGAGTCAAACAAATTATTTGCCTTGAACCGATTTGGATTCCGAAAGAACAAGACCACAACTTCAGCTATTGATCACTTCACTAGTCATGTTTTATAGGGCGTTGAAAAGTATCTTGACACTCTTGCATCCTTTTTAGACCTCACAAAGGCATTCGATTGTGTCACACATAGCATTCTTCTAAAAAAAATATCATTCTACAATTTTCAGGCTGATGCCATTCAGCTACTTAATTCATATCTGTCGGATCGTGATCAGTATGTTTACTTTAGACAGTGTAATTCTAAAAAACAATCCCTAAGGTATGGTATACCTCAAGGGTCGATATTAGGCCCCATCTTATTCCTCATCTATATAAATGACTTGGCATACTGTAAGGGTAAGGGAGTCAACACTGTTTTGTTTCCTGACGACACAACGTTTTATATAAGTTATCACCCTTCAGAGATTGACAATCTTGATTACCAAACTTCAGAAAAAAAAAACAATTTCAATGGTTTCGAGCCAATCTTTGAACAACTCCAAATCACAAAGTATTAATTTTACTCTAAGGAATAACAGTGAAATTGTACAGTCCTTTCTACCTCAATGTGCAATGGAGGTCAAATTTCTGGGAGTACACCTAGATGCAGGATTAATCTGGGAGCAACATCTTGTTAATCTTTAAAAAAAAAACTATCCCGACAACTGTTCCTGTTCAGGAGTCTTGCACAGGTAACTTCCAAAGAAACTTTTCTGACAGCATATCACAGTAACTTTTATTCTCTTTTGGCTTATGCTATTCTTTCCTGGGATCATTCTTGTCATACTGATAGGGCATTTGGACAACAAAGAAAATGTAATTGTATTATCTCTGGGCTTGGTTACCTTGTGTGTACATTATGCAGTGTTTGTTGTACGTTAAACAAAATCTTGATCTATACAGATCACACGAAGATATTCAGAACTATCCAACAATAAACAACAACAATCTTGTACCAGACTTTGGCTGGCTTGAGAGATTCAGAAATGATTAAAGATATTTAGCAATAAAGTTCTACAACTGCGTGCCAGCTAGAATTAAAGCTCTTAACTTCAATCAGTACAAAAAAACAAATCAAGAGCTACCTTGTGCTGAATGCGTTTTTTTCGTTTGAGGAGTATTTCGAATCTGGTTTTAGTCTGTAGTATTGTCTTTGTCTGTTGTCGGCTTCTCTTAGCTTTTTTTCACCAAAACTTTCTTCTTAAGGAAAAATCAATATTGTGTAATGTTTTATTTGTATTAATGATAATAATTAATTGTGTAAATTTTAATATTTTATTTATTTGACTTGTAAAAGAACTATTTGTATATTAATACTAATAAATTATCTTATCTTAAAATAGTCCAAAAATGTTATGACATCAGTGTCATGGGATGTGTTGTTTCATGTGTGACCTAGAAACTTTTCCAATCATTTTGTATATCTGCAGTAAAACGTTGTTCTTTTTGTAATTGTAAAAAGAAACAAACTTGTAAAAACGTATTTAATGAAACATGTAAAATATTAACGATTCAGACCTGAATAAATAATAAAATATACAACATAACCAATGTAGTTTATAAATACCCCCCCCCCCCTCCCCAGTAGTCTTCTACTTTCACGCGCTCGGCCATTTTCGGTCTTTTTGCTGGTATTTTTCACGTATTTCACAGACTTTTTGATGCAATATGAAAATATAGTCTTGTAGAATGATACTTTTATTTTCAAAATCTTTTTGGAAAATTAAAATCGGATTATTCATGACGTATCTAGGACGGTAAAAATTTCAAATAGCAATTATGTAAAAACCACTGAACCGACGCGCCTAGTTTTGGCATGCATCAAATACATACAAATACTATTATTTCGCGAAGGGTCAGTACTACAACTTGCAAAATGACGGAGATATGAATTATTAAATAAACGCTGAATTTTCCAGTTTTTCTCCGTTACTATTGATCCGATTGAGTCGATCCACAGCTCGTTTTGTTGGTATTTTTATTTTCACAATTCATCTGTTCACACCATGGAGGTTGCTTCAGTAGTTTTGATTTTAGGAGGTGTGACTATAAAATAACGAGAATGATTCTTCTACAGAAGTACTTATGTGCTAAAGGCGAACGACCAATAGAGTGAAGCCTCTTACGGATGCGGCACCTCCCGTCTTCGTAGACATATCAGAGCTGTTTTTTTTTGTCTTGCCGAAAAAATGATAAGAGCTCAATTTATCTGTCAACTAAAAAAACTGAATCAGCAAATCAAGATTCAAAGCGATGATTCTTTTTTTCGACATTCATGGAATTGTGTACTTTCACTGTGATTCTGATGGTTAAACAATCCACATTACTACATTGAGGTTCGTGCTTAACTCCGTGAAAGAATAAGAAAAAAATAACCCGAATTTTGGAAGAAGATGGGTTTTTCATCAAGACAACGCGCCGACTCATTCTGCATTGTCTAGACAAGTACGATGGAGGAGCTCGCAAAAGAAGACTTCCAGAACTGTTTCGAACAGTGGAAAATTTGCATGAAGCGTTTAAAGCTAGAAGAGGGGTGTATATTGAAAATGATAATAACTAAATATGTATAAATTTAAAATACCTCGTAAGAGCAAAAAACGAAAAAAACACACTTTTTTATTTTAATTGTTTACAACAAATTAATGGACATAGTGGAAAACAAAAAATATCCCTATCTCGATTGTTTTTAGCCTGATGGCACAGTCGGTATAGTGATAGTATTTTTGTCAAAGAATCACTTATTTTTTCCTCTATTGATAGGCCTATCTACCTATTTATGGATCTCTTATGATCTATTTATATCTTTATTTATCGACAGACAACACTGTCCATTTACAATAATTAATGACAGAGCTAGAGTGAAACATAACAATGTGATATCAATAATACTATAATAAAAGGGTGTTTACAAAAGAGAAAGAAAAGGAAGTGTACACCTGTTAATCTGTAACAGCAAAAACACAAAACATCATACATACACTTAGGAATATTCAAACTGATCCCATTCACTTTGCACGAGGAAACAAATTTATCAAGGTCCTCCTGAAGCTGTATGCAGTCACTGTAACTGTCGATGACCTTATCCACTTTCATATCATCCGCAAAGAGTAAGAACTTACTTGACTTAAAGCAGATAGATACATCATTAATGAATAAGTTAAACAATAATGGACCAATGTGGGATCCCTGAAAACACTGATATCTCAGAAGATACAAAATCATTCACCCGTTCTACCTGATGGCGATCACTCAGATAGGTCTCAGTCCAACCAAACAGTGGACCAGAGACGCCAAGCCCCCGAAGCTTATTCAGCAGAATCCCATGAGGCACTCTATCAAAGGCCTTCGAGAAGTCAGTAGACACCGAGTGGACCTCGGATCCGCTCTACGAGGCCTCAGACAAACCGCCCACATAAGAGACCAGATTCACCTCAATGTTCCTGCCAGCACAAAAACCAAACTGCTCCTCGATGATGGCAGACTTAAAAAAGGTGAAAAAGACATTAACCAGCTTTTTGAAGATTTTAGTAATAGTATTAATTATGCTGATAGGTCTATAGTTCTTAATGGCAGCCCTGCTGCCGGCCTTGTGGATAGGAACTACAAAACTCGTTTTCCAAAATTGAGGAAAAATACTCCGCCGAAGAGATTCATTGAAAATGTGATGAAGTGAGTGAGCCAGAACGAACGAGTAGTTTTTCAGTAGCATTGGATAAACGCCATCAGGACCCGGACCCTTATAGGGGTCAAGACCATTCAGCTCGGCGTAAATGTCAGAAATAGATATGGCAAATGAAAATTTTCATTTAAATTCTATCCATAAAACTTTGCTATATCAAAATTTTAAAATCAATTATTCATTAATGCAGAATCATATACGTCTGGCGAGTCGATTTATGTATATTAATGTTGTGTTAAGGAACGTAGATTAAAACAAGTGCCAGACGCAAACAAGTGATTTATGAACTCTTTTTTTTTAACAATATTAATCAGCTGTTAATTGATAATACAGTGATAAAGTAACGACAGAAGTGGTCATTAGTAATTTTTAATTATTTAATCTTCACTATTTTCAACTTCTAGCACACGAATAAAAGGTTAAAAAACTCCTGCCACCAGCTCCTAACTATTATTGATGACGCGTTGTTAGTTGACATTGTCAATGTAAATTGTTTAATTCATAGCCTACTTTGTAGTTTTAAATCATGCTTTTTTTCCTCAACCCAATTAGCTGACAGTATATTTTACTAACCTCTAAGGAATGGAACATAGCTCTAGCGAAACAGTCGGCATCTTCTTTGGAACTAAAATTTAATCCGTACACCTGCTTATTGTCTCTCCATTGATGAAAAGTCGCTGTCGCTTGATTATATTTCAGTCCTTTTAGTATAGCACAATTAATTACTACCTAAAATTAAAAGAAAAATAGATTTTTAATCTATTTAAAACATACTGAAAATCTTGGATAGAAACTTAAAGCTGACTTAGGAGTAAAAAGATATAGGAAAAATGTTTTTACTTTTATATCAGCTTTAAGTTTAGCCATAAATATAGTAATATCCAACTTAAAAGGGAAAAAATTAAAGCATATGTATTTTATGATTGTATAACGAAAAATATAAAACCTTTGTCAAAGTTTTCTATAGAACCTTTACTCTCACCCTGTTCGGCTGGAGGTCTGTGGTAATGTCTAATAAGCAAACATTTTTTACTATCAGATACAAAGGTTACCTTAACTATCAATAATGACTCTCAAAAACTAAAAAAATCACTGGTAAATCATAAAAATCGCCCAAAAAACTTTTTTACGCATTTTTAGGGGTGGCGCCAGATCATGTTATAGGGGAAGATTCGTTACAAAGAAAAAGTTTTTGAACAAAAACCAGTAAATAAACGCTCGAAAATCTTAAAAAGGTTTTTTTTATTTCTAGAGGTAGCACAGATTTAAGAGTACCATGTATGTTACACTAGTCGGAGAGCTAGTGACGCATGTTTCATGAAGTATTTGATGCACCTCAAAATTTTGTGTAATAATATCTACTGGATAGATGAGCAGGTAAAAATGTGTTGACTTGATCTACCAGGGGACACCAGGTACTGCGCATAGGAGAAAGGTGTAAAAAAGTTTGGCCCAAAAAAAAATGTATGATTTAGAGGCTAACAAACAGAAATCGAAATTTAAAGCAATTAAAAACACAAAAATAAATGAGGCAGACACTTTTGAGTGGGTTAACATTTAATAAAAACACCACCAAGTT
Organism: Diaprepes abbreviatus; assembly: GCA_034092305.1. Lineage (NCBI taxonomy): Eukaryota > Metazoa > Arthropoda > Insecta > Coleoptera > Curculionidae > Diaprepes > Diaprepes abbreviatus. Next base: position 794,837 of record JASJET010000072.1, on the reverse strand, counting down.
GTTTTTTTTTAAATACGAAATGAATGAACCTATATTTTTTATAATTATAATAAATTAATAAAATTTCTCATCAATACTAATCATAGGATTTTTAATTCAATTTTTTCATTATAAATTAACTTTATTATTGTACTATTCTACTGTCTTGACAGATTAGAAGTTTACAAATAAGTTATGAATAAAAATAAACATATATTTTTTAAATTTCACTCCAAAATATAAATTGAAAATGTGTAGCCGGTACAGCTGTACAAGAACACGTGACCAACAGCCAATGAGAGCGCAGAGAAAGACCATAGCTACGCCGGTGATTGGTGCTCTCACTCACGTCTACGACTACGCGCTGCATATCTCTCTCTATTAAAATCAACATTTATTTTCGTGTTTTCCGATAATTAAACCCCAAAAAAATGTCTGACTTATTGTAATTATTTTTTATTATATGAAATTAAGACGCTAGGGGGTGTTTTTATTAAATGTTAACCCCCTCAAAAGTGTCTGCCTCATTTATTTTTGTATTTTTAATTACTTTAAATTTCGATTTCTGTTTGTTGGCCTCTGAATCAAACACTTTTTTAGGCCAAACTTTTTTACACCGTTCTCCTATGCGCAGTACCTGGTGTCCCGAGGTAGGTCAAGCCAACACGTTTATCTGCTCATCTATCCAGTAGATACAATTACACAAAATTTTAAGGTGCATCAAACACTTCATGAAACGTGCGTCACTAGCTCCTGGACTATACGGGAAAATTCGTCATGAAACAGTATATTTTTCAATAAAAAAATAGCTTCTGTAAAACCTCATGGAAAATGTGACAGCAATTTGGAAGTTTAAATCTTTTAGGTTAGAATTCTGAAAAATCCAGGCGAATGCCCAAGGCCACAAAGTATATATACCTCATTTTATTCAGATTTTTCGATCTAGTAGGTCTTGAAATAAAAACTTAAATCTAAAAAGAGTGTTTTTAGGGTTAGAAGTGGAGGTGGGGGTATGGGGTGCATTTTAATAGCGTTTGATGCCTCTTGTAGATGTATGAATATGCCCATATAATTAGTTTTTATTTCCCTTTAAAGGACATTTGGGTTTCGAAAAATATCTCGGTAGATAATTAAACAACTTCTACTCCAGGTGGCCTAAACGAGCTAGAAAGTGGGACTGGATTTCTCAAGACTTTATCAATATCGTGATAGGAGTATGCCAAGAAGGCTGATTATGTATAAAAAGAGATGGCACTACTGGTGCGTATCGAGGGTATTTTCAGTTAGTAGTATCTCTTGGAAGAACACACACCAAGTTTCAGCCGGTTCAGTCTATTTCTTTGTGTTTGACACATGTTGAATCGAGGAAGTCAAGTGATTCTTCAAAAATGGACGGAAAAAAAATTCGCGTCTTGATTAAACATTACTTTATGAAAGACAAATCGGCTCAGGAAACTTAAACAGAAGCTTGATAAACATTATGGCGACTGAGTACCTTCGATTAGAACAGTTTATAAGTGGTTTCAAAATTTTGGCAGTGGTCATACGAGCACAACAGACGCTGAACGTTCTGGACGCCCTGTTGAGGTTACTACTTCAGAAATCATTGACAAAATCCATGATATGGTGATGGACGATAGAAGAGTGAAGGTGCGTGAGATTGCTGGTGCTGTGAGCATATCCAATGAAGGGATACATAATATTTTACACCAACATTTGGACATGAAAAAGCTCTCAGGAAGATGGGTGCCGGAATTGCTTACGATTGACTAAAAACGAAATCGTGTGAAGTGTTACAAGAACGGTTTGCAGCTGTTCCAGCAAAATCCTCAGGACTTTAAGCGTCGTTCCATCACTGTGGATGAAACATGGATATATCACCATACTCCTCAGACCAAAGAACAATCTAAACAAAGGGTTGCCAAGGGGGAATCTGCACCAAAAAAGGCGATTACCATTCCTTCGGTCGGGAAGGTTATGGCGACTGTCTTTTAGGATTCGCAAGGAATAATCTTCATCGACTATCTGGAAAAGGGTAAAATTATTACAGATGAATATTATTCATCGTTATTGGACCGTTTGAAAATCGAGCTGCCAGAAAAACATCCACGATTAGCCCACAAAAAAGTCCTTTTCCATCACGACAAAGCACCAGCTCACGCCTCAGCAGTTGTGGCCGCAAAATTAATGGAAATAGGGTTCTAACTCGTTTCACATCTCCCCTATTCTCCAGACTTAGCTCCCTTAGAATATTATTTGTTCTCCAATATGAAGAAATGGCTGGCGGAAAAAATATCTCATTCAAACGAGGAGGTGATTGCAGAAACGAATGGCTATTTTACAGACTTGGACAAATCGTATTATTCGGAAGGGATCAACAAAGTAAAGCAGCGTTGGACGAAGTGTATAAGCCTAAAAGGAAACTATGTTGAAAAATAAAAAAGGTTTATCCAAAAAAATTAAGTTATTTTTGCACGGACTTTTCAAACGACCCTCGTATTTTGATCATTCGATGTATTTTCTTTAAATTATCCTTGTAATCTGAATGTTTTGTTAAAAATTAATAAGAAATCAATGACTTTCGGCATTTTTACCATCCAAAATTGTGCAAAGGGAATAAAAAAAAGAGGAAAGTAATGACAGAAAGACCGCTACACATTCTGGGCACTCAGCTCGCAGGGAACTACAGAGAAGCATGATACATGACCTAGAAGATAAAAAAACATTGATTTTTAGCTTGGCGATGTCATATTTTTAATATTCTGCGGAAAGTAAACAAATATTTATACTTTCTGAGTTGTGATTATAGTTTTAATTACCTCATGATCTTGAAGTTTTCTACCAACAACCCTAAACGTCTGATGGACTTGATGTTGATAGATATGCACCTTGGACAGACCAGAGGAGGTTCCTGATGGCACCCATTTTTTATTGACGTCATCGTAGATCATTACCGACGCCCTAGCGCTTGCTATTGATGTTTCGCTAGAAAAAAAAAATAAAGAAATTATCATCAATTTCAAATCATATTTTATATATATATATATATATATATATATATATATATATATATATATATATATATATATATATGTATATATATTACAAGTGTTAGTTGACTTTACCTTCAAAACTATTTGAAGGTGAAGTTGATTTTTTCCAATAGGAACCCTAATTTTTTTGCACAAACGCAAAGCGGTGGAACTTTCCTATACGACGGAATAAATATCATAGGGGGGACAAATGTCATTTAAAGATGTCGCTTTTTCCACAAATCAATATAAAATCAATAGTTACTTCGGAAACAAAGGATTATAGAGAGAAACTTATCAATACAAATGTTGTAGAAAATTAAATGACGCATCTCACAGTGATGTTGAGATTAAAGGACTGACCTTCAAGGTTAGAAGAACCAGTACTTTTGAGTCCAGAAATTGAAAGAGAGAAAAATTCCCGTCTAGATAAGACACGGGCAGTTAGTTAAGTGTCCTTGACTGTTGCATTAGTGTCAAATTCAAATACAGTCGATCTAATCCAAGGGCGAGACCTGCCAGTTCCAGCCAAAGCTAAAGTTGAGACCTGCTACGGCTCAGTCAATGAAAGCAAGACTAGTTATGTTGTTACGACCCAGCCAGTGTTGACCTTTGAATGAAATTGATTAGCAGTCTAAGGTGCTGAGAAGCGCCGTTTAATTTCCAACCACTTTTGTATTCAAAGTTTTTCTCCATAACCATCTGAGGGCATCCTCAAATGACCCTTAAATGACATTTGATCCCTATATATATATATATATATATATATATATATATATATATATATATATATATATATATATATAGGGTGACCCATTTTAAAAGACCTACACAAATAAATAATGGGAAGGCTTAAATGAAAAAAAGTTTTTAATTTTCGAACGGAAAATCAAGGGCAAATTGATTGTATCAAATGGGATTCGCCATTTTTCTTTGCAGCAATGGAAAGCGGAGAAAATTCCCTATCCATTCCTAGAGATAATATAGGGGTCAAATCATATACAAAGAGCATTTGAAGATAACCCATTTTAAAAGGCCCACACAAATAAACCTAATGGGAAAGCCTAAATAAAAAAGTTCAGAAACAGAAGTTTTTTATTTTCAAAAAGAAAATTAAACAATGACCTTGGGCTTGATCTTCAAGGTTAAGTAGATTTTTTCAAGTGAGATTTCCATTTTCCATCGCAGAAATGGAAAGTGGTCAAAATTTCCTATCCAACTGTATATATAACATAGAGGGTCAAATCACATACAGAGGTCATTTGAAGGTTAAAATAAATGTGATTTGGCCCCTTATGTTATTTTCTCCACTTTCCATTTACACAGTGACAAATAGGGAATCTCGTTGGAAAAAATCTTGACTTTGAAATGACCTTGAAATCAAGCCCAAGATCCAATTGAAGGCCACTATTTAATTTTCTCTTCGAAAATATTTTTTTTTAAATGACAAAAAATGCCGTTGTTTACCCGAATTCAGGAAACCTTCATAAACAGATGACAATATTTACATCAGCAGTCCAAATAGAAACATTATGTAGAAAATTTTAACACATTATTTTTTTAAATAAAATATTTTGCACTGTGTACTTTTTCTGTACAGTTGTGTTCCCAGTAATTTAAGACAAAAATATTCCACTTTTTTCAAAACGCAATTGGTTCTATTCCAAAAAATTACATGTTTTTCCAGAGCATTTGAAGTGTAGTTACACATACGATTTGACAAATTATTTAAGTCATTTCCATTTTTCGAAAAGAGAAAAGACAAAAGTTTTCCATCAGTCATTAAAACATAAAGTTAATGACAAAACATGGTAACAAAAAAAGTATACGATTTCTCTCATTGTGATTGTAAAAAGAGGTACCTTTGGGAATTTAGATTATAAAATAATATTTTGTTCCTTTTATTCTATTATTTACAGGCCCAATGCTCAAATTTGGCAACCCCAAACTTTTTAAAACACTCTACAGAGCCACAAGACTGTAAATTGTAGTTAAAAGCAACCTTAAAAAATAAATCAGCGATAGGCAAATAAATACTGAAAAATAGTAAATATCCCAAGTTTTATGTTTTTTTTTCTGATTAAGTGAATATCTAAATTCGTGTATGATAGACAGTTGTTCTCTCTCTGTATTTAATAAAAAAATATTTAAACATTTGACACTTGTGATATCAATTAGTATATTTTCTCTTATAACAAATTGTGATATTTCATAAAGACTTTAGCGTTTATAATTTTCATATAGTTCTTACGATAATTCACACAGACCACCATTAAATTATACAAGAAAACCCCGCCCAAAGCATAAAATAATTGTTTACCGTTGGAAAAAAGCCCTAACGTTGTAGTCCATCAAAAAAGCATTATAAAACTCAAAGGAACTCTTACGTAATAACTTAATAAGTTCTCTCTACTTATAAACTACTTAGTCGGACACGTAATCAAAACTTTTTAATATCACAAATCGATAGAACCAGAGAGAAAGTTAAGTGAGGCCATTTCCAATTACAAATTTTGATGTAGGATGGAATAAAAAAAACTAAAATGGTATTTGTACAAGATACCAGTCTATTTCGAAACAATTGTTTTAATAAAATATAGGTTTAAAAAAGAGAAATTGAATGCAGGTCAAACATGCAAACGCTTCTAGACAATTTTTTCTCATAGTAATAATAAAGTTTTATTTAATTATTGTAACAATGCAGCATGCAATACTATCTTCTACATGTTGTAACAATGTAGTGGAAGAAATATATACAAATCAAACGATTAATTTTATTCGTGCGAGATCATGCATATTTATGTCCTAGTACTACCTTCCGATTGCCGCCAATCGGGGCATGTCATATACATATAAAATAAATACTAATAACACTACGCAACATATTTTAGTTTACTTGTTATATCTTGTATGAAAAGTATTTTTTTTTTGTTAATTTTGGGGCGCTGAACACAAAAATGACGATGAAATTAAAAACTTGGTTGCATTTTTCAAGAACAATAATAAAAAATACATACTTTTACACTTATAGAGACCCTAAATATCTTGTTTTTTTGCTTTTCTTTTGTGAATTGTTTCTGCAGCATCTCTAACAAGAGTCCAACAGTAGTCGGCAAGCATGAAAGCATTGCACTTTCCCTGGTATCTTTACTCCATTGTTGATATATCCTGAAGGAAGCGTTCGTCGTGCTCATCACTTACAGCTCCGCAGTTGTCAGGAAAAAAATCCAGAGGAAATGGAAACTTATTCCAAGATTTTTTTTTTCTGATAGAGTGCTGTTAAAATGTTTGTCGTTTAGAATATTTCGAGTCTGTGGTCCAACAAAAATATCTTCTTTAATTTTTGCTTCACTTAGCTTTGGGAATTTCCGAAGCCGGTACTGAAAAGCTGGGCCATCTGTACTCAGTGCCCTAACAAAATTTTTCATGCGGCCCAATTTGCAGTGGTGACAACCAAATCTTTTTGGGGTCTACCGGTTGGTAAAAGGTCACCTTTATATTTCAAGCATGAGCTAAAGATAACAAACATCATTATAACCTAACATTTTGTGTAGAAAATTCTTGCCGTCAAAACAATTTAAAATTATATAAAATTCGCTTTCTTTATTGGCCATAGATATATTGAAGACAACTATAGCGCTTTTCTGTCCCGCAGTTGCGCACTAAAGACCTTGGGAATAAGGAGATAGACCTATGGGGGATTTATATACAGTAGCGCTCAAGAGTATTTTGATATGACAAAATTTTTCATTATCTTGTTGTAAGAAAAATACATTTAAAGTTACAAGAAATAATTTTAAACTTGGATAAATCATTTATTTATTTTTACAAATGTATAATACAAATTATATTTAAGAATTCCATTCATAGGCGTATAAGGAACGCCTTTTCTTCTACTCTGAGGCTTATAACTGTTGTTAATTTTCACCAAATCATCTTCAAATTTTCGCAATATATTTTCGAGATATTGTACTTGAAGAAAATGAAACAAAAATCGATTTTTAAATGTGGCAATTTTAAACTACACTAAAAACCTAAGATGCACAATGGCAATAAGCATATAGACGTTGCTATATGAAACTGTTGACACTATGATTAAAATAAGTTTTTTCTTAGCTTAAGATTGAGTGTTACATTAATAAAGTCCTTGAAAAATGGTGATTTCCGAGTACCCGTTCATTCTATGGTCACAACAAATGCAAAAGCCCATGACGCCCTCTTAAATCCAATGTAAAAATCAAATGCTTTCTCCATTTGCCTTTTCTCTTCACCAGCGTATAACAATACAAAAGTCATATTTCTTATCTTATCGGCGTTTATTTCTGAAAAGGTTCTTAACCGATATCCTTCTTATTGTGTTTACCTAATCCACTTATTATCTCTTTATTCACGGTTCGTATTTGTTTTTATTATTTACCGTTGATAAAATTTTAAAAAGGTATGCTTCCATAGTTCCAGTAATTTTTATTTGTGTAAATAAGAATTTGAATGGTGTTAACAAGAAAAATATTTTAAAATGAAGGCTGTGGCTAACGTTCCGATGCGAGTGCAACATCTGGCACGGTGTGACGTCACTCCGTTGCTTTATTTTATTATTCAATGGAAGGTACTGCATTCAAACGCAGCGTTCAAGTGTTCTCTATTTAAAGTTTTTTAGAACTAAACAAGAAGAAGAACAGACACTGCAAAAAGTAACATTTCCAGACTCAAGGATACAAACATAAAACAACTCTTTACGGAAGATATCAATAAAAGATTAATGAACGTCAAAGAGGTGATTCTCCAAAACGCAGAACCAAAAAACAAATGGCTTTTAATGAAAACAGAAATAGAGGAAAGTCAAAAAGAAATATTAACTCCAACAAGATATAGAAAGCAGCAATGGATGACAGAGGAGATATTGGACCTAATGGATGAGAGACCACAAAAACAGAGATACGCAAAAGTATAAAGAAATAAACAAGCAAATCAAATACAAGATTAGACTAGAGAAAAATAAATGGCTGCAAGAAGAATGTGAAGAAATAGAAGAGTATCAGAGAAAACATGATAGTTTTAATATGCACAAAAAGATAACTCATAGTAACAGAAAGAGAGAACCGACACTGCTTAAGAATGCAAAAGGCAAGCTAATCTTAGACACCCAAGAGAAACTTAAAAAATGGACAGAATACATCAAAGACCTGTTTAAAGACAATATATTAGAGCAGATGGAGATTGAAGTAGAAGATAACGAGGCATTAACGATACTGAAAGATTAAATAAAAGCAGCTATAAGAAACAACAAAAATGGAAAAGCACTAGGTCCAGGTCAAATCCCAGTAGAAATCTTAAAATGCATGAATGATGATACCATGGATATATTGTTAGATCTGTTTAACATAGTATATAAAACGGGGAATATACCCAGAGAATGGTTACTCTCCACCTTTTGCGTTATTCCAAAAAACAAAAATGCAAAAGACTGCAGCGAATATAGAACAATATCTTTGATAAGCCATGTACTCAAGGTGTTTTTAAAAGTAATACACGGGCGCATTTATAAAGAACTCGAAAAGGGGATAGATGATAGTCAGTTTGAATTCAAAAATGGTATAGGCACTAGAGACGCGTTGTTTGCACTTAATGTGCTTTCACAGAGGTGTATGGATATGAACACCGATATATACATTTGTTATGTTGACTTCGAGAAGGTTTTTGATAAAATTGGACATGAAAAACTAGTCGAGATTCTAAGAAGAAAAAACATAGACAACAAAGATTTAAGAATAATAACTAACCTATATTGGAATCAACGCGCACAAATAATAGTAGATAACGAAACAAGTCCGAAAATTGAAATAGGAAGAGGAGTGAGACAAGGATGCATTTTGTCACCCCTACTATTTAATGTGTACAGTGAATCGATTTTCGAAGAAGCACTGTTAACGAAAAATAAGGGAATAATAATAAACGGAAGAGCTGTAAACAACATAAGATTTGCAGACGACACTGCTATCATAGCTAGCTCCGCTGAAGAACTCCAAGAACTAGTGAACGAAACAAATAACGTTTGCGAGCAAAACGAATTAAAAATGAACACCAAAAAGACTAAATATATGGTAATAACTAAAAAACAAAACATGCAAACAAGCATAAAGTTGCGAGGTGTGAATTTAGAAAAAGTGCAAAAATACAAATACTTGGGCGCATGGATAACAGCAAATAATGAACAAACAACAGAAATAAGAACGAGAATAGAAATGGCAAGAAGTGCGTTTGTAAAACTGAAAACCATACTGTGCAGCAGGGACATCACTCTAGAACTAAGAATGAGAATTTTAAGATGTTATGTATTTTCAGTGCTGCAGTATGGGTTGGAAGACTGGACACTAAAACAAGAACACGTAAATAAACTGCAAGCGTTTAAAATGTGGTGTTACAGAAGGATGTTGACAATATCTTGGACGGAGAGAAAAACAAACGTAGAAGTATTGCTAACGATGGACAAAACCTATGAAATAATTAACAACATAAAAATAAAGAAACTGCAATATCTTGGACATACAATGAGAGGCCAGCGATACGAGTTGCTTAGATTGATCATGCAGGGTAAAATAGAAGGAAGAAGAAATATCGGAAGAAGAATTTCATGGTTGAGAAATCTGGGAAAGTGGTTCAACTGTAGCTCAGTAGAACTTTTTCGAGTAGCGGCAAATAGAGTGAAAGTGGCAATGATGATATCCAACCTCCGATAGGAGATGGCACCTGAAGAAGAAGAAGAACTAAACAAAATAAATGGTTGTTACTTGAGGTAAAGCTTATGCAGGACGTAAATTAAGTATGTACACAAAATTTAAAGACTGAGGTTTTTAGGTAATTTTAGATATTTATTTGTATTTTCACATTCGTAATTGATGGGCACTTGGTACACCTTAACCTACATTCAATAAGTACATTTTGGACGTATTAAATATTTTTAACCTATTATCCAAACGACACTCATACAAGAGTTTTTTGAAATAAGCACTCGTTTCAAAGAAATTTCAGCAATAGGGCCACAAAAATCTTGAAAAGTTTTGATTTTGCATAAAATTTTGGATATAAAAGAGTATTTTGAGTGAATAAAGTCAAAATACGAAGGAAAACTCCAATTTCAATGATTATTTCGCCCTTGGCAGTATAACCTTACTTTTTTAGATGGGTGCAAACAAAATTAGAAATACCGATTTTTTGAAATATTTATATAAAATAAAAATGACAATCTTAATCTATTTTTTGAGGTTTTTATCTAAAAATGTTATTATCGAGTCAGTACATGGCAAATTTGCTAATAAATAATACAAATACTTGTTTTTCTGATATGTGAAAATATTTATTGCTGTTTTGAGTTTACAATCGTTTAATTTTATGTCACTTATTCAAATCGTGAAGTAGAATCTTGCAGATTTCTTAATTAAAAAAATACCATTCCAACAATAAAAATACATATATAGCAGTGTCAGAATGTTAACGTTTCGAGATTTGCCTGACAACACTACTGATATTTAAGTTAGGTAAAAAGTTTCGAAATAATTTTAATAAAATTTACGAAACTGGCGAATTGCCTGGAGATTGGCTAGTTTCCACCTTCATTCCTCTTTCTAAGAAAACAAATGCTACCAGATGCTCTGATTATAGAATTATAAGCTTAATGAGCCATGCGCTGAAAGTCCTTCTCAGTATCATTCACTCTCGAATATATAGAAAACTTGAAGAAAACGTAAGCAATGTTCAGTTTGGCTTTAGAAATGGACTTGGAACACGAGAAGCTCTATTTTCTATTCAAATTTTGATACAAAGAGCACGGGACGTAAACTGCAATGTCTATGCATGTTTTATCAATTTCGAGAAAGCATTCGACAAAGTGCAACATCACAAACTGCTTCAAATATTAAACGAATCTGGTATCGATGACAAGGATTTACGCCTTATTAGAAACCTTAACTCACAGCAAAGGGCGACTGTACGTGTAGGCAACGAAACATCACAAGAATTTACAATAAAACGGGGAGTTCGTCAGGGCTGTATTTTATCGCCGACGTTATTCAATACGTACTCGGAAATGCTGTTCAGGGAAGCTATCAGTGGAATGAGAGAGGGCATAAGAATTAATGGTCAAAGCATTAACAACTTAAGATATGCAGACGACACAGTTCTGTTGGCCGATAATGCAGAGGATCTGCAAACACTAATAGATCGCGTAGTGGAAGCCTGTGAAAGATACGGCATGAAATTAAACTGTAAAAAGACAAAAATCCTTATAGTAAGCAAAAATTACGAAATACACCACCAATTTAGAGCGAATGATGAAACTTTGGAAACTGTTGACAAAGTTACGTATCTAGGATGCAGTCTGAACAGAGAATGGGACCACTCACAGGAGATTAGATGCCGCATAGAGAAGGCGAGAGCTGTCTTCAACCGCCTCAGAAAGATCTTGTGCAATATGCACCTGAACATTGATATAAGAACACGAGTCTTGAGATGTTATGTATTTTCAACTCTTCTATATGGAGTGGAAGCCTGGACTTTGACAGAAACAACATCTAAACGACTGGAAGCCTTCAAAATGTGGTGTTACCGCCGCATGCTCAGAATTTCATACATCCATCATGTCACAAATAACACCGTGATGCAACGTATGAAAAAAGACCCGGAAATTATGCGCAATGTGAAAATCAGAAAGATATCATACTTAGGGCATGTAATGCGCAATGAGAAATACTAACTAATTCAGTTGATTTTGCAAGGTAAGATAGAGGGTAAAAGAACTCAGGGTCGCCGACGAACATCATGGCTGAGGAATATCAGACAATGAACAGGAATGACGACGGTACATTTATTTAGAACAGCTGTCAATAAGGTCATATGGGCCAATGTGATTGCCAACATCCACAGAGGATAGGCACCAACAGAAGAAGAAGAAAAAGTTTCGCAACTGCAACTGGTGAAATAGAAACCCACTGCATGACCCCCTCGCTATTTTCTTAAAATGAATGATTTTTTCGAATAATTCATAATTGTGTAATTCGCAGTCTAAGTTACAGACCGAATCTCGGTAAAAATTTCAGCCCAAGACCTTAAGACAACGATCTCAAGTCATCAAATGGCTTTAAAAAAAATGGAACTACATTCTTGGGTCAATTATCCGGCCAATTTTCTAAGTCGCTTCGGGCGGCGTTAGATCTAAACTCGCTAATGCAAACATCTTGCCTGCTGCTACAGTCGCCTGGTGGTATTGAATCGCTATTTCGGTAGCTCACGACCTATTGTTCGATACAACCCATAACAATGACGATTACAAGGCGGTAAGCCACAGTGAAATTTATATTTATAAGGAAATTTAACTTATTTGTCAACAAAAAAATATTTGTTATTCAACATAATTACGTCCATAGATATATAGTTATATTTTAATAAAATATACCACAATGAAAGCATATAATAACGTCGACACGATTATATTAAACCACTAAATGAAATTCAATAAATGGGGAGACTCTATTCGAATCACTTACATGACAGTATAGTTGATCAGTGGCGTGTCATGAAATTTGATAATGGGAGTTAGTACAATACCAATAATTACATGCATTTTAAACAGCATTAAAAGTAAATTTAAAACATTATTAAAAACTGAGGGGGATTCAATTATATATATGCTTGAAGGGTTTGCTTTTTCCGTGATTTCCTAAGCTGTATTAAAGAAAATCAATGAGTTCGAAAGCGGTCTGCAGATGGCAGTGCACTGTTATGGGGGGGGGGGGTTTCCACCGTAGTAGTTTATTGCAGTCTGAGATAGTGCTTTGTCTCTGCTTATGTTAGGAGTACGAGGGTAGCCGTTACAAATATCGATTTACTATATATATATATATATATATATATATATATATATATATATATATATATATATATATATATATATATCTTTGTTTTTTTAAACCATCTATATTTATTTTTCTGAAATTTCTTGGGTATGTGGTTTTTTGTTTTTAAAACAATCTAACTAAATTTTAACGTTTCGCCCATTATTTTGGGCTTTATCAAAAATATATTGTCAGTTCATGGATAAAATCCGTTGTAGCTGTGCCGTATAAAATTCAACTGACTGACTGTTTGGGCCGGCGTTTGCGCCAAAACATACAAATGCGTGAAAAAGGTCTTGATGGTTACTGGTTCCAACAAGACGGTGCGCCATGCTACACTACAAATCAAATAATCCAGTTTCTGCAACTGAAATTCCCTGGACGTCTGATGTCAAAAAGAGGCGACATTGACTGGCCACCCAGATCTCCAGATTTGACCGATCCGGACTTCTTTTTGTGAGGTTATTTAAAAAACAAAGTGTACGCCAGCAAGCCTCAGACCATTGAAGAGCTTAAGGCAAACATTCGTGCCGAAATCACCGCTATACCTCCCGAGATGTGCGAAAAGGTAATAGAAAACGCAGCAAAAAGGTCACATTTTACTTTGGCCAATAAAGGTGGCCACTTGATCGATGTGGATTCAAAAACTAATCCCAATAAATTGTAAAGGACCAGATTTAATAAAAATATATAGAAATCAGTTTTTTTTTCAAAGTTATTCAATGTTTACATACCGACATAAAAGATGGCGCACCCTGTATATATATATATATATATATATATATATATATATATATATATATATATATATATATATATATATATATATATATATATATATATGAAATAAAATGCGAACAGTGCAACTCTAACACAAAAAGGATATGATGGAGAGAAGTTTGCATTTACTGTTCGCATTTTATTTCATTCATACGCGGAGCTGCATATAGTTGTACGTTTGCTGAATGTGATTTCAGCACTACAACGGCATAATGTGGATATATCCACTGCTATTGCATCTCATACGGAGGAATCCGTGAAATCCGCATAAACATATATATATATATATATATATATACATATATATATATATATATATATATATATATATATATATATATATATATATATATATATATATATATATATATATGGATTTATTTGAAACCTACAAATATTCCGTCTTTAATCTTAACATTACCGATTTATGGGAAGTCCTTCATGAGTTCAAGTTTCAAATGTAAATGTGGTAAAAGGTCGTTATCAGGCTTTATTAAACGTGCGTTTTTGACATTTCCCTGTCTTGGTGTAGTGATTTTTTTGTCCCTGCTATACCACTTCCAAATAAAGCATGCCATCACTATTAAATGTTCAGCAATTTTCCAACCTTGCCTACCACTGAATCTATTCTAGCAGCAAATTCATATTCATTATTTCCATTATATAAAATTTGAAGGGCAGGTGTTTGTTTATTGATTCTTAAAAACTAAATGCTATTTTCAAAATATCAACTTTTCTTTACTGAAATATGAAACTGCAAAGTTTTACTGATATTCACCTTGAGTCGGTAAATCTTTTTGATCCGTAAGTAAATAACGATGATAGTGTAAAGATTCTGTATTGCTGAAATAGTAGTCTCCACGTAGCCAACCTACTTGTGCAATTTTTCGAATGACACCTTTCTGTATTTAAAATACATGAATTAAGCGAGACGAGTTACCAAAAAACCAAACCACATTTTACACTGCTATCAAACTGAGAATAATAGGAGATCACATTCATTGTTAAATTTATTTTAGACGATATATGCATCGTATAGGATTTGGTGGTCAATTTCTGTAAAGCTCATCAACATGTGTAACCCAGCAAAACTTGTTATCCAGGTGAATAGCTAAAAATTTCCCGCACTGTACTTGGTGTACTGATCTATTACTAATTTTTAGTAGATATGATTTATTAAGAATGTATATTTATTATTCAACAAATTATGTAGATTCTAACATCACATTCATTAAAAATTTCATTCACATAGGTATAAAGAATATCTTATATTGCGTGCAACTGCAAAATGACCTCGCACACAACCTCTGTGAACATTTGCGCAGAAAGCTCATAATTTTGTCAGTTTTCATTGAAACAACTTAAATTTTTCACAGTATATTTTCAAGATGTTGTACTTCAAAAAAATATAACAATAAAATCGCTGCCACAACAAGATATGACCCCATGATCAAGTTTTATTTTATACTATTATTTGAATTTTAATTAAAAGCGTTTTTTACAATTGCCAAATGTGCCACTGTATTTAATAAATTATCAATAAAAATTACCAATCAATTACTCAACGAATCTAACAAAATCTGATTCACGGAATTCGATGTCTGTCTTCAAGGCCACTTTCATTAACCGAAATGACTTCGCGTTCGACT
Source organism: Diaprepes abbreviatus (assembly GCA_034092305.1). NCBI lineage: Eukaryota > Metazoa > Arthropoda > Insecta > Coleoptera > Curculionidae > Diaprepes > Diaprepes abbreviatus. The sequence continues at coordinate 779,510 of JASJET010000072.1, read as the reverse complement.
ATCATTAAAATCAAGTTAAAATGTAATAATTTCTGATTATTTCTATGTCATCATTCGTGACGTATGATTAATAAATTAATTAGTTAAATAGATTTAATTTTTTGCAGACATGTCCTATTTCTGTTGCCTATCTTTCCCATTTTTTTAGTAATTTGGCATTTTCGATTTTAGACATACATTTTTTTGACATTTATTTTTAAAAAGTAAACAGTGGACACTGAAAATGTCTGACATGAGAAGATTGGAGGCATTTGAGATGTGGATATACCGGGGAGTGCTGAGGATTTCATGGGTAGAGAGAATAACCAACGAGGAAGTAATGAGACGTATGCATAAGGAAAAAGAAGTGATTCTAACAATTAAAAGAAGAAAACTACTATATATGGGACATGTCATGAGAGGAGAAAAATACCAAATATTGCAGATTATTATGCAGGGAAAAATCCAAGGAAGGAGATCCATAGGAAGAAGAAGAAACTCATGGCTGAAGAACCTTAGAGAGTGGTTTGCATGCAGTAACAACGAGTTATTTAGAGCAGCGGTCTCAAAAATCAGGATTGCCTTAATGATTGCCAACCTTCGAAGCGGAGACGGCACCTAGAGAAGAAGAAACAGTGATTAAGCTGACTCTTGTTAGTTAAATAGAACTTATCCCAAAGAAGAAAATTGACAAACGTTCATGTTTTTCGAAGAACAAGAGTGTGGCTTACAAAAAAACGGAAATGAAAAAAATGGGATTTCTGGTCGAAAATCCGCATACGTCACTGAAAAATTTATAAAACTACAGAAATAAGTAGCCCTAGCATTGAAAGAATTAAAAAAAAAAAACAAATTTTATCCATATCACATTCATCTACATCAGGAACTTTTGCGAATTTTGTTTATGGGTTCTAGCAATGCTAGGAGATGATGCGAATTTCTTTGATTTTGTTCTTTTTTTATCGGATGAATCCACTTTCCATAATAACGGATTAGTCAACAGGAATAATTTTGAATATTACCATGATGAAAATCCCATTTTATTTAGAACCGTCGATCGTCAGTCCAGATCTGTCAAAGCATGGGGTGGAATAATTGGAACGCATGTGGTAGGTTCACACTCTTTTTGATGGCCACTTAAACGGTGCCATTTTTCTTAGATTTATTAGGTACAATTTATCTGTACTTTTGGAGAATTTTTCACCGAATATTCGAGAAAGAATATGGCTGCAAGCAGACGGTATCCCTGCACACTTCATAGTCAACGTCAGAAATGAGTTAGATACTCAATATTCCAAGAAGTGGGTAGGGACATGGAGGAATACAATATCGGTCAGCAAGGTATCGGGATCTAAAAAGTCCTGATTTTTTCTTATGGGGATATCAGGTTGGTTGAAAACTTTTGAAAGCGAAAATGAAAGAATGTGTATTTTAATGAAATTAGTTTTTTTATTCAATATAATCTCCCTCATCTTCAACACACTTATTCCAATGATCTCCTATAATTTTATACCATCTTTGTAATGATTTTCCGAAAGCTCTACAAAATAATGTTTCACGGCTGCAATAGCTTCTTCATTCGACGGAAAACGCTTTCCACGAAGAAATTGTTTCAAATTTCTGAAGAGGTAGTAGTCGGAGGGAGCCAAATCTGGTGAATACGGTGAGTGTTCAAGCAATTCGTACTTTAATTCTGTCAATTTAGCCATCGTCAAACCACTTGTGTGAGGACGTGCATTGTCTTGATGAAAATGATTTTTTTCTTGTGTAAACCGGGTCTTTTTTCACGAACTTTTTTATCCAACTGGTCCAAAAGGGTGCAATAATACTCAGAGATCATTTTTTTTTACCTTTTTCAAGATAATCAATCAACAAAATTCCTTTTGAATCGCAAAAAACCTATTTTGCCGATCGATCTGACTTGATCTGTTTTGAAGCTGAACAACCAGCTTCAGTCCACTGTAAACGTTCTTGTTTCAGTTTAGGATCATGATGGTAAATTCAAGTCTCATCCGCAGTTACAAAACGACGCATAAAATCGGTTTTATTCTGCTTAAAACGCTCCAAATTACGCTTACAAATTTGTTTTCGTTTCAGTCTTTGTGAATTTTTAACGAATGCGGCACTATTTTTCCGAATAGCTTTTTCATACGTATTTCTTCGTGTAAAATTTAGAGTACTCATTAATCCGAGATTTCTATGGTATCAGCACTTTCATGGTTAATCGCACTTGGATCTTTACAAACAATATCATAGACTTGCTCAATGATTTCTGGCGTTGCACTTTTTGGACATCCACTACGTAATTCATATTCAACGCTTGTACGACCACGTTTAAACTCTAAAACCCATCGATGCACAGTTGGAAATGAGGAAGCAGATTCCCTTAACACTTTCACCATTTTTATATGAATTCCAGTTGCTGATACACCTTCCAAAACAAAGAATTTTATCACTGCACGATATTCGGTTTTATCCATTGTATAAAAATTCACTTGACACTTCAAATGGTCATATAGAAGATGAAATATTAAAATGGCGTATAAATTTTGATTCCTGTACTGGTTAATAGGTGTCGCTTTCAAAACTTTTCAACCAATCTGTATTAAACATATTGTTTATGATATACGGTTTCAGGCAGTAAGATTGCGGAATTTTTAAGAAACCTGACAAATTTAACGTATTTTTTGCTGTAAAAAAGGATAGTAAAACTACATTTTTATGAAGAAAACTTAAATGGTATTTCATTAATAATACAAAGCAAATTATGTTCTTATTTAAAATTAAGTATTAACTTTCGTAGGAGAAAGATATTTAAATATTCTAGAAGAGTTAGACAATTAATACCTAAGCAATTTATCTCTGGCGGGACATAGGCAAATTTTTTACCAACACCATGGCGCCCAACCACACAGAAGCGTTCCAGTTACCAACTTCCCAAAAGTAATATTTTATGATAAGTGGATTATCAACAATATACTATTTCTGTGGCCTTCTAGTTCTCCTGATTTGACTGTCTTAAATAATTTTAGATGAGGAACGACAAAAAACATTGTTTACTGTATTCTAGTGACAACGACGGATGACTGTATGGCAAGGCTAAGAAACGCGTTTGAAAGTTTATCTCCAGATTCAATTACAGCGGCCACCCATGACGAACTACCTCGGAGATGCGAAAAATGTTTGGAAGTTCAAGGTGAAAATTTTAAACATTTATTAAAATAGGTAAGCCGTTTAGAATTTTTAAACTATACTATATTGCCAATATTTCGAAAATTAAAATTTTTGGAATAGACAACCTCATATAAAGTCATCCTTACTTTTTATGCTAAATAAGATAACATTATAAAAATAGGGGGTTCATATTTAAAAAAAAAAATGATTTTTAACAATTTTTTCAAGTCAATATCAAATGTTAGTTTTTGATCACCCTGTATTTATTTATTATCAAAATATCAACACAGTCCACCAAAGTAGATACCTTCCTAGAAGTAAAACTCCAATTAAATAATAAAGGCTTTCATAGAGGAGAAATTGATAGTTATGTTTAGGCCTACAAACGCTCCTTTTGATAAAAAATTTAAAATGTCAAAAACAGTTAAGACTTAGGTATAGGACGTTGTAGATGAAATATGGCCTAGAATCTAAAAATGAAATAACATATAGGGTATTCTATTTAAAATAAGCAAGAAGGCATCAACTTCCGGTATAAGCGGAAGTGCCAACATCTTGAAAATATATATATATATATATATATATATATATATATATATATATATATATATATATATATATATATATTCCAGCTTTATTCGAAGTTTGACTTTGGCATCAATTTTTTCTTCGATCGAGATGAAAACAAAAAAAAATAATAGTCACGTGATTAGCATTATCTGTAAAAGTGGGGTTATATCTCAAAATATCGAAAAAAAGTTATTAGAAAAAGTTTTTTTAAATGCAATTTTTAGCCCATATGGAAAATTTCAGCTGTGTAAGAAAATTTAGATTTTTTGCCCATTTTTTGTAAATTGCACCACTGTTGCAAAATAAGATTCGACGCAACCTACATAAAACTTCTTAATTTTGACAATGCTTCATCCCAAACATGTTTTGTTTAAAGTAGCCCCATGTTAAATGTGTTTTTTTCTACAAAATCCAAATAGGACTCTTAAAATTTGGTCACATGTGATATATAGTTTATTTATTTTTGGCTGCGTATAAGCTAACTTCATAAAATAAGTATTTTTAAAAACGTACTTTGTGTTTAAAAGTAATACACATTATAATTAAGACAACAAGTACACAGTATTATCAGTAAAGTCTGCATTACATGGAAAATATATTTTAAATGCGTTTAATTTTTATATTATGATTTAGACCAGGGCTTATCTGTAAAATATTGGGGTTTCGTGGATGTGAAATGGAACATAGAGATTTTTGCACGAGAGCCTTCAGAATAACTTGAATTTGATATGCGTCAATTCAAAAAGTTGGGCAACATTGTTTTTATTAATAAAAATATAAAATTAACGAAAAAGCCCGTTTTTCTTCAACTTTTCTGTCGTCGATAGGGTTACTCGGAAATCTGAAAATTTATTTCCCTTATTGCAAAATAGCAATAATTAAAAAAAAAAGGTAAAGAAAAGCAGTTTTTTTAATCAATTTTTTTCGACCATTTAAATTTCTCTGAGGAACTTCATATTAGAGCAAAGGAAACTTTATGCCATGATAAAATAACACGCTAAAATTCTTTAGGATCGAATATATAGTTTTTGCGCAATAATTTTGCAATTCGAGTTCGTTTACAAAAAGTGACCATTTCCCAAGTTTGTCCGAGTCCAAAATATCACGTTAACATATTTAAATTTATTTTCAACATTTAGTAGAGAACTCAAGTTTTCCATAGCTTTTTTCAGAATCAAAATCGGATGATTTGAACGCCCTCAGGAATTGTTTAAAGACATTGTTGATATTTTTGCTTATAAACAAATAGATTATCTCGGCGGATTTTCATTGGATTTTTTTCTGCAATACATGGTTTGAAAGTACTTGGAAAGACGCTTCTTTTCATGAAAAAAAATTTCAAATCTGTCAATTGGTTTCCGAGATACAAACTGTCAAAGTTGACAGCCTGTTACGGTGAATCTATAAACAATACAGATCTGATTCTTGAACCAAAAACTTTGTCTTGCCAAGTATTTTTTTGATACAAATATTTAAATGTTTATGTTATCGGAAACTTTAATAAAAAATGAAAAAAATATCGCCCACGCGCGTGAAAAATGAAAAAGAGGAGTGGGGAGCTCTCATATTAAAATGAATTCGAAGATTCAAAATACATATTTGAAAAAAAATTTCATTTTCTCAGCTTCTAATGAAGTAATTTTGATCATTTTTTTTTAAACCGATGTACCGCGAATAATGAAGCTCAAATATCATAATGCCATGTGCTCATCATGCATTCATTTTGTTATATACAAATTACGTTATTTATGCATCATACTTACAGCATACTGCACCCTAGAGTATTGGACTTTCCAAGCGAATCTTTCTTTATTAATATAATTAAGCATACCATAACGATATATATATATATATATATATATATATATATATATATATATATATATATATATATATATTTACTTTAATTATCAAAATTGTTTAAACAATCATTGTTTAAAGAAATTGAAAAAAAAATTGATTTTAAAGTATTTTATTCGTAAAATACAGATAAAAATAAAAATCTATATATAGTTATTCTTTATAAATTATGTTTAAAAAGTTCAATAAAGCACTCTTAACACTAAATATTATATTAAAAACTTTACAGAGTGCAGAAAAACGTTTTTGTTACATATATTATTAATATCATTAAGCATACTATGACCATATATATATATATATATATATATATATATATATATATATATATATATATATATATATATATATATACGCGCGTGGGCGATGGTCTTTTCATTTTTTATTAAAGTTTCCGATAAACATTTAAAAAATATTTGTAACAAAAAAGAACTCGGCAAAACAAAGATTTGGGTTCAAGAATCAGGTCTGTATTGTTTATAGATTCACCGTAACAGGCTGTCAACTTTGACAGTTTGTATCTCGGAAACCAATTGAAATCCAATGAAAATCCGCCGAGATAATCTATTTGTTTATAAGCAAAAATATCAACAATGTCTTTAAACAATTCCTGAGGGCGTCCAAATCATCCGATTTTGTTTCTGAAAAAAGCGTTGGAAAACTTGAGTTCCCTACTAAATATTGAAAATAAATTTAAATATGTTAACGTGATATTTTAGACTTAGACAAACTTGAAAAATGGTCACTTTTTGTAAACGAACTGGAATTGCAAAATTATTGTGCAAAAAGTATATATTCGGTCCTAATGAATTTTAGCGTGTTATTTTATCATGGCATAAAGTTTTCTTTGCTCTAATATGAAGGTCCTCAGAGAAATTTAAATGGTCGAAAAAAATTGATTAAAAAAACTGCTTTTCTTTACCTTTTTTTTTTAATTATTGCTATTTTGCAATAAAGGAAATAAATTTTGAGATTTCCGAGTAACCCTATCTTATGGTAAATTTAATTACAAAACTTTGTTTCCTTTTCAGCTTTCCTCTAAAATGAATACCTTCAAAGTTACACGACAGAAAAGTTGGAAAAACCGGTCTTTTTTCGTTAATTTTATATTTTTATTAATAAAAACAATATTGCTCAACTTTTTGAATTGACGCATATCAAATTTATTGTTATTCAAGTTATTCTGAAGGCTCTCATGCAAAAATCTCCATGTTCCATTTAACATCCACGAAACCCCAATATTTTACAGATAAGCCCTGGTCTATAATATTTTAATTAAATTTTAGTAATATACTGAAAAGTGAAAATATAAATACAGAAGTAAACAGAGCAAAATTTTAAATAACAACACTGTTTTTTCAATTTATTTATGGGCATTTTGTGGGTAATCGCAAGTAGTGTAGGTATAGCACCAACGCTATTATCGTCACAATAAATAAATAAATAAATATATATATATATATATATATATATATATATATATATATATATATATATAAATATATATATATATATATATATATATATATATATATATATAAATATATATATATATATATATATATATATATATATATATATATATATATATACATTCGTGATTTTTTACACGCTGTGTGTAAAACTTTTGTTTAAATACCTTAGTCTATTGTATCATGCTTATCAGTAAAATTCCTACATATAATAAAATTTATCAAAAACAACTTAAAAATATTATTTTCATATAGCGATATTTTAGAAAAACCACTGAAATACGGAGAAATATTTAATATTTTTCATGGAACATTTGTTGTATCATTAGTCAATTAGTCACAATACTATATTATTGAATGAGAAGTAATTATACGAATTTTATTATTAAAAAATGTATCTATAAGAAACTTTCCCTTTAGACACATTTGTTTCTTATTTGGTAAATAAATTTATTGCAGTTTATTTAGTAAACTCGACAATATCAATTGATGATAGATACATACATGCTATTTTTACAATATGACTAGTAAGAAAAATATTCACAAAAAAAAACTTAATTTTTGTGCTCGCAGCATATGGAACCATAGCCTTAAGATGGCAATATAATGGATGTTGTTACTTTTCAAAAAAAGTAGTTAAATAAACCATTATATATTTATGAGGATATTTTTAATAACGCTATTTCGTTTTTTTAAGGTTAACTTGTTTTGTAACAACCGAGGTATTTTACTGAAGTAAATCGCGTATTATTTAACATAAATTATGCATTATTAAACATTTTTTGTTTAATAAAATGAAGAAATCGTCAAAAAACTCTTACTTGAAAATGGTTGGTTCACATTGTTAATTATAAAATGTTACGTAGATATTGTTAATACACAAAGTATTATAAAATTGCGTAATATTATTAAAAACCTTATTATATACGTAAACATTAACTTAAAGGATAGCTAAATACCACCGTATTTAGTCCGCTATTTTTGAAAACATAATTTAGAATTTTTCTCATTAATTTTGGGATTGTCAAAGTTTTCCTTTCATGGTCTTGAATACAAAAAAATAATCAGGAAATTGTAAAAATTGAATTTTGAAAATTCGAGTTTGTTGAAAAAATAATCGACTTGTCGAATTCGAGTCGAGTCAAATCAACACTAGAAATGTCGAGTTTTTGAACACTCGAATTTTCAAAGTCGAATATTCAAACAAACTCGAATTTTCAAACCAACAGGAATATGTTTATGTAGACAAATTAAATTCAACGATGTACGATGCTGATGCCTGGCCTAGATGGTACTAAATGAAATGCACCGAATTCTACCAACTTTTTTTTATAAAGAAGTCTCAATCAAAGAATATGTCTGTTTTGTATGTTATTAAAATATTCCAAATTTGTTTATTTTGGTTAATGTTTCTTAATATATTACTTTTATTATTTATTCCTTCTTCTTCTTAATGTTTCATAGCCATTGGTTGCATTTTTGAAAATTATATGTTTAATATAAATGATATGGTGCTGTTGGTAAGTTATAGTAGAAACAAAAAAAATGAGTATTGAGAACAAGGTAAGAATGTCTGAACATACAATATATCTAAGACTTTATAGAGTATACACATAATCGCCAAACTGAGTAGGGAAGGCAAATAAAGAATTATAACTGGAAAGTTATTACCTGACAAATTAGAAACTGCAAATATCTTTAAAACGTTTTATACCAATTTAACAACATCTCTTAATTAACCTACAACAAGCTGGGAAGTAAAAAATATAATTTTTTCATTAAATAATAGCAATTCAGTTGACGATCATGAGATGCATGAGGTTTTTTGAAAACTCACATAGAGATATTAGCCCCTGTCTTAACAGACTTAATAAATTCGACTTTTTACCCATTTGCTAAATTAATGTTTTCTTTTAGTTAGCTTTCTCGATCTTTTTAAAATACACACATGTATTTCCAACATTTATTTCGAAAAATTATTTTATTATTAGCGCAAATTAAAAATATGTTTACTTTGTTTGTTAAGTAACGTTTATCTTACTGCCAGTAGATAATCTGTATTTTTCTAACAACTTCATTTAAGACATGTACACTACCGTTCAAATTGAATTTTGAAAATTCGAGTTTGTTTGAAAAGAAAATATTCAAACAAACTCGAATTTTCAAACCAACAGGAATATTCGAAAAAACTCGAAAATTAAAAAAATAACTTAAACAAGTACACAGTGCACGGATTTCTGAAAATAAAATGGATGACAGATGGTAATGGAGCTGTCAAACGGAAAATGTCCGGAGTATCCTCTGCGCCATTTTGGGTAAAGTGACATTTCGGCACGTCAAATTAACCGTCAGAAGTCAAAAAATGGTGTCTTGTTGTGATTATTGTGAAGTAATCTTTGTTTTTCCCTGGATTAAATTTATTTTATATAACTTAACAACCAAGTAATATGCACCAAGCCATCAGTTAAATATTTAGGTGTAAATATAGACCACAAAATTATCTTAAATTGGCACTTTGGAACTGTTAAACAAAAATGTATACAAAAGGCCAAATAGCTTAGGAGTCTTAATATACAAAGAAAAAGGCTTATCAAGAAAAACAACTCATATATATTAAGCAATATACTGACTTTAATAGGAATACATACCCCCTACATACAGTAATTGCAGGAAGCCAGCACTCATAAAACTTGAAACGGTAGATGTAGTATGACTAAAATCAATCGTCCTAGCTATCTACCAATCAATTATTGTATGAATTCACTAAACATTCAGCTGATTATTGCAAGATTTCCTATCCTGACAACTAAGTTTGAAAGAAAACCTGAAACTTGACCGGTGATAGAGGAACTGTGTGACCACGGACCGGAACCATAGGCCAGCCAGAAGACCTCCATTAATGATACTATTCAACCTTTAATATCCTTTTTTTATTATTTTGTGAAGATTTGTAGGGGCTTGAAGACCAAATGTACTATAAATAAGCTTTTTATTCTGAAGGACCTCGTTTGCTGGCCTGTAGAATTCAAATTTATATGTCCTAATAAATTATAATCATAATAATATATATTTAATTGTAGTGTAGTATAGTGTTTAACACAGCGTAAGGAAGTAAAATGTTGCATTTAACATTATTTGAATATAAAATTTAATGTTACTTATTTAAATAAAAGTTTTAAATATCTTACAAATTGTTATTTCTCAAATTTTTTATAAATTGTGTTGATGAAAACAACTATGTTACATTTAACTGTTTCAAAGTAAACTACTCGACTGTTTGTGGATATATGGACACAAGTGTATTATACTTTAATATGTGTGTGACACAGTGTCATCAGAAAGGTCTGCATTAGGTGGAAAATACATTTTTATTTAACTTAATTTTTATATTAGAAAATTTGAGTCTTTTCAATTAAATTATTTTCTTAATATTAATGTGTATTACTTTTAGGCACAAACTACGTTTTCAAAAATAGTTATTTTATGAAGTTACCTTATACAGGGTCAAAAACAAATAAACTTTGCATCACATGTGACCAAATTTTAATAGCCCTATTTGAATTTTTAGAAAAACACATTTAATATAGAGCTACTTTAAACAAATTATGTTTGAAATGAAGCATTGTCAAAACTAAGAAGTTTTATGTACGTTGCGTTAAGTCTTATTTTGCAACAGTGGTGCAATTTACAAAAAATGGGCAAACAATCTAAATTATCTTATACAGCTGAAATTTAACATAGGGGCTAAAAATTGCATTTAGAAAAATCTTTTTCTCATAACTTTTTTCGGTATTTTGAGATATAACCTTACTTTTGAATTTTTTTTGGAAAAAAAATTCAAATTTGACAGATAATGTTGATTACGTGACTAATATTTATTTGGTTCATTTTCATCTCGATCGAAGCAGAAATTGAATAAAGCTATTAATAAAAAAATCCCATATGATGCGGACTTGACACAGTAATATATATATATATATATATATATATATATATATATATATATATATATATATATATATATATATATATATATATATACATATATATATATTATTTTTTTCTGGAATTCTTTCTTGGGTATAGGTTTTTTTTAATTTCTTTTTACTTTCATCCTCAGTTATATGTTGATTTGTTAATAGTTTTTTAATAAGTGTATTATTTTTAATTTGGAACAATTTTGTAGGGTCACTTTTAAGTTTTTTATAAGTGTTTGTATCATTAAATGATTCGTTCATTTTTCTATCATAGTCAGATGTATTCATAATTACAGTTTTATTACTTTTATCAGGTTTTGGAATAGTAATTTGAGGGTTATGTTTTACAAATTGTTTTGTTTTATTAATTTGCTTTTGTATTTTAATTTGGAAATTATTAGTTTTAGCTTTATTATGTCCTATACTGAAGAAAGAATTCCAGAAATATATATATATATATATATATATATATATATATATATATATATATACATATATACTTAATGTTTAAAGCTCTAGCAAAATGGGCAATAAATAATTTTAATGTGATTTGCAACGAATTCTTTTTTTCAATTAAAATAGACCTTAGCCGAAAATGGAGTCCTTTCTCGACTATAGAAATGACGCTTGGTCGAAATCAAGCTACACATGATCGAAAACAGGGGAAAAGAAACATTTTCATTTATTTTTGTTTTACAAAATTTCCAGATCATCAAAATCAAAAAAGGTTTTTAAATCATATGTGGAGAATTCCTAAAAAGAAATCGTTACATCTATAAAAATGTAGGCAGTGTTAAATGTTAAGTTTCTTCGATTTTTAAAGTTATATGAATCAAATTTAGAAAAGGCCTTGACAAAAACAAAGCGTAAACGATTTCGTTCCATAACTTTTATGGGAATTTGCCAACAATGTTACCTATAAGCAGCATCCAAAACTGACATAACTAGTTATTCGTAAATAACAAAACATAAATAAAAAAACTAAAAATACAATTACTTTGCCCAATATTCTTTCCATTCTTTCTTCGGAGATGGTTGATCGTAATAACTCTGAGGTCTATAATTTTGCACAACTCCATTTGTTCTGTTCTGATGCACATTCTCGTTCAGATCGGTGTAACTTTGAGGTCTACTACTTTTTAAGTTTCTTAGTTCATCCAACTCACTGTAAATCTCATTTTTGATGTCATTTAACATTTTTTCCGTTTCGTAATCCATCCTGGCTTATTCACAAATATCACAAAGCAACGAATCTTATCACAACAGCAGAAATTCTTTTATTTTTCGTTATCAGAACACCGCAGTCCCATAACCTATTATTATATGCGAATAGAATAAAACGAACCGAACCAAAGTCTACTGTAAACAACGCGCATAAAACAAAAGTATTCACTTGTTCTAGGTTTGCTTGATTATTAATTTAAAACTCACATTATTGGCGGTAACCTGTTTCTCGAAAACGACTAGCACTGATTTTTACGTTAAAAAAGAAAATGCGCGCTCGGTTTCGAAATTGAAAATAATTCGCGGCAAGGGTACGATAACAGGCTCAAATTGTTTATACTAACTAGGAAGCGCGCTAACTATATTCTAAATTGTTTATATCAATTCACGATTTCAGTAGCGTAGTGGAGTGCGATATCGTAACGCTTCAACGCAAATGATTGTCGGCGGTAGGTAGTAGGACGGAGAATTTTTCTGGGGAATTTTGCATTAATGAGTTTATTGCTAGATTAGGTTTTAGGTACCCACTTAAAGGACTGAAGTAGGTAATTATTTATCTATATTTGAAAATTACAATTTAAATAAAAATGGTTTAGTGCGAGGCAGGGTAGGGTTGGTTTTGATTTTTTTTTTAAATTAAAGATCACTGATTTAAAAAATCAAGTTTCTTTTTGATTTTTTTTTAAAGATTTCCACATAAAAATTCATAGAAAGCAAGTAGAGAGGATTTAATGATATTTATATAATGTATTTTATTATTGAGTATAAATACCCACATAAATAATTCACCGAATATTATTGGAATATTTTTATTATTCAGATTTACCAGCCAAACGGCTTCGCACTCCCTCCAGGGATTATTGACTCATACCAGGTATACAAAGACATCAAAAGTATGAAGCTCTGTGGGGACCCTTTCCATGTTATCGGGTCTTAGGTGGCGTGGTCTTCTGTACTTCCTACAAACTTTCAGACGGTCTGCGCTGTTGCAAGGAGAAATGTTTTCTGAATCGGTGTATCCAGATGCTCACTAAGGCCCAGTCCCTTGATGTGCTGCAGGAGGTTCTTTGGTATCGCTCCAATTGTTGATAGTATTATGGAAATCGTGTGGACGCTATTTATTACCCACTGTTTGCGAATTTGCACCTCCAGATTTCTGTATTTGGCAATATTTTCATTGTATTTTGGTCTTAGGTATAGCAATGTCAGTGTAGTTCGCCTATAAATATTATCTTGGCGGCTGAGTCGTGCCTTTCCTTATACTCGGTTGCGGTAAACGCTTGGCATCCTCCAGTTATGTGCTGGATTATCTCTGATGTTCGACAGCCATATCTACATTGGTCATTTTCTATTCAGGGATCTCTGATGATGAACTTCCGATAGTTCTTCGTGGGAATAACCCGGTCTTGGGTAGGTAACAAACCCTTCGTATCCGGAAACATCTGTCCTGAAATCAACCATTAGTTCGACGCTGAGTTGTCAATATTGTCCTGGATGACCTCATTTGGATGCCATCCATGAAGTGGTTTTTTGTAACCAGGCTTGTAACTTCTCTTGGTCTGTTCGGTGGTGAGAAGCAATATCTCATTTCCTCAGCTGTAGCGGCGTTAAATCGTATGCCTCGCATATTGCTCGATGTAGTGTGGAAGACTCCGCTAACCTGTGGAAATATCGACGTTAGTTTATTATTTGTTGGTCGAGCTGCTTACCAATATCCATCAATCCTCTTTCTCCTTGATGTCTTGGAAGCATTGTACGTTCAATAGCACTCCGAGGGTGGTGTTTGTGTGGTTTTGTTAAGAGTGTTCTTATTTTCTTTTGCGGGTTTTCGATGTCCATTCCGCTCCAATTTATAATTCCAAAAGAGTAGCTAAGCGTAGAGCATGCGTATGTGTTGAGCGCCTTAAAGAAATTTCTACTATTTAGACTAGTTCGTAACACCCGTCTTACCCTCCTGACAAATTCAGTTGTCAATTCGACCTTCATAGTGCGCTGGTCAATTCGTTTAGCCTATTACATATCTAGGTATTTGTATGTTTGTTATGCTTCCATTGTAGCTATAGTTTTACCGTTCCGCATCTCAAATGCTCCCGGTTGTATATTTCCTTTAACGCTGTTCAAAATACGGCACTTGTCAAGTCCAAACTGCATTCCGATATCCCCGGAGAACTCCTCCCCAATTTTGAGCATTTGCTCCAGCTGGTTTTTGGTAGCAGCCATCCATGTATAGAAGATGATTCAATCTTACTACCTCTTTGTTGTCATTTCTAATACTAAAGCCGTATCTGGTAGAGTTCAAACGGCGGGACAGCGGATTCATTGCAAGGCAGAACCACAATGGGCTTAGTGAATCGCCTTGAAATATTTCCCTTCGTATTGGGATTGTATTACTTTCGATGATATCGCTAGATGGTACTTGCAACTGGATCCTAGTTCTCCAGGTTGACATGATGCGTTCTAAAAAGGAAACAAAATGATTATCGACCCTATTACATTCTCAATATAGTTTTGAGCCACTCATGTAGCACTGAGTAGAAGGCCTTCTTATAATCTACATAGGCAGCAAAGAGGTTTCTTCGGCTGGTACAGGCTTGATTACATATGACAGAGTCAATAATAATTGTTCCTTGCATTCCATTGCTCCGTTGGTGCATCTTCTCTGTTGATTGGCGATGATGTTATTTTGTTCACATAGATACGTTGGGTCAAGCAGGAGGTGATTACCTTATATAGTGTGGGAAGGCACGTAATTGGCCTATACTTAGCTGGGTCATGTGTGTTATGTTCGTCCTTTGGTAAGAGATGCGTAATACCTTCTCTCAGAAACAATGGCATTTCTGCTGGGTCTAGAAAAACATCATTAATAAGATTAGCCAGTTGATGGTGTATACACCAGAACTTCTTGAGCCAGTAGTTCTGGACCTGGTCGAGACTTCGAGATTTCCAGTTGTGGAAATCCTTGATTATTCCTGAGATTTCCTCGGTGGTATATGGCTCAAAATGTATTTCACTGTAGTCTTGGCCGATTTGGTGTTTTTCATTATTTATATATTTATATTTACGTTACCAAACTTATATTTTACAAGTAAGTATATGCGCATCTTTTTCTGTATATTTTTATTCTTATTAAGAAAAATTAAGAAATTAAATTTTCAATTTTTTACGGATATCCATAAGCAAAAATTAAATTTATTATTATCAATATTAATCGATGCCCAATAGGTATGTATAAAATATATTTGTAATTAAAAACCTAAATCACCTTTTTTATTTATTTATTATTTCGCATAAATTACTGTACTGTAAACTGGGTAGATTTTCTATTACTTTTCACTTTTTTTTTCGCTAAATAAAAAATCAAGGCATTTTTTGCTTTTCAGAACTTGCCTTTAGCTGTTTAGTTGCTCTTATCGCCAAAAAATTATCATCAGAACTTGTTTACTTATTGGTCTATAAATTGTTAAGGGGTAATAATTCCTGCTCATTTTGTTATGTTACTGGTTGTGTTCTGATTCAGTGGAGTGGTGTAGTTTTATTTAAATAATTGTTTTCGTTGAAATCGCTAGGAGGACAGAACACTACATATGGCAATTTTATATTAAAAAATGATTCTAATAAATTTGGTTGTAGAGCAATTTGTAAAAAGTGCAAAAAAGAAATTCAAGGATTAGTCCAAAGGCTTAAAGCACATCACGAGTTTTGCACTAAGACTACTGAGCTGCAACCTGCAATTTATGTCGGTAAGCAGTGCGTTATTTTGTTCAAAATCTTTATTTCTTTCTAAATTATTTCTTTATTTTCTGCCATAATTCAATAAGTGTGGGCATTAATCACGTTAAAAAAATATTTATTGGGAATTTCCGTAAATTAAACGGCTCAATCGCTTCGCAAGTGTTGCCCGTTAATATAAGCTCATTCACTCTACAGGGACTTCCCCGACTACAAAAAATGGAAATGGCAATCAGTGCCATAAAGGGCTTTTTAGACGAGACTAAGTGAACGTTGAGCTTACTAACTTAATCTACCACGCAAATTATGTAGGTAAGTTATGGATAACGTACAAGTTTTTTTAAAAAGGTTTTTTTTTTATTTTCATATGAATTTATGTAGAGAGCGAAGAGAGGAAAGTATAATACAGGCTGCTTAATACGAGTTGCCATTTCTCGCCTGTCGCTCAGTCCTAAATTAGTTAGTGAGGGATACGACAAGAAACAAAATGACAGGTCATTTAGACATGCTGAATACTCACTCATTCCTATGAGATAAGTTCATAAAAATTAATAGAGGTAGGTATTTAATTTAAGTGGCGCCCTCTAGACCCCGGTCCCCCGGGTAGCCGCTCGGGTCGCAACCCCCCCCCCCCCTAAAGCCGGCACTGAGTATAAGTTTATACAAACGCTGCTTTTTTTATTTTAATATAAAACTTTTAAGAGGAAAATTGGAGACAGACTTATATTGAGTTAACCTCATAAAAATTCAGTTTTTTTTACGTTAAAAATAAACACGTTTTCAATTCGTTACTGTTACAATAAATTAAATTTTCCTAGAACATATGTTATGGGTATTGATCAATAATAAATTATATCGTATCTAGGGATTTTTTTAGATTAATCATGCAAAATAACGCGTCATATTTTATATCCTAAACCACTTAAGCTTTTATCTCAATTAATGTTGGTAAAGTACGTCGACAATTAAAATTTATATGCACTTTATTTTATTTTTTTGCGAAAACCATTATCCAGTAAAATATAAAATATAAATGCCAAGCGTTTGTCTGGTACTGCTCGCCCTCTTTTATCACGGTTTAATTGTTCATACAACCTTGATCAAAAAATTCCCTGAATTACCACCAGGTGGCGCTCTGAGTCAGATGATTTGAGGTCTGTTTTTTTATGGCTTGCCATACGCATAGAGCAATCTATAAGAAGGGGGAGAAATCTAAAGAAAAGAATTATAGACCAATCTCGCTATTGCCTAATATAAGCAAGATTTTTGAAAAAATTTTATTTCAGAGAATTGTAACATTTTTGGATAAGTTTTCTGTAATATCAGATAAACAAAATGGCTTTAGAAAAGGGAAATCCACAGTAAGAGCTTTGTACCAAACACTTATACAAATTATAGATTCTCTAAATAAAAAAAAAAGCAAACATTGGCCACGTGCATGGATCTCTCTAAAGCCTTTGATGCTGTGGATCATAAAACATTATTATTAAAACTAGAAACGTATGGTATAAGGGGTAACACGCTGCAATTAATAAGATCGTATTTGACGGACAGGACTCAGTGTGTTGTGGAGTCTGATCTCCATGGTAGGGCTATAGTGTCTCAGAGAATTAAAATGAAGAGGGGCGTCCCTCAAGGATTAATACTTGGACCTCTTTTGTATATTCTTTACACAAATGATTTACCCGAAATCTCTGGAGAGCAGACTGTACTATATGCTGATGATACATCGCTTATATTCAGTGAAAGCACGGCGGAGTTGCTATCGATGAAGGTTCAATCTGTGATGGACACTCTCGATGGGTACTTTCGGTCCAACAGCCTGTTGCTAAATGTTTCCAAGACACAGTGCATTATGTTTGGTAACCGATTGAATAATCAATTTAAAGTAACGTTTGAGGATACAACAATAACATCAGTTGAGAGCGCTGTTGTTTTGGGACTAAACGTCAATAGAAGGTTGGACTGGGGGGGCGCACATCGAGAGAGTTGCCACTAGAATATTTCAGTATTGTTTCGCATTAAGAATTATTTCGGAAAGTTGGAATCGATGCAGCTCTATCAGCTCACCATGCATTTGTACAGTCCAGACTCAGATATGGTTTGATATTTTGGGGCAAAAGGACTATGTTTATTAGTAACAATATTTTGACAGTTATAGGTATGTACATTTTGGATTCGGTGATGTTTATTGTTGATAACAGGGATCTTTTTGAGGGTGCATCTATTAAACATAACTACATTACTAGAAATAAAACAAATCTGCTTTCTGATAAATATAACTTTAGTTTTTTGCAGAAAAATGTCGAGTTTTCTATAATAAAAGTTTTTAATTCTTTACCTGAAAATGTACATTTACTACCGAGAAATAGATTAAAGTGTGTCCTGAAAATCTTTTTTATGTAAAAAAGCCTTCTATACATTGGAAGAGTTTTATGAGTGTGATAAAGGCAGTATTGTCCCGAATTAGAATTTTTGTTATTGGCTGTATTATTAAATTTTAAATGTATGTAAGTGTACTTGTTATTTAATTTTTGTCTCATTTATAATATTGCCCTTTATCTTAAGTTTTAGTTGTTTTGTTTTTACTACATTAACTTGACAGAATTACTCAAGAAAGATATTTAAAATTGTATAATTATTGTTGAGGTTTTTTCTTTTTCATTTTTTTTCTTTTTTTATCTACAGCTGAGAATGAACTATAATTTTTATTATGATGTTTATTACAGTAATGATATTTTTTGACATTGTTCCATGCCCTTATGGGTTTTTTTTGTAAGTAATACTTATTGGAATAAATAAAGACTTATCTATCTATCTATCTATCACCGACAGACATTCCCACCAAATTTTATCTTTATCACACATTTTTAGTAAAGGCATCGTTTAGCTTGTAAAATTAAATAACCAACTTTAAACTTTTAAGTCATTGTTGACAGGTAAACGTCAAGTTTACTAAAATGCTTATAATAGCTTACGAACCTAAATATGCCTGTTAACATCAGCTTAAAACGCTTCATAAAAAATAAAATAGGTTTATTTTAGACTTTAACAATACTATTCAAATCCTGACATATTTATAATGCACGATACAAACATATGGCACGTGCACCTTACACAATGCCGATATTTCAGCACGTGGGTTACAATATAGGCGTTTGAAATTGTATTATGCGATGTGCCTACCTACAAAGCAATTTTCAGTGAAAGGAACCTAAATAATCCTTCTAAATAAATAATGTAAAAGCAAATATTGCATGTAGATCGTTAAGTTTATCGACACATTTAAACCTATAAATGTATTTTGGTTGTATTAATCTTTATTTAAATGTCTACCCACTAGTACCAACCTAAAAATTATTCATCATCCGGTTCCGATTTAATTAAGTTGGAATAAATTTATACCTCGTTTATATTGCAGTCGACAGAAGAAGTCTGACGTCACTTTTTAGTGAATTATTTATTTATTTAGCGATATATTTCCAACAGGCCAAAGCCCAACTACACTGTTCTAAAGCGTTGCAGAGATAAATGTTAAACAGGGTTGAAGAGAGTCAGGAGTTCTGTTTAATCCTTTTTATTTGTGAGAAAGTCTCAGAAGTTTGACTTCTCACAACCACTTGATTTTCTCTATACAGTGTTTTTACGGCAATTCTATATACACTATTTATGCCTGCTTCTTTAATTGCGATAAAGAATTTCTGCAAATGGATGGAGTCAAATGTCTTACGAAGATCTATGAAAGTAGCGTGAAGCTCCATTCCTCTTGCTAGTGTATTTTCTGCTAATTGTTTTATTGTAAATATATTGTCCACGCAGGCTCGTCCGGGTCGAAATTCACATTGTTCTATCTCTTCTATTCGGGCTGTTAGGACTCCTTTCGTAAAGCTTTTCAATGGACGAAGTAATTTTAAATACCCCGATAATTGCTGCAGTCGCTCCTGTTCCCCTTTTTATAAATGGAATTTATGTAAGAGCTCCTCGAATCTCTTGGTCATTTCCTCTTCCAGGCACTTGCTAATATATATATATATATATATATATATATATATATATATATATATATATATATATATATATACAGGAGGTAGGATTTTAATATTCTAATAAGTGCATTAGAGAAACCAAACTCATCAGATGCCTTTCTCAGTAGTATGCACTGATCAACCCGATCCCAGGCCTTGCGAAAATCAGTGTAGATGACATCGACCTGACTCCTGTTGTCAAGGACGTTGCAGACATAAGAGGAGAAATTGCAAAAGTTAGTCATACATGATCTTTTAGAAAATAAACCGTGTTGATAAATGTAATATAATACCACGATAGTTTTCCACTAGAAATGAATCACCTTTTTCAAGAATAGATCAAACTTTACCATCTTTTGGAAATACATCATCCTGTTGGAGAACAAAATCAAGAAAACACTAAAAAATTACATCAAGCATCAAACGATTTCATTGGTTGCTGACGTACTGTAGTCGGAAAATTCTGGTAAAAGTTGTTGCGATATTGCCAAACTCAACATATCATCGTATTGTTTGGGAATATTAACATTTGTTAAGTTGTACAATGGAACCATTTTAACGATACTGTTGTCAAACGATATCCACAAAGATACAGTATAACTAAACAATTCATTTAACAGGAGGTTCGTAAAGTTTCGAAACTAACATAAAAAAAAAACACCATTTTTTGGTAAAATTCGACTTTATTTATCAAAATAGTTTTTTTCTATGCCTTTCCTATAGAACGATTTGTCTAACTTCTTCATTGAAGCCATATCTCTTTCCGGAGCCCAATTTTTGAGATTTGCAACAGATAATAGTAGCTGGAGGCCAAATCTGGTGAATACGGTGGACTCGGAAACAATTCAAAGGGCAATTCATGCAGTTTGCCATTATTGCGATCGACTTGTAACACAGTGCATTGTCTTGATAAAAGAGAACTTTTTTTTCTTCATTTAGAGCCATTTTTTAGAGAGTTGTTCCTTCAAACTCGTCAATAACGGCCCCATAATAATAATAAAAAAAGTCTTTTATTACAACACTAATACATTTTACATATTTCCAACATAAAACATCTAAAAAGCACTATCAATAAAGGCGAAGTTTAGCTTAAATGCCACTTACTCATCAGAAAAATGACATCAAAACATATATCTTACCTAAGCAAAATACAAAACGACAACGCTTGAAATTTGTCATAAACCATATTAAAATTAAAAAATATATATATAACAAAATTTACACGATAAAAATATAGACACCACCCAATGTCGATTATAAAAGGTACCTAAATAACAAGGGCAAAATTAATCACATAACAAATAAAAAAAAAAGTATAAAACGATTTATTGCTAACCAAGCAACAGTTTCCTACATCATTGAAGATCAGCAAGCTGGGTATACATTTTAGATTTTCCGTAGTGTTATATGTGTAAACCGACTGATAAGCAAAATCCCTCCGAAACAAAGATGTTACATGTCTCGAAATGGCCAACAATTTCAGTAGCCAGTATATACATTATGAATGTCATTACGAGATAAAAGTTCCATCCAAGGTATGAGTGGGAGAAGGTCAGTACAACATTTCTAACAAAATCGACAAAATGCAACTTTCTCCTATTGGTCGTGTTCAACCAAATAAGAAGCCTACACTAAGGGGAAATATGGTCGTATTTTCTCTCCGAATTCGCAATGAATGGTTTTTCATACAGTGTCATTTATGCGCCAGAGTGTTCAGCATCATTTGAAGCAGATCCCTATAACACTTTTCAAACCATTTTTGAGTTTTAGCGGTATTTTTTTCCATCAAATAACAGTGTTTTATCAACATACGAAACTTTTTTTCCACTGTTTCGAAAATATCAAAAGATGCGTCACTAAAACTTCAATATCTCAAAAATAAACGATCGAAATGTCATCTAATTACGACAAGCATCGTTTGAAGGTTAGTACTAACTAAAAATAGTATGGATGACATTAGAGTCACCAACTATGCGTCAGTCTCGGGACTGACCCGCCTGTTAAAGAAAAAAAACTGGCTCAAATTTATAGGTAACTTAAAACGCGCCATTAGTCGCCATACCTTTCAAACACAATTTTGTCACAGGGAATGAATTTTGACGCATTGTTGTAGATAATCGAGATGTAAACAAACTTTGTCCATTGATAAAATGTCAGTGGATGTGGCATTAAATGTGATGATTTTTATAGTTTAGTTTTACCGCAAATTTTCGGTTTTGTAAAGAAACTCCTTGACTGTCCCAGGTAAAGTAACTATAATAAACAAAACCCTAGATGGAGCCGCCTAGTTGTTTCAACTTATTATTTATTGTCGACGTAGTCGAATTATCTCATTTTTTTATTCTAAAATACTCTCAACTACCAACTCCTTAATAACAAAAGGAGCAAACACCATAAAAATAAACACACTTATCGACATTGATAACGAGTTTTAATATTCGATAACGAACACAACAGCCCATTAAAATTAACATAATACAAATTAGGCACGCCATACGTGTAAACATTTATCTGAGGAAGCAACGACTACTATCTATCAATTTTACAGTTTGCTTTTGGGTTTAACACTTCTGAACGGAACAGGAAGTTTTTATCGATTAATAACTCGGCAGAGAATATACAAGGTCTGCTAAAGTTACCTAAAAATATTAAGAACGAACTATTTATAAAGAATTAAAATTTATAAATTGCACAGAGTTAATCTAGGTGATCTTTCAAAGATATCCATTGCTGCCAAGGTTCATAAAGAGTGTTTTTTATAGAGGTATAGAACTTTAAGTTGGTAACACTTTTTTAACTGGCGGCCATTTTGTCAGCTGTCAAGTGATTTATGTTTAGTTTAGTTTGGCATTTCAACATGAATAGACTGATGCCTGAACAACGCTTCCAAATTGTGCAAATTTATTTTGAAAATCATGGTTCTGTTCGAAATACGTATCGCGCACTACGTCCATTTTACGGTCAACATAATCGTTTATCAGAGCAATTAATTCGATTAACTATGGAACGTTTTCGCACCACGTTTACTCTAAATGATAATACGCATCCACAGAGATGTCGTACAGTGCGTACAGAAGAAGTCATTGCTGCTGTAGAGCATAGCGTAGAGGAAGACCCGAATCAGTCTATCCGCCATCCTGCACAGGAATTGGATATGTGTCCATTCACTTTATGGAAGATTTTGCGGAAAGATCTTGGTTTGCGTGCTTACAAAATCCAACTCGTGCAAGCCACACAATCACCTAGCAAGGCGTAGATTCGGTGAATGGGCCCAAAACAAGATTGCCGTTTATCCCGATTTTCATAAGCGAATTTTGTTTAGCGATGAAGCTCACTTTTGTTTGAATTGATACGTCAATAAACAAAACTGTCGTATTTGGAGTGATGATAATCCTCAAGTGTATGTTGAGACACCGTTACATCCAGAAAAACTGACTGTTTGGTGTGCTTTATGGGCTGATGGAATCATTGGTCCGTACTTCTTTAAAAACGATGCTGGTCAGAACGTTACAGTCAATGGTGACCGCTATAGAGCCATGATTACTGACTCTTTCGTTCATCAATTGAACAACCATGATGTGCAGGAGCTGTGGTTTCAACAAGACGGCGCAACATGTCACACAGGTCGTGCCACAATTGATTTATTGAAGGAAACGTTTGGTAACCGCATAGTTTCACGTCTCGGACCCGTGAATTGGCCTCCAAGATCGTGCGACTTAACGCCGCTATACTATTTTCTGTGGGGATATGTGAAGTCGCTAGTCTACGCCGATAAGCCCGAAACGATTGATCACTTAGAGGACAACATTCGCCCCGTTATTGCCGATATACGGCCAGAAATGTTGGAAAAAGTCATCGAAAATTGGACCTCTAGATTAGACTACGTCCGAGCCAGCCGTGGCGGTCATATGCCAGAAGTCATATTTAAATTATAATGCCAGAAGGTTATCTTTCGAATAAAGTAAATTTCATGTCAATTTAAAAAATTCATCTTTGTTTTATTCCATTTAAAAGTTCTATACCTCTATAAAAAACACTCTTTATAACTTTTTCTCATCACACATTGTTTTGATGTATTTAAAACAGTTTAGTCAGTGTAGGTCTAACAAGAGCCCGATCTCCGACTCAATTTGAAACCATCATCGTTCCATTACTTTACATTATACAGAGTATTTCAAAAAACATAGACCAACGTTTACATGAAGATGTTTCATCTGAAAATAGAACCAGAAGTTTATATGAACATGGGTCCGCTAAGGTTTTGTTACCAGAATACAAACTATTAAAGATTTTAAGTTATTTTCATTTTTTTGAGGACAATATTTTGGATATAAACATTAAATTATAACTGTATCAGGGTTAACAAAATATTATTTATTGAGGAAAATATATATATGCTACTGATTTTTTCCTTTTGACGTCATTTTAAAAACGTGTATTGTTTCAGCATAACGCTAAAAATATCTTTATTGTTAATGTTAATTTTGTCGCAGATGGCGGCACACTCAGAATCTGGTTTATAGGTTTCGACGCAGAAAGGTTTTAATATGAGTATGCAGATGTAGAAAGTGTATCAAAGGTGTCTGGGGAAAGCTCCGACGGACACATTGATGAGTCTACCGTCGGTAGCCAGGACGAAACACCTCTTTTAGGGTCTAAAATTAGATTGTAACGAACCGATCGCTTCGATACGGGTACGGTCTCGTTTACAACATGGCGACCGTGACAGGACCTAAGGCAGCAAGGGTTGCCGATTTATAGCAATGGGCCTGTAAAAGACCCTAAAAGCGTCCGCATCTGCAGTTTCATCATGAAACACTTTCTATACGTGCGGGATATAACGATCTCGTCTGCAAACAAAGTATTTGTCTTGGCGGGGTGATGTCGCAGATGGTCGCACACTCAGAATCTGGTTTATAAGTTCCGACGCAGAAAGATTTAAATATGAGTATGCAGATGTAGAAAGTGTATCAAAGGTGTCTGGGGAAAGCTCCGACGGACCCACTGATGAGTCTACCGTCGGTAGCTAGAACGAAACACCTCTTTTAGGGTCTAAAATTAGATTGTGACGAACCGATCGCTTCGACAAGGGTGCAGTCTCGTTTACAACAATTCCAATTATAGGAAATGGTGAACATGATCACCTCTTGGTCGAATATAAACATTTAATATTCTTATAAGAACTCCATTTACTCTTTGAAAACTTCTTTCATCTTGCCTAATAAAATCGAAGGCATCGGATATACGCCCCCATAATTCTTCCCTTATGGTCACTGCAGTTGCATAGACAATTTCTTTCACATGTCCCCACAGGCAAAAACCCAGTGGCGTTATATCAAGGGACCGTGGCGGCCAAGGAATGGGTCCTCCTCGACAATAACATACGCAGCAAAATGTGCAGGAGCATTGTCATGTTGAAACAACAACAAATTGTTTCTGACATTTAATGGCAACCGCTCAGTTAAGTCATTTTGGAGAAAATGTGGATAAGATAATTGATTTATTGGATTTGGTAGAATCACAGGAGCAATTAGTTGGGTTCCAACAATTTCCACTCAAATATTTATCGAAAATTGATATTGTGTATTACTTACCATATTTTAGAATTTTCATCAGACCACGCGTGAAGATTATGAAAATGAACGTTACCTATTCAGGTAAAGCAAGCTTTATCAACAAAAAGAATAGACCTTAGAAAATGAAAATTATTTCTAATTTGCTGTAAAAGCCACTGACAAAACTGTAAACGAGGAACAAGGTCTCTAGGAAGTAGCTCCTGCCACGCGAGTTTAATGATAGGTGTAGAGTTGTTGCTTATGATGCGTTCTTAAAACGGAAGAAGACGATATATTTATTAGTTTTGGGGCGACGTTTTTGGAGCTAATAAACGGGTCTTCAACATCACTTAAAACTTGTTCCTCAACTTTTGGTGTTCAACAATTTCATGCCCTGCCTAAAGTTACTTTCTGGGGCTTTAATCTTCCTTGTTCTCGTAATCGCCGAGTAGTACTTCCAAATAGTTTTTTTTATCTCGAATTATGCCTCTTCGATTAGGATATCTATTGTAATATAAACGAACAGCTTCTCTTCAATTTTGTTGTGCTTCTCCATAGACATATCAGTTAAATGAATAGTTTATATAAAGGCATTGCAACTTTTACGAGTGACAATTTGTGACGTTTTAAAGGTCTAATTCAAGAAAGGGTCAATTTTTTTTTTTTTGGTCATAATTTAAATGAAAAAGCCCCAGGAATGATCATTAGGCTCAGTTAAGAGTAAATTTTTATTAAGACTAATCATTATCATTTATACAAGTATTGAGAAAATTGGATTTATCTCCTAAACAGAGTCAACATTGGGAAAACACTAACAAGGTTAAGTCACGACCTTGTCATCACTGATTTTGATGAGACTTAAGAATTATACCGACTAAGGTCATCTAAAGAAATCTCCAAAAAAATTCGTGCCATTGCTCATTTGATTGTGATGAAAAAATCTTTAAAGTCGAACGCGTTATACGCTGACAAGTGCGATACTCTTTTAGAAGCTATCTCATCATCAGCCATCGTGGCGCAACTGGGTAAGCGTTCCACCAATACTCCGAGAGCTGAGGGCTCGATCCCCGCCCAATGAAAAATTATCGTTGGTTTTTCGAATTATTACATATTTCATGTCGTTTTTACACATGAACATACATACCTAACGTGCTTTTCTTTAAATAGTTCAGGTTAGTTCAGGTTCCACTAATACTTTGAGAGCTGAGGCTTCAATCCCCGCCCGATGAAAAATTATCATTGGTTTTTCGAATTATTACATACATACTTAACGTGCTTTTTTTTAAATAGTTCCCTCATTACCTACATTTTCAGTTTCACAGTTGCAGTAATATTTTTTAAAACAAACTGTGTTAACTTTTGAGAAACAAACAATGAATAATGAAACTTATATAAAAAGTAGTAGTCGAAAAATCTCAAAATAAATTTTTTTAAATCGAAAAGCAAAACCATTCAAAAGTGTAGAGAAATGTTCTTTCGTCACTTAGTATTTATTATTATTATTATGTGATTTCAAGCCAAACGGCTTCGCATTTCCTTCAGGGAACATTGACTCATACCAGGTATACAAAGATACCAAAAGTATAAAGCTCAACTGACAAATTCGGTTGTCAATTCGGCTTTCATAGTGCGATGATCAATTCATTTAGTCTGTTTTGATGTCTAGGTATTTGCATGCTGTTCTGCTTCCATTGCAGCTATAGTTTCACCGTTCTGCATTTCAAATGCTCCTGGTTGTATCTTACCTTTAACGATGTTCAAAATACGGCACTTGTCAAGTCCAAATTGCATTCCGATATCTCCGGAGAACTCCTCTACAATTTTAAGCATTTGTTTCAGCTGGTTTCTGGTAGCAGCCATCAGTTTAAGATCATCCATGTATAGAAGATAATTCACTCTTACTACCTCTTCGTTGTTATTTCTAATACTAAAGTCGTATGTGTGGACTCAAACGGCGTGATAGTGGGTTCATTGTAAGGCAGAACCATAATGGGCTAACTAAGTGAATCGCCCTGAAATATTCCCCTTCGTATTGGAATTGTGTTAGTTTCAATGGTGTCGCTGGATGGCACTTGCAATTGGATCCTAATTCTCCAGGTAGACATGATACGTTCTAAAAAGGAACCAGAATGATCGATCCTATACATTTTCAATATAGTTGTGAGCCACTTATGTGGCACTGAGTCGAAGGCTTTCTTATAATCCACGTAGGCAGTAAAGAGATTTCTTCGGTTGGTACAGGCTTGATTAGATATGACAGAGTCAACAATCAATTGTTCCTTGCATCCCATTGCTCCCCTCGTGCATCCTTTCTGTCAAGTTGCAATGATGTTATTTTGCTCACAATGTGCATAGATGCGTTGGGTCAAGCAGGAGGTGATCACCTTATACAGTGTGGGGAGGCAGGTGATTGGTCTATACTTAGCTGGGTCACGTGTGTTGTGTTGGTCCTTTTGCAGGAGGTATGTAAAACCTTCAGCCAAGAACAATGGCATTTTTGCTGGGTTAAGAAAAACATCATTAATAAGATTAGCCAGTTGATAGTGCATACACCAGAACTTCTTGAGCCAGTAGATCCCGTCGAGACCTGGAGCTTTCCAGTTATGAGATTCCTCGATTATTCTTGAACTTTCCTTGATGGTAAATGTTATTACTATTAATATATTTATATATATATATATATATATATATATATATATATATATATATATATATATATATATATATATATGAATGTATTTAAATGTTCGTATGTAAAAACTACATGGAATGATTGGAAAAACTGATGATAAGTATTTTTTGGAAATGATAAAAAAAATTGCAACGAACGGGGATCAAACCCTCAACTCTCGGAGCACTGATAAAACGCTTACCCAGTTGCGCCACGGCAGCTGATGTGAGAGAGCTTCTAAGAGAGCATCGCACTTGTCAGCGTATAACGCGTCCGACTTTAAAAATTTGTTCACAACAATCAACTGAGCGGTGGCAAGAACGCTTTTGGGGATGTCTTTAGATGACCTTAGTCAGAGTATAATTCCTAAGTCTCATCAAAATTGGTGATGACAAGGTCCCGACCTCTCCTTGTAAGAGACAAGTTTTAAAAGACATTTGACACGTTTTATAAAAATAATGTCAAAAAGAGGACCAGTCAGTGGCGTACATAATTTGTTAATTTTAGGTACATCCTTGATGGTTATTCTTTAATATTTGTATTCGAAATATTCTTCATAAATCTATTATACATAAACAAATATGTTGTATGTTGATTCAAACTTTTTTAAGTTATTTAAAAAAAAAAAGAAAATAATTTAAAACCTTTAACTCCCTATATTTTGGTCTCAGCGGATTGATTTTCTTATAAACTTTTGGTTCCATTTTTAGACGAAGCATCTCCATGTAAACGTTGACCCATTTTTTTAAAACACCTTATATATTGATGTATTATATTATATACCAAAATATTCCTCGGGAAGCGATATAACCAATGGTGGAAACCGGATCAAGATTAATTCACTACTTTTCGAGATTAGCTTGTGATACCTATCTGTATCTTTTCTTATACTGTGGTATTAGGCAACTCAATTTTTTTTTTATTATATCTTGTGGGTAATGAAAAAATATGGCAGAATCGGCACCTGAATAAACAATATATCGTCGTAAAATATTTTCACGGGTTTTTTCCAGGTATTAACTGAAATTCAGGGTAATAAAATTACTGCGTGTCTGGCGCTGTGTTACGTCAATAATCCGTAAATATTCTGCACATATGAAACAATGCAAAATGTTATCTTGGGTGGTTTTCTTTGTTACCTCATGAAGGAATTATTCACCTATACTATCGAATTATGTTATCAGAATTAATAAAAGGATGGTACAAAGACAACATGCAGGCGGAACTATGACGGGGAATGCAAAGAAAAAACGTCGATCTGTGGTTACTTGGAATATTTTAGTTTGATTTTTAAATTATGTGATGTAAAAAATCATCCATAATACAAAAGATACACGATGTTCTATGGAAACATTCTTTCTCAAAAAGTATACCTACTTTGGAGGTTAATGCTGTATGGGCCATTTTTCCTTCTTTACTGTTATATTTACTTATTCTTTTGCTAAAACCACAAAAACTCCCTTCTTCTATTCTGGAAATCTCAAAAATTTAAGAAAATTACATTGATTTGTATGCAATTATTTTTTTTTAAATGTAAGGTAAGAAATTCGATTTTTATATAACTGCCATTCATAAAAAAATGTTTTGTTTATTGGTAGGACTGTTTTTAGCGCCACATGAATTCAATCGTCTCTAAAATTTATTTAATAATAAGGTGACTCTCCTGTGGGTACCGGGACACGCCGGGGTATAGGGGAATGAAATACTACATAAGCTCGCGAACAAAGGGACTGATACACTATTTCTGGGGCATGAACCTTTCTGTGCAATCTGTGCAGCAGTGTAATATTGGAAGAAATGAAAGAGGTTTCTTGCGTTGTATCGAGAAGTTTGCCGCGGTAGTATTCTGCGATTTTGCCAAGGCATTTGACTGTCTGAATCATGGGGTACTGCTAAGTAAGCTTGAAGTTCACGGTTTTAGAGGGAATTCTCTCGCCTGGTTTAAATCATATCTATCAGGTCGTTGTCAGAGCGTTATTGTTGGTGATAACAAATCGCGTCTATTGGATATTAAGGCAGGTATTCCTCAGGAGTCTGTACTAGGACCTTTGTTATTTTTGATCTATGTTAATGACTTGCCTCATCCAAACATAAACATTCTTTTACAGTATTTGCTAAATACATGACCATCTTATGGCATCACAGAGACCTTCACCAGCTGGAAAACGGTTAAAGAAGTTCTAAGGGAAGTGAAAAGATGGTGCGATTTAAATTACTGAACACTGAAAGTTGATAAAAACAATATCTTAGTTTTAAATGTAGTATCTATGAGGCTTCGATAGATGATCGGGCTGTAAATGGCCCTCACATCTGCAAATTCCTTGGTATTCACATTGATGAAAAGTTAAAGTATGATGGGCATGTTTTAGCTTTGGGTCAAAAGCTATCTCGAGGTTGTTACACGCTCCGGGTTGTTTTTCATGAGTAAGATTCTTCAATCGCTGTCGACGTCTTCTACGCGTTGATAGGGTCCCGTTTGCATTATGGGGTGTGCTTTTGGTGATGTTGCTTGAAAATTCATTACTTCATTTATTTTTTAAGTGTTTATTATTGTTTTTCATTACATTCTGAATCTTTTTTATAAAGTTTTTAGACTTTTTCAATAAGAATTTTGTATTTTTGGACAATAGAGTATATTTTTATTTTTTTATTTTTTGCTTATCAAATTGATATAAAGTTCAGGACTGGACTTTAAATTTACTTTATCATTTCATATAAACTTATTCCATTTTCAGACATTAAAAAGATAGCATGAAAGATTAAAGTGTAGAAAAACCCAACTCTTTTGTGTATTAATTAACACACAAAATTATTACCAAGTTCTAAACAACACTACAACAATGAAATAATAATTCCAGTGACTTTGGCCTAATACAGCGCTTAACAATAATTAACCAATCTAGAGAAACTTCAAACTCCCTATCTCACAGTAGTTTGAATATAGAAATTCCGAATATTGTGTAGTCTAATAATACACCTTCAAGCATGTTATTTAGTAAAACTTAAAATATTTCTAAAGGCAAAAAAGTGGTGATTTTTATGATACACAGGACACAAATCTGACAGTAAAGAAGGGAAAATAGCAAATAAATGATTGATAAGGTAATGTCCAAAATAGGTACATCTGAAGAGAGAATAGGTATCTTAAAAACTAAATGTCTCTTTGCTACTTCATTGTCATTTCCACAATCTACACAACAAAAGGCATATATTCCAAAAAAATGCTTAATTTTGGGATGGTGTAGTATAACTAAATAATGATCAAACAAAGTACTA
This sequence comes from Diaprepes abbreviatus, assembly GCA_034092305.1. NCBI lineage: Eukaryota > Metazoa > Arthropoda > Insecta > Coleoptera > Curculionidae > Diaprepes > Diaprepes abbreviatus. The sequence continues at coordinate 747,998 of JASJET010000072.1, read as the reverse complement.
CACTAATATTTAGGGGTTACTTCTTGAATTTTGGAAAGTCTAATATTTTGCTACTGCCCAAACTTTTTAAAATACTCAAAACCTACCATGCTAATAATTCACATCAATAAATTTTACAATGACATAGCAAATGCTATAATTCTATGAACAAGACTGCTATAGACATTGAAAACGATATAAAATTTTTTAAGGATACCTTCTTCGAACTTCCTGACTCGAAGAACTCATTTCGGAATAGCTGAAAAGGTATTTTTATGATTTATCATCGATATGGGTATTATAAGAGATAAAAACATCTTAAAAATTATTCAGAAGTACTACGCAAATAAAAGCATCCTCAAAGATATTTTTAAACGTTGATGTACGAATGAAACATCATTTATTTACACAAGATAAATTTTTTATCATGTTGGTAGACTATATGTCATAGACAAACACTGGAAAAACCTAGATTATTTTTCACAAACCAGATGTAAAAATGGAATAATTTAAAAAAAAAGGTCTTCCCTAGACTTCATGCTAAGTAAGCATTTAAGAACTTCAGTGAAAAAAGAAATATTGTGAATAATGCATTATTAAGAAGTAACAGCTCAATAATTGAGTTTTTCCACTAAGTATGTTAAGAAAATATATATTTGAGGATGTCTTTTCTACCTTAAAATTAGGCATATATTTACAAGAAAATATTTAAAGAAATGTTCTTAACCTGAGATCAAGTATTTACACAAATTCTTAAATAAAACATGCCTAGTAGAATAAAAACTGGGGTGCAGTTTACATTAGTTTATACAATCAAGTGTCAGGAGTTTATTTTAAAACAAAATTATTATGATGTCAGCTTTTTTTTAGGTCGCCTGCTTTGCTTAACATAAACACAAAACCATATGCATGCTTTAATAGACCAACATGAAGCTTAAATTAGCAAAATTATTTCCACATCACAGGAAGATTGTGGCAATAAAATAGATGTTAGGCGTATTTTTATGAAATTATTATAGCAATAAAGTAGGGAAATTTAGCCCTAATAAAGATCAACATAGGGGTGGGAAGAATGGGAAGTATGTTTAGTCATTAAGGATAGGTTCAACACACCCAATGATAAATCAATAAAAATAAAAAAACAAAAGCTAAAATAAGACAACAGGTCAAAAACAAAGGCTACATGGAGACAAAAGACTATTTTTCCAAAAAGGAACAAACTGTCAAAACGTTGTTTTCTACTCAAAACAAAAAACGTTTCTGAAAAACAATTTAATTATTAAAATCGCAGCTAGTCTGATGACTCAATCCTTGTAGTTTCCTTATCAGGAAACCTCAATTATAATTAATTTAACAGGAAGCTGTTGTAGTTGATACATAAAATATGTGAAATTATTCAATTTTTTATCTAAAAACCGCATAAAATATCTATCAAAAGCCGATTAACAACACCTACCTTGACATTTTAGTTTTTCAATGAAAACACTCTTAGAACATCACTTGAAACTATCTAACATAATAGCACTATATTTTCGCACCCTTAAAACTACTATTTTCACTGATTTTTCTGCAATTCATTTAGAAAACAACCCTAAAACAGTCCATAACATTGCTACATCACTTTTAGATTCGCCATCATTCGCCATGATAACTTGACCAGCCCGTTTCTCGACCAATGGCATAGAACCTATGTGGAGGGACGTTTGAACTACCAGGAAGTGACAGAATTTGGTTTTTCATAAATCAATAAAATAAATTGGTTTTTCGAAGAAAAGTTACTCATGACCTAAAGTACAAAAAATTATTTGTACTTAAAGATCATTTATGTAACGTTACCTAAACTGTATAATTAAATATTTAAATGAAAAAAATTACAATTTTCTTAGAAGTATCTATATGTATTATTTTATATGCCTACGGTATAAACACAGAAATAAATTAGAAATATAATTTTTCTGGCGCATTCACCTAATTAATAAAAATTTAACAAAAAAAAACATTTTCATTTAATATTTTGTCATATTTGAGAAATAGATACTGAATTTCAAACAATTTAATAGAAAGGTACTACCTATTGATTTTTATTACAAGAAAATTCGGAAAAATATGTCTTTAACCCATATCCGGTTGTGCCACCCTCTATGGTTCAAATGCAACACTAATAAATATTTTCTATTACAGCACCCTATAAGATTGTAAAAGTACGAATATTAAAACCGAGATGGCACTACAATTTACGAAATTGTGAAGTAACTTTATAATTACCGTAAAGACAGACTATATTTACATAAAAGAAAGGAAACAGTTTGAAAAATATACCTGCTGACCGAAACTATTTTTTTTATACTGCTCGTCTGAAATTGTAAGTTACGAGTATTTTAAAAATATTTTGTAGTTAAAAAGCAACTGATAATTTTCTTGTGGTTCGAAATTTGTATTCGACAAATTTACTTCATATAAATGAGGCATTGGCTAGAAAGAGCACGTACAATTTCAAAAGGTACTGTAGTAAGTTACGAAACAGCGAAATACCACAACAATTTTTTATTGGTTTAATATGATGGCAGTATTCTTTAGAGTAATTACCAAATGATCAAAGTGAAAAAAAGTGAAAGTGGTAACTTCATGTTCTTTTGAATATGCATTTACCTGTCATTAGGTCGAAGTGATCAAGATTACTTCAAGTGGTATAACTGAAAGTCATAATGACTCAAAAGAATAGCCCAGATATGTAATCTCTGATTGGGTATGATACGAATTGTTTTGTAGTTTTACGATTTTATGAACCTACCTATACTTACCAAGGACATCGGGACTGGAATTCTATAAAAATAAAGAAAAAAGGGATATTACACTATACGATATTCAAGATTCCTAGTTAGAATGTAGGAGTGGGAAAAATTAGAGGGGGTCAATTATACCGTTCTGAAGCAGGATTCTATATTAGGAGGAGACTGATTTGATCTAGCATGACAAAATTCCGTTATTACTATGACACTGCGCTTTAAAAGGACGTTAAAATAGGCCTTGTTCTAGCCGTAACGGCTGAAAAAAAAAAAGGGAATTTCTATTAAAATGTTGATCGAAAAGCACTGTTGAAACATCGCATCTAATATTTATGTTAAAATAAACTGTATATTTTTTATTCCAAAATTGTAAGTACATATACGAGAACATTTATAAAGGGTGTCTCAAAATGTTTTCCTTTTTGATTCTTAAAAAATAAAACATCAGAATTAATTCACACTTGTTTAATTGCTGTTAACTTATGGAAAAGTTATTGAATTTTAATTTATGAGAAATAACCATTCTTAAATGCGTACCATCCACTTTTTCACAATCTTTTATTCTCGAACTGAAATTTTCAATTATTCTATGCTATATTATAGCATCGCTTTTGGAATCTGTGATTCTTAACCTTACTTTTTAAGTAGCCCCAAAGAAAAAAAATCAGCAGATGTTAAATCTGGACTCGGCGGTGGCCAGTTGATGTCTCTTCGACGATTTACCACTCTTTCAGGAAATAAATCATGAAAAGTTGCCAAAGAATCATTAGTGATATGGGAAGATGCTTCATCTTGTTAGGTAAATGTATCGTAACAACGATCGGAATTAAAAGTCTGAGTGCGACAACGGTAATCCTCAAAAAATAGGGACCGATTATTCCTTTGCTCAATATGGCAGCCCAAAGGACAACCTTAGGCGGTGTAGGGGTTTCTGATGCAGATCCAGCGGATTATCATATGCAATTTTGTTTGTTCATGTGGTCGTTGATGTGAAAATTCGATTCATCAGAGAAGTATATGTTATTGAAGCTCCTGAAACGGGTTTTCATTGTCTCGCAGAATTCTAGTCGTTCAGCAGGATCATCGGGCTACACATCCTGCACAAAAACAATTTTAAAGGGGAAATGTAAATCTTTGCGATGAACCGTGGATCTATGCAAATTTAGAGAAGCTGAGCGGAGCCGTAGAGACTGTCGTGGATCGCCTCTAACAGACTGGTGAACGCGGTCAATATTTCTGTTTGTTCTTGATGTTCTCTTGCGTCCAAATGATTTATTTGGTATTGTGTTTCCAGTCTTTTCAAACTTGCGGACTCAATGCTTGCACATGTACAGACGTCGAACAATAATGTAGGAATCGTTGTTTTTATAAAACGCTCGCACACTATGGTCCCGTGAAACGTTTGACACCACTCCCCCCCCCCCCGCTATTGGTATTTGGAGCGTAACAGTCAAAACAAAAACAAAAAACATTCTGAGACATCCTTTACTACTTTCTTTTCTTTACATGTCATTTTTGTGCGACACTGCTTTACTAGGTTAGCTCGCATCGCTCGCTGCACAACGGCTAAGTGTCCTACATGAACTAACCTCCTTTATCTATATATACTATTCCTAAGTGTTTAAATAAGATCGGCGTCGCTCAACCGTCCTAATTAGGTTCCTAACTGCCCTAATTCTGATAACACTCCAGTGAATTCAGCTCCTAACTCAGTTAGGATGCCTAAATATTGGATGATCAATAAGCTCTTAAGCTTCGATTATACCCTATAGATTTAAACAACAATAGATTTGTTTGAAAGCTGTTTATGGTAGGTGGGGGAGAAGCTTTTTTGATATTTGACAGACATAAACATACAGACATAAACATGTTTATTTATCTTATCTTTCAGTTTAATTGCTTGTCGTGATTCTTTTCAGTGTTTTTAAGTGTTAGAAATTATTATAAATGCGAAGTTTACAATTAATATTAACAAAAAGAGGATTTAAAAACTTATTTTTATCGGTAAATATTGTTAGATTTGTTTGCATATTGAAAATAACAATAATAATAATTTAGGCAACCATATATTCCTACTTTTATGTATTCAGAATTGACGTACCGATAATCATATGATACTCGTTTAAATAATGCAATTAAAAACGGATAGCATAAAATCGGTATGTGTGGTACCCAGAAATGAAATATCTTTATCAACACTTTTTCAAATATAAATGAAAATATTATTACGTTATTCAGCGTTCAAACAACCGGGCTCTAGTTCTGACGTTATGCTAATTCTACAGGAGTATGTTCAATGCACTGAAGAGACTGTTTGAATAATAATCTTGCATGTTTGTCAAGTATGTTATAATCATATATTTAAAAAATACTAGAATGAACATTCCCAATGCTGACCGTTCCCACAGTGCGAGAGAGGAAGAAGAGGGAAAGCAGTCGTCTCCTTTCTTTCTAATATGCGGAGCATAGAACCATGCTACCCCCAAGTGCGAATAATACTCCATGTTTGGTTCAATGCTACTCCCATTAGAATGAAAGGAGGCTACTGCTTCCACTCGTGTTCCTCTCTCACACTGTGGGAATGGCCGGCATTGGGAACGCCCAATATAGTATTTTTGACATCTATGGTGATAATATATAGGTCAAAGATGGTACTGTATAATATCCTACTTGACGCCAGAATGAAAGAACGAATAGCAGTACATGCTGCCTTTCTCGTGCCGAACACTTAGTTTTGTTCTTGTCTTCTGATATATTAAAAAAATATTAGAATGAGCATTCTCAATGCCGACCTTCTCACACTGCGAATAATACTGCATATCTGGTCCTATGCTCCGCCCATTAGAAAGAAAGGAGACTACTGCTTCCACTCCTCTTCCTCTCTCGCACTGTGGGAACGGCTGGCACTGGAAAGCTCAATCTAGTATTTTTTAAATCAATGTTGATAACATGAAGGTCAAAAGTGATAAATGTATGATATATTACTTGATGCCAGAAAGAAAAAGTACATGTCTTTCTCGAGCCGAACGTTCAGTTTTGTTCCCCTCCTTAATATTCATGATAGCAATTATATCACGGTCTTGAACGGGATCATGAAAAGAAATGAGAAAAAATATGCATACAGAATCGAGATTCCAACACATTTAATTATTATTGATCGAATCTCGTTCTGTTTTAAAAAAAATAGCCTTTATATATAATTTTTATAGACAGAAGATGATGTATGTGGATCGTTAGTCTATTGCTCTACCATCCTCTATGGACTACTTGACATACGTCAATTTAAAAAACAATTCTTCATAATTGTTGCTACGGTTATAGTATAAAGTCACTGTACGGAAAGTCTTGACATCAACTCGACTTCAATTTTTTTATCATTCCCAAAACATTCGCAGGTTGGAGACGAACGTTGTTGCTGTTTATCCGTTCGCGTATGTCAAGTACCTTATTTACATTTGAAAGTTAAAACAATCCGTTATTTTAAAATAAATTCGATAATTTACGATCAATTTAAAAGAAAATATTTCGGGCACAGGTTATGTCATAATAAATAAAGAAATAAATACATTTCTCGCGACAGGTTAATTTTTGTTGTTAAACACAAAGTGCGGAAAGAAACAAAAGATTCGGAAAACAAAAGTGGGAAAATTATTTTTGTGAAAAGTAGTGAGTAAAATTTAATTTAGCTTTTAGATTGGTATTGGATTCATTCATGTCATAACGTGTCTTTCATCAAACAAGTAAATAAAGGGCAAGAGATGAGAAAATCAATAATATAGCATGTAGCACATTGCGTGGCCGTTCACGGTGGTGGGAATTAAAGATTATGTCATCCCTGTAAATACAAATAGGGAACACAAAGGACAGATTTTATTGCTTTAATTTTATTATTTATGTTATTAGCATTTTTTAATAAACTTTACTTTTTCTGTGCTTTTTATTTTATTATGTTTGGAGGATATGTTTGGATGTATTGTTATGTTTATATTTTGCCTCTATCATAACACACAAATATTTATATTTAATCCATTTGGTTCTAAACCATTGGTTATAATTGTGAAATTATTACATTTATTTTCATCAAATCCATAAGCAGTTTGTCATACAACCCTTAATCTGTGATTGTTTGCTATGATAATTACTAACACTTATGGTAAAAATGACATTACACAAATATTTTATTTTACATGCAGGCTGAAATAATGCTGGTGCAACTCGGACCACAGTAAACTCAAGTTCCAAATTAATTACAAAATCTGAAAACTATAGATGAAATAAAGGTTTCCAAAACAAACTAAAGTTAAAGCTGCATTTTTTTGTTTGTTGAATGAACAGAAATTATACATGCTAATGGAATGTAAATCCACAAATTTGCAATATTAACTCATTATTCTAAGTAAGCAGCTCCAAGATATTTTTGCTTTTGCTGCATGGAATTTAATGTAAAATACATTGCGTGAAAGCCTTTGCTATGAGATCAGCATTCAAATGTTTAAAGATTAATTCTCCAGATACTTTTTTTTGCAATTTGTTCATTGGTAATTTTTTTTACGTGATAAACTTGTTTTTAGAGAGTATGGATTATAAAAAGTATTCTATGATGAGTTGTAAGAACATAGTAGGATTATAAAAAAATGCTCCACAAGTAGTAGCGTGTTTACCATGGAAGCTAGGGAAGCACAGCTTACTTTAAATTATTAAAGATGAAAATCTCTGGTTATTGATCCGTTTTTTTTTCTTTAATCAACCAATAGTTTCCCTTTTTGTTGAACATCAATTACAGGATACATAATTAAAAAAGAATGTAAAAAAACTAAGTACAGTTGTTTCTGCTACCATAAATACTTGAAGATATTGCAGCCTGTTGAGGACAACTAGGATAACAAAACTGATGTAAACAGAACTAGGGTGAGCACAATAGTCGGGCCGCAGTGCATCTGGGCTGGGAGTGGCCCTTGGGCAAAAAAAATATTCAATAGAATGGGAGTAAAAGGAATTTGAGTTATTAAGAAGGTCTAGTCGCTGCTCAAATAGTAGATCATAATGAAAATTAATTTTTTTATAATAGTTTCGGTTGTTATCTATACTATCCCGCAATTTCTATTAATCTTACCGTGTTCATTTTTGAGAATTCAGTTGAAAAAATGACATAATATTTAAGATTAACCTGTATTAAAATGGAGTCGAAACGTTTGACAACGTTGAATGAGCGCGCACTTCAGATCTTTGAACACATTCGATATGAAAAATATTTAAATATATATATTTATCAAATTAATACTTACCGTGTACATTTTTGAGAATTCAGTTTTCAAAAATGTAAGATTTTGTACGGAGTCGTATAAGAAATTCGGATCTTGGCACTTTCCTTTGAATTATACTACTATTTGTCGATTAGATTAGGTTGAAAAAATTTAAAAATTGGTTTTTTGAAACATGCCGATTTCTTCTTTTGCAACAAAATATTTAGTTTGTGGGGTTTACTAAGATATCAATTTAAAAAAATGATGTAATATTTAAGATTAATCTGTATTAAAATGAAGTTGAAACGTTTGGCAACGTTGCATGAGTGCGCACTTCAGACCTCTGAATACATTCGATATGAAAATTATTTAAATAACTATATTTATCAAATTAATACTTACCAAAAGCTAATCTGACGTTAATGTCGTAAGCAGTGGCGTAAATAACGACCCGCAGGCCCCGCGGTGCGGGGGGCGCATCCAATCCAGGGGCGTCTTCAAGTCCCTTGGTAAACATGACTAAACACGGAGCATCAAAACGGGTGCAAAATAGTAGGGCGCATTTAAAAATGTACGAGGGGGGGGGGGCGAATATATATTATATAAGTTATGAAAGAGTAAGGTTATATTGTTGTCTCAGAGATATACATAAACAGTAAAAACACAACGTTGCCAAACCACACACCAGTTACGACCAGCTGATTTAAATAAATCAAATGACATTCCGTATTTAATTATTTTCTTATAATATTTCAATGATAAATGCCTTTCAAACTATTTATTTTCAAAATATATTATTTTTTATTAGTGTTTTAATTTAATTTGTCAAATATTGGGTACTACACTTCAACTGACTCACGTGGTAGCGAATGGACCTTCTTAAAACAAAATTTCTGGAACTAAATGCAGTAAATTATAGTTTATACAACCTCTGAGCTAGTGATAATTCGAGAACAGTTACATGAGTTGTTGCTACTAGTAGCAGATTTCTAGATTTTCTTTTATGGTCCAGAATCAAAATCATTATTGATTTCACAACGTTCGGAATTTTTGAGGATGCTCTAACGAAATGAAACATATGCCAATTAGTGATTTGAAGGAAAATGTAAAGAGAAATACTAACTTGGAATAAAGATCGCATTATTTATTTGGTACTACATGATAGCGGCGTTATCTTATTTTGTTTACATTCCATACTTTTTCACCATAAACATTTTTAATTAGAAAGGAACGATTTTAAAATTTGTCCACTCACTATCGATATGTATATATATCATGGAGGTAACCCATTTAGTAAGTGTAGTTTTTATAATTATAAACTAATTTGAGACCTTGCGATCGGAGCTAGAGATTTAATGTAATTTTTTCATCTAGAGAATTTATGTTCGTCTACGGGAAATACAAAGTTTCTCGACGCGACGATTTTTTCCCGCGTAGTAAATTTTCATATTAACGACCAGAAATCTTTAAAACTTTAAAGAAACTTTATAGACTTGGACTGAAAAAGTAAAAGAAGCATAGTTAGGAATATGAACTTCTGACATTATCACATGGATAATATTCTAAAAATATAGTTCCTTTTTCCTAAAAATACGTTAAAATTTTCTTCAAAATATTGCATACAAACAAATTTTTATGTTGGTTTTTCTTTAGCAATATAATTTATTATCTGGGATATTTATTGCACCGCACCTTTTCCGATTCTAGAAATAAATTATCTTTTACCTTATTTATTCTTCGATGAAAAGTTCTAAAATTGCAATCAATAATTTGATTTATTTTTGTTTGCTAATCGTACTTTTTGATATTGTTTACCTCTCGAGAAGCGCGACAAATACCTGAACTAATCTTTGTTAACTTTTTCCTATTACCACAGATTAAGAACGATTCTGTTGATTTTGGAGTTTGCTAATTCGCACGGTTTTACAAACAAATCATTTATGTTACCCGACATCTTTAATACTTGTACAAAAATAATTCTGTTTTACGGTATTGACATTGATTTATAAAATTTGATTCATTTTTTATCAACATAAAGCCTAGTCACGCTTCCCACATTAAGTTTTGGTCATCTTATTTATGAGTCTATAAACAATACTTCCTCTCTTAGCGGTTGATCGAGTTTTATTCCCTGTATACCAATTTATATAGGCGCGGATCCAAGAGGGGGGGTGGGGGGGGGGTGGAGAGCTTTGAAATTCAGATCGTCTGCCTGCTCTATTAGGGATGTCAATGTCCCCCTTCCCCCGGTTGATAACTTGCTTTCACTTGTCATACTGTACTGTCTTATATTCTTGTATACAAATGGGGTAGGAGTAATTTCGATCTTTTCTTTGCTTTTGTGATATCCTCTGCCCCGGAAGTTATAAAAATATTTTGTCTTTATGATTTGTAAGGAGCTTGTATTTTGCTATATGTTCATCAAGAAGTAAACATCACAGAAGAGGATAAGTGAATAAAACAAAGTTAAAACAGTAGACACTGTCACTAAGAAGTTATCTAATCCCTGGAGTTTACGATTTACCTTCATTGTGTCTAGGATCTAACCGCTATCTGCTTCTATCTTCCTCCCCAAAATCTCTGTCTGTTATGTTCTCCCGCATAGTTTCATTCCAAGACCGCCTCGGACGCCCTCACTTTCTTATGCCTGGAGGTACCGACTGAAGTAATTTCGTTAGAACTCCTTGCTCATCCATTCTCAGCAGATGACCAAACCACTTTAATCCCCTTCTCTAATACAATTTCATTCGTTTCCATTTAGTCCATTTAAACAGATGTCATTCTCCTTTTAAGATCTGCATTTAATATCCACACATCCACAGTCATACGTCAGCACTGACTCCACCATTACTTGACTTATACGCATTTTCTTTCTTAGTCAAATGTGTCTATCCCACCATAATAATTACCTTTGTGCTTTTTTCTATTCTTCTGTGAACTTCGACTATTATTTTCCTTTTATTAGTTATTTTTGTTCCCAGATATTTAAATTATCTCCCAAATATGTAAATTATGTTTCCTTATTTTGATTAGCCTACATTTTCTTTATAAAATTTTACAATAATATTAACAAGAGTAGGCTGTAATGGAAATGCTTCATTTTTTCTCAAACAATCTTTTATGAGGGACTGGATCGATAAAAATAAAGTGTCTTCTTTTACCTCTTTTTTCTATAAGTTTTTGTATTACAAATAGGTTGTCCACACAGGATCTACTAGGTTTAAAATCGCTGATTATATTTTTTCTATTAGATTCTAATTTTCTTTCTAACAATTTTCCAAATAATCGGCTCAATGAGCGGGTAAGATATACCAGATGCAGTTCTTTCCATTGATTAAAAATTTGGCCCTTTTGAATTTATCAGATTGGCAATTCGAACTCATAGATATTGCCCTCCATGTTTGATTAATTCCGCTATTATTCATCCAGGTCCTGTCGCTAGTCTATTTCTCATTGACTGTACTGCTTGTTTTATATCTTCCAATGGAAAAATGATCGGTGTGTTTACTTTCAATCAGGTCTCTCCTCAACTAGGAAGTTCTGATAGTGTTCGTATCAATCTTCAGACTTGATTACTCATATATGTTGTTCTTTTTGATTTGTTTTCATAGATTTTATGCATCTCCAAACTTCTATAGATCGAGTTTCTTCTATGCAGCTTTCAGTCGTTTGGCATTTCTTTTGCCAAGTCAAATTTTTTTGTTCTTTTATTTCTCACCTACTTGCATCATATATGCATACTAAAAGTCATGTCTTTTCACGTCGCTCCTAAATAGTTTTTGTAACTGAGGAATAGAAAATATGGAAGCCTCTTTTTTAGGTTAATATCTTTTCAAATGAAGGTATTTCGCCCTTCGATATGGGGGAATGTAATGATAATTTGAGTGATATAAGATAACATTACTACTTATTAAGGTAATATGGGCTGCGATTATATAAAAGTAAAGGGAAAGAGAATGTCATAAGGATCTTCCATCTTTGTTCAGTCTGTAGTAACACATAAGTATGTCACTGTCCTAAAAGAGATAAGGAAAGGGAATGTCCTAAAATATGCCTACAGAATCGGGCCTATGGTGGCAATCGGCTAATGTATCGGTAAAAAGATGGTACGGTTGATTGATTGATTAATTATATGACATAGCAGGCTAGGGTTGAAAAGCTTTTACACTGCAGCCTTCAGACTTATTGTATTACCTGCCATATTGGTTCTAGGCGAACAGGTTGGTTGCCTTGATCAGGTTTAACAGCCTGTTCACTAGTTTGTCCTTTGGGTATAAGCCTTCCGGATAGATTGATCCCTGAAGATGTCTCCAGTAGGCCAAAGCTTCGCATTCGAAGATGATGTGTGAGGCCGTTTCGTCTTCTTCATCACATAGTCTACATACTGGTTCTTCGTTGAAGATTTCCATTGTATGTATGTGTTTTCTCAAGCTGCAGTGGCCAGTAATAAGTCCTGTCACTAGCCTGATTTGTTGTCTGCTTAGACGCAGAATTTCAGGGCTTAGTTTGCCGGATGGTCTGCTCAGCAATAGCTTGCTGTGCCTGTGACCCGTAAGGTGGTTCCAGTCGTTCTGGTGTTGTTGATTTATCCACCAGGAAGGCCACCCACGAATAGCAGCCTTGGTAATTCCAAATGCTGGGTCTGGTCCAATAAATGGAGTAGCAGACCCTTGTCGTTCAAGTTGGTCCGCTTTTTTATTGCCCGAGATTCCCTTTTGCTCTGGCACCCACACAAGGGTGATCCTGTTGTGTTTTGTGAGAAGATTAGAACGGTCCTGCCCCTACAACCCCATCTCAAATTCTTCCGAATACAGATATCAATAGCGTGCATTTCTGCCTAAAATACTGTGATATATATCCCCGGTGTTACACTCGTATTGAGTCTGGGTGTATCCCCTTGTATTTCGGCGCCTGTACCATGGTCAGTTTTGGACCCGTCCGTTTACCAAACGAGATTTCCTGGCTGACTTACTGTTCGGTCAGACCGCGCCTTCCAATCAAGCTGAATGGTGTAGGATCTATCAAAGTTGTATTTTCTTGACATGGCATCACTGCTCATTTCTAGCAATGAATTCGTTCCCACACCATTGATGCTGGTGTGTCGAGGGCACGTCCAGTCCACCAGACGTTGTTTCATTCCAGCTTATAAGCCCTCATTCTCGCCTGATTATTATATCAACGGGAGGGAGGTTTAGTAGGGTTTCTATGGCTGCTGTTGGAGTGCTTCTCATGGCACCCGTGGTGCATAGGCAGGTCAGTTTTTGGAGTTTAGAGAGCTCCAGAGTAGCCCGTCTTTGTGTGATTTTTGTCCACCACATAACCGAGCTATAAGCTATCATGGGTCTTACCACCGCAGTATACAGCCAGTGCACAATGTGTAGATATAAATTTTTGCAGATGTGAGTTTCAGGTAAGCTTGGCATCCAGGATTACACTTAGATATTTAACTTCCTGGCTTATTTGCAGTGGTGTTGAAGAGAGTTGGTAATTTTAATTCACCTAACCTTCTTCTTTTACTGAAGGGTATGAGTGTAATTTTTCCAGGGTTTACCCTAAGGTGTTCCTTAGTACACCACTCCTCTACTATAGTCAGAGCCCCTTGCATGAGCTCTGAAAATATATTGTCATGTTCCCGGCAACGAATATAACTATATCGTCAGCATCTCTTGGGTATAGTAGCCTCGGTCGTTGAGTTTTACCAGGAGCTCTTCGACCATTAAATCCCACAGAAGTGGGGATAGTACCCCTCCCTACGAGTATCCCTTGGCTATCGACACTTCCACGGTTTTCTCCAACAGTTTAGATTGTGCTCCTCTGCCTTGAAGCATGTTTTGTATCCACATGGGCGATCACTTGTTTTTTAAGATGATCAAAAATATGTGGGAGAATTTTTTAAAAAGGCTTACACCCTACTACAAAGCTTTATTATACCATACGGTATCACCTTGACTTAATTCAACGACACAGTACCTAATTAGGCCTAATTAGACGAAGTCTGTTTTTATAACGAGCTTTGTTTTCATAACCTTTAGGCATCCAATTTTAAATTATATTGATGACATAATTATATATGGTCCTGTGAACCATAAGGTCATCACATAGCACTGATAAAATAGTAGAAATAGAACGGTGATGTCATGTAGGCGAGAGGCAATAATACCGCATTTATTTGATTATTTATTAAGTAAATAAGTTAATATTTGCACCTTATAATAAAACGCCTTTGTCGAAAGTAGCAGCATTTAATTTTGTGCATTACTGAAAATCTAATGAAATACCTGAGTAATGCGGTCATAAATTTTTTCCAAGATTTAAAAAAATGTTACTATCAGTATTATAACTTTTCGACAAAAAAAAAACATTAATATCCAGACTATTAATGAATGGAAGAAAATCAAATTTTTAAACCATAATCTCGAACGGTAAGCCTGAAAATTTGCAGCAGTATAAAATCTACACTTTATCATTTGACGCTTTAATTGCAACAATAAATCCGAATAATAGGAAAATATGGGTAACTTATAGTTCACAGGTTGCGCTGTCTTGGCTACATTGTCAACTGAAACTTGCGAAGATCGAATTCAGTTGATCCAACGAGAGAATACTTATCAATAATATTCGTCTGGGGCCCTATCCTCGAACTGGGGAACGTGAAGTGAACGGTGAAAAGGTGGCGAACGCGTATTCTTGAAATGTTCATCACTCATATCCTCGTTCGCCCGGTGGAAGGCAAGCGAACGGTGAAACATGCGCAAATGAAATGTCAGCCGCTAAATGACATATTTAACGTACGGATTTCAAAAAATAAAATAGTATTAAAATTTTTTATTTTATTTTTGTTCTTCAAAATACTCGTCATTAAAAAAAATAATATGTTGACGAACCGTTTCTTTAGGATGTTTTATTTTTTGAATAAACAGTTGGAACGTTAATTAGGTGGTACCCCGATACTTTTAATATTTTCGAATTTTTTAATAAAATATCCTTAGAAAGTTGAATATGTCTCGTAAACATTAAGCAAATTTGAGATTACAGACATATAAAATTCTTACAGCAGATTCTGTTCATAACTCAATTGTATGAGCGTTCTATTTAAAAATGTTTTTCTAGGGCCAGTTCTGCTCATGGATTTAACATAAATACTTGTGTCCATAACAGCCGAGTATTTTAGTTTTAAACAGTTAAATTTAACAGAATTTTTTTCACGACGCAACTTATAATAAATTTGAGAAATCATAATTTGTAAGCCATCTGAAACTTTTATTTAAATAAGTAACAAATTTTATATTTAAATTGTGTTAACTAGAGCACTTAACTTAACTAGACTGTGTTAAACACTATACGACACTACAATTAAATTAATATTATGATTATAATTTATCGGGACATATAAATATGAACCCTACAGACCAGAATGATATCCTTCAGCATAAAAACCTTATTTATGGTACATTTGATCTTCAAGTCTCTACAAATCTTTATAAAATAAAATATATATATATATATATATATATATATATATATATATATATATATATATATATATATATATATATATTAAAAGTTGAATGTGAGATCCCCCAGTATCTTTAATGGACGTCTTCTGTCTGGCCTTTGGTTTCAGTCCCTGGTCATAAACAGTTTCTCTATCATTGTTCAAGTTTCAGATTTTGTTTCAAATTTAGTTGTCAGGACAGAACGTCTTGCAATAAGAGGCTGGATATTTTGTAAATTCATACAATAAATCACTGATTGGATAGTTTCCGTAGTGGATTGGGATGATGGCTTTTAGTCATACTACGTAGAGTTATAATTTCCACCGTTTCAAGGTTTATTAGTGCTGGCTTTCTGCAATTACTGTCAGTATATTCTTTGTATATATGATTGCTGTTTTTCTTGATATCTCTTTTTCTTTATATATTAGAATCTTAAAGTACTTGGCTCTTTGTACGCATTTTTGTTTAACAGTTCTAGAGTGTCAATTTAAGATAAATTTAATCCAGGCAAAGTACAAATATTGTAATGGCAGTTAATAACTTCACAAAAATAACAACAACAGCACTATTTTTTTTTTACTTTTGACGATTAATTTAAAGTACCAAAATTACTTTTTGCTTAAAATGGCAACAAAATATACTACGGACATTTTCGGTTTGACAGCTCAATTCAATCTGTCATCCATTTAATTTTTTGAAATTCTCGGGTTTTACCACGTTCATATCTGGCAACATTGGCTTTTCAAGAATACGGCTTTTACTGCCACAAAGTTCACATCGCCATTCACATCACCTTTCACATCACACTTTCGAGGATAGGGGCCCTGAACTATATCAAAATTAATTCATAAATATATGCCTATTGTATCGACGAACGGAACTAAACAGTATATTGAAAATTCCGTTTCATTTTCGGATTCTCTATCAGAAAAAGGCAAAAATTCCAACTTATAATAGAGATTATTCCCTCACTTTCTTAGGTAAGTGAAAATATCTGTGAAATAATAATAATAAATAGATTTCTTGAAAAGAATTAATTATCACAAATGCAAAGAGGCGGAATTAGGACTCCCCTCTTAACCGAAGAGAACATTAAATATAACACAATAAGATTTACTTGCAAATACTTTGTATGTATGTATGTGCGTAGAGCTGGGGATCTGTACACTGCGACCTGGTAGATCTATTGTGCCCCTCTCTGCTGCCCAGTCGTAAGAGTTACCTTATCGGCTAGATCAGGTCCTCCAGTACTATTTCCCTCAAGAATTTCTGGATGTTGGACGGCTTCAAGGTGGGTAGCTCTCCTTCGATTTGGTGTGCTCCCAAGAACCGCATCCTAGAGTTTTCTAGAGCGCTGCATTCTGCAAGGATATGAAAAGTTATTTCGTCCTCCTCCTCACAGAATCTGCACTTTTCTCTTTCTACCAGTCCGAGTTTCTTGAGGTGTCCCTTCAGGTGACAATTCCCCGTTAGGATCCCTGTCAGAACTCTGAGATGGTTTTTACTCAAGCTTATGCATTCTTTAAGTCTCTTCTGGTCGTAGTCGTATCTTTAGTTCTTCCAGCATTACGCTGATACCGATTCCACAGAAAGGCTTTGGTCCCAGAAAAGGTATCTCAGCCCCTTTCCTTGCGAGTTTGTCTACTGTTTCATTTCCCTCTATCCCGGTATGTCTCGGTACCCACATGAGGGTGACTTTATTATTCTTACTCAAGTCACTCAGTTCCTCTAGGCATTCCCAGATCATCTTGGAACTGATAACTTGACAGCTCAGCGCACTGATGGCTGTTTGATTCTCCGTCATGATGATAATCTTTTGGCCGTGATAGTTTTTCTCCTTGTTAAATTGAATATACATCCTAATGGCATGTATTTCTGCCTGGAAAATGCTTGGTGACTTATCCAAGCTTTCGTAGTGTCTGGTGCCATAACTCCTACTCCATCTGTATATCATATAGTGGATTTCTTGCTGAGCTTTTCATAAAGTCGAATTTCTTTTTAATTTCATCTTAGGGCATATCTCAGATTTGTTGATTTCTGGATAAGAGATTGGGCCTTCGTTTTATGACCTCATCTCTCATCATCCTATAAATCGTCCTCTTCACCATGTTCTCTAGAAATATATGTAGAGGTGTGAGGTTTAGAATTACTTCCATGGCGGCCGTTTGCAAACACTTTAAATAAGCATTTTTTTAATGGTACAAAAAAGGAAAAGTTTTTTATCATTTTTCCTATAGCTCTCCAATATTTATAAAAAATATATTTTAATGTTGAAACACAACAAAAATAATTTTATAGAATTAAAAAAAGTGTGAATAAAATAATAATCCTTAAAAAAGCATAAAGAAACAGACAAAAATTTATTTATTCATTTATTACTAAGTACATAACCGGCAAATACCCAAAAAGTACAGTGAAAAAAAAATGCATGTGTAATGCCATGCATGTTCTTTCAATTAATGCTCTCCTGCTCTTGTCTGCTTTTTGTATTTAAATCTCAGCTCCTGAAGCAGAATACTTAAAAACTATTTATCCAGAGACACAATCTCTGTGTTGGTGAGTTCAGTATTTAAGTTTTTTAGAGTACATGCTTTTCTAAAAATAAAAAAGACACATTAAGATTTTTAAATATAGACCAATAATACCACTTTCAAGGTTAGGTTATATTATAACAGAGATTATACTTTTATTTTCATTCTTGCTTTCTTAGCACATTTTGTAGAACGTATTTCCAACTTCCATTTTGGTTTTTTAGGAAGATCTGTGATTTTTTCCTTTCGACGAGGTCTATTTTTTTCAGGAGAGGAAATAATTGTATTGTTTTCTTTTCTTTTTCTAATGGCATATAGGGTATTCCTTGAAATTTTAAAGTCAGTGTTTAATTTCTAAAAATAATGATATGTAAATGATAATGTTTATTTCCAAAAATAATTTTTTTTATCTCTTGGACACATGAAACAGATTCCACAGGACCACCGTTCCTCTTCTCCAACTCTAAATACTGGTATAAATTAAGCACAAGCTATTGTGCTTGTCTCTTAAAAATTTCACCACGCGCTATCTAGAAGGACAAATCGAATCTTATTACTTTATTCTTATTTTAATGCCTAATTATTACAACTGATTAACCTAGTGTGAAAACATTTTTAAATTATATACGTGTGTCGAGTATGTAGACACCAACGACAGATTTGAAGGTTAGAAATGTTTATAAGCCTAGGTTTAATTTTTTTAATAAAAATAATAATACTTACCAGTAATAAATTATAAAACAATAATTAATAGTTTTTATATAAAACAATCTTCTGTTTTAAATTCACTTGAATGATTAAAATTTCTCAAAAACACAATGTAAATAAAACTCGGAACGATGATTGCCAATAAAATAATGTTTTGATTGAAGTCAAAAGAAAGTTTGTATTCATAAAACGAAATGTCTCGATTGTCTCTTCCTCTTGCTCTACTCATAATGTCAGGTTTTTTGCGACAAATGGCTTGGATTGGAAGAATAAAGTTTTGTTTTCCGTTCTTTTATTATTTAAATATAAATTAAGATGAACAGGTCTCAAAAGTGTCGTCGATATGTTCGTAGATTGATGACGCATCGGTATTTTCTCACTGGACCAACAGTAGCTTTGTAGTCACCATATAACTGATTGAGTATAATAATAGCATAGTTTTACACAAAAATAGTTATTTTTATTCCAAATTATTTCTTTCTTGAAGAAAATGAATAAGTAATCTTCTTTTTCTTCTAGCGCTCATCCATTTTGGATATTACCGATTACCATTCAATTATTACTTTATCAACGGCTGCTCTGAATAATCCAGTAGCTATTCCCTCAAGTTTTTTAGTCAGGAAAATCATCTTCTTGCGGTGATTTGTAGCGATCGTAATTTTTCATAACATTCCACAAGTATTCCAATTTTCTACATTTAACATTGTTATGGACTTCTTTCCATTCCCTTTATAAACTCTTTCTCGAGCACTTCTTCGTTAGAAATATGATCGACCTACGGCATACGTAACATACAGCGATAAAGCGGGGGCGTGTATACCATAGAAGCTACGGAAGTACAGCTTCTCCTAAATAAAACTGGGTTTTTAGTTAAATTTATACAAAAATTTCTTTTTATGGATTTTGAACACCTTACACCATTTTCGGAAATTTTTTACCGTTGAGCCAATTTGGGATGCATGCCAATTTTCCCATATATCCCCCCCCCATAAGAGAGGCTGGATCCGCCCCTGCTGATATCAACAGTTCTTGTCTTTAATTCTTGTAAACAATAGCATAGATGCTACTTGCGAAGATGACGTCATCATAGTC
Organism: Diaprepes abbreviatus; assembly: GCA_034092305.1. Lineage (NCBI taxonomy): Eukaryota > Metazoa > Arthropoda > Insecta > Coleoptera > Curculionidae > Diaprepes > Diaprepes abbreviatus. Next base: position 728,163 of record JASJET010000072.1, on the reverse strand, counting down.
TATGAAACCGACATCATATACGTCGGTGTTCACAAGAGCTGGGAGAACACTTGTAGGCAGAATACGGCCTAACCTGTTTTTATTGCATTACGAAATCCCATATATATATATATATATATATATATATATATATATATATATATATATATATATATATATATATATATATATATATATATATTCCGACGAAGAACTATCGGAAGTTCATCATTAAAGATCCCTCAATAGAAAATGACCAATGCAGATATGGCTGTCGAACATCGGAGACAATTCAGCACATAACTGGAGGATGCCAAGCGTTTGCCGCAACCGAGTATAAGGAAAGACACGACTCAGCCGCTAAGATACTACACCAAGAGTTAGCAGAAAAGTTAAACCTATTACAGGTAGGAAAACTGCCTTATTACAAGTACAATCCGGAGCCTATTCTTGAGAACAACCAGTTCAAGTTGTATTGGGACCGAACGGTTCTGACGGATCAGACAGTGGCTCCTAATAGACCAGACATTATACTAATAGATAAAATTTCTAGGCGAACTACACTAATCTACATTGCTGTACCTAACAACAATAACCTAGGGCCAAAATACAACGAGAAGATCGCCAAATACAGAGATCTGGAGGTCGAAATCCGAAGACAATGGGCAATGAACAGCGTCCAAACGATTTCCATAATACTGTCAACAACTGGAGTGACAGCAACGAACCTCCTGCAGAACATCAAGGGACTGGGCCTTAGTGAGCATCTGTATAAACCTATGCAGAAAGCAGTTCTTGCAACCGCGAGAACCGTCCGAAAGTTCGTAGGAAATACAGTAGACAATGTCACCTAGGACCCGATAACATGGAAAGGGTTCCCACAGAGCTTCATACTTTTGGTGTCTTTGTATGCCTGGTATGAGTGAATAATCCCTGGAGGGAGTGCGAAGCCGTTTGGCTTGTAAATCATAATAATAATAAGGTTTTTTCATTAACATTCTATGTTTTCGATTCATCTCGATGACAGAAGCGGCAATACTGCCGGTAGCACACGAAGCTTGGACAGTAAGCCAGTCCAGTGGGACAGGCCAGTAGACTAAGCCAGTGAGTGTTTACACTAAAGCCAATTTAATTATTACTGTCATCGAGATCAATCGACAACATAGAATATATTTAAGACTATTAACAAAAAAAGGCCTTATTATGATTATTGAATGAAGTTGAATAAGTGAGTAAGAGTGAGAGAGAGATATTAATTAAAGACACAACAGCCTCTTGGTCTTTTTAGTGTGTGAGAGTGAGATAAATGGCTTGTTCATGTCTGTATTTCCACAAATGTGCACGCCATAGACACTCTTGTTCCCAATAAAGTCTAATAAACTTAATAATTTTATCCGAATTTAATTTTTGCGGTGTTATTTTAAACACAAAAACTGTAAACCCAACTATAAACAAAGCAACAAGTCTTGAAATATCCAATATTGGTTTGCTATGCACGTTCACACTGGGACAACTGAAAGACAGCGATCAGCGAAGGGAACATTACTGTCTTGAAAAGTTAGTCGGGCATTTTATCCACTGTCCTGTCTCGATTACTGGCTCTGTGAGACAGTTGTGCCGTTCTAATATTACCGTGCACACGGTGACAATACTGACCTGGCTTACTGGCCTGGCTCGGCTACTATCTTCGTGTGCAAGTGGCTATACTTTAGAGTTGTTTTCTCTAAAAGTTTTATCAATGCGACGATTTACTTGATGCAATAAGACGTACAAAATCAGTTGGAAAAAGTTACCCTAATGATCAAAAATACAAAATAGTACTGCCATCAGATTTTACATCCTTGTATTTGTACATATAAAAAACAAGATGTATTTATAACTATTATAGCATTTAAAAAATTACATAAAATTAATTGATCTCTTAATAGAATGTTTTTCATATGTTTTCGTAGGCGGATGGTGTGAATAAATTAATTTTGGATAAGGAAGTCATAGTGTTGCTTTTTAATAACAAATATTTATTTCTTAGTCCAAGCTGTCTGTCTGGTTTTAGGATAAGTTATGAAATAATTTTTTTGCTTGGAGCTTGGAACTTTGGGTGTGCTGTGTGCTGAGACAATAGAATTTAAATTTAGAACAGAGTTACATATGTAGGTCATCCCGAGCCTGCTCGCGGCGCTCCTGTATCTCAAGCCCGACCAGTATTTTTGAAAACATTCGAAAACGAGAAATGCTCGATAGAGCGCGCGAACTTATCCGCCGAAATAATTCGAAGTGGCGTGTTTATTTATAAACGCGTAAAAGTCTGGGCAGTGGGCAACGGGAGAGCCGCCATAGTATTTTTAGTGTCCCTGATCGCGCACGGTATGACCGCTTGTCCTTTTTCGCAGATCGCCGCCATTTGATAAATATGGCTGGAACATGGATTTAGCCGAGGCCGTTGATGACCTGATCTGCGTGTTGGACGGATCCGTAGATACCACCATGGATACCCTAGCCATGTTCCTTTTTGGCTGGATCCTAGCGGCACTTTTTGTATTGTGGCTGGGAAAAACCATCTACGAACGGTTTGTGGTAAAGAGCAAGACTACCCCGGCTCTTTTAACGAAGACTGATTCAAGTCCCGATGTCCTGGATGCTGCCAAAAAGCAACCGGTCATCGCTCCTAAGGCGGCGGGTGCATTTGTGCCACCTACGCCTCCCGTGCGCAGGCGTTTAACACGTCAAAGCCCTGCGCCTGAGGCGAGGAAACCCCGTTTTGTACCGGCACCCCAGGCAACAGGTCCGGACAACGTGGTGGTGCTGTGGGTGAACGATGTTTTTCAGTGGCTGTACAATGATTTTGTTATTATCAACGAACTGCTTCATGTGTGGATTCAATCGCTCAACGACCATACCAAGAAATCTGTTACTGAGGTAAGGTTTATTTTAAACTATATAAGACTTAATAATAGTTTTTTTATTGATCAATTTATAGAGTTAAGATCTATTGCATTTACGTAGAAACCTAGTTCTTTATGTTTTTCAATTAATTTTCCTTTTGCTAATTGATAAGATAATCAGTTTTTAAGTAAAAGTACTTTCTCAGTTTAGTGAAGAATAAAATTGCCATATTTTAAGAGTTTAACGAGCATGTCGTAATGTAGTATGAAAGATCAGCATTTCTGAAAATTGTACACGGTAAGGTTGCATGATATATCACGCAACTTCCATGTCGAATTTCAGCAGATCGATTTTCTTTTGAAGTTACGTTATTATTAACAAAAGGGGTTTTTGAAAATTCTTATCCGATTGCTGTAATTATTAGTTGGTATTATTTTTTAATAATTGTAAATAAAGGCACCACTAATAACAGCTGATAACAAAGCTAATGATTAATGATGATATTAAATTAGGCTCTCTAGGCATGTTAAAATAAAATAATTTTTCTATTCTTATATCAGTTTATTTCGGTGCTTTTGAGCGACAAAAATCTCAAAACGGAATGTCGAATTTATTATGGATGTAATCGGCGTTGCTAGTGCTGAAGGAAAATATGGTTATACGCCTTCTTTGGATAAATTCATAATATGTATTCTATATAATAAGAATAACAATACGTTATTTTTTGTGCTTAGCTTTAAAATGATCTTTAATGATACCTTTAAAAACATACTTGATTATTTTATGATAGGAGCTGGAATTTTATCAAAATAAAGGGAAAAGGAACATCACAAAAAATATCTTTTGTTTGTTGCTTTTGTAGTAGTTCAACCGATTTTAGTTACGGTGAGGGATGGCAACACGAAGTTGACATATAAAATTAGACTGTTTGTGTAAATAATTGGGATGTTAACTATTTTTGAGAAAGTGTTTAAAATCATGCATAAGTACCCAATGTAGCCCAAAATATTTAATTTTTTCTTAATACAACTAATCCTTTAAAAATCATAAATTTTAAATTCTGTTTCAAATTTCCCTCCAAAACACCAATACTTGTCACTTTATCTCTGTGACGTCACCAGTATATAAACGCTGGTAAACTGACAAGGAGATATAGTTTTTTCGTAATTGTTGTAATAAAAGATTAGTTCTAAGTTATTTTAAGTGTTGTGCGGTGCCTCAGTGGACAAGTACTACAATTAAAACACCTGAAAAATTATTTATTCAGGCTCCATCTTCGGAAAATAATAGAAAAATGTGGTTTCAGCTGGCCCGCAGGGATCCAGTACTACTTTTTTTTTATTTTAGTTTTGAGTTTATAAATACCTATGATTACTATTATGTATTCATTATTGGTTGCAGAAATAACACTCCTTACATGGAAGTCTTCACATTTCTAAATTCAGCAAGGTAGAAGTTACTGTTTGTTGCGAAGAAATTGGCCACCATAAAACAATCAATTCTCGGAAAATTTAACTTATTTGCCTTAATAAATCTACTTTCCATCATGAGAAAATTTCCTAAAAGTAAGCAAATTTCGAAGAAATTACGTGAAAATGACTATAAAATATTAATTAAGCAACGTAGCCCTTGAGAAGGATCACGAATGTGACATAAAACCAAAAAATTTTAATGTCAAGTTTGTGACAGCGATGACGTTAGCTGTATTCTTTAGAGTAATTATCAAATGATCAAAGTGAAACCGATAACTTCATGTTCTTTTGAATATGCATTTACTTGTCATTAAGTCGAAGTGATCATGATAACTTCAAGTGATAGAACTGAAAGTAATAATGACTCAAAAGAATAACCGTATCAGGACGGAGTGCCAACGATGGCGTTAGTATCGAGTGACATTAACTTTGTTTGGTGTTCGTTGTCACGTGACTCGAAGGAGATTTAATTATATTTTGATTATTAAATAAAAGGAAAATTCCCTAAAAATAAAGAAAAATATTGTTTTTTTAGAATTTCTATGGTGGAAACTACCGTTTCGCGGCAAAATTATATTTTTATTTGAATATAGTCGACATCCCAATCGTTAACCCCCCCCCCCTCTGCTGGTCACCATTACGTGGAAATATTTGTATGGCAGCATTGAATTCCCTGCTAGTTTCTTATATTTATATATAACTTATATCTTCGAACATACCCCTGTAGAATTAGCATAACGTCAGAACTAGAGCCCGGTTGTCTGAACGCTGAATAACGTAATAATATTTTTATTATTTATTTGAAAAAGTGTTGATGAACAGTAGATATTTCATATCTTGGTACACACATACCGATTTTATGCTGTCCTTTTCTAATTGAATTATTTAAACGAGTATGATATGATTGTCGGTAAGTCAATTCTGAATACATAAAAGTATGAATATATGGTTGCCTAAATTATTATTATTGTTATTTTCAATACAACAAACTCTAATTTTTCAACAAACTCTAATTTTAAGACAAACTTATTATTGTTATTTTCAATATGTATCTAACAATATTTACCAATAAAAATAAGTTTTTGAATCCTCTTTTTGTTAATATTGATTGTAAACCTCACATTTATAGTAATTTCTAACACTTAAAAACACTGAAAAGAATCACGACAAGCAATTAAACTGAAGGATAAGATAAGTAAACATGTTTATGTCTGTCAAACATCAAAAAAGGTTCTCCCCCACCGACCATAAAAAGCTTTCAAACAAATCTATTGTTGTTTAAATCTTTAGGGTATGATCGAAGACTTATATGTAAGTTTAGACAATAACTATGTCTCTCTACAATATATCCTGTTTTAAGTGACATGTTAATTGGGAATATTCAATAAAAAAAAACGGGAAAATTAAGTGTTTCTGTAAAGCAATATATTTAACTTGAATTTCTCAGTTTCAAGTCTCCTGAAAATTATAATTTTTCTGTTCAAAGTCATTCCTTTAAAGCTAATATGTTGCAATTTTATTATTTTTGGATAACAAGTACGACATGTCAGTTATTATGAATAACTGATAATGCTTCTTCTATGAGTATGGTAGTTTATTTATTTTATTTTTTACAATAAAGTTGTCATTTAGCCAAATAGCTATAATGTGAAATATGCCCCAAAAATGAATTGAGACTAATTTCATTTTTTAAATAGCTATTGAAATAGTATTTATACATTAGTATAATCTGCACCCCCTCTTTGGACGTTACAAGTTAATAAAAAAAATATTAAGGCATTTATTTTAAAAAACTTTAATTTATGAATTAACAACCATATATATTGTTTAAGATAAGGTCACGGAATGTCCATATAATCTAATGCAAAGTAATAGAGTTCCATCCTTTAAAAATAGCTTTAATAACTTTAATTAGGTCTTCGGTAAAACTATTTTTTCCTCAATACTTTTGGGTTCCTAATACGTTAGGTATTTATATACAGTTAACATTTATAATAATGTGATATGTTAACATTTCCTTCATAATAACGTAGCTTTAATTTAAAAGAACTAAAATAATATCATGTACTAAATCATACCTCCAGTGGATAAAAAAAGTGTTGATGCAGTCTATATTTAAAAATTAATCTGTTTAAGCAAAATAACATATATTAAGACAAAGAAAAAAGTATTGTAAATTTAAGAATGAGATGCTTATATTAATATAATCATTTTTAATCTAAATATATACATAAAGATTTACTAGCAACTTTTAATTTTTACACTAGCTCAAACTTTTCATTTGTTTGAGGATCTGGAATAAAACTTTCCTAGAGTTGCATTTTTGAAAATGACACTTCTTGGACCGAGGATTTTCACAACACACATTTTCTTACTTTTAAATAATAACTAATGAATTAAGATAAATATGGATTTATTTTCAATTAATAACATATTCAAGCAAAATGGACTGTTTTATTTTTAGCCAAAGCAAATACATAATAATAAAATTTATATAATTTCTAGACATATTATATGCAATTATTTCTATTTTAATATGGCATATTGGTTTTTAAATGTACAGTGACCGACATATAGGAAAAATTTTTATCTTCGAATTTAATAAATTTATTTTATCTTGAAAAAGTTCTGCATATCGCCAAACATACATAACACCCATTAAATATGGTGGAAGTTTTATGGTATACGAGGGAGGATCAAAAATTTTAAATTGCACTAAGAGTAAAATACCCTTATTTTCCACTTTTGAAAATATTTTTAAAAGAAATGTTGCTGCAATTTAAAAGTTACACCCAATTATAATATTTTGCTCACTTTTGATAAAAAAAATATGATGTAATCATTTTTTTGGGATTACGCTGTATAAAAAAGTGGATCGCAACCATATAGTATACAAATCCTGTTTTTTGTAAACTCTTTATTACAGAAAATATTGTGTTCTAATCTCGTGGAGTAAAGATCCCTGAAGATGCCTCGTGCAATCGTAGGCAAAATGTCGGATAATAATTCCAATTTGACACGGTCTAAACCCAAGAACCATGATTTTCAACGTGATCAAAGCCGTGAAAGCTTTCGTTCTTTAAAAATTATTATAGTTATATTATGAGATGATATAAAAATAAATTGGTATGTACTTTGGATGAAATATATGCAATTTTTATTTGTTTCCAACATTATAATGAACTTTATTTTAGTGGCAAATAAATTACTTAATAAAAATATTTTCTAAAGTGTAAAAATAGGGGTACTTTACTCTTAGTGCAATTTCAAATTTTTGACTCTCCCTCGTATACTATATATATATATATATATATATATATATATATATATATATATATATATATATATATATATATATATATATATATATATATATATATATATATATAAAGACTTTTACCGGATTTGATGAGTCCACTTTTGATTTGGGTACATGCAGAACTTTTTCGACGTAAAATAAATTAATTAAATTCAAAGATAAACATTTTTCTCATATTCTGCACACTTTCTGCCGGTTACTTTATAATATGGGTGTGTAAATATTCGAAAATTCGAGTTTGTTTGGAAAATAAATTGACTCGTCGAGTTCAAGTCGATTAAAACCTCGAAATTTTGAGTTTTTGAACAAATTTTAATTGTCAAACAAACCTGAATATTCGAACAAACTCGAAGATTCAAACAAACTTGAATTTTCGAACAAATTCGAATTTTCAATCAAACTTAAATTTACAACCAAACTCAAATATTCAAACAAACTGGAATATACAAAAAAACTCGAAAATTAGAAAAAAACTTTGAATAAAAGATTCATAGGATGTTTGAAAAATAAATTGACTCGTCGAGTCGATTAAAATCTCGAAACTTCGAGTTTTTGAATAAATTTGAATTTTCAAACAAACTCGAATACTCGAACAAACTTGAATATTCAAACAAACTCGAATTTTCAAACAAACTCCAATTTTCAGACAAACTTGAAAATTCAAGTTGAAAATTCACCCAAACTCAAATATTCAAACAAACGCAAATTTTCAAACTCGAATTTTTGAAACTCAAATATTCAAACTAACTCTAATTTTCAAACAAACTGGAATACACGAAATAACTCAAAAATTAAAAAAAAAAACTTTAAAAGATTCATATGATTCAATCAAATAATCGAAGTAAATACGGCAGCCTTTGTTAATTGGTAACTGGATTAATAAGGAGCATATATTGTTTTGCATGGATCATATAAAATGCATCAATATTTTCTAGAACTTAGTGTTGTGACGAGGACCATAAACCTATGGTTGAAATGCTCAGACAAATTAAGAAATTTAACTGATAATAATATCATCATAAAATCATTTATCTTTATAAACATTTTTGTATCTGAGTGTTGATGAATCCCCTTAACTATTAACAAAGGCGGCAGTATGTACTTCGATTGTTTGATTGAATCATATGAATCTTATATTGATTTTTTTATTTTCGAGTTTTTACGAATATTCCAGTTTGGAGAGAGAATTACTTCAAGTGAGACTATACGGCCTCACCCCTCCAACGGTTCTCGTGTGGGTGTAAACATCGGTCACCAAGGCCATTAAGTAGGAAATATATTACTGATTTACACTACTTATGATGGTGCTTAGCTGTAAAGCATTTCATCACAATATTTCAGTTTGTTTGAAAATTCAAGCCTGTGTGTTTGAATATTCTAGTGTGTTTGAAAATTCGAGTTTGTTGAAATTTTCAGTTTGTTTGAAAATTAGAATTTGTTTGAAAACTCGAAAAATCGAATATTCTATCCGAACTCAAAAACAAAACTCGACTCGGCTCGAATTTGAATTTTCGAACATTCGCACACATTCGTAGAGACAGTATATGTCATTAGATCCAAGATGTTTATATTAGTCAGTGCTTCAAAGCTTTTCTTGGGCGGTGTATTTGTAGGAAGCACACTAGAAACAACTTTTTGCCTATCTTCTTGTATACAACTATATCCAGAAAAATGCTCTGAACACATCTGGTATAAAATAATTATGATTATGACCAGTTGCTTGGGCCGCTGAATTTGAAATTTCTTGTCTTTTGGAATTGGAATTTTCATATATAATATTCAGAAGATTACACCTGTTTCTCTCATAATTTGAACCTAAGGTAAAATTTTAAATAAATATTATTAAAAGCTTTAAAACTCACCAAAGATAATGAAATAAATTACAATTTGCACGTCCTATGATAAAGAACATAATTTTTTTGAAATAGCAAAAACAATTTAAAATCCATGATCCTGTTTGAAATTCCAAAAAAAAAAACATTACACAAAATGCATAAAACAAACAAAAGTAAAAATAAATTCATGTCAAAATGAAAAGTATTCAGTCGATGTCAAGAATACGCTTTCATCGATACAATAAAAATTTAGAGAATTCATTGTTGCCAAACCAATATTTGCACGTAATGGTGTAGAATACAGTATTATAAGCGTTTTATATGTCAAGTTCGTGGATGGCAGTTAAATAGTACCCTAAACTTCAGTTTTCAACCAAAAATAACCAATCGGTTAACATTATTTATGTGTCGATAATAATCATAACCAAAATCGTTTGAAATTTGTTTATGTTTATCTCACTTTCGCAAGCGATAAATAAAAGTAAAGTCACAACATCTTACGAAATCATGCATGCCCCAGACTGCGTTTAAATGTCAGGTACAACTTTTCAATCTTTCTGTATTCGTACTATTATCGCGTGAATTTTTTTCATGTCTGTTTAATGCAATAATTTTACATTTTTTATCGTATAATAATTATAATTATGAAAACCTGTTTTTATGGGCTGTTGGCGAAAAAAAGCCTTTACTTTTCAAACTATGTACTTTATTAATTACACGTAATCAGCTTCCCGGGAAAACATAAACTTAGAAGTACGGGGGAGATTGGAAAAATTATCTACTGCATTCTTTATGAAAATAACTGATAGTAGGTATAATGGCTGTATTCTTTTGAGTAAATTATCACTGATCAAAGTGAAAAAAGTGGAACTGATAACTTCATGTTCCTTTGAATATGCATTTACTTGTCACTGGGTCGAAGTGATCATGATTATTTCAAGTGACAGAACTGAAAGTGATAATTATTCAAAAGAATATACCTAATATTGGGTAGTTTACACTGTAGTTTAGAGAAGGGGGGAATAGGACAATAGGCCACACGCGTTCTGCAGCCTCTGATGAAATGTTCGCCTACTAGCAGCTATGTAGGGAAAAAATTATTTGGCCCACGTTTATGACGTAATGTAAAAATTATGCGAAATAGATAGAGATTGATAAAGATCAGCTGTTTTTCGCCCCTTCAGACACAAAGATAAAAAAAATTGATTTAAGACATTCTTTTGATATATTTAGTTCAGTTTTTTAACTTAACATTTATATAAAATTGTATGAAAAATACTCTTGTAGGTTGTATAAATAATTCTTCCAACATGCGACTTTTCCAACCATTTTCAACTTATTTTCAAACTGTTATTGATTATATCATTGTGGAGAGCTCGACAAATTGAAATATTTCTTTTGTGAGTTCTTTGGAACTTCTTGGTTTATTTTGGAGTATCGAAAGCGTCAGTGTCTTACTAACAAATAAGTTGGATTAAACATAAGAAATCTTGAAAAATAAAAAACCAATGTCTTTTTAACAACTTACAAGAATAATTCTGGTATAAGTTTTATAGAAATGTTAAGTTATATACTGGAAGTAAATACATAAAGACCAAAAAAATGGCTTGAATAAAAACTTTTTATATTTACATCCGAGGGCATGAAAAATAGCTGATCTTTTCCCATCTCCTTTTAACTAGTAAATTTTAATCAATTTTCAATATTAAACTTGACTTAAATTAAAAATATTTTATGGGTAATTACAAACGAAACTCTGATTTTGGTCTTAACTCATTAATACTTTTCTTTGCAAATTAAAAAAAAAAATTGACATTATTAATATATATGATGGAGTTTTTATCAATCTCACTGATTAAGATTTAACGTCAATAATTTGGGATTATCACAAAGAAAAATCTTAACAGTTCTTTGAGCATATATTGGTTTTTTCAATAGAAAAGCTCCGGGAACCGACGATATTTCCAATGAAATGCTTAAGTATGGGGGCCTTGAACTAGAAAAAGCACTAACAATACTATTCGACAAAATTCTATCAACCTGCAGTATTCCAGAACAGTGGAGGAACAGCCTGACTATACCCATCTTCAAAAAGGGAAATAAGAATGACCCCAACAATTATAGAACAATAACACTACTAAACGGTACAAGCAAATTATTAACAAAAATCATGACTTCAAAACTAACGAGTAAAATTGCAAAAAGTGAAGAACAACCCGGGTTTAGACAGAACAGATCGACAGTTGATGCGATTTTCATTATCCGACAGACTATTGAAAAATCGATAGAATACAGTAAACCTCTTTTCATCTGCCTAGTGGATCTTAAAAAAGCATTTGATAGAGTTCGACTTAAAGACGTCTTGCAAATACTTCAGGAAAATGGCGTTAACCAGAACTATATTACGGTAATTGAAGAGCTAAATAAAAACAATAAGACACGCATAAAGACACAACAAGGAGTAACAGAGGAAATACCTATCATGACGGGAATACGACAAGGCGACAGTATGAGTCCATTTCTCTTTAATTTAATTATGGACAAGATAATTCAAAATGTAACAGAAGTCAATGGAGGATACAAAATGGGATGAAAATCTTTAAAAATCTCATGTTTTGCCGATGACGCCTTACTGTTAACAGAAAATGAAGACGATCTGCAACGACTACTATACCGATTCCAGACCACATCAAAAAATTAAAATATGGAAATATCTACAGAAAAGACCGAAACGATGGTAATTTCAAAAGATTATGTCTGATGCAAATTGGTGATGAAGAACCATCCTATCAGACAAAGCATGTCTTGTAGATACTTGGGAGTTGATGTATCAAGCAAAAAAATCTATACCAGGAAGTCAGAGCACAGGCTAACAAGGCCTCAAGGATATCAGGATGCCTGAGGGACATAATCTGGAAAAATATGTCCACAGAGAGCAAAGTACGCATCTACAGAACTGTGATAAGACCAGTGCTAACTTATGCATCGGAAACTCGAGCCGAAACATCTAAAACAAAAAGTATGCTACGAACGGCTGAAATGAAAACGTTAAGAACAATCAAAGGAGTAATCCTAAGAAATCAAATAAGAAGTTCCGAAATAAGGGAAGAGCTCAAGGTGCCTGATGTGGTACGGTTCATGAGGTCAAGGCGCAGATATTGGAGGGACCATGTGGACAGAATGGGCGACGATCGATGGGCAAAATGGGCTAAGAACGAACCTAAGAACCCACTGGTCGACCTCCAAAACGATGGCACGAATCTTGGACATCAACATCACAGGAGGCTTAATATAGCAGAAAAACAAGACGTCGTCTTAAATAAAAGAGGAAGAAAAAGAAGACAGAGAAAAATCAAATTAATAAATCTCTTTTTATTATTTTTAAAATTTTTCAAAAACGAATTCTGACTTAAGTTGATTCAATATACTTGTTATCAGGGACACAATACTTCCTGTATCTGCTCCTATTTATTGTCTTCACAGCAGCACTAAAAATATAAAAAATCTTATAATTTAAGAAGATATGTTACTAATCGTAAATTTATGGCAAAAGAGCACAAATTTGGGATATTGGTATCTAGAGAAAGAATTAATAATATATGTCTTTTCGGTCAATATAACCTTAATCAAGATTTAAATTTGCTTACCAATTTCTCCACTATGATTTTTAAAAACGACGCATAGTAAGTTATACATTGAAAAGGACAACAACTTAACCATCTAAGACTCGTCTAAACACAAAAACAACGAAATAAATTTCACACATCACCACAGTATTCAAACAAAGTGACAGAACCTATCAGATGACAAGTCGATAAGATACGATTCTATTTTTTGGCGCACTAGCGACGTCTATTAAAATGTCCTCCAACTAAAAACCCCGTCTCAGTTCTCTCATAAGAAGTGCCTAGACCATGGTTCAAACAGGGACAAATATTTCCAACCTGTGTCTCAAATTTGAAGCAATTTGTTCTATATTAAATTTTTTCTGTAGGTAAGATGGATTGTGGATCGGTAAATTTCAAAGTCGGTTACTCCCCTATCCAACTCTTATTTTTTTAAGGGATGCAAATCCCCTATAGATTTATTTGTTTACGTATTTTTTGTTACTTATTGTTTACATCTTAATTCACATTTTTTGACAAAGAATAACCGATATCTGTAAAATAGCATTCAAAATCGATTACAAATTACATGAAATCACGAGTGAAAGTATCAGTTGTCACAATTTGTAGCATAATGACTAATGATAAGCCACATTACCGGATTGTGCAATTAATGTGGAAAAATTATAATGTTCGTAATGAAATTTACCAATTTCTGAAAAGAAAACTAGATAATAACCTTTTTCATTCGAACACAGGCTACATTATCCGGTTTTATAAAAAAGGCAGGTGCAGAAGGAACGGGAAGTGACAGATTTTAGATTGAAATTGAGATCGTTAAACCTCTCCAAAACCAAACAGCCAAAACTGTTATGAATACGTGAAAACATTTATATTGTTTTATGCGTCATAACAAAGTCTCGTACACCACTACTCATCTCTTCTTTTTTTAAGAGATTCGTGTACTCCACACATTTATTCATTTATTTATTTTTGCAAATTACACAGTATTTTACCATTGTTCACAATTTAATTCACTTTGTTTCACACAGACAAAACGATATTTTTAAAATAGCACTAAAAATTTATAAAATCAAAATGAAATTACTAGTGAAAGAAAAAGTGTTAATTGTCACACGTTACAGCAGAATAACTAATGATAAGCAGCATTGCCAGATTGTGCAGTTAATCTGGAAACAATGTAATGTTGCGAATTCTAGCTATTTGTTGGACGCACATTATAGGTAGAAGCCAAATACTATTAGGTAAAAGCAATTGTTTATGGGATGAAAAATGGTCACAAAAAAAATTCTTTAAATCCTAAGAACTTCATATTTTCTTACAATCATTGCGCTGACTTAGTAACAACACCTGGCGGTTACCATGGCAATACTACTGTCGAGAATTTTGGACAAGGTTTTTCTTGACTGTGCCTGTCTTTGTTTTAACCTAAAATCTGTTTGGTTGTGGCGCATAAAACGATATAGTTTTTTCTTTACGTATTCATAACAATTTTGGCTATAAACAACTGTACGGTTTGAAATAGGCTTGACGCTCGCTAATAATTGAAAATGTCTTTGGTGTAAAATGTAAATTTTTGAAGACTGATCTGGGACTGTGACCTAAAAACCAAACTAACTATCCCATTACAAAACAACATAATTTTTTATGGTTTTGTAGTGATAAGACTAAGTTTTAATTTTCGAGCATATACAACTAGAGGCATTGTTGAGTGTTTCGTGAGCATTAGACAAAAAAAAGTAAACAGAGCAAATAGCCATACTAGTTCTCGCTCCAAACGTGTAGTTGTCCTCTCCTCTTCATACTTTCGACGCGCGTGCTTCGCTCGACGACTAGTTGTGTTCGGAAAGAGAGATATAGCCCATGTATTCGTCCTATCTCTCTTTCTGCAATGTAACGCACGCAAACCATTTAACGCAACCTCCAGTAAGTAGTATACGCTTGAAATAATTTAGCTTCTCGTTTGCATTATGTAAATATCTTCTTCGCGATAATGTCAAAGTTGACAAAGCAACCGATAACCAGGGCTGTCAATTTGCCAGTAATTCCTTGCGTTTGCCAGGAATAATTAGCTATGCCAGTAATTTTGCCAGGAATATGTCATGCCAGAGATTTGCCAGGAATAGATATTTTGTACTTAGAAATTGATAAAATATTAAGGCGAAATATATATACAATTGATGGCAAGGGAATGGAAATCGATAAGATGCCCCATCTCTAAAATTAAATCTTTCTATTTACTGCCCTCGATTCATTGGCATGAACAGCTCGGAGCTGTACAGGTGCAAGAAGCGCTTGCTTTATTCAAGTAGTGCATTATGCCTCGGCGCTTGTCAGATCTGCTTTCCCCTTACCCCTCAAGCACCAATAAAAATATGTGGTGTATAAAGACCTAGCAGCTATCAATTATCATTTTTAGATGCTATTTTTGGGTAAAAAACATTTTATACATGAAATGGGGACACAAAAATAATATTATTTCACAAGATATCGGACTTACGTTCATAGTTTTTTTAACGAATTGCGAAATATTTATGGCCGAAATTGCCATGACACCAGACGAAACTCAAAACTAATAAGTAATAAAATAATATTTTTACATTTTTGTCTTCAAAAAAAAAAAATTGGAGGTTATTTACCGTTCAAATTAACACTTTAACCGCTTTATTCAGATTTGCTCGGAGCTACTCAGGGTTTGATGCACTTGAGCTTAAAACTCTTGAATCGAGGGCAGTAATTATCTCTTTTTGCTTCCCACATGTAGTTATTTCTTTCTATATTTTATGATTTTGTAGTCTAAAATTTAAAGGATGGACAGTCTTGTCATCATCTATCTTTTTCTAATATTCAGTTTAATTGAGCAATATCGGCTTTTTCTTATCGCACGCATTATGCCAGGAATAAATATAAAACTTGCAAGTAATTTTCTGTGGAACAGTTGACAGCACTGCCGATAATCCATTTTCCAGAGTAATTTTGTTATAGTTGCACGAGAGATGTCATTTTAATTTTAATTGGTCTTTTTGAACCTTATGAAGGCAGTGAAAGCGGATCCAATGCACTTTTAAAGTTTGTCCCGTATAAACGCACTATGGAATAGATGAAGCAAAATACTTTAAAAAACAATTATTGTATAAATTTGTTTTTTTTACTGTTAAGTAGAAAATATTTCCAAATTTCCCTCGTATAAAATATTAATATTTTCTGGAAAATTTTACCTTGATGATTTAATGATGTTTTTTGATGGTGTTCTAATTTTATGTTTAGGTAATTATGAAGGAAATGTATCTACAGTAATTATAAACATATTTTTATTAAAATGAGTTTATAGAAAAAATATATTAATGTTTTGAATTGGTTCGTTAAATTGTATTTTGTTTGTTAGAACGATCTCAAAATATGATAATTCAAATTTATGGGTATTTTAATATTTTTAAATATCTACTTTTATTTTCTAAATGGGTTTCATCTAGTAGGTACACACATTTTTTAGCTTGTTTTAAAAATATTTTAACGAAAAAAATAATAGTGTATCGTAGTAACTGTATTTTCCTGGTTATAATCCAACGGATCTTTTGTTTTTATTACCCATGACTTATTTCATTTATTAAACCATTATTTTACGTTTACGAACCTGAAAGCTAATTTATATTTTTTAATCGTTGATATTTTTAAACGCTGCATAGTAGAGGTGAACATTCCCCAGCCGCGTCAGTTTGTATGTCCGGGCTAGTCTTAAAAACTACTAAATGAATTTTAAATGACGGTGGTTCAAATGAAGTCGGTGACAAAACTTGGCATAGGCCTACTAAATCACTTGAGATACATCAAAACAATGTATGACGAGCCATATGTGACCTTGTCACGCATAACCTTTAGGGAAAATCTGTGCTGGCAGCAGGGACGGAACGTTACTAATATATAAAAAAAGTCTATGTATGTGATCGAGTGCAGATATAAGAGACTCTTCCATTCGATCAATTAATTCCTATTTCAGTTCCTTTTAATAAAACAGATAAATTAAATTTAAAAGAAAGATATATCGGCTGTCAGATGAGGATTGAGCTTAACTTCACTTTTCCTTCTATTTTGGGTGTTGAATCCGCAATACGCGTGCCGGTGTGTTCCTGCTGAAATTAAGAAAAAGCGTGGTTTGGACGTTTGGAGACAAAAACGGGCATCCTGGCTTACTATACGGAATAAGAGGAAACCTTAGTTATAGAGTGTATTATATTGTGCATAGGGAAAAGTTTGTGTTAAATTGCGAAATGAAGAGAGGGGTGTTTTTTGCCTCACAAATCAGATCTCTATGTATTGAAAGAGGATATATCTGTGGCGGGTGGTCAATTGCGCATTCGTCAGTTATATGCGCTGATAGATAAAACAATTTATGTCGTCACTAAAGCAATTTCTTATAATCGGAGATTTCGGGGGTATATATTTGACTATCTGAAAACTTCATCGGGAGCTCCCAAACCCGAGAAACGTCTAATGACCCGAAGGGGTTGCCTAAATAAAGCGTAGGGTAGTTTGGATAATTGCATTGAATGCGATGCCTGGGACTGTAAAACATAAACTTAAAGCAGCAACGACATAACCTCACTTTTTTGGTATTTATATCGTAGTCAGTTGGCTTCCCCAAAATTAGCGGGAAAATACATATGGGGCCTAAATACTGGGAGAGAATATCAGTGATTGTTTGGATGGAATTCTACTGAATTCAAGAGAAATGAGTGATGAGGTCTACAATCTCCGTTCATGTTGCGTTTTTCTTTTATAGAGGGAAGCCATCTGTCGAGAAATTAATGTAGGATGCAAGTGTAGCTGACAAAAAAGGTCATGTGCAATAGTCTCTACCAGAGGAGGGGAACTCCGCATACTTAGAGCCTTAAAAATTTAAAATAACTTTAATGTGATAGTGTCGCTCACATATGTAACCAAAAGTTTATTTAAAGGGGTGTCGAGGGTACATACGCGACTATTCGAAAGTTCTGTAGAAAGATCCTCAAACTTGAAAAAATTAGTGTTAAGCCCCCGAGGGCGGTCGGGAAAAAAGTATAAGCACAGGATGTAGGGTAATCAGAGTATGCGCATTCATTGCGAAGCCCAGTCGCTAAACTGTCGTATGCCGATGCGCTCTTGCAAACAGCAAGATAAAAGCGTGGTTTGGTCATTTGGCGACAAAGGCTGAATTTAGGACTAAATATACAGTGTTAAAGGAAACGCTCGTTGCGGGGTAAGTCCTAAAGAGCTCTTGTAGTGAAAGAGAATGGATATACCTGTGGCGGGCGGTTAACTCTGCATCTGGCAGTTTAAGCAAAAGAATTGATCTGAATTATGTTAATATCAGTTATACACGTGACAAGTGACTTTTTTACGTGATCAACAATCCTGGTTGGATGATAGAAATATCCAATCCCGCTTACTTCGGTTTTTTATCTCAGAAAACGGTTTTTTGAAATTTTATTGATGTTGAAGAAGTTAAAGCAGCTGTTTACGTACTTGTCATTTGTCATTTCAATTCGAATCTGTTTCTTTTATGTAAAATATGCTTTCCATCCTTTATATTTTATTCAAATCATATCATAAAATTGAAAGAACTGGTTGCATTGCTAGATCCCATAGAAACTTTAATAATTTATTACACGAAATTCAAGAGTATATAACTGCATCGAATCGGCCCGATCAGATCTAGACAATGCTTTAGAAGCAAAGTCAATATTGTCTTTTCTTGGTTGGTGGCATTCAGGTAAACCTCAAAGGTGAAATTTTATTTTCAGATTTTTAACATCAAAATGTAACTAGAAAGCATTCGAAATCCTTGGTTACCATATTCAACTGAAAAAGAGAAGTTAGCGATAACCACCATTTTATTGAATCCGACTTGATTTTAATTATGAAATAATAGAAAAAAATAATTTCAGTATAAATCCGCACAACTCGAAATACTTTTTATTTATGTTTATTTGCAATCGAATAAAATAAACAATAATTTAACTGTTACATGGACCTTGAAAAATACATAAAGAACTGACTAACCTCATCTATGACGCAACGAATGAGATAATTTCAGAATATATAGCCTTGTCCCCGGTTCTACCATTTTAAGTTGTATACTTTGTATTAAAAATATACCTTGTGCTTAGGGAGAAAATATAAAAAAAGAACACTCACAAACATATGGCAAAGATTAAACTAAATGTAACAGACATTTTGATGTTTGGCCTTGTTCCTTATTTAGGATTTGTTGAGGTATTTAGGGTTCTGTACCTTACTTCAAAACAAAAAACTGAATTCTTATAGGACAGTGTTGCCAACCTTGATGGTATAAAATTTCCACTTCAGATTTGTAAAATTTCCTAAATTTGCCAACACTCATACATTTAATTTATTCGACATTATTTTGTGTTAAAAACATACATTCAAATTATTATTGCCTTTTGATTAAAAATAAAATGCTTAAAAATATATTTTTAATATTTTATATTGATAAAAATAAATTTTATTCTATTATAAGCATAAAAACATTAAAATTTTTTAGGTTATAACCCATGTTTGGTACTTATTTACTTTAGATAAGTATTATTTAATATAAGCATTTTACATAATCTGTTTTTTTTTGCAGATCATACAGACTTTATTAAGTATAGACATATGAAGAAATAGACCGCGGGTCTTCAAGAAACGCGTTGGCTCTCGCTTAAAAAGAGACAGAGTGAAATAGGTCAGTAGTACATCTTTTTCTAGTGGCGGAGATTTCTTAATGGATTACGTAAGGGGTCTACAGCCTGCTCGTAGAGAGGTACTACTGACCTATTTCTTCCGACTACATATTTGAGTGAGCTTAACCATTTGTGCTAATTTTTTTATATAAGAAAGTTCAAAATTTTTTAATTTGAAACTTTTAAACCACTTCCAAAATAAGTCTTTGACTTTGCCTTTCATTTGAACTACTGTATGAACCGGGATATTATTTTATTCCTTAAAACAAAACTAACGCACTAAACTAAACTTTTTGGTGTTAATTTGTTGCGTGACAGTAGGAACTTGACATATAAAAGTTCGTGTGTGACAGGCACGCAACGTTCGATACAACACAATAAACACAGTTAGTGTTCGGTAGAAATGTACAAGGCGAAAATGGATCGAAATTGTTTGCTTTTCATAAACAACTTAGAAATTGGGAAATATCTCTCATTAATAACAAAATTTCGCATTTCGCTGAAGAAACAAAAATTTGGAATTTTCAGATTTTGTTAAGGCAAAATTAACACAAATTGAGAAATTTCTCACGAGTTGGCAACACTGTTTGTCTGATCACTTTTTCTCGGTAACGGTTTGATTCAAAAGGATTCAAAAATGATTTTTTCAGAAGTTTTCCTTAGATATTTTCAGAGAGACTGTTGAAAATATGCTTTGAAAAACAATTCTTCCTCTGTATCTGGAACTACACTCCTGGACAAAAAATACCGAAGAAACAAAATTTTATAAAAACTTTATCTTAAATACCTTTTTAAGTTGTGTGTTGATTTTGATCGTTTCTTTTGCCAAGTTTTAGGCGTTTTTACCTTGATCGTTATATCATATTAAATTTGCAAAAAGTTTTTTTGGATTTGGTGTTATACAGAGTGGAACCAAAAGTTTCATTTTGCCCTAAATTTCTGAACACCCTTCGAAAACATTGAACGACACAATATTATGTTAGTTTATTCTATTTTAAAAATTGTTCAAAGAAAACTACGTAATTTAAGTACAAATACATTTTAAAAAATACTACATTTAAACCAAGGAACATTGATATTTTGTTGCCTAGCAACGTTACAATTACTGTTGTTTTGATTCCTTGTCACAAGTGTCAGTGTACTGTCATTTTAAGTTTTTTTTAAAAGGTTGGTTCATACTTCCAAAAAAAAGAAAACTATGTAATTTAAGTATAAATATATATATATATATATATATATATATATATATATATATATATATATATATATATACATATATAACAAAAATACTACATTTTAATCAAGCAACATTTGAATTTTTTGCCTAGCAACGTTACAATTACTGTTGTTTGATTCCTTGTTACAAGTGTCGCTTTACTGTCATTTTTAGTTTTTTTAATGATTGCTTGATACTTTCAAAAATTCACAATTAACCCTAAGAATTTACATTAACAATTTTCACTTGTAAGTTTAAAGATTAAAAATTAACAACTGAGAAGTTGATCAACTTTTAACTTCTTAGTTTAATTTTTAAAGTTGGCCTAATTCGTATCTTCTTTTGGATGTTTTCGGCTGGAGGAAAAATTAACAAGTACATCAAAATTGAAATAATAACATTATAAACAAATAAAAAAAACTTCGTTAAAATTTATTTTAAAATAGTTGTGACACTTTAGGTTAGAATATCAGTGGACGATTTGGATGAGTCTTCATGAATTTTTACTAATTGTTAAGTTTCCAACGCATTTTTATCCTTTCGTGTGTTAATTTAGTGGAAATTCTTAGTGTTAGTTGTTAATTTTGGGAAGTATTAACCGACCATAATATGCGGTCAGAAGATATTGCATGGGCTGTTTCATTAAATGACGATTGTTGTGGTATACACTACATTGCTTTGGGCCATTACTCGCGATATAAAATATTTTTTCATGGTTCATTTTTGGAGTTTAGGAAATGGTTTTAAAAGTACCAGCTTGACGAATTTGAAGAATTCCATTTAAAAAATGCATATTCAAAGACAATTGAGAAGTGCGAATTTGTTTTTTTAACCGATGGTTATCCTCTTCTAATAGCGTATTCTAAACAAGGACAGTTAGTTAACAGATCGATCTATAGGTAAATGAAAAGATGCTTGATGCGTAGCTAATGTGTTTTAACGGCACTCGTAGGTTTTTAACCTTTACGATGATTTAAAACTAAAATTAAAAGTTAGTTATGGTTCTATGATAATGATTAATAGTATCAAATATCGAACGCGTTTTTGTTGGGATCAGTTTAAATGTAAAGAATTCGGTTTTATTCTTTTAATTTTAAAAGGGGCCTGTTAAATCAGAAGAAAATTATTTATTTTTAAAACCAAGTACCTCGCTTTGGTTAATTTTAATCAAATGATTTAAATCAAGATTAAAATCACGATTAAAAACACTTAATTTTTTTCAATAAAAACCATGATTTAAATGAAAAATATTTGTTATATTTCAAACAACTTTTGAAAAAAATCGCAAACTTAATAGCTACAATGCAACGCTTAAAAATATAAAAAAATCTTTACCCTAAACTCCCTAAATGTGATGTGTGTAATGTGAATTTTAAATGCAATAATTTAGTTTCTAAAATATCTAAACTTACAACAGCTAAAAATATAAATACTAAAAACAACTACACCACTCTACTGAATCAGAACCCAATCAGTAATATAACAAAATGAGCACGAATTATTGCCCCTTAACAATTTATAGACAAACAAGTAAGCGAGTACTGTCAAGAAGTGTAGTAATGTAAATATAAGTATATAAATAATTAAAATAATTTAATAAGTCTATTGCGGTTCTGCCTTGAAAGGAACCCACTGTCACGCCGTTTGAACTCCACCAGATACGGCTTTAGTATTAGAAATAACAACAAAGGGGTAGTAAGATTGAATCATCTTCTATACACGGATGATCTTAAACTGATGGCTGCTACCAAAAACCAGCTGGAGCAAATGCTCAAAATTGTGGAGGAGTTCTCCGGGGATATCGGATGCAGTTTGGACTTGACAAGTGTCGTATTTTGAACATCATAAAGGAAAGATACAACCTAGAGCATTTGAGATGCAGCACGGTGAAACTATAGTTGCAATGGAAGCAGGACAAACATACAAATACCTAGGTATATAACAGGCTAAATGAATTGACCATCGCACTATGAAGGCCGAATTGACAACCGAATTTGTTAGAAGGGTAAGACGGGTGTTATGAACTAGTCTAAATAGGAGAAATTTGTTTAAGGCGCTAAACATGTACGGATGCTTTGCGCTTAGCTACTCTTTTGGAATTGTAAATTGGAGCAGGACGGACACCGAAAACAAGGAAAATAAGAATACTCTTAAGAAAAGCTCACAAACACCACCCTCGGAGTGCTATTGAACGTACAATGCTTCCAAGACACCAAGGAGGAAGAGAATTGGTTGATATTGGTAAGCAGCGCGATCAACAAATAATAAACCTGTGTTCTTATTTCCACAGGTTAGCGGACTCTTCCACACTACATCGTGCAATATGCCAGGCATATGATTCAACGCCGCTACAGCTGAGGGAACGGGATATCGCTTCTCACCACAGACCAAGAGAAGTTACAAGTCTGGCTACAGC
Organism: Diaprepes abbreviatus; assembly: GCA_034092305.1. NCBI lineage: Eukaryota > Metazoa > Arthropoda > Insecta > Coleoptera > Curculionidae > Diaprepes > Diaprepes abbreviatus. Next base: position 704,695 of record JASJET010000072.1, on the reverse strand, counting down.
AACCACTTCAGGGAAGGCATTCAAATGAGATCATTCAGGACAATATCGACAACTCAGCGTCGAACTACTGGTTGATTTCAGGACAGATGTTTCTGGAAGCTGAGGGCTTCTTGTTAGCTATCTAAGACCAGGTTATTCCTACGAAGAACTATCGGAAGTTCATCATCAGAGATCCCTCAATAGAAAATGACTAACGTAGATATGGCTGTTGAACATCAGAGACAATCCTGCACATAATTGGAGGATGTCAAGAGTTTGCTGCAACCGAGTATAAGGAAAGGCACGACTCAGCCGCCAAGATACTCCATCAAATGTTAACAGATAAGTTAAAACTATTACAGGTAGGAAAAGCGCCTTACTACAAATTCAATCCGGAGCCTATTCTTGAGAACAACCAGTTCAAGTTATATTGGAACCGAACGGTTGTGACAATTGCTCATAACAGACCAGACATTATACAGATAAAATTTCTGGGCGAACTACACTAATCTACATAGCTATGCCTAACAACAACAACCTAAGGTCAAAATACAACGAGAAGTCCACCAAATACAGATATCTGGAGGTGCAAATCCGAAGAGAGTGGGCAATGAAAAGCGTCCGGACGATTCCCATAATTTTATCAACAACTGGAGTGATACCGAAGAACCTCCTGTAGAACATCAAGAGACTGGGCCTTAGTGAGCATCTGTATAAATCGATTCAGAAAGCAGTTCTCCTAGCAACCGCGCGAACCGTCCGAAAGTTCGTAGGAAATACAGCACACCACGTCACCTAGGACCCAGTAACATGGAAAGGGTTCCCACAGAGCTTCATACTTTTGGGATCTTTGTATACCTGGTATGACTCAATAGTCCCTGGAGGGAATGCCGTTTGGCTGGTAAATCTACAATAAAAATATTAGAATATTATTCAGTGAATTATTTACGTGGGTATTTATACTTGATAATAAAATATTTTTTACTGATATGATTAAATCCTCTTGACTTGCTTTCTATGAGTTTTTCTGTGAATATCTCAAAAAAAAATTAAAAAATTTTGGTTTAAAACTATTTTCGGAATTTAGTATTCTGCATGAATAAAAAAGGTATTTTCTTCCAAAAAATCGGCCACCAACATTTGAAATTTTAAGCTTAATAATTTCTAGCTCTGTTGCTTTTTTTGTTTGGCGTAAAATTACAGCGAACATTACCACTTTTTTTCCATATTAGCTGCTTTTATTCAATGAGAGAATAACGTTTTTTTTGTTCTAAAACCTAAATGAAACCTCTGGCAAGTAAATCAATTTGTCAGAAAATTAAGTTCGTAAATAAAAAACGAAATATCTGGTTTATGTTATCAATGCTCCAAGTTTTATGTTTGTTTCCAATGAAGTGAATCACAGACACAGATCTATATTTAAAACCCGCATTCTAGGATTAATTCTGTTTTTACTTTTTCATTTACACATACAATTTGGATCATTCTAATAATCCTCGGTGAGAAATACTTACAAGCGCCTCTAAAAAAAATATTTAGTCACACACTAAATTACCTGTTTTTTTTTTTTTTTAGTTCATTCAGGTGTAGATAATAAATTATTTGTCTGACATTTCTATTATGGGTGTATTATGTTAATTAACATGTAATAAAAGTGTGGAAATATTGTGGGTATGATAAGGGAATATAGTGTGTTTTTTGAAATTCAAGAGGCAGTAACCAAAGTTTATTTAAAATTACGTTGGTGGTTCTGTTGGCGAAAAAATTATCTACTTTTCAAGTTTTTCTTGGGGTGACTTATCAACAAGACACCAGCTTTAAGCGATCTGTTCTTCTTCCGTAGATACTTTCTATGAAGAATATGAATAAATATATCACAGATTAATGAGATACGACAGCTTTGGTGCCTCTAAAGTTGAAAAGTCCAGTTTTCGTGACCTTGGTAGCTTCGCTGGGAAAAAGTGTAAAAATTAGAAAAAATATCGCTTTTTCATTGATAAAAAGTAAAAGAAAAATTAAAATTTTTCATTTAATTTGAATTATCACATCACCTTTTTTTATTATCCTTATTTTTTCTAACAATAGATATTCAAATTCACTAAAATGTGATTGTCGGACTTGCATTGTTTTTATTTATTTTTACGACGTTTCGATTAAGTTGTATCTCTAATTATTATCAAGTATAAACTGAATGTTTTGTCTTAAGACTACGAGCTTATATAGGGACTATGTCCATTGAAGCGCAAAGTTTCGCTTCACTGTACACACCTCAATGATTTGATGTTACAAACTAGTGGTTGCCAAAAATTGGGTATCTCAACACCCGGTTTACTGAAGATTTCATTATTGTTTTTAATGTAAGTCGCTTCTATAAATTTTCTTTTTTTCTGTTGGGTTCGATATATATTACTGTAGCCTCAGACCATTTTATATAGTGCTGTTTATCCCAGGCATGTTCTACAATACCTGATCTCGACGTTTCTCCTTTTTGTGTATGAGTTTTGTGTTCCTTAATTCTAACTTCTAGTGGTCGTTTGGTTTCTCCAATATACATTTCACCACACTCACATGGAACTTTGTAAACACATTCTTTCTTATCGGTAGTTTTTGGTTATGTTTTTGTTAAACGAGCTCTAAGTGCATTACCTGATTTTAATACCTGACAACCTACGATCGGCGCTCACACCACACCACAGTAAGTCACCACATCTTTACGGACTACCAAAAATTCATAAAACAAACATACCATTGAGGCCAATAACCAGCTCCAGAGGATCTTCAACAAATGCACTGGCGAAGTTTTTTTTAAAAATCATACAACCTTTAGAAGGTAAGACGAACACATATGTTAAAAATTCTACACATTTCGTAAACATTATTAGTAGCATCAATCTAGAGCTAGACGACAGACTAATAAGCTTTGATGTGGAAAGTCTGTATACTAATGTACTATGAGAGGAATCACTAGACATAATCAAAACTAGACTTTCAAATGATACTACTTTATCAGATCGAACCACGTTACTATGAACCACTACAATTTTGAAAGGGTCCATTAGTTTAAATATTTCGGAGCTACGATCACCTCTGACAACAACATTACACAAGAGATTAACAACAGAATACAAGGAGGCAACCGCTGCTGATATGGGCTGTAAAAGATAATGAAATCGAAAAATATATCCCGGCGCACGAAAATAAGAATATATCAGGTAGTTATAAGACCGGTAATGACATATGCATGTGAAACATGGACGTTGACAAAACAAAATGAGAATAGACTGAAAATCGCTGAAAGAAGAATGCTTAGAGGGATATACAGACCGGTCAGGGACAACACCACACAGCAATATAGAACGAGAACAAACAAGGAATTGGAGGAACTATACAACCAGCCAGATATAGTGAAAATAATAAAAGCAGAAAAATTAAGGTGGGCCGGCCATGTTATGAGACAAGATCAACGTATCGTCAAGATGGTATGGGAAGAGAACCCAGAAGGAAAGCGGCCGCTAGGAAGACCAAGGATGAGGTGGAGAGATAACGTTGCAGCAGACTTACAAACCCTAAACGTCGAACGCGCGGAGGAACTAATGATGGATCGCAGCAAGTGGAGGCAGATTGTGAAGTCAGCAAAGACCCACCCCAAGTTGTAATGCTAGAGAGAGAGAGAGAGAAAACCACGTTACTACTGGACGGGATGATGAACCTTTTGGAGTGTTGCCTACGTAGTGCTTACTTTCAAGTCAAGGACAAGTTCTACGATCAAGACGACGGGCTTCTGATGGGTTCTTCACTTTCTCCAGTCGTCGCCAATATATATATATATATATATATATATATATATATATAAATATATATATATATATATATATATATATATATATATATATATATATATATATATATATGGAATGGTTCGAAACTCATGCCATAGAAACGGCAACAGTAAAACCGAAAGTCTGGTTGAGATTTATCGATGATACCTTCATCGTATGGAAGGGCAATGACAAGAACTTAATGATTTTTTGAAACATCTAAATACCATTCGACCTACAATTAAGTTTACCATGGAAAAAGAGGTAAATGATTAATTGTCCTTCCTAGATGTCATAGTGAACCGTTCACATCAAACTATTAAATCTTCAGTATACAGAAAGCCAACACATACTTGACCATATCTTAATAATAGTTCTAATCATTCTGTTGTAACAAAACGGGGAATTATACGCAACCTCTATAATTGCGCTATATCTATATGCAATAATGTCAATTCATTGGAAACAGAGGTAGCAAATATTAAATCCGATTTACAACAGAATGGTTATCCTTTAAAACTAATTGACGATGTTATAAATAACTTTAGAACAACGAACACTGGACAGCAAGAAACACATTCCTTCTTCACAATTCCGTACATTAAGGGAATTTCGGAGAAAATAAGACGAATTATCAGTAATTATAATATAAAAACAACCTTTAAATCAGGAAATACACTTAGAGCTCATTTAACGAAAACAAGACCAAAAACTACCGATAAGAAAGAATGTTTCATGTGAGTGTGGTGAAATATATATTGGATAAACCAAACGACCACTAGAAGTTAAAATTGAGGAACACAAAACTCATACACAAAACGGAGAAACGTCGAGATCAGGTATTGAAGAACACGCCTGGGATAAACAACACGATATAAAATGGTCTAAAGCTGCGACAATATATATGGAACCCAACAGGAAAAATAGAAAATTGATAAAAGCAGCTTATATTAAAAACAATAATGGAATCTTCAGTAAACCCAGTGTTGAGATACCTAATCTTTGGCAACCACTACTTTGTAACATCAAATCATAGAGGTGTGTACAGTGAAGCGAAACTTTGCGCTTCAATGGACACAGTTCCTATATAAGCTCGTAGTCTTAAGACAAAACATTTAGTTTATACTTGATAACGATTAGAGATACAACCTAATCGAAACGTCGTAAAAATAAATAAAAATAAAGACAATGCAAGTCCGACAACCATATTTTAGTCAATCTTCAATATTGTCTACAACCTTCAAATAAACGTTAGATATTGAAATGCTTACCTTAAAGGTTTTTAGGGAATTCAAAAACAGCCTTATTTTGTCCAGTTCTCGACGTTTAGTTACGGCAAATGCAGGAAGTTCCTCGTACAATTTTTAAGCAATAATATAATATGATAATATCACACACAAAACATAAAATTGGCATGAAACGCGAAAATAAAACGAAACGACAGAGTCAAAGAGGATTCATATTAACAATAATCTTTGACAGAGTGTAGTATAAACAAGAGGAACACAAAACAGGAAAAATTAGAAACGTTATTTACGTGCTAATTGATCGGAACGACTGTGACGTTAAATTCGATAGTGTCGTCCCCAACGGTAGTGCTAACAACTGATGCATATGGTGAAGGCGTTGGGAAATAAGGGAAATTTTTATTTAATGTTAGATGAATAGTACTAATATTTTGACGTTTTTACTTTTGTAATTAAAGTACTCCATTAGTATCCAGCATGTTCCCTCGCTGTCTTAAATAGAAACAAATAATACATTACTGAAAAAGCTAATAAAATTCTCTCAAACTATAACAAATCAGCGCGGTACAAATAAATGGATAAAATGCTTCTCTTTCGTCCATTTAAGTTTCACTTGAATTTTCTGATTGGTCAGATTGAGGTGGATGATAGTACTGACAGTTGCAATTATTTCAGTCTAAGTTGTGTAGGCCTAATGAAGAATAAGGTTAGGTTCAAACTAGAGTTGGTCAATATATCGATCACCGTGATTTAGTCGCCGAAGAACTGCAAAGAACATATGGATATCGGTGGCGCGTACTCCAGATCGCGTACCAGATCGCCATTTAACAAAATAAGTATATCTTGAACTTGGTTATTTTTGCCGATATTGGTTATTTAACTTCCCATCGCTTCCTGTTTCTATCCTTTACTAATATATATAATAATATATACTATATAAAAAAGAATATTTTTTACATTGTTTTAAATAAAGATTTCTAGTTTTATATATTTAAATTTTATTTTTAATTTCTTCCATTATAACTAAAACTAACTAAGCAGTGGCATAGCGAGGGGCTGGCCGCGGGGAGGACTGCCAGAGTCGCACCTCAAAGTGTCGCACTCGCAGACTTAAACTTTAAAGTTATTGTATTGTTTCTCTTCCTATAAAATAAGTAAGAACTAATTTTATGCTTAAATATATAACTTAAATTACACGTTAAAATTATTTTATTGTTCTTCTTCCTATAAAATAAGTTTTGGGAGCGCCAAATTCAAGTCTTGTTCTGAACGCTTATGAAATTAGCTACGATACGGTCGGAAAGTAAGCAATTGCGCGCCATTTGCCATCTCGCATCTCATTGCGAGAAAAAATAATTTCAAGGAAAAATAACCGTTAAAAATCACGGCGATTCATCACCATCGCTGTCTTACTAGTTATCCAAAAATGGCTATATCGCCTGTCTCTAGTTAAATCCAAGAATCCGACTCAATCCGAGTCCTGCCGAAAACTGATGGAAAGACCCTCTGTTCACGCGTGGGCGCAAAAAAAATTTAATTTGGCGGGATTGCTTTTTGTCGCATCTTATTAATCTGTGACTTAGTTGTAAAGAAAAAATATACAGAAAAAAATAACATTTTTATGAAAAAGTGAAAAATGACAAAGTAAAAATTTTATCATCAAACTTCATATTTAGAATCTTGACGTAAATATTATTAACATTTTCTAGTGAAGTTTTCTATATTCTAATAAAAAGCCGAAGTTTGAAATCGTTTCAAAAGTTTTAAATGACATTCCATGCAAATATCAGAGACGATTTAATAGATCGATTTACATAATAGTTTGCTAGAGACCATTTAAAAAATGTTCCATATGAATACACAAAAGTATTAGTAATTCATATAGTAATATAAAAATAATTTTCTTTCTTCTCTAATAGTCACATGTTGTACATTGGTCTAAAGATGTTAGTAAGACTTCCTATACTTGGGAGATCTGAATTTTTAACAGTTTATTCATTAAAATAAAATTAGTGCTAGTTTAAATTAAGACAAAGAAATTCTTGTATAATGACTGTTTTTCCGGAACAGATGTTATCCAATAAGTTTTTTTGACTCATTTTAGCTGTATGGACTTATTTTCATCTATGATTATGACAATATAATACCGGTGATCATTTTTACTGGTTTTAATATGAAAGTACATATTTTTTTAAAAGTAAAATTGTCTCGAAATTACTTGGAAGTATGCTCAAATATAATTCTTTTTCTTAAGAATAAATAATCAATAAATCTTTTTAGAATAATTCCACAAAAAACAAAGATTTCAGGTATAAAACAGCCAAAGTTTAACTGTTTTTATGTATTACAACTCTGGAAAGATCCGTATGGATGTTAAATAATAAATCTGTGAGAGCTCTAACGCTCCTTTGCATTGCGACAAGTCGGGTTTAGAATATGTTTCACATACACTGTGTAAATATCTAGTCCACTTTCTAAAACATCAGGATTTCGAAGTCATAATTACCAATTATGATTATTTGTTATAAATTTCTTTTTAAAGAAGACATAAACCCTATTTGTTTATTCAACAACTTTAATAAAGTCAATAATAGATGAAATAATCCAAACCTAATATAAACAAAACTTATACTCTAAATTACATTTAAATGAAAGCGAAATAATTCTGAAACTGCCTATTCAAATAAGTTGCTATTTAAATTTATGGTTTTGTTACTCTGCCAAGTACTTACCCTACTTACCTGTATAAATTCCACTTTTCCACTCAGTGCTCGTAGTACAAAACTCGTGATGTGCCTTAAGTCTTTAGACTAATTATTGAATTTGTTTTCTGCAGCTTTTACAAATTGCTATATTTTCTTCATATAAAATTGCCATATGTAGTGTTCTTTCCCCTCAGCCATTTCAATGAAAATAATTATCTGAATAATAACTACACCACTCTACTGAACCAGACACAACCAATAATATAACAAAATGAGCACGAATTATTACCCCTTAACAATTTATAGACAAATAAACAACCGAGATCTGACAAAGCGAATGAAAAGTAAAAAGTAATAGAAAACCTACGCTGTTTACAATACAGTTATTTATGCTAAATAATAAATAATTAAAAAGTGTTTGAGGTTTTTAATTACAAAATTATTTTAAACCTACCTATTGGGCATTAGTTACTGTTGATAATAATACATTTTTGCTGCAGGATATTAATAAAAAATAAAAATTTAATTTCTTAATTTTTCTTGATAAGAATAACAATGTAAAGAAAAATATACGCATATACCTACTTGTAAATATAAGTTTAGTAATATAAATATAAATATATAAAAAATCATGATTTTTTTTTAAATAACTCAATGATTTTTGATTTTTTAAAATCAATCTGTCGTTACAACCAATACACAATGACTTCACGCTCATTTATAAATGAAATGCTTTCTCTACCTTTCTATGTTACTCACTAACTGTGACAAGATAATCTATAAACAACGTGACACTCGTAAAAATTTTCCTTTTCCTAATTACATGGGTACTTAGCCAAAGATCATAAAATTAACTTATAAAAACATATTATTATAACAAATTTCGATTCAATAATATTGATGGGAATAATTCAACCTTAAGAAAAGACTTATGTAATAACTAATTGCATGTAAATGATGTCATATTTAATTTAAATTAGCTGATATACATGACTGATGATAGTACAATATGTTAATGTTTCTAGACAGTAACATATTGAGTGTATATACATAATAAAAATCAGGTAGTAAAAGTTTTGTAAACATGACGTCGATTGGAAGTAAAATCTTCTTATCTTGTCATCGCATCTCTTGTAGAAATGAGTCTCTATTACCCATGGGTAGTAAAAGTATTTTTAGTAAAACCGCTGATTTTATTTAGTTCACTTACAAAAATCATTTGTTTGATTAATAACACTTATCGTTAAAAAAGCATAATATTTTTTATTCTGTTATGATTCATTTTATCGAAGGCTTTTGAAAAGTCGCTAAATACCACATTAACCTGGCTTCTCACATCCAAAGCTTTACTTGCATAATTCACAAAACATGCCAGGTTGGTGGTGGTCGACCCACCCCTCAAAAATTTTATTAAACAGGTATTGATATATCAACATTTCAAAAATCTTTGAGAACCCACAAATCAAAGTAACTGGCCTATAATTTGCAATGTCACCTCTGTTTCTCTTTTTAAATTTCCCCACAAAGCGTCTCTTCCTGGTACAAAAATCGATATTTTCTGCACTATGATAATTGATATCACACTGACTTTTTAATGGCGTATGTTTATCTTTCGAAACGCCATATATATCATTAGTATATACCAACAAATGTTTTAGTGACGCCATCTCTTAGTAAAATCGACATTATTAACCGCAACATCTGTTAATATAATAAGTTACATATCCTCTTTAGTTAAAAAAAAAGTCTGTTTAAGAGCGTGTCTCACACACATTATGTAAAAATTTTAATTTCTTCTTTTCACGCAGGGGCAAGTATCCTAAATTTTTTTTTTTCAATTTCGCCTGAGGTCTTTTTTTCGATAAATAGAAAGTTTATACCTGCAAAATTTCATTGCAAAAAGTTAAAAACTAACGAAGTTATACGGGCAGACAGACGTTGCTCCTCCAGATTGTCGATATCTGTTTTGAACCTGTTCAAAATCTCTTTATCAGAAGTATCAACAGGACAAGAAATTCAACAAATTAAATCGTTCGCGAAGACAACATCAATCGATTTTCAGTTCTTAAGAAACGCCCTGGTTATTTTAGTTACTATTTTTAGCCATAATTTACGCTAACGCGTATGTATATGTAGAAACCATACGTAAACCATTAATAACTGCACTTAATTTAAATTATCATAATATTATTTTTTTATCGTTGAAAAACAAGCAAAGCACGACATTTCTTAATGCTCTTTTTGGACGATTGTATACGAAATCGGCGATTAATAATAGTAAGTGTACTATTACTTTCGGGTCATGATATGTCCAAATATCGATGGTAGATATACCAACTCAATATGTAAATAAAAAATACAATTTGTGCCTTTGTCCCCAGTTTGTTCGTTACAATTATAATTACGATACATCATATTCTAGAGCCTGGTATGATTTTTCAAGTGGTTTCATGGTTTTAAAGTTTTCAAAGATAAAAATTGGAATTTTGCGGTTATAAATAAAGTAATCAAAGTTGGGTAACAATGTTTTGTACTTGTTTTATTTTAGTTGCCGAATGATATGAAGAACTATATAGAATATCATTTGATATATAGATAGGTCCGAAGGAGAGCAGGTTGTTTGCGAACGAAGTTTGGATGTCAACCCCATAGACGTAAGAGAAATTAATATTACTTAATATAAATTGTAGATCCTATAAAAGAAAGTTGGCTCCGAAGAGGAGCAGGACCTCTCTTTCTAATTTCTGTCACGTGACAGGAGTATCCAATGACATTTAGAGTATCGTACTTAGCTCCATTAGAAAGAGAGGTCCTGTCCCTTAAAAACCCTCTTTCCCTTTTTAAGCGTGAGCCAACTTTCTTCTATAGGATCCGCAGTCTATATTAAGTAATATTAATTTCTCTTATGTCTATGGTCAGCTCGACAAAAAAAGACGAACAGAAAACGTAACAACTTGACCATTAGCAGTCAAAAAGCAAAAAAAGTTGAACATAGCCCACAGCATTGTCTCCGTATGATTGCCACGAGGATCTAAAAAGAAATAAAACAATTTGTTTAATAAAAGACAAAATATAACCTCAAAATCATACCATTTCTTTTAATTAATCAATTAAATCTTTTGAGCTTGTAAATACCTATGATTACTATTATGTTTTCATTATCGGTTGCACAAATAACAATTTGTGATGTATTATTTATATTATATTTATATTATTTCTAAATTCAGCAGAGCAGGAGTTACTGTTTGTTGCGAAGAAATTGGCCATCGTAAAACAATTATCTGCAAATTGGAACTATTTGCCTTAATAAATCCACTTTCCGCCATGGGAAAACTTCATCAATCATTTTTAAAGGGAGTAGTAAGCAAATTTCGAAGAAATTGCACGGAAATCACTATCAAATAATGTTAACCAAGCTACGTAGCCTTAGACAGTAATGATATTTGCGAACAAGTGATATTATGCACTTTGAATGGTGTTCGTTGTCAAGTAACTTGAGAATGATATAATTACATTTTGAGTATTAAATAAAAAGTAAATTCTTTAAAAATAAAAAAAATATTGTCTTTTTAGGATTTCTATTATGGAAAATACCGTTTTGCGGCAGTATTATATTTTTATTTGAATATAGTTAACATCCTTATTTTAGGCAACATGGGCGAAAGCTCACACTTTTTGTATATTAAAATTGTTATGTAAAAGTTGCCTTATCTATTTTTTGTAAATTCTTACAGTTTCAGCAATCGCACGAACAGTTAACCAACGGTCAGGTCGAATCAGATTACTGACTTTTTCAATATTTTCATCCGTTTTTGACGTGGAAGAGCGACGTGGACGTGAATCACCTGCAACGTCTTTTCGGTCATCTTGGAAACGCTTAAACCTCTCAAAAACTCACACGCGTGATAAACATTCATTACCATACACTTCTTTTAATAAAGGATAAGTTTCAGTAGCGGTTTTTCTAGGATTCATATGAAATTTTGCTCTATAATTACTCTTATAATTTTTTTCGGAAAAACAAAAAAATATATCCTATATAATCGAAAGACAAGGTCAGATTGATTTGTCTACAGAAACGGGAGGTTTCGCATTCAAAAGAGAAGGCTTCACGTTACACTGCTGTCAGTCGTTCGCCTTTGGCCCATGCGTAATTTTTCTGTAGAAACATCGGTCTGGTTATTTTATAACCACACCTCGTAGAATTATCCAATCTTTACAGTCACCATAGCGTCGTGTAGTCTCCATAAATCCTGTAATATAAACAAAAATTGTTTATTTTTTGTGTAATTTAAGTTAAAATCCAAAGTCGGATCATAACGTTCAATTTTTCAACAGTGTATCTCCAACCCTCTTAAAGCAGCAGTGAGATGCTTTCAAACTGATCAATACGAGTATACGAAGAGAAATAATATAGACCGAAAATATATTATTGCTTTGAGATGCCGGGAAAATGTCAATTTATATCAGCACACGCATTTCGACGTGTCAAGAAAATTGATACAATATTATGAAAAGTGTATTTATTCAAAGCTAACGTTTCCTTTTTGTTTGTTTCAGCAAGGAATAGGGGTGGAACTTGTGAGAATTCTCCCCGAAACGCACCCTCCAACATTGACAAATATTTTTGCAGAAGCTGATTCCAGAGATGACGTGGTAGGTGTTGCCTATTTTCTTTTTTTCAAATTATAGGGCCAAGGTTGAGGTATTCAGTATGAAGATGTACTTAAAAGTAAAACAGTTAATAGTTAGTACTTTTAGTATTATTAGATGGTTAATATTAATAGTCTAAGAAACAGTGTCTGACGAATCGAGATTTTTAGTACAAGAAAAAAAAATTAAATGCAAATGGAATTTTTATTTATGAAGATCATTATTCCGGCTGGCAAAAAATGGACTCTGAAAGTCCAATAGTTTCTGCACAATTGCGATTATTTATTCCGCTAAGGTGAAAAGTTAGTGGTACATGAATTTGATAAATTAAGTTGACTGGGGTAACGTACAACCCTTTCTTTTAATTTTATGAAAAGAAAAGAATGCATTTTTTTCTAAGAAATTCTTTACCAGCTACTGGAGTCATGAAAATTAATTACGAATAGCAATTAGCCATCTAAAGGGGTTAACTATTCCCTTAAGGTTTTCTGTGAAAATTTCTTAAAATCTGTTTCTGTTAGCCCCAATTCTGTGATATCTTGTATTTCATAAAATAATATGTACTTAACATATATTTTTATACTCTGAGCCACGTCTGTGGGGTGAACATTATCCTCAATATTAAGCCTTAAAAATGATATTCCTAAATTTATTTTAAAGGCGATTTTTTTTCTTGTAAAATACAGGCTTTAGAATGTTGTTTTAAATATAATAGAGTTAGAATAAGAGTTGGTTTTATCTTTCTTAGGAGTGGCAATGAATAAATTCATTTTATTTGGTCGAAAATTCATTAGTTGTGAAATAGAAAATGACAGACAAATGGGAATCGGAGACTGACGTTTTAAATTTTTTGTTAGAAAGTCGTAAAGAGGGATTCCAAAGGCCAATTGTATTTAGATTGACCCACCTAATTTTTTTTTCATGTATTTTGACCTTATGAACACGAATTTTTTGGAAGAAAAATTATTATCGAGAAATAATTAGTAGAAAATTGAAAAATTGTTTTTTTTTGCGCAAAGAGAGACATTTTCCTATTATTTAGAGCATTCTAAACAAAAAAGTCTCGTAAAATTTTCGTTCGACGTTTCTTTTCTGAGACAATTGGGATTAAACGTCAGAAAATTGACATTTTCGCCATTTTCCAATGCTCATAACTTTGTTGTGAATACATGTTTTTCAATTCTGCTGGCAGCATTTGAAAGTTCGATTCTTAAATTAGGAGATTAAATTAATCGCAAGGTTTTTTTATTGTTTTTTTATGCTATAAACAAATAGCGTTGTACTGCTTTAGTGCATACGCTATCATGTATGCAGGGCCCTGGTTGCCTAGTTACAGGCTCACTGCGTTGCACGCTCTGGATATATAAATGACACAAGCGAATACAACGGAAACTCTTCGCCTTGCAATTAATGAAGGCTTAATATATGTAGGAAACATTTTCAAATTACTATTGATACGATTCTTTTATAATTCAGCTCCATGGCTGCGAACTAAATTGAATGATTGAAATTGAGTTTCCGTACTTTTACTATTCTATTAAAAATTTTACTTATAAATAAATAATTATTTAATTTTGATTGTATTTATTTTTACAAGTTTCTCTTTTCATACATGCGTAGAAAGCACAACAAGAGAGTTGCATGTGATTACAAATACAGATTTTTCTACTGCATTGTGTACAGTTACATGCAGCTACTAATTCGTCAGGAGACCGTATTAAAATATTAATTTTTTTTTGGCATTAGAAGATCATCTTCTGTTAAAAAATATTGAATTTAATTCATCGAAATAAATAGATAAATTATTCGTTTGAGTATAAACAACGTAAAAAGCCCTTAATAAATGTAATTTAATCGAGTTATATAGAATTACTCACTTTTTCTGTCAAAACCTGCAACCTATTGTATACTTTATCTCTACAGATACCTGTTGCTTGTATAATATTATCCCGACCTCTTTCTGTACTAATAATTTTGATATTTTGTTTCTTTTAGCAAATAATACAAAGATCCAAATCAACTAAAATATTCATTATACACTTTTAAAAGATATATACGATATAAAAACCGACGAGCTGTAGACATGACTACAGTCGCGCGAGAGCGCCAGTATATGCTAATTTGTTAAATATGTATGAACTTGCAATGTAAATATGTATTCTGATAAAAAAAAAGGGTGCGCAATATTAAAATTTTTTAACTGTTCTTAGCTAAAAAGATTTTAACATTACTTTATAGGTATCTTTATGTATAATCACCGGTAATTAAAATCTGTTAGTTTCATGGTATCATTAATAAAATAACAAAAATCAAACTTACTCTAAATCATAAATTTAAAAGTAACAATGAAAATATAATTTATTATTAATGGACAAGTAAAAAGTATACTTTCAGTTAAGTAATAAAGTCTTCATGCATATTTTATTTGCAATAGAATAGTCAAACTGTTGAAACTCGATTTCAACCATTCAATTTAGTTCGCAGGCATGAAAATAAATTATAGAAGGGTCGTATCATTAATAATTTAAAATTCTTCCTATATATATATATATATATATATATATATATATATATATATATATATATATATATATGTTGTTGCGTAAAGTTTCATGGATGGGAACATGTGATTCAGTATTTATCAGGGAATACATCCGTTCGTTCGTTTGGTTTCTTGTAGAAGTTTGCAGACGTTTCGCCAAAATCTCATTTGGCATCTTCTACGCTTGCTGATTGTAGATCAGCTGAAAAAATTTCAAGGTGCAGCGTGCTTTATACACGGTTGATTGGGGTTGGCTCCGCCTCCCTCTCGAGCGCCGCCGTTGGTGTCAGTTTAAGTGATGATTCCGCTTAGAGAGGGTTTTCCAAGTAGAAAGACGATTAAGTGAATCGTTCCTCTTATTTAGATTGTCGTTCTTTTCAATTTCGATGGATTCACGAATCAATCTCGCTTTGTGTTCTATATTAAATTTTTTCGCAAAAAAAGCAATTTTTCAATTTTCTGCAAATTATTTGTTAATAACAATTTTTCTCCCAGGCTGTGACGAACTTCCATCCAAAAAATGTATGTTCAGGAGGTCAAAATATGTTAAAAAACTTGAGTGGGTCCATCTAAATACAATTAGCCTTTAAAACACCTCTGGCTCCAAGACTAGTAAGGGGGTAGTTTCACTTTCCGAAATGGAAGATTTCCACTACATGCTACTCATACTCATTTTTTTTTCAATCTCTTCATCAAATTAGTAAACCGGTCAATGTAATGTTTTAAATTCAATAACTTATACATTTATTGAATGAACATAGAAAAAAAAGTTTTCACCTCTATAAAAAAATATAAAATAAGCCCTTACCGAGAAAATATCACGTATCAATCCCTTTTCGTAAAACTAATAATATGCAATATGCAAAAAATTAGCCAATTAAGGGGGGCAGTCCGTGTAGAAGACAAAAAAAAACGGTATTTTAATGATTTTTTTTTTCAAAGATATATTACATGTAACATATTTAAAGTATAATAATCTCAAACTACATAATTTTAAGAATACAAAAATATTTTTTTCATAATTTTTAAAAACAAAATGGCGGCCCTAACAGCATCGAAGCAAAACATGTTTTTCAAACGGCGGGCATTTTGGCGTCCCGTAAAGTGAACCTGCAACATTTAAAATAAAAAAGCCAGTTAATAACATTTATAAATCGTCGTTATAGCAGTAAAAAAGAAAAGAAATTGAAAATTAAAAATTATATGCAAGTTTGAAAAATAAAATCGATTTTTTTGCAAAAATTTTGACTTATAAACAGTAATAAACAATATTTTTTATTATTAATTTTCAAATTAAGTAGCTACAATAAGGAACTAATACTATTTTATAGAAGTGGTGTAAATTTGAGCGACATCGATCGATTAGATTTCGAGATATCAATCCCTCCAATATCAAAAATGCTATTTTGAAAAAAAACGCGTTTCAATAGTGATACAATTTATAATTATCAATCATTATTGTGACTTACCAGCTATTCAGCGATTTCAGCTCCATACAGCAGCTCTTCAGCCTTCTCATACAGTTCATCATCGTGCATTTGAAGGTCCCGTCGAGCTTTCCGAGCTTCTTTCAAGCTTAGAAGTCTCCGTTTTCCTCGCCGTTTCACTCGGTTATTATCGGCTTGTTTAGCATAATTTTGAACTTGAGTATCGAAAACTATTTCTAAATCATTCATTAAAAGTAAAATGAATCTGTAGCCATCGCTGAACAATCCAGCAGCTAAGTAAGAGGCTATTTCGACGACTTTTAAGCCGGAATGGACATGTTTCGGTGCAAAAATTTCTTTGGCATTCTGAGTATGGCCACTCAAACATCTCTGTAGCAAATTATCCCTCGACAAATCTTCATAAATTGGCAACATATGTTTTAGCACTTCTGGATCGATTACATCGGGATTAGGTACTTTTTCGATGCTAGGGATCTCTCATAGTGCTCAAGTGAAAGTAAACTACGGTAACTCTGGAAGCTGCTCCGCCTCTTTGGCTATAATTTGAAAACCAATATAATTATCGATTTAAAACTTTCTAGGAATATTCTACAATATATGTGGAATATTTTGAGATAATAAAAAATCGATTTTTCGAACCAATTACACGGACTGCCGCCCTTAAATTATAATTTAAAAAAAAGTTTTCAGTGATGAACTTTGGGGGTAGTTGTCCCCTAGAAATGCAATTGATGACGTAAAAAAAACGTTTTAGATATTTTTTGGTATGCATCAACATATCGCAGAATGACACGAATCCAAGAAATCTAGAAATATTTAATTATTTTCAGTGTGCAAGTAAAACAGTTGTTAATTTATTGTTTACATAGTGGTGCAATTCTTTAAAACCAGTTTAATTTTTTTCCATACATTTTGTTTACTTTAGGCAGTAATTTGTATTTAACAAGATTAGTAAAATGTCAAGTTTAAAAATAACCCGGATTTTTTTAGACAAACATATCACTGTCTAACAATTTATTAGTCGAGCATCACCTATGACCTCACAAACACATTCGACTAAGCAAAATTAATCCACAAAACATTCCATTTGAAATTCAAATAAATTTTTATTTACGCCAATTATATATTGATTCGAAATTACGTAATTTTAACTAAAAGAAGTATTTTAAACGAGATCGTCACCGGTTGCGTGTAAATTTTAATTTTAACTGATCGCGTCACCATTATGTCATCCCCGCCCGTTGGTCTATATTTAACACACCTGTAAGAAAACCTGAATATTTATCATAGGCGCGCGTTTCTGATATTTCCTAGGGAATGTTGTGTCTATTTGGGAAATGGAGCTCCAGGAAAAGCTCACTGAAATTGTAAAAATTGGGAAACGATGGATTATATTTTTTGTCATTAATAAAACCGTACAATAAAACATACTTCTAGTTGGCTTTAAGCCAGCGACTTGGCGGCGCGACGGCTCGTAGTGGCAGCTAGAAAGTTTGCCACGTAACAAGATAAAACTTTTGTAAAAAATCATCTTGTTATTATTTATTGTTTTAAATGTTTTCCCAAACGGTAATAGTGTTAATAAAAAAGTTGTTCATATTCTTCCAATTAATGTATTAATTATTTTAACAAAGTTAGGTTAGGTTGATTGACATTATTTAAACATGAACACCAATTATTATGGTCTCGTAGCCAATTAGGAACCTTTACACTTTCTTCATGTCCATCTATCTGTCTGTATGTTACAACTTTATGACTTTAATCTGTTTTTAGTATTTTGCGATGAAGTTTTGCAGATTTAGGCAGATCACCTTTGAGACACTAAATATTTACATCAGTTGGAAATTTTGGACAGGATTTTTCTTGTCTGTGCTTGTCTCTGTTTTGATCTGAAATCTCTTTGGCCACGTTAAATAAATATTTTTAAAACATAAACCTCTAAACTTGCTTATAATTGTCGACCTATGGTAAGGGTGTAACTTTTGGTGAATGAGCCGGGTAAGACAGTGGATAAATAAAATATAAATTTTGTTCCTTTGTGAGAGGTGTAAAAGCGCGGACATTAAACGAGTTTCTTTTCGTTCTTCTATGATAATTGTTGCGTACTAAGTGATGCTAAGCTTCTATCTATCTATCTAATGAGCCTCAGTCATCTATCTTTGGACATAGGCCTTGTTTTCTCCACTATTCTCTATCTTGAGCGGTTTGTACCCATCTTTGTCCGGCGTGCTTTTTTAAGGCGTCTGCCCATCTTATTTGTGGTCTTCCTCTTCTTCGTTTGTGTTGCCAAGGTCTCCGTTCTAGAATTATTTTGTTCCATCTATTGTCTTTCTGTCTTACCAGCAATAAGGAATAATGTGGAAGTCACCATTCAAGAAGTGGAAAAAGCTCTAAAATCCTTAAAAATAGAAAGTCTCCCGGACAAGACGGAATTCATAACGAATTGTTGAAATACGGAGGACAGCGACTAACACAGGAACTCACAAGCTTCATTCGAAAAATTCTCACACAATGCAAAGTACCAGATAGGTGGAGAACCAGCACAATGATGCTTATGTTTAAGAAAGGTGACAAACAAGAACCAGGGAACTACAGGGGTATTAATCTACTGGACACAACTCTGAAACTCGTTACGAAAGTAATCAAAAATAAAATTAATTCGGTTACAACACTGGAAGACGAACAGCAGTGATTTAGATCAGGATTGTCTTGCGTGGATGCAATATTTATTCTACGACAGATAGTCGAAAAATCTATAGAATACAATAAACCAACATTTTTATGCTTTATAGATCTAACAAAAGCATTCGATCGCATAAAGCTAGATGACGTAATCCACCTGTTATATAAGAGAAATATTCCTATCAATATAATTCAGACCATCGAAAACATATGCGCAAACAATAAAGTTCAGATTCGCACTAACGGTAAATTAGCAACACCCATACCAGTCAACAGCGGTATTAGACAGGGAGACTCGCTTAGTCCTTTGTTGTTTAACATGATAATGGACGAAATAATAAAGGAGGTGCGACTTGGTAGAGGATATAAAATACAGAAATAAAAATTCTCTGTTACGCTGATGACGCTGTGATATGTGCCGAAAATGAAGACGACCTCCAGAGATTGTTAAATACCTTTAATCTTACGGGATGAAAATATAATATGATTATCTCAGCCGAAAAAACTAAATGTATGACAACCTCAAAAGAACCCCTCCGATGCAAACTAGAACTAAACGGTCGAATAATACAATAATACAAGAAATGAGTTTCAAATATCTAGGAATCGACATAACTAGTTATGGCAACATCGAAGATGAAGTAAGAGGGCAGGTGGCCAAAGCAAACAAAGTGGCGGGTTGCCTCAACGACGTGATCTGGCGAAACAAACACTTACAACAAGAAACAAAGGTTCGGATCTACAAAACCACAATTTGACCTATTATGACATACACCTCAGAAACACGGCCAGAGACGACAAAAACGAAACAACTATAGGAGACTACAGAAATGAGAATACTTCGACGAATAACAGGAAAAACGCTACTAGACAGAGAAAGAAGCGATAACATCAGACAATCATGCAACACAGACTGCATTAATGAGTGGGTCCTACAACGTAAGATACAATGGAACAAACACATAACCCGAATGACAGAGGATAGACTGGTAAGGATCGCACGAGATAAATCGCCTAGTGGTACACGCAGTAGAGGTCGACCACGGAAAAGGTGGAGCGATAATTTAAGTCCAGAATGAGGAAAATCGAAGAAGGAACAGATCAGGGACCTATTATAGAAGGTAGAAGAAGAAGATCTATTGTCTTTCTGTCTTAAAGTATGTCCGGTGAATTTCCATTTAAGCTTGGCTACATGTGTCGAGACATCGCTCTCTTTTGTTTTGTCTCGTATCCATGTGTTCTTCTTTTTATCTATAAGTCTGATACTTATTTTGGCAATTCTATCTATATTCTCTTTGATAAATGTCCATGTTTGGGATCCATATATTAAGACAGGTAGTATGCATTGATTGAATACTCTAGTTCTTAGATACTGAGCATATTTCTTGTTTTTAGGATATATGAGAGTTTACCAAATGATATCGAGGATAGTCTGACTCTTCTTTTCATTTCTTCAGTTTGATTGTCTTTATTTAGTTTTGTTATTTTACCTATATATATTTACTCTGACACCCTGTCTTCAGTTTGATTTGTCATTACTTTCGTCGTGTCACAGTTCATTTTTAATCCTATTTTTGACTCTTCGTTGTCCAGTTCTTCAATCATTTTTTGCAATTCATATTTCTTATCTGTTATCAAAGCTATATCATCCGCGTATCTTAGGTGATTAAATAGCTCTCCGTTTATGTTGATCCCATTATTGTTCCATTGTAATTTTTTAAAGACATCCTCTACAACTTGGTTGAATTGTTTCGGTGACACGGTATCTCCTTGCCTGACCCTTCGTTCTATTTTTATTGGTTTTGTGCTGTGTTCTTCCGTTATTTTGATAGTGATCTTTGCGTTGTTATATATGTTTGTTATTAAATCTATGCATCTATGGTCGATCCTGCTATTTTGCAACGAGTTCTTAACTGCCCAATGTTCAACGCTATCAAAGGCCTTATCAAAATCTATGAATGCTATATATAGATGAATCTGACATTCGTTGGCCTTTTCAATTAGAATTTTTACTGTCAGTAGGTGGTCGCATGTGCCGAAGTCCTTCCTAAATGCAGCCTGTTCTCGTGTTTGGTTGCCATCGAATTTGGGGGTTAGTCTATTTGTTAGTATTTTAGTTAGCTGTTTATACATGATATTAAGTAGCGTTATTGGTCTGTAGTTTTTCAAATTCTTGCGATCTCCTATTTTAAATAGTAAAAGGATCATTGCTTCGTTCCAACTGGTTGGTATCTGTTTTGTAATATTTTGTTCAGAAGGATGTACAAAACGTTTCTTGTTGTTTTTCCACCATTCTTCACCATTTCTGCTATGATTCCATCTTTACATGGTGATTTGTTATTTTTCATTTCTTGCAGGGCCTTTTTAATTTCATTCTTACTAATTTCGGGTTGAATGTCAGAGTTGATGCTTCCTTTGTATTATAAAGATTTGTGTAATATTCCTGCATTATCCATATAATTTACTCCATGTCGCTAGTTTCTATCGCTTCGTTGTTTTTTATACTATTTATCTGTATTTTTCCTAGTTATGGTTTCAGATATTTCACGTCTTTGTTTTGTTGAATTACTCTTTCTAACTTTGTTTCTTGTTTCCTTCTTTTATCTTCCTTGATATTTTTTCTAATTGTTTTGTTAGTCTCTGTATATTCTGCTGTGTTTATTTTACCCTCCTTAAGCAGCGTCCTTCTTTTATTCATTAATTCCTCAGTGTGTTGAGAGATACAGTTGTCCTTTTTCAATGATATCTGTGCTACTTCTTTCCCGGCTTGTAATAGTGTGTTCGTCAATATCTTATCTATTTCATCGATATTTTTATTCTCCAGGTTGTTTATATTTGGTATATATTCCTTTATTTTTTCTTTATACTTGTGTGTATTATGTTTGAGCTTTTTCATATCTAGTTTTTACGTTTGACTGATTCTTTTGCTGGTTTCAAAAAAGCTGTTAATTTGAATCTTTGCCCTTACAAGCCTGTGATCACTGCCAGTCGAAAACTCGTTAAGCTTAAGAAATGAATATGTGTTGGACCACACACAGGAATCAACAGGTTGATCGAAAATTAAGTAGTGTTGAATTAGCTGCGTGGAGTCCTTTTAAAACAATTGTTTCGGATTTTTTAGGAAACAAAAAAGTAGAAAATTACGAAAAACTTGTAGAATAATTACTTGAAAGCTCTTGCAAAATGGGCTGCCGTATGTCTCTTAAAATACACTTCTTACCCTCCCATTCAAATTTTTTCCCAGAAAATTTGGGTGCGGTTAGACATATTAACAATGGAGCAACGCTACCAAGGCAGATGGGATCCAGCAAAGATGAGGGAAAATTATTGGTTTCTTATGAGAGAAAGCGACCAGGAAAATGAACGAAAATCAACATTTTCAAAAAAGTTATGTACAGAAGACTTTTTTTCGCATATTTTTTTTTTGTATTTCTTTACTAGTTTAATCGAGGTCAAACTTTCAACTTTGAAGTCCATTTTCTAAGAAACTACTCAATGTACAGATTCCGGATTTAGTACACTTTTTTGTGCGCACAACATTTATATTTTTCGTAAATTTCAATTTAATTTTCTTTAACGTATAAAAAAATGACAATTTTCGCGAAAAAAAATTGCATATCGTTAACTAGTGGCCCCCACACAACTTTGTTTAAACGAATCGATAAGTTTTTCAATTATCTACAGCTTTTGTATTGAACAGTTTTTCATACAACTTTTAATTTTCGAGATAAACTGGAAAAACCGAAAAAAGTGACCATTTTTTGACCTCCATTTTGTTAGCAGAAAGTTACCAATCTTACTATCGAGGTATGTTTTAAAGGATGCCAAAATAAACACGTTACAACAATTAAAGCGCAGGTCGCATTTTTTTCCCGACCAAAATGTAATTTCCAAGGGTTACATAATAGAGAGTGGAAAACATAATAAAATATCACTACGGAAGATGACACAGTCAGTATCCTGGTAGTATTTTTGTCACGAAAATATCTTCTTTCATTGGCCTATTACGTAGAAAACATTAGGCATCAAACGTGCAGGAATCCTGAAGCTCTCTTGGTAGCACTCGAAGAGGCTTAGAAAGAAATAGATCCAAATTACATTAACAAGATAATCGAGTCAATACCAATAATAATAAACATAATTTGTTATTATATTTATGTACAATAATCTAAAAAAATAACTTTTTTCTGTATTTATGATGATGGAGAAAAGTTTTTATTGTAATGTAATAAAAAAGACAGTAAAATATTTCATTGAATATAACCTATTTTATTGGTTTATCGAATTCTTGCAGAGAAAAACATAAAAATACATTGTTTCTATCTTGTTTTGAAAAGCGACCTTTACAATTATACAACCTGAAACTGAAAACATATTTTACTGGCAAAATGACTACAATTAAGCAAAATTATGTAGACTTTCCACACGCTTTTATAACATTAAAGCAAATTATTTTTGGACCAGTTTCATAATACAACTTTTTTTACAAATATTTTACAAAACAGAGGCGTAGGATTGTGATAATTAATTAGATAAACATCAATAAAAGAACGCTAGAAAAATGTTTCTTTTTGATACAATTACTTTGTTTGGCGGTTTTTCAATGTCTACTTATTGCTGATGTGGTAACATTGATATTTTTGTCAGGCGTCATTGATCGATAGCAACAACACTTTTTAGGGTCAAATGATGTTTATGAAAACACATACAGGGTATCCTAGTCAGGGTATTGAACTGTGATATGTCATTAATGATAGAACTAACTCTAAAATTTGCTACTGGGAATTTTGCGTTTATGAAAAATCTTTGATTCTTGTTCCAAGACCAATACATTCATAATATACAAAGTGTCTGGAAAATATGTATACGATGTTTGATGACAGATTCTTGACGTCAAGATAGGTCGATTTAAGCCAACTTAGTTATATCCGATACTGCTCCGTGTAGGCGGTAGAAGACATCAAAGTTTTAACAACACGCCTCAAAAAATAACCGTCAATTTAGGCGCTAGTGTCCATAGTGAAAAAAAAGTAACTAAAATGCAAGATCGTTAAGAAAATGATGCACGAAAAGCGTAACAATGACGTAAATCTTATTTCAAGCATTCAAAATGATTATTGGCCAGTTATTGAAAGTGGCCGGTTACACCTCGGTTTATCCTGTTTTTTATTTTACAAAAAAAAAACAATATTTTTAATTATTAACAATTTTTTTGTTTATAACACCATAAGTGCTACATTAGTGTTTTGTTTTTTGTTAACTTTAATAGTAAATGGGACACCCATAAAAGCATCGATTTTCGGACATCCTGTACAAGGTTTTAAAAATGTTGACTTACGGTGTAACTTTCCCAGGGAATATAGCAAACTAACGAAAGAAATTATATTACCGCACCTAACCTAGAATTATGGCCAAAAATATTGCATAACAAGCAAAAAATAATGTGTCTTATATATTTCATCTGAATTCGATCACTAATAAACAAAATTGTATAATTTGTTATGATCTTATCACGTTCGCCGCTATTGTATGCAGGGTCGGATCCAGTCTCTCTCTTGGGGAGGAGGGGCGGTGATATCACAAAAATACAGTGAAATCAAATTGTTGACGGGGGGGGGGGGACGCCAGTATTTGTAAATGAAAAGTTCTTGCTGGGGCGATCGTAAACGAAAGAAAGTTGTCAACAGGGGGGAGATGCCAGCAACATTCACATTCCTGGGTAAGAGGCAAGGTCGGGTCTATTTTTCTTAATTCAAAGCTCTTGGGGGGGGGGAGCGACCGCAAGCGAACGCGAGTTGTCGACGCAGTTAGATACTAACAGCATTCATATTCCTAGTGTAAGAGGTAGAATCGGGTCTATTTTCCTGAATTCTAAGTTTCTTAAGGGAGGGGGGGGGGCGATCCCCTCTCTTGGATCCGCCACTGATTGTATGTTGGCCTAATACAATAAACGCGCAAACCACCGTTTTTCAACTTGACAAAGTGCAACGAATGGCTTGTGTGGGAATAGTAAGTGCGATGAGGAGTAGCCTCACTAAGGCTCAAAAGCTCCTGGTGAACCTACCGTCTCTCCACTTATAGAGGATGAGGCCCTGAAGGCTACTTTCCGTCTTTGTTGCCTAGGATATCTTTGAACGTGGTGGAGAGATGTCCATGTGCAAAAAGACTACATGGCGCTGCTTTTGAAATCAGCCACTCCCTTAAGGTACTTTTACCAAGTTAAGAGGATTGGGAGGGGGAGCAAAATCTCCCGAGAAATGGATCCTTATGGTTTACAGATGGATCTCGACAAAATGAAAGAGCTGGAGCAGGATTGTTCGGAAAGAGCACGGGAGTCGGAGTGTTATTCTCTCGGAAATCGTGTGATGATCTTTCCAGTAGAAATTTATGCTATTCTGTAGTATGATCATCTCTGTGATAGAGACATAAATAGGACTAGGATATTAAATATATGCTCAGACAGTAGGGCTGCGATATAGCACTGAAGTCTAGTGTCGTAACTTCGCGACTGATGTGTGAGTGCAAGGGGTTTACTGAACAGTCTGACAAGGAACGACTGTACAATCAGACTCGTGTGGATCCCGGTTCACTCGGGTATACTGGAATGAGAAAAGCGCACCGTCTGCAAAGATTGAATCCGTGATTGACCACGCGGACCCCAACCAGTTCTACCTGCCTTAATTGTCGTTGGTAAAAAGGAATTAATATTGTTGCTGGAAGCAAATTTATCGAATCGTGGCGAAGAGCTCCTGGAATAAGGTGTGTCAAAGAACATATAACAGAACTTAGCGCGCGGTTTGCAAGGAAGCTTCTTATGAAGCAAAAATCTGCGAATTGTGGTGAGACTGTTGACAGGGCATTGTCATCTGAGAAACCATCTTCATAGGATAGATGTCGTAGATAACCCGATGTGCAGATGGTGCATGCACTCACAAACTGAGACACAGCCATTTCGGAAATACAATTTTGTCACCGGAAGTGGTAAGTCAGGGTCAATAAATGAGGCTAAGCAGCATTATTGATTGAACAAGCGGACTCGCAAAAGCGATTGGTGTCCAATGACTTGTAACTATGGTTGGGATGTAAAGAGCCTAAGGAGGCCTAAACATCGACGATCTAGTATTACCACCTTTTATTCACTCATTCATTCTTCTGATCTTAAAACAACTAACGGAAATGTTTTTCTTCACTTATGGTATAATTTTTTATACTGGCGATTGAATTCAAACGGAATCTCCCAACTTTGGGGTTAGATGTGAGAACATCAGAAAAACCAACACTAGTTCGTAAACAGCTGTCATGGTACGGCGCTACCTTGATGAAGTTGATTTGAAAAATATGATTTGGCCAGCGCGTTTATAAGACTTAAATCCGATTGAGTACTTATGAGATCACATCGGACCCATTGAAGAAAGAAAGTCTGCTCCAAAATATCTGTTAAAAAACACGTTATTCGAAGACTTTGTGGATAATCTGATCAGGAGGATGCCAAAAAGGATAGGAGCTGTATGACGAGCAAACGGGAAGTATACAAAGTATTGATCATTTGACCGATTGGATCACAAGGATGTATCCAAGTTTCATCGCATGTTGCTCAGTGTCTCTATCCAAAGATACCAAATAATTTTGAGATATTGCCTGTCTAAGCAGTTTTTGGCGCAGTTTTACTCATGCGCAGAATTTCAAAATGCATCATTCAGATATATTGAGTGCTTTAGTAACAGAGGGCGCATTGAAACGACGATCTTCGAGGACGTAGTTTCTATTTTCCTATGAACACCCGAATTGGTTGCATTTGAAGGTCATTTCACTTTTTATGTTATTGTTAATGGGTTAACGACCCCATTGAAACTGTTTTAACCAATATTTTCTTTTAGTATGAACCCCTATCCCCATTTACCGATTCTATTACATAACTCATTATTTTTTTGCAAAACACTTTCTAAAACACAAAATAATGAGCGAATTGAGTTAAAATTTGACACGCGAGTAGAAGGAGGTTGTCATTATTAAATATTACTCGGCAACGCACAATCACTTGCTTCTGTTATGACTAGGTAGATATTTTTGCTAGAATCTCCATACATGCGCATCTAATCGATAACAACCTCCTTCTTTTTTCGCAGTCAGATAAAAAAGACGGCTATATTTTGTTAAATATTAACATTATGTTTAAATTTCATGAATATAAAACGAGACCGCATCTTCCTTTCACAACAAAATTAGTGGTTAGTTATATGAAGGTCAATATTCAATACTCAATCATTGGCTTGATAATTTAGTTCTATTTTCTAAATTAGGCATTTAAAATTACTACTTTTTCTGTTCATTGATTCCGCCGATAATGTTAAGGTTGTCGGGGTATTAAAATTAATGTGAGCACTTTGGTTTGGCATTGTGACCTACTAAATCTTCCATAAAAATGAGATATGTGATTTTAAACCATATTTAACAAAATGTTTATTTGATGTGATCATACCTACATAAAAATTTACCTTTGGACAAAGCATTTATCTTCAATTTATGTGGTGTAATGATTATATCATTATTTTTTTTTTGTGATTATTTCTAGCATACAGGGGAAACTGGAAATATCTTTTAGCTGACTATGAATTAAACGGAGATTTTCAAATATTAACATATGTAACTCGCCTTTTTGCAATATATATATATATATATATATATATATATATATATATATATATTATATATATATATATATATATTATATATAATATTTCCTTTATTTTGTCTTTTCTTGGGTTTAGGTTCTATATTTAATAAAAACACAAAACAATTGACGTTTCGCCCTTTATTCAAGGCATTTTCAAAATTTTTTCCTCCTAAAAATATTTTTATATAATTAAAATACACCACATAAAAAACATATCTACAATTTCAAAAAACAAACAAGACACTTAAAAACAGTATTTAAATTTTTAAAATTTTTAAAAATATTTAATTTTACCGGTACACACCCTTGACATTTTACTGCTCTGTTACTAAATAAAATTCAAACTTTACATCGTCTACTGAGGATACATGGAATGCGAATGTGTTTTATTTTTTTTTATATTTTACAATGATTAAAAAAACAAATAAGGTATATGTTTAGTTTTATGTTTAAGAGGATATTCAATTTTTGATTCTTATTGACATGATCGAGTACTTAATATTTTTGTTTAAATTAGGCTTGTGTAAATGTGGCTCAAATTTCCTTATCTGTTCTGTCGTTAACAGTGTTTTTATCTTTTTTAATTTCAATCATTTCCTGTATCTGTAATCTTGGTAATTCATATCTTTGTTTTTTATAATGGTACTGTTCTTCGAACATACCCCTGTAGAAGTAGCATAACGTCAGAACTAGGGCCCGGTTGTTTGAACGCTGAATAACGTAATAATATTTTTATTTATATTTCAAAAAGTGTTGATAAACAGTAGATATTTTAATTAATTAATTTCTTGGTACAGACATGCCGATTTTATGCTATCCTTTTCTAATTGCATTATTTAAACGAGTATCATCGGTACGTCCTTCGAACATACCCCTGAGTACGTCAATTCTGAAAATAAAGTATGAATATATGGTTGCCTAAATTTTTATTATTGTTATTTTCAATATGTAAACAATCTAACAATATTTACCGATAAAAATAAGTTTTTAAATCCTCTTTTTGTTAATATTAATTGTAAACTTCGCATTTATAGTAATTTCTAACACTTAAAAACACCGAAAAAAGTCACGACAAGCAATTAAACTGAAAGACAAGATAAGTAAATATGTTTATGTCTGTCAAACATCAAAAAAGCGTCTCCCCTACCGACCATAAATAGCCTCCAGACAAATCTATTGTTGTTTAAATCTAGAGTATGATCGAAGGTACTGTTATAATCAAAAATATGTTTTTCGTCCTGTGTGTGTTTGTTTAACGCTGTTGAGGCGTTTTTCGTATATTTATGGCCATTTAATCTGTTTTTCAGAAATTGGCTCGTCATGCCTATATATTTTTTGGGACAATTTGTGCAAGGGATCGAATATATTACATTTGATTTATTTATGAGAGGAGTTTTACTTTTTAAATTTGTGAACAATGTATTTAATTTATTATGTGACCTGTGGCATACGATATATATATATATATATATATATATATATATATATATATATATATATATATATATATATTTATTTATTTATTTATTTATCGTATGCCACAGCGAACGCTCGTAGACGCCATACAGTGAGCTTTGAAAATGGTGAATGAGATTTCACCGAAACGTCAGCTGCCTTACAGTCCTGAGAGGGACTCAGCCCATACACGGGATGCCCTAAAACCTTCGATTATATATATATATATATTATATATATATATATATATATATATATATATATATATATATTATATATATCTGCTTCGATCGAGGTTGAAATTTACCAAAAAAATAGTAGTCGCGTGATTAGCATTATCTGCCAAATTTTAATTTTTTCAAAAAAAATTCAAAAGTGGGGTTATATCTCAAAATATCGAAAAAACGAAAAAAGTTATCACAAAAAGTTTTTCTAAATACAATTTTTGGCCGATATGCAAAATTTCAACTGTCTAAGATATTTAGATTTTTTTGCCCATTTTTTGTACAAAGCACCACTGTTGCAAAAATAAGATTCAACGCAACCTACATAAAACTTCTTAGTTTTGACAATGCTTCATTCCAGACATATTTTGTTTAAAGTACCGTCATATTAATATGTGTTTTTCCACAAAATCCAAATAGGGCTATTAAAATTTGGTTACATGTGATTAAAGTTTATTTGTTTTTGACCCTGTATAAGGTAACTTCAGAAAATAACTATTTTGAAAACGTAGTTTGTGTCTAAAAGTAATACTATCATTAATTTGGAGGTTATTCTTATTATATCCTATACATAATGTATTTGGTTTTCTCAACGGTTATTGATAGACCCCATTCCTCATACGTTTCTTGTTGTTTTCTTACCATTGACCAAAATACGGTCCTTCTTACGAAAAAAAAACAATTTTTTTTCAATGTATTGTATATTTTTTAACTGAACTAGATAGAGAAAAACTTCAAAGAGAAAAAATGCCTGTTTTTACATGCAAAATAACCTTTATTAGTTCCGAAATGTTTTCCGCAAATTTCATTTTTTTTTTAATTTTTTAATTTTTTAAACTTTTCAATTTTTTGAAAATAAAAACGATAATATGCTATTTACGACTGTTCACTTCAGTATGATATCAACGCGTAATTTTCTGACAATTTTTCAAATGTTTTTACATGAAAAAATATTCAATTTATTCTTTTTTTATGTGTAGTTTAGTTGTAAAACGTTAATTCTATGATAAATAATTAAAAATTGAAATCACGTAAAGAAACCAATGTAAAAAACATTTGAAGAATTGTCCGAAAATTACGCGTTGGTATCATACTGAGTAAACAGCATATGATCGTTTTTATTTTCAAAAAAAATTGAAAAATCAAATAAAAAATAAAAAATTGATATTCGCGAAAAACATTTCGAGACTAATGAAAGTCATTCTGCATGTAAAAACAGGCATTTTTCTCTATCTAGTTTAGTGAAGAATATACAAAACATTGAAAAAAAGTAATTTTTTTTTTCGTAAGAAGGGTTAAAAATGCCCTTAGATCAAACTTTAAAAAATGAATTTAAACCTCTTGGAAAACTCTAAAAAACTGTCTGATCAGAATTTTCTCACAAATTTTTCTACAAAAATGGCGCTGAATTTAATAAAGTTGAATTTTTTTTTATTCTCGATTAAAACCTTTACAAAAATTAAAAATCGACTTACACTTTGTCATCTGCAAGTACTCTCAAAATGCTTTTTTCAGAATTGTCATGCGATGATTCCTTACTGAAATACAGAACTTTGAAGTTTTACTTGTTTTCGCGTAGACATATTAAAGTCACGCGCGAAAGAGGTTGAACTGATTTTAGGGATCAATTTACTCGAACGACCACACACAATCTACAATCTGATATTCTCTTTCCTATTATTTTTATAGAATTCCAGCCCACGAGTACTTTTCGATAAATATATGTATCTCCGTGGTTGTTTTGTCATAGTTATTTCTGATCTTTGTAAATACAACTTTTAACCTTAGCATAATTTTACATAAAGAACAGGTTTATTTTTTACAATAAAAAATATTTCTTTGCCTAGACAAACTCAAAAAAATAGACTTGCAAATCATGTAATAAATAAAATATCATTTTTTATGCTGGCCTTCGAAGGTTATTGCCGTATCTTTGTTTTCTAGGCATACTGATAATAATTACTCCCGACTATAACTTATTGATTTTTATGTGCCTATCATGACATGTTGCTTATCTATCTTTAATTACTCATGAAGCGTGTTTTACTGGAGGGCAAGTGAATTTGTCACTAATAGTGTAATTATGTGTAAACAATCTATTTATGGAAGCTCTTTTTGTAAATGGGGTCGTTCACTTATATATTGAAAAATCGAAAATCTGTTACCTGAATCGTGATTAGGTTTCTGGATTTATTTGTCCTTAAAATTTTTACGTTAAAAGCTAGGCTTGAGAACGGTACTAAAACATTAAAGTGTTTTCTTATTTTATACGTTCAATTGACCTCCAAATATGCTACCAAATTAAGGGGTGCGTTTTTGAAATTAAGGTAGATCTGTCCACTTTTCAGTTTTTTCAGTTTCACTCAAAAACTATGTATTTTTTGTAAGTATATGTCCATAAAAAAGTTGGAGGTAATGAAATTTTCTTTCGAAATCGTACCTCATGAAGTCCAAAAAAGTTATTTTTCAAAAAAATACAGCCTAAAAACAAAATAAAAAAATGCAAAAAAATGTAAAAATTATTTTTTTAAACCTTTTTCCCATAACTTTTTTCCAAGTGAAGTTAGGTATAGGCATAAAAAAGAAAGCTGACGTTATATCCGTTACAATAAGTTCCTGCAGGAGTCTGTACGATAAAAAGTAACCGAGATGTGGTGTCTCAAACTTTGCTACTTTTCTCGACAATAGCAAATTTTTGTTCCTTTTTTTGAAATTTCGCCTACATCTTTGTTATAACTGAATTTAGGCATAGATATTGTCACTTTTCTTTTGAAGGTGACAATATCTATACCTAAATTCACTTACAATAAAGTCGTGACACGAAATTTGAAAAAAAAAATCAAAAATTTGCTAACATGGAGAAAAGTACCAAAGTTTGAGACGCCGTATCTCAGTTACTTTTCATCGTACAGACTTCTGCAAGAGCCCATGTTAACGGGCGTAACGTCAGCTTTCTTGATACCTAAGTTCACTCGGAAAAAAGTTATGGGGAAAATATTTTTTTAAAAATTTGTTTACATAATACGATAAATCGCTGTTCATTTGTTTTGTGGACTTTACACAAGCGTTCGACCGAGTCAAACTGGGAACACATAACAGAACTACTGCGAAGAAAACAAGTAGACGAAGCAATCATACGCGCAATATACGAACTGAATTCCAAAAACACCATGGTAATTAAAACAAATAACACTCTAACAGAGGAAATCCCACTATCCATAGGAATAAGACAGGTGATAGCCTAAGTCCAACACTTTTCAATGTAATCATGGACGAAATCATTGATGAGGTAAAAAGCACAAATATTGGGTACCCAACACGTTCAGATTATATGCTTTGCAGACGATGTTGCCTTGACAACAGATAGCGAGGACAACTTACAAATAATGCTTTTCCATCTCAATCGAACAGCCACACAGTATAATATGAAAATATCTGTGGAGAAAACCAAAGCAATGGTAATAGCAAAAGAACCGGTAAGATGGTTGATGACAAACAAATCGAACAGGTTGGGAAGTTTAAATACCTGGGAGTACATATAACAAGTAACAGGGCAATAACGGAAGAAGTACGCACACAAGCCAACAAAGCGGCCATGATATCAGGCCAACTAAGAGACATAATCTGGAACAATAAACATATGACGGTTGAGAGCAAAGCAAGAATTTACAAGGTCTGTGTAAGACCGATACTGACCTACGGCGCAGAAACAAGAAATGAAACAACAAAGACAAAACAAATTATGAGAACCACAGAAATGAGAATGCTGAGAATGATCACGGGAACAAGTTTAAGAGATAGAATAAGAAACGTAAAAATACACGAGGACAGCGGAGTGGAGGATGTTGTGAAGTGGGTTCGAAACCGTCGTAGGCAGTGGAGAGATCACGTGGAACGAATGGACGATGACAGACTAGCAAAAACCGTGATGAGAGAGAAACCAAACACCAAACGGCCGCCTGGACGGCCCCCCAAAAGATGGAGAGACAGCTGGATTTCGACCTCAAACGAGGATCGATGAGGCATTGTGTAGATAACAGAACTTGGTTCTACTAGAAGAAGAAGAAGAAGACATTTTTTTTGCGTTTTTTAATTGCGTTTTTGGAATGTATTTTTTGAAAAATAACTTTTTGTATTTCATGAGGTATTATTTCGATAAAAAATTTCATTACCCACACCCATTACATTATAGTTTTCGCGTAAAACTGAAAAGTGGACAAAACCTATCTTAATCTCAAAAATGCGCCCCTAAATTGGGTAGTACTTTGTGATTTTGTCATTTTGCAGGTCAATAGAATGTTTGAAACAATGAAAACATCTTTTACCCCCAAACGTTTTTATTTTAATGTTTGGTCAAAACTAATATAGCTTTCTTACACTGGTATAGCCAGGTGAGGAGCCAGGGAGGGCGATTGCCCTCTTTCCTGTCCCTGTTTATCAGCGCTCCTCGTGCCCTTGTATGTATATATGTGAAGATGAGAATGAGTACGCTGCGACATAAAGATCTATTCTTTTCTCTTTCTGCTGCCAAGTCAGTAGGGATATCTTGCCGACTAGAGCAGATCTTCAAGTCCTACTTCCTTTAGAAACTTGTAGAATGTTGGACGATTTAAGTATGGGTGGATCTCCCTCTTCCATTTTGTAGGGTCCAAGAACCGCATTGTAGAGTTTTCTTAAGCGCTGCATTCTGAAAGGGTGTGAATAGAGCTTTCGTCCTCTTCCTCACAAAATCTACACTTTTCTCTCTCTGCCAATTCGAGTTTTTTAAGGTGTCCCTTACAGAATTCCTGTCAGAACTCTAAGTTGGTTATTACTTAGGTTTATGCATTTCTTGAATATTTTCTGGTCGTAGTTCCCAAGATATATCTTTGCTTGTCTCATTCCTTGCAGATCCGTCCAGTAACTGGATCTCCTGCCCTCTTCCCCTCTTTTTAGTTCTTCCAGCATTACACTGCTGCTGATTCCATAGAAAGATTCAGGCTCCAGATCTGCACGCGAACTCCGTAAAAAAATTTCTTTGCTATTTCTTTCTATTATGGAAAATCATTCAAACTTACTCTATAAGCACATTCGGCAACGGTCGGGTATGTCCGAACAAGCAATCGTGCTGTAGAAATAGAAACAGTCTTTGGCTTGTTGTTCTTCTATCTCTCTCAAAGCAATTTAAATGCTGCATAAGTTTGTCTCATTTTTTTCCTGATTTACGGTGTTTGAATTTGTGGTTATGTTGAATGCGAGATATATTTGTTTTTAAGAATGAAATGAAGTATATAATATATATATATATATATATATATATATATATATTATATATATATATATATATATATATATATATATATATATATATATATATATATCCAATTGAAAAAGTCTTTAATTCGTTTTACTGAGCTGTACAAACTTCTGACAGGGTTCAGTTAAATGTTGGTTGAGCACACAAAATATTCCTCTACTCTTCAATATTTTATACAAAATACATAATTATCGGATCCATATTTTCTAATAGGTATTTTATTAAAAAAAAAGTCTATAGTTAAATACTTTAAAATATAATATTGGTGATTTCACGATAAAAATTTTTGGTCAATTAACCTAAAAAAGTTACAAAGTAAATATGTTTAGTATTTTTTTTCTTTAATTATAAAGTCCCTAGAAAAGATAAATGTTTTTAGAGATGGTAGTTTGTAGTTATTTCTATGCGAACTAGCACGAAGTTGTAAGAAAAATATCCTAAAGAGTAGGTTCCGTTGATAGAAAGAAATTTTCTTTCTTCTTTATTTCTTTTCTGTTTCTATTTCTATCTTGTTACGGAGTTCGCGTGCTGGTGTCTCAACTCCGTTTCTCGCGACCCCGCGCCCTTATAAAAACACCCTGTAACATTTATTTCTTGATTTCTTGTGCAATTTTTTCAAAGTCTACCATTGTTATTTTTATAGGTGGGGATGCGCCAAGAGAGGTGAAAACGTACTGTGAATGAGGATACCAAAGTTGCTACTTAGCCTTCAGAAAAGTTAGATTTATCCTGCAATCAACACTAGATTATAATATTAGCTACACAGCCTTATTAAAAATTATTAATTCTGTCAAAATGCATTCCTATAAAATGCATCTTCTTCAAGAATTGATGGAAAATGATCCTGAATACCGTCCTAAATTTTATGAGTACATGATGCATTCGTTAGATTAAAATTGGATTTCTTTAGAATGGATATTTTTCTCAGAGGAATGTACTTTTAGCTCAAATGGTCACGTTACTCGACAGAACCGCCTGGAGGAAAACCCGCATTGTATGTGGAAGACTCATGCCCAAAGACCACTAAAAGTTAATGCTTAAGCAGCAATAATTGACGTTTGAGTCATTGAACCAATATTCTTTGAGGAAAATCACAATGGGCATTTGTATTTCAATTTTCCAAGGAAGATCTTATCCCCACTTCTGCCCTATTGGTGCAAGGTAATGCACCAACTCATTATACTCAAAATGAGATGCAATATCTGAGCATACTTTTTCCTAATCGATGGATCAGTAGAAGGGGGGTTCAATTGCACCAAGGTCATCAGATCTGAATTCCTTAGATTTCAAAAGTTTTTGTAGACAAACCTGAAAATATCGATGACCTCTAGCAAAGAATAACTCACGAGCAGTAACGAATCTAAGGGGGGGGGCCCAAAAAGGTTCGAAATCAGGAAAATGGATCCGACTCTGCTTCTTCGACTAGGAATATGAATGTTGTTGGCATCTTCCTTCCCGTCGACAACTCACATTCGCTTGCGATCGCCCCCCCCCCTCCAATAGCTCTAAATTCATAAAAATAGACCCGATTCTGTCTCTTACCTAGAATGTGAATGTTGTTGGCATCTCACCCCTCGTAGACAACTTACGTTTGCTTGCAATCACCCCCCCCCCCAAGAATTTTCAATTCAGAAAAATAGACCCGACTCTGCATCTTACTTAGGAATATAAATGCTGTTGGCATCCCCCCCCCCCCCATCGAAAGTTCGCTTTCGCTTGCGATCGCCCCTCCAAGAGCGTCAAATTCAGAACCGCTGGCGTCTCCTTTCCGTCGACATCTTGCTTTCAATTGTCATGCTGTATTTTTATGATAAACTCCACCCCCCAAAGAGAGAGGCTGGAACCGCCAACTGCTCACGAGATACGGCAAATTATTCCACAAATATTACATAATGTTAGAGAATAATTATTCTAGATTAGGGTTTTACTAAGAAAAAAGGAATATTAACTCTTCCAGCAATTTTTTATAATCAAATTTTGCTTTTTTATCTATTTTGGCTTACCAATGGGTTAGAATTATAAAAGTAAATAGTGCGTTAGATACCGCAAGCATTTCTATTTGAAACAAGAAGTTGGAGGCGGTTTCAATACCTACATGCAGTCTAAAATTCATTTGGAAATATGGGCTTTCTTTTACACAATTTATTCCAAACCATCATCAAGTATCGATTTAAAAAAATATTTTTACAAAAAATTTTGATAGACTCGTTATTGGCGCCAAAATCAAACGTCTAGACGACACTGTCAGAAAGTGGTTCAGATTTTAAAAAATCAGTATACAATTTTTTTCTAAAAATTCAAAACGTCGACAATCGATGTTTTGGAACAGAACTTGGCACCCATTTAGATCTCAATTCTGTTATCACTGAAACAAATTGGAATAGCAGATAACTTAAAGCACCCAACTCTTGTTTGAATTTTGCTGAAAATTACCACAAATAATCTTACATTATTTTTTTTTTCAGACAATTACTTGTGACTGCGAATGTACTCCCGCCTTTCAGCTAAAATCATTCCGTCAAAAAGGCGATAAAGTAGACACGTCCCACTATAGAGTCGATTTAAATCGATTTCGGGCCAGATTAAATGTATTCTGCGTCTCAGACAAATTACAAGCGGGAGTCAAATGCGATGGGTGGCCGGAGATCAAGGTGGCTTTGGCGCCCGTGGGAAACATCAAAAATAACTTGGATGAAACTCAATTACAAGAAGTCATAAGGTATGTATATTCTGTGAATATAACAATCCCTAGAATAGTTAATATAGTAAATAAACTTAAAAATGACATATGTCATTAGTGACAGTCCCGAGCGATTCTGGTTTATATAACTTTTAATCGTTGGTATCACGTTAGTATATACTTCAGGACCGGACTTTAAATTTCCTTCGTTATTTGGTGTAAAATTATTCATCTCTTCCTTATCTCTGAGTTAATGTTTATAAACTGGAGAAACTCCACCCTAGTATGTGGTAATTTAGTCACGGTTAACATTCCTTAGAGTTAAACAATGTCTTAAACGTCAATTGTGGGTTAATTTTAGTGTAGTCAAATTAATTAACTTAATTTTATATATGTGTAAAGCAATCAAAAGAGAAAAATTTACAAGTTCAAAGTTCTCACCACGTCTTTCTCTACAATACTGAATAGGTGACGGGTAAAATTGGGGATAGGTCCTTTAGAATTCACCAAAGGTTTGGGCTGACGTAAGGCCGAATAACTTACTGTTATTTTTGTTGTACTGAGGTTCAACTATTAACTAACCTATACGATAGATGTTATTGACTGAAGCTGACTGTGTGATAAAATTGGGTTGATTTTAAGTCATGATGAACATCACAATTGATTTACTTGATTTTTTTCAATAAAAATCATGATTTAAATAAAAAAAATATTATAATATTTAAAACAACTTACGAAAAAATTACAAACGACTTAATAGTTACAATACAATGCCTAAGAACATAACAAAAGGTAAACTACCTACATGTCAAAAACTTTTAAATCAAATAATTCAGTTTATAAGATATACATCCCATATCTGGGAGACATTCCCCTGTCCGCCACCTGGGAAGGCGCCTGATGGAGGACTGGCAACCTCACACGGGCACGAATTATTACCCTTAACAATTTATAGACAAGCAAAAACAAGTAAAATATGCCTGAATTTTTTACTTGGCGAATGAAAAAGTGAAAATTAATAGAAACTCTACGCAGTTTACAATACAGTTATTTATGCTAAATAATAAATAAGTTACAAAAAGATTTTATATCTGTAAAAAATATAAATTTAATTTCGTAATTCTTCTTAATAAGAATAAAAATATACAGAAAAATATACGCATATACCTACTTGTAAAATATATGTTTAGTAATGTAATAATATATATAAATAAAAATAATAAATGAAAATAAAAATGTTAAAATAAAATTTAGTTAATTATTTACGTGGGTTTTTATACGCGATAATAAAATACATTTTATAAATATTATTAAAACTTTTCGTCTTGCTTTCTATGAGTTTTTATGTGGAAATCTCCAAAAAAAAATAAAGAATCCTGATTTTTTAAAATTAAATCAATGATTTTTATATTTTTAAATTAATCCTGCTGTGTTAAGTAACGGATAATTTAAATAAATCGTATAAATTGAAAACCTAGCGATTTTTATGTTTCCGGAGATATTATTATAATCTGAAATTTGTGGGTCATATTTTTTTGTTCGTTATTTTTATCGTAATATCTAAAGCTTTGTGGTCACTCATAACTTACAACTTGCATCACAATCCAGTACAATTACAAATATAAACCTTGTTTAATGTAAAGTTTAAGGTTGCGTTATTTACTAAACCATAGAACCACATCCGAAATACAGTAGGAACAGGTGCAATTTTCACGATTTCTGTCAATTGTACGAGTGTCCGGAAAAAATATCAGGAAATTTAAGGTGATTTTATTAAAAAAATAAATCAAAATCTCAATGGATCCCTAGTTATAGGTAATTTATTTTGCATTTAGTTCATATTTAATTTATGAAGGCTCAGTCTTAACCACAGATAAAAACTGCGTATGCTGCTAATGCCACCAGAGGGCACCTTATCTAAAAATTAAAAATAGGATGTTGTTTTGAAAATAATGACAAATCCATCAAAAAATATATAATATATATTTTTGTACAGGCTGAGTCAAGATTGGGTGGAGTAGGTTTACGAATCATAAGTAAAATTTATCAGTAAACTTTATTCATTAAAATTACTTCTTCTTCTTCTTTCTAATGTAATATTCTGCGACATTGGTGGGCTAGTACCTGTTCATTGCCAATACGTCTTTTCCGGAGGAAGAGGTCCAGCTTTCTCTCTTCATCGCGTTGGTGGTCTTCTTTGAGGCCTCTTTCCCATTGAGTTGTTTAGTTTTGCATTTTTAACAAATCTTGTGTCTCTCAAACTTTTTATGTGTTGTTACCAAAATCTTCTTCTTTGTCTTACCCATTTTCCTATGTCCTGTATTGTTATCTAACGTCTTTGTTCCATATTCTGTGGTACAGTGTTTTGCCTTGTATATTTCTTAATGTTTTTATTTCAACTGCTCTCATCATTTGTAGGATTTTAGCTGTGTCTGATTTTGTTTCTGCTACATATGCAATCACGGGCCTTACTGCCGTTTTATGTTTTTATTTTGCTCTCTGTTTTAAGATATTTGTTCTTCCAGACAATTTACCTTAGTTTTCCTGAGATTCGAGTTGCTTTGATTGTTTGTTCCCCTACTTTGTTCTGTGAGTTTCCATTGCTAGTTAGTTCTACTTCCAGATATTTGAAATAGACTACCTGTTCGATTATTTTGGATTCGATTTCTAATTTACATCTTATCGGTTTTTTAGATGTTAATAAGCATTTAGTTTTCTCATTGTTGTTGCTCCTTTACTTTCATATTGAGAGCATATATTACCCTCTGAACGTTGTCTTCAGAATCTGCAGCAAGGACCACACCCCCGGCATAACACAGAGCATGAAAGAAGATGTTTCCCATAGTGTTTAAAAATTGGTATCGTTATACTATTTTTCCACTGGTTCAGTATCTTCAATGCTTCTCGGATATTACTAAATAGAGTAAATATTTCATTTTGTAAATCCCCTCCCTCAAATTTAAGCATTTCGTTAGTATTTGCTCTGGCAATGAGCTCTTTCTATTTTTATGGAACTTCAGGATTTTCTCCGGTGCATCTTTTGTTAGTTCAATATCACTGTCATCCTGATAGTCGGTCTGTATCATTTCTGTTTTTTATTCTTCCTTATATAGACTTTTAAAATATGTTTCCCACTATTCTGTTATGATTTTGTTAATTTGTATGGTATCCTTGATTTCTAACTTATTGTTTCTCAGCATTCTCCATATTCTTCTTTGACTTCCGTACATATCCCTTTCCATGTCATTTGTGAACTTTTCCCAATTGTTTCCTTTTATTTCATTTATCTCCGTGCTTACCTCGTTTCGGTCCCTTCGACAATTATTCCACAGTTTTCAGATGTTTTGTTTCGTATATACTGTGTATATATTTTCTTTTTTTGCTTCGCTAGTTCTTTTACCTTTGACGTGAACCATGGCGTTCTGTTGATTTTGTTAACTTCACCTGTTTCTTTCCTGTTGTTTCGATGGCAGCGCTCAGTATGTTATTTTTTTATTGTTTTTCATTTGTTGCCTATGCTGTCGTCTGAGTTAACAGTTAACATTATCTTTTGAGTTAATTGATCTTTATTGTTTTGCAGTTTTCTCTTCTAGCGAATTGGACATTAAATTTGTTAACTATGTATGGCTTAGGTTT
This sequence comes from Diaprepes abbreviatus, assembly GCA_034092305.1. NCBI lineage: Eukaryota > Metazoa > Arthropoda > Insecta > Coleoptera > Curculionidae > Diaprepes > Diaprepes abbreviatus. The sequence goes on along the minus strand of JASJET010000072.1, from coordinate 663,656 downwards.
TGTAGCCTTGGATATATGCAGTGTCATTTTATGAAGTACCAACTTAAGAGCGCTTCCAGAGTTGATCGCCCTAAAGTCCTTACATCTAGTATTATCTGTGCGACGACTTGGTAATAATATAGTCTATCACCGGCTGCTGTCCTTCTGTATTTTGCCATGTATATTCGTACTTCATGTCATTTTCGAAGAAAGTGTTATTGATTCTCATTTTATTATTTGCGCAGAATATTTTAGTAGATCTGGTTGCAATTCTTTGAAGAATCTATCTTTTTCCTCTCTCTCCTTACATATAACCGGTATGTAGATAATTATGAAGTATATTTTCCTATGTCCTGGGTTTATGGTAACCTCTAGTATAGTATACTGGTCTATAAGTAGTCCTATGCCAAAGTGTACTCTTTGTTCTCGTGATACTCTAACTATATATATAAAAATATACTTGTCACATGTAAAAATATTTGAGACTATAAAGGGTGCGTAAAGAAGTAGGGTAACATAATGGTATTTTTTTAAATGACACATCCAGTATACGATTCATATAGTCCCAAACCCTTTTTATTTTGCATTTAATTGACCTAAACATAGTTTTTGAGATAATCGTGTTTAAAGAAAAAAAAAACGCATTTTTAGGGGATCAGTTTTTAGTATAAAGTCTATGGTTTTGTAAAGACTTTCAGGTAAGGGTTGCAGGGTATTTAATATAAAGGTCCTAACCTATAAAAACTTAAATTCAATTATAGACCCTTTTTTAAACGGTACACCTGGTATCTTTTTTTTTTTCGTTTTGACTCCTCAATAGTTTTTTAGATATTTCAAACTTTTAATTTATTCATTGGTCTTGTGAAATTGGTAGTTCTAATTGGCGTGCATATATAATCAAATGATTCATATATAAGGTATTCTATTTAAAAAAATATATAACTCATGAACGACGTGGATCCCAAATGTTTTCAAAATGGGTACATTTAGTAACTATAAATTATAGTGGATATAGCTTAATGGTAAATTTGTCCTTTAAACTTATTCCATAATAGTTGACCCACCCTGTACATGAAATATTGTAAGGTTGGTAATAGTTAGATTTATCAATCTAAAGTAAGAGGACAATTATTTGCTAAATTCTGGGTTACCTTTAAAATACATTCTTCACTTTGATCCTATTTGTCAAAATGAAAAAGCTATGGAATAAGTTTAGGTGGTGTCCTCTGGTGGCAAGTTAGGGTAACAGTTTTACCTGTGAATGAGACTGTTCATTAGCCTTCATGCCAAATATCAATTCAATCCATAAAGAAATAAATGAGATATGAAATAAAACAACATTTAAAAATCTAACTTTATTTATATTATTATTTGTAACTAGTGAGTCCATTAATTTTGTAGCTTTTTGAGATCTCGTAAACCTCATAGACATATAAAGATATAGACCCTAGTTCTATAGAAACACGTTGGCTCTTGCTTAGAAAAAGACAGAGCGAAATAGGTCAGTAAAACCTCTCTTTCTAGTGACGGAACTGACAGCTCAGTACGCGCAATAACCCTCACTTAAGCCACAAAAAAATACCTTTTTCTGGTTGGTTGTGGCTGTTAGATGCGATGGGTATCGCCCATACGGGGCTCTTAGCTCCTCCTATAGAAAAGAGAGGTACTACTGACCTTTTCTGCTCTGTCTCTTTCTAAGCGAAAGCTAACGCGCTTCTATAGGACCCGCGGTCTATGATTTTATATGTTTATGGTAAACTATTACATATGGAACAAAACCTTTAAAAAAAGTTTCTTAGTTATAAAACTATTCAGAGTGCTTTAAAAAAAGTTGGACAACTTAAGTCCTTTTAATTTTATGTGGAACTGAGTTTTTGCTAAATGCTCTAACTTTGTGAATCTATATATTACACTAAAAATGAAAGAGATGAGTTTGCAAGTTCAGTTATCTTAACATTTATTAAAAGAATAAAACATTGTAGAAAATAAAAAATTACAGAAATTGGACTTTTCTACCTATCACCTTTATCTCTTAAAGAGATAATTTAATAATTTATTATTCAATGGCAGGATATTCATTTATAACTTATTATTTTATTGTCTAGCGAGATTGTAACCAACGCCATAAGGAATGTTGAAGTCCGATTTAATCTCGCTCAATATCCGACTTGCCCACGACTTATTCGCCATATTGAAACCCCTGGACGAATGTTACCTCTCCATTATGATAGCATGGTAGGTACTAAACATAAAAATATTTAATTTAAAATACATACTATCTCATAAAGTATTAATTAAATCTCTTTTTCATCTTTCCCTTTCACTTCTATTTTTTTTATTTTACAATATTTTATTTTTAGGGGCAAGTAAATGCTTTCACATCAACTCCGAATCACTTAAGCCCAAATATGGGCCAATTTCAAGGAGAGAAACGACTTTTAGTTAAGGTGATACGAGCCAACCAACTAGGTGGCGCCAATGGCTGTGCAGAACCATTTTGTGTCGTCGAAATGGACGAACCTCCCCAGAAAAATCAGACTTCTGTTAAGAAGAATACTGAATCTCCATTTTGGGATGAGCATTTCTTATTGTAAGTATAGGATAAAATAATGGTTCTATCGATTAGTTCATGTATTGTGAGTGTGGAGCTCGTTCCAAAGTGGAAAGCAATCAATCAAATTTTGTACCTTAAAAATACAAAAATAAAAATAATTTTCTTTCATTACCAAACCTTCAGAAATGTAAATATTGTGTATTTTTGGGGGACAATTATTCCTGAGACAGATTCCAATGCTTTATATCTACGTTTTTATCTTTGATTTTCCTATATCCACCCACTATTCTAATATTTCTAAATATACATATTTTTTCAGTGATCTATCCCCTCATACAGCAGAACTGCTGTTTGAAATTTACGATCATGCTGTGAAACCGCACAAATTCCTAGGATTAGGTATAGTAGGAGTAGAAGAACTTCTTATAAATCCCTCGCAAAGACAAATCATCACTTTACAAAGCCGACCGTATGAAAGCGATCCTATTACGGGAACACTAACAGTCGAGGTAAGTACTTTTCATTGCGCTAAATGTATAACTATTAACATTAAAGGGAATATGATGACAATACAATGTAGTGAAAAATATCAACTTTATTTTATTTAGACGTAGTGAAAAACACTTTCCTTTATCTCTACCTCGGACTAGTACTTTAAAAAATATTTGGCACTGCGTATTCCGGTCCAATCGCGGATGTTCTTTAGCCACAAGATCTGCTTCCTTCCAATTCCTCTGCGGCCCTCGATTTTACCATTCATTATAAGCTGAAGGATTTTGTATCGGCCTCCCCTAAGAACATGACCTATCTTTTTTGTCTTAATAGTTTTAAATAATTCACGAATGGTACTTGCTCTATTTAACACTGCTTCATTGATCTGCATAGCTGTCCAAGGTATTCGGAACATTCTTCTGTGCAACCACATCTAGGCGGTTGGTCGTATCAGCCTTCAGAGTCCAGGTCTCAGCTCCATATAACAACACAGATCAAATATAACATTTCATGATTCTTTGACGCAATTTTAGGTTTAAGCTGTCGTTACAGAAGAATGATTTCATTCTCAGAGAAGTTGTGCGAGCTGTTTCAATTCTGCACTTAATCTTTTTATTTGGCTCTAGTTGTTCTGTGGTGTAGCATCCCAGAATTGGGTAAGTTTCTCAATGTTTTGTTGGTCTATCTGTAGGGAAGCATCGACACGCAGTTGGCGGTTGAATATCCTAAATTTTGTCTTAGTGACATTCATTTTTAGTATCATTTTCCGTCTTGTCGTGTTTACACAATCCAACAATTCTTGAAGGCTCTGGATACTATCGCACAAGATGGCCGTGTCATCGGCATATCGAATGGTATTAATCAGTTCACCATTGATCTTCACTCCAAGGTCTTTATCTTGCAAAGCCTGTTTAAAAATTATATCCGAGTAGATGTTGAATAATAGCGGAAACAGAATGCATCCCTGTCTGACGCTTCGTTGAATGTAACATTTGTCGGTTAGTCTTCCAGTGATTCGAACCACTGCTTTCTGCTTCCTTCTCTATGATATGCAGATCTCTACCATCGATTCCCGAGGTTCTTAATATGTTTAAAAGCATTCCATGCTGAACCTTATCAAAAGCTTTTTTCTAATCGATGAAAGCTAAATAAGTATCTGCGTTGGTCACGACACTTTTGGAGGAGTATATTTAAGGTAAAAAGTGCCTCACGGGTGCCAACTGCATTCGTAAAGCCAAACTGGGTTTCATCTAGGCCTCTTTCGCATCGCCTTCTTATTCTTCCATGTACTATGCGAAGAAAAACCTTCAGTGTGTGGCTCATCAAACTAATTAGTCTGTATTCGCCGCACCTCTTTGCCCGTTGTCTCTTCGATAGTGCTATAAAAACAGACTTCAGCCATTCCTCGGGTATTTCGCCAGTAATATACACATCGTTAAAAAACTTAATTAGAGTACCGATGTGGTCTTCGTGGATCATTTGTACGAGTTCTGTTGGGATGTTGTCTGGCCCAGTTGCTTTCTTTGTTTTGGCTGATTTTATGACATGAAGAACTTCAGATTTTAAAATTTCTGGACCTTCGTCTTGATGTGCATTACCCTGTATGTTTGGTCTGTCGTCTTCAAACAATTCGATTACATATTTACTCCATATTTCAAGAATTTCTCGTTCATCAATAATAGTTTTTCCCTATTCACTAGAACATTAGTAGTTTTCTGATTATACAAGGTTCCGCCCAAACTTTCTTATACATGCTGAACATGTCACGTTTCCTTTCGAATTCTTCCATTTCCGAACATCTACCCGCAATCCACTTCTCTTTAGCTGCTGGTATTTTTTGTTTCATTTCTCTTTGTTTTCTTCTGTATTCTTCTGCTTTGTCCTTGCATTGTCTTCTTTGTTCCATAAGGTGTAGTATTTCGTCCGTCATCCATTGTTGTTTCTTGTGTCTATTTGTTACACTATGTTCTTCTAATATCTTGGTCATATGTCCATGAAATAATTTCCATGTATCTTCGACACTTTTGGTTGATCTGATTTCTTTCATGTAATTATTTACATCTTTTTCGATTTTACTTTTGTTGACGTCTGTAACAGTGAGATTATTTTGTTGGTGTTTCTTTTCTATCCGTTTTAGCTAGACTCTTACATCAGCGACTAAAGGGTTGTGGTCATACCCAATGTCTACGCCAGGGTATGCTGTAACTCTGTTGATGGAGTTCCTCAATCTTTATTCTTATTCATTTCAACAAAATATTTATATTTATCTTTATACCTTAAGAATTAAGTAAATCCTTAGTATAACTCTAATTAATCAACTTGACATTTTCAGTTCCTATTTATTGAGGGTGCTGATATTCCAAATGTAGGCAGCAATCAACCATACAAATTAAAAGAAACAATTAGAACACCTTCTCCTAATCGAGCGAGACTTACTACTGCTACCACAACGTTTCATAATGGTAAGTAACATTATTATGGGAGGTTTAAAGAGATGTTTACATTTTGATAACACTGGTCTACAAAAAGAAATTTTTTCCCTAGACCTGACACCATTCCTCTTAATCGTTGTGTAAAATGTGTGAGTTTGATTTGGAAGAGTGAAAAGGATTATTTTAGCTGCTAAATTTTAAAATAAAAATAAGAAAAGTATCTTCGTTCGGTGCTTGCTTTCCTTTTGTACCCTGAAGTGGAAATCCTCAGCAGTAGTCTGCCAACATGCTTGCATTCTACGTCCCTGAAAATAGATTTTCATGTACTTTTTCAAACATAATGATTTCTCGATGGAATCGTTCCCCGTGTTCATCAGCAACTGCTTTTCAATTTTCAGGTATGAGTGCAGGAAATGCACTTTAAGAGACATATTATACCCCATAGCCTTGTACGTTGACAATAATTCCTCGACATGGGCGACATAATCCTTGCTTTTGTTGTTACCCAAAAAGTCTTCATACACGTTTTGGAATGCAAGCCTTTCTCTTCGATTTAGGTGTTTATTAAATGAATCTTGGAAAAACTGTTTTATCTGCGAGTCCATGAAAATTCCTTTCTTGATTTTAGCTTTACTAAAACGAGAAAATTTAGTTTTCAAAAATTGAAATCCATCATCTATCTTGTCCATTGTTTTCACAAACTGTTATATTAATCCCAGTTTGATATGCAAGGTAAATATTTATAAACTTCAAACTAAGAATCTTCCAATACAACCAAAAGATTGAGTGACATTTTTTTTGACCTCGCAGAGGCCAGTCCTGAACAATATAATATTTGTCTCAGTATTTTGTGAAGCCTAACTGCAGACCCGTGATTAGTGTAACAACTTTTAGTCAGAGAAAATTTCCAATTATAATCACGATAACAGATTGTATCAAAGATTCGGCTATTATTTTCATATGTTCCTTTCATATCCACAGACTATGCAATGGGGACTGATGATAACTCATTCCCATTGGCCATCATGGCAGCTTTTAAGTTTGTCTTTGATGAGTGTAAAAAGTAGTCTGCATTTCTCTGAGTTATGATATGGCATACTCAGTTCTATTATCAATTCTTTTTTTTTTCTTTCTTCATCTTTCGAGAAAAGTAACTTCAGGTTTGACTGTCTGGTCCTGTAAGAAGAGATTTTTACGCCCTTTTCTGAGAGATTCCACTGCTGAACGCGAAATCCGAGAAGTTGAGATTTACTCTTAGGTAACTCCAAATCCCGAACGAGATCATTCAATTCCGCCTGAGTAACGAGATGACGCTGTCGATGAGCTAAATTAGCTGAAAACTCTTTGTCATCCGTGAACATATCATTTGATGATTCAGACCGTGGCTCAGTCTTCCAAATCTGTTTCTGGCTGTAAAGGATAGGTTTTCGGAGGCACGAGGATTGGTAAAGATTCGTTGTGACGAATTGGTCTTAGAACTGAAGGGATATTAGGATACCGAATTGTATGCTCACTTTTACAAATGAACCAGACGGTGGAAGTCATACAAAAAATAACAAACTGTGAGATGGCAGTGAGACTTTCGCCAAACCATTGGCACAGCAAATGGTATTGACTTACGGGTACTTTTGAGACATTTGGTCAAGCTACCGTAATATATGCAGTGGGCTCAATTCTTGTCCTGATCGCACTTTTAACAAACGGAGAAAGGGACTTTCTTTGCACTTTTAAGGTCAATTCTCCGCAAACACTGCAGAAGCTATCGGGATGAATTTTATATTCGTGTGGCATTATTATATTTTACAGTAAATTAATGCTCGATATTATTCACAACTCACACTCACGTACTGTAATTCACTTGGAAAAATGTCGACTGTTTTACACGATTTACATAACTTGGACACAAAGAATTCCTGCGTAGAACACCGATGTAGGCTCCACGATCGCGATAGCTATACTGACAGAAGATAAGAAAACAATGCAGGACTATAGTGACGAGAGCAATGCAAGTTTTAACTCGACAAAGCAGGACAATTTCTGTGCAAACCTGTTCGCGCGAGGTATTGAGAACGCAATCAAATCAAATTCATGACCATAAAATTATTACCGAAAAGTAACAAAAATAGGGGCAGGGGCTCCTCCAAAAACGGTGGGTGATAGGGGGAAAACGGGCGTGATATTCGGGTGGTCATTTTACATAAGAATCAACAGGAATGGTATCAGGGTAGATTTTCATGCAGACAAGTGTAATTCATGTTTTTAACCGACTTAAGAAAAAAAGAATAATGCAAAATATATAATTAAATTTTGAACTAAGGTAAGAAGAAATAGAATACAAATAAAAAGTAATGTAAACAATATAATAATGATATGGCATCTATAATTAATTCAAAAATGACCTTAAGAGCTACTTTAGAAAAGTGCTAAGTAAATAAATAAAAAAGTTAGTTTACTGTTTTAAAGCAAACCTACAAAAAGTAAGTAATTATGGTTCTGGATGACACGTTCAAAACTGCAATTTTAATTATGCAATTTTTATTGCAAATTTAATTGCATAGTCAGAAACTAACTTTAAAATGATTGTTAATATTGGGCTAATGTCTAATATTCATTTGTTGTTTAAATTTTAATTTCTTCTAGATTCCCTAACAAATGGTAACCACATTGTACATTCAGCTTTAAATGATCTAGAACGTAACAGACATTTCTTAAATCCAAATAAAAGTACTTTGGTCATTCACAGCGTTCAGAGGGTAAGCCAAAATTTATTTGTTTTCTGGAGATTGGCGAGAGAGTGAGATTTTTTTGACTAACAATGCTTTCTTTGGTTTTAGCAGCCGTCGCAAAGACTCGTAAAGGTAAGACTGAAAGAACTATTTCGATACATAGTTTAAAGTATTTGTTTTTATAAGGCACTGCTAATTACTTAGGTGAACTTTTGATTTTTGTGCAATATTTGTATTAACAAAATGTTCTGAATGATTTTATCATTTATTTACGGAAAGTGTGTTCCATTTAGGCGTTCCAGACATATAAAAAACATAATATCTCTTATGTCTGATTCTGCATACTTACTAAATTTAGAACAATTGTGTAAAAACGACACTACCGCTTCGTTTGTATCTGTAAAGCAATAATATATGTATAAAACAAATCAAAGGTTACCCTAGGTCAGAATTTTGCACAAAAAAAAACTCTAACTAAGCTTATTTGTGTGTAAATTTTTCTTGATTTTTCTAACTAACCAAAGCTGGAGCTAAGCAATGGAAACTGGAAAGAGGTGGAACGAGTAGAAAGAGAGATAAATCCCAACGAGGACCTTATTAACGCCGAAAGAGCAAACGTGGACGTTCCCTTGGATAGCTCTAAATTAGAGGAAAAACTAAGAGAGGTCCAGAAAAATGGAAATGCGCTTCAGGAAAATGGAAACGCTCTCAAGGAAAATGGTCTTACACCGACAGCTGATGCTAGCAGCGATGTGAATGTAGAGACTACGGTCCTGTCGGAAAACATAAGTGATCTAGAGAGCTTAAAGGTTTGATACTGAACATAGCCTATTTTCTTCTATATCTCTTCCCTATTCTGTTCATTTCTACATGTGTTACACCGTCGAAGAAAAGCTATTTTCTTTTGCTGTTACACACTAACACGTTTTGTTTATGTCAAGAACTACCTAAATTTAAATTAATACGTTTCTTCTCTGATCTCTTAATTATTTCTTATTTATGTGTAGAGCAAAAAATTTTAAAATTCATAAAAATATAGATAATGTAATATGTCAGAAAAATTTGGTTATCTGGAAACATAGAAAACTTAAGAAGGTGATTATATATGATAAAATTAAAGTAGTAATTTATTTAAAAAAAAAAAAACTGTCGAAATATCGATACTTACAGTTTGTTTATTTTGTAATTAAATCATATTTAATTTATTTCTGAACGAATCAAATGAATATTTCGTGCGAAAGTTTTATATAAACAACCCAATCTACAAGTAAAACTGTTTCCTTAACTTGTCACTAGAGGACACAAAATTGAAATTTCTTTTCATTACTTTTTTATTTTGACAGATATGATCAATAAGTGAACACACTTAAAGATACAAATAACGCACCCTTACCGATATCTGGAACCTGGACGACCAATGAATTTGGCCCTCCGGATCGAGGAGCGATGGTGTCAGAGGGAAGGGCTCGAAATAAACCCTTACAAGGTCAAGATGCTCATCTTTATAAAAAAGAAAAAAACGGGGAGACTTCCCACAATTACATTGACGGGAACGACCGTTACCTGGGGATAATTCTGGACTTATGAATGGAATGATCATAATGAAGCTCTGGTTTTCTGAACTTGTAAACGGGCCATTAAGTTGTATATGGGTGCTATTTTGGATATATACTATGGTGATCCGACCTATGTTCACGTATGCCGCTATTGTATGGTGGCCTAGTACAACAAAGCACATACATCGTCTTTAACTTGACAAAGAATGGATTGTATGGGAAAATTGAGTGCGATGAGCACTGTCCCCACTAGGGCCCTGGAGGTCCTAGTGGATCTACCTCCTCGTCAATTAAACAAGACTTACAGGTCACCGCTTTTGAAACCCAACTACTCTCTTGAGAGTAGATTGGGAAGAGAAGTAAATTCTTTCGAGAAATGGATCCTGGTGATGTACAGATGGATCTCGACAAGATGACAGATGTAGACAGATGGAGCTGTGTTCGGCAGGAGCACACGAATCAGAGTTTTATTCTCTCGGTTAACGTGCGACGATCTTTACAGCGGAAATTTATCTATTTCTACAGTGTGGTCATCTCTGTGAGAGGGACATAAATAGGAATAAGATAATAAATATGTGCTCAGACAGTAGGGCTGCGATATTGGCACTGAAGTCTAATATTGTAACTTTGCGACAGATATCTGTGTGCAAGGATGTACTGACACTTACACTGACGGGTCACTCGGGTATACACGAGAATGAGGTGGACCGTCTGGCAAAGATGGGGTCCGCCATTGAACATATCAAGCGAAAGGAAATTAAAATTGTTGCTGGAAAGTAAATTTATTGAATTGAGAGAGGCTCCTTGAATGAGGTGTGTGTGCCAAGGAACATATAACTGGACCATAGCCTAGTAGGGAACTTCTGTCCTTATGAAGGAAAGAACTAAGAATCATGGTGGGACTGTTGTAGATGACCCGACAAATAAGTGGTGTCTGAAGAAGGATAAACCTGTGTCTATGTCCTCAGAAAGTGTCCAACAATTAACAGACTCAGGCAAAGACATCACCGGAAGTAAGTTCAATCAACTAGACTGCTTGAATTCGCAAAGGCGATCGGCGTCGAATGACCTGCAACCATGGTGTGATGTAAAGGGGCCAGCGAGGACTAGGCATCGATAATCAAGGCTCACCACCTTTTATTTATTCATTCAACGTGCCCTTACATTACGCTGATGGATCTGGGAAGGTGGAATGTCGGTTTCCGTTGAGATTCCTGATTCTGCTGCTGAGATTCTGATACAACACATACTCTATATGAAGCTCCATCAGATAAATATTATCAGAAATAGTTTAGTGGTTAACCAGGTTTGCCCAATATGTAAATTGGTAGAATAAACTCCGGTTGTGAAAAACAGTTTTCATTTGAGCATGGCTTAGGTCGAGGCTACAAAAAATATTAAGTATTTTTACTGATATGTGATATGTAGACGTTCTTATCAATAATTTTCTACCTTTTAGAAAAATATCAGACAGTAGATGTCCAGGATGATATAATCCAGAACTTAAAAAGTTCATTTCCAAAAAGAACAGACTTCAGTAATATTATAAATGTTTTTCTGTTGTACGTCGTGAGATAGTGATATCCTATGTAAATAATTTACGTAAGGACATTGATATTTCACGGATAATGAAATTTGACAATTGGCAGCTGGATATTCCACGTCATATACTCGCAGCTTTTGTTTAATATTTTCACTTTTCTGTCCTAATTATAGCAATGTTAGCTCTGTTGATCTCAACATGAATGAGATTGTACATTTGCGATCTTTCATGTCTACTGTGGCCAAAGTTCAGGATAGAACCAGATATTTGATTCAATTATAACCGATGAGCTGCTCAATACTTCTTAAAACTTATATCGGTTCAAAACAACATATTTTTTCCAAGGAAGGACGACGATTACCACGACTGGCTGTTTATCAAGATTATTTGATTTGACATGTAGAGGCAGGAACACAGATTTGTCTAAAGCCTTTGACAGCATTCGCCACAGACTACTGAGTGCATAAGCTTGAGTGCATCGATGTGTGTAATTCGTATTTGAAATGGTTCACTTTATATGTGTCTTCGCGTATACTTCTTGGGTCCTATTTTATGTTTATTATTTATTAATCAGGCTTTAAAACTATTTCAGATTGTTCCTTCGTTTAATAATTTATATTTAAAGAGATCTTGACCAATTATTTCCTGTAACACTATACCAGAAAAATTGTGGTTCTATAATCTGTACCATCAATATTGTACGAGGTGTGGCTATAAAAGAACGATTGTATTGCTGTAAAATATTTTATTTTCAAGTTATACATATTTAGTTATTACCGCCTTCAATATACACGCCTCCTCTATCCCGACAATGTTCCATGCGAATTATCCTTGCTCGAAACAGTACTGGGAGTTTTCCTCTGAGAGCTCCTTCGTGACGCGTACGACTTTTTCTTTCACAGCTTCAACGAACGAAAATCCTATTCTTTTTAATGCAGATTTTACTTTGGGGAAGAAATAACACTGGGATCTTGTACTTGGCTAGAAATGTCTTGACAGACAATGCAGAATGAATCTGCGTATTGTCTTAATTGACAACCCATGACTTGTACTTCCACAATTCGTGTTGTTTTTTCTTATTCTTTCACAGTGTTGAGCAACAACCTCAAGGTAGTAATGTTGATTCATTGTTTGACCTTCAGGAATCCAGTGGAGGTACACAAACCCACGAATATCGAAAAAAAACAATCATCATCATCGCTTCAAAACTTGATTTGCTCATTCGAGCTTTTTCTCTCTCGGTCAAGTTGGGCCTTTCCAACGCATGGATTGATACTTATTTTCAAGATAACAAGTGAGAAATCAAGATTTTTCTCATGTTATCACTCTTTTCAACAAGTTCGGATCATTGTCAATGCCATTCAATTTGTCAGTACTTCACGAGTTTTTTTTTTGTTCGATTGTGAGAATTTTAGGCACTATTTTCGTCCATACTTTTTGCATGTTAACATTGATATGTAAAATTTGCCTTCTTTGTCAATTCTTACGGTTTCAGCAATGGAATAATGGTCAGGTCGAATCAGATTACCGACTTTTTCAATATTTTCATCCATTTTAGACGTGGAAGGGCGATCCGGTCATGAACCATCTTCTCAGCCACTCAAACTTCCCCACACTTCTTTTAATAAAAGAAAAGTTTCAGTAGCGGGTTTTCCAAGTTTCATGTGAAATTTCACGAAAATTCGTTGCTCTATTACTTCGATCATACTCTAGATATAAACAACAATAGATTTGTCTGAAGGCTATTTATGGTCGGTGGGGGAGACGCTTATTTGATGTTTGACAGACATAAACATATTTACTTATTTTGTCTTTCAATTTAATTGCTTGTCGTGACTTTTTTCGGTGTTTTTAAGTGTTAGAAATTACTATAAATGCGAAGTTTACAATTAATATTAACAAAAAGAGGATTTAAAAACTTATTTTTATCGGTAAATATTGTTAGATTGTTTACATATTGAAAATAACAATAATAAAAATTTAGGCAACCATATATTCATACTTTGTTTTCAGAATTGACGTACCCAGGGGTATGTTCGAAGGACGTACCGATGATACTCATTTAAATAATGCAATTAGAAAAGGATAGCATAAAATCGGCATGTCTGTACCAAGAAATTAAATATCTACTGTTTATCAACACTTTTTGACATATAAATAAAAATATTATTACGTTATTCAGCGTTCAAACAGCCGGGCCCTAGTTCTGACGTTATGCTACTTCTACAGGGGTATGTTCGAAGCTCTATTATTATCATTTTTCAGCAAAACAGCTCTGATACAATAAAATCCACGACCAGATTGATTTGTCTACAGACACAAGAGGTGCCGCATTTGAAAGAAAAGGCTTCACGCTACACATCCGTCGGTCGCTCGCCTTTGGAACATACGTATTTTTTCTGTAGAAGCATCAGGCTCGTTATTTTATAGCCACATCTCGTATACATAAAATATTGCCTTTATTGTATCATATAGAATTATCTCCCTAGTTTTCTGACATTGGTATTGAAAACTCTTGCATATTAATCAACTTTCTTTCACTTAAAAGAAAAAGAAGTGTGTACTTCCACTTTTTTTTATATAATAGTGTAGTCAGATTTAAGTTAATTGTCCCTATTAACCATTTTTCGTAAAACTTTGCTGCAGGATTGCCAAATTTAATAATTTATTATTATTATTATATTGGATGTTAAATTTTTATGGGTTAAAAAGCCAATGCTATTTTACAGATACTACTTTAATTTTACATACATAAAGGTTGTCGAATATTATTGAAGGATAAACAGAATGTTTCTAAAAAAACGTTTGGCAAATTTCAAAATAAGAGTTTTAATATTAACAGTGTCTGTCAATACCACCACCATTTAAAGACGTTCAATGTTTTATAGGTTTGATACTGTACAAAACATTTTTGATTTGGTTTCACAGAAATCTACTCATAGCAATGTTTTTTTTTTAGTTATTTTATTATTTATGTTTAGCATAAACAACATATGATATTCTCTACTGTATAAAATATTAAAGAAAATGTTAATGAAATTTTAAAATTTTTTGCTTTACAATCATGCTTTAATCTTATCTCAGAAAAAACTAACCGAATATCTTTTTCAGCCAGGTGACATTTCTAACACGGGCACCCTTCAATCTCAAACCCCTTCAGACTACGAATACAGAGGAAGACCGAGAAAGAGGCGAGATTTTTTCGGCACACTTAAAAGAAGACTGGGTAAATCCAAAAATAGGTCTAAATCGGCTGGTCCCGAAAATGACGTCGGTAGGGATGAAAGTTTGAATAGATCAGTATCGGCGGATAGGGGAAGGAACCATGACGATCGTAAGTATTATACTAACAGAAATTTACTACTTAAGAAAATAAGGTTTGTTTCTATGGTATATAAAAAAAACATAGATAGAAATTTATTACAAAACATTTTTTCTTATTGGGTGGATGGTAATTTTAATTTAATAAAAACTAATTTCAAATAAGTTAATTTATTAATACTCTTATTCACTAACATGGTCTTATTTAAAAACCGGTGCAAGTTAATAAGTATAACAATAAGTTAATGAATTATTGAAACAATTTTTTTTGTTGCTAATCCGGTAAAAATAAAAAATCTTGATTTTGGTTATAGTTGACAGTTAAGCAGTGCCTTAAACTTCATTTGTCAAAAAATGACCAATCCATTGATAACTGACTTGTATTGTATTGTATTTAAATGGTAAAGATATTAACTGTAACCATAGCCAAAATAGCTTTCAATGTTTAATGATAACCTAACACATTTTTTTTAATACAATATTTGTTAAACCGTACTTTTTCACTAACCTTACCTTAATCGATGGTAAACAAATACTTTAAAAAGTAAGCAGTAGCTCTATACCTGATTTTCATTGCTTCCAGATATACAGGGCGTTTATAAAAGTTGTTAGAATATTTTACCATTAGATTTAAACAAATTTATTTGGACGTTGTTTATGGTCGATGGGAGAGATTTTTTTATATTTGACAGATCCACGTGTATTTTTTTAAATTTTGCTTTCAGTTTCTGCGCTTGTCATGACTCAACTGAGTGTTTTTTTTTAGAAATCACTATAATTTTTATCGGTAAATATTGTTACACATTATTTACATTTAGACAACCAGAAACTCATACTTTTCTTTATTGCCGGTTAGTTTATTCTCGAATTGATATATCGATTACCTGTTATACTAGTTTAAATAATGTAATTAGAAAAGGATAGCATAGAATTAGTGTGATGGTGAAAAAAAAGAACTCGAACTTTTTATCAACATCTTCTCAAACAAATAAAAATATCACGTTATTCAGCATTCACACAACGGGCCTTAGTTCGGACGATATACAAATTCTACGGAAGAATTCGTTGCTTTTAGGGCAGCTTCTCGTTACCTGAACTTACCTGACTTTTTCAAGTGATAATATTGTATTCCTGAAATACTTTCAAGATCAACAGTTTTATTCTACTCTTCATATCATTTGCACATTGAGTTTTCTGCGGTACCAATGTTATAGATGTCCCTTCAAGTGATAATGTCCTCTCAGTAACCCTAAGACGATTCATAGTTATTTTCTCTTCAGGGAGAGCCTTTAACTGGAGTAAAGGGCGCTATATGTTATATTATGACGTCCTTGCTTTGAAGTAATATATCTTTTTCCGGCATCAATTGGGACAGATATAATTTGTTAGTGTTCGTCTGATTCGACCGCGAACCCCACTTTTATCAGGCGATCTGCTTCGTCGTAACTGAGTGATTCTGAACACACACAAATCTCATTTTGTTGCCATTCTTTGTAAAGTTGTCAAAGAAAATCCTGCACTTAGGCTTTAAATACCCTGCTTCTCCAATACAAAATATTTTCGGAGCACGTACTTAAACATATCTTTTTTATTTTTATTTGAATAAATTCTATTTAAAATCATTTGTCAACTTTTAACAACACCCTGTATATAAACACTTTAAAAGCACATTTCAATTTTTAATTTTCTTGGACTATAGAACTAAAAACCTGGGTTTTAATTACAACTATATTTTGTGAATTAAAAATTTCAAAGTTCTAAAAAAAATTATCTTGTTACATTTTTCAGATTTATTCCGAACCATTTCTAGACTACAACTCGTGTATTGCAATGGTAATTTTTAGAACTTTTTAAAACTAAGGGTTTTTTCACTAACCTCGCCAAAAAGTGATATTAATTCCTTAGTTGTAGAAAGGTAGAGTCTCAATAAAATATTAATAATAACAGAAAATCTCAGTAAGGCTTTAGCAGACCTATTTTGTAATTTCTCCTTATCCTTAGGAACATATCAAAGTTAATGTGTCAACAATGTCAATACAAATTATTTTATAGATACGTTAGGAGTATTTATGAGCGTAAGGATAAGTAAAAGAAATTATAAAATCCATGCTCAAGTCTACAAACATGTATAAAAGCTTGCGTATGCCCATAAATATTTAGGAAAACTAAGCTCAAAAATTTACTATAATCACTTTATGTTACATACCATAATATACCATGGTTTGTAATTGTTACTGCTTTTACAAAAATCGTGATATATAATAATTTTAGTTACTGTTTAAATAGTATGTAAATGATTTTAAGTTATAAATTTAATAATTATAGTGAATTTTATAGAGCAAAATAGTGTAAATATTTTTATCACTCGATGTTATCGCTTCAAAATGATGCCTGTAAATCTGGCAAATAGTTTATTATCAAAAATCTTAGTGTCGGCCAACAACAACACCAAGAAAATGTGAATTGCGCACCTGTATAGACTATATTTCACTTGCTTTTTCTTGATGACTTTGGGAAGGCTTATCAAGTCTCTTTTGTGAACTGCGATCATTTCCAAATCATACACCTCTCTTAGATACATTCTAGTAAAACGCCTCCTACATAAATTGAATTAACAAATACTTCAAACCATACAAAAGATTATTAAAAAAGTTAACATGAATGCATTTCAGTTTCTGAGTTTAGCCTATTTCTTTTTGTTGAAATTGCAGACTCGGCCTCTGAAAATATTTGTTCGCTAAATATACACCGTCAGTTGACGCAGATAAATATATAATGGCTTAAGAATGTAATAAAGGTTTCCTGTTTTCCATTCAACCATAAAATAGGGTTATTTTTTTTCTGAAACTAAGTAAATTTGAAAGTTGTTTAATTTTACATTTTATTTATTGAGAAACAGATGTTTTGGTAGGCAATTTCATTTCTATGAAAAAATATTTCGATACTTCTAGAGCTAGTACCTTTTCCAACGAACTCTATATATTGGGTTTTCTTTGGATTCTCAAGTAGAACCTTGTCCATTGATTTTTTGAGTTTAACGTTCTCTTAGGTTATAAGAGTGACATTGCAATTTGGGCTTTTAAGCTAGGAATTTCAAAAAGTGAAAGCCACCTTGGTTAACGATCAAGTAGCCATTTTCTGAAGAATCGGTGGCGCTACTGTGGTGTGGCCGTGAGGTGTTTGTATAAGCCCATTAGTACAGTGTTGTTATTTATCAAGATATTTAGTTATAGTATTTTTAATGAATACCAAAAAGGTTTCACATCCGAGGTCCCTGTAAATGATGGTATTCTTTACGTAATAAGAGGTTTCACAGATTATACGGAGAACTTTGTTTTGAAAGCTTTTTAACCTGTTAAATCTTGATTTGCCAGTGGGAGCACCAAAAGACAGAATCGATCTGATGAGTTTGTAGGATCGTGAGCTTAAACTTTAAACTTAGCTTGCTATTACAATTTAGCAGCGAGCTAACAAAGAAGCTTTGGCTTTAGTTAGTGGGTGGTTAGTTTTAAGGAGCCAATTGAGCCTCATATCGAAGACTAACCTTAAGTATTTGGCATGAACCTTCCATGGGATCTGCGTATTATAAATGAAATGAAACTTTGATAAATATAACTGCCTGAGTTTTGTCAAAATATAACTTAATTTTTCAGTCGACCATCCATGTCTCCAATTTGTTTATATGCCTTCGCAATCTGAGAATTATAAGGCGAAAGAACCCTGAGGAAGAGACAAATGCTGTATCGTCAGCGAACAAATATTATTTGCAATGTAGTTCTTTTGGAATATCTTCTGTATACATATGAAATAGAGTAGGGGACAGAGGGGAACCCCCGCTCTAGTAGGCGTTAAAGTAGACAGCATTACCTATTTGACGATACCACGAATGTGTTATCCTCAAGGAAACCTAGGACCAGTCTTACGAGGTAATTTGGGATCCCTCCTAGCCTTATAAGTTTAATTACAAGTCCATTATACCACACCTTGTTAGAGACCTTGTTGAAGTCGAAGAAGATAGCACCCGTGTAGAATTTTCTGTTAAATCATTGTGTTATGAACGATGCTAGTCTGGTAGTCTGCTGGACGCTACTGTGACTGCTTGTCAACCCAAACTGTTCTGGACGCAAGATGTTCCTTTCGGCTATGAAGTCGGGTCGGGCAGGCGATTTAAAATTACTCTTTCTATGACTTTCCCCCAGACCGGACAGTAGATTAATAACTGTTAATGTTGTTGGCACGTTCACCTTTCTCTTTAATAAAAATAATTTTGGCTACTTTTCAATCTGGGTCATGTGCGGGACTCTTTTCAGGGCTGCATTCGGCACGCCACTCAGATCTTGTGCTTTCTTTATATTTAAATTCGAAGTTATACCCTTGATTTCATGAAGACCAATGACAGGTATTCCTAGGTCAAAAAATCGAATGGACTTGTAAATAAGAACAGAGTGACTAATTCTTTGTACGATCAGCGCTTGGGTTTAGCTAAATTTGTTAACAAATTCATTTGCTTTGTCTTATGGGTCTGTCAAGGTGACATTATCATTAACGATGTACGGCAAGGTTACTTTTGCACCTTGTGTCAGATAGCGAGTGAACGAACTCTTTATAGGTTCTCCAAAGGAGATTTCGGGCAGAATGGTGAACAATTTTTGATATTGCAAAAGTGCGAGCGTACTTTTTAAGAGGTTCATCGTCGTTATCGCTACTATCACCTTGTACTATTAGAATTTCGATTTCATTGAGGTCATGTGTGTTCTGGGATTTTGGAAGTATCTTTTATTCGAGTTTCTAGGTGATTAATTACATTAACATTTTGCATATAAACAATCTTCAAAACGGGGTAGCAAGAACAACGATATACCGAACTCTTGTTAATTCTTCTTTCATAATCCATATTCTAGCAAAATTATAACTTTCTTTACTAAGATATATAACCTCTGAAATGTGACGTATTTTTATTTTTATTTTGACCTCAGTGAGTTGTAACACTGAGCGTACATTTTATAACTGTATGCTGCATTTTGAAATTTTTTGTCACTCCCTGATATTTTTTTTTGTTTTTTGTGTCTACTGTAATGTGCTAAATTCAAATATGAGCTCGATTTTTTACCTATCACCATAAGGAAGGAAAGAAAAATATGAGAAATTCAAACCATAAGCAATCTAGTAAATTTTCAAAGATTAAAAAAAAAACAAAATCACTTTTCTTACAAAATATACTTCATTTTATATTGAAAAAAGTATAATACAATCAAATAATTTATTTTGTTGTCTTTTTCGCTTGTATTCGCCAAGATCAGTTTCACGTAGTCCGCAGTAGTCTGCTTACATGTTTGGGGTCCATTTTCCACTATACCGCTTCTCCATTTGAAAACTTTGCTGGTGAAATCTTTAGCCATGTTCATCCGAAACTGCACCTAAATTGTCAGGGAAGAATTCCAAATAGGAGTGAACAAAATGAAGCTAAAAATTAAATGATATGTTGCAATCTAACGTCTTGTAAGATTAAATTTGTTTTTCAACTAGATTTCTTGTTACCGAGAAAGCTGCTACATACATTTTTCAAGGCAGTCCACGCTCAATTTACTCTTCTCGAAAGCGTAGTTTCAAAATTTTCGTCTTTAAAAAGTTATCATATTTGCAGCCCAACGAACATTCTTTCTTTAAGCTTTACCTCACTTATACTCGCGAATTTCCCTCTCAAATAAAGAAAAGCATTTCCTTCTGTATTGCCCCAACCGCCCCCCCCCCTTGGATCCACGCCTGCCACAGACAAACTATGCTTCTACTAATCCCATTTAAGACCGTGTATGAGGGATTATAAAATATTATTTTAAGGTAAAAATCAACAAGAGACAACAAATCTTTAAATTTAAATAATATGTAATAAAAAAAATAGTAAAAAAATCGTAGTATTTTTTATTTTTCCGGAAAAGTCAGAAAAACCACGATTTTTGACCATAAATTCGACTAATTTTGAGTTTGGTAACCACAAAAGATTCAGCGCACCAAAAAATATAAAATAACAAAGTTACCAAGGGAAACTCTCAATCTATACTCTACCCCCTCCCCTCCAGCTTCCGGACTAATATACTTCATGCAGTGTTGCCAAAGAGTCATGTTTTTAATTAGCTTGGAGCTAAATGTATTAAATATATTCGATAAAAAAATTGCCGATAGGCCGATATATATCGGTATCAACTGAAAACCCATATGGATCGATCACTAATTTTAACACTTCAAAATCATTAAATGTAAATAATAACAAGTACATATACAATATATTTTTATACACCGAACTACAAACACTAGACATTTTATCTTTGGTCATCTTTTTAGTTACTGGCCGACACATCGATTATAGCAACAGAAAACTATTTTTCACATTGTTACAGATTATCGCCTAAACCCACCTGGTCGCGAAGAAACTTCTAGGAGGTCGAGTCTTTCAGAAGCCTCTGGTCTTAGCAGTGCCTCAACAAGAACCTACATAAACGAAGCTAGTACGCTCGTCCTGGAAACAATAGAAAACGGCATTAAAAAGCATTATCTTGTTCCATTATCTCTGGCGCAGAAATCTAAATGGAAGAAAAAAGGAGTGAAGCTACATATATT
The DNA here is from genome assembly GCA_034092305.1 of Diaprepes abbreviatus. Classification (NCBI taxonomy): domain Eukaryota; kingdom Metazoa; phylum Arthropoda; class Insecta; order Coleoptera; family Curculionidae; genus Diaprepes; species Diaprepes abbreviatus. Next base: position 642,438 of record JASJET010000072.1, on the reverse strand, counting down.
TAATGATCATACGTTTGTTGCCAAGCACCTGCAAGGGTAAGTAATTTTTTTTTGGATTCTAGTAAAAAACTTTTTTAACCTGAACTGAAAGAAAAGTTTTATTCAATGTTCTTGATATTTAGAAAGATATACCATGTAGGTTCTTTTTCTTAATTTTCATTATATATGTTTATTGATTGACATATTTAATACAAATAAATCCTAAGAAAAACTAAATTGATCAACTAATAGGTATAACCAGATCAGGTTTAGAAGTTAAAATTTGTTAGTGAATTTTGACCGGATTAAGCTTACATAATTTTTTTTAGATTTTTTCCGAAATTTAGTTCTATAAAACCAAAACTAAATTTTAAAATTAAAGCGACCATTAAAATTTAAGCTACTGCATAAAAAATGAGTATACTGTATAGGTCAAAGAGGTTTTAAATTAGAAACCGGCACGCATATTACAACCCACACAATTGGCATGTTGACTATTTTTGGGAACGTGTTTAAAACCATGTGTAAGTACCTAATGTAGACGAAAATATTAAAATTTTTTTTTTAATAGAACTAGTACTTAAAAAATCATAAATTTTAAATTCCATTCAAAATTTCCCGTCAAAACGCCAATCCTTGTCAGTTGACCAATGTGACGTCACGCAGGTAAACTGACAAGGATATATAAATTTTTTTCGTAATTTTTGTGATATAAGATGAGTTCTATAATTTTAAATGTTGTGCGCTGCCTCAGTGTCTTCTTCTTCTTCTTTAGGTGCCATGTCCGTATTCAGACGTTGGTGGTTCTTTATCGGCTGCAGCGCGAAATAGTTCCTCCACCGTGCAATCACACCACTGCCTGATGTTACGTAGCCATGAAAGCTTCTTTCGGCCTATCCATCTTTTTCCTTCCACTTTGCCTTGTATTATAAGGCGAAGTAGATGGTATTTAGGTCATCTAATTATGTGGTCGAAGTATTCTGTTTTCCGCCTCTTTATAATGTTCAAGAGCAGTCGATCTGTATCCATCATTCTGAGAACATCCTTATTGGAAGTGTGCGAAACTCATGATATCTTTAGGATTCGACGATAGCACCACAATTCGAAAGCTTCCAGTTTGTTTAACGTTGTGGTTTTTAGTGTCCATGTCTCGCAACCGTATAACAGAATAGACCATACATAGCATCTCAGGACCCTCTTACGAATATGCATTGGCAGGTTCCTGTTGCATAGAACTGGTTTCCATGTCATAAAGGCCTTACGCGATATTTCGATCCTAGCCATTATCTCTTCATCTGAGTCCCCATTCACTTCAACCAACTGCCAAGGTATCTGAAATGGTTTACACGCTCTATCCTCTCTTCATCGAGCCAAATATGACATTTATCTACATTAATCTTTCCAACAGGCATCCACTTTGTTTTTGAGATGTTGATTTTAAGGCCTCTTCGGCAGCTCGCCTCATTGACTAGATTTACTAATGTCTGGAGATCCTCGATGCTTTCTGCAAGAATGGCCGTATCATCAGCAAATCTAATATTGTTGATTACTTCTCCACCCAGTCTTACTCCCTCTTTTCTGTCATCCAAAGCCTCCCTAAAAATTTCTTCAGAGTATACATTAAAAAGGCAGGGTGACAAAATGCAACCCTGTCTTACTCCACGTTTGATGGGTAGGCTTTGAGTAAGACTGTTTTCAATTTGGATAGAGGCTAGTTGATTGTAATACAGATGTTTTAACAGTCTTATATCGTAGTGGTCTAGACCTGCTGCTTGTGGACATTCGAAAAGTGTACCGTGTTGTACTCGGTCGAATGCCTTTTCAAAGTCGATGAAACAGACGTAGATGTTCTTTCGGAATTCACAACTTTTTTGTAGAAGAACGCGCATACAAAATAGTGCCTCTCTGGTTCCTAGACCATTTCTAAATCCAAATTGCTCATCACTCACTCTACTTTCGCATAGAAGGAATATGCCTCAGTGTACAAGAACTATAATTAAAAAACCCGAAAAGTTGTTTATTTACGTTCCACGTTCGTAAAATAATAGGAAAATGTGGCTTCAGCTAGCCCGGCACTACTCGTTTTATTTTTGTTTTGAGCTTATAAATACTGATTATTACTATTATGTATTCATTATCGGTTACGAAAATAACAATTCTTGATGAATTACTTACATGGAGTTCTTCATATTTCTAAATTCAGTACAGCAGAATTTACTGTTTGTTACGAAGAAATTGGCCACCATAAAACAATCAATTCTCGGCAAATTTGAACTATTTGCCTTATTAAATCCACTTTCCTTCATGAGAAAATTTCTTAGAATCGTTTTCAAAGGGAAAAGTAAGCAAATTTCGCAGAAATTACATGAAAACGACTATAAAATATGAACTAGGCAACGTAGCCCTTGACAGTGATTACGAATGTGATATAAAACAAAAAAATATTGTGTTTTTAGGATTTCTATTGTGGAAACTACCGTTTCGCGGCAAAATTATATTTTTGAATACAGTCAACATCCCAATTGTTTACAGCCAAAATTGCTATGAATACGTGAAGAAAAAAACTGGACCTTTGTATGCGTCACAACAAAGTCTGGTAGTCTACCATTCACCTAATCTTTTTTAAGATACTTCTTTATTTATTCTTACCAATTTAATTTACTTTGTATCACAAAGACAAACCTATATTTGTAAAACAGCACAAAAAATCAGTTAAAATGAAATCACGAGTGAAAGACTATGATAAATAACTTTGCCGGGTTGTGCAGATAATCTGAAAAAGTTACAAAATTCAGTTATTTGTTGAAAAAACATTATGGGTAGAAACCAAGAACTTTTAGATATAAGCAATTGTTTATGGGTCGAAAGATTCTATACATTCCAGAAATTACGTTATATTAATATCTTATGATATTTAAACAATTAAAAAATGTTAATAAAAATACAGTTTATTTAAATTTTAAGAACTTCATGTATTCTACGCGTGGATTTAGTAATAAGACAGATTATCACCTGGCGGTTACCATGGCTACGCAAGTATTTGTTAAAATACTAAATATTGCTTAAATGTCGAGAATTTTGGATAGTTTTTTTTTGTCTATAACTGTATCTATTTTAACCTAAAATCTCTTTGAAATAAGTGTTTATTTTTCTCACAATAATATAAAGAGTCGCATAAAATCATTTTCATTTACTAGAATGTTGACTGGTGGCTTAGTGAACTGAAAATAGGGATAAAGTGCTCACCTATTAAAGGAACTTCGATCGCTTTAAAACTGTGTTAAGGTGTTTTGAGTTCTTTAAAAATATCATCAACCGTGTTTAGGCAATAATAAAAGTTCCGGTGAATGATTTTTGGATGTAACGAATTTTTTCTTTTTTCAGCGGTACCATATGTCAAGTATGTGGTAAGAGTATAGCGCGAAGGTTCGGAAAGCAAGGGTACGAGTGCCGAGACTGTTTCTTAAAGTGTCATAAGCACTGCCACGTCAAGACCAATGATAACTGTCCTACGTCCACAATACACAATATCGAATTGTAAGTAAATAATATAAAATATAACGTTGCTGTTATTCATAGTTTTCCAAGAGAGAGATAAGGGCAGGTTTCTGTTCCAAACTTTGAATAATAGCGATCTAACTTTAAAAATTAGATGCTTAATTATATCGTTGTTACTCAGTTTTTTAAATTTAAGTTAACTCAATCATTTAAAACAATAATGTTTTAACTGGTAACAAAATATAAAAAATTGATACATATTAATGTAAACTTATTTTTATAGATCTATGCTTCCTGTATTAAGTGAATGAGGGGGTAAGCAATGTTATGTGCTTGTGCAAAAGTTTATTTTTTATTGTTTTTGCTAATTTTATAATGAAACTTGAAGAAGTTTCATGCTTTTGCTCGCAAACGTGTATTGTATTTCGTGCATTCAATAATGTCTAGAGCTTCAATTTGTTTTGAATATATTTGAAAAATTATAGGCTTTCAAGCATTTTTTTTAGTTGTTTGTAAAGAAGTGTTCAGCTAATGCTTTTATTGATTTATTTTAATCAAAAATGCTTTGAAAAATATCGTCCATCATCACTCAAACTTTCGTGTTCATTGTTGAACATAGGACTCTCTTAATAATTACTAATTTGTTCGATCAGATGCCTCTTAATTTGCTACAATCATAATCGTGGCCAATGTGGCATTTTTGAAATTTTCAAAAATGACGGCCCAACGACCATAGTCACCTTTTTAGTTGTTTGTCCATGACTATCTTTTATTAGTCAACCAGCTCTATGGTGGGAAAAAATCATACTTTACATATGTTTCAACTATAGCTGGTCAACGTCCCTTGGAAGATATATTTTTATGAAAATTTTTTCTTTTAAATTTAACTTACGTTTTAATCGATATGTCGCAGAACTTTGAATGAAAGTTTGTTGCAAAAAGATGTGTTTATAGTTTTTGTACTAACTGAACTGTTTATATTTTATTTTAATGCACGGGTTTGCTTTCTTTGTTTGTGTATTAAGCAAATATTTATCCTATTTGCCACCTGTTTGTTAGTCTTTCAGATGAGCTCAGGTTTTTTCGTATCACCGATTATAAAAATTTAGTTTAAATCGTAGGTCACATTAGGTTTCGTCATACCCATAGTAATGCGCTTACATGCCAGTGCTTCTCTATGAATGCAGCAATAAATCCACTCGGTATTCTCGTTGATCTTCTTTATCTTCATAGACCGTCAAAGTAGACATTCAAGATTACCAAAATTCGCATAGAGCTGAAAATTTGTACAAATGTTCGGAACATCATTACAAATAAGTTGTCAAAAGTTCCCAACGATCCCATGCCTGGAAAAAAATTTATTTAAGGTCAAAGTGGGGAAAAATGGGTTTTTCGCGTTTTTCAGCCAAATGGTAAGTTTTATCATCAAAATAGCTCAGACCAAAATTGTAGATCATAAAATTACCTATAAAAATTGTTCTTACACTTTTTCTTTTCCTAAGAGTCACCATTTTCGAGATATCATCGCTCAAAAAGTTGAGAAAGCTGCGTTCTCCAAAATATGCACACGTTTCCACGTCACCTGTGAGGTAGTGTACTTGACGCGTTTTTTTTTAACGTGATTTCCCCGGTAGGCCTATTTCACGAACCATACTGTACTATGTAATGATTAAAAAAAAGAAGAAATAGTTTAAAATAATCGAAGCTGTCTGAATTCTATTGAATTTAGGTCAATTATTCGTCAGATTCATTATCGTTCAATACTTCTGCTTCTTCTTGTTCTTCGTCTTCTCGTTCTTTTTCTTCTTCCTGCAGAGTGCAAATAAATCCCTCCAAAAGCGATGTATCAGACGTCTCTTCGTTGATATGATATGAACCGTCTTCTAATGGAGATTCAACATTGGAACACGAGTGGCTTTGGCAATTTCTACATGCTAATGAACAAAATAACCCAACTTTTTTGCAGCCGCATTTAGCATTACATCCCTTTTTACAATTGCAAAAAATTGTGTTGAGGAGTTTTTCTGGTGCAGGTGGGAATAAAGTCTGAATTGGTTCCAATGTATTGTCAATCAACTTCCAACCCCAATCTTTTGGATCTAGTTGATTACCAAGCCACAGTTGAATTTGATAATATACCCGAAATAGATGTTGTTGGGCAGAAGCAGAGGTTGGAGGAAGACAAGCTAAGTGAACTCGCTTTTTGTTTCAAGTATTTTTAACAAAAGATGCGTAGCGGAACTCGATGCAAGTAATTTTTTTGGAGGTCCGTACATGGCAAGAAGAAAGCGAATTCCATTGGTGATAATTTCTTGTGGAGTAGAGTTACTATTTTTAAAGACTTCAGCACAACCGACTAAATCTTGTTTTTCAGACATTTTAAAAACAGATGTTTTACCCCTTCTGTAAAATGCTGATGTCGTATCGCAGCCACTTATTGCATGTAAAAACACAAAACATGATTTTGGCACTTTGCAAAGCCAGATAAACTTTGTGTTGAATATATTTCAGACTAATGTTGAGCTTTCCCAGGTTTTAAGAAATAAATGGTTTTGTTAGTTGGAGTTCGAGCAGTCAGTAAAACCAGTAAATCAACGTCCTCACCAGCAACAATAGTTGTGTTTGTCAAATTGAACTGTTCTAATGATGTTTCAATGATAAGGACATCAGCATCATTAACAGCTTGTTTGACAAGTATACCTTCACTGGTCAATTTTTCTTTTAGCAGTGAAATGAACCGTGACTTGTTGTGGGTATTTGCCAAAAACTTTTGTTGAATAGTGAGAACGGTCATAAATTGATCAAATAAAATGTCTGAAGATGAAGATGTCGTTGTAGCTCGACGACGTTGTTCTGCGGCTTTAATGTTCCTTGTGCAATCGGTGTAGCCATCAAATACTACAGTAACTCTGTGACCAAAATGTCGACGTACATACTCAACGTAGTTATCCAGAATTACGTTGAATGTTTCTTCACTATCCCAGATAACGCGGTGTAATAAATATCCTCCATCGATGATTTATGTCACATTGATATTGTTAATATCAATGTTTACAGTTTTAAAACAATCATAGATGGCCGACTTTTGAGTTTTACGCATTCCAATGTCATCGAATAGCGACAACGGGTAAGGTGCCAATTCATATTCGAAATATTTTTCTATTTCATCTTTAAAAGCCGTTGTAATACTCATACGTTATAGGTATACGACCCTTGCCACGCGGACAGTTGGATAGGAAGCAGATGTTTTTCAAGGTTGCACTGGCGTAGAAGGTAGAGGACTGAGTTTCTTAGAAGTTAATATTGATTTATTTTATAAGTTTAAGGTAATATACCGATAGAAAAATATTTCAACTCGTATTACAGCTCCAATGATGTCTGTACGCGGCGTACTTATGCATATTATGGAGAACGCAGCTTTCTCAACTTTTTGAGCGATGATATCTCGCAAACGGTGACTCTTATGAAAAAAAGTATAAGAACAATTTTTTTTAGGTAATTTTATGATCCACAATTTTGGTCTGAGCTATTTTGATGATAAAACTTACGGTTTGGCTGAAAAACGCGAGAAACCCATTTTTCCCCACTTTGACCTTGAATAAATTTTTTTCCAGGCATGGGATCGTTGGGGACTTTTGACAACTTATTTGTAATCGTGTTCCGAACATTTGTACAAATTTTCAGCTGTATGCGAATTTTGGTAACCTTACCGCTCTTTTTAGGGCTAACTTGACCGGACTAGCACCACAAGACAAGAAAATATTGCGTCATTGCACACAGCCCAACGAAAAGACCAATTTATTTAAGGTTTTTCGAAATAGTCATTGATCATATCGAAAATTCCTGCACTTGTCGTATAGGTTGTCAGTGGTTGTACAAATAATATATTTTCTTGAATAGAATTCTTAAAAATACCTTCTGACAAAAAGTACTCGGAATTTTCCAGTTAAACAAATCGCGCTCGATATATTGTCAACATCTTTTTTTTTCTGTGTATTTCTTGTAGTTTATTTACACAAGAAGAAATCACTAAACTGGTTTACACTACTATTATTTATGTACACTTCTTCTTTCATGTGTCCTGTCCGATCTCCCGGACGTTGGCGATCACTCTAGCAATAGTTCTATCTTCCGCCATATGGAAAAGCTGTTCCATATGCCAGTCCATTCTCGAATGTTTTGGAGCCATGATTGTTGTTTTCTTCCAGTTCTCCGTCGGCCTTCAATTTTACCTTTGAGTATTAGTTGTAATAAGCGGTATTTTTCTCCTCTCAACACGTGCCCCAGATACGATATTTTTATGACTTGTGGTCAATAATGTTCTCCTAATATTCGTTCTTTGTAAAACATCTGTGTTCTACCCATGAGATGCGAAACAGTCTTCTATGTAACCACATCTCGAAAGCCTCAAGTCGACTGATTGATTTTATTTATAATGTCCACGTTTCGACACCATATAATAATACTACCACACCTGGCATTATGAAATTTGTTGTCTTAGTTTTAAGTTTAGATTATCATCCCATAAAAGTGATCGCATTTTGTTGAATGTTGCGCGCGCCATTTCTATTCTACTCTTAATCTCACAGTCAGGGTCCAGGTCTTCTGAATTGGCCGGCCGGCCTTTCAATCATCCTCCAAATTAAAATTTTCATTTCGAACTTAAGAACATAATCTTTCTATCATCATTAACGATGAACAGATTTCCCTCACAATTTATTTGAAACTCTGTTATCTTGTTAAACCACGCTTCAATAAGTTTTCATATCTTGGAAAAGACTGGAAAAACAACTCTCTTTTGCATCGTTTGTTTGAAGGTTGTAGACAATGTTGAAGAATGACTAAAATGTGGTCGGACTTGCATTGTCTTTATTTTTTATTTTTACAACGTTTCGATTAGGTTGTATCTCTAATCGTTATCAAGTATAAACTGAATGTTTTGTCTTAAGACTACGAGCTTATATAGGGACTGTGTCCATTGAACCGCAACGTTTCGCTTCACTGTACACACCTCAATGATTTGATGTTACAAAGTAGTGGTTGCCAAAGATTAGGTATCTCAACACTCGGTTTACTGAAGATTCCATTATTGTTTTTAATGTGTGCTGCTTCTATATATTTTCTTTTTTTCATATTGGGTTCCATATATATTGCCGCAGCCTCAGACCATTTTATATGGTGTTGTTTATCCCAGGAGTGTTCTGCAATACCTGATCTCCACGTTTCCCCTTTTTGTGTATAAGTTTTATGTTCCTTAATTCTAACTTCTAGCGGTCGTTTGGTTTCTCCAATATACATTTCATCACACTCACATGGAACTTTGTAAACACATTCTTTCTTATCGGTAGTTTTAAGTTTTGTTTTTGTTAAATGAGCTCTAAGGGTATTTCCTGATTTAAAGGCTGTTTTTATATTATAACTACTGGCAATTCATCTTATTTTCTCCGACGTTCTCTTAATGTACGGAATTGTGAACAAGGAATGTGTTTCTTGCTGTCCAGTGTTCGTTGTTCTAAAATTATTTATAACATCGTCAATTAGTTTTAAAGGATAACCATTCTGTTGTAAATTGGGTTTAATATTTGCTACCTCTATTTCCAATGATTCGGCATGGATATATATATATATATATATATATATATATATATATATATATATATATATATATATATATATATATATATATATATATATGGATATAGCGCGATTATAGAGGTTGCGTATAATTCTTCGTTTTGTTACAACAGAATGTTTAGAACTATGATTAAGATATTGTCCAGTATGTGTTGGCTTTCTGTATACTGAAGTTTTAATAGTTTCGTTTGAACGGTTCACCATGACATCTAGGAAGGGTAATTGATTATTTACCTCTTTTTCCATGGTAAACTTAATTGTAGGTCGAATGGTATTCAGATGTTTCAGGAAATCATTAAGTTCTTGATCATTCCATACGATGAAAGTATCATCGACATATCTCAACCAGACTTTCGGTTTTACTGTTGCATGAGTTTCGAACCATTCCATATATATATTGGCGACGACTGGAGAGAGTGAAGAACCCATCGGAAGCCCGTCATCCTGAGCGTAGAACTTGTCCTTTACTTGAAAGTAAGCACTACGCAGGCAACACTCCAAAAGGTCCATCACCCCGTCCATTGGTAACGTGGTTCCATCTGATAAAATGTTATCATTTGAAAGTCTAGTTTTGATTATGTCTAGTGATTCCCCTAATGGTACATTAGTATACAGACTTTCCACATCAAAGCTTATTAGTCTGTCGTCTGGCTCTAGATTGATGCTACTAATAATATTCACGAAATGTGTAGAATTTTTAACATATGCTCAACGCTCAGGACGTTGGAGTGTTGCCTGCGTAGTGCTTACTTTCAAGTAAAGGACAAGTTCTACGCTCAGGACGACGGGCTTCCGATGGGTTCTTCACTCTCTCCAGTCGTATATATATATATATATATATATATATATATATATATATATATATATATATATATATATATATATGGTTCGAAACTCATGCTATAGAAATGGCAACAGTAAAACCGAAAGTCTGGTTGAGATATGTCGATGATACTTTCATCGTATGGAAGGGCAATGATCAAGAACTTAATGATTTCCTGAAACATCTGAATACCATTCGACCTACAATTAAGTTTACCATGGAAAAAGGGGTAAATGATCAATTGCCCTTCCTAGATGTCATGGTGAACCGTTCAAACGAAACTATTAAAACTTCAGTATACAGAAAGCCAACACATACTGGACAATATCTTAATCATAGTTCTAAACATTCTGTTGCAACAAAACGAAGAATTATACGCAACCTCTATAATCGCGCTATATCTATATGCAATAATGCCGAATCATTGGAAATAGAGGTAGCAAATATTAAATCCGATTTACAACAGAATGGTTATCCTTTAAAACTAATTGACGATGTTATAAATAATTTTAGAACAACGAACACTGGACAGCAAGAAACACATTCCTTCTTCACAATTCCGTATATTAAAAGAACGTCGGAGAAAATAAGATGAATTGCCAGTAGTTATAATATAAAAACAGCCTTTAAATCAGGAAATACCCTTAGAGCTTATTTAACAAAAACAAAACCTAAAACTACCGATAAGAAAGAATGTGTTTACAAAGTTCCATGTGAGTGTGGTGAAATTTATATTGGAGAAACCAAACGACCGCTAGAAGTTAGAATTAAGGAACATAAAACTCATACATAAAAAGGGGAAACATCGAAATCAGGTATTGCAGAACACTCTCGAGATAAACAACACCATATAAAATGGTCTGAGGCTGCGGCAATATATATGGAACCCAATATGAAAAAAAGAAAATTTATAGAAGCAGTATACATTAAAAACAATAATGGAATCTTCAGTAAATCGAGTGTTGAGATACCTAATCTTTAGCAACCACTACTTTGTAACATCAAATCATTGAGATGTGAACAGTGAAGCGAAACGTTGTGCTTCAATGGACACAGTCCCTATATAAGCTCGTAGTCTTAAGACAAAACATTCAGTTTATACTTGATAACGATTAGAGATACAACCTAATCGAAACGTCGTAAAAATAAAAAATAAAGACAATGCCAGTCCGACCACATTTTAGTTTCTCTTTTCCATGTTGATGATAGTTTATAGGTAAAAGATAACTGGAGCTCGCTTGCAAATATAAACAAATTTTGATATATTTGCTACAATCAATCTTAACTGTAATAATTTTTTCCTAATTTAATTTTTATTTCAGATCTTACATCCAAAACCCATATACGGACAAAAATCTGTCGCTGCTATAAACAAGAAACTACTCGACGTTACCATATACTTTTTTACTTAAACGGGTAGTTTAGAGGTAGAGCTAGTACTATAACTGAGGGTTAAGTTATTTAAATATATTATAACTGTATTCAGATCTTTGCATGATCATTACTTACATAACTATTATGTTTTAGAGCACGAAATAGACTATGAAAATAGTGAGTTTTGCTTTACACTCTGACACAGTTTTCGTTCTATCTCAACTCTTATTTGAAATAGAACGTCAGTAGTTTTTTTTTGGGTTTAATTAATTTAAACGAATGAAAATTTTTGATAAGAAAAAAAAGTTGCTTTTTCATTTTTTAATTTTTAAAATATTTTTGGAATAGCCATATTTTTAGAAATAATAACTTTAAAAATTTTATCTAAAAACATGAAATTTTATTTCTGGTATGAATTAACACAACAAACAACTTGTTGTTTGTGATAAATAGAATGTAAAACTTTTAGAATTATATGATTTACATTTTATTTGTACTGTTCTTTTTACTTGAGGAAACACAAAACGAGTACAAGTAAAAAACATAAATTTTGATATCATTATGTGTTTTCATGTATCAAAGTCTTTACGTGCATCTTTTTAGCACGCAAAGAGAATTGCATGTTCAAGTATATGTACTTTAGGGTGAAAAATAGTTGCACAAGCTAGTGTAAGCTGTAGTCTACACATTTACGTAAATTACTTGATAGTTATGTATTTAAAAAAACCTATCAGATCTGACCAATATAGAATATTACTGTCCTAATTTTATAATACTAACTAATGGTTGTTATTGTTAACCCTAAGTTGTGTTACTAGCCTTTAGTTACGTAAGATCTGTTATGCACAAGAATTTCTTAAAAAGCTTTATATCTTTACGATTTACTGTGGTTGTTTTTTATTTGCTTGTTTTTTTTATATATAATTTATAGGTTTCATTTTATTAATTTATTTTCCTATTTGTAAATAGTTGTTAAGATTACTTATTAACATTATCTGTTTTATTTTTATATATTATGATCTAAAATGTTGTCTATTTTTTTTTGTTAACTACTTAAAAACTTTGTACTAAAATGTTACGAAATGCTTGACGGGCAAAAAGGATAAAATCCACTTTATATTTATTTCTTTTAAGTGCCTGAAATAATCTTTCTGTAAATTAAGGGTGTTTTTCTCTCTTTTTGCAAATGGTGTTAGTTGTAAGTTTTAAAATTTAAAACAATCTTTGCTATAAGCAAATAAAAATAAAGTTATTAAATTGTAACAAAAATGAGTTTTATTTTGTCATTTAATTTTAATTATCCAGTTTTCTGGATAATGACATAGTTTTTATGGAGGGTTGATAAACTTGGTAATTTTTGTGAAGCAAACATACCTGTAAAATACAACTTTGCTGATGATACCAGTAGATTGAAACAAGGATAAATTTGTTTGGAAGTTATTTATTGTCGGTAGGGGAGGTCGGTGGAGTCCGATGATTCCCACTATCCCTGTTCGCGATGCGTTTTCCTTGCCGACTGGGGAATCACAGACGGCCATACTAGTTGCGGAAGGGGCGTGGCCGAAAGTATGGCTGACAGAAATGGTTATGCTCAAGAGACTCTACCATATGAAGGAAACTTCATAATTTCGATCGTTCGAAAAATATAGGACAGTCAGGCAGACGTTTTTCAACAAGAATAAAGGAACACTGGTAGTTTTATTAAATAAAAAACAGATTCTCATTTTTCAAATCATTTAATAGAGTCCAATCATAATTTCAATCAAAATTTTACATACAAAAAATAAAGGCACTCAATTAGATTTGTTGGAATCCCTAGAAACAAACAAATTTAAAAATACCGATTCTTTGTTAAACTGTCAATTAGACCTAAACAACTCTCCTTTAGTGAACCTATTTTAAGGATCTATTTCAATTGGCTGTTTATTATTGGAAATCCAGTTAGTTTATCCTACCTAGACCTAAGTGTAGCGAAACATGTTGAATATCTTTTTATTCAAGTTTCAATTAAAGTAGAATTTTTAAGTAGAAATCGAGTTTTACTACATTATTTTTAATATGGAGTTCCACCAAGTATCAGCAAACTCAATTCAATTAACAAAAAAATAGGTAATCGGTCTAGAACTTGTGTTTCGTCTGCCACACGTGGCAAAAAAAATGTGTTAAAACGTCGGTCACACAGGTGGCTAAACATTTTAATAAAGTAGGGACTTTCGGGGGTACATACTCGTCTATCAGGGAAATTCCAACCACGATAATACCTCACACTCGGAAGAAGTGTAAGCTCTCCCGAGGGTTACCGGAAAAAGAGGATGTAAGCGTGAGAAGAAAAAGAAAGCTTGGCTGGATGCTAACAAGCAAGAGGCAACTGGAAACTTTCGAACTGAACAGAATAAATATTACAATCCCGCATTATTACCAGCAGAATGTTACTGAACCTTCTCGATTACTTGCTTTAAATTACGTAGCGAAAGTAATTATTTCTAAAATTTTTTTTGCCCTTTGCTGGTATCTATAAGTGGTGAGAGAACAAGAACATACAATACACAGTTCATTCAAAAAGTTCCGGGACTAATTTTTTTACGAATGAAAACAAGAGTTTTCAACATAATTCCCTCCTCGTCCTATACAAATTTTGCTGCGTTCGTATAGCCGCTGGAACGATCTGGCCAATAAATGACGTTACAGCGCTAACATGTCTACTATTAACTGAGGCATGATATTACATAGTTCTGCCGTTTTACAAAATTAGTACCAAATGAACTATATATATATATATATATATATATATATATATATATATATATATATATATATATATATATATATATATATATATATAAATACTGAAAGAACAGAAATGACATATGATATTAGCAGCAGGCCCGAGTGGTAGTCTAAAAGATTACAGTATATACACAAAATTATGAGCAAGTTTAAAGCAATAAAAAAATAATAATTCCAGCCATTTTAGGCTAGTATGGCACGCAACAATAATTTTCTGATCTAGGGAAATCCCGAACTTCCTAGATTATATGATTGATGTCATTTTAAATCTTTTCTATGTCAAATTGATGGGTTCTCTCGGTACTTTGAGTATATTAATTTTGATATGACTGAAGGAATTTTGTAGAACAGGTAAAATGTATGTATTATGAATCAGCTGTCGTAAAATAAAATATATACCTTCATCTTAAGTGCTTATAATTTTTGGCCATCACTGTATCTGTCAAACTAAAAAATTTATGAAGAAAACTTTGATTTTTGCGTGACAAGTTGGAAAAACGTACTCATGTAGGAAAATTTTCATTGGAGGTAACCTTCATGCCAAGTATCAACTGGTTCATCTTGAAATAAGTTATATATGAATTAACAATAAAATAAAGTACACGTATCTAATGAACCATTCGAGCGATTTTTAGATTTTCAAAAATAACTTTCTTAATTCTCCGATACACATCCATTATAGATGTTTTGTTTCGTGATTTATCCAGTAATTGGATATTAAAAAAAAATAAAAGACAAATATTCTATACGTACTTTATTTAAAAACGATTGATTATTATACAAAAAAAATAAAGGAAATCACAGAACTATGATTTAAAAATGTACTAAGCTACACAACAAGGATTGTCATCAATACAACTTAAAAAAATAATAACTACTGTATTGAATGGCTTAAATGAAAACTTTTAGAAAGTAGCAATTTCTAACAAAAATAACAATTTTTTATTAAAGCAAATAAATAACGTAATAAAATATCACTAGTTTTTTCCAGACAGGTTTATAGTAACTTTTGCAGGGTGGCCAGAATATTGCGTTAAATAAAATACAGCTTCATTCCTGAGAACCAGCGTAGAAAAGAAGACACAGCTTATTGCATTTAATTATATTAAGGCATCTTCCAGAGCATCCTTGCCCGACTTATGTTAGTAAAAAAGTTTGTAGAAACATCTCCAAGAATATTATAGACTAATGCCAATAGAAAGCCCATTTAATGTTAAGTTTTGAAGCTTTCGATGAACACCAACTTTTAATATCTAGGCAATGGAGATAATTCTCTTCAAACAAAAAATATTGGTTTTATTCGTTTTATAAACGTCTAACAGTGTCATAAACACAATACGAAAAGTACAAAATAAAAAAATTACATGAAAAAACGACTAATGCGTGTAAGCTACCATCTTCCACCTATAGTTTTGAAAAAACCTTAAGGATGTTCAGTAGTATCATAGAGGAGGTCGTAGGGAGACGGGGGATAAAAGCATAATAAAATTACAGTGCTGCAAACTTTATATAAAAAGTATGTCCTTTTCAAAGTTTCTCGAATAAATATAATACCTTAAGCAACTGATATTTGGAGTTGTATTATGCGACGATCAACATCTAATTCATAAATCTTAAATGAGGTTTTGTAACAATGCACACATTTTATACTGCTAATTTTTTGTTTGCGCACGTCCATCAAAGTTTTAATCTTTCTATGTGACATGTGTCAAAGCGTTGTTAATCAGTGATACTTGCTTTTGATTAAATCTCCCCGTATTATGACAGTCCGATAGAAAGGCAAATTTGTAAAAATTAATGTTTGGGAAATGATGTTAAAGAGATCTGAAATGACAAAGCATACATTATGATATAATACGATGTAGTCCAATTTTTTGTAGCAGTCTAAATATAGCATCAAAACTGACTGAAAAAAAATCTATATCAAATCATTCTTGAAAACCTATTCTATCATATTGTAATGGAACAAATATTAATTATTTTACACTGTTCAATGTGAACTATATTCCGTTAAAATGAATAATTAAATAATCACTCTGTGAATAGATTTCTCGTGGGAATAGGGTAGTTATATTTTTTATCACTATCCAAGAAAGTGTAAAGGAAAAATAAATCAGTTATCGAGCTTAACTTTTATGATCTTTGTCGTTTAAATGTTTTCTTAAAAAAATACATAAAGTCAGTTAATTTATGAAGACGTAATAAGACCCTCTCTGAGAATTGCCTATAAATCTGTCTAAGTAATCCTGCCCTGGCTATGTAAATAAAACCGCAAGATAAGGGAGGTTTATAACATATGGTATATGCACAACCCGTTAAAATGTCTTAGAATATTGAACGATTTTCCCATTATTAGGAAACAAAAGAATGATCAAATAAACTCACTATAATAGAAATATATCGTTTGGCCATTTGTAAAAAGAATTTTGATTAATCAGTTTTTTTCTATTCACAAGAAATAACGAGTTAAAATGTTTATTGCCAAAACAGCCAAGAAAAGTGAATAGTTTTTTTACAGTCTTTAACATATATTCTTTTCGTTATAGAAAGACGTAGGTTAGTTTGTTTTACTATTCTTTTATATAAAAATTAGGATTAAGACGCTCAGAGGCCAATTCGGGAATCAAACATCCGGTATAGAATAGCTAACGCCCTCAGCACGTAACGATCGAAATCTTCGAACTTTAAGGGAAAGAAATTAACGTTTAGAGGGTTCCATCGGCTAATATGGGTACAAATGGGAATAAGAGGGGTGTCGAGGGGATGTAAGATTCGAAGACACTCTTTTAAGGAATAGTAAATGTCAGTCATATTTTGAATGTCGTTAGAACGGTACCGGGAGTACCAGTGCCGTAGAATAATTACGTCACAGGTATAATCGTCGGGAAAGAAGGTTATCTTTGTTTAATTTGGGAAATTAAGGGATTATCGTATGTTATTTTAGTGGGGCATTTCGCGATTTTCATACGGTTGGATAAAGTAATATAAATAGCTGTTTTTCGCGTCTTATTTCTTTTTCTGTTTAATATTTTGGTAAGCTATTTATACGTGTCTCTTCAAAATTGGGCTTTACATTTTTGGTTAACAGAACGGCCAATAAGAGCAATTATGCTAGTTTTTTTTTGTAATTGCTATTAGTTTTAAGTTTCTCATTGTAAATAGTTCGTTTTTCTATTTATTTTTGTTAAATAGATTTAAATGTTTTGAGAAACTTGTTTTATTTAATTTACCAACTAATTAGCAGCCTTTCTTGAGTCCTGAAGTTCTGAGTTGTGGTTGGTAAGCTTAAATAACCGTAGTTGTTTGGAACTAAAGCTGCAGGAGAGAAGATGAACGTCCAGACTTCCAGAGTGTCTTTATTACTGTGAAATTTAATTGTAGGTTATTAAAATAGTTACAAATTAATGTGTGGCAATAATCTGGTTATAGATGGAATGGCTAACGCTACCTCAATATGTCATTGGCAGGAGTCTATAATGAAATTCTGTCACAATATCATTTTTTTTTTTTCGATTTCCAAACGTGGGGTATATTAAAACAAAGTTTTAAGCGAACTTTCCGCAATATTATTTGGGGCTACTTTTGGAATTGTTTTTTTTTTCGCAAAAATCCCCGATAAAAAATTTAAGTTACTCTTCACATACTAAATGAACGAGGTTGTCAAGAAAAAAAATGTTTAACCATTGAATATCTGTAAAGATCAAACGTTCAGGATTACCACCGTCTTCCCTTACAACTAAATTTCAATTTTGTGTTATATTAATAGCTTGACAAGCAGCATTTAAAACATTAACAAGTACCAAAGGGTTAATTAACTTTACATTAGTCTAGTGATATAAATAATACTGCATCAGCTTTGAGGTGAAATGTTTTACCTTAAAAAACTTACATAAACTTAAACATTATTGTGATAAGATCATGAGATGTTTAAAATGAAAAAGTACTGATCGATCCTGTTTAGGTCAGTATTTAAACTTCCACATTGTCCGCGTGCGAAAAGTTGGTGTTCATCGTCCCAATGAATGCTATTTTGTATCGGCATTTAATTTAGAATATTCTGTGATATAAACTGTTTTACATGAAAAAAGTATATCTATTTTAATCGGCAGACTACGCTAACTACATAAAAAAGCAAATGTTAAAACACAAATGCTTACTATCGCCTAATAAGTTTACCATGTAAGGAAAATTGCAACTAATTACGGCCCTCGAGTCATAGGCTGGAACAGGTGAGAATTTAATACACCTCGGAACTCATTAGATGTTTTCCCTTGTCAACTTAAGCACCACTAAAAATTTTGATGTGCAGAAACCTTTGCATCCGTCAGATAGCATTTTGAATGTTATTTTTGGATAAAAAAAGAGTTTAAAATTCACTAATTAATTGAATTTTTTCATGGCGTACGCCAGTGTCTCCAGGTTTTCTCCGAACGACTTGGGACGTGATACAACCGAGTTTAGAACATATGAAACGAGGGCGCTAAATACTACTAAAACGAGAGAGGACATTATTTGTTCCGCGAGACCACCCTATATATATAAAATACATAGCAGCATTTTCTCCAACAATATTTAAATAGCGCCGTTTTTAAAAGACACAGTAATCTACTTTAAATACGTTTTTACACTTTTTTTTTACAAAAATATAAGTACATTTCAAAAACTTTAGAAGGTACTGATCCATCATATTGCAAGCATATGAGTTTTGTATGACGTTCCAATATGTTTCTAAATAAAATGATATTAATGTGAAACGACTGATGCGTCCTCTTACTGTCAGAGATGAAAAAAAAACAACAAAAAAGGACAATAAACGGTCCATAACTTTCTAAGAGTAAAATCTGTTTAAATATTTTTTCTTATAATTATTAAGTAGATAAATAATTTTTTAAATCATTGATTGGGGTTTTGAATATTTGTTTCATATTATTCGAGTTTATAAAAATCAACCGCTACACATGTTAAGGGCCCCACATACGTTGAGGCAAACCTCTCCAGCACGGATCAATACCAACGAATATACAGAACAAAACGAAGACTACGGCCGCCATCCAACCTTTTTTCCTTAGTCCTTTTTAAAAGTAACCACTAAATTAATATCATCGAATGACGATATGGGGGGGGGGATATTCGAAGACTACTTTACTATTACCAAGGTATGCTTTGTATGAGCTACAAAGTTCCCAGCCGATAGAGTGATATTTATTGCACGGAAAGATTTGCCTAAATGTGTGTAGGGTTCCTTCAATAACAAGGAACCATAAATTTAATTAACTAAACCATTGTATTATGCAGAATAAATATGTACAGAGTTTGTCCAAAAAGTAATGTCAGTGATTTTACTGCGAAGCAACTATACGTCGCGGCGCATTCGAACCGGTTGGGATCGGTGGAGAAGAAAGGCAACTTAAGAACACTCAGTCGTCTCCGACTATCAGAAGGGTAGGAACATTCGGAACAAAGGATTACCATCAAGTTTTGTGTGAAACTTCGCAAGTCTGCAGTGGAAACTTTTCCTATAAGAAACCGGCGGATTGTTTATCGCAACGATGGCACAAGGCCGTGAAGAGATCACCGATGAAGCTCGCGCTGGATGGCCATCAACGATCACTACTGACGAAAATGTGACGCATGTGAGAGATCTTTTGAACTCACACCGTTATCTCAGTGTTCGTTTAGTGACCCAGACATTAAATATTCCAAAATATACCGTTCACAATATTGTGCCGAACAATTTGTAGATGCGAAAAGTGCGTGTGAAGCTGGTGTTGAAGTTGAAACGTGCCAGGAACTTTGGGAGTTGGGACATTATAGGTGGCGAGTCTTGGGTGTTCGAATACGACCCCAAAACGTAAAGGTAGAGTTCCCAGTGGCACACCTTAGCATCCCCTTGCATCAAGAAGACCAGAATTAGGAAGTCAAAGCTCAGGACCATCTTCATTATGTTTTTTGACAACAGGGGGCTCGTCCACCGTGAGTTTGTACTACATGGTACAACCGTCAACGATAAATTTTTCGTGGAAGTGCTCAAGAGACTCAAACGAAGGGCTCATCGCAGACGACCGCAAATTTCACCATGAAAACGCGCCAGCCCATATCGCC
Organism: Diaprepes abbreviatus; assembly: GCA_034092305.1. Taxonomy (NCBI): domain Eukaryota; kingdom Metazoa; phylum Arthropoda; class Insecta; order Coleoptera; family Curculionidae; genus Diaprepes; species Diaprepes abbreviatus. The sequence continues at coordinate 622,241 of JASJET010000072.1, read as the reverse complement.
TTCCTCGTGACACGTTTTCTGGATGATTCAAGGGTGCCAACGATTCCATAGCCGCCCTACAGCCCTGACGCAATTCCTCTAGACTACTACTACTTTTTGTTTTTGCGCTTGAAAACTTCCATGAAAGGGCATCATTTCAGGGCAGTTGACAAAGTCAAAGACGCTTGCTCTGGAGGAGACCTACCATCACGCCTTCGCTACCTGGTAATCTCGCTGGAAGCGATGTATCGACGAAGGAGGAACCTATTTTGAAACCTTTAATGTGTTGTGTTGATCTGATGTATCATTTTTTTAATCAACTCACTGACATTACCTTTCGGACAAACCCTGTATTTCTACACCATAATAACAAAATAAATAATACACTGAATGTTTTGGAAAGAAAATATTTTACGAATGTGTTTTAGGTCAAAATAAAAACGTTCATATAATTATGCGTTCCCAAATGATTCCTTTGCGAGATATGGGGTGTCAAAAAAAAAGTTTAAATATCTCAAAAAGGATTTAAGATATTACATGCAATTTTGGTGTGCACTAGAACGACAATAAAAACGTTTTCTAATCATGTTTTTCACACTTCCCCCAGGAACTTGGGTAAGAGCGTAATAAACTTCACATATTTTAAAAAATTCGATTTCGATAAAAAAAAAAAAATAACTGTCCTTCAGACAAGGAAAACTTCAGAACACATTTCTGCTTAAAAACTGACCGAAGACTAAGAAAAACAACAACTCCGGATAAAAAAAACAGTGGCGTAACATTTTTTCTTCAAAAATATTACATGAAATTTTAGTGCGCGTTAGAACGGTTGTAAAAAACGTTTTTCAAATCATAATATTTTTTACATTTTCCCCAGGAACTTAGGTGACAGCATAAACTCGGACATTTTCCATAAAAAGATTAAAATTAATTCTCCTTCGGACAAAAAAAAAACTTCAGAACACATTTCTGCTTTAAAACTGACTGAAAACTAAGAAAAATATTAACTCCGCGCAAAAAAACAGTGGGGTAATTTTTTTTCCCCAAAAATATTACACGGAATTTTGGTGCATGTTAGAACGACTACAAAAAACGTTTTTCGAATTATATTTTTTACACTTTCCCCAGAAAATTGGGTGAGAGCATAAAAATGGATATTTAAAAAAAAATAATGTCCGTTTTCGATTAAAAAAAAATTGTCCTTTGGACAAAAAAAAACTTCAGAACATATTTCCGCTTTAAAACTGACTGAAGATCAAGAAAAATAAAATTAACTTCGGGAAATAAAAACAGTGGCGTAACATTTAACAAAATATTACATATTTCAAAACATATTTTTTACACTTTCACTGGGAACTTGACTAAGAACATAAACTCAGATATTTAAAAAAAGAATGTTTGTTTTCAATTAAAAATTAAAATTCCGGGCAAAAAAAAAGTGGTGTAACATTTTTTTTTTCCAAAAATATCTCGGTTTTTGACACTTTATATTTGAAATAATTATGTGAATTTTTTGACTTCCAAAACACATCCTTAAGAGTTTTCCTCCCTTCCAAAACACACTGTACATTTTTGCAAATATGTGCAATGTTATTTAACTTTCTGGAAAATGTAGAATATACAAAATTAATTAAATCTTTTAGGTAATAAATAAAAATCCTTTTTATTAATGCATAATAAACAGGTGTGCGGAAGCAAAACATTTAATACACTGTAGTCAGTTTATCGACACTAGGTCATAATTATAAAAATTACCCCACGATGTAAACTTTCGATAAGATACTACTTAAAGCGATTATATATATAATTGCGACTAACTTCTCATATTTTTTACTTTCATATTTATTCATAATCTTAATAAATGTACATACATACATTTGTGCTTAAATAAAAGAAAATTGCAAGGTTCGTTTGAAGATTGTAGACAATGTTGCAAATTGATTAAAATGTGGTTATCGGACTTGCATTGTCTTTATTTTTGTTTGTTTGTACGACGTTTGGATTACGTTGTATCGTTTAATCGTTATCAAGTATAAACTGATAATTTTTTGAAGTATGTAAAGTTAAGGGACACTTCACGCTTAAATGAACATAGCCTTTGTATAAGTTCGTAGCCTTAAGACAAAACATTCCGATAATACTTGATAATGATTAGAGATACAACGAAATCGAAACAAACAAAAATAAAGACAATGCAAGTCCGACAACCACAACCGAGTCAAAAGAAAATTTGTAGCCAATAACAACTGTATTTGTTGTATTTTCATACAACTTTGGCTGGTCAATTGATAAAAAAAATCTTGTTCGGGTTAATCTGAAGAAGTTAAAGACTATGTTAGCTATAACAATTATTGCTTTGCTTTAAAAAAATACTAATTGGCATATTATTTATATTACTTAACAGGTCAGACCAGTCAAAATTACCAGTCATTTTCTTATAACAACGGTGTTTGTACTGTTCGGTACGATTCTTAGGAAGGGCTACCATGTAACCTTTATTTTTAAATGTAAAATTGTTCATTTATATTTTTAAAATTCTCGTTTACGAAGCCTTTTTTATCACTCTAATTAAAGAAACCCTTCAGCGATTAACTTACGACCTTGTTTATTGGCATCCTCTCTCTTGATAACTATGTACCTTTTCAATAAAATAATCTTGGACAAAGAAATTTTGTTAATCACTTCCATAGTCCACTCATACACATTTGCATTGCACCAATTTAAGTTAGACTTGCAAGGAAGATACTTGAAGTGTTCGGTTCCCATTTTGATCAAATTTAGCTATGGTCGTAGGGGACTTTAACATCTATTTTAACTTGGACCAAGTAGAGACTGTACGCCTTTGTGACTCTTTGATGATTTTGGTCTAAGACAGATAGTGTTCAAACCAATGCGACTATAGTCTTGCCTAGATAATGTCTTTTTAGGCTATGATATTGACATATGTTCAGTAAATGTGACTGATATGAATGTATTTGATCATAACAGCTTATATGATGTTTGAACCTAATCAAAGCTTTACTCAGACTCGGAAAGTGTGCAGGCAGTAACGTTTGTTTAAATTCTTAAATATTGCGAATAAGCTTGCATGGAACTTTATGGGTGGAAACTGTAATGTTGAATGTTTTTAGCATTTAATATCTCCGCTCGAAAATGCATATCTTCAAACTCTTCCTGAAACGTCGTGTATTGTCAGGTCTGATCATTTTCATGTCTTAAATTGGTTTAACGAGGATCTTAGAGTAATGAGGTACCATCTCAGGTTCTCGGGTGAACTGAGTCAACAATATATCTTTTAAATGGGCATTTAAAGACTATAAAAAGCTTTATAAAAAAAAGCTATAAGTAAGGCTAAAACAAAAATAAATGACAATCTCATTCGTTCCTCCCAACAATCCCCAAGACCATGTGACAAATAATAAAGAGGAATAGACGTAAAAACAATGAAATTAGAAGTGACATAGATACATGGGTCAGGTTCAGGAGATACCAAAGGCAGATGAGGATCCCGTGAACCACCTTCGCGGACGGACATCGCCGGCAGCTCCCTCTACTTTTACTTAACTTACAATGAAGTTAGGGATATAATAGATAACTTAAAAAACGAAGTCAACACGATATATGGGTTAAATGTAAGAATAAATAAAACAATAAACCACGGTTTGCTTGTACCCCTAACAAAACTTATCAACTTTGTTGTGCCAAAAATGGACAATGTAACACCAATTTTCAAGAAGGGCGACCATCTCTGCCAGCAAACTATAGACCAATATTACTTTTGTGTCTTATCTCCAAGATACTAGAGAAGTGCATGACCATAAAAACAGTCCAAAAATTTAAAACTAATAGTTTATTTTCCATGAGCCAGCTTAGCTTTTCACAGGTTGTATGCAGCGCAGTTTTGTTCTGTGCTCTCAGCAAGGCATTTGACTGTGTTGACCATGGTATTCTTCTCCAAAAACTTAATTATTACAACTTAAACGTAAATAGCATTAAGCTAATAGAATTGTATCTTCACCGCAGGTGTGTCAAATGGTGAGAGTTGCTGGTGTAGTGTCAGCGAAGGGTGAAATTATTATTGGTGTACCCCACGGCTCCATCCTGGGCCCCATTCTTTTTTTTTAAGAGTGAAAGCTGGTTACCTTCAAATAGGCTACTCCCTAATACTGACAAGATTATCAGGATAATGTTCTCTATCGGGGATTTATCTGGGGTCGAGAGTGTATCTGAAGTGTGCCTTTTGGGGGCAACTTTTGACCCAAGATTACAAAGAGAGTAAACATATTGATGCTTTTGCAAGGAAACAGCTGAGTGTTTATGTGTTTCGAAATTTGTATCAGTGCGTCTCCACTGATATATTACGAACAACATACTTTGGCATTTTTCAGAGCTATGTCTCTTATCTAATTCTTGCATGAGCCCACTCGGCTGAGACTCGTAGGGTGCTTGCTTTGCAGAGAAATGCAGTAAAGGTTGTGTCGGGATTGAGTTACAAGGATAATTGTAGGCGCGCGTTTGTGCATTGGTTTTTTGACTGTGCCATGTTCATATTTGCTCGAGTGCCTGATGCATGTCAAGCAAGAGGAAGGCCAGTTCCGTGCTCATGAAGTCATTCGCTACTATAATATTCGCACAAAACATAACTTGATACCTGCATACTGGCGTCTTTAGGGTTTACCAGGAACTGTTAAAGCATTCTCAACCAGGAGTTTTAAACACCCTGTAACACGTTAAGCGACTAAATAGGTTTTTTTTTTATCCGTTTGACGAATATTTGAACTCTTATTTTAACTTGTGATTGTCCCACTCTCAACTTTTTTGTTATTTTAATGGCACACTTTGTTAACATTAGTATATTTATATATTTTTATGATGATCTTTCAATGATGTTTTATTGTGTATTGTAATTTTATTATGATTTTTACTTGACTTACATATTTCATTGTGACGTGTCTCAATATATTATGTACCTTGACATGAATAAATTATTCAGTATTGAGTATGTTGCAGATGACATGAAAATAAGAGACACGTATTTTTTATCCGCGAAAATTTCTTTTAAGGAGGTGAGGATGGCCTCTAAAATTTACCCCAAAAACAGTTTTTTTTTAAATATCTCACGTTCTAATTAAGACATCTTTACATAACAAGGTGTAAATTATTTGTTATTTGAAAGGAAATAAAACTTATTTTTTATAAAAACCATTATTTTAATTCATTCTCTTAAAATGAATCATCTCTGCTAATAAAAAAAAATATGTGTCTCCTGTATTCATTCCCTCTACAACATAATAGCGCAAAATTGGAGCCGGGCATTTCGGATACCTTCCTTTTTAGCTTTTTATTTGAGGAACATTTTAAATCCTACTAGTTAAGTCTTTAAGCTTAAACTGTTACGATGCTAATAATTATTTACTACTCCAACAACACAATGTAAACGACCACAAGAAAATTTAACATAAAATTAATTTCTAGGGGGTAGTTCTAATTACATAACTTAGAATACAGTTTTGGACTAAAGAAAAATTAAAAACAATTCTTAAACAAACAGTTTTGTCTTTTTACGCCTTTCCTAATTTTTATAAAAATGCAAAACTCAACATTTCTCACTTGAGTAACCAATACTGCTTATTTAAAAATTTTTAATAGAGACTCCTGGTACTTTTGACGCGTAATAAGAAGAAAAAAATTTAGCCTAATATTCAAAGTAACTTTACCACAGCCCTCGAACATGAACTACCCTATTTACGAAATTAAGTTCCATTAATTATTCAGTTCCGAAAAATAAATCTAATTATCTATGAATACAGAGTGCAATCTTTTTGCAAAATATCTTCTCGAGGTAATAACACTCATATTCACTATAAAATTAATCCGTGAATTAATCTATTTAGAAACAATAAGATAAACAGCATGACATAAATCAGTGAAGTTCAATGACACCAAATAACATACAGTATCACTGAATTTCAAAGAGGAAAAACTTTTTTATTTGGCGGTCATTTTGCATAAAAACTTCTGCTTAACTTGAAAAAAATCAAAAAATATACAATAATGTATAACTTATATAGTTTTCAGCTCCAACAGGAGTCTTCAACAATATGGAATTCTAGTGTGGGGTCATTGTGGAAATCAACTCCCAATTTTCAGGATACAGATATCAGCGGTACGAACAATTTCAGGAGTACACTGCAGAACTCAGTGCAAGTCTCTGTTTATTACCTATTGAATCCTTACCTTCAGCTGCCTATTTATTATCGAATGTCTAATTTATGTAAAAACAAATATACATAAGTTCACTACTCACACACATCTAATTCATAACTGAAAGGACATTGATAAAGCGTATTTAAGATGAAATAAATCAATGAACGGTGTTAATTTTTATGGACCGACATTTTATAAGTTACCAATACATTTAAGATAATGATTTCCAGGACTTACTCTTAGATATCAGAATTTTTAGGGATGCGTGGGTTCACTTTAGTGGCCAAACCTTTTGTCGTCTGATCACTGAACTGAAGCGGCACCGGGCGCGATTAATACTTGAATGTCAATTTTCTGCATTGTAATTTGATTTTAATACAAATAAAGTGTGACTGGCTACATAGCCAAATGGCCCAAGGCCAGTAACTTGCCACTTAAAAAAACTTACGTAGTTTTCAACTCGAGCAAGAGTCTTCGTGAAAAAATTTTTTTTTCACAAATTTACAAATAAAAAAGTTTTCCCTTTTTGGAACTCGTCCCATGGACACACTGTATAATAATCTGAAAAAACAAGTTCCAATCTCAAAGAGTAAAATTTCCGCATGTAATCGTAAGCAAACCTACTTCAATTGTTTTTCTACTGATTATTAAAATAAAAGGTTCGATTCTCTGTAATATTTCAAAATTCACTTGAATTTATCTAGTCCGAATTGTCTACACTTATAACCAAACTTAGAATTTTGTCAAAAACAAACACTCTGCATGTTCATCGCATACAAACCAAAATAATAAACTAAAAACGCATACAAAAGAAAAATGTTACGCCAGTCTTACAAGTAAATATAATTTATCTCATAGTACTTAACCTCTTAAACTGTATGTTCTTTTTAGGGGAATACTTTTTACTTTTCTCAGGGCATGGAGTGATGGAGAGAGAGCTAAAAAAATAAAAGCCAAATGCTTATTATGAATTTTCCCTTAATTATGCTGTTACATATATGTTCCACATCCTTAGGAGCTTTTAAATTATTAAGGACATACAGAAATTAAAGCATAGTTTGTTTAAAATATCTTAATAATAAAAAAACAAATTTGTAACAGCCTCTATAAATTTACATTGGTTTCTTAAAACTTACAGTAGATCCATTACTTCGATCATACCCTATAGATTTAAACAACAATGGATTTGTTTGAAGGTTGTTTATGGTCGGTGGGGGAGAGGTTTTGTTGATGTTTGACAGACATAAACATGTTTACTTATCTTTTCTTTCAGTTTAATTGTTTGTCGTAACTCTTTGCAGTGTTTTTAAGTGTTAGAAATTACTATAAATGCGAAGTTTACAATGAATATTAACAAAAAGAGGATTTAAAAACTCATTTTTATAGGTAAATATTGTTACGATATTGTTTACATATTGAAAATAAAAATAACAATAATTTAGGGAACCATAAATTCACATTCTAGAATTGACGTACCGATTATCGTACGATACCCGTTTAAATAATGCAGTTAGAAAAGGATAGCATAAAATCGGTATGTGTGTACCAAGAAATGAAATATTTACTATTTATCAACACTTTTTCAAATATAAATAAAAATATTGTTAGGTTATCCAGCATTTAAACAACCAGGCCCTAGTTCTGACGTTATGCTAATTCTACAGGGGATGTTCGAAGATCCATTACTTACCTTCATTTCTTACACTTCTTAATGAAGTCTTTACACCAGGAGACTCAGATCTCTTAGTTCTCTTTCGTACACGCTTTTTAGGAGCAATGTGAGTCTGTGCAGCTTTTTCAAACTCCATTTCTCTCTGCTCTATCATTCTTTTATATACTCTCATCATTTCTGAAGTATATCCTTCTATATTATCTACTGAACACAACCTAAAAGACAAAATTTGAAAAAAAAATTACCTATCGCGTGATATGGGTTAATTTATCTAAAATATACCCATTTTTATAGAAGGCTGTCCCATTAATTTTTCCGAAAATCAAATATCCCCACTTGGGATAATGCTGAGATATTTTTTTTTTATTTTAACGGTTATGCAATTGAGAATTTGGGAAAATTTTCCTTTGACTATCATTTGACCTTAACGTTAAAACCTGGCGAATTTTTGAAAAAAATCATATTTATGTACATAGAATCTATATCGATTTTTCCTTTTATTCTATTTTTGGTTAATAGTGCACTAATAATGTAACAAAATTCAAGAGAATTAATAGTTGAAGGTCATCCAAGGTTGAAGTTATTTTTGAGGTAAAAGCGACGAAATATTTTTTTTTATTGATTATGAAAATGACTAGTAATTTATTCATATTTATCAACTATTCAATTATAATTTCCATGTGACTATGTAACAATAAAAGGTGTTGTCTGAAACAAAATTCAATATATCTATATTATAAACGCTTTATTAACGGTTAAGTCCCAAGACATCAAAACTACCAACCAATAAATAAACAAATCTAAAGTATTCATTTAACTACAGGATGCTCACAATTTAAGACCACACGAAAAACAGTAAAAAGTGAAAATTTACACTACAGATATCGCTTTAAAAAAATTTTGAAACTATTTAAGGACATGTTAAAGATCTCCAGATCAACATGATCAGGGGATAACTTGTTAGCTAAAATGTATATTTTATTTAGTGGGACATAAGTGAAGTATTTGGTTCTATGAGAATCAACAGAAAAAATTTCAATCCATCAACTATTTCTTTGAGGTACACTGAAGCCAATATACTTTAGTAAGTTTGGAGAATCTCTTATATTATTAACGATTTTAAACAGATAAAGTCGAAGTATTTTCCGCGATGTCCAAGAGGCTTAAAATTTAATTGAAGTAGTAAATGAGGCTAGTTGATATTTTCTTCAGAGGCTACAGATCTCAAAAAGTGTACCCTTTCCAACTCCAATTTTTGCACATTGTATGGAGGTGACCATATTAGTGTGGTATACTTCATACAACACAGAAGGCACAACACTGCAATAAACATTTTTAAGACAAATGACATTGTTCAAGTCAGATAGATTCCGTGTAACAAACCACACTAATTTCATTCCGTTACGTGCGATATGTATATGCTCTTTAAAAGTTACACTGACTTTACCATAGTACACCAACATCAGATATAGAATCTGTCAATTCCACAGACATACCGCAAATCTTATAATTGTACTCGATTGAAGTCTTTTTTGTACAGAACCGCATTGTCTTGCATTTTTCTATGTTAACAGAGAATCTGTTAGTAGGCCACCATACACTAAATGCATCCAAATCACACTGCATATCGAAGCAATCCTGTTGACATCTAATGCACTTTTTAAATCGTCAGCAAAAAGCAATGCCGTTCCATGCGAAAACGACTCGACAGCATCATTCAAAAACAAATTGAATAGAAAAAGGGTCAAATGTGCTCTCTGTAAGATAGCTTTGCATCCATGAGAGGAACAGATCTTGAATACCAATAGACTTTAATTTAGTTAAGAGACAAGTATGATTCGCCTTATCAAATGGCTTGGAAAAATCAGTATATATAGCATCGACCTGGCAACAATCCTCCAAAATACATAACAAAAAGTCAACACAAATCAAAGGATTTGCAACTGTGGATTTCATCTTACAAAAATCATGTTGTTTCAGAACTATATGATATATAAAAACAGTTATTAATCATCAATTAACAGAGAATCGAATATTTTCGAAAATATGGGTCATTTGGAAAGTAGCCTATAATTTTTTATATATGGCATTCATATGTCGAATATGTTTCAAATAAAATCTGCACCTCGATGTGGAAAGATTATTTACTTAGACATGTTTTCACTCTAAATATGCTTATAATTGTATATAAATGTTTTATTAAATCTTTAATCCATTATGGTATTTTAGTCTGGGATGGAACGTATAATAATGTTCATATAAGATTGAATGTCACACAGAAATATATATCAGAAATAATATATAAAAAGCATCATAAGACATCTATTCAATCTAAACACATGTAATATAAGAGGTGTATGTGTGGTGACAGAGGCATCATTCGTGCATAAGAAATAAATCTTGTAAATATTGTTAAACATAAATATAACATCTGCGCTATAATGAACCATGATATAGTTATAATAAATTGTAATAATATCAACTTAAAGAGCTTAGCATATTTGGGACCTAAATTGTATAATTCCTAGAAGATTGAAAATATAGAAAATCTTAATAAATTTAAAAGTGAATATAAAAGATAAACAAGGCAAAATGTTCAGATGTTTGAAAAATTGTATAAAAAAATAGCTTTTTGAAATGTTTGTATTTTGTACAGTTGGGGTTGTATTGTGAAATAGATAAACAGACATAAACTAACTGTCATTAAGATGGATACATGCAAGTGGCTTTGCTACTTAGGTACCTTTTTGTATTTAATGTACAATAAAATTAGCAATTGTATCATGTTTTGAAATAAAATAACAATATAAAAAAAATTGAAAAACAATTGATTTATAGTCTGACACATATTTGTAGAGTTATAATGCCAGTAATGACTGTTGTAATTCATAAAACAAAGAAAAAAAAATTCCCATTTTCCATTATAACTAAAAAATTTTATCAATAACCTGATAAAAGCCAAAAGAATAGTTTTGATTTTTCCTTGACGTAATAATAAAAATACCTTTCCTTTTGTTCCCACCCTCCAGGACTCAATCTTCTATTTACATAACAAAAAAATTTTCTTTTTAAAATTCTTGATCTTTATATACCATATTGTTTAAATATCTAGACACCCTGTATAGGTACAATTACTTTAACAATATTATCTGAAAATTCAATAATAAAAAGGTATACATGATACAGTACTTACTCATCGCCGCGAGACCCATACGGTGAATTTTCTTCTCTTTCTGAAGCTCTATTAAAAACTTCCCACATTGCAGGTGTTGGATTAAGACTTTCCAAATCCATTTCCAAAATATTAAAACCAGTGTCATAATCAGTGGATTTCTTTTGATGTGCCTGTTTAATAATCATCTCTGGGTCCATTATTAGGATTTTGGACCAATTCATCATACTATTTTTAGCCAATTTGTCTTTAATTTTTTTACGAAGCTTTGGCCTAAAAATTTGTTATTGTGAACTAACCTGATAGCTTTATTGGTATAAATTCTTACCTTTTAAAAATAATATTCGAACTTAATGGTTTACGAGGACTATACAATAAAAGACTTGGCCTTTTAAAAACTTTCTTGTTTTCTTTTTTATTCGTTTTTATTTTTCCCACCTTTTTCTGTTTTCTTCCCCAACCTTCTAAATTATCAAAATCTAACTTCGCATCATTTTTATAACCATAATCTTTTATAGTCTTTTGAAATAAAATCCTAAAGAAATTATAGTTGGGAGTGTCCTAAAAATGTGTTATATTAAAACAGAAATTTCGACACAAGCTTTCTGACAATGTCAAGATATCTAACACCAAACTCACCTTGAACTGCAATTTGCTTAGGTAATTAAACATCTCGACTAAAAAATGAGGGCAGTCTTCAAAACAAATTTCTAGAAATGTTTTTACATCAGTAAAACATCTATTTTTCTTCTTTTCTACTAATTCTGGTTCATTGACATCATCAATCCAAGGCAAAGAACCTGAAAACAAATATTTATTGATTTTTCTAATTGCTACATTCATATAAGAATTCCTTACCTGTTAACCAATATATCATATTATAGGCCAAAGATTCTAAGTCAGATCTACTTGATGGTATACCTTTATGAGCATCCCTTGAACAAAAAAGAATTGTCCCTGCATGAGCCCTGCGTTGGTCTGAACAGAATTCCCTATGTTCCCCAGTAGAGAGGAGATACTTTGATGCCAAGCCATAATCTAATAGATATACTTGGTCCCCATCAAACGTGTTTGAATTTGAGTTAGAATATACAGATTCCTTTGATGATGAATGTTTTAATTCACTTTTATTTGGAAAAATATTATTCTTTCTATTTTCATGTTCCTCTAGAACATCATCAAGGTAAGGTATATCGTCAATGTACGTTTGATTAATTATTGGCCTTAAACTGCGACCACAAGTTTTTGCTACAGGTTTAGCTCTTTTTAGGTTCCTGCTTGGTAGTTTTCTTATTGGAGACCGTACTTTCAAAGCTTTTTTACTGGTTTGACTTTGACGTAACATAATATTTGAAGCCTTTATGTCTGAATGAACATAACCATGACTATGAATATATTCTAGAGTGTCAATTATTCTCGATGCTATCACCAAAACAGTTTTTAAATTAAAATTCCTCTTAATTTGGAATATAGCCTCTAAGTCTTTATCATATTTAGGCATTATAAGAAATCTATATTTTTCACCATTTGAGAGGTGCGAGCCTGAGGCTATAAAGTGGGGTACACCCAAAAAATCTAAGTTGTTTTCCTTTTTCCATTGCTCAACTGAAATAGAGAATATTTGAAATAATGTTAAATTTAAACACACTGCATATGAAAGTTAAAAAATAAATAGTATTTATATGTTAGGTGAAAGTATGACAACAATGCATCTAAGGTCATAATATATAAAGATGCACACAGTATGGTAACTATTAAAAACTTACTCATATCCAATTTTCCCATTCTAAGATAGCAATTGATCTCAACAAATAAAGGTCCATTAGTATGTTTTTCAATTTTAGCAACATACTTTGTATTTGATTTAGCTCCCTTGGAGGAACTATATTCTGCTACATCATAGATCTCTCCGAACCCTCCAATTCCAATAGCTTTGCCTAATTTCCATGTTTTCCCTGTATTATCTGTTATCACTTGCCCCTGTTTAAGCTCACTGTTAATTAAAGTACTTCCTGATCCTTTCTTTTTTGGAGGTTCATGAGGATCCGTGCTTCCTTTCCTTGGGGGCATCTTACGTAAATATTTAAAATATTATTTCAAACTTCTAATTTTTTTAAATGGGTCATCGACCTTCATCTCCTATACAAAAGAAGTCGAAATTTTTTTGCAAAATTCAAAATCTTAACGACTTTTTAAAAAGTTTAAAGGGACAAATTTCGGGGTTGTAATGTATCGGCGTAAAATTTTTTAACAACACCAGATAGCCTAAAACCTGAGGTAAGTATTCTTATATCCAATATTACACTAAATTCTGAAATAACACATAAACTTCACAAACTATTATGTCAACAAAATTTGGGACATTTTACACGGCCATCTTTTCTTGGGTATCTCGATTTTCTTCACGTCGATGTTTGAAAGACGGCGCAACTGCAAGCACATGCGCAAACATTTACAACTATGTGCGCGTGACATCGTATTTCATTGAAAAAAATTAATATCGTTAAAATTTTAATTTTTCACAACTTATTATTTGCGAATTTTAAATAACAAAATATTATTTTACTACTCAACTCATTTTTTAAAAAGGATTACTATTTGGGTACTATAAAAATTTCTCCAAGAAATCTGATTGGCTGATGCAAAGTTGGTTGCCGGTCGCTAGGCAACACGAAAACAATAATAAACTTTTTTCCGGCAATTGAGGGGAAAGTGGTTTTTATGTTCAATAAATGTTTTAAATGGCAGAAGTGCATATTATTGGGCAAATTACTGAAGCAAAAGAATTTCCAAAACAAGAACTTTTTTGTAAATGGTATTTACAAATTGGTAAGTTAATTTAAATTTGTCTATTCGCCGTTATCGATGGTCGTCTGTCAGGATGGGTTCATTTATAATAATATTTCACAGAAATCAGTATTTTATTGGCTTCAGGGATTTATTGGCCTATACCAAATATATACATATATTATATTATATGAACCCATTGTTATTTTAGCGTAAAAGACGGTAAAGTTTGTAATGATACGAGGGTCGGTGATTTAGTAAAACACTAATGGATATTTTCAAAAAGTATTACTGAAAAGTTATCGTTAATAATAGCATATACTAAAATCTAATTTTCAAGATTGTGAAGTTACCTCAAATACTGAGAGAAAATACATATTCAGAAAAAGAGATCATTTCCTATAGTTAGTGACTTCACTTTCAGGGGTAGGAAAGAGTGAATTTTATAAGCTTGAAGGTAATTTTTTAAAGAATTTTTGAAAAATGTTATATTTATGTAACATTGGCAATACTGGCTGTTCTTTTGAGTACATTATCACTGATCAAAGTGAAAAAATAACTTCATGTTCTTCTGAATATGCATTTACTTGTCATTGGATCGAAGTGATCATGATTAATTGAAGTGACAGAACTGAAAGTGATAATTACTCAAAAGAATATACCTACTAACCATACCAGAATTTTGCCGTATTTGTTAGAGACTGCTACTAGTGATCAATCTGATAGGAGTGAAAGTGATAATGATTTAAAGAATGGCTGTATTCTTTGGAGTAATTATCAAATGATCAAAGTGAAACTGATACTTCATGTTCTTTTGAATATGCATTTACCTGTCATTAGGTCGAAGTGATCATGATTATTTCAAGCGATAGAACTGAAAGGATAATGACTCAAAAGAATAGCTCTAATATAGGCTGTATTCTTTTGAGTAAATTATCACTGATCAAAGTGAACAAAGTGAAACTGATAACTTCATGTTCTTTTGAATATGCATTTACTTGTCATTGGGTCGAAGTGATCATGATTACTTCAAGTGATAGAAGTGAAACTGATAATGACTCAAAAGAATAGCCTTATAGCTATAAAGACAAGGAAAAAGAGAGAGAAATAATAGTTGTATTCTTTACATTCAATTCTCAGTAATCAGTGTTAGAAGCGATAGCTTCGAGCATTCGCTATCGGAGGCAGTATGCAATGCCCTACGCGCGTTACACGGCGGGGAAAGCGGGCGAATACGGGAGTTATGCCATCTTTCTTGCTCCGAACAGCGATTAGCCGGCGCGCCCTTGGACGTAGGTGGTGAACAAAATTAAACCTTTGGTGTGAGAAAGATAGCAGACCCTTATTCGCCCTCTCTCTTTCTTTGTCGCGTAACTCGCGTGAAGCATTACATGTTGCCTCCAGTAGCACATGCTCAAAGAGTGAAAGTGATAGCTTTGGCTATATTCTTTTGAGTCATTATCAATTGATCAAAGTGAACAAAGTGGAACTGATAACTTCATGTTCTTTTGAATATGCATTTACTTGTCATTGGGCTGAAGTGATCATGATTACTTCAAGTGATAGAAGTGAAAGTGATAATGACTCAAAAGAATAGTCCTTTTGTGTACATTTAGGCTGTATCCTTTTGAGTAAATTATCACTGATCAAAGTGAACAAAGTGAAACTGGTAATTTCATGTTCTTTTGAATATGCATTTACTTGTCATTGGATCGAAGTGATCATGATTATTTCAAGTGACAGAACTGAAAGTGATAATTACTCAAAAGAATATACCTTTAGTTGTCTGGTAAAGTTTATCATGATTACTTCACAGGTACAGATGTCTTAGAACTTAAAGTGATAATATAATCTTTCAAACGTTAAATGGCAAATTTCTTTCATTATCACAAATGTGGATGACTATTGTGTAAAAGCACCATACAGTTATAGGAGGGGGCTACATACAAGAAGACCTTGTTACGCCACACCAAGCCGCTTGCGCCACTTTTAAGATCCAAGGTTGAGATACTCGGAGGGATTCATAAGATCACGAGTTCAATTACAATAGCCTGATACATTGGGACCTTCTTTGATCTCAAGCCGCGAGGCTGGCAAAGATACAAGGACACCGCGCCGGTCAATTATCATTCTTTGTTATGGTTGTGATGTGGTGCCTTTAGGGATACTTTACTATTAGAAATAATACATACATACATATTATATAAAAAATGTACTGAGACCGATCAACAATTTTTCTAATAAGGCCAGAAAGCTGAAACAAAATTTCTAGTTAATGTCACGGATCAACGTTCCTCGATTTTGTAATAGTTCCAATAATATGGCTTTAGAATAACTCCCATAATCGCTGTATTCTTTAGAGTAATTATCAAATGATCAAAGTGAAACTGATAATTCATGTTCTTTTGAATAAGCATTTACCTGTCATTAGGTCGAAGTGATCATAATTACTTCAAGTGATAGAACTGAAAGTGATAATAACATAAATGAGGGGCTATTCTTTTGAGTCAGTATCACTTTCACTTCTGTCACGTAAAGTAATCATGATCACTTTAACCCAATGAGAAGTAAATGCATATTCAAAAGAACATGAAGTTATCAGTTACACTTTTTTCACTTTGATCAATTAATAATTACTCTAAAGAATACAGCCAGGATAGCCCTAATTGGCTATATTCTTTTGAGTAATTATCAATTGATCAAAGTGAACAAAGTGAAACTGATAACTTCATGTTCTTTTGAATATGCATTTACTTGTCGTTAGGCTGAAGTGATCATGATTACTTCAAGTGATAGAAGTGAAAGTGATAATGACTCAAAAGAATAGCCCTATTTATATCTGCAGTTAGGGCTGTTCGTTATATCGACATTTTTAAAAATACATGGGAATTCGATAAAATATCAGCTCGATTTAAAAAAAGGTTAGTCAAAAAATGAGTTACTACAGACTTTTAATTAAATATATCGAATAAATCGAAATTCCATTATTTTGCAACACAAATTATAATCTAATAATAATAATTTATCATAGACAATAAAGACTGCATTCGATTTCTCGAATGCCGACGAAATTATGTTTCGTTTCAAAATAGTACGTGGGTAAATAAAAAAGAGTAGAAAAAGGATAATAGAGTTAAAATAGTTAAGGGTAATATAGATTAAGTAATTAACGAGAAAACTGAAAAATTATAATATATTTAAAACAATATCGACGCCGATACCTACATTTTACTATCGTAAATAGACCTATTTGATTTGCAGTACTTTTTGATTTTCAATCTGGCGTTACGTTGGTTGATCGCTGTTCGAAATTATTGATTTTTTTTATTTATTTGTACTTTTTTTTCAGGAAATAATTGGAAAGTTATAGAAGGTAAAGGAGAAGGGCAAACTCAAGTTGCTTCCTCACAATTGACAGAAATATGCAACTGGTCTTACCCCATTGATATACATCTTGCCACTGCTGGAATTCAAGGCAAGTATTTTGTTCATATTTAGAGGAGAAATAACAATTGATTTTTATAAATCAAACAATCTAGTTTTCTTATGTTTAATTTATTACAGGAGAATACTAAAAAAACCTGTTTTATTACTGAACAAGTTGAAATTAGAGCAAGCAGTGAAGCTCGTAATTAAATAAATTAAGCTTTTTGGAGCAATGCAATATCCAATTTATCCATTTTTTAGGTTGGCCAAAAATTTACGTAGAAGTATATCATTTAGATTGGTTAGGAAGAGCCCATTTATTTGGTTATGGTTTGGTAACAATACCCACCAGTCCAGGACGACATACTTTAGATTGCTACACCTGGCGCCCTTTGGGAACTCTAAGAGATCGTTTTGTACAATACTTTTTAGGTGGGGGATCACAAATAAAATATCCAGATCTAATATTTTCACCTGAAAAAAGATATAGGTTATCTACAGAGGCTATGGGAGTTGTAACTTTGGATTTGGACTTAGTTTTGAGAAATTTTGATAACTACGGAGTCGAATATTAAATATACTTTTGATATCATCTAGGAAACATTGTAAGGTACTTTCATTTTATGAAAACTACATGTTGACATGTGCTAGTTGACTACTATTTCCCAATCGCCTAAAACAAGCTTCCATTTTAGGTTAAGATATACTATTTTTTTTAGGTTGCTATGTTGGTAAAAACATTTTTATTGGCTCTTTTGAGTGTCATCGTAAATTCTAGTGAAACAACTCAAGGACCGAATTCAACAGTTACTATTAGTACGAAAACTTCTAAAGCAGTTATAGCGAGTTCTGGTAGTACCACAGAGTTAACTACTACTGAAGGAACTACCGTGGAACCTTTAAATATTACTGCGGCTATTTGTGAAAGCAATGAAACTGAATGTGCTAATGCAAACGTAACTACAGTGTCTCCTATTAGAAATGACACTGAAAACAATAAGACTGCAAACGATAAAAATAAAACACAGCCAAAGTCTAAGATCGCAGCGGTTACAAATATTTGCACTTGTAATTTGCAGGTAACATGTTGTATTGGTTTATTTTCTTTAAGTTAATATTTGTCTACCACATCGTATTTGTATTATTGTTGCAAGAATAGGCTAGGCATGTTTTATTTTAAAACAAATGATCAGAAATAGAGACTTACTACCATACATTTTAAAAATTGTGCACTTGTCCATAGTATTTATATCTGCCAAGAACTCAATGCTTTATGTCAATCAAATATTCCATTTTGTCGTTTTCTTCCATTATCGTTATTAAATCTTCTTAAAAGATTCCTTATTAGGAGTTTGTAAGGGATCTCCAGAGATGCTTCATTCAGTGGACATTTTAATAATCCCCCTTCCCTTCTCAGAAATTCTGTGGAAACGCTTCTAATTTGTTTTATGATGAAGAAACATAATAAAATTAATACGCATGCATGTTTTATTTTAATATGAATCCTGTTTAATTTACAGTAAAAATAGTGGGTGTTATATCTGTTTCATTTATAGATGTTAAATTTTTTTGGCCACTACTTATTGCTGTTATATTTTACATACTAAATTAAAAAGACAATAATTTCCAGATAAAACTGCTCAGTCCGCATTTTATTTTAATATAGCAGTTTGAATGCGTGAAACACCTTAACATTAATAATTTTATTAGATAACTATTCCATTGAAGCCGCAACCGCAATGAAACTGATACATCAGTCTCCTCCTATATTTGCATCTTTTAGACCCTTATCCGTTATAGGTCATTGACTATGTACTTGAGGAAAGGAACTAAAACGTTTGATACATTCAAATGGCCTACAAATATGACAAAATCGCAAAGTGATACTAAACTATGGGGTGCATTTTCGAAATGGTACCCATAAAATCCAAACAAGTTATTTTTAATATTTATATATATATATATATATATATATATATATATATATATATATATATATATATATATATATATATATATATATATATATATATATATATATCGACGGTTTTCGGGCATCCCGTGTATGTGCTGAGTCCCTCTCAGGACTGTAAGGCAGCTGACGTTTTGGTGAAATCTCATTCACCATTTTCAAAGCTCACTGTATGGCGGCTACGAGCGAACTGACGTGAGTGTATTCTTTAGAGTAATTATCAAATGATCAAAGTGAAAAAAGTGGAACTTTTGAATATGCATTTATTTGTCATTAGGTCGAAGTGATCATGATTACTTCAAGTGATAGAACTGAAAGTAATAATGACTCAAAAGAATAACCGACGGAGTGTCAGAGATGAGGTTAGTATAGAGTAACATCATTCATTTTGATTGGTATTCGTTGTCACGTGACTCGAAGGAGATTTAATTAGATTTTTATTATTAAAAATAAAGAACAATATTGCGTTTTTTAGAATTTCTACTGTGGAAACTATCGTTTCGCGGCAAAATTATATTTTTATTTGAATAAATACAATAAAATACATCTAAGTACTTCTCTAAAAGTAAAATATTTTTATTGACAAAATTTAAGAATTTATTTTTACCAAGGCCAAAAAATGAAGAAGTCGTATATTTTGCATTTTTTTAAATTTTGTTTTTGGGGTGTATTTTTTTGAAAAATTACTTTTTTCGACTTCATAAGGTACTACTTCGAAAGGAAATTTCATTACTTATTACTACTTTACTGTAGACAACGTTTGAGTTCCTTTTACCCTTATTTTTTTCGACATAGTCAATAGCTTATTAGTATCAATCAAAAATATAGAAATTAAAGTTGACAGCTATTAGTTTTTTAACTATGGTTTTATGGCCGCTGCGGTCAGCTTCTCTTTTCTTCGTCCTGTGTTTACACCCTGTGTCCGGGAACCCATCGGGAAGGTTTACATTTTAACCATTACCGCCCTCGATTCATTGGCATAGGCAGCTCAGAGCTGTCCAGGTGCAAGAAACGCTCGCTTTATTCAAGTAGTGCATTATGCCTCGGCGCTTGTCAGATCTGCTTTCCCCTTGCCCCTCAAGCACCAATAAAAATATTTGGTGTATAGGGCCCTAGCAGCTATCAGTTATCATTTTTAGATGCTATTTTTGGGCAAAAAACATTTTATACACGAAATTAAGACACAAAAATAAGATTATTTGACAACATATCGGACTTACGTTCATAGTTTTTTTAACGAATTGCGGAATATTTATGGCCGAAAATGCCATGACATCAGACAAAATTCGAAAATAATATAATATTTTTACCTTTTTGTCTTCAATATGTTTCGCTTCCGAAAAAAAAAATAATTTGTAGGTTATTTACTGTTCAAATTAAAATTTTAACCGCTTTATTCAGATTTGCTCGGAGCTACTCAGGGTTTGATGCACCCGAGCTTAAAATTCTTGAATCGAGAGCAGCATGTTAAGAGAAAACACCCAGAAGGACGCCTCATCTAAGAGGGACTGGATACTTCCATCATTCAACCAGAATTGTTGGTCATGTGTGTGACCGACTATAACAAAAAAAAGCCATATGTCTCGTGTGTCTGACATTTACATATTTCAGACCGATTCTGTTGCTTGACTTACAGGATGTAGAGTTAACCGCCCGTCGCAGGTATATCCATTCCTTTTTACTACACAAAGGAACGATTTATGTAGCGATAATCGCCCAGCTCTCTGTAGAGTACGCATCAACGCCCAAACTTTCCCCTAAACATTTTAGTTCTCACTCCAGATAGAGAGCTCCTCCTTTACACCGTACATTTAGTCCGGACCCCCGCCTTCATCCCCAAACAACGTTTCAGTTTTGCTTTTTGCAAGAGTGTGTGAGTCGTATTAATTAACGACACATCAACCCATAGGATTTTTTAGTGACGGGACCTACAAGTCTAACGTGGGTTCTGAACCACGGTCCTCGACACTCCAATCAACCCCAAGTTTTCACTCTTTATTAGTTTTCGTGTCTACAGACTATCTGATGGTCTGACAACTTTTTTAAATAAGTTGCCGCGCACGAGGATCGAAGTCGCGCTGGTCGTGGTCGTCCCTATCAGTCGGTTAGGCTAATGCCACGTTGCGTTTTGCAAGAGTGCACCAACGCATGTGCTGATAGTTTAACGGCCAAAACAGAAGTTCGGCTATTAAGATAATTAAGATTTTCTTTTTTCTAGGTTACTAAAAAAATTAACGTTTTAGGTCAATATTTGTGACATAAATTGTTGTTGCGATCCCGATTGTTCTCCAAGCGACAAATCGATATTCGGATACTGCAAAATAGATGAGAATTATTATTATGATACAAGATACTGTAACTATGTTCAATATATTTATATTAACAACACCCCGATTAAATGGGAAGTGAATCAAGATGGCTTGTTTTGTGTTATCAGTTCCAATTTACCCGATACCTATTTGCTACAAAAAGAGGAAGTAAGTACTTTACCATTTATAGGCACAGTTCTCATTTTACACTCCTTCTGATATCTAGAATTTTTAAAAAAATATAATTTTGAAAATGTTTGTTTAGGTAGAAAATATAAATGTAACTGAAAGGAAGTACTAATAAAAACAATAAACAAAAATGACATTTTGTGCATTCCGTAAAGGTAGCAGGTGATGTTTTCGCAATAGTAATCTTAAGTTATCTTTGCTGTAATCGACAATAGCCTACTAAATTACTGAAGAAGGCTGTAGTATTTTGTAAAATTACATTCAAAGTTTATTTTTGTCACTTTTTTTGATACAAACTTTCGCGTTTGAAATGTTTTAAGTTGTTAAATGAAAAGCAAATCAATTATTTCACATAAACTAATTTCCCCTTTTTTATATGATATTTTCTCATTAATTTTCGATGTATTTACATTTTACTCTATTCCACAAAAATAGTTTTGCTTAATATTTAAGATAAAAACTTCTAACAAGTGTTTCTGTACGTTGATGATATCTTGCAACGTTGCCGCACTGCTCCAGTTTAATTTGCTATATCGTATGACTGCTGATCGGTCTATAAAATTTTACTGCCTGATTCTCTATCTAGTTGCTATGGAAACGGGATGTTCTAGATGATGTTTTGTTTTTCTTACGATATTGTTATAATTTGTATTGTACGGGTGTCCCAAATTGGAAATAATAGCATTGTAATCTCGAAAGCTATAAGAGATATAAAGGCGGTTATATGAGGAAAGTTAGGGCAAACTAGGTTATTGAGCATCGGTTCTGATTTTTTGCGTTTTTGAGATATTAAAAAAAAAGTAAAAGATTACACTTTCTTAGATCTGCTATAATTTTTTTATTTCCTTCATTAAGATCTATCAACACTTTTGTATGCCATTTTACATATTTCGTCAAATGGTTACAATGTTTCGATTTTATGGAACCATCACCAGCTTCGTTGTTCCTTATGGCCGCCATATTGGATTTTTAACTCATCGAAAAGTACTTAATTGTTTCCATAATACTATGTGATACGCTAATGCAAAAAACAACGTTATAACCTAAAAATAACTAACTTTTTAAATAAAAATTTGAATATTTGACAACACCGAAATTTAAAGTAATTCTATTATTTAAGAATAAATTTAAACTAATAACAACAACACCTTTCCATAAGACTGCGCTCTCTACTGTAAAAATATTATTTAATAATTACAAACTACACAGTCATACTGTCTAAACATTTTTTCGATACACTGTTGATATTTTTTCGAAACGGTTCTGGTTACACAATGAATGGTATTTCAATTGATATTACCAATAATACTGTGAGTTCTTTGTTCAAGAATTTCTCTGTTTTCAGGGTAATCAAATATTCGTATACCTCATTTTTCACATATCTTCATAAATAAACGTCTAAATGTGTTAAGTCTGGAGACCTAGCGGGCCAGCGCACAGGATCACTGTTAGCGATTATTTTTTACCAATAGTCTCCATTCAACATGTTTGTACTTCCCTGAAATTATATGCAGGGCAATTGTCTTACTGAAACCACACATCAAACTGATCATTTGACAGGACTTCTCGAATGGCAGGAAAAAATTTGATTTTGTAACATTGCAAGACATCTTTGACCTGTCAATGGTTGGACCAATCAGACAACTCGCTAAAAATAATGGAGAATATTAAAAAATATACTTATTACAATATTAATAAATACATTTTGAAGATAAATAATTAAAGCATTTCACAAAAAAGCTAATCATTTCAACCTAAACCAGATATTTCTTACCGATCATTCCGCATCACACATTAAAACCAAACCGTATTTGCAATCTTCGTGGAATGCTTAATTGCAGGTTTTCAAGAGCCTTTGGTGATTCTTTTTATTAAAAACTCCGCAGTTACCGAAATGTGTTTCATCTGTCCATAAAACTTTATCGAAAAAGCAGAGATTTTCTAGACATTTACCAAGATATCAATTACAAAAAACGCTTCTCCTATCAAAATCACCTTCTTGCAGTCTTCGTACAATTGTTGATTATAAGGATGATATTTAGTAACTTTTCAAACATTATGAACAGTTGATTTTGGAATGTTAAGCTGGGGCCAGCAATTCTTGTAGACGACGTCGGATCGTCATTAAAACATTCAAAAATATTTCTATTACGATTCTCATTTTTCATCCAATTTTTGGGACGAGATTTCTTGAAACTACTAAACTCTAGTTTCTAAATGACTTATTTTTTAAGTTTTTTATAAGGATTTTTTAATACTTTTGGAAAATTTTCACCTAGTGCGAACTTAGGATAAATAAATATTGTTATGAATTTGATTTTAGAATTATTAAAAATTTCGGTGTTGTCAAATATTTAAATTTTCATTAAAAAAGTGTTTTTAGGTATTCTTAGGTTATAACGTTGTTTTCTTGCATTAGTGCTTCACATAGTGGTATAGAAGAAATTAAGTACTTTTCGATGAGTCAGAAATCGAATATGGCGGTCTTAAGAAAAAACAAAGTTGATGATGGTTCTAGAAAACTGAAACGTTGTAAGAAAAATCTGACTGAAAAAACGTATTCTGCGTAAAAAGTGGTCATACAGAAGTGTTTACAAATTAAAAAAATATAATATAATAATTGTTGATTTAAGAAAATTTAACGTCTCAAAAACGCAACAAACCAGAATCAATTCACAAGCACCAATAACCTACTGACATAATTGCCTTAAACTTTCTCCATTTAACCGCCTTTCTACCTCTTATAAATTTTGGGATTACAATGCTGTCATCGCCAATTTCGGACACTGTCATCAACATCTTCCCTAAAAAATATAAAATATTGTTAGGTCACAAAGTTTTCTAAACATTCCTCCTATTTTAGCCCATTAATTCTTTGGAGGATGTTAAAATTGAAAATCATTTTTGGAATCAAGATGAAGATAATACAATTGAAGACGAATCTTACATTTCTTCAAAAAATTATGGATTTGGCGACACAATAATAATAGTTCGGGATAATTCTTCCATCGATAAGTTCCGTTAGTCTATTTCTAATAAGATTTTGTTAATAGACTCCCTTAATATTGTTGTTTTAGGTTTACCGAGGAATTTTGTTACCTCACCCTGCATCTTTGATGAAGATATATATTATTTAAAAGATGTTAAACATACCTGTAGTCAAGTTACTATTGAGGAGGATAATGTAAAGTTAAATTTCTCGTCGTATTTTCAAAAAATTAAAATTGTTGGATCACCCATGTTATTTAATATGAAATTTAAAAATAATATTTATAAAGTAAGACACACATTTACAAATAGTTGAGCTTTGACTGAAAATTGTTTTATTTTCAGAGTTGTCCGAAAAATATCTGCCTGGACATTGAGCCCAAGATATGCGATCAGCACTTTACAAATTGCTCAGAAATAAAAAATAATACCAACATTAACTTTCACTGTTCTTACGACTTCAAGAAAAATTTAAATATCTGCCAAAACGCAATTAAAAAAGTTCACTATAAATTTTATCATAATGGAACCAATGGTTTACTCAGAGTTGAGATATTGGGTGTTCTGAAAAATTTCAGTTATCATTTCGGGCGAGGGGAATTTGAATTTATTCAAGATTTCTCCGTTGAATTTTTGTGGATCGACCAGATAAAGAATTATTCTCGAATATTAAGTGGCAATCCTGGATACATTGCAGGGAAACCTATTTTGATTGGGATTAAAACTACCAAGGACAGCGCTGCTTTTATAGAAAGAAATTCATCCAGGTTCTTGGATAATTTCTTAATATTTCCAGCAAACGTTGATGGAATATGCGTGAGAAACAATACTTATAACACTCCTATAGAATTCGAGTATAACATGATCACTCAGTGTTATATAGAGAAAAAGTTAACACTTACAAATAATAAGAACGCTACCAATATCTGCAGAAATATACAAAAGGAAATTTTCGATTTGTGGGGACTTAACATGGATATTGGTAATTCACTAGTCGTTGGACTTTTCGGTAACGCCAATGCTTCTAACATACAAGATTGGTCTTCAATTCTCTATAGGATTGATCCTAAAGATTTTCTTAATACAACACAGGGTAACTTTAGCAATAACAATCAAACAGTTTTGTGTCAGAATATCACAACCGTTCTTAACGTAGACGTATTTTATTCCAGGATCGATCTAAAGACTCTTCTAAATCAAAATAAAATTCTAGGTGTTATTTTTAGTTTCCAAAATGTTCATAATCAAAGTTTTATTCTAGATAAGGAAAACAATAGGTCTAGTATAGATTTACGTTTTAGGTTAGTTAGTCAGGTAAGTTTTTACGATGTTACAAGCGAGAAGGCCAAAAAGTTTGTCGATCCGCCTAGTTTCGACATTCGCCTACCTTATGATTTCTTTTATCCATTCATAAGAGTTGGCAACGGTGTAAGTTTGGATATGCCAAATGTTGTTGTAATCATATTATTTTTGTATGGGTGTTATTTGATTTAATAAATTTGCACGAAAGTTAACATGTTGTTTTAAAATTTCACCTTAACGTAAATTTTTCGACACAAAATTGTTGCAGTCTTTAAATGCCCCCGCATGTACGCTTTATGGAAGAGCCTGAAGCTCATGCAGCGAATGTGTTTTTATGGCGTGTATCAAAACGATATCCTCGCAGTGATCTGCTAGAATAAGAAGTCGCACGGTGCCATATCAGGCAAATAGGATGCTTGTATAATGATGTTTTGGTTAAAAAGGGATGAAAAATGAGCATTATCGTAGTATAAGAGCCATTTATTGTCGTGCAACATTTCAGGTCGTGTTTTGTTTATGGCATCACGTAAACGACGTTTAATGGTTAAATAATATTCCTTATTAACTATTAGGCCTTCCAGGAGGAATTCTTGGTGACCACGCTTTGATAACTGAAGAAGAGAGCATGTCTTTGATTCTTTTACTTACTTTGACTTGCTCGGCTTGGTTTTTGCTCTTCTCTTCCGATGATTGTTGTTAGTGTTCCATATCAAACTCGTGTACCCACGTCTCATCATTCAAGAAGTTTGTGTTGCTGTCTCCGTTAGAAATTATCATGGAAGCAACCAACAATCGGTGCTGGTTTCGGGAAAAATTCAGTATTCACCATGCGGGAAGCGGTGATTTTTAGATCAAGATCATATGAAATTGAGTTTTTTAGATGCATGAGCGACGTCCTCGTTGCGAGTTGATGTTGATGGCCATTTAGAATGCAAATCATCGACGTCTTCACGGCCGTCAATGACCACCTTATGCCAATGAAAAAGTTTTGCACGTGACATTCAGTCTTCCGGATAGGCCTTAATTAACATTTCTAACGTTGTTTACTAATATTTCACTTACAGTTGTACCAACTTAAAAATTAATGACACATGCGATTCTGCATACAGGCGCAGATTAAATTTAAGAACTTTTATCTCTAGCCAGAAGGCATTAAAATAAAAAGTAGTTTTCTCACAATTTCTTCTATGTGTCAAATATTTTTAACAGGACCAGCAGGATCACACGGACGGTTACTATACAAATCACTTTTTCGAGTTACTTTACGATGTTTCACCTTCGATTGCACCCCATCATCTTCAGGAATCTTTGTTTTACGAGATCGATAAACTTTAATTTGGTGTTTACTTATGTCAATACCCTTGAATTGAAAACAATCTCATAAAATGTAATCGGTTTATGTGAGGAAATAATAGGATGAGTCACACGTGTATAGTGCACCAAACAACTTTTTTATAAATAAATGTAGGATAAAAATAACTTATTTTGATGCCCCACTTAAAAATGCCTTGCGCCTTTTAGAAAAACATGCCGTTAAGTTGTCCTCAATCGTTTTCAACTTTATAAACGAGAAACGAATAACATGGATTTGTCTAAAAACTTATTATCATAAGCAAATTTTGCATTAAACTAAACCGGTTAACAATTTGAGAGGGGTATCTCGTTTTTTGTGAAACTTTAAACGAATATAATTTTTTTAAGGAGTTAATACACTACACGATATCTAGGATTCTTAACTAGGATGTAAGAAATGATTCTATTAAGAGCGTGCAAGTTACACTGCCCTTAATCAATCTCCTAAATTAGTCGGAGAGTGATACGAGAACTTCGATATTAAGTGTGGAATGCGCGCTTTTTAAGCATGTAAAAAGAGGCCGTAACCTAGCCTTGGTAGCTGGCTGTATGAAAATGTAAAAAAGAAGAAGGAAGGGCTCGGCTAACATCATCGTACAACCATCGTATTTAATATTTTAATTTAAATAATCTTGATAATTTTCATTCCAAAAGTGTGGCATATCTTGATAAATATCAAGAATATGTGATAAAATTCCCTTTTCTTTATTTGCATTTTCGGACATTACAACGATCCTTCAGCTGGCGTTGTTGCTATTATGTTAATTTCTTAAGCTAATTACATTACAAATATATTTCTTATCAAATTTGAACAATTCGGTGCAATCTTTGGTACTCTACTTAAAAAATTACATATCAAGAAAAAAGGTATTAGGCAAGGGCTCGAACCCGCGCACTTTTGACTGTGGAACAAACACCTTATCCACTCAGCCAACGCGATCCGGAGCTTCAATTATTTAATTGTCAATATTATTAGGGCTATTCTTTTGAGTCATTATCACTTTCACTTCTATCACTTGAAGTAATCATGATCACTTCAGCCCAATGACAAGTAAATGCATATTCAAAAGAACATGAAGTTATCAGTTTCACTTTGATCAATTGATAATTACTCAAAAGAATATAGCCATTGCCTCATTAAGACAATTAGTGTTCCTTTTGCCCTGTGTTCTGATGGATGAGAACTCTGTACTCCTCCTGTGGTATTGAAGAGAAATAGAGAAGAGACGTTTATTTTCTCTCTCTGTTTTTATCAGCATACCGCTTTCACTTACAGGCGGCCCTACTCTATTTATAATAATTCTATGCTCGTTCGCCGATTCTACTAGATATGCTAAATGTTATTACACCACACTAAATCGTTTTCTGATTAGGTCCTGAGTAAAGAATATCGTCCGGCCTTTCTAATTAGGTTCCTAACTGTCCTAAATGTTATTCCATCACACTGAATTTAGTTCTTAACTCAGGAGATTGAATATCAAATAGTCTATTTGATCGGAAATTTTGTTGAATTCAAAATTTTAGAAGTCCGTTCTTTCTAACAGCTCATCTGCACTTACTATACGGAGTTGTTAAAAATGTGGTTACAGTTTTAACAAAAATCAATTTCGCCTTCGAACTTGTATATTAAAGTTACATTTGCAAACTTTTGCATTTTTAGAGCTCACAGTTGTTAAATGAAAAGCAAACTATATATTTCAGATAAACTAACTTCACCCTTAAGAGTAACGTTTTATACGATGTTTTCCTACTAATTTTCGACATATTTACTTTCCAAAGAAACCTAAAAATTGTTTCCGTATGCTAGCTCTTGGATTTGCCGTTGCAGCGCTGTTGATACGTTGCAACGTGCCGCACTGCTCTAGTTTAATTTCTGATTTATGACTGCTCCTAGTTATATAAAATTTTACTACCAGATTCACTACCTACTTGCTATGGGAGTGAGATTTTCTAGATGACCAATTTTGTTTTCCTTATGTTTGTATTTATCCCATCTTCGTTAAAAAAAGAAAAAGTATTGTTATATCACTAAGTTTTACAAGCATATCTCCTATTTAAGCCCATTAATTGTCTGATCCGAAAAATTCAATTTTTGTTCTATTAGTAGTAATTTTAAAACGGAAGTAAATTCCTAAAAATATTTAAATTAAGAGGAAGCAAGGGCTGGTTTAATTGAAATTACGCCTGACCACAACTTTACTAACACTTTTTCTGTTTCTAAATGATATGTCTCTATCTATACTTTCTTTAAAAAAATGTGTTCATAATGGATTAAAAATTAAACTACTATTTATTGAAAAATTAAATAAATTTTCTCCAGTTGATGCATGGGAAGAGAGGCATGTTCGAGTTTGTAATGCAGGTTAATTTTGACCCAAAGGATATCATAAATTGATCTTTTTGAAACAAAGGTTTTAGAATCTACAAAACAGTAAAAAATAACTAAAAAATATCATTATTACTGAAGTTAGACGTAGTATGTTTTAATTTTTTTCTAAACATCTTAATAATAACGTTTACGTTCAACTTCAAGAAAACAGTACCCTTTTGGTTCTCCTTACCTATTAGTAATGTTAAAAATCTACATGAAAACAATTATTCTGTATATCTAAAATAACTGTGTTTTTAAGAACTCAGATTCGTTGTAAAATAGTGATAGGGTACGTCACTGGGATTCCGACATTAAATTTACGTCTACCTCCAAAAAAAAATCCGCACGAGCTACAGCCAGAAAACGCCTTTTGGGGCCAAGTTGAAACTAGTATTGTTGAATACATATCTAAAGGATATGGGGAGATACCGACTGTAATAATAGGTGTTTCGGTTAATAATGTCGATTTTACTAAGAGATGGCGTCACTAATACATTTGTTGGTATGCACTAATGGCATCTAAGGCGTTTCGAAAGGTAAACATAGGCCATTAAAAGCCGATTTGTTA
This sequence comes from Diaprepes abbreviatus, assembly GCA_034092305.1. Taxonomy (NCBI): domain Eukaryota; kingdom Metazoa; phylum Arthropoda; class Insecta; order Coleoptera; family Curculionidae; genus Diaprepes; species Diaprepes abbreviatus. Next base: position 591,946 of record JASJET010000072.1, on the reverse strand, counting down.
TTAATTATTACTGCGCAAAAAATATAGTTCTTTATAGATTCGAAAATATTGAACTTTGTATCAGGAAAAGACGTTTTGCGGAAAGAAGGCTTTGCTGTGTATTTGGTGGAATGAAAGGGAGCTGTGTATTATGAACTGTTAAAACCTGGTAAAACCATTACTGGCGATCAATATCGATAACTGATAAAATTAAATCGAGTATTTAAGGAAAAATGACTAATAGCGCTGAAAGACACGAAAAAGTCATTTTTCAACATGACAATGATCGGCAGCATGTGTAAAAAAATATTAGGAAAACGTTAAACAGGACATGCTACCCAACCCGCTGTATTCATCGCACTTAGTCCTTTTGGACTACCATTTATTTTGATCAAAACAGTTGATTTCCTGCAAATACAACTCTGATTCTCCCCCCATACGCGTTTCGGCCACCTTATGGTCTAGTTAGTGGAACTGTATTGAACCGAGAGCAACATTCGCAGGAAACAACTGTCCATATAAAATATAAACTCCGAGACATATCGGTAGGATATTAAAACCTGCCGAATTTTCGATGTCAGATTGAAAAATAGCGCCTATCGAACGACATCGATACATTGGAGATTTGGTGTCAGCGTAATCAGTTAATACTGAACCCGACAAAACCTGAATATATAAACTTCAATATTAAAAAACCATTGCTTGTAGAGGATAAAGTAACATATAATATTGAAACCTCAGCTAATGTTAAATTTTTAGGCAGATGGCTTGATGAATCGCTGCATTTCCTTTTCCATACTGAACATGTTTGTAAAAAATTAAATTCTGCATTTTTTGCCATTTTGCAGATGAAATCAGCTCTAGACCTAGCTGGGCTGTTAAGTATGTATTATTCTCTGGCATACAGTCATCTGTCAAACAATGTCATATCTTGGGGAAGGGGCTGTGAGGTGAATCGAGTGTTTCTGGGCTCCTATCCTCGAAAGTGTGATGTGAAAGGTGATGTGAATGGCGATGTGAACTTTTTGACAGTAAAAGCCGTATTCTTGAAAAGCCAATGTTGCCAGATATGAACGTGCTAAAACCCAAGAATTTCAAAAAATAAAATGGATGACAGATTGAATTGACCTGTGAGACCGAAAATGTCCTTAGTATATTTTGTTGCCATTTTAGGCAAAAAGTAGTTTTGGTACTTTAAATTAATCGTCCAAAGTAAAAAAATAGTGCTGTTGTTGTTATTGTTGTGCAGTTATTGATTGCCATTACAATATTTGTACTTTGCTTGGATTAAATTTATCTTGAATTGACACTCTAGAACTGTTAAACAAAAATGCATACAAAGAGCCAAGTATTTGACGATTCTAATATATAAAGAAAAAGGGATATCAAGAAAAGCAGCAATCATATATACAAAGTAATATACTGACAGTAATTGCAGAAAGTCAAGACTGATAAACCTTGAAACGGTGGAAATTACAACTCTACATAGTATGACTAAAAGCCATCATCCCAATCCACTACGGAAACTATCTAATCAGTTATTTATTGTATGAATTCACAAAGTGACCAGTAAATTTGAAAGAAAACCTGAAACTCTAACAATGAAAGTGAAACTGTTTATGACTAGGGACCGAAACCAAAGGCCAGACAGAAGACGTCCATTAAAGATACTGGCGGGGCTCACATTCAACTTTAAATATATATATATATATATATATATATATATATATATATATATATATATATATATATATATATATATATATATGTATATATGTAATCGAAGGTTTTCGGGCATCCCGTGTATGTGCTAAGTCCCTCTCAGGACTGTAAGGCAGCTGACGTTTCGGTGAAATCTCATTCACCATTTTCAAAGCTCACTGTATGGCGCCTACAAGCGAAGAGAGTTCGCGCGCGGGAAAATAACAAAGATTTTAATGACAATCAATAAATTCACAATAATAACTTTTTTTTGACTTTTGACAGCTCCATTACAATCTGTCATCCATTTTATTTTAGGACATCCGTGCGTTCGACTGATCATATTTTCCAGTGTGACACTGAAAAGTCGGCAGGTTTTAATATCCTACAGATATGGTTCGGAATTTATATTTTATATGGATAGTTGTTTTTGCTCTCGATTCGATACAGCTCCACAGACGAGACCATAAGGAGTCCGAAAAGCGTATGGAAAGAGGTCCACAGTTGTATTTGCAGGAAATAAACCATTTGTAAATATGCTTTCCTTTATCTGCTTGAAAGGGAAATACACATATATTAGCGAAAAATTGATTTATTTATTTTTTTTTACTGAAATCTTAACTTTCAACAGTTACATTCCTACGAAGAAATGAAAATTTGGATTGATGAATGGTCGGTCGCAGAAAACGAACAATTCTTTCGGCGCGGAATCTATTCTTTAACAGAATGATGAGGAAAAGTCATAGCTAACGATGGGCAATACTTTAATTATTGAGGTAATTCATTTTAATTCGGAAATAATTGCTCAGATTTTGCGAAAATATCGACATTACTAACCGAAACAAACATTTATTACATTAACAAAATTACTTACGTTTATTTATTAAAAACGTACTGATTTGTGTCACAGAAACTGGATGCCTTCACTTCATATGCTGACTGGTTTATTTGAACAAAAGCTGAACTGCAAAGAACTAAAATAACTCGATTGCTTGGGAGCCTAAAACAACGTTTTCAAATAGCGCTAAAACATATATCACTGTCACTGAATGCCTAATAAATATATATATCCTGATTTTATAATTAAGTTACTTTAGGATAACAAAGAAAAAAACAACTTATATGAATGCTTAACTTTTTTAGAATTTCAAAATCGCTGAATTCTCCGCCAATATTTTTGAATACCTTCCGGTGTTAATAACCTACTCAAGAACTCATCTCATACATATTTCAACAATTCCAGGTTTGTACTTTCGAAAAAACAAAAATCGATGATGCAGGGCCTTGCTTCGAAATTTTCAGGGTCAAGGGACACCGCGCAAGGGCACCAGTATTTGACCACTTTCTGCGGAGGGCTCGCCCCTAAACAAGAGAAATTTCAAGGCCGGCAACGCAATCAATAAGGCTCCGAAATACTCGGATGGGTCCCGCATCGCCATTTCGGCGCAAAATCTACTCCCGGCTTTCTCGGATGAAATTTGATTTGACATTGATCGTTGCCAGTTACAGCCTAGCACGATATGCAAAATATTTTTTGTCGGCTTCTCGTCACGGCTCGTTAGGAAAGAAAAATCTTAAATCAAATAGATCTCGATCGCCGGTGCGTGTCATCTATGAACAAAATATTATCGTTTTTTATTATTCTCTGGATAGCCACGTGAGGTCACAATGTGTGTGCTTTGACCTTTCACGGCAGATGATCAGTTGGCGGGAGTAAAGCATTTGCCGTTAACAGTTCTGTTTTGATTGGACAATATATCATTATTGAGTCTATGTAAAACTGTGCAGCTAGAAAACTGAATTGTCAGAGGTCATGGATTGAAACTAACTAAATAATAAGGTATTAGAATTAATCGTATAAATTTTTCCCTAATAATAATTTATACATTAGACATTTATTTTTTCCAAACTGTTTCTCTGTTTTAAATGACACGATCATCAAATACAAATAATTTAATTTGATCCTTTGATCTTTTAACATAATATTAGATTATATTTTTATCATAAACAATTTTTTCTGATTAACCAAGCAACGTGCCTAACGTGACACTGATTTAAATAAATAGCTTAATTTAAGGAAGTTTACACACCCCTAATTCAAGGTATTTAGAAGCAAAATATGTTCATATTTTTAATTAAAAATAACTTAAGTTATCGTAAAATCTCTTATCCCCACGATAATTAAATGCTTACATGCTTATTATTAGAACTTGTAACTTCTAATATAAATACTTAAGTTGTTTGCTAGCTATTTCTGTCATAATATTTACATAATTCTTTGAACTAACACCGCATGCCAGCGGGAGCGACAATCACAACAATTGGTGTCAAGAATGTCGCGAAATTTCGTAATATGCGTAGCTTGGGTTATTTTCATGCCGAGTTAGAACTTATCAATGCTACCAGCTGTACATTTCTCTTATACGATCTTTTTGGTTCGATAGTATATTATTTAATGAGAATGTAATGATAACATTAGTCAACAAATACAAAAAAAATGCGACTGATATTATAATGGCTGTCCGTGGGAATTTAAAGCATACTGATTGCGAGTTCAACAACGAAAATTTTCCACCGTGTATAGATTTTGAGTTATAGAATGTATCAGTTATTTTTATTTAATACAAACATTTTATTTATATATAAATTCAAAACAATAAAAAAAAGATATTTTAAGGATAACAGAATTTATTTATAAAAATACACATGCAAATACATTGATAGTAACTCTTTTGTACATAACTTTTTTGCAAATGTTGATTTTTGTTTATATTTCTGATTGCTTTCTCTCATAAGAAACCAACAATAATCCCTCATCATTGCTGGATTCCATCTGCCTTGGTAACGTTGCTCAATATGTCTTGGTGGAACCAACTCCTTGCTCGTCACTAACCGTACCCAAATTTTCTAGGAAAAAATTTAAATTCGAGTGCTAGAAGTGCATTTTGCAGTAGCTTTCAAGTAGTTCTACAAGTTTTTCGTAGTTTTCTACTTTTTTGTTTCCTAAAAACTCTAAAACAATTGTTTTACAAGAATTTTTGATTAAACTGTTGTACCCTTAGTATTTTTCTAATTTGGTAATAGTACTTTTTGGGATCAACAAGAGGTATATTCTTTCTACGTTAGCTAGACCTGGAATATATTGATCTCTCGGAAGTCATTCTTTTACTTGGTAATAGCTCTGTGTTGCTCTACTGCCCCAAAGACAAAGAAAACAGCAATACTTCCCAAATCCACTCTGAAGACCTAGTAATAGCCCTATGACTTTTAGGCCACCACATATTTGCCACTTATACGTATCATAGCTTATTGCGTTTAGAATAAATAACAGTTTCCTTCATATCAACTACATGTGCAAGAGGAATAGAGAGTCTTTTGTTGCCATTATGGAGCAGAACTGCTTTTAAACTTATTTTAGAAGAATCTATAAATAAACGCCATTCGTTCGGGTTATGTGCAAATCCTAATTTTTCCATAACACTATTTGGATTAACACAAACACACATTTTATCCTGCAGAGTAAAAAAGAGGATAGTTTCTGGTTACGATTCCTAAATATTGTAACTTTGATTCCAGTAGCTAATAAATTCCATTGTAATCTAGACCCTAATACTTCAGCATGCTCTTTGAACAAGTGGAGGTCCCGAACTAGATCATTTAATTCAGGTTGTGCCATTAAATTGGGTGCTTTTCCTTCACTTCCGGGAAAATATGTATCGTCCTTTTCAGATAATACCCTTCATACTCTAGATTTAAACAACAATAGATTTTGTTTGAAGGCTGTTTATGGTCGATGGGGGAGACACTTTTTTGATGTTTGACAGACATAAACATGTTTACTTATCCTTTCTTTCAATTTAATTGCTTGTCGTGATTTTTTTCGGTGTTTTTAAGTGTTAGAAATTACTATAAATGCGAAGTGTACAGTTAATGTTAATAAAAAGAGGATTTAAAAACTTATTTTTATGGTAAATATTGTTTACATATTGAAAATAACAATACTAATAATTTAGTCAACCATATATTCATACTTTATGTATTCAGAATTGACGTACCGATTATCATATGATACTCGTTTATATAATGCAATTAGAAAAGGATAGTATAAAATCGGTATGTGTATACCAAGAAATTAAATATCTACTGTTTATCAACACTTTTTCAAATATAAATAAAAATATTATTACGGTATTCAGCGTTCATATATCTACTACTTCGCAACAAACGTCGTCGTCTTTGTCTATGACCTTTCAACAAACAATGAAATGTTTGCTCCTCGGTTTGAAAGGCTGCCTAAGCTACTGCATATTAGGCGACGATACTTTTTAATGGTTAAATTGTATACCTCATTAACGAGAGGGATCGTGGTGAAACACATCTTGATAACACTGGACTACAGCCAAAAAGAAATCGACTAAATCTTACCATTTTTGGTGTGGTAAAATCGAAATTAAGCTTATCTTATTAATATTAGTTCAAGTTTTAGAGATACGTGATGTCATATCTCCCTATATATTAAGAATGTAACCGCAAGAATGCACGTGGTATATTTGTATTGTTATAACAATAGAGGGGTGCGACTTTGACAAATATGCGTTTTCCCCAAGTTAAGGAAATTTTACACAACTTGGCCACACCGCATGGGGGATCTCCAGGGATGACCCCCCAAATACGAAATCCCAACCCCCTAGGGCTTAAAATAAGGGAGATCGTTATTTAAACCCATGTAAATCGACTTTTATGTCTGCTTTGTACTGAACAGCTCCTCTATACAAACAAATGACGAACGCCACCATTGCGAATAGTTGAGATTGTAAGATGTCTCGAAAGTGTGTAAATAATCCAGATCACTTCTGTTATGTTTGTGGTGAGATGACTTTTACGTCTCAGAAGCGGTCTATTATTCCATTGATAAAAAAGGCATATCAGCTTTATTTCGGTTGCAATATTGGGGAACAAGACAAACAGTGGGCGCCACATATCTGCTGTAAGGCATGCGCTTCAAATCTGAGAAACTGGTTAAATAATAAAAAACGATCTATGCGGTTTTCTGTCCTAATGATCTGGAGAGAGCCTTTAGATTATGTTATTGATTGCTATTTCTGCATCATACCTCGTGTGGGGCAAGGTACAGGTATATCCAAGAAGAAAAAGTCTGTTATCTACTATCCAAATATACCATCCATCATGAGACATATGCCTCATAATGACAAACTTCCTGTTCTAGAATCCCTAGAAACATACACTTACGAATTAGATAATAACGATACAACGATTTCTCAAGAAGAAGATATGCCATCAACATCAACAAATTCTGATTTCACACCCAGAACGTTATACCGCTAACTGCACAAAATAACCAAATCAGAATTAAACGATCTTGGGAGAGGCTTAGAACTTCCAAAAAGTAAAGCAGAGTTTATAGGATCAAGATTGCAGCAGTGGAACTTATTAGAAGACTATGTTTCAATATGTGTTTTTCGTAAACGCCATAAAGGCCTAGCATCATTTTTTAACATGGAAAAGAACTTGGTTTTCTGCAATAACATTAGCGGTTTATTGGCGGCTTTAAATATAAACTACAAGCCAGAGGAACGGAGATTGTTTATAGACAGTTTAACATTGAGTTTAAAAGTAGTACTATCGCATATGGGAAATATTTTATCATCCATTCCTGTTGAATATGCAGTTCACATGAAAGAATCATACGACAATATGAAGTACCTATTGACAAGTACAAAATACGATGAGCGGCAATGGCAGATCTGTTGCAACTTAAGGGTGATTGCAATTTTACTTGGGTTGCGGCTAGGCTACACCAAGTTTTGCTGTTTTTTGTGCAAATGGAGCAGTCGGATAAAGGCACTTCACTGCAAGAGAAAAGACTAGTGCGTTCGAGAATCATTAGAGCCAGGTGAAAAGAATGTATAACATATGCCACTGGAAGACCCCAAAAACATTTTGTGGCCACCACTGCATATCCAATTGGGCCTTATGAAAAACTTTGTTAAGGCACTGACTACAGATGGGCCAGCGTTTCAGTACCTGCGTCAGAAATTCCCAAGGCTAAATGTGTCAAAAATTAAAAAAGGTATTTTTGTTGGGCCACATATTCGAAATATTCTGAAAGACAAACATTTTGACAGCACTCTGTCAGATCTGGACTTTTTTTTAACAACTGCGGAGCTGTAAGTGATGAGCACGGCGAACGCTTCCATCAAAATATATCAACAATGGAGTAAAGGTATCAGAGAAAGTGGAATGCTTCCATGCTTGCCGACTACTGTTAGAGATGCTCCAGAAACAATTCACAAAAGAAAAGCAAAAAGATACGAATTTAGTGTCTCTACAAGTGTAAAAGTATGTATTTTTTATTATCTTGTTAAAAATAAAATAAAAAGAACTTGTTCTTGAAAATTGCAGCTAATTTTTTAATTTCATTGTAATTTTTGTGTTGAGCGCCCCAAAATTAACAAAAAAGAGCACTTTTCATACAAGATATAGAAAATAGTGAGCATAACTTTCATTTTTGACGTGCTCTTTTTCATCTTTGCTCTTCTTTCAGCCTCCATACCGATGATTGTTGCGAAGTTTTCATGCCGAATTGATATATCCACATCTCATCTCCGGTAATAAGTTTCAAGAAGTTTGGTACACTGGTCGCGTTGAAAACTAGTTAACCATCATTTCAAAATAGATGTTAATAAATTAAAAGCAAATAAGTTAGAAGAGACAAAAAATGCTTTTTGTCGTGACAACTGTATCCTGATAACAACAACTCGATTTCTACTTGTCGGTAAAATTAACAGAAACACGTTTTTAGCTTAAATAAATTTTCACGTAATATTACTGACGCTATTTTTAATTTAATATTTGCTTTGCTTCCTCGTAACTTAATGTATTATAAAATCATGCAAACTTGTGAAACAAAATAATGCTAATGAGTACAATGATATAATGGCCTTTAAACTTGTTAAGACTGAATTGGTCATTCAGTTTAAATAAGTGAAAATTAACATGATGTGACTTGTTTTATTGTGGTAGTCAACAAAAATATTATATAATATATACAAAGTGGTTTTTAGTCGCTTGAATCTTTCAAATATATTTCTTATTATTGCCGGGAACATAAGAATTAAAACCAAAATACTTTATAACACGAAAATTAATGAAATCGTGTTGAGGAATTAACGAAATTTATTTATTTATTTATCATATTATTTTATATATTAAATTTTATAAAAAAACAAGAACTCTTCAAGATAAAGGAAATTATGGAGAAATATAATTAGTGCTAGAAATCCAATCCATCTTAAAAGATGTTTCTACGAACTATAGGAATATTTAATATAAATAAAATTCCTTAATTCTTAGTGCTTTAAGCACGTAGTCAAAAATATACAGTGTATGCAAAAAATAAGTGCTTAAACAAAAATAGTATAAAATATAATAGATAAAATTACACTGACAAAAAAGAGAGGGACTAAAAAAGATTTCTTCAAGACTTTTTTCGATAATTTTATTTCGCCACATAATCTCTCTTCTTTTTAACGCGCTTGCGTGAGAAAAAATATTCCTATTGGTCTTAAAATGGACAGCAATTTCCTCTTTCAACTGATTATCGACTGCGAAATGACATCCTCTGGGGTGCTTTTTTTAAAAAGGCGTCAATTACCTTGATAAAATCATTTTATTTGTTTAAATTGGTATTCTTTATAAAAAAAATTCTGGAATTCACCAAAAAAAACTAAGCCATTCTGACCTTGACAATATAGGTTTTATCGTCGATGAAATTTAGTATACTTATAACATTTTCATATCAGTACTTATTTTTGAACCACCACAAAAATGTTTAGATATCCATAATCTCGGTTTTATAAGCGTCTAAAATATGAGTTTCTGAGGAATTAAGAAAAAAAATTAATTATAAATTCTTCAAACGAGAAATACTGCGATAGGTGTTCTTGATGTTGTGTGGAGACTGACTCGGTATTACGTTGTAGTTTTAATGGTAAAAAGTACAAACTACACAAGTAATGTTGTGACTTTTAATTTTTTTTTCAATAAAAGAATTATTGTCAGTGGTGTGTCTTTCCTTATGTTTGTAAAACGCCCAGTGAACGCTTGTTTAATTATTTATACTGAAATAACATTGACAGTTGTGACAGTTGACAGGACCGTGTGCAAGTTTATTACTAATGTAGAACCTACTGTATTAGGAAAATCGTTGGCACAAAATCAAAATCTAATTAATAATTAATTTTCTAGTCTTTCTTGTCAGTTTAGAAGAACCTTGAAAAAATATATTTTTAATTTAAAGGTTGCGACGTAGCCAAAACTGTTTTTATTTTCAAAATACACGCAGACTTTTTAGTGTATAAAAAAAATTAAAACAAATATTTATAGTATTAATTGGAAAATTTGTATTTGTAAAATCCCTTACACCTTATGAAAATTCGGCTTTGTTCAAATTTGCTGAAATTTTGCAAAAAGATAGTTTTCAGCATGCTGATCAAAAGTCTCAATGGACTTAGTTCCAAACATACTTAGATCAAACCTGGAGGTCTGGAGAAAAGCGACTCTGTAGCGTTGGTAGAGAAGGATAACGGAGATAAAAGCTGTATGGCACGAACCCGTGAATCCGAAACCGATAAATTCAATTAGTCCAATAAACTCTTCCAACAAACATATTTTTTCCACTGATTTCTTATGGAACTTCATATGAAGAGGTTTCTTGTTACTTATTACTTTAAGAGTAGAATTTTTAAATTCAATATTTAAAACATAACTTCATCTAACATAAAATAACATAACCTAACTTAACTAAGGTTAACCAAAGTGAACTCCATAGACGTAAAAGAAATTAATATTATTTAATATAGATTGCGGATCCTGTAGAAGAAAATTGGCTCACGCTTAAAAAAAGATAGAGCGTTTTCGAGGAGCAGGACCTCTTTTTCTAATTTCGGTCAGGTGACAGGAGTATCCAATGACATTTGGAGTATCGTGCTTAGCTTTGCCATTGGAAAGAGAGGTCCTGCTCGCTCTCTTTTTAAACGTGAGCCAAGTTTCTTCTATAGGATCCACAATCTATATTAATTTATCTTACATCTATGGTGAACACTATTTCCTTTCTTTTTGCTTGCTTCTTCAATTTTTTCCATTTTCTAACATTATAGAATTTGTGAAGGAAATCTTCCTTTAGATGTCAGACTTGATCGTAATATTTTCCACCCTTTCTATTTTCGAAATATATATCCATTTGAAAAAATTATCTTGACCTTCAATATTATAATCAAGGTCATCTGCGGAGAGCCAGGGAAAAATCCGAAACCTCTCGTACTTTGGTGTCCTTCTTCCACCTAAGAGTTATTTAGCTACACCGGGGTTTTTGGAACATCGGTAGTGGCTACAAAGAAAATCTCACTTGACGGTAGGTGCAGTGGAGAAAATCCCTTCGTTAAAATTGCCGTGATAAAAATCTCTTCTCAGTGCTGTGTTAATAATTACAACACAGTAAGATTCGACCAAGGAAGTTGGAAGGAGTAAAAGGAAGGAGAATACTCTAAACTAAATTTGGTTCCTCATGTAACTATGCTGCACTTGCGCAGTAGGTCAAGGGACAGGAATGGATTTGAGAAACCTCTTATTTATGCTGTTATATTGAAAAATTACAATTTAAAGTTCAGGTTATAAAACGACTAATGAAATAAACACTGCCTTAAAAAAAATTTAAACATAATTCGAAATAAAATCTTATCTTATCTACAATGTTAAAAAGGATCTGGCCATAGGGATTAACTATATGTTACTCTTCCTTTATGTTATTATTAAGTAAAGTGTTTTCCATGTACCTTCTTAACTTTAAAATAATTAATTTCTGATCAAAAAGAAAATGAAATGAAAAAAATGATAAAAACTACACATTATCGCAAAGAAAACTTTAAAATCGTCGATCTATTAAAAGATCTTCAGTACAATCTTACATATTGATATAATACAAAAAACGTAGGTACTTACCGAAAATAATGAATTTCCGGGATCAAACCACGCGATTTACAAAACAATACCATACACTGATACATTGTTATAAATTAAAGTCTATACAAATGTCTTGACAACATACACAAATATAAATTCCGAAATTTAACTAATGATACTGCACCGCACAACAAAGAAAATAAGCCTTGAGGACGATGACAAACAGCCGCATTAAACATAAAGAATACGCCGTGACGCCGATCGTGTCGCAAACCCTGTTCTGGTTTCCCGTTCTCACATTGCTAACTTCATGCAACAAATTTACTACGAAATTTCTTTTTGCGCTTGCTCCACATAGCCAGTCGATGTCAATTTATGACATTTATTTTCTGCATGGTGAAACGCTTTTTTGGGCATTTAGCTTATTTTTGCAATTTTCCATCCTCTTCCAATTTCCTTGGATTCGACGCTCATTGTCTAGGAGAGATTATTTTCACATTTTTAAGGAAGCTTTTCTTCACCGCACATTTTTTTAGAGGGATTTTCTTAATTGACACAGTAAGCGGTGTGATTTTCTTCGCTGCTTATTGCCTCGAAAGATTTTTTTTTGCCGCACTTGTTCTGGAGGAATTGTATTCACCGAACTTTAATTGTAACGTTTTTCGACAAATTGTTGCACACTTTTGATGTTCTATATCTCGAGTATACGTGATTTTTGGAACTTGAGCCCACTAGTACTTCTGATCAGCATACTAACAACCTTTCTGCAAAATTTCGGCAAATTCGACGCCTTTACATAACGTGTGATCCTTAACGATTTTTCTCCATTTATACTTCGTTTTTAAACTTTTAAATTAAACAATAGCAATCCTGATGCTTTATTTTAATTTTTCCTGTAAAGAAAGCAGATTAAATAAGTTTCTTGAAAAACTTATTTTGTCTGTAGCCCTAGCGTTAAATAAAACGAAACGAAAACAAACACACACTGACGTAGGCAAATAAATATTATGTAAATATCTCGATAAATACATAATAGATAATCAAAATTAATTGCAAGTACAGAGTATTTTTTTAGAACCTCCACGTGCAAATAAAATGAACATGAACCTCGAAATTAAAAAAAAAAAACGATGGCACCTGTCACCAGGTAACAAGTATGTCCTTTAGTCGATTTCTTTAATATCATTCCTGTCATTTAGCACCTGGCACACATTTCAGTTAACTTTACCCAAAGCTGCTTACGGAAAATATTAACACATAGTTACATCCTTCTTGCTCATATAGAAATCCAGTTAGATCTTTGTCTTTTCACTGGTCTTATTAATAAAGGGCACCATGATATGTTCCTGATCATAGAAAATCCGCGCGTGTTAAGATGGTTGGTTCTGTTGCCAAACGTCCAAAAAATTAATATGAATAAAAAAAAGTACTTGGAAAAGCTTAAGGTCAAAATAATCACCAAAAATTTAGCAATATCATAGCGCAGTGTTACTACTCTAAGAGCTGCCACTGTATTAAATGGACAAAAATATTTTTATTTTATTGCTACTTGCAGTTTATTTGATTGTCGTGATTTCTTTGAGTGTTAAAACGCAGATTTATAATTAATATCAACAAAAATAGGATTAATAAAGTTATTATTTAGCAAGTATTGTTAGACATTTCGTTCGATATTCGATAATAAGTTAGGCTTCGAACATACCCCTGTAGAATTATCATAACGTCAGAACTAGGGCCCGGTTGTTTGAACGAGGAATAACATAATAATATTTTTATATATATTTGAAAAAGTGTTGATAAACAGTAGATATTTTATTTCTTGGCACAAACATAGCGATTTTATGCTATCCTTTTCTAATTGCATTATTTAAACGAGTAACATATGATAATCGGTACGTCAATTCTAGACTACACAAAAGTATGAATGTATGGTTGCCTAAATTATTATTATTGTTATTTTCAATATGTAAACAATATTTACCAATAAAAATAAGTTTTTAAATCCTCTTTTTGTTGATATTAATTGCAAACTTCGCATTTATAGTAATTTCTAACACTTAAAAACACTGAAAAAAGTCATGACAAACAATTAAACTGAAAGAAAAGATAAGTAAACATTTTTATGTCTGTCAAACATCAAAAAACTTCTCCCCCACCGATCATAAACAACCATCAAACAAATCTATTGTTATTTAAATCTATAGGGTATGATCGAAGAAATTAGGCAACCAGAAATGAATACTTTATTCCCGAAAGACTTGGCCCCCGCTACGAATCTCCTATGCAAATATATGGCGAGCTCAAAAGTATAACTTGGTTTCTGTAGGTAGTTCTTGTACATTTGCCGATGCTGTTTCTGTGCTCGCCAGTGGCTACTTCTTATATTTAAGAAAAATGGGTTTATAGCAAAAGAAGCGAATATGGCATTTTGAGAAATTAGATTCCCAGGTCTCTTCTATGTCACGCCACTGCTTTTGTACAATATATTCATCTGGGCTGATAAGATTCATTAAACTATCATATAACTCGATGGCTCTGCAATGATTATTAGAAAGCCAACAATGAAAATTCTAAAACAATACAAGTGACCGGCAACTTTGTAGAACCTTCATTCTTTTATCTATAAATCTTATTTTATACCTGAGCTTGGGATACCCAAAAAACAGCCCATAGAAACTGTCTTAAAAACTAGACATTTTATAATCGGCAACTATTTTCAAATAATAGGTAGAACTGTTTTTTAAATACAATATTTTGACCTAGATATATTTTGTTATCAAATAATAAGCCATTTACAGGTAGGTATACACACGTATTTATATCTGAAAAACAATATCCCGTATAAATAGCAGTCGCATATATACATAGATTATTAAAGTGTTATTTTTATTAGAGTTGATAATGTCTATTATTAGCTTATGGTTTGAATTGAGACCTATGGAATCATAAATTGTAATCATTTTATGTAAAGACGTGATTACTTTAATTTTAAAAAGTTTTTTATTTTGCCGAATCTACTTCAATAAACTAAATTGAGTTAATCTGATGGAATTATTTATGGGTGCTCTTACGATCAATCTAAATGGGGCTTAAACTACTCACCAAATAGACCTAAACTAAAGTAAAAATAAAAATCGACGGGTCCTAGTGTTTTTCCAAAGAAGTACCCATTTAGTTTATATTGGATGATTTATCCGCCCCTTTACAAAAGCAGAACTTTATAATCTCCACTTACCTTAAACCGACAAAATCCATCATCTTCTGTGGAATGACATAGAAAAAGTATCCTGTTGGAGAACGGAATCAGACACCCAGCTTAAGGCAAAAAAACTACAGAAGAAATTTGAGGCACTACAACAACGCAATACTGTCCACACACAGCAAACACTGGACTGCAACAAAGTTGTCCATAACATATCCAACCACCAATTAACAGAATCCAAGAAATTAGTTCTGTCTAAAGGTTTTAATTTTGCCGTAATGCCAAAAACAGTCCCCTTCGAAAAGATAATTTCGAATATAGAAGCTGCCTTAGAAAACATCCCTGAAGAAAATGCCGAACAAGCCAGACAAGACAACGCAAATTTTGAAATCAAGCCGGCCTCCCAACTCAAACTTAACGCGAGCTGAACATCAAGCCCTCTTATCCTTAAAAAAGAACAAGGAAATAACAATATTACCAGCAGATAAGGGAAATGTCACGGTTGTAATGAACACCAACGAATATATGCAAAAAATGTCAGAAATTCTCAAAGACGCTTCTTACAAACAAACCAACAGAGATCCAACGACATACCTTGAAAAAACTACGAAAGCCAAGGTTAAAGCCTCAAAACTAGACCCAGAAATTGAAAAATCAAGCAGATGTCCAAAACTGTATGGCTTACCAAAAATACACAAAACAAATGCACCACTTAGACCAATAGTGAGCGCCGTGGGATCTCCTACACAAAAACTGGAAAAAATATATAGCAAGTATCATGCAACCAAGAGTCGAACTGGCTGATTCCTTCGTGAAAAACTTCGAACATCTGACTAAAATGATCAAAAACATTCACCTAGAAAAAAATGACATAAAATCGCTATATCCAAACATACCACTAGATGAGATTTTGGACAAAATCGCCATGAACGAGGATTTTCCAGCCTACACTATTGAACTTGCAGAACACTGCCTAAAGAATACATACTTCATGTTCAATAACCAAACATACAAACAGATGGCGCACCTATGGAGTCCTCGCTTTCACCAGTCATAGCCAACCTTTTTATGATATATTTCGAACAAGAGGCACTGCAAAAGGCACCTTTAAAACCGAAATTTTGGAAACGCTATGTTGATGATATTTTTATAATATGGCCACGTGGAAAAGAACACCTGAACGATTTCCTCATATACCTGAACAATATCCACCACGGAATCCAATTCACGCTAAAAATCGAACAAGAAAAGAAAATTTAAACATTTTATAGACGCCATAAAGACTCATTAAACCATACTACAGTAGATATTTTAGATCATCAGAGAAGTCAGGAACAGACTTTCAGCCACATTCATTGGGCCTAACTTTTGACAGGTGTCATTTTACAGAGCTGAAAACTGATTTTTTAAATACTTTAGGTCATTCCTCTTCAAAAAAGGTATCCATAATTTAATGTTCTATGACAAAGTAGGGTTATTTTGACCTCCCCTGTATTCTCCCGAGAAATTAGGAGGTACTTACCGGACACCCTATATATATATATATATATATATATATATATATATATATATATATATATATATATATATATATATATAATAAAATAAAAAATTCTCGACTGTGTGGACATAATATTACTGATTCTATTTTATTTTAAAATTACACGAACATTTTCGGTTTCAGATTGGCCAGATTGAAAATGCAATAAAAATTACATTGCAATTAAAATAGGTTGCCAATGTTCATCAAACAAATAAAGCGCTTCGTACAAAAACAGCTCCTACGCTGCCACAAAGCAAATTATTCGCTTGTTGCATGTCAGTTTTCAATATAACTATTCATGATGATAATGACATAGAAATATGAGGGATTTATGTTGTTCGTTGAACTCGCAAGAGGATAGCCTTTGATTATTTAGGGTCGAAGGTTATAAATTTTAAAAACTAAAATTACATTTAAAATTTTAAGGAAAGTGATAAAATGTGAATAATTTATTTATGATTGGCAACATGCGAGATATAAGATGTAATTAGTGGACGGCCGACGCACACATCTCTCCCCCGGGGAAATCCTACTGGGACAAGCTAGGCGGGTAGTTCGCATCACTCGCTACATTCCGTTGCCCGTCGAAAAGAAGTGTAAGAGGGAGAAGTTTGAAGACGGACAGCCTTACGTTCCGCTGAGTTGAGAATAATCGGGAAAATACTCTCAACTGATATATAAGCAACGAGCAGATCCATAGGGGATAGACAATCTTCAGGTATTCAGTGGCAAGTTTAAACTTTCGATTACAAAAGCAAAACTTGGATTTAGCTGGAACGTTTCAACAACAAAGCCATGTTGCAGATCAAGCATCATAAGAAATTGCTCTGGAAGTTGCAAACAACAAGAAACTGCAAACAGTTACAGAAACCAACAAAGCCTGTTTATTCAAGTCCGCTAAGCCAATTTTTGGAGAAAGGAGCGAGATTAAACTAGGTAATATATCCTTATCCAATAACACAAGTCAGAAACGTATTTCAGCCATGTTCAAACACGTGATGGAGCAAGTTTTATCTGGAATAAAGACATCTCTTGTCTTTTCCAGTTACTCGTTATATTCGCTTGAAGGACATCAAAGAAAGGCACTAAAAACTACTACGAAAAGTGAAGATGTCATTGAAATGATAAGTTCATTGTTTGAAAGCAACGAAAAAACTTGTATGGAGTGTATAATATACCAGAATATGAACCTGTAAAATGCGACAAAAAGTGAAAATTTATAAAATATATTTGTTTAAAAAAAAACGTAATTTTTTGGTGGAAATTTCTAGCTCTACAAGTTTTTCTGCGAATTTTCAAAAATAAATATTTTTAAAAATAATGAATCTGCGATTTCAGCTCCATACTGCATTTCTTCAAACTCCTCACATAACTCGTTTTGAGAAAGCGTTAAGACAATAAAAAAATAATATTTTTTTTGTCGTTTTACATCAAGTGACCTCTTTAAAGAGCTTGCACCCCAAGCAAATAGATAGCACTGCGTGACTCACGGATATGCCCTTGCTACCAAGACTTTTTCAAAGCCTTTGAAGAAGTGCTCGACTTCTTAACGCCGCCTAATTCCCACTTCATCGAGATATTCTCTAACAACTCTGGCTGCGTGATGTTTAGCATTATCTTATATGAAAAGCCATGCTCGCCTATAGTGGTCATGAAAGGCAAAACATGGTCTTCTAGAACTTTCGTAATGTACCCGTGAGCTTTCAGGGAGTCTTTCTGTATGAAGACCAACTGTGTGCATGCTCGTGATAAATTTCCACCCAAATTATTACCGACTCACCATCAAAGGGTAGTCGCTCGTCAATGCAAACTGAAGCATATCTTTCTCCAGGTCATCGCCATACTCGTCGACGTCCGTCTTACCCATTGACGCAAAAACGCGACTCATCTGAGAACATTACCTTGCTTCAGTCCTCATTATTCTATGCCAAGTGAGTTCGGGCAAAAGCCAATCTTGCAATTCGATGCGTTGCAATGGTGGACCTGTAGCCATCCTTCTAGAAGACAATTCAATAGTACCGAAGCCTTCTTCTCACCTTCCATTCACTAACATTTACATTTCTAACTTTTCGGAGTTGATTTCGCAGCAAAACTGCAGAAGCTATTCTATTCCGTAAATTTGCCGACACTAAAAAACGGTCATCTCTTTGGAAGGCTACTCTTTCTCGCTCGGATTCTGGTTTTCTGTAAATCAGGTCAATCTCCTGATCGCGCTGGTACATATTTTGTACAGCAAAAAGGCTCTTATCAAGAATTGTTGTAGTTTCACGTTGCCCTCGACCATCTTGTAACATAGCTACAACTCTTGCAGCAACAATAGGATCTAAAGGCATTATACCTGTTAAATAATTACTACACCCCGCGCGGCCGATAGGTTTTACAGAGAAACCAACGCTAAATGGAAAACAGACAAATGTAAATTTTTAATTAGAGCGAATGCAAGCTATTTCATCAAAGTCATAAATACAGTGTCAATACATGACAGATAACATTTCTCGGAAAACAAATAATTAAGCGCCTACTAGCACAATAATTCCTTTATTATTATTACTCCTAAATTACTTGAAACTTCTTAAGTGAACTAAATTTTTTGCTCGCCAGTGTGGTTTTCTGCGAGTTTACTACTTTAACATTTTTAAAAATAAATGTGGAAGTCATGCTGCTTCATTCATTAACCTTTTTATGAAGTTTCAATACTTTTGTAGAAAAAATAGTGAATTTGTTTGTTCAAGTCAGTCTTTCTGCCACTTGTGTATCCGAAATGTTAGCACATCATTGACAATGTGATATGATCACAATTAGTTTCTTCTATTTCTGCGTCCATTTATAATTAATATGCATTTAAGAAGCCATCCATAAAAAATATTTACACGACAAAAGACTGTTTACGCGACTTTTCTTACTTTCAGTTGCATGCGTCGAAACATTCGAAGGGTTCAAAAGTTACCCCAGTGATTTTGGCGGCCAGGAAAAAATTCCGCCCCCACAAAGGGGGTGGACGAATTAATTAAAAACACCCCCGTTTGCAACATCTCCGCGCCGTACGCAGTAACGCAAGTGAAATCGTGATAAATCGACCGCATGCGCCGGCGTTGCCGATTGTCTACGGTATTATGTAGCACCTAATGGAAGTTAAAATGTTACGATGAAAGGCATTGTTCTGGTTTTAACTTCATTTTTAATTTTTAAATTCAAACTCAGCCAGTCATGAGACTCAGTAGCCAATAATTGTATAGAAATAACTAAAAAAGATAGTTGGAATCTTTGTAATACTATTAGAAATATTTTCCTATTTAACTGTCAAAAATTTAGCACCCAAATCTATATCCCTAACAGTATGAACATTTAAGCTTAGTGCTACGAATCACGAGTCCCGACATTTTATCTTAATAAACATGATCCAAAAGACCTTACTGACTGAACTTATAGGTTTCATATATTTTTCTTAACAATAACTCAAAACATCGATTTCTATTTAAAATATTTGTAATAAGTCTACCTACAAATGAACTAAAAATAATTTCCTTTGTGTCGGTTAAAACATCTAATCATTTTATGGCATTAGAAGTTGAATCTTACAGAAAGATTTACGATAATTTTCTCTAATTTTCGATAAACTGAAATTCCAAGAATTTCATTACATAACAGACATTATTTTGGTCCTTTCTCTCCGGATACAATGGCAAATATGTTATTGGTACTTATTGAGTTTGTGTTATAAACAAACCTTACACGTATGGATGTTCTTAAGAATGATCTAAGTTTATTTGTTCTCCATCATAAGGAGTTTGGTCATATTATATCTGAATGTTAGGTACTTAGGGAGTTAACCTTGTAGAATATTCCACTTTAGGTTAACAGAAAAATATACTACTATTTCCTTAATAAATTTAACAAATTTTGAAATGGTAAAAATTCGAAAATCTAATGATCTATCGTTATATAACTCTATCCAGGATAACAAACACTTATGTCAGTACTGACATTTTTATTATGACAAAAAAAAAACTGATTTAATAGAACGTGATATATCTAGGATCTAATAATTAATTGCGTTTATTATATGTATCTATGCCTATAGATTTTCCTGTATCCCAATTTGGCAACATGGCGCTGCGCGCGGTCGTCACGGACTGCAAAATCGAGACATCTAGGTATCCAAAACAATTGAAATCGCAAAGATGCGGCGAATTCGCGGTCATAAAAACATTTTAGTGATATGATAAGTGCCGTATCGACAGGTGTTCGTCCTTGTGCGTGTCCTCTCATGTGTCGTACCTCTTGTCAGTGTTTTATATGGAATAATTGGAATAATTAACCAGCTACGTGCATAGGTCACATTTTGTTATGAATCCCGGCTTAGCCTTGACTTGAATTGTTATTTTGACGATTTTTATGAAAAGACCGGGTCTGAACAGCACGAATACTGGTTGTTTTGAAACCACTTTCGTCTGACAAAGCCGCTGTCGCGGTCGCCACTGCATTGACGACGTGAGTGCGTTTTATTTTTGCGTAAACGGGGGTTGGCCCGTGTGCAAAAGGTAAATTACACTTGAAACTGCTCCTCTTAGATGTTTTCTTTACTCTCTATATAAATTCATATTTATCATAAACTATTGAGGTATATTACGTACTACTGTTATTTTATTTTCGTAATATTTTTTGTAGCTAGCAAACTTTCTTTATGTCGTAAATTGTATACATCCCGGACTCACTTTCGTTTTGTTTTTCTCTACCTAGGTCAGTGTCGTCGGTAAAAATGTTCTTGTTTACTTAAATTTGTTTTTGTGCGGGTAAATTTATCTTAATAAAGGATTAGGTTTTTTTTTTATTGTGTGTATAATGTTTTTTATCGTAAGCTCTATCAATATTATAAAGAAATGGGGAAAAATATTTTCTCGCGGCGTGCAACGTATTTATAGGATTTGGAAATCAACATGCGTAAAATGTTATTTATTATACATACGTATGTACTATAATCATGTGACGTAAGGACCTATCACATGCCGCTACATAATCCAAAAATCTCTCGAGAGATACAGACTTGGCAGAAACTATTGCATGTAATAATATTTTTATATCTAGAATATGGGGTTGTCGCTCTGTTCTGTAATAAAAACAAAGCGTAAATAATAAAAACAAATAACGAAAGTATTTGTTCTCTAGGTAGAAAGGGAAAGTGATTATATAACAAATGTGTTTTTTACAGGGGTCCTGTAAATTTCGCAAAAAATCAGAATTAAAAATTGCAAGCGTAACTTTTTGTTAAAATTTTGCTCAAAAACGTACAAAACCGGAAAAATCTTTAATCTGTTGTAAAATCCCACGAGGATGCTTCGCGGAATCGTGGGTAAAACGTAGGAAAATAATTCTAAGATGATAAGATTCAAATCCAAGAACCGGAATTTCTTTATTGATTAATGCCGCGAAAATTTAAAAGAAACTACATAAAACCATAAGTTCCCAGAGTAATACAGGTTAATTACAAAATTAGATAATGACATAATGGCACCTCTTTTAATACCTTCTTTTATACTTATTGGTAGGAAAAAATTGTGCTCTTTAACTTTAAATTACTTTTAATTCTTCTCGTATTTAAACTCTTATTATTAAACATTTCGCTCCTATCTTAACAAACTTTTTAGTTTTAATATATTTATCACTGTTATATTTATTCGATCATTTTAGATTTCAAATAAATGGAACAATCAGTCAATTGTTTCAGATATTAAATGCAAATATAAACAGTTCTGCGGAAAAGAGATAGACAAAGATAAAATAACAAATACATTTTACAAGTAGGCGTGCCCGTGCCTTCCAAGGCTATGTGATAAAAAATTGTATTGTGTAAAATTGAAGATCGAGAGAACTTTTTAAAATTTGCTTTAATGTTCGTTTGAAGCTTTCGAAATTGAATTTTGAAAAATATTTTTTTTTTATATTTATGTAATCTCGTTCCCCAAAATTTCGAGTTAAGGTCCATCTACTATAAAAGGATACCTGGAACGTCATTACCTGAACCTTTTTTAACTCCGTGGAATCGTCATCGTTTAAATGACGTTTTGCTGCACATCTATAAATATAGTAGTGTATGTAAAATTTATTAAAATCATATTCATTACAGTTAATTATCAGTGTTCAAAGTAATAATAGTGAAAGTGATATCTTTGTGTCCATTTGAATACATATTAAGTACCGTTTTTTAAAAGTGAGCATGATTAGTTAAAAACTATGGAACTAAAAGTAAAGAATAAGGCTAAAATACATATTTTTTGGAAACAAGAATTAGTGATCAAAATGATAGAAGTGGAAGTGAAGTGAAGTGAGTTAAATATATATTTAGTTTTAGTTATCCTCATCAATTAAAACGGATAGAAGTGTGAAAGTGATAACACACAGAATATGCCTATATTTGCACTTATCTGATGACTAGTCTTTTAAAACAAACAATTTCCGCCGTAGAATTAGCATATCTTCAGAACTATGGCTTGCTGTGCGAATGCTAAATAACGTGATAATATTTTTAATTATTGTTGGAAAAGTGTTGATAAATAGAGCGAGTTCTTCTATTTCTTGGAACACATCGATTCTATGCTACTCTTTTCTAATTGCATTATTTAAATTAGTAAAACATGTTAATCGGTACATCGAAATTCGAAAATAAAGTAACCGGTAATAAAGAAAAGTATGAGTTTGTGGTTGCCTAAATTAGTATGTTATTTTTAATATGTAAATAATATCTAACAATATTTATCGGTAAAAATTAATTTTTAAATCATTTTTTTGTTAACATTAATTATAAACTTAGCATTTGCAGTAATTTCTAATAAATAAGGCGAGTCGCGCCCTTGATAAGTCTCTTTTAAATTTTGCCGACTTCCGCGGCCAGCGTCAAAGGAAATCATAAAAGTGTCATCATATTTCTATTGTTTGTGAGCAGCGCGACCGAGGCTCGCAGTGATTCATTTTCTGTCGGTTTTTGGTGTGAATTTAAAGGAATTTTTTTTTATCTAGTTAGACAACTTTATGGCACGACCTTTCGAAAAAATTTACTTTGCAGCGAGACTGACAACACAAGAAACATGATGAAATTGGTTGGTTGTATCTAAAATCTTTTTATTATCTCCTGTGATGTCGACCGTTGAAGGATTTTGTGAAAAATTCGCGTTGTGAGCTCGATATCAATCGAAGTCGACAAACTTAAAAGGAGGCTTGTCACGGGCGCGACTCTTCATATTTATACGCACCATAATACTTAAAACACTCAAAAGAGTCAGACTAGTCAGCGCCAATTAGGTCAGCATGCTTACTGTCACCCGACTGTTTTTGCAAATTCTAGTTGGCGTTGAATGATTTGTAATTTTTCTACGAATCAACCTATCTTTGGTTGTTAGTAGACTAAGAATGTTGATCAATTGGAAGAAAAATAGGTTAAAAAAAATATTTGAAATCATGGAAGCTTTTGGAAATTATGAAGCATTATTTTGCCCATCTTACCTTGTGCAAGCAGCATAAAAGTACATTAAAGGGAAGCGAATAAATTGTGTGTCGCCTCAAGCAGAAAGTGAGGTGGGATTCACCGAGGTGCACATACGAGATAAAATAGCGGGATAGGCTCACACGTGACAATAAAGTAAAAGTTTTTAGTTTGTGATACAGAAACTCTTATAAGGAAGCTCACGGCATTGGGTGTACCGATTTCCGTGAAACTTTGGGACCCAGTTATTTGGGGGTCCAGGTTTATCGCACGGGTAGCCAACACGCAAAAAAATAGGATCAGGGGTTGTTCGATGAATTCTATTTTCCTTTTGTAGGATAGAGGAATGTGCTCCTTATTCGGTTGCTTTTCTTGAAAGTCAAACTCAAAATTGACAATTTCGTCACCTCTAGCCTGTTGTTTTTCTCCGAGCTGTTAAAAATTCTTAAATTAATTAACATAAATTGCTTGCCTCCACCCCTGGCCCTACTTATTTTTATAGGGTATGTAGGCAGAAACGACAAATAACCGAGCCCCAAAGTTTCACGAGACGAGTGTACTCAGTCCCGTGAGCTCCCCTGGTTAGAGGGTCGAGTTAAGAATTAACCTGACTCCACTGTGACGCCCGGGATATTATACAGGACCGCAGCAAATTAGTAAACCTAACAAAAAGAAAATAGAGACAGAAAATGGGATATACTTACTTCAACGTCGCAAGTCTCACGTAGTAGTAAAGTGTCAGTTTCCAGTTTTTGATATCTCTTAGAGAAACGGGCTGACCCAGCCTCATTTCACTGTGACGCCTGGGATACGACACATCGTCAAAATAGCCCCAGCAATTCAGTAAACCCCATAAAAGACATAGAGAAAGATGATATATATACCTATCTCGACGTCGTAAGTTTCACACGTGGTAATAAAGAGAAAGTTTTGAGTTTGTGATGTAGAAACTCTTAGGGGGACAAGCTAAGATGGCCTCACTTCACTGTGATGTCGGGGATAGGATACATCGTTAAAATAGCCCCAGCAATTTGGTAAATCCAACAAAAGAGATAGAGAAAAAAGATGGAATATACCCATTTTGGAGTTCCAGTGCTTGGCGCTATAACGCACGATATGAGACGCACAAAATAAATCCTCATAAGCAATTGAATATAATAGAGAGTAAAAATTTTTTACTGAAGCAAATGAAGGACACGTAAATTGGGTAAGACACTTAAATAAAATCCCCAAGCACAATCGCCTTGAAATTTAGTACAATAAAATAATAATAAAATAAGGTCCAAATAAAGCAGCATTTCATTGAATTCTACATAAAGTATTGGCGTTTCACGGTCTTACGACTTTCGTTTCGCAAAGCTGTTTACTTTAATTGACATTTTATTTGCGTTTTCATGCGACAATATTTTGCTTTTGTTTTTGGGCAGGTAACGTCGCAGTCAGTGGCGGAGATATACGTAAAGTCGTTTTAAAATGCTTTTCGAAGTTGTTCGACACCTAATTTTCATTCATTTCGGTCAATTTATTGTTCTTCTCGGTTTCAGATTCATTGTTTTTCGTACTCTTTCATCCATGTTTTCTTCAGCCGTCATCTTTCCGCTTCCTGGAGGGTGCCAATCTAATACTGATATATGAAATATAAATTCCAAGGTATGTCAGTAAGATATTGCAAATCTGATTCATAGATGTCGTTCCACTGGCGATATTTTTCAGTCTGACATCGAGGTCAGTAGGTGGCAGGTTTGCAATATCCTACCGACATACTTTGGAATTTATATATCATATATCAGTTATTTCCTGCGAATGTTGCTTTGGGTAAGAAACAGCTCCACTAACGAGACCATGGTCGAAACGCGTATGGAGAGAGGATCAGAGTGGTATTTGCAGGAAATAAACTGTTTGTATATATTATTTCCTTTTCTCTATCTGAAAGCAGAATACATATATAACAACTATTTAAATATGGCAGATAGATTTTTTTATTTCTTACTGAAGTTTTGATTTTTTTTTAAATAGTTGTCATTGTATATCATCTGTTATTGTGCTTTCTACACATATGCGTTTTCTGATCTTTTATTTCTTACTTTCTCCATCTGCGAGTCCCTCAGCGTTCTGTAGTACCTACTTTTTTTTCTATTTCTTTCTGATAACCTCCGAGGCTCATTCGTACAATAGCACGCTCTTAATTAAAGTCTCATATATATTGGAATGTTCTTATTCCAGAAAATTCCATTAAAGCATGATACTGCTTTTCTGACTTGTATTGTTTTGGTATTAATTTTCCACTCATTTGTTCGTACGTTAAAATTATTAGATTTTCCAGACCCGTAACATCACAAGTATAAGGTTCAGTCCAGAAAATAGAGTGGTTCATAAGCCACTATAGAGCTCACGTCCCCTCTACTATGACCCCATCTAATATATAATATAAAAAACGTATTTATACATTATATACAATTACAAAATACAATTATAAATTGATGTAATTTAGTGTATCACATCAATCAAGATTTGGTCACCCACAGGGGGTGAGGATCTATACATCCCCACGCCTGGGGGCAGACTGAACCGTTTCTTAAAGTATCTCCTGGATACAAGATTCCTATCGCTCTACTGTACCTGAACATATTAAATAAGTTTTTCGCCACTTTTTTCCCTCCAAAACATTACGTAAATATTAAAATAAACGTATATATACTTACCTAAGAAATTTTAAAGCAATCTACAGCCTGATATCAGGCTGCAGCCTAGGATGTACAATCGCTGACCTGGCAGTTGTTGTCTGTCAACTGTAACAGAATATATTATAATGTATACATGTGAAAATATTGTTATGTATTAAGGGAAGCTTTAAAATGAATGAGTGAATGATATTTTCCAGAACGCTCGCTGGGAAAAATTTTATAATTTCAGTTAGGGAACTTTTTGCAAAACCGTAGCATTTTTTATTGCGGACATACGCAGCCATGAAATTTTAAATCAGCTGCTGCAATTTTTATTTTCCCCGAAAAAGACCTGGTTCTAATTTTCTGTACGACTAATTTAGCACAATATCTTCCATTACTTTTCTTTAACACTGCTTCTGCTAATATTATATTCAATAGTGACGTTTTTTGTACCATCTCATTTTGCAAAAAAGTGTCACAAACTATGTAAATAAAGACCCATCTTGCGTAAATTATTGCCCCGTGCGATGTTCTGAAACTTTTATTTATTATATCTCTGGTTGAGGTTTCTAGATGAAAAACTTTAATAGTATGGTTTGAAAGATACTATAGTGAACGTTATATCAGATCAAGATGATTCTCATCAAATGTTTTTAATGTACACCAGACGAATGGTCTTCTTCTGAAAAAATTAGGAATTTGCTAGATACGATTAAAACGGACCTGTACTTTTTTCGTTCTTCTTATTGTCGTGATCATTATCATTATCATTAGCTCATGCTGGATAAAAGTCTCTCTCAGATTTTGCCATTTTTGCCTATCCTGGGCGAATTGTATCCACTTTGCTGCGCGGCTTTTAATATCGCTACTTCAGCGAGTGGGCGGTTATCCTCAGATCTCATATCCTAAATATTTGTGTAGCCTTAATTGTTCTATGTTTCTGATGTTAATTTTGATGGAATATTTCAGGATGAGATTTTATCATAAACTGTGCCTATACGTACCACCGCCTTGTAAAGATTCTGTATCACAGTTTGTTCATCTGGCATGTTGTCTGTTATTAGGACGATGCACAAAGGTGACTTATTAGCCCAGAAAAGGAAGCTGTCAGCCTAAAAAATAGAAGAAAAAATATCAGTGATTTTATTACGTGAATGGACACGGTAACAGAAAAGGCTTCTCATTTCATGTTTCAAAAAAAAACTACGCACCTTTTTTTTAAACAATTAGACCGAAAAATCAATTTTTTTCGATATTATGGGGAAACTACAGAATATAGAGAAAAATGTTGTAGTCTGTGCGTCTTGAAAAGATCTACAAAATGACTTTTTGAATGTTAAAATCGCTTCATAAACAAAAAAGTTATTGCAAAAGGAACGTCAAAATTAACAATTCACGCGCTGGTCAAAGCGAGGGTACGCTGAAGAAGCACGACGGGGAGTCATGGTCAGTTCATTCTCGCTCAGTCGGGGCGTGTTTGAAACATTTGCAATATCTGGACCTCCAAGTAACAGACCCCTAATTTTTTTTGATTAGGGGAGACACGACGGAAAAATAGCTTTTAACATATTTTCAACCCTCTCGGACCACCCCCATCCTCCAAAAAATGTTTTTTCTTTATTAGTTTATTTCCAAAAAAACACATGCCTCTAATTGGTTGCTCTCTCCGAGTTGTTGGGCCGAGCCGCTGACAGGTGTGCTCGATCAGGGGCCATATCCTCGAACTGGGGAACGTGAAGTGAACGGTGAAAAGGTGGCGAACGCGTATTCTTGAAATGTTCATCACTCATATCCTCGTTCGCCCGGTGGAAGGCAAACGAACGGTGTAACATGCGCAAATGAAATGTCGGCCGCTAAACGACATATTTAACGCACGGATTTCAAAAAATAAAATAGAATTAAAAATTTTTATTTTATTTTTGGTTGTTCAAAATAACTCGCATTAAAAAAAATAATATGTTGACGAACCGTTTCTTTAACACGTTTTATTTTCTGAATAAACAGTTGAAACGTTAATTAGGTGGTACCCCGATATTTTCAAATTTTTTATTAAAATATCCTTAGAAATTTGAATATGTCTCGCAAATATTAAGCACATTTGAGATTACTGACATATAAAATTATTACAGGAGATTCTGTTCATAACTCAATTGATTGAGCGTACTATTTAAAAATGTTTTTCTAGGGCCAGTTCTGCTTATGGATTTAACATAAATACTTGTGTCCATAACAACCGAATATCTTAGTTTTAAATAGTTAAGTCTAACATAATTCTTTTCACGACACAACTTATAATAAATTTGAGAAATTACAATTTGTAAGCTATCTGAAACTTTTATTTAAAAAAGTAACAAATTTTATATTTAAATTATGTTAACTACAGCACTTAACTTAATTAGACTGTGTTAAACACTACAATTAAATAAATATTATGATTATAATTTATCGAGACATATAAATATGAACTCTACAGACCAACGAATGAGGTCCTTCAGCATAAAAACTTTATTTATGGTACATAAAATAAAAAATATATATATTTAAAGTTGAATGTGAGATCCGCCAGTATCTTTAATGGACGTCTTCTGACTGGCCTTTGGTTTCGGTCCCTGATCATAAACAGTTTCACTATCATTGTTCAAGTTTCAGGTTTTCTTTCAAATTTACTTGTCAGGACAGAACATCTTGTAGTAAGAGGCTGGACACTTTGTGAATTCGTACAATAAATAACTGATTGGATATTTTCCGTAGTGGATTGGGATGATGGCTTTTAGTCATACTACGTAGAATTGTAATTTCCACCGTTTCAAGGTTTATCAGTGCTGACTTTCTGCAATTACTGTCAGTGTATTACTTTGTATATATGATTGCTGCTTTTCTTGATATCTCTGTTTTTTAATATATTAGAATCTTCAAGTACTTGGCTCTTTGTATGCATTTTTGTTTAACAGTTCTAGAGTGTCAATTTAAGATAGATTTAATCCAGGTAAAGTACAAATATTGTAATGGCAATCAATAACTTCACAAAAATAACAACAACAGCACTATTTTTTTTTTACTTTTGACGATTTATTTAAAGTACCAAAACTACTTTTTGCCTAAAATGGCAACAAAATATACTACGGACATTTTCGGTCTGACAGGTCAATTCAATCATTTAATCCGTCATCCATTTTATTTTTTGAAATTCTCGGGTTTTAGCACGTTCATATCTGGCAACATTGGCTTTTCAAGAATGCGGCTTTTACTGTCAAAAAGTTCCCGTCGCCATTCACATCACCTTTTACATCACACTTTCGAGGCTAGGGGCCCAGTATATTGAAAAGAGCAAGACCCACTAAGTTCATATAGAATAGGTGCTATTTGAGAATAATTTTTAAGTATAACTTAAATAAATTGATAAGAGTTTAGAAAGGCAAATTTTCTAACATACGAAAACTAATGAACATTCTATCGTTGCAATAACACGGTTAAATAACAAAAAAATATTTTTTGTTATCATAAACCCACCAAACTTAATTAACGAAACACATTATAAATATAAATATTAAACGAATTTTATATTCGTATAATATACAGAAAATATTTTTACTGCCAACTAAAAATATAATAAAAGTTAAAAAAAAAAAATTTTAAAAAAGCATTTTCGACGTTCTTTTCGGGATAATTTTTTTGTTTATAAAGCGATGATTTTAACATTCAAAAAGATATTTTGTAGGTCTTTTCAAGATGCACAAACCGTCTGTACATAATTTTTCTCTATATATTCTGTAGTTTTTCCATATGGGCCTAATTGTTTAAAAAAATGCATAGTTTTTTTTTGAAGCAGGAGATGGGAAGCCTTTTCTGTTATCTTAGCCAAGACATTCATCCAAGAAAATCACGGATATGAATTGAAAAATTTGTGAAACCTTCCTTTTTTCGCCTATAGTTTTTCTCTAGCGATAATTTCTATATTATCCCAGTCTATTTTATTTAGTAACAAAGTAATAAATCGGGGGGAAAGCGCCTCGCCTTGCCATAGTCCCTTCTCGATCTTAAATTTATTAGTGTATTCTATGTCAGTTATTTTAACATTGGCTGTCGCTGTCTAGTATGTATAACTAAAAGCTGTAGAACAACGATGATCTATGCAACATTCAACCGGTACTTTTAGTAGAGTCTGTTTTACTGTATCAAACGCCTTCTTAAAATCTTCAAAGGTCAATATAAGTGGCTTGTACTCAAGAGATTTTTTTATAAAGGCTTTTATTGTAAGGGAACTAAATTCTATTATAATTTTTGTGTATAGTTTGTAGATGCGACCTAGGCCCGCCATACCCGTTACGGTATACCGGAAAGGTATACCTGTGCAGGTAAACCGGAAAATGTATATCTGTACAGTCAAGAGCACACACATGCTACGGCAATATATATGTATTATATCCTTTTTTGTGTAAGATGACAATTTCTGCGTTCTCTCATTGAAATGGTGTTGTTCCTTTACGTAAACATTTTGTTAAATATTGTTTTCAAAGCTTAGCAAATTCTCCTCCGCGTCTCTTAATAATACCAAGAATAACTTGCCTATCTCATAATAAATTAAAAATAAATAACATCCTAAAATACGAGCGTTTTGCCTATGGATACATCACAGACGTACACGATCGAATTGCGTGTAAATATATCTACGCCACTGGTGCCGCACATTGTTGCGTAAAGTAACAGAAGCAGGCGATTCATAATTTGTTTACTATCGAGCGTACCAAGTGGACCAAACATTTACCGCCTAATTCGCTAAAATGTTTTGATTTGAACTGGGTTTAATTTGACAGTTGCGGGTTAAAATTGCTAAGTGCATCAATAAGTTATCTAAATTTTGACTCTATATCATACAGGGTGCGCCATCTTTTATGTCGGTATGTAAACATTGAATAACTTTGAAAAAAAAACTTATTTCTATTTATGAGGTATCTTTATTAAATTTGGTCCTTAACAATTTATTGGGACTAGTTTTTGAATACTACATCGATCAAGTGGCCATCTTTATTGACCAAAGCAAAATGTGACCTTTTTGCTGCGTTTTCTATTATCTTTTCGAGCATCTCGGTGGTATAGCGGTGATTTAGGCACGAATGTTTGCCTTGAGCTCTTCAATGGTCTGAGGCTTGCTGGTGTACAATTTGCTTTTTAAATAACCTCACAAAAAGAAGTCCGGAGCGGTCAAATCTGGAGATCTGGGTGGCCAGTCAATGTCGCCTCTTTTTGAAATCAGACGTCCAGGGAATTTCCGTTGCAGAAATTGGATTGTTTGATTAGCAGTATGGCATGACGTCACGCATACTATTGCATTTTCAATCTCATAGAGCACATGTGGCATCAATTAAAATCTAGGTTACGCTCTACAAACATCACTCCTGCACTAAGCTCTAGCGTCATAGAGTTGATTAGGAGAAATATCATAGATGACGCAGACGCAGAGAGCTGGAAAAATTCAGTTGAACACGTTATTAAGGTTGAAAATTCTTATATATCTTTATATGATATTGTAGACCTCTTATCATTAAGTTGGGTGAAGACAGCGACAGTGAAACTGAGTTGGATTTATAGTTTTTAAGTAATTTGTTTTCGTTCTCTATTATAAATTTCCATTTTATAATAAAGTGTATCATTATATTTATGTACGTGTTATATAATTAATATTAGTTATTATATTTAATTTATTGTCTAAATATAAATATTTGTTTACTTATTATATTAGTGTTTTAATAAACTCTTTATAAATTAATTAATTTAAAGAACGACTATTTTATAAATATTTACTAAATTTTGGCCTGTTGTCTATATTTAAAGTTGGCATCACACTTTGAACTACAAAAGGGGTTTATGCTCCAGGTAGTGACACTCATTCTTGAAGCCAAAAGCCAAACAATGTATGTCTTGATCATACTTTACACTACCTCATAAGTGGTGAGGAAATGTGTGCACATTATGTAGAATACGATTGATTGATTGATTCATATTAATTAAGGGCGTCAACCCATGGGGGTTTTTTGGTGTCCACGGGAGAACGGCGGTAAAGCAATTCTATAGTATCTTTTGAATCTTATGTGTGCTATTTAAAGGAAAAAACAATAAAACATGTATTAATAAAAACAAAGGACATTGACAAGACAAACAAACACTGAAAGAACTAAAATACTAGTATGTATATGGACGGGTACGTTTGGGATCTATATATGGGACGAGGAGTCTCGGAGGAAAGAGAATATTTTCATGGTATTTTCGTAAGAGAACTTTTCTTTGAGGGGGCCCTTGATGTTATGATCTATCAGAAAGCGGGAGTATTTAGTGCAAGATTCAAAAATGTGTTTGATAGAAAGGGCCACCCCGCATTGGTTGCATAAGGGGGGATCAGAACGATCAATAAGATGGCCATGTGTTGATCTAGTATGGCCTCCTAAGCCTGCCATAACGCACAACGGTTGTCTAGGATAGCTCTGCAGAGCAGTATTAGTAAATATGGAATATTTTATCTCACGTAGCTTGTTCTCCTCCAGTTGGATGTCCCACTCCAACTGCCAAAGGGCTCTTACCTTATGCTTAGAGAAGATACGAAAGTCTTCACGGCAGAAAGTGAGATTAACAGTAAGAAAGGAAGGACCACCTTTTGTCAAAGTTTCGGCCTCTTCATTTCCCCCAATGTCCACATGACTAGGTATCGATAGAAAAGAAGTTTTCTTTTTTTGTATATTTATTTTTACCAGATTGTATCTTATATTCATGATCAATGGATGAGTAGGATTAAAGGATTTTAGGGATGTAATAGAGTTTACGGAATTCGTAGCAATAGCCCATAGTTTTTTATGGGAACCCTTGATTATCTCAGTGGCCTTGAAGATCGCAAACAATTCAGCGGAAAGGATACTGGATGCAGGGAGTAAGAGTATTTGTGGGAGGGGGGGAGGGGGAGATAGCTGCACCGACTCTAGATTCGGTTTTAGATCCATCAGTGAATATCATTATATGGTCTCTGTATTTAGTATAAGTTCAGAAATGTAGTTTCTAAGGATCTCTCTGTTGCAGGACTCCTTAGAGTGTTCCAGGAAAGATAAGTCGACTACGATGAGCGGAGAGTTCCACGGCGGGAATGAGAACCTTTCATGAAAGATAGGATCTGGGAGAATGTGAGAAGTAGTTTGGCACAGGGAGAAGAATCTTGTATGTGAACCAGGCGATCGATTGTTGATTGGAGGGGGAGGGAGCAAGAAGTATCTGGAATGAGATATGAAGGGTCTAAACTTCAAAGAGTTTGCATAATTTAGTAGTATGATATTTCTTCTGTGGCGAAGAGGAAGAAATTCTGACTCACAGTATAGACTGGAGGTGGGGCTGGTGCGGAAAGCACCCTCTAGAATACGACTTCTCCAACTTTCGGAATTGCGATATCTCAGGAACGGTGATTTATAGGAAAAATATATAAGAACAATTTGTGTAGAGAATAGTATAGTCTGTAACTTTTGTCTAACCTATTTTTACCATAATACTTACCGTTTGCGATAAAAATGTGAAAATCTGATCTTTTTACCTTTGACCTTGAATACAATTTTTAACCGACGTAGGATTAGTGGGGACTTTTGATAATTTTTTTGTAAAAGTATATTTACGACTTCTTTTTATTTTGACCGGACTAGTTGGCCCGCTGTCCGTAGTCTAGAGACCTCTGTTATAAGGAATACTATAGAAAAATAAGTGTCCTACTGACAATAATGAAAAGTTTTAAATGCATTGGACAAATAATACATAAATTAAATATGCTGTATAAATAATTGATTTTTAACCATAGATTTTAATGGTAACACCGGAAAAGCACATAAGTTAATTAAAATATTTATTAGTTCCATATACAACTAAAATTTGATGTGTCAATATTTTAATTTTATGTAGATATGACTGCTATTGTAAAACCACAAAAGTTAAAAAGTGTCCATTAGAATTTTAAATCAAAGTGTTTATAATACATATCTTGGAAAACCCGAATTATAAATAGAAATAAACAGAGTAATTAAGAACTTTTTGATGCGTATATAAATAATACATTTTATTACTTTGAATTAAAAATTGGAATACACCGTACATAAACCTAGAACCGACCATACCTGAACTCAAATGCAAATAAATAATTTCTTTTAAGACAGGTAACATTATGGTGGTTAACAGATAATGATGATTTTTTATTTATATAAAATATATTTTTTTAATATATGACATTAACGACAGGCCTGAGTGCTTTTGGTTTATACAATTTTTATCAGTTGGTATCACGTTGGAATAAAGTTCAGGACTGGACTTTAAATTTACTTCATTTTATATAAAACTAGCAGCACTCTATTGATCCCCATTCTTACATGCTTTTCCCTGAATACTTTCCGGTGAAATATCCTTAGTTTAATAGCTTCAGCGCAAATTGATCAGATACAGTTAATAACCTCATGCAATTTATCAATAATGCAATAAAATCAAAGTAATCGATTACAGTGTATTTCAAAAATTGAATCTTGAAAATCGTAAATATACTCATTATGATTGTTCTAGTTTTTTATCGTAATTGATTAATCACATAATAATTAACTCATGTTGTATATTTGTGCCGAGGCCTTTAAGGCCACAAACAAATTGCATAGGACCTGGTTTAGCAAGTTTCTTGGAATATCAAAAAAATGTAAATGAATAAGCAATTACGCAAATTAATCCGATTAGCGTCAATCGAAATTCATTATAGTCGTTAATTAATTCACTTTTAAAATATTCACTTTATTGCATGGTGCGACGGCAAAATTCGGACAAATTATACATTTTTTCTAAACATTGCAAAAACGAAAAGATTTACCACATTGTTTGTAAGGCCATAAAGAATAAATTTATTTAGTATATCCCCCGCTTGCTTGAATAACCGCCTTCATTCTTGGTCTAAAGCGTGCGCAGGCGCGCTTTAATATCTTTAATGGCTGTATTCTTTAGAGTAAATTATTACCGAGCAAAGTGAAAAAAGTGAAACTGATAACTTCATGTTCTTTTGAATATGCATTTACTTGTCACTGGTTCGAAGTGATAAAACTGAAAGTAATAATGACTCAAAAGAATGGCCCTAATGTGTCACGGTTCATATCGGCGATCGTTTGGATGTCTGCACTTGTTCGAGCTCCTTTCAACTACGCTCCATATATAGCAGTCCAAAGGATTTAAATCTGGGTTGTAGGGAGGCTCAAATTCGTTCCACCAAAACATGTCGACGTTGTCCGACAACCAAATTTGCATCAAATAACTTGTGTGGGCGGGCGCACCGTCCTACTTAAAACCTATGGCTTTCCAACGCCACAATTTCCATCCACGGCTTCACTACATTTGTTACAACACGCAAATAACCTTCTTTTGTGACATTTCCCGGTTGTTAAAGAAATGCGGTGGAATGACATCTTCTTCACTAGATACAACTCCTAACATTCGCCGAAAATTTCTTTCTTGCTACAATGAGAACATCTTCAGGCTCGTGAGGGAGCGGGCTATCACTCCTTCGACTGATTTTCGTATCGAGAATAATGATTTTCTCGTCAGAAAAAAACTTGAGTCGTCCGGCAGCATTATCTCTTAACGAACACAAAAACAAGTTGCAGCATTCAACTCGCTTTGTCCTGGCAGCTTCGGAAGGCATCTGTCTCACTTTAATTGTGTAAAACGTGTAGCAGAGGTCCCCCTCGACGATTTCTCGCTCACACCAACAATCGACAATTATCAGATCGACTGCCTTGGATCCTCAAAAATCAGCTCCCGAGTCCTTCGATGATAACACGGCCCTTCGAGTGAGTTGTCTTCGCCGGTGTTGCGAAACCTTCATTGGATTTCTCCAACTTATTGTACTTTGCGACGACACCATACACAGTCGAACTCGGGTACCCGAAGAACCGAATGATTTCTGTTGCCGCGCGCCCGGCGCGAACTCATTCAATAAGAGCGGTTCTTCGGTTATACTCCGCATTTAGTTGTGCCTTTACACAGTTTATTCCACATAACCGAAATAGCTACCTAAGGAAAGAGAAAGAGAGATGAAAAGAGGCAGTGAGGAACGATGTTGGGAGGCTAATACATTACGCTGTAATAATTAATTTACTATTTCCGCTATTATTGTGTTTATATATGATCAACGTGAAATAAATTTTACACTATTTTTGCAAATGGCTGGTAAATACTAATGAAGTTTGAACAACATCTATACAATAGTCTTAGTGTTAGTAAAAACACATTGTAACCCTTTTCAGCCTTTTTTTTTGTTCTTCATAGGTCTGTCCTAAAGCCGGGTAACCTGCGGCCAATATAGGCCTATTGTGCTCTGTTAGCCTAGCCTCCTGAACCAATCTGTACAATTCCGCTAAGGAATGAATTAGTATTTCATTCGGTTCCAAATTCACTGACCCGAAAGTTTGTTGCCTTTTCCGATCTAACGCCTCACAATCACATATGATGTGCTTTACCGTTTCATCGGCTTGACCACATAGGCTGTCGCCGACGTCACCGTTGTAAAGGTTCATTTCATTCAGGTGGACTTTGACGATCATGTGTCTCGTAATTATGCCTGTGATTGCCCTTAATTGGTTCCCGCTTATTTGCAGTAGTTTCTTTGCTACTTTGGGGTCAGGATTC
Organism: Diaprepes abbreviatus; assembly: GCA_034092305.1. Taxonomy (NCBI): domain Eukaryota; kingdom Metazoa; phylum Arthropoda; class Insecta; order Coleoptera; family Curculionidae; genus Diaprepes; species Diaprepes abbreviatus. The sequence goes on along the minus strand of JASJET010000072.1, from coordinate 554,720 downwards.
CCAATAAATAGCCTACTATTATTCACTCCCTGTCTGGATATCCAGTGATTTTTGTGCTCTTTTGTGATCCATTGTTTGACTTGCCGCACATCATGGCACCTTTATAGCCCGTTCTGGACCAATATATTGAGGGGACGAGCCAGCTCTCGCCAGCTCATCGGCTTTCTCATTTGCACGTATGCCATCGTGTTCTGGTACTCACTTTAACATAACTCTGTTGCCCCTTGCCAGATTTATAAGTTCTCTCTGATATTCCCAAACCAATCTAAACCATACTTTTTGACCTTTCAGGGCTGCTTTGCTGTCGGAACGAATGTAGATCTGCTTCCCTTTGTAAGCTCTCTTTTTTATTTCATCTGTATATTGTAAAATTGCATACATTTCTGCCTGGAATACTGTTGGGTATTTTCCTAAGGAAAAAGTGGTTTCCCTTCTTGGTTGTAGCCCATATGTTCCAGCTCCGGTACCTTCTTTGCTTTTTGAACCGCCAGTACATCAGATTAGTGTCCCAGAAGATGGCTCTGGTTTAGCTTGTTTGCTTACTCTTCGATCCTCTGTAGTGACCTCGAACGGTATATTGTAGCGGTAGCCCGAGATCATATGGTCGGTGTCCAATTTCAACTCGGGGCCCCTGATTTTATTACATATTTAGTGGTGCAGTAGGTGAAGCCCCATTCTTGCCTCTCCTTGAATCACTAAATATAGTGGAGGGAGGTCTAGGATGCACTCCATTGCTGAGGTTGGGATCGATTTCATAGCCCCCTTGATGCTCAAACAGGCGACTCTTAGTTTGGTCATAGCTGTCCTTTGCATTACCTTGGGCAGCATATGTAATCGCTGGTCTCATCACACTAATGTATAACCAATGCACCATCTGTGGCGAGTGACCCCATGTTTTCCTGCACAATATTCTATCATAAAGGTTGTTTCCGATTTTCTTGTTATATTTTCCACATGCTTATTCCAGGTCAGTCTAGAGTTCAAGATTACCCCAGGTATTTAACTTTCTGGGAAAGTGGTATTGTGTTTCCATATAAGATAATGAGACCGAGGTCTTCTAGTTTCCTTCGTTTTGTGAAGGGGAGTAGGGCAGTCGATTGGAAACTTGTCCTACCCCTCTTTCTACAACCCTGAGAGCATGTTGTATTATTTCTCTCCAGTTGTATTAAATTTACGTTGGGTTAAAGTCACCAAGTCATCAGCGTATCCTAGTACTGAGTGTCCCTCCTTGCTTAGAATTTGCAAAAGGTTATTCATTACCAGGTTCCAAAGCAGTGAAGATAGAACTCCTCTTACGGACCCCCCCCCCCCAGTTATCTGCGCCATTAGCGTTTCTCCACGCGGTTCTGTTTAGACAATCCTTTTTAATTTCAACTTGCCTTTTTTCCCCATTTCCAAGTGCAAATATCGAAAAATGAAGAACTTAGTTTGTAGATATTGTTATGAGTCTATCTCTCTATTTGATCAAAAGATATGGATAAATTTATCAAATGACAGTTTACCCCTTTTCACCATCTTAAAGTGCAAATTTAGAAAAATCCTTTCTACATGGTGTTGTCTATTTTTCCCCAAAATTTCATGATTCTACCTTTAATAGTTTGAGCTATGCGTTGATATCTTAGTCTTATAAGTAGAGATTATTTCACTTTAAGATACTAAATAAATAGCGTAAAAAAAAGTATGAGAAGAACTAACTTTTTTGTGTATTTATTTACAAACAAAATTGTGAACGAATTCAAAGCATTACTACATTAATAATTTTAGTAACTTTGGGCTAATACGGCACTGAGTAATAATTTACTGATTTATGGAAATTTTGAATTTCATACATCACATGATCGATGTCATTTTTACGCCATTTGTATGCCAGATCGACGATTTCTCCAAGTACTTTGAGTCTATATTATTTAACATAATGCTATTTCCCACTTCTCTCTTTACCAGCACCATCAATTGACGTTAAGCTTGCCGTTTTGTTACCTTTATGTTGAACCGATATATTTTTTACTAATACAAATTTATTCTTCTGGATAAGCTGATATATGATATTGATAAATTTTTCATTGTTTGCTTCGCGTTTACACCTATTTTTCCAAATATAAAAGTGCCAAAGTTTGAGGAGAGAATATTAAAGAATTATTTTTATCCAAAACGAAGGTTTTATTCCTAAAAAAATACTTCTTAATGAAAATAACAGGATATTCTTATCCTTTAAAGTACAAATAATAAAATATTATATATGCCATTTTGATGTAAATCTTCGATCATACCCTATAGATTAAACAACAGTTTAAAGTTTACAATTATTATTAACAAAATGAGGATTTAAAAACTTATTTTTATTGGTAAATATTGTTTACATATTAAAAATAACAATAAAAATAATTTAGGCAACCATATATTCAATTCTTTTATGTATTCAGAACTGACGGACCGATTGTCACATGATGCTCGTTTAAATAATGCAATTAGAAAAGGATAGAATAAAATCGGTATTACGTTATTCAGCGTTCAAACAACCGGGCCCTAGTTCTGACGTTATGCTAATTTTACAGGGGTATGTTCGAAGATATAAATACAAAACTTAATGAAAATAACAGGGTTATTATTATCATTTTAAGTACAAATAATAAAATATTATATATGCAATCTTGATGTAAATACAAACAACATCACTCTTTCTTGATACCTTAGTCAATTATGATTTAAATTTTTCATTATTTTTTAAAAAAGTGGAATACTTTTGTCTTTTAAAAAAGGGATATTTCTTGAGAAGTCAATGGAAAAGAAAAAGTACATAAAAAAAATTCATATTGTGAAATCTTTACGTCAATACGAGCTTGACAAAATTGAATCTTATTTGCCGAATGAGTTCCGGAAATGGGTAAATAAAAAGCGGAAGAAATTCCGACAGATTTTCAAGGCCTATGAAAATTTTCGTGATACAGTAAAGGTCAGTAGTCGATGAAGGATTCACACAATTAATGAGGAAAAAAAAATGAATTAAAGATAAAAACACCATTCCTTTTGAATGTCAAAAACTTGATAAACTTTCCTTGTACACTCTCCAGTCGAGCAATGTATTTGTTATAAATTGGATGTCATATAGATAACAGCATATATAATGTTTTTATTACTTGCAAGTTCACAAAATCATTGAAGCTGTGTATTATAAAACCTAACATTTCATGGCACCATTATAAACCTAATTAATATGGATTGCAAACGAGATATTGTGTGTGTGAATTGCCTTATTAGAAAATGCTGTAACAAAGTATTTGTTAACATTGAGGGGTGAGTTATTGATATAACACCAGCGTTGAATAATATTTAGATTTTTTTGCAACCCAATACAGTTTCAGTTACGTCATAGATCCCTCTAAATAATTTTATATCAAAATAGCAAAACATTGCTCGAAAATCGATCACTGATGAATAGTAAAAAGGTAAGTGGCGCGAGATAACGTCCGGCGAAGCCTCGCTCATCACTTTAAATTTAAAGTAGTACTGTACACGGATATGCTGCACATAATTCACCATGTCCCTTAGACATGATTCTAATATTACTAATAGATTTCTGTCAAAACCTAACTAATTTATTAAAAATCATAAATAAACCATGAAATGAATGAATAAAGTTCATTCCTTATACACAAACTTTTCCAAGGCATTTGACCGGGTTAATTATACAGTACTAACCTTAAAACTAAGTAAAACAGGAATATCAGGTTCTTTAGTTAGCTGGCTAAAATATTATCTCTCTGAGCGTATACAAATTGTCCGTGAAGTTCAGGCTACATCTGGTGTTCTTCAGGGCTTACTCCTGTGCCCCTTCATTTCAATATTTTTATTAATAATATTTCAGAATGCTTTCAGTTTTCAAAATTTTTTACTTTTGATCATGATTTAAAATTCTTTATGAAGGTTGCTAATATGGATGACCATTTAAAACTTCATTCAATCCAATTTGGATGTTGTGTCAAAGTAATGGAATGGAACTTAACACAATTAAATGTCAAACACCGATTTTTTCACTTGGCAGAAATTCTATAAATTTGGACTGTATGTTAGGAGAAATAGTATTAAACAAAGCTTCTCAAGTACGGGACCTGGAAGTGTGTCTTGATATATGAAATATAAATTCCAAGGTATGTCGTAGGACATTGCAAACCTGCCATCTACCGACCTCTAGTTAGAATCTAAATAAAAAGACACTACAATTGCTTACATAATTCATCTCTCACTTGCCTTCTAAAACTGTTACAACTTAGATTAAAAATGTCAATGGCACCACAATACTTATTAAAATATGAACATAATCCTATTGTGAGATTTAGGTGCATTAATATAAAATAAATTTCTGGATCTGGTGTTAACTCGCCCTATTTTAAATGGAAATTGTTCTAAATACTCTTTATCATCAATAGTGCTTCCAATCATTATCATGTGTACTTAAATAAAATTGCAAATGTACAACATGAATTTCTCCGTTTTATAGCATCTAAAAAGAATATTGACTCTTAACTATACCGAGTTGTAAGATGAACTTATGCTTGACAGCCCGGAGTCAAGACTTAAACAACAATACCTTAAAATGTTATTTAAAATAGTAAATAATCTTGTTTACTGTCCAGACCTTTTAAACACAATATCTTTCTACGTCCCGCCAAGAGCCCCACATAGTACTAATTATGGCCAAAATACTTTTATTTGTCATGTTTCCCGACTAGATAATAATTTCTTGGAACAACTAGATTTCTTCAAATGTATCTCCCCAACGTATCTTAATCTTTCAAAAGGTGTGATTTTGTATTAAACATCTTTGTTATATTTAATTAATTATTTTATGCATATATATATATATATATATATATATATATATATATATATATATATATATATATATATATATATATATATTATTGGTATTATGTTTATAATTAATAGGTATAACCGTGAATAAATAAATAAATAAACCGGAGGAAACACAACAAGTCAAAATACGTTTTTTTTTTATTATTAATTACTTCAATTTTCTTCTTAAAGTTATATGATAAAGAATATAGAGCCATATATTGTCAACTAACTTGTCTTGCAACTTCCAGAAAAATCCTTAACATATGAGAAACTTTTCTATTACAGGTTTCTCAGAAAACCAGTCAGTTACAACTTGAGTAACAAGGATTTTGGAATATTGCAGCTTTATGGTAATAAAAATTGTATACAATTTAGGCTTTCAAAATGAGCCCTTAAAATATTTAAGAAAACCTCTAAGACTTTAGGAAAGTTTTATAAAGTATGTATTTTACACTGTTTTTCATAATTACGTTGCAAATCAATGATTAAACTTTGGTTAAATTACCGGTTAACTAAACTTTTCAAAAGTTACACTTTCAGTGAATAGTAAACTACATGCAATTATAAAGAAACAATACTAATCGAGAGACAATTCTAAAAAATTCTAATAACGAAGTATACTTACGTAGATAATTCACATTATTTACAGGAGTGGGATAAATCATTATGTCAGCCGAGACTGAGCTGACAATGCAAACTGGCCTTCAGTCAGTACTGCTACCTCCCGACTTGACAACACTCAGTCTTATTGGACATCGTCCCCCTGGTCAAGGACCCCATTTAGGGCATCCACCCCCATCTCATCCCATGCAGCAAGCTAACGGTTTGTACTCGGATTTATACATTAAACCCGTAGATGAGTCTTGGTTTAGTAAGTATAGCTTGCTTTTGCTTGATTATCTAATATTTGCTGTAGGTAGAGTTTTATGTCAAATTATACATCACATTTTTAAATATAGGAGCTAAAAATAAAAAAAAAAATCCATTTAAAAATAATTAGGATTGGCCCTAACAACTTTAGTTAAATTATAGTTATCACAACGGTAATAATAGCTCAAAAAATTGAATTCTTTTTTTCTCAAAATACACATTTTGAAATTATTTTTTCGTGATATCATCTATCATTTTTAAATATACTTTATTTGTTCAACGAGCTAATCTTAAATGGTTTAGTGGGTTCTATCAATGTTTCCATGGCACATACCTATTTAAACATTGTGGAAAATCCTGAAAATATTACTTTAATATTTTATGATGCCCTTGATATAGATAAATGCATTTTAATATATTAGAAGTTTCACTATTTTTGCTTTTCCTGGCTAAAATGGTCTGAAATATTTATATAATTACTTAAATTATATAATAAATACATATGGAAATCTGATTATGCTCTTAACCATGCATAAAAAGGTAGGTATTCTGTAACATAACTCTTCTTTTAATTATTTCACAATATAACAAATTTTTTTGTGCACATAACTGCATGGTTTTTATTTTAAAACTTCATACAAATTGCAGGTTAGGTCCCTGTTTTTCACTAGTTTTCATAGAGGTGGAAAAAGCTGTTTTGCAATCGTTATGGATTTCCATTAAACAAACTTAACCATGTTAATTTTTCTGTTTTTGTGTGCTTCCCATCATTTTATATCTATTCTTGAGAATAAAGGTTGAGACTCCACCAAAATTCAAAAATGCTGGAAACCAACACAATGACTTCGTTGATATTTCCACAACAAGAAAGTTGGTGTTATTTTCAGTTTGTGAAGGAACAAGCCGGAAGAAGGTGCCATCGTTGATGTTTGCTTGTGAACAGAAAATCGTAAATATCCCTAAACATTTTAGGATTGGCAACGTTGCATTATGCCAGCAAAAATGCTCCAGTATTTCCAATCTTGAACCTTTCGTTTTTAACACACGTGCGCAGACGATTCTTTCCCATGGTTGCCAATTGTGGTACAAAATGTTATGGCACATGTTTAAAAGTAACTGTTAGAATCTTGAAAATCTCATTGAATATGGAGATAATATTTACACGAGCAGATTTATTTTCTTTTTTTTAATATCTACTGATTAATGCAAGTTTATATGAATCTCGACTTTTTTTTTGATTCTTTGAGCAACTTTTAGGGCACTTTTTAATCTTTGTGGTTCAATGGATATTCCAGAAAGTGACAGGTCCCTTTTATACATCATATTAAAGGAAGAGATTATTTGTTGAATAAAACAATATTGTTATTTTCCTTGAAATTTCTAGAAATATAGGAATTCTTGGCGGCATTGCGCCAAGTAGTTGCGCATTTAAAAGTTTGGAATATACAAATTGCATAACGGTAGAATTTGAAGAGGAATAAAGTAAATGTTAAAAACAGAAATGTTCTATAACAATACTGCATATTGGGTTTTCTTATTTTAAAATTTTCTTCATTATTCTAAAATAATATGTTTTTGACGGTTAAATAAGCAGTAATCGTTTGTTGTGGAATTACAAGGACCTAGTGCTATTTGTCCCGCCCTGACAGGCAATCCCTATTATTCAATGTATCAGACGAAGACAAAATAATTTCATGTCGTGAATTAAACCATCTCGATGACGTCGAAGTTTGGGCAGATTGCAAATGGCCGACGTGGTTTGATAACACGATAGACATTTTTCCCAAATAAAATAGTGAGTGGTGTGTGTGTGCTTGTGTGCCTAAATAATTTACATAAATAATGTATCCCGGACCTACAGGACGTAAGTTGCATGCCAAAATTTTCTCTTCCAAGTTCGCTTTTTACCTTTGTTTTCTCGTTTTAAAGGAAGCCTTCTAGATTAAATTGGTCATTCTTTGTTTTGAAATATTTTGATTTTGCTCCGTTTTTTTTAGTTTCTCTATTTGTTTTTTAGTCGTTTTTATGCGTATTTGTGTTCTATATACTTTCTAATTAAGTAAATACGTCGTTTCTTGCAGCCCATTAACACAAACTTCAATAAAATCCGAGCATTGTCCGTTTGCACTTAAGCTTTGTGGAGAAATAAGGTCATCCTTTTTTTATTGGATTTTGAGCATTATAAACCTTATTTGCGTGTTATTTCTGATTAAAAATAGCTTTCTAAAAATATTGCGAAGGACTAATTAAAAAAATTGTTAAGGGTCATCGTGTTAAATCGGCTGGAAAATTCAATGGGGCCATTTTTAGGTTTTTAACCTAGCGGTTTTCCCCTAAATTTACTGTACTTTAAAAATTTAGGTGAAAAAAGTGTTTTGTGTTATCTTTCGTAATAAATTTGTAGTCGTATTTAAACTATTTTTGAACCAATCAATAAATAGTTGAGTAGGTAGTTAGTCATAATCTATTAAGGTAAAAAATCAAGGACTCGCATAAAATTTAAATGGGCAGGATATAGAACTATGCTTAGATGGATATAAAATATAAAAAGTGGGCAACCTGTTTTATACCACAGGAACTGGCTTTTTTTGAATAGTTTAAATAGTTACTGTCTTGAATAATATCTGTTGAATTTTTAATTATCTTATTAGTTCAGTAATTTGGCTTTAAAGTGGTAGGATTTACTAATTGTTTTGAGATTATTTCCTTATTCTGCAGCTTGTCCCTTAGAAAATCTGTTTTGGCCCAGTGCATGATAGGTCATTGACCTGGCTAGAACAGACAACTCTATTGATTCCTAGAAAAGGGTAGATAATGTAGTTTTTTGGTACTATTTTAAAGGAATAGAATTTTTTTTTTAATCAATTTCCTTTGAATGTATTTAATAATTTAACTATTAAGACTTGCAAAAATTGAGGTAATTATTTTGATTAAATGAAATTTCATTACATATACCCTATTTGGAGGTTGTAGAATACGATTCTGGTGTTGGTTTTCCATAATTTTTCTTCAGTTTTCTGGAAAGTACTATTCTTGACTTCACAAGTCACTTTTATTCCTCTAAAAAACACCTACCTTTCGTACTTATTTTGAATAGTACTAGTTAAAATACATTGAGTGTCATATTTCCATTATTTCCGCACAAATTTTACCACACAAATTAAGAAAACTTGTATTTTCAACGAAAAAGAAAAAAGTTTTGAAACTTTATTAGCCCTTCTGTTACTAAAAACACCAAATGTTCGCAGGGACGTTGCCAAATGCAAAATAATCTTTTCATGATATTAAAGTTTATTTTAAAGAATTAAAATTGGTCCATATCAGTCAATAACATAATTTAATTTTTGTAATGTAAAAACAAGTGTAAAGTTAATCTTAATCACTCAAAATTTTTAAGTTCAGGTTAGTACCATAGACATAAGAGTAATTAATATTACTTAATATAGACTGCGGTTCCTATAGAAAAAGGTTGACTTGTGTTTAGAAAGAAATAGAGCATTTTCGATGGGTAGTACCTCTCTTTGTAATTTCGGTCAGGTAACCGGGGTATCCAATGACATCTGGAGTATCATTTTTAACTTCGCCATTAGAGAGAGAGGTACTACTTGTCGAAAACGCTCTGTCTCTTTCTAAAAATGAGCCAACTTTCTTCTATAGGATCCATTGTCTGATCTTTATATTATGTCTTTGAGTAGTACAAGTTTGGCTCGGTTTTAAGAGAATGAAACTAACCTGAACTAATTTAGATATATTAATTAAAAAATGTTATTGTCCAGTGGAGACCTTGTGGAAGTAAGACAATGTCAGGGAAGAACATTGGGAAAGGTTTGAGTTAGTGAGAAAGCAAGTGGTTTATTGTGTCTGCTGTATAAATAATATGGTTAGAAAAATTATAAGGCCAAGATGTATAAGAATAAATTAGGATTACAAATTCAATAGAAGAAGGGTATTGGTTGACACCAGAACAAAAAGAAGAATAGACGTTATAAAGAAATATCCAATAAAAGCAATTTATTAATGTCCTTCCTCATTCTCATTAAAAGAGAATTTAAAAAAATCATGATACATGTTCTTGGGGTCAGAATATTTTTTCCCAATTAAATGTTCCACCAAATAGCTGTGGGTCCTTTGGGAGATATGAATTTTTGAAAAAACTTCAATCCAGCGCTCATTTTGTTGCTATGTTTATTCTCTACAATTCGATTCATTAGTTTTGATTTTATAAGCAAAAAGTCAAAAAAAAAGAACGCAATTCTTTGGTTTTAATTATATAACAAATTATGGATCATAATAGACAGTCGAAAACATAATAAAATATCAGTATGGGTTATTTTTAGTGTAATGGCACAGTCGATGTCCTGATGGTATTTTTGTCACTAAAAAATCTCTTTTGATTGGCCTATTTGGCTATTTAATAAAAATACAATTCTATCTATGTAGTCCAGTCATGAGTTTTGCACAAATAAAATAGTATCTACTTTAAACAGGACATAAATATATAAATCCTTTATTTAATCATAGATTAATATAATTACACACAAATCTTAACAACTAAATTTATATTTTAAAATTACAAACAACAATCAAACATCGTCAAGCTTTGCAGAAATGACACACTAAACTAAACTGACACAAATCTAAAAAAAAACAAAGAAAGTTCATGTCTCAAGGATTGACCCTATTAAAAAAATACTGCATCAGACACTGCTTAAACTTATTTAGAGATTTTAAACATTTAATATTTGTGGGCAATTGATTAAAACTGTTTAGACCCTTAAAGAATATAATTAAAATTAAAAAAGTAAGTAAATATTTTGTTTGCCTATATGTCTCCCAAAAATATAAAAATTTTTGTGTTCAAGTTACATTTTTTTTTAAATATATATTTTTATAAAACTTTCACAAAGCTATATAAAATGTTCACATATAAAATGAAATTCAGTAATCAACTGCCTATTCGGAAGTTCAAAGATTATGCTTTAAGCTAATTTATAAGGTGTTAAAGAACCATAGAAAAACTGTAGAAAGAGGTACTACCTCTTAAATTTAGAAATTGAATTTATATAAATATAAATCCAAAAGATGGAGTTAACACTACGTTTATGAGCTGAATTGAAAGTAAAGCGGCTTTAAAACTAATTTTATACCTACCCGTTTATTTCGGTGACTTGAATCTGGGTTGAAAATTAATTTCAAGTTATTTTCAAACCAATTATTTCACGTGCGTGTATACCTAACCTCAATAAATACTATTTGTGGAACATTTTTAAGAATTTGTGTTACATACTGGAATAAATTAAACTTATACTAACAACAGCTTCCTTAATTTTCGTAATATACAAAAATAAATAATATACCAAAATTTACGAAATTTCAAACTTATATGTCCCGACTATCACCGATCTGACGTTCGCAATTAAAAACTAGTTTGAACCGTTTATAGTGCATTTTCAAGTCACGTTGATAAAGGCAACCCCATTTCATTTTAGGCTTGACTTATTCAACTTATTTCACTTTTTTCAAGTGGATTTTAAAAGCCGCTTGAGCTCAAACCAGGTTTAAGTCACTGATATAAACGTACTGTAAGCTAAGTAGAAGACGAGATGTACAGGGTGGTACAGATTCGAGACTATGTATAGGAATCGTGATGACCGTCAGGGATACGAGTTTGGTAAATTGAAAGCCATCAAGAAATTTGGAAATTTCGTAAAATATCCGTAAAAAAAGAAAACGGAAATCGGTTATTTCTTTTTTTTTTTCAAATTTCATTTGAAGAGATATTTAGAAACAAATTGCCCATTTCTATTGTCACTTTTGTTCTCCGACAGCTTGGCATTATACGTTTTTAAATCCGTCTCAATTTTATGGACCGACATCAATTTCATATTCTTAAATACAGACTTGACGTTTTTATTTTTGAAAGGCATTTTGTTTTCCAAATTTAATAATGAATATGCTGGCCTGTATAGTGTATATTTGCCGCCGTTTCCCTTTGTGGTGGAGAGAGAAAAAGGCGATTTTTTTTTAACACACATTTTCCAGAGAATTGACTCAAGATGGTAGAAAAATGGATTGCTTCTACAAAAGCCAAGAACCAAATAATAATAATAATAATTCATAGTATGGAAGATGCGAGAAGTTTGTGTATTGTTGTGCAAGAGCCAACTGTTGTGCCCCATTTCTGGTCTTTTTTTGAGTATGTCCTTATAAAACCGATACATAACGGGTAAATATTTCTGATTAACCATTAGGCCCTCCGGAAGAAATTGATACTCGAGGAAAGCAGTGAGAATGACTTTAATTTATCACTTATTTTGACGTGTTCGTTATGGTCTTTACGCATTTTTTAGCCTCCATGTTGATTCTTGCGATGTTTCTGTCAAATTCGTATATCCATGTCTCGTCGGTAATGATGCGTTGAGGCTTGCTTGCTGACTTCGATTGATGTCGAGCTCACTATGTGTATTTTTCACGAAACCTTTTTGCTTTCGCGACCGGAGCCAAAAGATATAATAAAGACATCTGGGATACAGTAGGCCAGTTTCATCATATTTCTCGTGTCGAAAGAGCGTGTCATAAGGCAATCCAACTAGAAAAAAAAAATTTAAGTTTGCAATAAAAACCAACAGAAAATGGATCGCGTTGCTCGCGAACAATAGAAATACGATGACGCTTTTATTATCTCTTGACGCCGGCCGCTGAAGTCGGTAAAATTCAAAGGAAGCTTCTCACGAGCTGCTAGCTCTCTAACCGAGATACGACAATTTTCGAGCACTATAGTGTTCAGGATGCGAATTATCATGGACGTTTTTACGGACCCTAGTGGACGCCTAATGCCCTAAAAAACTCCTGTACTTGGCATATCATCCTCCGGGTGGGCCTTGTTTAAGATTTTTAACGTTTGTGTAAAGTTAAGACATAATTTAATTGAAATTCTTTGCTCAATTGATTTTGGCATGGTAAAAATCGCCTCGAAGTACATACAATATCCTACTAAAACTACAGTTACTCGTTTATTAATGTGAGTATTATCATGAAAGTTCACGTGATTGTCACAAACTCAAAAAAATAAGACGTCGTTCTACATTCGCGTGTGTTTTAATTCAAAGTTTCGTTTATTTCCGTACAGAAAGCATAGACTTCGTTTCAATCGACGTTTTTCGAGCCAGCTTCAAACCCAAGGCGCCTCATATCTTACTTGAAATCTTTGCGTTTATTTCACAAACTTAAACATGACTTGACCTTGGCTTCAAATCATTTTCGCAAAAGCTTGATGTCTGGTCTGGACCTAACCTCAAAATAACGCCTTGTTTTGATATTTTTTTATTTAAAAATCAACTGTTGTCTATTGTGAATGGTAGAATATTTTATTCTGCATTTAGCCTTTAACTTGGGTGTTCTTAAAAAATTAAAAATAATTCGGAATAATATACTAACGCCCATTTGACGCATGACGCAATCATTCAGAAGTCAGCAGCTGATTTCAAGCGCGCTTGAGGTGTTTATTTCACACTTGAAGCGCGCTTGGATCTAGTCAACCCTAAATGGTTTCAGGCTTGACTTAACACATCCAAGCCGGCTAAATATAAATGTACTGATAGTTAAGTTATTACTTAATAAAAAATCATAAAAATTTCTAATAGGCAAATTAAGAATAAATGCGTTAAGATACTTACATATCTCTTACAAGGTTCAGATAGAACGAAAATTTTACATATATATGTAAATATTTTTAGGATTAAAACACATAAATTTTATAATTTGAGCTATTTTTTGATACCATGGCCAATCAGATGGAAAATAAAATAGTAATTTGCACTGCAAGTACATTTTTAATAGAATTTTTTATTCTCTTTTCCTCATAGCAGGTACGTCTGGCGCACCTATTGGCCCCACAACTACAGCAGTGGCGCTTCCAGGGGCTGCTGCTGCTGCCGCCACCGCCGCCGCCGCCGCCGCTGGAGCTGCGGGCCCTTTAGCGACAGTTTCACCTCCCGCTGAACCTCCTGTGTTCCAATGTCCCCGCCGACCAAATTTAGGCCGGGAAGGCCGTCCAATCGGGTTGAAGGCGAATCATTTTCAAATTTCTATGCCGAGAGGATATGTACACCATTATGATGTTAATATTCAGCCAGATAAATGTCCTAGAAAGGTAAAAATTCTATCTACACGTGCGTAGTACAAATCTTGTAAAACTCGGCGATTTACAAAATAATTCACTTATTTTGTCCCTGTTTATTTTTGTTTTTATTATTACAATACAAAATTTCACAAGAGGGTACAGATATCATTAGAGTCATATTTTAGTTAAAATATAAAATGAATGTTTCTAAAGCCATTAGTCAAGGCAATAAATAAATTTTACAACCTTTAAATCAAATTTAGAGACATCCAGGCTTTTACAACTGACTTAACATAATTTTAAAAGCAGACAATGACCTAACAGCTCACAAATACATAGTTGTGACGGACTCATAGCTTATTTATTTTTTTCTTATTAAGAATCCTTGTTAGTGGCTGGACAGTTTTTTGAGCTTTAATTCCATAAACAGTTTATATACAAGCTACAGTTAAGAAGTCCTTACACTGCGCCTGAGGATTTATTACGTTGCGGCATAAACAGTTCGCTTTCTTGTTAATTAAGAATGGACAGTTCCGCAGTCAATCAAAAATAAATTAGCAACTTAAAGAGTAAGAATGTTGTTGTCATAAAGATCCTGCATACTTCTCTTTGTTTTCTAGCATAGTTTGGTCACCATTTTATCAGACTCGCGCCAACAGATTTGACTCGGTGCAGTTCAGGTTTTTAAAATATGTTAAATATAAACCTTATTATAATGGAGTGAGTCTTGATGTTGACTAGACTATGTTATATTTAAATTTAACATCTTTTATCAATAGAAAGGAATATGATCATGTCTGTTTTGCTTCTGGTATTTTAGTATACACTATAAACTTGTACAAATTTATATTTAAACAAATAAATTTAAACACGTTTTCTAGACAAAATTCGAATAGATTTTAATGTTGCGAATCTAATTAACTATAATTTCTCATTGTTAATAAGTTTAAATCTTTACTTTATTTCTTTTTCAGGTTAATAGAGAAATCATTGAAACAATGGTTAAATCCTATGGTAAAATTTTTGGCAACTTGAAACCCGTTTTTGACGGACGTAATAACCTGTACACACGCGATCCCTTGCCTATCGGTAACTCCCGTGAGGAGTTAGAAGTGACCTTGCCGGGTGAGGGAAAGGATCGCCTTTTCCGCGTCACTATTAAATGGGTGGCTCAAGTGTCATTATATGGACTCGAGGAAGCGCTAGAGGGCCGGACTAGGCAAATTCCTTACGAAGCGATTTTAGCTTTAGATGTAGTCATGCGCCATCTACCCTCTATGAGCTATACTCCTGTTGGCAGAAGTTTTTTTAGTAGCCCTGAAGGATATTATCATCCGTTGGGTAAGAATTATAGCTCTAAACAATTTTTTTTATGCCGTTTTATTTTGATGAATATTATTAAAAAGTAAATATAATGAGATAACATGAATACTAAATAAAAGATCTGACAGAGGTAGAAGTTACCAAAGTTTATTCATTAAACTACTTAGTTTTCATTATTTTTTTTTCAAAATGAATTCTGAAATGATAAAAGTTCGATGCTTCTGACATCTAGATTTTTTTTATAAAGTGTTTAAATTTGTTAAATAGGTGGTGGTCGGGAAGTTTGGTTTGGTTTTCACCAGTCGGTGAGGCCTAGTCAATGGAAAATGATGCTCAACATTGATGGTAAGTAAATCTTTAAGAGTTTTTATGTTTAATCTTTCTAGACTCTGATAAAATTTTTCTGCTTGCATTTTAAAAGTTATATTTTCAATTCTTTTTTAGCGAATTAATTAGTTTGTGGACTAAATTAGCAAATATTTTTTAGTTTTCAATATACAGTATAGGCCATAAGTGGATGAACAAATGTAAAATTCGTTCTATCGTTCCATTTCTATTGCATAGCATATTCCAATTTTGGCATTTAGTTTATAAATAGTATCCCATGATGTTTATTTAAAAATAAAAATAAACTTTACATTCTTTATCAATACAGTATCCAACCTTAAAAAAAATTATTTACTAGTGGACAAAAGTAGATGAAGAAATGTTTTCAGATTATAATAATACTGGTCTCAGTATCCATCAGTTTGCTTTTTCAGTTGTAGTTGATAAGTAGGTCGAAGTAAACGATTTGTGGAATCAATTTCTCCAAAGATTTAAAATCGCGTGTTGTAGACGGCAGATCGCCAATCAGATATTGCTAGGCAGTTCAGAATGGGAAGATCTATTGTATGCATAGTGGAGGATCTGTCATGGTCTGGGGATGCTTTTCGGGATATGGTATAGGTTCATTCTTTAGAACAAAAGGCATAATGGACAGATTTCTTTACAAGGACATTTTAGAAAACCAAGTGCTTCCGTATGTGAAAGAGAAAATGCCAATTTTATGTCATTTTCAACATGATAACCACCCGAAACATGCCTCTAGGTTGGTCACAAATTTTCTGAGTGAAGAAATGGTGCCTCTCATGAAGTGGCCGTCCCAGTCCCCAGACCTAAATCCCATCGAAAACCTTTAGTAAATATTAGAGCAAAGTCGAAAACGAAAAACTTCACAAATCAGACCTGTTGTTCAAGGCTTTGGTGGAAACATATATGAATATGGATTTGTCAATAATTACAGGCTTTTGGAGTCGATGCAACGAAGATGTAGAGAAGTCATTAAAAACAAAGGATACACCAAATACTAGGTCTTAATTTTCAATTAAAAATGTTTTTTTGTTATGGACTTTTATATTTTTTTTTACCAAATTTTTGTTCTGTTCATCCACTTTTGTTCAGAGAGAAAGTTAATTTTTGCTCTGAAAAAACGGAAATCTGCTTGTATTACTAAGTACTCTCCCATCCTTCCCAAAAAGCTACAAATTTTTGGCCCCCGATTAATTAACATTATTTAACTTTAATATCCGTCTAAGGTGATAAAAGGTTTAAATTGAAGAATACAACAATAAGCCAGCTTAGTTTTAGTAGTATTATCGAAACCGATTCTACTATAGGGAGGGTATGGAGATGTAACCAAGATTCGAAGATACATAAATTCTAACCTCCAAAATACCCAAACATTTTCTTATCCCTATTGTAGAGTCAATTGTGACAATACTACTAGTTTTGAACATTAAAATGCAACAGTAAAAAAATCGTTGTCTTTTATTCCTAATCGACAAAATTGGAAAATTGTTTTTTTTTTCCTGAGGACAACTGTTCTTCTTACCATTACCAGACTTTTTGATTTTGCCATTTTTAAAGTTGAAAATTTGATTGATTTGGTGTTTTACCTGTTAATTTAAACTTTTTATTGTCAGTTTAGACCCGTTTTAAAGTTAGATCATGTTAGGGAAGAGGAGACTTTTTAGTGTAAATCTGATCGTTAAGTTTTTATTTTAATTGATAGGGACGACGAAGTCTTTAACTACAATCGTTTTTAGTGTCGGCAACGGCATTTTACAAAGCGCAACCTGTGATAGAATTTATGTGTGAAGTATTGGACATTAGAGACATTAATGAGCAACGTAAGCCATTGACGGATAGCCAAAGGGTTAAATTTACCAAGGAAATAAAAGGACTGAAAATCGAAATTACGCATTGCGGAGCTATGCGTAGAAAATATAGGGTCTGTAACGTTACTAGGAGACCTGCGCAAATGCAGTCGTAAGTTAACAATTGTCAGTTTAGTTTATTAAATTATTTCAGGCATGTAAATGTAAAACTAGATATGTTGTTTCACTATATAAGATTAAAGAAAGTTCTCTAAGCGCATCTGCCTGTATGACCGGGCTAATTCAGAAATCTACTGAATCAATTTTGATCCGGCTTGTCACTATTGATTAGCGGCCATTTTCCGAATTTTTATGCATTTAAAAACATTTTCCTCATTTCAAACCATAATCTTACACTGAAGTGGGCTTCAAGTTTGAAAGTAAACAATCTAACCTATGGATTTGTTTTGTTGAGTGGTTTCAAATGACCTTTTGCACGGCAATCTTTGTCCGGTACTTGTTTGAGCTGTAGTGACCCTTCCAAATGTATTACACAACCCCTGGTGTGAGGTAACTCTTCAACATCTTACCAAAATTTCATGTGGATTAACTTATTCTTTGGAATATTCATATTGTTGAGTATGCTCTCCGAAAGTTCCGCATTCAAATTTTATAAGTTCTGTCACATTGTCAACTCGGCCACTTGTTTAATTAATTTAATTAATCATCTTACCCATCATGCACGAGAAAAGATGACAATATCCACCTTAGTTGTCGTTACCTGACTATTTCTGCTTAACCTGTGGTTTTTAGTTATTTTAAGGCCATATAAGAAAAAGTTAGAATCGATTGAGAAACTTTGATTTAATTTTGCTAAATGTTAATAATCTGTCTTAATTTTGTTGTGTTATTCATGGTAATATTAATAAATTACGAGTCGGTATTAATTTTGTTTATAATTCCGAGTATTGCTAATTTAACAGCTTGTGTTTTGATGTCATTAAATCTTGCCTAAAATCATCTAAAATCTATAAACATTGCATTTAATATTCCTGACGAGCTCTTCGGAGAAATGAGTAAAAGTCTAGTTTTACATTTGTATGTCTCTAAAGATAGTTGTAATAAAACATAACCTTAAAATGGCGTCACTGATATAGAGCAGTTGTTAGTAACGATGTTCTAAATAACTCAAGTAAAACATTTCAAGTCGTGTTTATTGCTATATTACCAGATTTAAAAAAATGTGGTGTATAGTCAGAATACTGAACAAGATATATGTCATTAATGACAGGCATGAGGAGTTCTGGTTTGTATTACTTTCATCGGTATAAACATTAGGACCGGACTTCAATTTCAATTTAAATTTATTCAATCAGAGTCATGTTTTACAACACTTACATTCGTCAGTAAATAAAATAAAAAACCCTACGAATACATTTACATTTAAGATCTTAATTAAATACATTTAAATTTCCTTCACCGTTTTATATGAAATTATTCCCTTTAAAGACATTAAATAAGATATAAAAGATTGGAGTATAGGAAAACCAACTGAGCAGCACTGTGAGATTATAGACATCTTGTTAAAAAACTTAAATGTGCGACTCATCTCTGTATAGCGCATACCAGATTATAATTTGGACAAATCCTTTAAGCTCCCAAGAAAATTAGTGTACACAAATCTCTTATCATAACAGGTGATTTTAATGTTCACTTTAATGAAAGGACAATAGTGCTTTAAAACTGTATTTCTTTTTAGATTTTTTTAATCTTAAAAAACAGTCAAATTTAACACTCATGCTATAGATATATAGGTAATATCTTTACAAATATTGATGGTATTACAAAACCAGTAGGTCACACTCACACATCAGACCATAAAAGTGTTTTCTTTCAGACTATTCATCTACAAATTTCCAAACCAGAGCATGGTATAGGCCAATAACTGAAGATTATCTCTCCAATCTATACCAAAACATTCCTAGATACAATTTTGTTAATGATGATAATTTGGGTATTTACTTAAAATTCAAGATGTTAATTGCGTTAACAAATTGCTTTTCCAGAAAAATTAAAACTATTCAATAATAATTATCATAATAAAAAAGTAATTAATAACAACTTAAAAGAGATGCGTAATAGACTTCAATTTATAATAACATTAAATAAAAGAGATCCCATTGCCATGCCAAAGAGTACCATAATTGAGTATAGGATAAATTTCAGAAAGTCCATTAGGCTTGCAAAAATTAAAGCAAATGATAAATTTATAAAAAAAAAATCTAGTAACTCTCGACAAGCTATGTGGAAATTTATTAACAGTGAAATAAAAATAATACCGTTAATTTACAACTTCATGCAAATGATTTTAATAACCACTTTTGTTCAGCTGCTGAAAATGTGATAAATAAATTTGAATGTTCCCATCAGCCTTTTGAAGATTACCTAAAATCTATACCACTAGAAAACATCCTGTCTTGTAAATTTCCATCAGTTTTAGTCATGTCAATATGACTATCTATATCAGAGGTAAAAAATAGTAATAGCAAAGGTCTTGACGAGATTAACATAAAAGAATAAAAAATATATAGTTCAGCCTCTAACAATATTAATAGCTTGCAGTGTATTTTCTAAAGTTTTCAAAACTGGAAAGATGGTACCCCTCTTCAAGAATCAGGGCTCTATTGATGACTGCAACAATTATCGCCCAATATCTTTATTGCCAATCTTGTCAAAAGTGTACGTACATATTTAAAAAAATGAATTTAATGAACACTTTGAGGCTGACAATCTGTTTGCCTTGAACCAGTTTGGATTCCGAAAAAATAAGACCACAATCTTGGCTATTTTACTAGTAATATTATAGAACGGTTTGAAAAATATCTCGACACTGTTGCATCTTTTTGTTAACATCACAAAGACTTTCGATTGTGTCACAAATAGCATTATTTTAAATAGCTAGCCTTCTACAGTTTTCAGGGTGACACCATTCAGCTACTTGATTCATATCTCTCAGATTGTGATCAATATGTTCACTTTAACCAGTGCGATTCTAAAAAACAATCCCTAAGTTATGGTGTACCCGAGGGTCGGTCAGTATTAGGCCCCATCTTATTTCTCATTTATATAAATGGCTTGGCATACTGTCACGGGAAGATAGTCAACACTGTTTTATTTGCTGACGACACAACCTTTTACATAAGCTATCACTCTTCAGAAATTGACAATCTTGATTACCAAACTTCAGAAAAATAACTCCAAATCCCAAGGTACTAATTTAACTTCAAGAAATCTCTAATCTACCTCAATGTGCTATGGAGGTCAAATTTCTGGGAGTAAACCTGGATGTGGGATTCCTGAAAGCAGCACCTTGTCAAATCTCTCAAAAAACTGTTCAGGAGTCTTATACAAGTAACTTCTGGAGGAACTCTTATCAGAGCAACTTTCATTCTCTTTTGGCATATGCTGTTTTATCATGGGATCATTTTTGTCATATTGATAAGGCATTTGGGCAACAAAGAAAAAGTTTTGACTTTATTTTGTGTGCTTATTATGCATTATTCACTTTAGATTAAATAAAATTTGGATCAGTGTAGGTTACATAAAGATTTTCGCAACTATCCCATAAGAAACAACACTTTTATACCAAACTTTGGCCAGCTTAAGAGATCCAGAAATGGTTCAGTATATTTAGCAATAAAGTTCTACAACTACATACTAACCGAGAGCAACCTTGTTCTGAATGCCTTTTTTTCACTTGAGGAGTATTTCAAATCCAATTGTAATCTGTAGTGTTGTCTTTAATATCTTGTCAGCTGTTTTTTTATACTATCATTTTTTACTAAAATTTTCTTTGTAAGAAGTTAATATTGTATAAATTTTTTTATTTGTATAGATTTAATGACTTTAATGTTAATTGTAATTCTTACAACTGAGTTAGTATAGTCCGGAACTTACTGCTTTGTACGCAAAATTTTAATATTTTATTTGAACTGTAAAAATATTATTTGTATATTATTACTAATAAATTATCTTTTAAATTATTAACGAGTCCTAAACATTACAATGAAATAATAAGTTTAGCGACATTCTCACCTAATTTTTGTGTCGAATCGACGAGTTCTCTCAGTACTTTGAGTATATAACAACTGGTCAATATCATATGTGTGTTGTCATCTAGAGAAAAAGGAGTCCTACAAGTATATCCTTGTTTATTAGTATATCCTTGTTTACTAGGTGTCCTTTTTAGTTTCCCTCTACAACTCGAAAATGGACAAACTGTAGAATGTACAGTGGCGAAATATTTTCTGGACAAGTACAAAATGAAATTGAGATATCCCCACTTGCCTTGTTTGCAGGTAAGATTATTTTTTCGATTTTCTTTTTGTACTCTTTTAATGTATAAAATATTTTGTTTTTGTAGGTGGGGCAGGAACACAAGCACACTTACTTACCATTGGAAGTCTGCAACATCGTCGCTGGCCAGCGGTGTATCAAAAAACTGACTGACATGCAGACTTCCACTATGATCAAAGCAACGGCCAGGTAGCTATATTTTGACGTAAAATTATCATAGGATATAAAAGTTCTTTAATTTTTTAAGCGTTTTTTTTTAGTGAGCCGGATATCGAATATTAAAGAAATATTTGAAGCATTTCAAAATTGAAATAAATTGCAACCTTAAAATAGCTTCAAATTCAAACTCAGTTTAGTATTTGACCTACTTACGAGGTGTGTCCCAAAACTATCCCTCCTGCCTTTACAACTCCCTGTGTTTCCACATGGTGAACCAGTTCGCGTTGTCAATTGTTGGATTGACGTTGATTGCACTTGTCACATTCGTTTGAATCGCTTGTATGTCGTCGAACCGGTATCCTTTTTTTTCAAATCTAAGAATAGCCAAAAGTTGCAGGGAGCTGTATCGGGACAGTACGGAGCCTGGCGAAGTTATGCGATGTTGTATTTGCCAAGAACTGTTTCACAGAGTTCGCCGAATGCGCTGTCATATTGTCGTGGTGAAGAAGCCAGTTGTCATTCTCCTCTTTGCGTCACGAAGTCCTTTCAGAACTTCAAGATAAAATTCCTTATTGACTGTCTGATCTCTCGGAACATATTCATGAAGCACAATATCTTCATAATTGAAGAAAACAATCAATAAGGACTTCGGCTGTGGCTCGGATGGGAGCCTTCACCATAAAGAATGTTGTTTTGTTTCGGGATTATAACCATAAATCCATGATTGATTATCGGTAATGATCGTTTTGAGCATGTTTTCATCATTAATGAACATTCCAAGTTGGTAAAGCATTTTCTGCTCTATCGTGAGCAATTTTGGAATGAATTTGGCATACACACACGAATCATTTCCAAATTCTCAGTTAATATTCATGGAACACAAGTTTTTGTAATGCCAAGGTCACTTTCAAATACAGGAATAGACAAACGGCGCCTTTTTTCAGTTTTATTGTGTTCGAAGGTCGGCGTAGATCACAATCAACAAAAGTGCGGCCATCCTTGAACCGCATGTACTACTTTTTTATCTGTGTTTTGTCCATACTCGTCCCTAAAGGCCTTCTTGATCACTTGAATAGTTTCCAGACAACTTTTTTCTACTTTAATGCAAAACTTGATGCAAATTCACTGTTCACATATCTCCGTCATATTCAGCGGTAATAAAATACGACTGACGAAAATAAAAACATTTTACGCGCGAATTAACACGGCTAATTGGTAGCTGCGGTTATCGGCGAGTTCGTGAGATGTTACTGCTTACCCTTGTACACTACAGAGATCACGCAGATGGGATACTTTTGGGACACACCTCGTATATTAGGAATTTCCCTCGTAATAAAAATATTTGCTATTTGTATTTAAATATCGTTAATTTATTTCAGGTCAGCTCCCGATAGGGAACGTGAAATAAACAATCTAGTCCGAAGGGCAGACTTCAACAACGACGAATACGTACAGGAATTCGGTCTGACGATCTCGAACAACATGATGGAGGTCCGCGGAAGGGTATTACCCCCTCCAAAATTGCAGTATGGAGGCCGCGTCGCTTCCCTTAGCGGACAGGTGGGCTGGCACGTTAGTTTCTTTGTTGTATTATTTTTTTTAGTTTTAGTAGTTTGATAAAGGTTGCAGGTTGGTTGATATCTTAATAAAACATATCCCTTCATATATTTAATTTAAGTCATAAATCAGATGTTATAATTTCTAACAAGGACATCATGCCTTCTATACTTGTGTACAAATCGACTGTTCTATGGAAACAAAGTCGCCTTAGCGAGCTTCGATAGGAAAGGAAAAAAAAAAGGTTTATTTAATTTTTCAAGAAGTGAAATTTGTTAATCATCAATTTTTTTGGCATTTTGTATCAGAAATCAATATT
Source organism: Diaprepes abbreviatus (assembly GCA_034092305.1). Taxonomy (NCBI): domain Eukaryota; kingdom Metazoa; phylum Arthropoda; class Insecta; order Coleoptera; family Curculionidae; genus Diaprepes; species Diaprepes abbreviatus. The sequence goes on along the minus strand of JASJET010000072.1, from coordinate 531,019 downwards.
TTGACAATCATTTTTGACATTGAAAGACTTAAGATACCACATAAAAAGGTATAAAATTATATTGTCGGCCATCTAGAAGAATTGTTACATGTTACATTTTAATTTTGTAACCATTTGCAGCCTTTATTCAAATGTTACATTTTTTTTTTATTTTTGTCGTTTAAAGTAGAAATTACTTCATGTCTAGATTTTTGTCGAAACTTTTTCTGATTATTGTGACAATGTTAATAAGTGTGAAGTAGACGAAAATGTGTTTTAAAGTTGTGACGTTGCACCTACTCTTGTGGTTATTTCTGAACTTTTTGTGGATGTACAGAAAATTTGGTACGATTATAACGCTTAAAAAATAAATGGGTTTAATAAGATCCTTTTTTCTCTTCTTAAAGTTGTTAAAGGGAAGGTAGACAGTTCATTTTCTTTGAAACCTACCCTAGCACTCTATCCATTCGCGTTTTGATCACCTAATAGTATCATCAATGAAGCTGTATCAAACCAAGAGCAAAATTCACCAGCCTATTTAAAATCTCCTTTCAGCAATATGTCGGTAGGATATTAAATGTCGGCAGGTCTAATATCCTACCGACATGTCGCGGAATGGGCAATTTAAACAGGTAGTTGTTTCCTGTCAATTTTCCCTCTTGGTTTGTTACAGCTCCACTGATTAGTCCAATAGTTGGTTGGAATGCGCATGAAAGAAGAGCTAGAGTTGAATTCGCAGGCAGTAAACACTACTTTTTATTTAAGGGATTACAGCGTCTTGATGCTCGGAAAAATGCCTAAAAAACAACGATTTTTTTGGGGCAGCTATTAAATAAATTTTCATTTGGCACACAACAGGTAGTTCAAAATGAACCAAAGCTAACATACAAAAAACACAATTTTTTGTCGACATTTTAGTGATTTATTGTGTTCATACAAATAAAAATCTGCTTGCACTTATCAAAACTTTAAAGTGTAAACTTAAATCTAAACTAAAGGTAAGATAATTTATTAGTAATAATGTACAAATAGTTCTTTTATAAATCAAATAAAATATTAACATTTTGTGTGCAAAGCAGTAAATTCCGAACTATACCAACTCAGTTGACAATTATTATTATCATTAATACAAATAAAAAACTACACAATATTGATTCATTCTTAAAAAGAGTTTTGGTGAAAAAGCTACCTTAAACAAAACAAAGAGAAGCTGACAACAGACAAAAGACAACACTACAGACTAAAATTGGATTCGAAAAACTCCTCAAATGAAAAAAACGCATTCCGCACAAGATAGCTCTTGATTTGTTTTTTGTACTAATTGAAGTTAAGAGCTTTAATTATAGCTGGCACGCAGTTGTAGAACTTTATTGCTAAATATCTTGAACCATACAAGATTGTTGTTGCTGCTTGTTGTATAGTTGTGAAAATCTTCATGTGATCCGTTTAGATTAAGATTTTAATGTACAGCAAACACTGCATAATGTACACACTTAAATATAGTATGACACAGGAAGCAAAGATAATTCGCAATATACAGTAGATTATATAGCAAATAACTAGCACATCTAAAACACATTTTTTTGAGGTTTGCAAACAGGCAGTAGTCGCTGGGGGTCAAATCCTGAAAATACGCTGGATGGGGAAGTAATTCGAAATGCAATTCATGGAGTTTTACCATCATTGCGAGACTTTTGGTACGGTGGATTATCTTGGTTGGGGCTGTTTTTTTCGCGTTCAGTTGGGGCCGTTTTTTTCGTATGAACAAAGAAATCCTATGCTACATCTTAGAAAACCTGAATTTCGGGCCAATGCCCTGCCGTATTCATTTCTAAATAAATTTGAATTTTGAAACGGTAAACGCTGAAAATATTCCTAAAAGTATAAACAATTTATCTAGCCAAAAAAATGGATATTTTGGAAATCTGAAGGTGGTGTAATCCCTTAACAAGAAAAAAAGGCAACTTATTAAATTATAACAATTACTTTTGTAAAATCTGGTCAAAATTTCCATATAGTAAACTCATAATATTATTCAAAGAAAAAATCTAAAAAGTCTGTTGTACCTATTTTAAATGTATGGTTTAGGTGAGATTTGACATCTACACTAATTAGTTTACCAACTGATCCTTATTAATTTTTTTTTAGTTTTTGTTCATATTATTTAATAAAATAGCCACTTTCTTTTACTCTATTATTTTAAAATACGCAAGTTCCAGTATTTGTGTGTATACTGTATATATTTAAGCAATAAGTTAAAGTAATTAAAACTAAATAACCACCTTTAATAAAAAGTAAATGGGCAATGGTCATAGCAACAATGAATTTTCGATTTTGATGGATGTTTTTATGTGTAGAATTATTGCACCACTGTAAACTGTTGCACTGTAGTACAACAAGAAAGTTAATTTATTTAATATATTTGTTTCTATGTTGTGTTTGTTATACTGCAATTACCAAACCGTTTATACTTCTTGTTCCGACGATCTTTTGATTAGTTTTGTCCTTTTTGAAGTATTCATTATTTTACATTTTATATAATACAGTAAGTGTTCAGTTTTATATAAGACTTAATGCCTCGTCCATATACACGTTAAATTTTACTTTGATTTTTTTACTTCAGTTTTATTTCGATATTCCTACGCTTCTTTAGAAAAAATTGATCAAGATGCTACATGCCAATTTTGAAACTTACAATTTTATCCACTCATGAAATTTAGAATTTGTAATAAAAAGTAAACTCCTTCTATGGCAGAAATTCGAAAAACTTTGAGATACATGTAACATATATCTAGAGGTAATCAGAAATAATAAGTTTCGTGGCTAGGGATAAAATAACCAAAATGTATGAATGAATAAATAAAAAAAGTGGTGATACATAGCATATCTTCTATGTTTAGGCCATTGTCAGGTCCTTTACATCTCACTATAACTATAACAAATCGCCTTTGTGAATCCATAAGGTATATATCACTAATTTGAGATTGTTTTTTCACGTCAAGTTTAAAAAGATGATTACTCTGAAATATTAAAATGGTCATTATAACAGCTTTATGAGCCTTATCTTTGGATCACAGGCAAGAGCTGTCTCCCAGTTGTTATTTTTTTTTTCATTTTGGTCCTTCCGCTCCAAACCACAAATTTATTGCTCCAGGAATATAATCCTTTTTTAATCTCTCATTTGAGATCTGGCTTCCCACTCTATTATGAGATGTACTAGTTTGTATAATTGTTGCAGAGTAAACAGCAAGCCTGTCCGAATCAAGGAGTGTGGGATATGCGAGGAAAACAATTCTTCACCGGAGTTGAAATCAGGGTGTGGGCAATTGCATGTTTCGCTCCGCAAAGAACCGTCAGGGAGGATGCGTTAAGGTATGATAAATCTTACTAGATTTACCTGTGACGTATTACACACTTTTGACAAAAAGTAAACTGATTATTTTACAATTGTGATTATAATCATAAATTTTACATTACAGTACGTAATACTGATATCGTTCTAAATGATACATTTTTTTTTATGAAGAAACTTCACTCAACAACTACAAAAGATCTCAAATGACGCAGGAATGCCTATAATTGGACAGCCCTGCTTTTGCAAATATGCTACTGGCCCAGACCAAGTTGAACCTATGTTTAGATATCTAAAAACGACCTTCCAATCCCTACAGTTAGTTGTCGTTGTTCTGCCCGGTAAAACACCAGTATATGGTAAGTAATGTGTAAATCTGTATAGATTCAATATATAAATCTATAATATGGTATTGTGTACAATTTATCGTTTGGTGGCACTGTCATCAGTCACCAGTATACTGTGTTAAACTCTACAGCAGGAAACCTGAGCTCCATGTAGATCCATAACCTTGCTTTAAATATTTATAGATAAGGGGATAAATTAATGTGTCAGTTTTACATTTTGAAAATAAACATCTGCCCTGTGTTGTCGATTTTATTGTTTAATAAAATAACATTTTCCGATTTAAGTATAATTTAAAATCGACATTTATAAAATAAACACTTTGCGTGTCTGTCGATCTGTATTTATACAAGATCCATTTAGTAAATTAATATTGTCTGTGTTCTGATCGGATTGGACTGATTGTTTCAGTTTTATCCACAGTCGCAGTAATGCCCCTGATGTTAAGGGCATATAACTAACGAACTATTTGCGACCACCTAAAATGTTCGGATGTTTCGTCCCGATACCGGTGGTGGACTCATCAGTGGGATCCACCGGTATCTTTCGCAGACATCCTTTTACTTTCCATAAACTTGAATCTCTATTTAAGTCCAGTTTTATCGGAAAGCGGTGGTAAGATGTTGGTTCCACAACATGTCCCCCTAAGACATTTGTCTTCCGGCTTAAACTGTCGGACAGTCCAAGCCGTTAGAAAGCACAAGCCTGAAAAGAAAGTGGAACGGACATCCTAGGTGGGCTTTCCAAGTTCGGGTCAGGCTTAATCAAAGCCAACGGCGGTTTAGACCCTTGTTTGCCGCAGTCCCTACTCGGGCGCCATGTCGCAGTAATGCCCCTGATGTTAAGGACATATAACTAACGAACTATTTGCGACCACCTAAAATGTACGGATGTTTCGTCCCGATACCGGTGGTGGACTCATCAGTGGGATCCACCGGTATCTTTCGCAGACATCCTTTTACTTTCCACAAACTTGAATCTCTATTTAAGTCCAGTTTTGCCGGAAAGCGGTGGTAAGATGTTGGTTTCACAACACCACTTAAAATTAACATAACAAATAGTTTTAATTGAAGTTTCTATCGGATGCAACATTTTAACTGAAAGTATTCCATAGAAATTTCAGTTTGAACTGTTTATGAATTTCAAGTGGATACAACTGCATCCGATCGGTTCGATCGAATCAGAACAAAGTCTATGTTCAACAAAATAATCTTTGAGTATATCAGAGTGATGGGTCATTTGAGCAGGTTATTAGAAAGGAATCTTAGTTAAAATCTGAAAACAAAATGGTTTATATGGTAAAATTGTAATTTTCATGATATATCGGAAGTAGCTATTAACTTTGTCAGTTTAAGGAGGTCCATTCGCTACCACGTGAGTCAAATAAAGTGTAGTACCCAATATTTGACCAATTAAATTAAAATACTAATAAAAAATAATGTAATTTAAAAATAGTTTGCAAGATATTTATCATTGAAACAGAAAATATTATAAAGAAAATAATTAAATGCTAAACTTCATTCGACCCCTTTAAATCAGCTAGTCGTAACTAGTGTGTGATTTGGCAACGTTGAGTTTTTACTGTTTAAGTCTATATCTTTCTCTTACTCTTTCTTAATATATATTTTTTAATAAGCAAAATGTAATTTAATCACTCTTAAGTTACTTGACAACGAACACTAATCAAAATGCATGACGTCTCTTGTTCATTGCTGTCAAAGGTTACTTTATTAGGTTAACACTATTTTATAGTGATTTCCGTGCAATTTCTTCGAAATTTGCTTTGTTTTCCGTAATGGAAAGTGGATTTATTAAGGCAAATAGTTCGAATTTGCCGAGAATTGATTGTTTTAGAGCGGCCAATGTCTTTGCAAAAAACAGTAATTTAAAAATGTGAAAACCTCCATGTAATTAATATATCAATATATCAAGAATTGTTATTTCCGGAACCGATAATAACTATATAGTAGTAATCATAGGTATTTATAAGCTCAAAACTAAAATAAAATTCCAGTTTTTATCTTTGAAAATTTGAAAAATAATAACTTTTAATATAAGAAAAATAAACAAATGTTATCAAAACTTACATCAAAATGATCTTCACAAAAATAGTGCCGGATTCCTGCGGGTTAGCTGAAGCAACATTTTTCTGTTATTGCCCGAACCTAGAACGGGAATACTTGTACTCTGAGGCACTGCACAATACTTATAAAACTTTTTTTTAAGTGGCTAAGGCTAGTTTTATGGCTTTGGGTCCAACGGCCATGTAGCCAGTCACAATTTATTAATCACTTTTCCACAAATTACAAACTTAAAACCTAACTTAAATCTAATAACAGTAACAAACACCCAAGCCGGATTCGGGATTCGAACCTGGCATCTAAGTGGTGCTAGACCATACCACTGCACCACCCAGATGGGCAATTTATAAAACTTAGAACTCATCTTTTATTACAAAATTTACGAAAAAACTTTATATCTCCTTGTCATTTCACCAGGCTTTGACATGTGACGTCACAGCGGTCAAATGACAACTATTGGCTTATTGGAGTGAAATTTGAAACGGAATTTAAAATATATGATTTCTAAAATATTAGTTATATTAAAAAATAATATTAAATATTTTGGGCTATATTAGGTACTTATGCAGGGTTTTATACAGTTTTCTAAAAATTGTCAACATCCCTATTCTAACTCTAACTCTTAAAAAAGTCCTCGGAAAAGAAAAAAAAACAATGTTGCAAAAACTGGGGACATTTAAAACGTATTTTCATAATGGTATATGTGAGAAAATTATACTGTATTGTTTTAGCTGAAGTAAAACGTGTTGGTGACACCGTCCTCGGCATGGCAACCCAATGTGTTCAAGCGAAAAACGTCAACAAGACGTCGCCGCAAACCCTATCCAATTTGTGCCTCAAAATCAACGTGAAACTTGGCGGAATTAACAGTATCCTGGTACCTTCCATTCGCCCGAAGATCTTCAACGAACCGGTTATCTTTTTGGGTGCAGATGTTACGCACCCACCTGCCGGCGACAATAAGAAACCGTCTATCGCAGCTGTCGTGGGATCAATGGATGCTCATCCTTCACGATACGCTGCAACGGTGCGGGTACAGCAGCACAGGCAGGAAATTATTCAGGAACTTAGTTCCATGGTTAGGTAAGTTTAAGGTATTGGAACGCGTTTTTTTTATCAGCAAATTAGTCAGATCATCGTAAAATAGATATTTATGTCACTTACTAGGACTAGATATGTAGTTTATTCAACTTTTATCACACAGTATTTGTTTAATAAAAATATGTAAATTTTCCAAATTAATATACCCCTCCTCTTGATGTAGCTGGATATAAATTAGTAAAATTAATTTTGATTTTATGAGCTTATTTGAAGTTAAAAATAATGTTGATATTTTAAGTAACAAACAACAATCCTCTCTTTTGGAAAATTTAAAATGAATATACATTTTTTAAATTATAACCCAATTTAAAAAATCTTCTTTTTGTTTGATCGTAACTTTGAACTGTAATACAAGGTTGTTAACAATGTAGTAAACATTTTGATAAAAATTAATCTTCCCCAAAGTTGTAAAACATCGTTAATTCTAACTTAGTTAACTCTAAAATTGTATAGTATTTCAATAATTTTTTTTTAACCATTTTCAGGAGATAATTATGTTTAATGTGTTATAAGAGGTGTGCAAATTAAGTAATGAGACGGGCAACGTAGCGTTCGATCTGGAAACATTTGGGATGTCGGAGCAGGAGGATCGGCAGGTGAACAAGTCATAAGCCTTCAGTACGAGTGTGAACTCGTTAGATTCATTTGGTAGTCCGTAGCGATTTTTTTCTTGAAGCAGTTTTTCCTAGTGCACTTGAAACTTTTACAAAACTTCACCAGATCGACGGAGACAGTGTTTCGTCAAAAGCCCAGGGTTTTCAGTGGTTAAAGACATTTTCAGAAGGAAGAGAGTCGATTGAGGATAAACCACGTAGCGGAAGGCCTTTATCTTCAAGATCCGATGATAATATCGACATAATATGGGATTTTGTGCATTCAGATCGTCGGTTGACAGTCAGAATGATCCGGAAAGAATTGAATTTCACTAATACCACCGTTCGTTACATTTTGACCAATGAATTCGGGATGAGAAAGATTTGCGCAAAAATGGTTCCAAAAAACCTTTGCAGGACCTACAAAACAATAGATTTGTTCCTAAAAAACACCGGCAAGGCTAGAAGAACATCACCTTGACATAAGAAATAAACGGGAAATATTTGCCCTTTTCCAACATCAGCTCAAAACAGGCCACAAAATTAATTTTGACAACCCTCAGCAAACGGCCAACCAGGCAAGATTGATTTGCAACTCCATTGAAATTGAAAAGAATGATACTCAGAACAAGAGAATTTTAACCCTATGCCACTTAAGAAACTCGTATTAAGGGGGAATAATGTATCGGCATAGCACCTGAGCCTAAACTAGTAACACCAGCGGCTGTTGAAAAGGTAGGGAAGTCGACGCCAACTAATAGATACGTACTACGATCCTGTATAAAGACACGGTGCATGCAAAGTTCTCTCAGTTAATCTTCAACTAGCAAGTACCGAAAATGTCAAATACTAAACTAACAAACGAATGTGTTATTGGATTAATACGGAATTACATATTGTCATCCGTGAAACACTACGCTCCAACCTAATGCAACGACATCTTGCAAAGGACGATTTAGATGACCTCAAAAAAGCAACTGGTGACTTGTCAACAAAATTATGAAAATATAAGCGATCAATTCATTCCAGCCCTATAAATAGTATGGGAGTATTTCTTCAGAACGGTCTGGACGTTCTGTTTCCTTTTCTGATAAGAATGGTAGCAAGAATTATTTTTGTAAGAAAGATGGAAGAACATACTCCCTACCCAAATCGCTCGGACCAATCGATCTAACATTTTTTCTATTAGAGTATGAAAAAAAATGGAGGGGTGAATTAGTAAGTGAGGCATTGGCCTGAAGCCCTTTAACTGTCTATCAGGATGCATGTCTGGCTAACATCACCAAAAGTCGCATTGAACAATTTTGTGGCAAATAGAGCCCAATTTATAGAAGATAGGGAGATGCCCTTAGAAAGTGAAGAATTGGCCTGAAGCCCTTTGACTGACTTATCAAGATGCTTGTCAGGCTAACAGATCAGCAAAAGTCGCATTGAACAATTTTGTGGCAAAGATTGCCCAATTTATAGAAGATAGGGAGATGCCCTTAGAAAGTGAAGCATTGGCCTGAAGCCCTTTGACTGACTTATCAAGATGCTTGTCAGGCTAACAGATCAGCAAAAGTCGCATTGAACAATTTTATGGCAAAGATAGCCCAATTTATAGAAGATAGGGAGATGCCCTTTGAAAGTGAAGCATTGGCCTGAAGCCCTTTGACTGACTTATCAAGATGCTTGTCAGGGTAACAGATCAGCAAAAGTAGCATTGAACAATTTTGTGACAAAGATTGCCCAATTTATAAAGGGAGATGCCCTTAGAAAGTGAAGCATTGGCCTGAAGCCCTTTGACTGACTTATTAAGATGCTTGTCAGGCTAACAGATCAGCAAAAGTCGCATTGAACAATTTTGTGGCAAAGATTGCCCAATTTACCGAGGGAGATGCCCTTAGAAAGTGAAGCATTGGCCTGAAGCCCTTTGACTGTCTTATCAAGATGCATGTGAGGCTAACAGATCAGCAAAAGTCGCATTGAACAATTTTATGGCAAAGATAGCCCATTTTGTAGAAGATAGGGAGATGCCCTACGTTCCAGAGGATCTGAAACCCTTGTGGGAAACTGGATTCAAGCAACACTGACAACAGAATTATAAATAAATGATTACATTTAGGGCCGCCAAGAGATGTCCTCAGGGAAGGTTGATTTTTCCACTTGCATTGTCTCTGTTGGTGGACAACTTGTTATATAGCAATGTTTAACTTAGGGAATGGATTTGCAACAATATGCAGACGACTTAGTCATCCTAATAAAGAGAGTCTCCACTAACCAAATTTCAGAAACTCTTCACGGTCTTTGTACCCTCATGGTGTGAGAGTGTCGATGAATCTTTAGAAATTAACAACAGTAACCTTTATAGGAAAAGGGTTGAAATATTTATATGCCCTTAAAAATATTAATTTAATTGCAAGTTTAGGGGGCGATTGATTTTAATCAAAATTATGACCACTTTGTAAACAAATTAGTATAAAGTACAAATGAAGTATTTAGATTTAACTTCTCTAATTTCGAGGTCAATAAAATATATAGTCAGACAAAGAAAGTTCTTCAAAATCAGATTAAAACTAAAAAAGTTACATTCATTTAAAATTTACCAAAAAAATGGGATCTTATGGCTTGATTGACCGTTTTACAGTATATCAAATTATTTCTAGGGAACTTCTCATTATGTTTTACAAATCTACTGGTGGCTATAAGCCGCATCGGATCATTTTATACCGCGATGGCGTGTCGGAAGGCCAATTCCTTCAACTCCTGCAACACGAGCTTACTGCCATACGTGAAGCTTGCATAAAACTTGAAGCCGACTACAAGCCAGGTATCACTTTTATTGTCGTACAGAAAAGACATCACACGAGGCTGTTCTGTGCGGACAAGAAGGAGCAAAGTGGTAAAAGTGGTAATATACCTGCGGGTACTACTGTCGACGTAGGCATCACGCATCCTACCGAATTTGATTTTTATTTGTGCAGTCATCAGGGTATTCAGGTAGGTTATGCTTTTATACTACTAATATTTATAATATAGAAACATGAATAGAAATGGTATCATATACAAATTTTAGACATTAAGATTAATTGTCTTTAACTTTATTCAAACCCAAACTATTGGGTTGGTAAGAATGTATTTTTGGTTACCACACATAGAGAGCGTTGTAAATGTTTTGAAGGACTTCTATCAGTGTCATTTTTTTTTCTTTTTGACATTTGATAAGTCACAGGTTACTTTGGAAGCAACTTGTAGATAATTTTGTTTGTAGCTGTTAGTTTAAGGTAAATCTTAACATGACTTTTCGCCCTATCAGGCTGATCAGTTTCTTATTAAAGACACTGGAAAGGTTTTTTGTCGACATATCAAGGAAGGAATAATGGTGCAGTGTCGCTTACACCCTTTACAATTTGCTTATTAGGCAGGAAAATCCACAGACACGGCGCTACATCGATTAGTCACGAGTTGAAAACGCGCTGCAGAATGATCGATCCGCCTTAGGTACTTTTATCGATATCGACGTTTGACAGCACATTTCACGATTCGATATGTAATGCTCTACAATGACGAGGCTCTGAACCGACAGTAGTCGCATGGATCAGAACAATGTTAACTCGGAGATTAATACATGCTAAGCTTAACAATGTAATTGTTAAAGCACTGTCAAGTAGGGGCTGTCCCAAGGAAGGAGTTCTATCGTCTTTGTTGTAGCGCTTTGTAGTGGCCAGCCTGTTGAATGAACTAAATGAAACTGGTTTGTATACACAGGCCTACGCCTGGTAATTTTGTGCCCTGGTCGCGTGTCCGGGCCTGGGGGAGCTAATGTTGCTGACCCTCGGAATAAACCCGGACAAGGCTGAGCTGGTGTTCTTTACAGAATAGATAAAAACGGAGGCTTTGGGTGTACATGGGGGCCTACACCGACAGTACTATTTTGAATATACACTATGGTGATCCACAAACACCGTCTTTAACTTGATAAAGTTTGAAGACTGGCTTGTGTGGGAATAATAAGTGCGAAGAGAATTACCCTCACTAGGGCTCTATAGGTCCTGGTGAGCCTATCTCCCCTTCACTTATACTTAGCGAATGAGGCCTTGAAGGCTGCTTATCGTCTCAGTTGCCTAGAGCATCTCGGTACTGGAACGGGCGGCTACTCAGGTGCCTGGGAAAGTGGTGGAAAAATGCCCATTACTGTCTATGCAAACAGATTACGTGGCGCCATGAAATATGAAAACTGGAGCCAGAGTGTTCGACAGGAACACAGGAGTCGGAGAGTTCTACTCTCTTGGACAACGTGTGACGATCTTTACAGCGGAAATTTATGCTATTTTCCAGCGTGGTTATCTCTGCGAGCGGGACATAACTAGGAATAGCATATGCTCAGACAGTAGGGCTGCGATAATGGCCCTGAAGTCTAGTGTCATAACTGCGCGACTGGTGTATGAGTGCAAGGATGTACTGAACAGTTTGACAAGGAACGGTTGCACCATCAGGCTCGTGTGGGTCCTGGGTCACTCGGGTAAACACGGGAATGAGGAAGCGGACCGTATGACAAAGATGGGGTCCGCGATTGGACCATATGGACCCCAACCAATTCTTCCCATCCTAATTGCCGTTAGTAAAAGAAAATTAAAAATGTTGCTGGAAACTAAATTTATTGTATCGTGGAGAGGATCTCCTGGAATGAGGTGTACCACGGATCTGCAAAACTTTTTGAATCGTAGAACTTTCACAAACGATGAAGATCTTTAATGGCACTTGGCTCAGTTTTTTGCTGGCAAGGATCAAAATTTCTACGAGCGCGGAATCGTGAAGCTGCAAGAGAGATGGCAAAAGGTCATTGGACAATAAGGAAATATATAATTGATTAAAATTTTTTCTTTGTATAAACAAAAAAGTTTCATTTCACGCTACAAAACCGAAATTATGTTCTTGCCGACCTGATATGTTGAAATGTTTCTCATTTTTTTTTAGGGAACATCTAGGCCGTCGCATTATCACGTGCTGTGGGATGATTCTCATTTAGATTCCGATGAACTGCAATGCTTGACTTATCAGCTGTGCCATACATATGTACGTTGCACGCGTTCTGTGTCGATACCGGCGCCGGCATACTACGCGCATCTGGTAGCGTTCAGAGCTCGATATCATTTAGTTGAGAAGGAACATGACAGGTTAGTAATACTTTGCTTTAAATAAGTGTTTGTGTCATTTTCGTAATGAAAACTTTTAATTTTTTTTCTTGTAGAAGTCATTTAATTTACAGTCCTTGAAAATGTGACTAAATATTTTACCTTTGAAACACATTTAATCGAATACATAATAGAGAATAAATTCAGTCTGACATGCAAGTAGAAAACATTTGTCTTGATAGGGTGTAACAAAACATGGTATAGTTCAGGGTATGACTGCATCGACAGTCTTAGTAAACAAGGATGATGCTAACATTGCCCTTCAGAGGAAATGGATATAGGTCGGAAATCTGAGCCCCGATTGCACTGAGGAAATGGTAAAGTTATATCTGGAACTATCTTAAACTGCGAAAAACTTCCCACAAATCACAATCGTAAGAATGATGATTTATGGTCGGTGGGTGTGACTGGGAAGCCTTTTACTCGTCATTATGCGAATAAAAGAAGCTTTAGGGGACAGAATTTTCGAGGAGGGGCTCTCCAAGGCTAGAGAAAATAAATAAACCTTCCGAAACCCTTGGTGCCTAAACTTAAGAAGTATCAATAACAAACTTCTTGATATGAGATCTTCTGTAGTGGTCGATGAATTTAATTTATTATTTTTTACTGAAACCTTGTTAAAGAGTGAAGTATGTGATGGGAAGTTGAATTTAATAGTTTCACTTTATACATGTGATCGCTCAAACAATACCAGCGTTAGTATTCATAAAGAGGGTGTGATGATTGTTGTGAAGGGTCACCCATCATGTTAGCTTCATATAAAATATAACCGGATTGAGCAAGTCCTTGTCACGGTAAACGTTGGCCAGTATAGAGTGATTATTGGATATATTTATATTCCTCCTGTCTCTCCTGCATGAGTATATGAGGGGTTCTGTTGCTCACTGGAATATGTTTTGGACAATAATACCTACGATGGCATTCTATTCTGTGAAACTTTAATCTGTTTGGTATCATGTGGAAAAATGATGTGTATGGAGCTGTTCCTATCTTTGGACCTTGGTTCGGACCTAAATACAGACATTTGTTGGCTTTATTTGTGTATTTGAATATGTATCAGTTTAATTAATTTCCCAATATGTCTGGTAATGTATTGGATCAGTGTTTAGTAGTACACCAAAAATCAAAGTAAGTATATCAAATGCCCTTATTACCAAATGGGATGTCATATAGCATTGAGCTTGGAAATTCCAATGGTTGAGCAGATACATGAGTTTCAGTACTGCTATACCTATATTGATTTAAAAAAATCAATTATTTAGAAATTAACAATTGTCTTGTTTTGATTAGCATTCACTTGTTAATGTTAATGTTTACGATATTCTTAATAAATACTTTAATATTTATGTACCTAAAGCAATTGCTAAAATTGAGAAGTTTCCTTATTGGTTTAGTTCTGAGTTGAAGGCACTTATCTTTGAAAAGAAAAAGGCGCACATAAATTTTAAAATGTCTTAAGTTTCTTGAAGTCTATTTAGTGTTTTCTGATTTGAGAAAATCATGTAAACAGTTGTATGACGTACCTACTATACATATATTTCAGATAATATGAGGGGACCATGTTGGATAAAGCATTCTGGGGTTATGTGAATACAAAAAATGGAGGATGTTTTCTTTTCCTTGCTAAATATCCTCTAATGATTCTTGGGCTAATAATTAATCAGACATAGTGAAGCTTTTAAGCTTCTTTTTCTCATCTGTGTACTCTAGCAACTCCTATGTCCCGCAATCATAACTATACAAAGTCAACTGATCTTGATTCTTTGCTGTGACACCTTTAAATGTGTTCAATGCACTCTCATTTAAAAAATAGGTTAGGAGGAGGATTAGATGGTATTCCATCTCATTTTATCAAGAAATGTCGGAATTTTTCTTGATAATATTACCTGAAATATTTAATGTATCATTATCTACTTTTGTGTTTCCTGACGTCGTTGGGTGGATGCAATTTTTTCGACTTCTCCAAGGCCTTTGACAGGGTAAATCATCAGCTTCTCTTCATGAAGCTAGGTAGTATGGGTGTCAATGGAGTTTTTCTTAGGTGGATTAACCTTTCACAGAGGGTGGAAATCGATGATATATACTGCCCTCGATTCATTTGCATGAACAGCTCAGAGCTGTTCAGGTGCAAGAAACGCTCACTTTATTCAAGTAGTGCATTATGCCTCGGCGCTTGTCAGATCCGCTTTCCTCTTACCCCTCAAGCACCAATAAAAATATTTGGCGTATAAAGCCCTAGCAACTATCAGTTATCATTTTTAGATGCTATTTTTGGATAAAAAAACATTTTATACATGAAATGGAGACACAAAAATAAGATTATTTCACAAGATATCGGACTTTCGTTCGTAGTTTTTTTTTTAACGAATTGCGAAATATTTATGGCCAAAAATGCCATGACACCAGACAAAATTCAAAACTAATAAGTAATAAAATATTATTTTTACCTTTTTGGCCTCCATATGTCTTGTTATGCATATTAAAAACACAAATTCCGAAAGAAAAATAATCTGGAGGTTATTTACTGTTCAAATTAACACTTTAACTGCTTTATACAGATTTGCTCGGAGCTACTCAGAGTTTGATGCACCCGAGCTTAAAACTCTTGAATCGAGGGCAGTAATAGAGTCTATTAATATACATGTTACTTTTGCAAATCCTCAGGGCGCACATTTGGCACCAGTTCTTTTTAACTGTTTTGTAAATGAGGTAGAGGATTCCGTAGTCTCAAGTAAAAGCCTTATATATATTGATGACTTGAATATATTTAAAGTTTTTAGGGGAATAGAGGACTGCGTTGTCTTACAGCGTGACCTGTATAATTTTACTCAATGATGTGACCGCAATTTCATGCAACCTAATTTAGCCAAATGAAATATATAGATTAAAATTATACATTGCATGATACTATGTTGGCTTGCTCAGATCGTGTAAAGGATCTTGGGGTGATATTGGATCAGAATCTTCTTCATTTTCATCTACACATTGGCAGTATTTCAAGCCGAGGTTTAAAGCTTATTGGTTTTATTAAGTGCACATTTGCTGATTTCAGCAGTATGCAGTGCTTTAAGTCTGTATTCTCCTCAATAGTTGGATCATTCCTGGAATGTGGTTCCTCTAGTCAGGTCACCAAGCTATGAAATTTCTAAAAATAAAATTGTGGTGGTGCAGCTATGTTTTTTAAATTCGTTACTTTTAAGCAAGATGTGCCATTCGATGTGGTGCAGGATCATATGTGCTTATTATCATTATCCAATAGACGCATCTATCTTCGTCTAGTATTATTTTACAAGAGTGTAAACTCTATGGTTGATGTTCCTGACTTGTTAGGGGCCGTTGGGTTCTCTGTACCTCAGAGGGTGATTCGTGTTTATGGTCTTTTCTATGAGATGTGGAGGAGAGAACAAAACTAAACCAAAGGAGCGAGAGAGATAACATGTAGTGCTATTCGCCCTTTTTCTTTCTATCGGTTTCCAGTAGTATATACTCGAAGGAGTACCGCATATCTTTGTACTGGAGATGAGTCGAGGATCATATGTGCTTATTATCATTATCCAATAGACGCATCTATCTTCGTCTAGTATTATTTTACAAGAGTGTAAACTCTATGGTTGATGTTCCTGACTTGTTAGGGGCCGTTGGGTTCTCTGTACCTCAGAGGGTGATTCGTGTTTATGGTCTTTTCTATGAGATGTGGAGGAGAGAACAAAACTAAACCAAAGGAGCGAGAGAGATAACATGTAGTGCTATTCGCCCTTTTTCTCTCTATCGGTTTCCAGTAGTATATACTCGAAGGAGTATCGCATATCTTTGTACTGGAGATGAGTCGAAGCTTTCAACTTACATTAGCAAAGAACATGGTAAATCTTAAGTTTATTAAATCTTAAGTTTCGCAGTTATCATACACTCACTAACTCAATGATTATTAAACATCCCATAAATTTGCGTATCCAAAATTTATTGCGGAAATAGAGTTTAATGCACAAAAAAGAGAAAACTAAAAAAATTAGTATATCCTTCTTCCTTAACCAGTCAGAGGCGGCTCGTGGGGTAGTGCCACGGGCAATAGCACTGCTCAGTTTCATCTAAAAGCATTTTTATTATTATTTTCACTTTGAAATTTTGCCTTTTCAATTTTAATTATTTGGATGTCTGGCAGCAGCTTAACGCGTGAATTTTCTATAAGCGATGACATTATAGTGGTGTTATTTATCATTGAGCTTATACTTACCAGGAGCCAGCCTGCAGGCGCGCGTTACCTTGAGTAGTTTAAGAGAGAGAGAGGGAGAGGAAAAGATGTGGTTGGATGGGTACCTCTGTCTAATCGCACGTAATTGGCTGAGTAAAACAACCCTCTCCAGACGCAATCTAAATATGAATTTTAAACATGCACCCAAGGGGCAAGGGGCTTAGTAGAGCGTTCGACTTTGTATTCTATTTAATTTCATAAAAAAATACTTGTAAAAAATCCTTATCGGTGATTTGAACTTGCATCTATTGCGAATGCTAATTCTTCTTCTTCCTCTGCCTCCTGTCATGTTGATGTCCAACATCCGTGCCATCGTTTTGGAGGTCGACCAGTAGGTCTTCTAGTGTTTAGTATCTCGTTCTTAGCCCATTATGCCTATCGATCGTCGCCCATTCTGTCCGCATGTTCCCTCCAATATCTGCGCCTTGACCTTATGAACCTTACCACATCAGACACCTTGAGCTCTTCTCTTATTTCGGAACTTCTTATTTGATCTCTTAGGGTTACTCCTTTGATTGTTCTTAACGTTTTCATTTCAGCCGTTCGTAGCATACTTTTTGTTTTAGATGTTTCGGCTCGAGTTTCCGATTCATAAGTTAGTACTGGTCTTATCACGGTTCTGTATGTACGTACTTTGCTCTCTGCGGACATATACTTATTTTTCCAGATTATGTCCCTCAGGCATCCTGATATCCTTGAGGCCTTGTTAGCCTGTGCTCTGACTTCCTGGTATGGATTTTTATTGCTTGATACATCAACTCCCAAATATCTGCAAGACATGTTTTGTCTGACAGGATGGTTCTTCACCACCAATTTGCATCTGACAGGATCTTTTGAAATTATTGTTTCGGTCTTTTCTGTAGATATTTCCATATTTAAATTTTTTGATGTGGTCTGAAATCGGTATAGTAGTTGCAGATCGTCTTCATTTTCTGCTAACAGTAAGGCGTCGTCGGCAAAACATGAGATTTTTAAAGATTTTCGTCCCATTTTGTATCCTCCATTGACCTCTTTTACATTTTGTATAATCTTGTCCATAATTAAATTAAAGAGAAATGGACTCATACTGTCGCCATGTCGTATTCCCGTCATCATAGGTATTTCCTCTGTTACTCCTTGTTGTGTCTTTATTATGCGTGTCTTATTGTTTTTATTTAGCTCTTCAATTACCGTAATATAGTTGTGGTTAACGCTATTTTCCTGAAGTATTTGCAAGACGTTTTTAAGTCGAACTCTTATCAAACGCTTTGTTAAGATCCACTAATGCTAATTGTGAATACTAATTGAATCACTCGTATCTTGTGCACATGTTTGAAATTCATATTTAGTTTGCTCCTGGAGGAGCTTGTTTTACTTAGCCAATCATGTGTGGTTAGAGAGAGCTCCACTCATTTTTCACTCTTTTGAACTACTCATGGATCCATGTGCCTGCAAGCTACCTCCATTATAGTGTATGCTCAATGATATTTATTGATATGGCACGGTGAAAAAAGATCTATTGGGATCGATATGTGAGCTAGAAGATAGAATTACGTATTAATATTTTTTGTGTGCAAAAAATTTGCATTGAATATTGTTTTGAAAAAAAAAATAATTTTACGTAAACGTTGGGAATGTTAAATAAGACCGATCTGGAGAATGTATTTTGCCTACAACAGTTTTTGAGTAACATAAGGCGTTCACTGAAAGCCGTGAAGGTGGCACAGTCTATGGTGCTCAGATAGACAGTGACCCAAACACTGTCACATTCTTGTCTTGCTTAACTGCTAAGTTGCTTAATGTTATTAAATTTAAGATGTTTAGACTTACAGAGTAAATGAAAGGGTCAGACTTAATAATAATATTATTGATAATAAAAAACTATCTAAAACACATATTCAGATACCCCAATCCCGGTTAGATCATTTATATCACTGGCCAAAAGGATTTGTTGCAAAAAAAAAAACGATTTTTAAGACTTTTCAGGTATTTAAAAAAAAATAAGACAAAGTTGTTTTGTCTCTGCTTTATAACAGTCGTAAACCATGAAACATACCAATTGTTTTTCTCATCATTAGACGTGGCTTGATTTCACGTATGATTAGTGAAGTGAATCGGCGCTGAATGCAATTAGCACTTGGATGGGCGACCGTTTGGAAAGACTGAATGACTGTGGTTCGCAACCCACTTTATACTGTATCTAGTCGCCAAATCGTCTCCTTTAATGACGCAACTTTTATCCAAAAATCTTTAATTTTCTCATTATTAGGTGGTTAACATTTCTATTGCTTTTACTATTAGTAAATAATTCTTTGTTTTTCAGTGGCGAGGGATCTCACCAGTCTGGATCTTCGGAAGATAGGACTCCAGGAGCCATGGCTAGAGCGATCACAGTTCACGCGGACACCAAGAAGGTCATGTACTTTGCTTAACGACTTTTCTCAGCTATTCCGAAGCAAACGAGGCAGGAGGTAGGCAGCCAAATCGTAGGGTATTTAAAATTTTAACGACCAAAAATGATCTGTTATGACTCAGGTCCTAAATAAGCGGAGTTTTATGATTTTTATTATAGTTTATGACCATGCTAGTGCAATTCGAGAAATTCCTGGATAATTTTCCGTTATTCCGGAAGGAAAAAAGATACAACTTTTCATTGCGCTGACATAACATTTTAAGATTATTACTCAACTTTTGGGGTTTCTGAAACGATAGCTAAAACAAAATGTGCCTGATAGAAAGATCAACCAGCTGGTTAAATTTAGTGTTCGAGTATGTTGTATAAGTGCGTATGTTCTTGGATATTATAAAGTAAACAAAAAAGTTATCATATTAGTGCAATTAAAGAAAATGTATATTCTAAAAACACCTTAAAATTTTGTTAACGAAGAAAATTATTCGCCTTGGTGTGTTAATTTAAAGTTGAGTCAATGTATTAATACTCTTTGCTAAGTTCCATTTAACCAATTTTTGGTTAGAAATTAAGATTTGTGTATTGCGTCACACCGACATTATAAATGATCGGTTACGATATGGTCGCTGCTAACTGAAGATCAGGAAGTTACTGGAAATATTGAAAATTATTATGTTTATCACAAAATCGATGTACATCGATTAGAATTCTTTCAGTAGCGACGTATTGTTTAAGCAATTCATTACTAGTGAAAGAAAGCAGTGCAAGATGGTAAAATGAACATTTAACAAACGAATAAGTTCTAATTTATTAAGATAATATTTACAGTTGCCAGCCATATTGTGATACCGATATAATTATGTTTTAGTGTAAAAGAGGACTTCTTTTTGGGCTACTTATAAATCAATCAAACTACTAAGATATTTTGTTGTTTAAATATATACGTGCACAAGGTGTATACATATATATTAAGTGTAATTGTCTGTGTGTGTGAGTGTGCGCGCGCGCTAGTATTTATTAACTTGTAGCATCTCAGTCTTTCTTTATATTCCATTTAAGGTGGTCAAGTTTAAGCTTTAATAGAGTTACTTATTTTTAGAAGTGTGTTTTGATTAGTTTTAAAGGTACGGGAAGTTTCAAGTTTATTATTAAGTAAAGGCATCTTCAGTGTTTAGGTATCCTATAAGAAATAACATTGATGTAAAACATCAAATTTGCTACAAATGGATGACTAAATTAAATTATAAAAATAATTCTAAGTGTTGATTTTCAGAAAAATCCTGTACTTTGTTGTACATCAACAAATAATATATTAATTTCCTGAGATTCTGGAACTAGTAAAAAGTAAATAGACAAAAGATATATCCTATAAGAAATAACATATTGATATGTTAAATTTGCTATAAATGGCTGACTAAATTAAATTAGAAATATAATTTTAAGTGTTGATTTTCAGAAAAATGCTGTACTTTCTTATCGTTGTGCACCAACAAATAGTGAAATGTAATAATTTCCATAGTTTTTGGAACTAGTCAAAAGTAATTAGACAAAATATGTGTACTGACATGTTTTTAGTTCGTATCAATTTTAATTTTTTCATTATTCCACGCGGAAATCATGTGTCACTGGATTTAATACTACGTATATTAGCTGCATAGGAGTGGGATTGCAATGGCAGAGTATTGCTAAATAGTTTTGTTGTATAAGGGCTAGGATTACAAAATGTCAGGGAAAAGAAGGATTTTTCTGTGAACAAAAAGTTAGATTCTACGAGAAATTGGTCCTATACTTGCAATAATTCTTAAAAAAAATTATATTGAAAGTCACTTTCAAAATTGTCACTTCAAGACGGGAAGAAATTGTCAGTAGAAATTTTTTTATTATCACTTGCAAGTTAAAGATGTTCAGCGATTATACTCTTGCGTAGAGAGACTTTCAAAATTTTGAAATGTGTTTATATATTATGTGAAAAACAACTTTAAATTGTTTCAATATTTTTTATCAGGAGTTCGTGCGAAAAAACAACTCTATAAGTGGCTCCAATTAACATTGCTCTTACGGTCGTCAAACACTTGATTTTTTAATATATCTTATGTTCAGAAATAAAAAAAAAGGTATTGATGTGATAAAATACGTTTTAAAGGACGATTTGATAAGTTTTTTTTTTTACCTTATCGCACATACTCATTTTAAACTCTGCTACGATGGAACAAGAAATTGGGCAACATCACGTTATATAGTAATGTATATTTTGCCACTTCGGATCTCTTTAACGTCATTTCTAGAACATTTTTTTTTACGAATTTGCTTTTCCGACGGATTGTCGACATGGTAGCCGGAGGTTTGATCGGATTCATAACCGAAGAAGTGAATATCATTGATAAAAACGCTTTGACACATGCCACATAGAAGGTTAACACTTTGACAGAAGTTCGCTAGCAACAAGTTGACAATACAACGTATGCGATGTTGCCAAATCTCATTTAGTATTAATGATTTAAATATTATTGATAATTGCATAATAAAACTTTTCATAACGTTTTATATGCCCATAATACCACTCAAAATATTATTTCCTTGGGATTTTTATGTTTTTTTTATTTGTTTTTGATACTTTGAAAACGACATATTTTTTGATCTCAGGTTTGCAAGACTGTGATCTTCGTATGCCTTCATCTCAAGATTGCCCTGACCCCTCTCAATTCATTGAACATCCTCAACTTTTTGTTTACGAAAACGCCTCGTTTATAACATTTTAATCATAAACTTTAACTAAATATGACCGATTCCATATTAAGAAAAAAATGTTTACTCTAAGATATTAAAGTTTACCAGAACTATTTCACTAAAATGAAGAATAATTTCAAAGTGTTTATTCTAAAATAGTCGTTCTAATTTAAACTAAAGTATTACCGCGTAAACAAAGTCGTAGTGACGTCACAATGTTGTAAACAAACAGTTGTCAAAGGTTAGGTTTATATATTTGGTTATTTTATTTAAATTTAGTGGATAAAATGGATTATAAGTGGGATTTAGTGCCGCAGTTTAGTGATACTTCCATTGAAACTCAAAAAAAAAAACTACTCATAAAACTTCGATCGAACGAAATAATATATTGTCAGTATTCGTATTTTTTCCACTTTGACCAGCTTCGAAAGCCACATTACCCTTTAGTAGTACATCCCAAAAATTTTGGAAATTAATCGCACATGGAAAACTGGAAATTAGGTATGATAAAACGTACAGCATTATGTTACGGAGGTCTAGTCTGTGCCCATGTTATGTAAAAAATATTAGATCATAATGAATATCAATTTTTAAGTCGTAACCTATGCCATCGTTGAATTAAAAGAAATGACATAAAGGTTAAAATTAACCTGCATTAAAATAGAATCGAAAGGTTTGGCAATGTTGCATGAGCACGCACTTCAGATCTTTGAATACATTCAATATGAAAACTTTGATTCATTGATATTCTGAAATAATACATATATTACATTTTATGCATTTTATATGAAAAATGCTTACTAACCGAAAAATTTCCTCTTTTCACAAATCACCAGTAATACGGTTCATTTTTATTACTCAGTAATTGATATGAACATACATGCTTGCGTGTGCTAATTTCCCTTTTTTTTACATTCAGTATATTCTGACGCCATTATTCACTTTTGAGGCATACAAATTTACTGTCATTTTTGCTATGAGACATTCTAATATTATGAGTAAACACTTTGCTATTTTGTAAGCTTATTTATTATGAAAGAGTAAGGTTAGACTCTGTCTTTGATATAAACATAAACAGTAAAAACGCAACGTTGCCAAATCGCACATTAGTTATGAACATCTGATTTAAATGAATCGAATGAAATTCCGTATTTAATTATTTCTTTTTATAATATTCTTCATTTTAACGATAAATAAATGCCTTGCAAGATATTTATTTTTAAATTACATTAATATTTATTGGTATTTTATTTAATTTGTTAAATATACTTCATTTGACTCATGTGGTAGCGAATGGACCTCCTTAAGAACAGATATATAGAAATTGCAATTTCTTTCAGTTTAATTTTATTCTTTCATTGATGATCAGTATTTTATCGATTAGATGTAAATTTTTTTCCAAGTTCAAATAACAATTTAAATAACACGGTTTAAAAAGTTTTTATCTCATCCATAAAACTTTTTAATATTCAGTTAATAAAAGAAAATGACTTAAACAAGAAGATGCTCCAAATATAATTGATTATATTTTTCTGAAGTTTTTAAAAAGTAATATCATTAATCCAAATTAATTAATACAAATATTAGGTAATTTTTCAACTCTTGAAAATAAAATATTTCGTATTTACTTTTTAACTGAAATTTGAAACTTCTAGGGAATATGGGAAAATACAGTTAAGTTTTATGTTGTACCCCAAATATCGCTGTCAAAAAAAAAATAGATATAGTGTGTAGATCAAATTGAAATTTTTACCATTATGACATCTGAGACAAATGAAAAGAGTCATGTAGTATATATATATATATATATGGTGCTTAAAAGGAAAATAAGAAAAGTAAAATCCCACTTCGGGTAAAATTATTCCCTCAAAAAAAAAGTAAACATATTCACTGTAAACAATAAAAAATCGCATATTCTTTGTTCATATCCAGCTCTATTTTTAATTATCGTGTATAAGAAAAAGTATAGAATTGTTATATTTATGTCTAGACAATAATTTCCAAGAAAAAAATTTAGACAATGCATTCCAGTGGCACAAAAGGTTGTCAAAAGGGACTTGTTGCAACGTATATTTTTAGTTATTAGTCATATCTATCCGCGAAAACTTGGAACCCTAGTGAGTTTTAAGTTTTCCAGGTCTTTATACAAAAAAGGTACAAATCAATAAATGATCATATTATGTAACAAAAAATTTTATTTGCGATTGCAAATAGGGCGACTATGATGGTAATTTTCCGAAAACAAGTTCTTTTTGATATTATTATTATTGTATCCTAACAGGAAAAAATATTATTTATTTTTTAATTTTACTCTAAACGACCGTAAAGAAAACATTAGTTTGTAAGTGAAGAGTCAGTTTTATTGGTGTTATACGTGTAAACACGTTGATCTAATCAATTTTATCTCTCTAAAACGAGTACTGGTATATTTTTAATGATTGCTTTTGATAAAGTCACACTCTCAATCGAAGATCTCGAATTTAAATAATTAAGGGTCGGAGAGTCTGTTTTTTTCTTTTTGTTTTTAACCAAGATTTAATGGAATAATATCATTTCTGCGGCAGTATTATGTTTTAATATTGATCATTTTATAAATGAAAATAACATTATTATTATGATTACTTTTTACCAGTCTATTTGCTGATTATATTGGGTTAGTGTACATAAAATGTCAGTTTTTTTAGAGCGTGTTATATATAAACTTTTTTTAATAAGTAGAAAAAATATATGGTCCTATTTATTTAGTAAAGCAACAACAATAAGTAGAAAATAATATAGATTTCAGAAATGAAAACAAAATTTTCGGAAACGTTTAGTTTTTGAGATACCCTATCTTAAAATATACCAATTTTGGAGGTTGTGTTGTCCGTGCTTTATTTACCATTTTCACTTCATAAAAATTATGGAAATATTAAAAAATTTTCATGTAATTATTGTTTTTATATCTGTCAGAAAATCGGGACGAAAATTAATTATTGAAATAGAAAATACTACGTTGCGAGCTTTCAATGTTGGTCGTTTCCATTGAAGAGGAGTGAAAGCTATTTTTCTAATGGGCGGAGCATAGAATCAGATAGAGAAAGAAGAATGCAAGTCGTATTATTCTTTCTTTCTAATCGGCGGAGCATAAAATCACGTTACCATCAAGCAAACATAACTACTCAAATCTGGTGGATAGGCTCGATAACAGAATTATTGGTACGTGCGCGCACGTCGCTGGTTCGATTCTTCGCGGGTACGATTTTTTTTTATTTATTAATTTTTGCGTATCATTAACTAACCAAAAACTTTGTCGTTGAGTCAACCCATGGTATCGTTAGCTTACAGAAAGGGGGGTTGTATGATTATATTGGCTTAGGGTCACTTGATTCTATGCTCCGCCTATTAGGAAGAGAGGAGAATGCGGCTTTCACTCTTTTTTCTCTCTCGTACTTTGGGAAAAGCCGGTATTGGAAATGCCCGTTCTATAACTTTCTAAATTTATGCGTAAAATAAGCGCCATTCATAATTTTTTTTTCTTGTTTATTGACGGAACTGTTTTAAGTAGCATTTTACTTAAATTCGAATTAATTGTTTCTAATCTTTACTAATTGAAATTGCGATTTTAGGGCGATTTTAAATAAAAAGGCTAAGGAACATACATTATATCAGAATAAAAAAAGAGTTGTGCGACGGCGGTTGTTTAGGATCTTGACTTTTTTGCTTTAGATATAAAAACAACGATTTTGACAAAAAGTTAATAAATGTATTTGTTAAGAAAGATAGAAGAGGAAGAGGTAACTACCTGTAAGTCCGATGTCTTTAGCTTCCAACAGATCATGTATTGAATAGTGGCGCTGTTGGCTGAGAAAACCCAAGGAGATAGGACTTGCGAAGAGGAAACGAATATATGCTGTCTTCGCCGCAATTTAAAACTTATTTTAGAAATGAAAAGAAAGTGTCGCGCCTTCTCTTTTTACGCACTTGTCGATGCAGCATAGGTGTTACCCATTTTTTTATTGTTTCACTTCCACTTTTTGTTATTGTTTTTTATTCAAACTCATGGTTATGTGAGCGTCACGTGGAATGCGATGATACCTATTTTGACGCAGCGCGCATGTCCTATCTCAGGAACAGCGAAATTTACGCTTCTTCACGCGTAGTAACCTTCCTTTCTTCCACCCTACTTAGTATTTGTAAAGCAAGGAGAATGACACATGAAGCATTGACAGCCTAACCTCCAATTTCAACAAGGAAATTCTCAAAAGGCAATATTTCGTTTCATTTTTGCAATCTACTCCCCAAAATAAATACCGTAGTTTCTCTATTGGGAAATGCAAAGCCTTTAAAAGTACCAAATTCACAAGTATTACTACTACATGAAGCTCTAACCGGTTGTCGCGCCATTTGTTAAACTTTAAAATGGTCTCTGGCTAGAATCGGGGTTTGACCTCTTAGGCCCAGTTTCACAATATATCTGGTTACCAGAAGCATCGGTTACTTACAAAAAACTGTTTCACAATCCATGGTTTAAATTTTTAACGACAGTCAACCATAGGTTAACTTTATTAGTGTACGTTCCTATTGTTACCTGCTTAACCAAAAGAACATAACCTCATTACCTTGTTTGGCCTTTTCGTTCGTCGATCAGAGTTTCCAGACGCATGGAAAATATGGAAAATTTGGAATTATCATGGAATGTTTTTCATCCTGAAACCTCTGGGATTATCAGTAAACTTTTTGCAAATTTAGAATTTTCAGACTTTTATAAGTCAACGTTAAAATATTCGCGTATGAAAAAATAATTATACTTTTAAATGGTTGCCACTTCTATAGTAAATAACGTTTACGATAAGATTGGTGCGTGGTAAAACTCTACCAGCCATTCTCCAATCCGATAGATGGCACCTATAACAGTTTTCTTCAGATCGGTTGTCTTGACCCGATGATGGACTTGTAAACTCAAATAGCCGAATCACTTCTTTCCATAATTTTAGAAAATTTAGTGGAAAATGATCATTTGCAAGCTAGGAAAGCCAATTTAATTGAAAATATAATTTAGAAAAATCATTAGTTTAGAAGCAGTTAAGGAAACATTGAAATCGTTCAACAAATGCACCATATGCGGGCTTATTTAGTTTAATAAAAATTATGATCTTGTGGAATGGCAATGTAGCTCGAGAGCATAGGTTTTCTATCAGTAAAGAATGTATTGTGGAAAATCAACAAGAGAAATCTTTAGTAGCCCAAAACATAAAATGTGATCGGTTAAATGCGATGAACTTCATGTTGATAAAAATTTACTTTTGAATATGAAAATGGTTTGTAGTCAGTGTCAAGCTGATGCTGAAAAGTAAAAACAAAATATTATAAGCAAATTAATGATTGTTTCGTATGAAAAAATGTAATTGTTGAAAGTTCAAAGAAATAATTTCATAATATATCTTTGTTTGTGTTCTTGTTTTACCATATTCTAAAAAAATGTGCAGAATATTCAAAATCCATCTGGAGGCGTTGGACACTTTGGTCGATTGTTCAGATGAAAAAAGGAAAATCATTTGTGTTACGGTTTTAAAAGTACCATATGAATAACTCGGAACAAGAACAATGCACAATTACGAGGTGGATGGTAGTGATGAAAAATATGATGAAAACGACTTTTTGCGATTATAGAATCAGATTAATTACTATTAATGATATTCTTGTATGTCTACGGGAAATACAAGAAAAATTTCTGCTTTCCTAGAGACGTTCATACCTTTTTTTGAACTTTTCCATTATTGTAAAATTAACACAGAAGCTTTATAAAAGAAATGAATCTTGAAAATTTAAAAATTAAATCAATGGTTTCATAACCAACCTTCAGTTTTCATTTGTGAAACACTTGACTTTGCAAACACATGATTAAATTCAAAGTATTGGTTGCTCACTACTTGATGTTACCATCAATTGTGAAACTGAGCCTTAGGGGCCACTGAAAGCTTCGTTTGGTGAGGAGCCTAGTTATTTCGATTGTACTGTGCATCAAGTACAAGCGACAAACTGTATAAGAAATAAAATTTTTTTTGGTTATAACAACGTTATACGTTTTCTTTTTGATTCGTTAAAAAGTTTTGATACTTCAGACTCTTACGAACCCGCATTATAGCACAAAATAAAACTGACATCAATGGGCAAGTAATTTAGATTTAAGTGTGTCAAATAAAAGCCGGGAAATAATTGATGATGAAGGAAGCATAGCGTACTAATTAGCATAATCTAATAGTTTTAGGTACCTTATTTTTCGATCGGGAATCATTGATAGACGTCGCACGATGCCAAAGATTTTTATGCCAATATTTTAAGCAGTATATATTGTGTACTTAATTGACGATTATGTAGGATAGTATAGATATTTTTTTTTTGTTATCGAAAATGACGGTAGACATGAACGTGATTGAAAAAGTTTGTATAAAAAAGTACTTTTAGGACGTTTTAACACTGATTTATTTTGCAAGCAAATAAATATCAGGTATAAAGCGGGAGAATTTTTGCTTGCTGTCAGCTAATGTGTCTGCAAATTTTTGAGAAAATTCAATCTATGATTATTAAAAATATCAGTAAAATTATATTTACTAAAATATGACAAAACGTTTTTAGTTTCGATTACTGCGCTGATGATTATAATTATAATGTAAAAAATAATCAAAAAATTATGTAACAAGAAGGTAAAGATAGGAATTCTTTGCTTGATAATAATTTGTTAGGTTAAATTTTCTTGAAAATATGATATAACAGCACTTTCCTGTCATATTCGTTTTTAGCAAGTAAAAAAATTTGTTAGAAACGGAACACTTTCATAACGTCCTTGAAGTAATTTCATTTTATCGTTTTATTGTTCAGTTTACGAGCAGGTCTCTAAAGACATTTATTTTAGAACAGGGTATATTGCGAGTGTAGAAAACTCGCCCATGAAATTGCCATGAATACTATTAAACAAAAATCCCACTAAAACAGTCTATCAGTGATTTCTGGTTAAACGAAGCATAATAAAAATAATATCACCAAAACATTCTATAAATAGTTAATGCTGCAATTGATTTGTTACTCTCTAGGTTGTAATCTATATTCTTTCGTGGCCAACTTTAGTATTTTAAGTTTTTATTAGGTTAGAGTCAATTAAGCTGGCTGTAAATTATAGCTAGTGGTATGCTGAAATTTAGGTGAGTAATACCAATTTGTACACAATTATTTTTAATGAATGCACATAAGTCCGATTATTAATTCATTATAAGAATTTTAGTGTGAATTTGAGTTTCTGTTATTGTTCTCTCTCCTTTTTATTTGGAATAAGGGAAATAAACCTCTTGACAAGGATAACTTATAGGATACCTTATGCTCTTTGTTGATTTTGAGTTGTGAGGGTGACTAAAATTCTCTTAGTTTTTAGTTTTCCTTAAATGAGGGAGTTTCGATAAAAGATGGAGATGAAAATTCCATCTTAGCGATTAGATATAATAGGTTTTATCTTTCTTTATACAAAGTTCCTTAAAAAAGTGCAGCTTCCTGTATTTTAGCTCTTTGCTTTCTGCATAAAATTATATAATTTTAGACTTCTTATATAGACTGGGAGATGGTGATAGGTGACGTCCTCCCATTTTATACCGTGAACAGCTTACACGATGTTCGGGAATTTTTCACCGTTGGTCCAACTTGGAGTGCATGCCAATTTTCCCGTAGTGTTATTTTCATTAAAACTTAAATTCTTTACATCAGCATGCAATTTCAAAATACGGGATTTTTTTTTCATTTTTATGTTACCTTTTCAGCCCTTTCGGATACTTGGGCATGTATGCCTTTCATTATTAGACCTTACATTTGTTCGAACTATTACAAAGGCTTGCAATAAAATATCACGGACAAAAAATTTCACAAATTTTCATTATGGCCGGAAAGCGTGCAACGGTCAATAGCCTCTCTATCTTTCTTGTTTTAGGGTTAATTAACAAACTTTAAAGAGCCATGGGGTATAAAATGGGAGAACATCACCTGTCATTATCTCCCGATATAATAAGTATAAAATTTAATTCTAAACAATTTTTTTTGGTATATTTCACCATATTTTTTAAAATAATCAGTCAAGTTTTTACTCTTACCCTGTATATGGTAGGATGTATCACATTTCTTTCTGCGTATGCTTTAGTTTTAAGATGTGCGGAATAATCTTGATTTTTCAAAGAGCTTAGTAAAAATTTTCCTACTCTATAGTGCAACATTTTTGCCAATCAGTGTATTGTATTTTTAAGAGATAAATCTCCACTTCATCTCGAATACATCACTCTGATTATTATTGAAGACTATATTTATACATTCGAAATCTTACCTACATTTAATTGAATTTCTATTAAATATGTGTACAAATCGTTAATTACATCAAAAACAGATTTGAAAAAGCTGTTTTTTATGTATATTTTTTACTCACTCGGTGGAGTAATTTTAAATTTTGTAGTAGATATGTGCAAGATTCGCTTTTTACATAAATGTACGGCCAGCTTAACCGATTCTTTTTAACATATTTAAATAAGCACCTTTTTAGTCCTTCCTTTGATCGCAAATAAAAATGCAAGTATTTTTTAGTGTCCTGTTGCATATCACATTTTATCTTTAAGATCGTGTTGCCAATTATATTTAATTGTTAGTTTTAACTGCGCAAAGTAAAAAAGTAAGGGCGTCCCACTCGCTTTCCTTTTTTTATTGGTTTGATTCACGCGAAGAACTTTGATTATTGTTATATTAACAGTTTCCATGGGAACCCCGCTTCCTTCTCTGCAGAATTGATATAAAAAAAATGGAATATATTTATTTTTCAGAACTTTTTACTTTTGATAAGGCTTACATGTTGCTACACTTTTTGTGATAATATGGTTATTTTTTTATATAAATTACTCGGGGCGTATATACATGAGTAAAATTGTGCAGCGAAGATGTTGATTAACATATTTTCTAAAAAAATACAGAAAATAAGTTCCATTTAAATTTTTTTTATATCAAACCAATCGTATTTTTACCGTACTATGAGGACAATATTTATTAATTTGATTTTATATTTGGTTTGCCGATCGTTAGACTGTCAAAAGAATTTGTTAAATGTGAGCCTACTGCTCCTATGATTGATAAATTCTAAGCGACATCTATGCGATTGTTCGGTAAAATTTAAAAAAGTTGTATATTTCGCTTAACATTCCTTTGAAGAGTAAGAATACTCAAAAAAGGGTTATCACATTGATTGATTCAAATTACGCTTACTAGTCTTATTAAATTTCTGCTAAACTTTATATTGATCTCTTTCTAATCGCCAAATCAGTTCTTTTTATCTAAAACATTGTGCAAAAGTCTGTGATATGATTTTTTCTGGTCATTCTTACAAGTACAACTGTGTATATTTTGTTTGAAAATTATGATGTTTTTTTATTTTATACATCAGATATTGTCAGGTTTTATTCGGGCGCTCTGTACTGAGT
Organism: Diaprepes abbreviatus; assembly: GCA_034092305.1. Taxonomy (NCBI): domain Eukaryota; kingdom Metazoa; phylum Arthropoda; class Insecta; order Coleoptera; family Curculionidae; genus Diaprepes; species Diaprepes abbreviatus. The sequence continues at coordinate 499,550 of JASJET010000072.1, read as the reverse complement.
GTAATGAAAATTAAAACGGTCATATATTTGTATCTGTAATTTTTTATTTTTGAATGCATATTTGTTTTTTTTCCATAATATTTTTATGGGCTTGTATTTCGGTACTTGGGTACGCTGCTTTTTTTTTATTCAATTAGCTTTTGAGACAAGGCGTACAACAATAAAATTTCTAGATATTAATGAGTTTTTAAATAACTTATTTTTTAATACGTTGTTGCAGTTGAAATATTATATCAAAATTATGGATTTTAATGCACATTTGACAACGTAGCAGCATACGTTTTTGTTCGCATTTATATAGGTTAGGAGTCGGCTCAAATTGGCTCATTAAAATGTCGATAATTGTTGTTAAGACTCAAAATGGCAACTTACGTGTCACTTGAGCCCTGTTTTTGAAATTGTAGTTATGGATCTATTGTAGTTGTTTAAAAATAAATATTTTTTATCTAGCAATACCCAAGAATAACGACAAACGGCAATATCAAAAATAAGCGCAACCTCCTAAAAAGTAAGTCACTTAAAACTCTTATATTATGGGAGAAAGAGTTTTTCTTTGAATTTTCAAAAATATCGTGACGTTTCTAAGTTAGATGTAAACGGGGGGTCCAAGATAAGGCAGGCCAGTATGGAAATTTCGGTAATAGTAAACGATACAGGTTTGGTTAATCCGAAAAAAATAGCATATTTTAACAGTCAACGATATGACGGCCGCGAATTTTTGCTGACTTGTGTTCGAGTTTTTTTTAAAAACGTAATTTTCGTATTTTGAATTATTTTTTTCTCTGGCGTTAATATTGAAGTTTGAATGAAGCCGATAAAACTTTTTTACAGGAATTAATGAACCCAAAGATACCGTTATCGACTTTTTTGACTTCATTTTCGAGTGAGCATGAATAACTTCATTGTTTTAAATATGGTTCTGATTTCCTAATGTCAAAATTTTAAAGCACGGACCTGTAATTTTTATTAATTTTGTAAAAAATAGGTTCGTACAATAAGTTAACCGCTCTAACTTTAAAATAAATATTTAAATGAACGTTTATTTAATTAACAAACAATAATATTAACACTAAACAACAAAAAAAAAATAAAAAAAATACAGGGGTATGGATTAAAATAATAACGAGAACATCAAAAAGACAGGAACTATGATGTCAAAAGGTGTTCAAAAAGATTGCCATCTTTCGCTAAACACAAACGGTATCTTAAAACTCTAGAATTCTTATAAATTGTTATGGATTACTGACGTTATCAATGACATTTTATCCATAACCATGCCAGTCATTCATGAACAGAATAGGCATGATGACTGATTAAAATAATGAAGCTGATGACGGTTGCTCGAAGACGAAACGTTGAATAGAGAAATCGATAGCGTCATCTTAAAGCTCATTAAAATTTGCTTTAAAAGAGCTTTATCGGTTTCATTTTAATTTTAATAATAACGTCAGAAAAAAAAGAGTTCGAAATCCGACAATTCTGTTTTTTTTTTTTTAATAACTTAAACATTGAAAGTAATATAAAAAATTTCTTATCGTTATCTCGTTGGTCCTTAAATTCCGCAACTTTTTTCTTATTTAACCAAATCGGTTTCTCTTACTGTTACCGAGATTCCCGTACTGGTCTTCCTTATCTTGGGCTCGCTGTACAGAAGCCTTTAATACTATTTTAAAAATTTTTGCAATAATTTTGTAAACTTTAAGATATCAACAATTGCAATGAATATAGCAAATAATGGTTAGGTTTCTAATAATTATCGGCTAACTTACAATTAGTATGGCCTTAAACACTTTTGAAAAATGAAAAAAACATTTTCTAAAAAATAAAATAATACAGTATTTAAAATTACAGTCAGGGCGCCCAAAACACTACATTTTATTTTTATCACACCTTCTAACCAGTTGGTAAAATTGTCAACTTGTTTAACTAATTTTGGTTAAATTCGATTGGCTAGAACTGGTTTAAAACTACCATAAAAATGCCTGCTAGGACCGTATTTTTAAGTTTTATTTTTCCCTCACTTTTTTACTTTGTTTTTTACTTGATAATAGCGGCCTTTCGAATTTAGTTACGTGTGACAATGCCAAGGAATATTTTTATTATTTAGGTTTTTGTTGTTTAGGGCTTTATGTTTATTATTCTGTATTTTATCAGCTAATAAATTATTGATTAACAATTAATTGTGTTTGTTTTTGAATTCGGATAAATCGTATGCGTTCTCCAGCATTGGCGTAGTTAAGATTAATGCAAAAATAAGTTACAAATTATAGCCTATAAGTGCTTGCGTTCTTTTTTACTGTGGACGGGCAATATCTAGTAAAAGCTGCTTATAAATATGGTCTCGCCCGTGATGAGCCTTCTTTGAATTTTCCTTACTTCGAGCTCACCACGTGAATTTCTCACCAAGCCTTAGTACCTTCGGCGGTCGGCGTCAAAGGAGATAACAAAAGCATCTGGGATGCAACAACCTAATTTCATCATATTTCTTGTATCTCTATGCAAGGTAAATTTTTTCGAAAGAGCGTTGTTCAACTAGATAAAAAAAATTCTTTGAGGTCGCACAAAAAAACCAGAGAAAATGGATCACCGCGAGTCTCGGTCGCGGTTCTCTTAAATAATAGAAATATGATGGAAGCTTTTGTGATCCCCTTTGACGCCGGCTACCGAAGTCTACGAAATTCAAAGGAGAAGCGTCACGGGCGCGATTCGCCATATTTATACGTACCTAAACACAAATGATCTATGATTCTATATGTATTGTTTGATTTCAAATTTCAATTATCTTGCACAAAACGTTCCTAGGATCTTCCTGCAAAGTTTTTTTTAACCAAAAAGTTCAATATTTATCCCATATTCCCCATAATCCTAAAAACGTTTCTTTGAAATACAAAATGAAAAAGTGGATTAGTTAAATCATAGCCGAAGTATATCTATTCTATGGTTAAATAAAACTCAATTGTCAAGTTATTAACAATAAATTATTTTTTATTAATAACAAAATATCCATTGATTCGTTGAATTAATTAATTGAATTATGTCTACGATAGTTTTAGCTTCTTGTTAAAACTACTGACGTCAGTTGTATATACGAGGGGCACTAATAAACTTTACTTATAAGGAAACAAAAAACCCAATTTTTTGTGATACTTTTATTTTTCAATTTACTCTCCTCATTCTTCCAAAAGAGGTTACATATCTGGGATAAATACTAGACCAGAAACTGACCTAGAATAGACATTGAAAACATTTTCCGAAAGTCGATAATAATAAGCTAGACATGCCGTAGAATATTTGAAAAAAAAACTGGGGTTTAACCAAATATGACTCGTCATATATGGCCTCTTAGTATGTAGGCCAAATAATGGCAAGCAGCAGCTCAAAGAAAGCTACAAAAAAGTGCAGAGGTTAGCCTATGTAGGGGTCACCAGAGATAAGCTAGAGTATCCCATAGCAGCAATAGAGACACTCCTTCTACTGTACACAATTGTGATGGGGATAGCAGCAGCTCTTAAGCTGTTCCAAGGAGAAATCCTAAAATCTAGAAATTTTATTGGGCATATGAAGATTTTGGATACAATTTAACAGAATCCATATAGAAACGGACATACCTTATGTTTATAAGGTATGATTTTAACATAAACTAGGGAGTAACTAACGGCCACCAAACGAACGAAGAAGGACTACCTCGACTAGAAAAGGATTCAATGATATGGTTTACTGATAGATCTACTTTAGAAAAACCAAAAAGGGCAAAACATAAAATAACTCTCGGGTCAAACACCTACGCGTTTCAGTTGACTTGGGATTGTAGGCAAGCCCTAAAGCAATTAATAAGTAACAACAAGGCAACCCTGATATTGGTGCCAGGGCACACGAGAATCTAAGGAAAGGAGGAGGGTGGACCGCCTCCCAAAAGAAGGGACAAAAATTCTTTTTCAGCTAAAAATCTTTCTGTGGGTAAACCACATAAAAGAGAAGCTCCAGAAGTGCGAACAGAATCAGGTAAAATTAATTTGGAGGAATGCGCATGATCTCAAACAAGCGAAGAAATTTATAAATCTATTGCTAAAGAGTGCGATCTTCCAAAACGGGATATTCGAATATTAACAAATCTCTTCACACGATATTGCCTTCTGAGCATGAGCAAAGCTGAAAATGGGATTTGTCGTTTCTGCGATGGTGCAGCTGAAATAGCAGAACACCAGCTATGCATGACACTGTTCTGCAAAGAGACATCAGTTGAATGCTTCACCTTGGCGCTTAAAGATATAAAGCCCTTACTCCTCAGAAAAATAATAGATCTTGTGAAAGTCTAAATATCCCGGGATAATGTTAGATTAGGGTAGCGTACGAAATATTTTATAGGTCGAAGTGCCGGGGAGGAGCAAGGAGAGCCTTAATGATCCAATCACAATTTACAAACTTTCTTCCATGGCTGGAATTTTTGTCGAGGGATATTCATACTTTAATATGTTCAGCTATAGATGGTCAATAGATATTTAAAATATATAAGTCAGTTATTCAATGCTAATGTACAAGGTATCAATTTGAAAACTTCCCACCCTTAATATTTCCCTTCCAGTAAATAATATTAAAAATTGGAAAGATACGTCAATTTTATTTTCAAAGGGAACACTTTTAATTAATATTTGCAGCTATGCATGACACTGTTCTGCAAAGAGGCATCATTTGAATGCTTCACCTTGGCGCTTAAAGATATGAAGCCCTTACTCCTCAGAAAAATAATAGACCTTGTGAAAGTCTAAATATCCCGGGATAATATTAGATTAGGATAGGTCGAAGTGCCGGGGAGGAGCAAGGAGAGCCTAAATGATCCAATCACAATCTACAAACGTTCTTCCATGCCTGGAATTCTTGTCGAGGGATATCAATGCTTTAATATGTTCAGCTATAGATGGACAATAGATATTTAAAATATATAAGTCAACTATTTAATGCTAATGTACAAGACATTAATTTGAAAACTTCCCACCCTTAATATTTCCCTTCCAGTAAATAATATTAAAAATCGGAAAGATACGTCAATTTTAATTTTCAAAGGGAACACTTTTAATTAATATTTGCAGCCTTCATTGTTCAACCCCCTGGGACAGATGTTACTCTTGAAATCTTAAATAGGAAGGGTGGTCAAGTAGCACATCATTTTGAAGCTCATTTAATTCTCTTTCCAATAATACCCTAATTTATTATTTAGTTGATTTTCTTTTTACTAAATAATTTTAGGTATAATTAAGTCCGACTAGTTCCAACACTTGAACAGGAGCAGATTTTTGATTTGATAGTTATTTTACTTTTACAAAAAATGTGTGGGGAAAATTTTTCAAAAATAAAACTAATATGATCCACTTATCTATCTGTTCAAAATGTTTTCCATTGTGTTCTAAATAGTAGTAAAGTTTGTTTTCGAAGTCCTCTCTAACATTGCAGAAAACTTTAAAGGGAATTTACCAGCATGCTGCTGTATCTCGTTTAATCACTGTCAGGCGGAAAAAATAATGAAGTGGAGCACCGTCTTGTTGAAAATGTAACAGAAGTTCCTGTAAAACTAAATTACCTGCTGCATCAATTTGAGTCTTGTGACTTACAAGAGGATCGATTGTTCCTTAAATCATATTAAGGTACATATCACATGTAAAGTTTTCTTCAATAAATAAAGGACAAATAATGACATTTCCAAGAATATCAGCTCAAACAACTTTTTGTGGCCTTTATAAATGCTCGCATCGAAAAATATGCAGACTTTTGCCACTCCAATAGCATTAATTTTGTTTATTTACATTGTCATTTAGAAAAATATACATTCGTCACTGAAACAGATATTTGTCAGAAGACTAGGAACAATGATGACTAGATTGGACATGCTTTCACAAAACTATTCTATCAAAATCGTCCTCATTGAGCTTTTCAGGGATTTTCTTAGCCTTGCGTGACATTGTCGTCTGTTCTGCTACTGTTCGTAAGGAGCTGGTGGGCTCTGCAATAAATGTTCCCGAAACCCCAATTTTAATATTTTTTATTTAGTACTCCCTGGTTATTTCTTTTTCTATTTTCCATCGAACCATCGTGATTTTCATTACGATTTGGATAACTTTCAGCTTTTTCACTCATTAAAAGTATCACTGATTAGCTCAACAAGTAAAAGTGAATTAACAATACCACAGTAAATCGTTAAAATTTTTCAAATAATTTTGTTTAAAAAATTCGTTATTTCAAGATCTGAATCTTGCCCAATGCGTGTAGACATTCGGGAATAGTGGGCCGGGAAATATTCAGTGCTGTTGCCAATTGTTTAAACGTTTGAGTTGAGTCTTCATTCAATAACTCTCGCAAATCTGCATCTTCTAACTTTTTCGGCTGACCTGGAGGCTTCTTTTACATCAAAATCGCCACTTTTGAAGCGTTTGAACCATCATTCACAAGTTTTTTGGATTAAAACATTCTTACCATAAGCTTCAACCAACAATCGATAACTTTCAGCAGCTGTACTATGAATATTACTATGTCACAAAGCTCATATCTTATGTAAAAACTATTTTTCCAAATTAAAAAGAAAAATACCGAAGGACAAAAAGAGTGATGTCATATATGAAATTCCATGCAACAACTGTAGTTCGGCATACATAAGACAAACAAGCCAATATATAAAGAGTCAAAAAAAAAATAATAATAATAATAAAACATCCCTAAACATGACGGAAACTACTCATACATATAATTTTGAAAAAAAAAGTTATTTTAAAAAACGAAAAATCATACTAAAAAAACGAGAATTCCACGAGATAAGAGAAATACGAAAAAATATAAACGCCATAAATTCAGAAACTAATACGAGGCAATTAAATAAAATATATAATAATTTATTTAAATAGAAACTATCTACATATTTTAACAAACAGAGTTACATTCCCGTGAGAACGGTTTATGTCGCAGTATTACGCAACCTTGCATAAGCAATTCTCAGATTCTTAAAGCGTCTGTTCCCATGCAAGATCAGCATATTTGAACTTATAAATATAACCAATATGCATAATGTTAGTTAGTCTTATACAGCTTGTATCCAATTCTTGTAATAAAGTTGTTTTTTAAAAAAATTACATCAACCCCGAGTTGAAAAGTGGCGCAGTCGGTAGGATTCACTAGGCGGCTCATCGAACGAAAATCGAAGAAAAGTATTTGTCTTAACAATTAACTAGTGAATCGATCAAGAAAAACAACCTGGGAAGAAAAATAATCAACCCATTAGTAAATTGCATCGAGCAAGAGAAAGTGGCTAGTGTCAACCCCAGAATTGCAGAGTGTGTGCAAGATTGTGTGGCTCACCGACCAGGGAGAAGACGAAGTTCTATGTCCTATTGGTGCGAGAAGAGAGGAACAAGCATCGTCCTACTTCTCATAAATAGACTCCAGGGAGGAGACAAGCATCGCTCATCCTATTGGAACTTAGGCTAGGAAGACAAGAAAAATCAAATGAAACCAGTAATCATCACCCTCATCGGAATTACACTGTAAGTGCAATCCATTAATTCCTTCCATAAAACCCTATTGAAATATTGATAAACAAATAAATTGTTTGATTGTTATATCGAACACATTACTAATTAATAAGTTAATCAATCAAATAATTAAAATACTGTTGATTGTTATATCAAACTGTTACAATACCAGTTTAATTGTTATATTAAACGCCGAAATAATTAATCATAAACTTTAGAAATCTTTTAATTTTAGTAATATTAGTAATAGTAATAGTAATAACTGTATAATGGCAAACCCAGACTACCAACTAATAAGATTCCAAGCAGACAACATCCCTCTGTTTGATGGTAATTCTAAACAAATAAACAGGTTTATCAGTGCTTGTGATAACTTTTACAAAAATCATAAAAATGAAACAAATGCTAATGCACCTATAAATGTTTGTCTTTTCGATACAATACTAAGCAAACTTGTAGGCAGAGCAGCAGATCTAATTGCCTCGCGCATAGAATTAACCTCGTGGCCTTTAGTTAAAGACGCGATTATTACCACCTTTGCGGATCAAAGATCGATAGGTTGCGTAGTTCAAGACATAATTACCCTTAAACCAGAAAAAAATGAAACCTCTCACGATTTTGGCTTAAGATTACAAGACGCAAGAAGTCTTCTTTTTTCAAAAATAAATTCGTCGAATGACACTCGAGAAATAAAATTATTAAAAATCGCAGAATACGGCAATCTAGTTTTAAAAACATTTATAAACGGCTTAAACTACCACATGCAACTAGTAGTAAGGTTAAAAAATCCACAGACCTTAGAACAAGCCATGAATTTCACTTCCGAAGAAGAAAATTTTCTGTACTATAAAAACCGTAACAATTCTTTAAATAGAACAACTACAAATCCCAATACAACAAATAAACCAAAACCAAATAATTCCCATTATCCTGCTTATACACCTAGACTACATTATCCTGTTAATGTGCAACCCTTAAACCCTTATTATTATCAAAAATCACCACCACCTTTTAATAATAGACCCCAATTTCTAGGATTTGGCCAGTGGCGTCACAACCCCTCAAATCAAAATAATTCTGGACAACAACCAAATTTTTATTCACGTCCAAATATTAACCCTCAAAATATTCCAAGACCCTCGACTTCGGGAATTTCACGTTTTACGTCCCATCGAAAACCTGAACCAATGGACACATCCTCAGGGAACTCCAAAATAAATCAGAAACCACAAACTTTACAAAACAAACCGAAATGGATAGCCGAAGAACTATTCAACCAAGCAGTTGAAACCGCGAATAATGACGAAAAGTCACATGAAAATCAAAATTACCATGACTTCGAGAATCAAAATAATTTCAGCGAAGAAAATTTTCAGGAGGTCACTTTTCCAAACGACCCGACCTAATCCCTCTAAATAACTATAACGACCCGTGTTTACCGTTTATCTATATCCCAGAATTAAATGCAAAATTTCTCATAGATACAGGTAGCGGTAGAAGTTTTATTAAACCCGACTTAGCATATTCAGTCTACCCAAACTCCATATTTTTCGAACCCTTCACGGTACGATCAGCTCATGCAATTTCAATGCATCATGAGGTAGCAAACATTCCAATATTCCCTTCTTTTAAAATCATCGGAAAACATAAATTCTGTATATTTAATTTCTCCCCAAAATTTGACGGACTTTTAGGTTTTGATTTCTTAAAATATATTGGCGCAACTATTAATTGTTTGAAACGTCAACTAATAATAGAAAATGTCATTTTCCCATTCATAAACGAAAATGCTGGAATACCTTTTAATCAATCGAACGATATCAACAGTTCCAAAAGCAATAATTTCGAAAATACCAAAATACTAAAACCTCAAGAAGGAAAAAACGATTTTACTGCAATAAATTCTACAATGAATACATACGAAGAACAAATCAATCAACCAACATCTCCTATAAGGAAAATAATAGAATCCCCACCTACTAAAACCATGATTGAAAAATTCCAAAAAATTATAACACAAAAAAATATCAATTCTGAAAACACCGAAAACCCTGATAAAGTAAACACAAAAAAAAAAATTTCCGCACTCCAATATCTGTTAAAGAAAAAACAATCGAAGGTGTTAAACCAAACCCTGCCGAAACTAAACTCTACAAAACCAAAACTATAAGCGGAAATAAAATAAACTTTAAAACTCGAAAAAAGGTCAAGATCAAAGAACGCATACTACCCCATCGCAAGAAAAGAAAAAATAGAATATGAACGCAACTAACGTAGTCGAATCGTATTATACGTATTAAAGCTAGAATTAATCCCATATATTAGAGTTAGAATTAAAGTTTAATTAGACTAGGCAACTTTAGCCAAAAATCAATAAAAACTTTTGAAAATAATATAAGAAAAAATATTGATCAAGCTGTAGGACAGAATACTAAAAATATAACAATTTAAAAATCCGAAATAAATTTTTGGACGAAAATTTAAGATTTATACGGATCATCGACCCCTTGTTTGGTTATTTAACCTTAAAGAACACAACTCAAAATTAATAAGATGGCGACTTAAACTCGAAGAATACGATTATGAAATAATCTACAAGAAAGGAAAACAAAACACCAATGCTGACGCACTTAGTCGAATATCACTAAACGCATTAGAATCAGAATCAATTTTAAATAACCCTGGCGACATCAGTCAAGAAATCGATAAATTTTTAGACGAAAGTTATAGTCAATTCAATCCCGAAAATTTAGATCCAGACGACGCAAGTAGAAATATTAATCAAACCCGCAAACAACCAATCGAACCAATAAAAAATCAAAAACCCAAAATTAGAATCCTTCAAAACATTCAAATAAGACCCCCAAATAATTCTCAAGAAACTAACACAGTACACAGTACTAATGCTACAGAAAATTATTCTAACATGACTTTATTAGACGAAATAATCAATAATAAACCTCATCAATTTATAATCAAAAAATCACCCTACGATACTTATATCAAAACAGGACGCGAAAACTTTGACGGAAACCAAATTATTCACGCAACTTTACCAACAAACATGTCAACAATAAATAAATTTCTAAAAGAATTTTTAACTAACAAAACTACTCACATGTATTTCTTTTCAAAAGAATTACGGCCTTATTTTCAACAATCCATGAGTAATCTTTTCAAAAATCTAAAACTAATAGAATGTACGAAGCTTATTAATAATGTTAAACCAGATGAAAGAGAATTAATGATAAAATATAGACATGAAGGTAAAACAAACCATCGCGGAATTGAAGAAACTCGAAATTTTCTAAAATAAAATTACTATTGGAAATCGTTAAAATCTGACATTGTAAAATACATTAACAATTGCGAGACTTGCCAAAGAGCAAAATACAACAGAAAACCACCGGATCAACCCCTAATATTAACAGAGACACCAAGCAAACCCTTTGAAATAGTCCATATAGACATATTCATTATCGGAAAACAAAAATTTCTTACTATTATAGATAAATTTTCAAAATATGCTCAAGCATTACCCTATGACGGAAACGCTATATCTTGTTGCGAACAACTAATAAAATATTTTTCATTTTTACGTATTCCAAAGCAAATAGTTTCTGATAACGGATCGGAATTCAAAAACGAAACGGTCAACGGATTACTAAAAGCACATAATATAAAAATACATTTCACTACACCCTATCATCACGAATCGAATTCTCCAATAGAAAGACTCCATTCTACCTTAATTGAACATATTAGAATTTTAAAGGAATCAGACCCCAACGCGGATATTATTAATCTTATGCCTTACGCAATTATTGCCTATAATAACACGATACATTCAAGTACGAATTTTGCACCTTACGAACTTGTTTCAGGACATACGGATTCCAGAGATCCTATGAATCTAATACCATCCCACGTATTCACCGAATATATAGCCAATCACAAAAATAACACTCAAATTTTATATGATAAAATCACCCAAGAGACTAAAGAAATGAAACAAAAAATTATCGATAAAATTAACGAAAATAAAAAATCGAAAGATTTAATTATAGGTTCCCAAGTTTACAAGAAATCCACTGATAGGTCGAGTAAAATAAAAAATAAATTTTCCGGACCCTTCACTTTAACGAAAATACTAGAAAACAATAAGATCGAAATCAAAAACCCGAAAACAAAAACGAAAGAAATTATCCACATAAACGAAACTAAAATAATACCCATTGTTCCAGATGGAGCTGGACCAACACAAACGCAGTAAAATTCCACAACCTGAATGATCACCCAGGAATACTACCCTATAGATTAGGAACGGTACAAATCAAGTCTAACCATTGGACTTTCATTCAAAAAATTAATCTTGCCCCTTTAATCACAAAATTTGAAACCCTAAAAAACCATGCGAAAAGTGTTACCACTAATATCCAAAATAATACCAATTACCACGAAACATATTTTAACTCACTTATCTCCTTAAAGACATTCGAACGAAGAATAGTAAATCTAATCGAACAAATAATTCCGTTTAAATATACACACAGAAATAAAAGAGGCCTATTTAATCCATTAGGAACATTTCTGAAAAGCATTACGGGAAATCTAGATCAAAATGACGCGGAACAAATTAACGCGAAAATCAAAAATCTACAAGAAAACCAAAATAAATTAAAAACAAGTATTAGTAACCAAATTACAATTCTAGACTCTACAATCGGTAAATTCGAAACAATGATAGCAAATATTACGCACAACGAATATGTGTTAAAATCGCACATTTTACAAACAGAATCAATAATAAAAAAGGTTGAACTTCAACAAGCTAAGTTTGAACAAAATTATTTAATATATAATGTAATAAACCAAATTACATTACTCTATCAATCTATTTACGATATTCTCGAAAAAATCGAAGTTTCAATAACTTTCGCAAAAATTAACGTTCTTCATAATTCAATTATTAAACCGGAAGAACTACTAAAGGAAATACAAAAACTAAATAACTATCTAAGCACAGATAAACTACCCTTAGACGGTACTTCTGAAAATTTATTAGATATTGAAAAAATCTTAACAATTAAAAGTTTTCTAGAGGACCTCAATATAATCTTTATAATAGAACTTCCACTTGTCGAAGAAAAGACATATCAATATTTCAAATTGTTCCCAGTACCAATCCCCAATAATAAATCATTCCTTGTCAACATCCCCTTTAAACCATACCTGGCACTTAGCACTGAAAAATATGCATATATGGACCAAAGTTGTTCCGAAATCCAGCCAGAAAGTTACCTCTGCAAGGAAGTCCACACGTCTCATATAGAAAACCACCCTTCCTGTGCTGTTCAACTAATCAAACATGAAAAGAACATTACGTCTTGCCACCCCTTTGAAGTTCAGCTACACGAAATTCAAGTAACAAAAATCATTGATGGGAAATGGTTAATTACAGTACCCGCCAATTTAATTGGTACAGTAAATTGCCAAAAGACAGAAAATAACCAACCTTTATTTGGATCCTATCTACTAGAATCCACAGCCGAATGTAAAGTTCGAATAAAATCAATAATATTCGAAACCTATAAAACAAGTCAATTGGATTTCTCTAAAGTCAATCTACCAGTATTGAATTGGAGCCATATTAATCAGCAAAAATCAATAATTTACAAACCACCCACGATGGACCTCAATTTCATAAACCTCAAGGCAACCAAAGACATCAGGACCAAGCTAGAAGAAGAAAGAAGAAAGATAGAAGAAATCGATGTACCGATTTACACCGATAAGTCCAGTATTTGGACAATATTATTGTATATCATTATTGGAATTATTATTATATATTTTATCTATTATAAAATTGTAAAAGAATCTAAGAATGCTTTAAAAAACGAGATAAGTCACGAACAAGATAGTAATCAAATATTTTGAAAACATATACGAAGTATAAGTTTTCAACTTCAGCGCGGAGGAGTTACATTCCCGTGAGAACGGTTTATGTCGCAGTATTACGCAACCTTGCATAAGCAATTCTCAGATTCTTAAAGCGTCTGTTCCCATGCAAGATCAGCATATTTGAACTTATAAATATAACCAATATGCATAATGTTAGTTAGTCTTATACAGCTTGTATCCAATTCTTGTAATAAAGTTGTTTTTTAAAAAAATTACATCAACCCCGAGTTGAAAAGTACAGCCACGCTTTTGTCACCTTTTAGGTATTGTCCTTATCTATAGAAATATTTAAAAATATATAAAACATAATTCAAAAAAGTTAATCATCCGGCTTATAATTTCAGTATAAGTTATAATTTAAAAAGTGTTTGTGCTGTCCTGTAACTGCTTAATATTTATATATATATATATATATATATATATATATATATATATATATATATAATAATAATAATAAGAAATTCTCGGCTATGCGGACAAAGACCGTTGATAAATATTACTTTCACGCTAAAAAGTGTGAGGAACTCCAAAGAACATGGAAAAACTCCGGGTCTGAAAAATGACAACAGCGCTGTTTCGTCCTAGTGTGGGATTTATCAGGCCATTGCATTCGGTATAAACCATCACCTCACATCTGTGTCGTATAAACAGATTTCACGGTTGAAAAATAGTAAATAAGACACAGTGGCGACATCTCGATGGCCTACTCAATAACATTAGAATAACACAAATCAATAATGTTGTATAAAACCGCCATGTGATGGCGGGATGTTAAATTAAAAAAGATATATCAAAACTCGACACACGAAACATGTTATGCTACCCAAAGGATAGAGGTCGCATCATTCGGCACCGGCGACCAAACTAACCACGAATTCCGCAGTTCAAGCAAGGTGTCATCCTTGTAATTTTATAATAAAATTGAAAATTCTCGACTGTGGGGATATAAGATAGTTGATAAACATTCCTCTTGTGTTAAAAAGTGCGGAGAACTTCAAGAAAATAGAGAAGCTCCAGATTCGAAAAATGACTACAGCAGGTTTCGTCCTCGTATGAGACTCTTCGGGCCATTACATCCGGTATATTTCATCAACTCTCAATTGTGCCCTATAGGCTGTTTATAAAATGAAAAAACAGCAAACAGGGCACGAATAGCGACATCTCGACAGATCATTCATTAACAGCACTGTCGTAATAATTCGGATCCGGAGCTTCTCCATTGTCTTGCGAGTTTTCTTTTCACTGTTTTTAATACGAGAGGAATGTTTATCAACTATCTTGTGTCCGCACAACTGAGAATTCTCTATTTTATTTTAATATTACAAGGACGAAAACTAATCTATATATATATATATATATATATATATATATATATATATATATATATATATATATATATATGCATAAAACGACGAAAACTAAATATTTAATATCTTTTTAGCTACCAAGGGTCTTTGGTTCTCTTTTGGTTACGCCGCTGATTATGATTTATACCTTTACGTTAATGTAAAATAGTTCTTTCAAACCTTGAAAGGAACAAAAACCAGGAAGGTTGCATATTTTCAGATCTTCACTTATACGATCAGAACCGGGTACCCCGCCAATTATTACCGAGAATCATCCAAACAAAAATACTTTTGGAGAAATTTCACCTGTGACGATCGCTCGAGTTCGAACTATCTGCGATCGGTGACCCAGATGAAAAAGGGGTCGCGCCGCCAGTGTCTTCGCCAGTATTCCGATGACGCGCAAAGCGAGAGGTTGAGTTTGTGTCGGCTCTCGATTTAGTCGTCCGGAGTCGATCTACTTCTCGTGACGTAAATACGGAAAGCTGCAGTTATAGGGATTTGTATACCAGGATTTTTGTTTAATGACAAGGTAGCAGGAAGCGTTATTGTGAAGGTTTTAAATCAGGATTCGATTGGTAAGGTTTATTTATTAGTATTTATGTTGATATTCTTTCTGTTGTGAAAATTTAATATTATTTAGACATTATTTTATGGTAATTAATCAACTTTTTCTTAAGGTGCCCAAAAAGTGTCACGATATAACCGACAGGTTTTTTTTGCTTTAAATTAATTTAATGTATCGAATAATTTTCCCATATTTTCTTTGCTTTAATTGATTTTTGTTGGTTTTGATATCCTGAGTATTTTCTTTTTGTTAAAAATAAAAATTTTATAGAAAATTTTTAATATTAATGGTCTAATATGTTCCAATAATAGTGGATTATGTCTTGATTGCTTGCAAGTTTTACCCTTCAAAGTTATAAAATCTTTTAAAATAAACTCTTATTAAAACAATTTTTTAAATTTAAACCCACTCCAAAAAATGTGGGTAATTTCTAAATTAAGTTTATTTACATACTTATCTTGTGATTTATTTTCTATTTTATTTTAAATAAAGGAGTTTTTCACTTTGACGCTCATGTATATATATATATATATATATATATATATATATATATATATATATATATATATATATATATATATATAAAGGGTGTTTTTTTATAGAGGTATAGAACTTTTAAATGGAATAAAACAAAGATGAATTTTTTAAATTGACATGAAATTTACTTTATTCGAAAGATAACCTTCTGGCATTATAATTTAAATATGACTTCTGGCATATGACCGCCACGGCTGGCTCGGACGTAGTCTAATCTGCAGGTCCAATTTTCGATGACTTTTTCCAACATTTGTGGCCGTATATCGGCAATAACGCGACGAATGTTGTCCTCCAAGTGATCAATTGTTTCGGGCTTGTCGGCAGAAAATAGCCTAGCCGCGTTAAGTCGCACGATCTTGGAGGCCAATTCATGGGTCCGAAACGTGAAACTATGCGGTTACCAAACGTTTCCTTCAATAAATCAATTGTAGCACGAGCTGTGTGACATGTTGCGCCGTCTTGTTGAAACCACAGCTCCTGCACATCATGGTTGTTCAATTGATGAACGAAAAAGTCAGTAATCATGGCTCTATAGCGGTCACCATTGACTGTAACGTTCTGACCAGCATCGTTTTTAAAGAATGATTCCACCAGCCCATAAAGCACACCAAACAGTCGGTTTTTCTGGATGTAACGGTGTCTCAACATACACTTGAGGATTATCATCACTCCAAATACGGCAGTTTTGTTTATTGATGTATTCATTCAAACAAAAGTGAGCTTCATCGCTAAAAAAAATTCGCTTATGAAAATCGGGATCAACGGCAATCTTGTTTTGGGCCCATTCACCGAATCTACGCCTTGCTAGGTGATCGTGTGGCTTCAATTCTTGCACGAGTTGGATTTTGTAAGCACGCAAATCAAGATCTTTCCGCAAAATCTTCCGTAAAGTGAATGGACACATATCCAATTCCTGTGCACGATGGCGGATAGACTGATTCGGGTCTTCCTCTACGCTACGCTCTACAGCAGCAATGACTTTTTCTGTACGCACTGTACGACGTCTCTGTGGATGCGTATTATCATTTAGAGTAAACGTGGTGCGAAAACGTTCCATAGTTAATCGAATTAATTGATCTGATGGACGATTATGTTGACCGTAAAATGGACATAGTGCGCGATACGTATTTCGAACAGAACCATGATTTTCAAAATAAATTTGCACGATTTGGAAGCGTTGTTTAGGCGTCAGTCTATTCATGTTGAAATGCCAAACCAAACTAAACATAAATCACTTGACAGCTGACAAAATGACCGCCAGTTAAAAAAGTGTTGCCAACTTAAAGTTCTATACCTCTATAAAAAACACCCTTTATATATATATATATATATATATATATATATATATATATATATATATATATATATATATATATATATATATATAATTTTTTTTTGTGGTAATAATGCCCCTTTTGGTAAAACCATATAATTGACAAACTGATTACGACCACCACTAAACGTTAGGATGTTTCGCCCTCGATAACTTCCGGTGGATTTATCAGTGGTACCTTTCCCAGACACCCTTGTCGTGCTTACTGCACTTTGGAACTTCTATTTGAAGTCGTTTTGCATCGGAATGTACCGGTAAGATATTCTTACCCCCTAAGGCATTTGTTTATGTGACTTGACTTCGCGTTAATCCCAAGTCATAGAAACACGGGTATGATCCAGAATTTGTAGTACGTATATTCTGGGTGGTCTTTCCAAAGTCGGGTACGGCTTTAGACGAAAGCCACGGCTTAACAGTCCTCGGTCGCGTCGTCCTTGCTTGGGCGTCATATTGCTACTATAATGCCCCTGATGGTAAGGACATATAATTGACAAACTGATTGCGATCACCACTAAAAATTAGGATGTTTTGCCTTCGGTAACTTTTATGGAAGTTATTTTGCATCGGAATGTACCGGTAGGATGTTCTTACTATAATTATATATATATATATATATATATATATATATAAATATATATATATATATATATATATATATATATATATATATATATATATATTCTTTTTTTTTGCTTGATTTAAATTGAAAGATGCCAAAATTTACAATTGTTCTGACATTTCGCTCTAAATGGTGAGCATTTTCAAAGTTATTTATTTTTGGGTGTATTTCTTCATATCTACAAAATTGCAGTTTTTTTTAATATGAAAAAATACACACAAAAATAAACAATTTTGAAAAACTCACCATGTAGAGCGAAATGTCAGAAGATTTGTAAACTTTGTCGTCTTTCAATTTGAAACAAAAACACGTATACCCAAGAAAAAATTAGAGAAGAATATATATATATATATATATATATATATATATATATATATATATATATATATATATATATATATATGATACGTACGTTATCATACCTACATATTCTTCATTCTCATAATATACAGACAAAATGGTTTCTCAAGCCTCTTTGTAGCCGGATGGGTTTAAGCTTTTTTTTACAGTTTCTGGAACCATGTCAAAGAATATTAACCCTGTGACCAACGCCCCTTGATTACTTAAGAAACATATTTATTTCAGATTCATTTTATTTTATGTCATCCAATGCCCATGAATTAAAAGAAATATTTAATGATATAAATAAAATTTTTATAAAAAAAATATATATAATATACGCCCCAAGAACCCACCAACATCAATTTGAACAAAATCGGAAGAATGTAAAATTTTTAGTCCCGAATACTGTATCTGCTATATTAACTTCAGATTCGGAAGATACCGTTCTGAAAACCCCCAATACAAATTTTGAAAAAATGTGAATAACGTAAAACTTTCAACCCTTCGCTATATTATAAATGAAAAAAATAATTTTAAATTCTTAATCTAATATTAATCTACACCCTCAAAAACACTCCAGTACCAATTTTTGTCATAATCTGGAAACATAAACTTTTTAGACCGTTATATTGGATTCGTCATATTCAATTTTTTAAAAGTAATTTTAAATTTGTAATGTACACCCTACAGATACGTACAGAGAAATTGTTTAGCTATACATAAATACCTAAAAAGGGACTCATACATTTTTAATATTCCAATATCGATTAGCTTCTTGGAAACGATATATAAACATTATTTTGCGTCCTTACTTTGAACCAAGGGAATATATTATTTATTCATTGATTACTTATATATTAATATCATAATACGAGGAAACATTAAAAGGAACTTAAAAATATATTTTCCATGTAATTTTCTTTAAAGTATTTGAAAATGAATTAGACTTTTTAAACGCTCGTTTTCTTGTATTAACCATAATTTTATTAGTTCTTTGCCTGTTTGTCTCTTTTACTAGTTAAATGGATGAACATTTGAGAAGAATATAGTGTTTTGTGCACTCCATTGAACTATAACTAAATATACGAGGGTAGTCCGGAAAGTTTCCGACCTCAACGTGAAGATGCTAACACTTGTCAACCAAGTTGGGGATGTATTCGCGTATGCATTGAAATGTTCTGTGAGTGTTTTGGTGATGGAAAAAATCGAGTTTCGAGCTGTTATTAGATATGTTTCTGAAAAGCTTACGCAAATTAAGGACGAGTTGGACTCTGTGTACGGGAACTCTGCATCATCATTTATTACCGTGACAGTTGAATTTAAACGTGGCCGTACCAGCTTAAGTGACGACGAACATTTAGAACGGTCAAAAACTGCAACCAATGACGGACGATAACATCGCTCTAGCTTACCAAATAGTGTTAAACAACCATCGGCTAAGGGTTAGAGAGATCGCAGAGGCTATAAACATATCTAAAGGACGTGTTTGTAACATATTGAAAGAAAATTTAGGGATGAGAAAGCTGACTGCGCGTTAAGGTCTGCGTAGATGAATCTTGGATACACAATTATATCCCAGAAACAAAATCACAGTCCAAACATTAGACTGTGAAAGAATTGTTTCCGAAAAAAGTAAAGGCTGTTTCTTTGGCCGGAAAAGTGATGGCGATTATTTTTTGGGATGGTCGTTGAGTTATCTTAATAGATTATCTTGAAAGAGAAGAAACTATTACAGGAGTATGCAATGCATCATCGTAGAAATTGCGAAAAAATGGTCACATTTGCAGAAGAAAACAATTTTGTTTCGCTAAGACAGTGCGCTGGCTCATACCTCAGCCGTTGACATGGCGAAAATTCTCGAATTGCGGTTTGAACTGCTTGACCAACATCCTCACTCACTAGATCTAGCCCCAAGCGAGTTTTTTTTTGTTCTCTAGTTGTTGGCATCAGTTTCTGGATTAATTATTAATGAATTACCTGCAAACCGGTTAAATAATAAAAGATTATTAATGCTACCTTCTAGACCAGCTAGATGTAAAAATTCGGGAGAAGGTTTGGCTCATAGAAGAAAAAAATCATCTTTCATAAG
The DNA here is from genome assembly GCA_034092305.1 of Diaprepes abbreviatus. Lineage (NCBI taxonomy): Eukaryota > Metazoa > Arthropoda > Insecta > Coleoptera > Curculionidae > Diaprepes > Diaprepes abbreviatus. Next base: position 479,241 of record JASJET010000072.1, on the reverse strand, counting down.
GATAATGCATCTCTTCAGAAAAGCATCTTGACGACGACGAAAATAGTTGAATTATAGTTTGAATTGCTTGAACATCCACCTTATTTACCAGATTTTAGATGCACGTCTCCAATTCTGGCTGTTGCACCAGTGCGAGAGAGAAAGAAGATTGAAAGCCGTGTTCTCCTCTCTTTTTCTGTTAGATCACGCGATTTTATACTACGCCCATTACAAAAAAAGGAGATTATGGCTTTCATTCTTGTTTTTTTCTCGCATTGGGCAACGACCGACATTGGGAACGCATAGCTTATATATCCTATATCCATGCTTTCAGCATTTTTCGAAATTTTTACAAAAATTGGATGAAAAGAGTTAGTTATATTCATAAAATTTATATATTCTGAGAAAGAATAGTTAAAGCTAAAAGTTTATGCCTTTCGAGATAAAATGCAGTCAATAAATTAGGGCTCACAAAATCAAATGCAACGCGTGCGCGGCCACGAGCAACAACTAATTTATAATGTAGTAGAAAGTAGTGTTAATATACTTTTTCCGAAAATCGGGGTCCTGTTTAATAATCTGATACGTTCATGAATTTAATTTGTGTAGGTTGCTTTCAACACCTTTCGTGCTTACATCTGTTGTTCAACTTTGAAAGCAATCTCTTTGTTAACAATTAAGCTAACCGTAAAAAGTGCGACTCATTGTGTGAATAGACTTTTTTGGTAAATAAAATGAAAACAATATACATTTTAATATACGTATCCACACATATTGGCGCAATAGTTTTATTTGTTGTTAATTATGTGTGCGTAAAGCGGTTTAGAAATTTTTAAAATTATTTATTCAGCCACTAACGACGCAACAAGGAAAAGTACTATTTTTGTTAAATTACGAGAAACTTAAAATATCCTCCCTTCTAAAGATGTAGAAGAACGAACGAATTAATAACAGGGGCGGATCTAGACTATTTAATTTTTTTTTGAGGGAGTGGGGATGGGCAGCGTGGATATCATAGGAGCAAAGAAAAGATCGAAATTGCCCCTATTTTCATAAGTATACAAGACATTCACGTTTCTAATGCAGCAGGCCAACGTGAGTCTATTTTTTTTAATTGGAAGCACGTAGAGGAGACTTGGATCTGCCCCTGGTTGATAAATCCCAAGCTAGGTTTAGTGCAACGACAAACTCTGCCACACACACTTCACACAACGTAAGTCGACAATGTTTGAATTTGGTTCTCATTACACCTTAAGTTCAGCTAATAATGTGCGAAAATGACAAAAAATTATGATTGGTTAAAAGTATGACGTCATATCCCAATGGCATTTTATCGATCGCCCCTGTCAGTCATTCATGAATAGAACCAATACCCAATACCTACGCATATCACAAAAACACTTAACGACGAGACTCTTACCTGACACGAGAAAATCTTGCTGACAAATTTTCCGCTATTACTCGGTAGTACTCGGCACACTATCAGCCACGGTATTGAAATTTTTTCCGTTGAAGAATGGAACTATTTTAACGATACTGTTTTCATACGATATCAACAAAAATACAGTAAAACCAAACAATTTATTCAAAGAAAAAACTCATCTAAAATTGGTAGGTAACTTAAAACTTGCCATTAGTCACCATACCTGTCACACAATTTGGCAACATGAATTGGACTGTGAAGCATTGTTGTAGGCTGTCGAGATGTAAACAAGATTGTCCATTGATAAAATGTCAGTGTTGTACCCAATCAGAGATGATGTCATATTGAGCCAATAAAAAATTCCGCACTCTCGCTGTTCGCGTCCTTGTGAACTGATCGCTATTCGTTTTATAAGAAGGGCGAATCCATTTGAGACTGTGCGCTGCATTTACCTACATTATTTTGTCATGTGCTCCGAATAGATCTGATTCTTTAATTCCCAAATTAACCATGTTCACAAATGACGTTATTCACACTTCATGGTAATATTAATTTATAAAGTTTTATGAGCAAGTACTTCGAACTGTAGGATTAGCATAACGTCAGAACTAGGACCCGGTTGTTTGAACGCTGAATAACGTAATAATATTTCTATTTATATTTGAGAAAGTGTTGATAAGCAGTAGATATTTTATTTCTTGGTACACATACCGATTTTATGCTATCCTTTTCTAAATGCATTATTTAAACGAGTATCATATGATAATGGGTACGTCAATTCTAGAATACATAAAAGTTTGAATTTATGGTTGCCCAAATTATTATTATTGTTATTTTCAATATGTAAATAATATTTACCAATATAAATAAGTTTTTGATTTATAGTAATTTCTAACACTTAAAAACACTGAAAAGAGTTACGACAACCAATTAAACTGAAAGAAAAGATAAGTAGACATGTTTATGTCTGTCAAACATCAAAAAAGCGTCTCCCCCACCGACTTTAAACAGCCTTTAAATAAATTTATTGTTGTTTAAATCTAGGAGTATGATCGAAGAGCAAGTATAATGAATTCTCTCGTAGAATAAGGGCCCGTATGTCGTCAGAACTAGGGCCCCGTTGTTTGAATGCTGAATAATGTAATAATATTTTGATTTATATTTAGATAAGTTTTGATAAACCGTACGAGATCTTTTCTTTCTTGGTATTATCACCGATTCTATGCTTTCCTTTTCTAATTGCATTATGTAAAGTAGTATAACATGCTAGTCGGTACGTCAATTCTAGAATAAAATAAAATTATGAATTTGTGGTTGCCTAAATCATTTATATTATTTTCAATATGTAAATAATATCAAACAATATTTACCGATAAAAATAAGTTTTTAAATCCTCTTTTTGTTGATATTAATTACAAACTTCTTATTTGTAGTAATTTCTAACACTTAAAAACACTCAAAAAAAACGAAAAAAACTGAAAGCAAAATAAAATAAAAATATTTGGGTCTGTCAAACATCAAAAAAGCCTCTCCCACATCGACTATAAATAGCTTTCAAACAAATTTAAATCTACGGTATGATCGAAGAGCAAGAACTCATTTTACTTATTGTAAAGGAGCGTTCACACTAGGAAAATATTCAAGACAAAACAATACGTGAACAGCTCTACAAGAGCTATTTCAAGAAGATGGGACATCAAGATATCACTAATTTCTGTCTTTTTCGCTATTCAAACCGGTCGGAAATGGATCAGCGTCAACTCCACGTCATTTCAATAAATTAAAAAAGAAAATTATATGAAGAAGTACTAGATATTGTTGAAGATGCAATAAAAAAAAATCAGAAGAATTAAATTTTCACGTCATTTTTTCAACACGGCACCGCTCTGTTTAACAACTATTGTGCTACTGTTTTGTCTCTAGCTGTTTACCTAATAACAACGACGGAAGATATTGCGTTGACTAAATAGCCTGACATTTTATCAGACAGAAAGCTAATTGTCGTCTTTACACGTGGTCAATAATCAAGGAAGTTAGAGGACATATGGCAAACTACAAAAATAGGTTAAATGTCTAAAAAATTAACCCAACATGCAGAAAATTAATGCCATAAATTGACATCAATTGGCTATGTGGAGTAAGCGCAGAAAAATAGTAAATTTGTTGCATGATGTTGGCAATGTGAGAACCAGAAAACAGACCAGGATTTTGAGAAAATGCGGCATCTCAGAGTATTCTTTATATTTAATGTGGTCGTTTGTCGTCATCCCGACGCTTAAAACTCTCTTGATTTTTTTTGTTGTGCCGTGCAGTCACATTAGTTAAATTTAGGAATTTATATTTGTGTATTTTATCAAGACATTTGTGCAGACTTTTTATTTATAACAATGCATCAATGTATGGTATTGTGTTGTAAATTAAATTAATATATTATTTTCAGTGAGTACGTTTTTTATATTTTTTTTTGGTAATGATTTACATTATTGTAAATGTAGGAAAACGACATTTTTTGGAAAAAGTTCGATACTCACCCCCTATTTTGAGGACGTAGAATATGATTTTGGCTTTAATTTTTCACTATTTTTCTTACTTTCTCGGAATACTCAAAAAACGTCAAGCGTCACTTAACTTATATATTTATTTTCAAAGGTGCTGGATAAAATATCATGTATGTAATATATTTCAACTATTTTTGCACAAATTCTAGTAAATAAAAAAAAACTTGTATTTTCTATGGAAAACCAAAAACACGTCCCGGAAAGGCCATCGACCATCAGACTCGTGAAAACGACTAATATTCGTTTGACATGTTGCTAGATGTAAAATATTTTCGTGGTATAAAATATAAAATTTGACCATCTCAGTCAACAATATAGTTCAATTTTTGTAATGTTTTATACAGCCTCCGGGATAAATTAATCTTAACTACTCAAAATTTTTATTTAGTTCAGGTTTAGCTGATTTTGGTTAATTTGTAAAACTGAAAGTAATCTGAACTAACCTAAATTGACCTAGACTTATACTTTCGTCATAAAAACTATAAAATTTATCCCTTACAGTTAACAACATAGTTTAATTTTTGTAATGTATAAAAAAGCGTAAAATTAATGTTAACCACCCAAAATTTTTGATCCGAAATCACGTGAAGACGGGACAATCTGTGAAAGAAAAGAATATATGTGAATTTCACAAAAATCGTATTGGCAATCTAGCAACAGCGCGGGTTTTAGGAACGAGTAACACCAATATTTAATGGCCTAAGCCATTTTGTTTTAATTTGTTTTTTTATAATGTTCTTGATATTTCCGATAAAAATGTGCAAATTTATGAATTTTTTAATACAGAGGTTTCTATCAGTATGGAATTTGTGGTTGTAACAATATTTTAACGATTTAGTACAAAAAGTTGAACCTAAAGCGAAAAGTGTTTTTCTGAAGAAAATATATGGAAAACGGAGGTCAGAAGTGTATTCTATGACTTCGAAATAGGAGGAAATATCGAAAAATCTATTTTAAGTCAGTATTTATTTTATTAATAATTTAATAATGAACTCGAAATTGTAATTTTTCCGATATAATAACTTAATAAAAGTTTGCTCAAGTCAACCTGTTTCCAGACCTATTGCGCAAGTATAGTATAAGTCCCTTTAAGGGGAGTACAGCTTTACATCTTTTTTAGGTGCCATCTCCTATCGGAGGTTGGATACCATCATTGCCACTCTCACTCTATTTGCCGCTACTCGAAAAAGTTCTACTGAGCTGCAATTGAACCACTCTCTCAAATTTCTCAACCATGAAATTCTTCTTCTTCCGATATTTCTTCTTCCTTCTATTTTACCCTGCATGATCAATCTAAGCAACTCGTATCGCTGGCCTCTCATTATATGTCCAAGATATTGCAGTTTCCTTATTTTTATATTGTTAATTATTTCATAGTTTTTGTCCATCGCTAGCAATACTTCTACGTTTGTTTTTCTCTCCGTCCAAGATATTCTCAACATCCTTTTGTAACACCACATTTCAAACGCTTGCAGTTTATTTATGTGATCTTGTTTTAGTATCCAGCCTTCCAAGCTATACTGCAGCACTGAAAATACATAACATCTCAAAATTCTCATTCTTAGTTCTAGAGTGATGTCTCTGCTGCACAGAATGGTTTTCAGTTTTACAAACTCACTTCTTGCCATTTTTATTCTCGTTCTTATTTCTGTTGTTTGTTCATTATTTGCTGTTATCCATGTGCCCAAGTATTTGTATTTTTGCACTTTTTCTAAATTCACACCTCACAACTTTATGCTCGTTTGCATGTTTTGTTTTTTAGTTATTACCATATATTTAGTCTTTTTGGTCTTTATTTTTAATCCGTGTTGCTCGCAAACGTTATTTGTTTCGTTCACTAGTTCTTGGAGTTCTTCAGCGGAGCTAGCTATGATAGCAGTGTCGTCTGCAAATCTTATATTGTTTACAGCTCTTCCGTTTATTATTATTCCCTTACTTTTCGTTAACAGTGCTTCTTCGAAAATCAATTCACTGTACACATTGAATAGCAGGGGTGACAAAATGCATCCTTGTCTCACTCCTCTTCCTATTTCAATTTCCGGACTTGTTTCGTTATCTACTATTATTTGTGCGCGTTGATTCCAATAAAGGTTAGTTATTATTCTTAAATCTTTGTGGTCTATGTTTTTTCTTCTTAGAATCTCGACTAGTTTTTCATGTCTAATTTTATTAAAAGCCTTCTCGAAATCAACATAACAAATGTGTATATCGGTGTTTATATCCATACACCTCTGTGAAAGCACATTAAGTGCAAACAACGCGTCTTTGGTGCCTATACCATTTCTGAATCCAAACTGACTATCATCTATCCCCTTTTCAAGTTCTTTATAAATGCGTCAGTGTATTACTTTTAAAAACACCTTGAGTATATGGCTTATCAAAGATATTGTTCTATATTCGCTGCAGTCTTTTGCATTTTTGTTTTTTTAAATAGCGCAAAAGGTGGAGAGTAACCATTCTCTGGTTATATTCCCCGTTTTATATACTGTGTTGAACAGATCTAACAATATATCCATGATATCATCATTCATGCATTTTAAGATTTCTTTTGGGATTTGATCTGGACCTAGTGCTTTTCCATTTTTGTTGTTTCTTATAGCAGCTTTTATTTCATCTTTCAGTATTGTGAATGCCTCGTTATCTTCTACTTCAATCTCCATCTGCTCTACTCTATTGTCTTTAAACAGGTCTTTGATGCCGGACCCAATTAATTTTACGGTATTCCCTTCCTTTTACCCCTCCAACTTGCTTGTCAATAATGTCCTGTTCTATTCTATTGTTCCCACTATTGTCATATGTGATCTCAACATTAGGATTTTTCGTAATACGATATGAATTAAAAATAACTGGGCCCTGAAAAATTTCTTAGATCTCTTATTCAATGTCTTTTGTAAAGTTGAGTGCGCTAATTGCGTTCGCAATGTGTAACAAAAGAGTTACAAAGAACATCAGCTTTTATATATTATTTTAATCTAAAATGCTTTTTTCGATTTTTTATGTGATGACTAAGAAAATATTTAACTTTTGAATTCTTGTAATTCCTAAATAGCTTACCAAGTTTTGATCCTTATGAATTTAAATATCCTTTTCACTTCTTATCAAACTGGTAAAAATAAATCTCTCTCTCTTTGTCAACCTCTGTCCATCCACTCCTGGATGTAGGTCTCTCTCAATTGTTTCCATCTTTCTCTATTCATCGCCAAAGTTTTCCACTGTTTGCTCGCCACTATCCTTATATCGTCTACCCATCTTTTTTGAAGTCTTCCCGTGCTTCTTGTTGTCTCCCTCGGTCTCCATTCCAGGATTCTTCGTGTCCATCTGTTGTCCTCATATCGGGCTATGTGACCAGCCCATCGCCACTTCATCTTTGCAACCTCCTCCACGATGTCCTTGACTTTCGTTTTGCGTCTTATCTCGGTGTTTCTAATCCTGTCTCTTAATGATATTCCAAACATGTTTTTTTCCATCGCTCTTTGGACTGTTTCTAATTTTTTAGCGGACTTTTTGGTGAGGGACATGGTCTCTAATCCATACGTACACACCGGTAATATGCATATGTGGTATACTTTTCTTTTTAGGTTTATGGGAATTGAATTATTTTTCAGGATGTGTGCAAGTTTACCGAAGGCGGCCCATGTCAGCTGTGTTCTTCTTTTTATTTCAGCATCCTGTCTTGTATGTTATGTTTGCCTGTTCGTGGTTCATTATTTTTGTTTTGTTGTAGTTCATTTTAAGGCCTACAGATGCGGATACGTTATTTAGCTGTTGTAGCATTTCGTTCAATTCTTGGAGATTACTTGCTATTAAGATTATGTCATCAGCAAATTTGAGATGGTACAAGTATATTCCGTCGATGTTTATACCTTTGATGTCCCATTTAAGTTCCTTAAAAATGTCCTCTAGGACTAGGGTGAACAGTTTTGGCAAGATAGTGTCTCCTTGTCTCACTCCCCTTGGTACTTTTATGAGGTTCGTTTTCGTCTTGTCTATTTTTATGTTCTTTATGATGTTTATGTATCTTGAATCGATTCTTGCGTTTTCTAAGGATTCTAATACTGCCCATATTTCCACGGAGTCGAATGCCTTCTGAAAATCTACAAAAGCCATATGGAGCGGTACGTTATATTCATTGCATTTCTCAATTAGTATTCTTATAGTGGGTAGGTGATCTGTGGTGCTAAAGTGTTTTCTGAATCCAGCTTGTCCGACAGGTTGGTAAAAATCGAGTTTGTTTGTTATGCGGTTGGTTATGATTTTGGTTAACAACTTGTAGGTGTGTGATAGATAGTAGGGATATTGGTTGGTAGTTTTCAATATTTGTATTCTCTCCCTTTTTGAATATTAAGATTACTTCAGAGTTATACCAATGCTGTGGATAAAATAAATAATTTTGTTAATTTTCGGAAGGCAATTTTTAGGTTTTTATCTTTAATTTTCTCCATATAAAGGTTTGTTTAGTGACACAATATAAGTTATAACCATGTCATAACTAGAAGATTTCGCTTCAGTGACAAAATTTTGTTTAAAACAATAAATCTTGTTATTTGTTCTATAATTTTCCTTTGTTTCGTAATGGAAATGAGTTAGTACTCTCAACTTTGAGACGCCACTGTTTTTTTGGGCGTGTTTTTGTGGTCAAATATTTGTTTCATTATGTCTTGACATCAGGTACCGAACAATGTCCCTGTATTTTCTGAGAAAATCTGTGAATTCATCTTAAGTGATTAAAGGTTCTTTGTTTAAAAGTCGAACACCTGCATTAAATTATTTCTGGCGAATATTAGAAATAAAATGACTCAGTATCCACATAAAATGATTTATTCTAAAACTTTTATTATACAAATAATGTAGGTGGGATAGATACGACTTTAGAGATTAAATTATTTTTGCAATTTATTAACCTGTGACGTCATAGCGTTTGTACAGGGTGAGTCAACGATTGGATGAAGAAAGTTTGTGCCTTTTCGGTGAAATTAACAAAGAAACTATATTTATTGTTTGATACAGTTTATTTTTACGCATATTTTAAAAATATTTAGGACTCTATAGGGTGAGCCAAAAAACTAGGACAGCATAAAGTTGTATTTTTTTAAATAGAATACCCTATATACGAATCGTATTTTCGATTTAGTTTATAATTTTAAATCTTTTTTATTAAGGGTTTACTATAACAAAACTTTATAGTTTCTGAGATAATTAAGTTTAAAGAAAAAAAGTCACATTTTCAAGCATCAATTCAATCCTAAATAACGTTTTCAATTTTGTGACAAATATATTCAAATTTGGAATTTAGCAAGGCCAAGGACAAGTTAACATAATTTTTACCTAATATTTGCAATAAAAGCTACAGGGTGTTGAACACATCGGCTCAAATTTGAACAAGTTTAAATGAATAAATATCTTTTTTTTAAATGGTACACCCTGTATATTTTCATGTTAATTAATAGAGTAATAAAAACCCTAAAAGTTTTGTTCAATATATCCTATACCTATTTATAATAGTTTTTGAGATATTTCAGTTTTTCTTGTTTTCCATACTTTTTTACAGAAAAATAGTCTTCATTATCATAGTAGCCATGGCAAAAACAATGTAAAAGAAACTACAGAAACAAACAGAATGTGGTTAAATATGATGAAATACATTATTCGTTATATTACAACGGCAATAGTTTAATTAAACATAATGTGAAAAAATTAACACAACAATAACGACAAGGCAAATACATATTTACTTTTATACTAAATTGAAACAAAAAAATTACCTATTAAATACTGAGATTAATTATTTCTTTTTAATAAGTGTTCGAATAAACGACCCTCTTGTGCAATGCACAAATTCAGTCTTTTTTGCAGATTTTCTCGGACCCTGGACAAAATTAGTGGCGTTATTGTTCTACAGGTATCCCTAATCCTGTTTCGCATATCTTCCACTGTTGTTTGTGGATTAACATACACCTTATTTTTAATATAACCCCATAGGAAGAAATCTAATGGGGTGATGTCGCAAGACCTTGGTGGCCACTCAATGAAACCCCCACGTCCAATCCATTTTTGCGGATATCGTTGGTCCAAAAACGCACGAACTTCACGATGGTAATGCGGAGGCGCACCATCGTGCTGGAACCACATACTGTCGAGCTCATCCCTATCGAGACCTTGAAGCAGTTGGGGTAGTTCTTCTTGTAGAAAGTTCAGGTAACTATGGCCATTTAGTGGTTCATTAAAAAAGTGGGGTCCAATAATTCGATTATGATGAATACCACACCAAACATTTAATGACCAGTGGTTTTGATGTTGCACCTCTCTAATCCAAAATGGGTTTTCTGTGGCATAATAATGCATGTTGCGTCTATTTACGGCACCGTTACTTCTAAAAGTAGCTTCATCACTAAACATTACCTTGCATAATAAATTAGGATTTAATTGAATCTCCGCATTTATTGTACGACAAAAGTTTACACGACTTTCAAAATCCTGTCCATGCAATTCTTGGTGTAATTCCATGTGATATGGATGATACCTATATTTCTTGGTAGTACGATTAGCGATGGATTGTGATGTTTCACATAATGCTGCTAACTGACGGCTACCAATATAAGGATTTTCCTGAATATTTAACAATACTTGTAGTTCTTTTTCTTCATTAGTTACTGGTTTGTTCACCACTTTACGTTTTGGATAATCAACAGTACCAGAAGAATCAAATCTTTGCATTAAGTTTTGAAAAGTATGGGTATTAGGCTGGCGTCGATCAGGATACTTCATTTTGTAAATTTTTTGGAAAATTCATTTTACAATATAAGATGAATGCAAAAAAAACCAAACTACACTACATAAAAACTAAAAGAAGCGATTGCGGTTATAAATTTGAGACACAGAAAAATGTTTTTTTACATTGTTTTTGCCATGGCTACTATGATAATGAAGACTATTTCTGTAAAAAAGTATGGAAAATAAGAAAAACTAAAATATCTCAAAAACTATTATAAATAGGTATAGGATATATTGAACAAAACTTTTAGGGTTTTTATTACTCTATTAATTAACATGAAAATATACAGGGTGTACCATTTAAAAAAAAAATATATTTATTCATTTAAACTTGTTCAAATTTGAGCCGATGTGTTCAACACCCTGTAGCTTTTATTGCAAATATTAGGTAAAAATTATGTTAACTTGTCCTTGGCCTTGCTAAATTCCAAATTTGAATATATTTGTCACAAAATTGAAAACGTTATTTAGGATTGAATTGATGCTTGAAAATGTGATTTTTTTTCTTTAAACTTAATTATCTCAGAAACTATAAAGTTTTGTTATAGTAAACCCTTAATAAAAAATATTTAAAATTATAAGCTAAATCGAAAATACGATTCGTATATAGGGTGTTCTATTTAAAAAAATACAACTTTATGCTGTCCTAGTTTTTTGGCTAACCCTGTAGAGTCCTAAATATTTTTAAAATCTGCGTAAAAATAAACTGTATCAAACAATAAATATAGTTTCTTTGTAAATTTCACCGAAAAGGCACAAACTTACTTCTGATACTGATACAGTTTATTTTTACGCTGATTTTAAAAATATTTAGGACTCTACAGGGTGAGCCAAAAAACCAGGACAGCATAAAGTTGTATTTTTTAAATAGAACACCCTATATACGAATCGTATTTTCGATTTAGCTTGTAATTTTAAATCTTTTTTATTAAGGGTTTACTATAACAAAACTTTATAGTTTCTGAGATAATTAAGTTTAAAGAAAAAAAGTCACATTTTCAAGCATCAATTCAATCCTAAATAACGTTTTCAATTTTGTGACAAATATATTCAAATTTGGAATTTAGCAAGGCCAAGGACAAGTTAACATAATTTTTACCTAATATTTGCAATAAAAGCTACAGGGTATTGAACACATCGGCTCAAATTTGAACAAGTTTAAATGAATAAATATCTTTTTTTTTAAATGGTACACCCTGTATATTTTTATGTTATTTAATAGAGTAATAAAAACCCTAAAAGTTTTGTTCAATATATCCTATACCTATTTATAATAGTTTTTGAGATATTTCAGTTTTTCTTATTTTCCATACTTTTTTACAGAAATAGTCTTCATTATCATAGTAGCCATGTAAAATAATAAAAAGAAACTACAGAAACAAACAGAATGTGGTTAAATATGATGAAATACATTATTCGTTATATTACAACGGCAATAGTTTAATTAAACATAATGTGAAAAAATTAACACAACAATAACGACAAGGCAAAAACATATTTACTTTTATACTAAATTGAAACAAAAAAATTACCTATTAAATACTGAGATTAATTATTTCTTTTTAATAAGTGTTCGAATAAACGACCCTCTTGTGCAATGCACAAATTTAGTCTTTTTTGCAGATTTTCTCGGACCCTGGACAAAATTAGTGGCGTTATTGTTCTACAGGTATCCCTAATCCTGTTTCGCATATCTTCCACTGTTGTTGGTGGATTAACATACACCTTATTTTTAATATAACCCCATAGGAAGAAATCTAATGGGGTGATGTCGCAAGACCTTGGTGGCCACTCAATGAAACCCCCACGTCCAATCCATTTTTGCGGATATCGTTGGTCCAAAAACGCACGAACTTCACGATGGTAAAGCGGAGGCGCACCATCGTGCTGGAACCACATACTGTCGAGCTCATCCCTATCGAGACCTTGAAGCAGTTGGGGTAATTCCTCTTGTAGAAAGTTCAGGTAACTATGGCCATTTAGTGGTTCATTAAAAAAGTGGGGTCCAATAATTCGATTATGATGAATACCACACCAAACATTTAATGACCAGTGGTTTTGATGTTGCACCTCTCTAATCCAAAATGGGTTTTCTGTGGCATAATAATGCATGTTGCGTCTATTTACGGCACCGTTACTTCTAAGGATTTTCCTGAACATTTAACAATACTTGTAGTTCTTTTTCTTCATTAGTTACTGGTTTGTTGACCACTTTACGTTTTGGATAATCAACAGTACCAGAAGAATCAAATCTTTGCATTAAGTTTTGAAAAGTATGGGTATTAGGCTGGCGTCGATCAGGATACTTCATTTTGTAAATTCTTTGAGCAAGAAGGCAATTTTTTTGAGCCTCTCCTATTGTATAAATCATATCTATTAACTCATTCTTTGAAAAATTCATTTTATAATATAAGATGAATGCAAAAAAAACCAAACTACACTACATAAAAACCAAAAGAAGCGATTGCGGTTATAAATTTGACACACAGAAAAATGTTCTTTTACATTGTTTTTGCCATGGCTACTATGATAATGAAGACTATTTCTGTAAAAAAGTATGGAAAATAAGAAAAACTGAAATATCTCAAAAACTATTATAAATAGGTATAGGATATATTGAACAAAACTTTTAGGGTTTTTATTACTCTATTAAATAACATGAAAATATACAGGGTACCATTTAAAAAAAAGATATTTATTCATTTAAACTTGTTCAAATTTGAGCCGATGTGTTCAACACCCTGTAGCTTTTATTGCAAATATTAGGTAAAAATTATGTTAACTTGTCCTTGGCCTTGCTAAATTCCAAATTTGAATATATTTGTCACAAAATTGAAAACGTTATTTAGGATTGAAGTGATGCTTAAAAATGTGACTTTTTTTTCTTTAAACTTAATTATCTCAGAAACTATAAAGTTTTGTTATAGTAAACCCTTAATAAAAGAGATTTAAAATTATAAGCTAAATCAAAAATACGATTCGTATATAGGGTGTTCTATTTAAAAAAATACAACTTTATGTTGTCCTAGTTTTTTGGCTCACCCTGTAGAGTCCTAAATATTTTTAAAATCTGCGTAAAAATAAACTGTATCAAACAATAAATATAGTTTCTTTGTAAATTTCACCGAAAAGGCACAAACTTACTTCATCCAATCGTTGACTCACCCTGTACAGGTCATTAAAAGTCAACCCAACGTTTTATGGTCACTATGATTGAAATATTTTTGGTTTGGGGCGTATGATCAGGTACCGGTCCATACTCGTAAATTTTCTGAGAAAACTTGCAAATCATTCGTAATTGAGTAAATATCCTTTGTTTAAAGGTCGACCACCTATATGAGTTATTTTTAGAAAATGTGTAAATATAAATGTGAGTGGCACTACACTAATCCAAATTTGAAATAACGAATTTTTTATTATAATCTGTACAAATAGACTCATTTTTTAGGTCACTAAGAGAACCTCCCTATTTTTTCTAGTCTTAAAGGTGCTGTTCTGTAAAAATATAAATTATAAAACTTATTTAATTTATTATTTCTGAAACATTTACCAGTAGCAATCACTTTAATAGCATTATTAGTACAAGCCATAGGTTAAAATTAGTGCTGTATTTTACGTAAATTCGGAGATGGATAGTACCTATCCAGGGGAGTTGGGGGCAGTGTAAGAACAAATCCTACATAAAATGTTAGAGCAAAAAATACGATGGGGCCAAGAAGGAGGGAGTCAAAACTGGCTAAAACAAGTTTTTTGAAACTACGAGCCAAAGTTTCAAATAAAATTTATAGAGATTTTAAAAACCTACAACTTGAGGTTTTGTGCGATTATTTTCATCAATTTTTTATTGCGAAAGTGCCAAAAAAAACCCCTTAAAATCGGCCATTTTTTGCATATCAATTATTTACTGATTATTAAGTGTTTTTGAACTTTTTTGATTTTAAAGGGAAGCTCTCGTCATTTTGAATAAAATCATATTTCATAATAGTAAATCCAATAATTTGTTGCTGAGATATTGCTATTTGTTTATCCCAAGGCGCAAAATTTTGATTGCCATAACTCAATCTTTTCGTGAAGGCGTAAATTTTCATTTCTTGTTACGACCACATGAAAAAAATTCATTTTTAGCCCTTTAATTATCGCTCTAAAAAAGGGATGTGCCATATTCATACTTTTTGGAGTTACCCTTGATAAAAAAACACCGAAATTGATCCATTCGTTGCTGAAATACGGCGAATTTTTCCGAGCGCTGCTGATTTGAAGTTGCGAGTTCAGTTTTCTCGCGCGCGGTAGTGCTCTATTTGTTTACATTAGAGGAATTAAATATGCAAGAGAAATTATCCATTTGTAAAATGTTTGATAAAATGCCAAATATTCTGTGATCTCAGCCATAATAAGCCAATCAACTACCAAAAGAAATCCCAGAAGAAAAGTTATTTGCAATAATAAGTATTCAATAATAGCTGTTATCCTTAATAAAAGAGCGTTCGAGTCATACCCTTGGTTTTGATAAGCTTCCAGCAGACTTAATATTGCACTTGTGATGCTAAAAATTGAAGCGGATATGGCAAAATTCAATATGATAGAGTTCGTTTTTGTCTGAAGTCTTTTAAATTTCAAAATAACATAAATTAGTAGCGAATTATTCGCCACAACCAATACACAAAACATTAATTTTATCGTGAACACTATATAGCATTGTAAAAATACATATATGTGGTAATAGTAGTCGAATTCCCCCTTTTTTAAAGCGATATTTAAGGGGTTGAAAATTAATTTTTTCATTTGGGCCTAACAAGATATGAAAGTTTAGGCTTTTACGACCAGACTGAACCTTTGTGGAGGTGAAAATGTTCACTAAAAATAAGTTATAGCAACTGGCAATATTTCAGCAACAAATTATCCCATTTGCTATTATACGAGGATGTTTTGATAAATTCTCGGCTTGATAAAAAAAACAAAAGATTTTTGAAAATGTTTTTATTTATTTTTCAACATAGTCCCCTTGTACTTCAGTACATTTAGACTAAGGATGTACTAACATTTTAACACCCGTAACATAATGCGATTTGTCCAACTCTGCAAAATAAGCGGTTGTTGCTGCTGTCACTTGAAAGGAATTTTCGTCCAGCGAGCCATTTTTTTAAGTTTGGAAAGAGAATGTAATCTCTGGGAGCCAGATTCGGCGAATAAAGTGTAGTGGACACGATCTATCAAGATGTTTGCTATACCAGCATACTTTCAGTCGGCGGTCATGAAGTCATGACATTGTGAATTTTTGTGACAATTTCGTCAGTTGTAGCGGTTTTTGGACGTCCCGAGCTCTCATAATCTTGAATTGATGTACGACCACGATTAAATTCAGCAGCTCATTTTTTTACTGTTGAAAACGAAGGAGAAGAGTCCTTTAAAGTAGAATCTAACTCATTTTTAATGTCCGTAGGAGTTAAGCCCTTTAAAACAAAGTACTTTATAACCGCTCGAACTTCAATTTTATCCATCTTTCACAAAATATCGAACCTGATGTGTTCATTCGATCACTACAAACAATCAACTGAACGCAAACATTTGAAAGTTTGCAGGGCGTCATCTTAAGGTTAATGCTTACAAAATATTATAGCTATTTGATCCTACTAGCCCCCTCTCTGTTTCAGGCCGAGAACTTATCGAACCATCTTCGTAAAATATCATTCTGTTCACAAAAGATGAGGGCTTCCCTATATATATATATATATATATATATATATATATATATATATATATATATATATATATATATGTATATATATACAGGGTGAGTTAACGATTGGATGAAGTAGGTTTGTGCCTTTTCGGTGAAATTAACAAAGAAACTATATTTATTGTTTGATACAGTTTATTTTTACGCAGATTTTAAAAATATTTAGGACTCTACAGGGTGAGCCAAAAAACTAGGACAGCATAAAGTTGTATTTTTTTAAATAGAACACCCTATATACGAATCGTATTTTTGATTTAGCTTATAATTTTAAATCTTTTTTATTAAGGGTTTACTATAACAAAACTTTATAGTTTCTGAGATAATTAAGTTTAAAGAAAAAAAGTCACAATTCAATCCTAAATAACGTTTTCAATTTTGTGACAAATATATTCAAATTTGGAATTTAGCAAGGCCAAGGACAAGTTAACATAATTTTTACCTAATATTTGCAATAAAAGCTACAGGGTGTTGAACACATCGGCTCAAATTTGAACAAGTTTAAATGAATAAATATCTTTTTTTTAAATGGTACACCCTGTATATTTTCATGTTATTTAATAGAGTAATAAAAACCCTAAAAGTTTTGTTCAATATATCCTATACCTATTTATAATAGTTTTTGAGATATTTCAGTTTTTCTTATTTTCCATACTTTTTTACAGAAATAGTCTTCATTATCATAGTAGCCATGTAAAATAATAAAAAGAAACTACAGAAACAAACAGAATGTGGTTAAATATGATGAAATACATTATTCGTTATATTATAACGGCAATAGTTTAATTAAACATAATGTGAAAAAATTAACACAACAATAACGACAAGGCAAATACATATTTACTTTTATACTAAATTGAAACAAAAAAATTACCTATTAAATACTGAGATTAATTATTTCTTTTTAATAAGTGTTCGAATAAACGACCCTCTTGTGCAATGCACAAATTTAGTCTTTTTTGCAGATTTTCTCGGACCCTGGACAAAATTAGTGGCGTTATTTTTCTACAGATATCCCTAATCCTGTTTCGCATATCTTCCACTGTTGTTGGTGGATTAACATACACCTTATTTTAATATAACCCCATAGGAAGATTTCTAATGGGGTGATGTCGCAAGACCTTGGTGGCCACTCAATGAAACCCCCACGTCCAATCCATTTTTGCGGATATCGTTGGTCCAAAAACGCACGAACTTTACGATGGTAATGCGGAGGCGCACCATCGTGCAGGAACCACATACTGGCGAGCTCATCCCTAACGAGACCTTGAAGCAGTTGGGGTAGTTCTTCTTGTAGAAAGTTCAGGTAACTATGGCCATTTAGTGGTTCATTAAAAAAGTGGGGTCCAATAATTCGATTATGATGAATACCACACCAAACATTTAATGACCAGTGGTTTTGATGTTGCACCTCTCTAATCCAAAATGGGTTTTCTGTGGCATAATAATGCATGTTGTGTCTATTTACGGCACCGTTACTTCTAAAAGTAGCTTCATCACTAAACATTACCTTGCATAATAAATTTGGATTTAATTGAATCTCCGCATTTATTGTACGACAAAAGTTTACACGACTTTCAAAATCCTGTCCATGCAGTTCTTGGTGTAATTCCATGTGATATGGATGATACCTATATTTCTTGGTAGTACGATTAGCGGTGGATTGTGATGTTTCACATAATGCTGCTAACTGACGGCTACCAATATAAGGATTTTCCTGAACATTTAACAATACTTGTAGTTCTTTTTCTTCATTAGTTACTGGTTTGTTGACCACTTTACGTTTTGGATAATCAACAGTACCAGAAGAATCAAATCTTTGCATTAAGTTTTGAAAAGTATGGGTATTAGGCTGGCGTCGATCAGGATACTTCATTTTGTAAATTCTTTGAGCAAGAAGGCAATTTTTTTGAGCCTCTCCTATTGTATAAATCATATCTATTAACTCATTCTTTGAAAGATTCATTTTATAATATAAGATGAATGCAAAAAAAACCAAACTACACTACATAAAAACCAAAAGAAGCGATTGCGGTTATAAATTTGACACACAGAAAAATGTTCTTTTACATTGTTTTTGCCATGGCTACTATGATAATGAAGACTATTTCTGTAAAAAAGTATGGAAAATAAGAAAAACTGAAATATCTCAAAAACTATTATAAATAGGTATAGGATATATTGAACAAAACTTTTAGGGTTTTTTTTACTCTATTAAATAACATGAAAATATACAGGGTACCATTTAAAAAAAAGATATTTATTCATTTAAACTTGTTCAAATTTGAGCCGATGTGTTCAACACCCTGTAGCTTTTATTGCAAATATTAGGTAAAAATTATGTTAACTTGTCCTTGGCCTTGCTAAATTCCAAATTTGAATATATTTGTCACAAAATTGAAAACGTTATTTAGGATTGAATTGATGCTTGAAAATGTGACTTTTTTTCTTTAAACTTAATTATCTCAGAAACTATAAAGTTTTGTTATAGTAAACCCTTAATAAAAAAGATTTAAAATTATAAGCTAAATCGAAAATACGATTCGTATATAGGGTGTTCTATTTAAAAAAATACAACTTTATGCTGTCCTAGTTTTTTGGCTCACCCTGTAGAGTCCTAAATATTTTTAAAATCTGCGTAAAAATAAACTGTATCAAACAATAAATATAGTTTCTTTGTTAATTTCACCGAAAAGGCACAAACCTACTTCATCCAATCGTTGACTCACCCTGTACATATACATATACATATATTTCCGTTTTCCGTTGATAAATTAACAAAAAAAAGTCGATGTGTCTGAACGATTTTTCAAAAAACATAGCATTTTTTAAATAATGAATTTATTCCAGACTTTACGTCCTCATTGTATAAGTCAAATTTATATGTTAAAAATTTAATGTTTGTAAATCAGTATGCATCGTGGAAGACAATGAAAATTTGTGCATCACATGTACACAACAATGCACTCTAACGGTAGTTTTCAATTAAAATACAATACCGTAGTGAATATGTTGGTACAATAATAACAATCGTTTTTCGGAGTTCTCAAAATAGCATTAGAAATTTGATAACAATATAAATTACTGGTTTATTATAACAATTTATAAGACTTACATTAACTCGGATACTTTACTGGCACTTTTTGGGGAACAGTGGCGTAATACGCGTAATGGTAGGATAAAGAGAAACCCTTATATTCCCAGCGTCCAGGTGATATCCATGGTCCATCAAGATGTTTAAGCACACAAAAATTTTTCTTATGTGTATTGATTCCCATATTATAAATTTTCTCCAAGAAAAGATAAAAAATTTATTATTAACAATTTAAATATTTGTAATGTGAAAATTCTTAATAGTTAACTATAGACCTCAAACCAATGCCATTTTGTGTTAAATTTAATGACAAAGACGTCACTTTTTTAAAATAGAAAAATATTATATAGATGCGGAGATATTGTAAAATTAGTGCATAAATTCATTTTCCTCTTAGACGATCTCTACTTACCGGAGCGTACTAATTTTGTAATATCTCAGCTTTTAATAGAATTTTATCAATTTTGCGATATCTTCCCGTGAAAGTACGTGTCGAATTATATAGGTGTGAAGTATACGACTTGACGTCTACTTATAGGCTTATAAATAAATGTAGTAAAACTTTTTTGGGAAAAATTCGTTTCTTTTTGTCATTTTAGTATGCCAATATGCTCCACACGACATTAACTAATACCTAATGAGACTACATGAAAAAATCTTCAAAATGAACATGATGGTTAATACAAAATGGTTAATAGAAAATTCGATTTAGTTGCGCAGATATGAGAAATATCGTGCGTTCGCGTGGATGTTGTAATGTACTAATTTTACTTAATTTTAGCTTGTAATTAACTTTTATAATTCGAAACGAAATGACATGGGTTTGAAGTTAATAGCATAATTATTAACAATTTTACAGTATTATAAACATTTAAATTGTTAATAACAAGTTTCCTGATTATTTTTCGACAAAACACCATCGTTGTTTTGCTAGCTCCCAGAGCTTACTCCGCCACGGCAAAGGAGACTCATAGTAGATTAACATTATCCCATCAAATACACACTCCTGTAAAAAACGGAGGCCAAGTCTTGTGACTGTTTTTCTACAAGAATTTGTGAGATCGCCTTTGGATCCATTTATAGCATCCTTATTATTAAGTCTGGCACTTTTATACACATATATAGAATAAAATCTTGGCTAAGCGGACGTGAAATTTGTCAATCCACATCATTCTCGTATTAAAAAGTGCGAAGCATTCCAAAGTATAGAAAAACTCCGGATCCGAAAGATGGCGACAGCGCTGTTTCGTCCTAATATGGGACTCGTCAGGCCACCGCATTCGTTACAAACCATTACCTCGCCTTTGTATCCTATAAAGCTGAATTTAAAATCAAAAACAGCAAACAAGACGACAAAGGCGACATCTGGATGGTTCACTTGATAACACAAGAACCACACAAATTAACAAAGTTTGTAAAAACCGCCATGTGGTGGCGCGAGGGGTAAATTAAAACAGAATCATATAAAATAGAGTACACGAAATGCGCTACCCAAAGGATAGGGGTCGCATTATTCAAAACTAGGCAACCAGGCTTACTGCTAATTTTGGCAGCAAAAGCCACGTGTCGCACCAAACGATCTCCGCATGAGAGCCCGTTTAGCGTGTTTCAAAGCCAAACAAGTTAATAAATAAATAGATAAGTTTTTGTCTGTGTAATTTAAAATAAAATAGAATAAAATCTTCAGCTTTATAGGATGCAAAGGCGAGGTAATGGTTTGTACCGAATGCGGTGGTCTGATGAGTCCCATATTAGGACGAAACAGCGCTGTCGCTATCTTTCGGACCCGGAGTGTTTCCATACTTTGAAATGATTCGCACTTTTTAACACGAGAATGATGGGGATTGACAAATTTCACGTCCGCTCAGCCAATATATATATATATATATATATATATATATATATATATATATATATATATATATATATATATATATATATTGGCAGAATTTAGTTGCACAGATTATTTCACTTTGCAGATAATACGAAAGGTGTTTCTGCCAAAACCAAATTTCGTGGCCTTGCTTGTTTCCCGACCCTCTATATTACACCGGAAGAAAGTATTAAGATTAGCAAAAATACCGCCACAGATTATTTCATCTCAACCAGATGCGACACAATACGTTCCCTCCAGAATTAAATTTGTATGCAGTTTTCTATTGGATTGAACGTAACTTTATTGTTTACATTTAATCGTACAGCTTTCTATTCTTTTTTTATTTATTTATATGTGAGATTATCATATATAAAATGTTTTTGCTCAAAAATGGTACGAGGATCTTCATGTGCTTGCCATTGCTGCCCGTTGAAAACTGGAGAAAATACTTTTTTAAAGCTCCTTAAAAAGTTCTTAAGGCGAAAATCGACTTTTTCAAAAACGGCTGCTCAAAGCGACACCTACTAGATATAACTTTTTTGGATAATAGGAATAAAAATTATTAATTAAAATTTAACTTGCTAAGTCTAAAAAAAGGTATGAAGCCTTGTATGTAGGTGAAATGCTGTTGGTGACTCTTTCTTCAATGTAAATCGATACTGTGAAGCTATTATTAAGGTAAATATTTACAAAAAGTTTGAAAAAATTATAACTTTGACACCTTCAGAAACATTTCAGAAACTATCAATTTATGGACTAAAACATCGTTTCCCAACCTGGGGGTTGTGACCCCTAGGGGGTCGCGTTTTGGAATATGGGAGGTCGCAATGTCTTTAATAAATAATACCCAGGTATAAAATATCCTTTTATTAAAATATTTTTAATTTAGAAGCGAATGATAAAAAATTAAATATTACCAAATAATAAGAACACATTAAAATGAAGTAATATCCAAGGCTGTTTGAAATAGTAATTTAATGCGACGGTTGATTTTGTTCATTTAAAAGTTTTTCTACAGGTGGATTATCATTGCAAACACACTTAAGTAAATTATTTTCCAGTGATAATAGATAATATTTATAATTAGTTTTTAAAGCCACCATAGACGATTAGTTTTTTAAGCATAAATAAAAACGAACGAAGGGTATCAATGTTTTCAAAACTTCCGTTACTACGCTTATGTATTAACATCGTCGTGCAGGCCAGAACTTATCGAAATCTTGAGTTAAAAATTTAAGCTGAAATGATGAACTACGATAAATTGGGCTAGGGCCCCTATCCTCGAAAGTGTGATGTGAAAGGTGATGTGAATGGCGATGTGAACTTTTTGACAGTAAAAGCCGTATTCTTGACAAGCCAATGTTGCCAGATATGAACGTGCTGCAGACCGAAAATGTCCTTAGTATATTTTGTTGCCATTTTAGGCAAAAAGTAGTTTTGATACTTTAAATTAATCGTCCAAAGTAAAAAAAAATAGTGCTGTTGTTATTTTTGTGAAGTTATTGATTGCCATTACAATATTTGTACTTTGCCTGGATTAAATTTATCTTAAATTGACAGTCTAGAACTGTTAAACAAAAATTCATACAAAGAGCCAAGTACTTGAAGATTCTAATATGTAAAGAAAAAGGGATATCAAGAAAAGCAGCAATCATATATACAAAGTAATATACTGACAGTAATTGCAGAAAGTCAGCACTAATAAACCTTGAAACGGTGGAAATTACAACTCTACGTAGTGTGACTAAAAGTCATCATCCCAATCCACTACAGAAACTATCCAATCAGTTATTTATTGTATAAATTCATCCAGCCTCTTACTGCAACATGTTCTGTCCTGACAAGTAAATTTGAAAGAAAACCTGAAACTTGAACAATGATAGTGAAACTGTTTATGACCAGGGACCAAAACCAAAGGCCAGACAGAAGACTTCCATTAAAGATAGTGGCGGATCTCACATTCAACTTTAAATATATATATATATTTTATTTTATAAAGATTTGTAGACACTTGAAGATCAAATGTACCATAAATAAGGTTTTTATGCTGAAGGACCTCATTCGTTGGTCTGTAGGGTTCATATTTATGTGTCTCAATACATTATAATCATAATATTTATTTAATTGTAGTGTCGTATAGTGTTTAACACAGTCTAATTACGTTAAGTGCTGTAGTTAACATAATTTAAATATAAAATTTATTACTTATTTAAATAAAAGTTTCAGATAGCTTACAAATTGTGATTTCTCAAATTTATTATAAGTTGTGTCGTGAAAAGAATTATGTTAGATTTAACTGTTTAAAACTAAGATACTTCGCTGTTATGGACACAAGTATTTATGTTAAATCCATAAACAGAACTGGCCCTAGAAAAACATTTTTAAATAGAACGCTCATACAATTGAGTTATGAACAGAATCTCCTGTAATAATTTTATATTTCTATAATCTCAAATTTGCTTAATATCTGCGAGGATATTTTATTAAGAAATTTGAAAATATCGGGGTACCACGTAATTAACGTTTCAACTGTTTATTCACAAAATAAAACGTCTTAAAGAAACGGTTCGTCAACATATTTTTTTTAATGCGAGTTATTTTGAAGAACCAAAAATAAAATAAAAATTTTTAATTCTATTTTATTTTTTGAAATCCGTGCGTTAAATATGTCATTTAGCGGCTGACATTTCATTTGCGCATGTTTCGCCGTTCGCTTACCTTCCACCGGGCGAACGAGGATATGACTGATGAACATTTACCAAGAATACGCGTTCACCACCTTTTCACCGTTCACTTCACGTTCCCCAGTTCGAGGATAGGGCCCTAGATCCTTTTATTTTAGCTTCAGGAATTTGCGTCTTGTACAGACCTTTTAGATACACCTTTATACAGTTTTCTCAAACCATTTGGCATCTATAAGAAAAATAAAGATAAGTAATTTGTTACACTAGAATGGAAACAATTTTTTCTCTCTTAATTTAAAGAAATACGGCAATTTTTATTGAAAAGAAATTACTAACACCTATTTAAGCTGTTGTATTTACTTTTTGTCGATAGAGAATTATATCTATTTTTTTTTTAATCTTTTAATCATCACCATCAATGTAACCGTGGTATTTTTTAAAAATTTTTACAATTTTCTCCCACTGTTATAGCTGGTCGCGAGACAAGCAAGGTTACGAAAATAGGACCCTGCCCTTCAACTTCACAAATTAAATAATTGATGGTTTTATTAATGAGACTGAATGGAACAAAACAAAATCAATATTAGTATGATCGTCGATGACACAACGAACGAACAAACCGAAGACTACGTCAGGGTGAACCTGGTTTTGTACTTGCCTTGTTGTAGGGCTGAGCGATATCTTCAAGTGTATCGATACATATCGAATATAAATATTTTAAATATCGATACATTAAGTATCGTTCATATTCTTATTTTTGCTTTGTTTTGTTTTGTAACTTCGCTTTCGCAAATGTAACAACAAATTGATTGTTGTATCAGCGGAATTTACCTGTGAACAAGACACTTTAAATGTGTCTTCGGTTTATAATTTAGTAAAACATTTTCAAACAATATTTTTCGTAGGAGGCATGGCTAAAATAATAATCACAACAAACCAAAAGTGACTAAAAGCCTGTAAAGGTAAATAAGTGATGCCTCGCAAATACAGGCCATAGATTGCAAATCACAGAATAATAAAGGTGAGCTTGCTGGTATTTCAAATTGGTGCTGCCCTTCCGGTATAAACATAAAAAATGATAAATATTTGGATGCGTTCGATGTTCGAAAAACGCAGTTGAAGATCGTTTGACAAACATAATTGACAGTTGTAGAAGAATCAGACCTGATTACAAGGAAATGACACGATATATATTTAAATGTATCGATACCTACGTCTTGAGTCAATATCGATACAGAATACTGAATATCGATGCTACTTGTATCGATACATTTAAGCATCAATATATGTCGCTCGGGCCTACCGTGTTGCTCACCTCATACAATTTTAATAATAAATGTATTATGAAACGAAAACAAAATAGTTGTTTGATGGCCATATATGACATTTATTTTCAGCATGTTAGGATAGTCTTTTAGGCTTATAGCCGATTTCTATAATTTTCGGTTACACCCTTTAAATTCCTTGTCGCCTGATTAATTGACTGAGGAGGAGAGATATGCTACATTTTTTAGTTTTTCGTCTCTACGTGAATTAAAGACTATCTTCACATAAAATTTCAATTTTGCTCTTTTATGATCGGTGAATGAGTAAATGTCACAATAGTAAAACTCTACAATCAATTAACTTCTATTTGGAGGTTAAGTCGAATTTTCTAGAAGCTTCTATTTATCTCCAGTGTAAAGATATGGGGTACTCAGAAATATATTGGGTTGGGTGCAGAAAAAATTGCTAAGAGTGCTTCTTCTTCTTCTTCATGTGCCGTGTCAGGTCCTCCTGACGTTGGTAATTACAATCGCGCGTTGATCACAGTTCTCTGTTATTCTAAATAGCTGTTTAGCACTGTGTTTCTTGTCCACTCTCGGATGTTTCTCAGCCAAGAGATCTGCTTCCTTCCAACACCTCTACGACCCATTTCTTTCTTCACCCTATTAACATAATCTAAGAGTTGTTGTAGACCCTGAAGGCTATCACTTATGATGGCCGTATCATCGGCATAACGAATCGTGTTTATTAGCTCGCCGTTGATTTTAACCCCAAATACTTTGTTATGTAGGGCTTTCCTAAGAACTTTGTCCAAATATAAATTAAACATCAGTGAAGGGAGAATACATCTCTGTCTAACACCTCATTGAATTTGTCATTCTTTGGTAAGCTTACCATTAACTCGCAACACTGCCCTTTAGCGCCAATGTAGATTCTCTATAATCCGCACATCCTTGCCATCCACACCAGCATTCTTCAGTTTATCTATGAGCTTCACATGCTGTAGCCGGTCAAACGTTTTTTAGTAATCGATAAAGCACACGATAATGTCTTTACGTTGGTCTCGACACTTTTGGAGTAGTATATTTAGAGGAAATAGCGCTTCTCTAGTACTAAGATCATTTCTAAACCCAAGCTGGGTCTCATCTAGGTCTCTTTCGCATTTATTATTTATTTTACAGTGAATAGTACTCAAGAAAACCTTCGAGATGTGACTCATGGGAGTTATTAACCTGTATTCGATACATCTTTTGGCAAGTTGTTTTTTTGGTAGCGTTATAAAAACAGATTTCAACCATTTTTCAGGTATTTCTCTCGTGTTGTACACATAATTAAAAAACTTAATCAGTATATCGATATTATCATCATGAATCAATTGCATTAGTTCCACTGCAATGTCGTCTGGGCCGCTTGCCTTTCTGGATTTTGCACGTCTTATGCCATGATGAACCTCTGATTTCAGAAAGCCCAGTGCTTCAGTTCCATGCACATGGTCTGATATGTTTTGTCTTTGGTATTCCAATAATTCAGCTATGTAGAAACTCCAGGCATTAAGAATTTCCTGTTCATCAATGAGAGGTTTGCCTGTTATGTTTACTGGTATTAGTAGATACCTGTTGGACTTACATTGTCTTTATTTTTTGTTGAATATCACGTTTCGCCTAATAGTTATCTCTAGCCGTTTTCAAGTGAATCTAAATAAATTTCTAAGCTAAAGTACAATTTATACTAAAAATAAATGCAATGGAGTGTGACTGAGATGGGTTCAGTTTTGTGTGCTTCGCCAAAGACTCATTTATGCTGCATTTAGTTTTAATTTACAATTATTAAAAAGTGGTTTCCACACTTCTCTTATATCTAAAGATGGTTTACTAAAACAACTCGGTTCTGATGTATAACCGCGGCTTCTTCGAATTTTCGTTTTCTCCAATGTTGTTCTCTGTGTAGAATTTAGCTTCAGACTATTCTATGTGGTGTCCATGAGTCTAGGCATGGTTAGCGGCACCAGATTTTTCTGTTTCTCCTCAAGATATGTATTTTTGATGTTCTTTGATCCTTACGTCAAGGGGTCTCTTTGTTTCGCCAATGGAGGAGTTGTCATATTCACATGGTATCTGATACATACAATTCTTCTTGTCCCTTTGAGTTGTTGGTTTGACCCTAGTAAGTTGACTTCTCAGAGAGTTACTTGAATTGAAAACAACGTTAATTTTATATTGTTTTCCTATTCTTCTAACTTTTTCCGAAATGCCTTTCGCATAGGGGATGTTCAATATTGGTTTTCGTTCTTTGTTCGTTGTCGCTATTGTCCTATTTCTGTGTTGTTCCAGAATTTTGTCCACCATATATTCTGGGTATCCATTAGTTGTCAGGTCATTTTTAATGTAATCTATCTGTTTCATCAAGTTCTTGTTGGAATTGCAGAGAGTTAGGGGTCTATCTACGAGATTTCTTTTTATTCCTTGTTTGGTGTTGTTGGAGTGATCAAATGAGTAGTTTAAGTATTGTCCTGTGTGTGTGTCTGTGTGGTTTTCCCGTAAATTGAGGTTCGAATTTGTCTGCCATTTCTTTCAACCAAAATTTCTAAGAAGGATAATTTATTTTCTACCTCTTTCGCCACGATGAGTTTAATAGTTGGGCTGATATTATTCAGATGAGAAAGAAAATTTTGAAGTTCTTCGACGTTTCTAGTCCAGATAATAAAGGTATCGTCTACGTATCTAAGTCACAACTTTAGTTTCTTAATTGCGGATTCAATAGCAAAAGTCTCGAACCATTCCATGAAAATATTCGCGATCACCGGTGAAAGTGAGGTTCCCATCGGTAGTCAATCATCCTGGATGTAGAATGTTTCCCTTTCCTGAAAATAGGAATTAGTTAAACAACTTTTCAATAAGTCCATGATGGCGTGCGGTGATAAAGATATTATTTCTGCCAAGGTCTGCTCTTCTTCAAGTTTCTTACGATTTTTAGTGACTCCTTAACTGGAACGTTGGTGTATAGACTTTCCACGTCAAAGCTAATAAATTGATCTTCCGGTTGTATATCTATTTCACGTATAATTTCTACGAAATGTTGCGATTTCTTGACCCAGGACGATGTATTTCCTTGTAATGGTTACAGGATTGGAAGAAGGAACTTGGCAATCCAGAAGTCGGAGAGTTCCGGGAACTCGTGATAGGTCGTAAATACATGTCTTTATGTATCTTTGGGAGTCTATAAAGATGTAGAGTTTTGCTGTGGTGTGGCGTCAACTTAGTTCGGGCCCTCTCAGGAATATAGCGTTCATGTTTCTTAACGCTATAAATTCTTCCTTCGATTGTTGATGTGGGATCTTTAGTAAGAGATCTGGTGCCGCCAACTATGCCTGGACTCATAGACATCAAATAAAATGGTCTGACGCTAAAATTGTACACAGAGAACAACATTGGAGAAAACGAAAATTCAAAGAAGCCGCGGTTATACATCAGAACCCGAGTTGCTTGAGTAAACTATCTTTAGATATAAGAGAAGTGTGGAAACCACTTCTTAATAATTGTTAATTAAAACGCATATATGAGACTTTGGCGTAGCACGCAAGACTGCACCCATCTCACTCACACTCCACTGCATTTACTTTTAGTATAAATAGTACTGTAGCTTAGGAATTTATTTAGTTTTACTTGAAAACGGCTAAAGATAACTACTAGCTTAAACGTCGTGATATTCAACAAAAAATAAAGACAATGGAAGTCCAACAGATGGCTACTACTTTGCAGGAAACATCATTGTCTATGATCGTCTACTAGTATATTAGGGGTCCTCCTGTTGAACAATCCAGAAACTTTTCTAACCTTCTTATACATCTTGTGCGTTTATCATTCATAAAAAGAAATGTAACAACTATTGTTTAAGGTAGTGGAATTTCTAAAAGTTCGAAATTATTGTTAATTACAACACTCATTTTCTATCTTCACCTACCGGCCTGTGTTAATTTGTGGTTACCTACATTACTTACATTCCATATCTTGTGGTTTAATGTTAATTACACAATGACAATGTTAATTCATACAGAGGTCATTAAAACCATTAAGTTTTAAATTCCAAATTCCGTCCCCAGATATAAAAATTATGATTATATACTTCCGGATCTTACACGCAAAAGAAAGTAATGAGAGACATACATATCACAGTTAAAAAATAAACGTATTATTTCAATTTTACTTTCTCATTACTCATTCATTGCTTCAAAACGTTTTGTCAACGACAACTTGCTGGGAAAGTAATTAAATTATCGTAAAAACCTCTATTTAATTATTAAAAATGTTTTATTACATTTTCTTCCAAATTCGTTTTCTTTTGTGTGACCTAGAAAGGAGGAATAATGTATCGAATCCGTGCGAAACATTGAAATAAGTCTTTTTTAGCTTAGAACCTGATTTCTTTATGAAGCTGGGTCAAATCCTAATTTGAATGGCGTTAAACGTAGAGACCCCAGTGTTGCTTTTAATTAACCTAATTAAAAATATCATACACTAACGATAAATATTTCAAAGCCTACAAGTTCGTTTTAAAAAGTTTAAAATTTTATAGTTCAAGGTGCAGTTCTTGAATTAGATACAATAATTTAACTAGAAAGTTTCACTTATTCGTACAGAAAAAAAAGTTAATCTTTTAAAAAATGTAAAATATAGAAAGTATAACACCACTCTTACATTTTGATCCCAGACTATAATTCCGAGAAAAACAAAACACACACACACACACACACACATATATATATATATATATATATATATATATATATATATATATATATATATATATATATATAGTATTTGCATGCTTCCTTCCGATTTGTCCTTTGCACAGCCAGGTGCATGTCGGTACCCTGATGAGGCTAGTATAGACGAAATATGTACTTCTGCCGTATCACTGTGGTGGGGAGGGTAAGTTTTAATTTTCTTCTCGGTATGGTGGTACAGGTAGGCCATCATCTCGATGTTGGTGGAATAGGATAAATTGTGTTCCTTAGCAATTTGTTCACATTATGCAACCTCTAACACAGAAAGGATATGGTTGGAACGAAGTTTGCCTTTACTGTAGGCATTTTGCTTCATATATATATGTATGTTTATGCGGCTTTCACGGATTCCTCCGTGTGAGATGCAATAGCAATAGAGACGAAACATGTACCTCTGCCGTATCACTGTGGTGGGGAGGGTAAGTTTCAGCTTTGTTCTCGGTATGGTGGTACAGGTAGGCCATCATCTCGATGGTGGTGAAATAGGATAAATTGTATTTATTAGCGATTTGTTTAAACTGTGCAACCTCTAACACGGAAAGGATATGGTTGGAACGAGGTTTGCATTTACTGTTCGTATTTTACTTCATATACATATATATATATATATATATATATATATATATATATATATATATATATATATATATATATATATATATATATATACAAAATACAAAAATACTTGCCTTCACAGCTATTCAAATTTAAAACACGAGGGGAGGGTGAAAAGTCAGATAATTTTTGAATTAAACACATCTATTTTATGAAGTTTTCATTTCGGAAAGTAATTTTCCACCAATTCTGCAAAATAATCCACTGTTTGGGTGACCTCTTTCTTTAAAGAAATTTCCTTCCCAGGCAGCCATTTTTTCATTTTTGAGGAAAAAAAAAGTTGCAGATCCGGAGAATAAGCGGCACCAATTCCCCAAAGAAACTATTTGGATTGCGCTGATACAAGTTCAGTTACCGTTGTGAAGAGGTCGCTCGATTTAACTTTTGCTCCACAGTCAGCAAATCCACCGTCTATCCTGCTGAAAAATTTTCCATGTCTAGATATTTACCATGTCAACAATTTCCATCACCTTCACTCTGTGAAACCACTTATGGACAATGCAATAATCACTCTCCATAATACCTTTTCAATGGGGGATGCATCGATATGTATCGGTGTAGTATTTTAGCTTCACACCATTTTATATGGTGTCCATGAGTCCAGGCATGGTTGGCGGTACCAGAACAACATTGGAGAAAACGGAAATTCAAAGAAGTCGCAGTTATACATCAGAACCCGAGTTGTTTTAGTAAACCATTTTTAGATATAAGAGAAGTGTGGAAACCATTTCTTAGAAATTGTAAACTAAAATTAAATGCAGTATAAAAATGGGATTTTGCTGTAGCAGGCATGACTGCACCTATCTCAATCACACTCCACTGCATTTACTTTTAGTATAAATAGTCATGTATCTAAAGAAATTTATTTAGTTTCACTTGAAAACAGCTATAGATAACTACTAGCCGAAACGTCGTGATATTCAACAAAAATAAAGACAATGGAAGTCCAACAGATATCTACTACTTCGCAAGAAATATCGTTGTCTATGACCTTCAAACAAACACATCTCGTAGATAGTTCAGAACTTGTACTTGGTTGTTTCATTATCGATTCTGAAATATTTTGTGAATTTAGTAACTCTCCAAGCCGTCTTTTTTCCATCCTAATAGTAGATTGTTTATGAAATGTTGGCAGTTTATAACGCGGATCTATTGCAATATCATATCAGCCGCTAAAAGTTTCGATATATTCCCTCTTGCACAAAACTGACCATCTGTGTTTTTGATGTTCTGCGGTACTCTTTAGAGACTGTTAATTAACGGACTAGCTTCGGATAATACAGCTTTGGCTTTTGATTGATTTTGTAACCTCGTCACCAACGGTTAATGTTGACCACTTCATCCATCATTATCCATTCTTCCATTGTGAGTTCTACGTGGCACTTTATACTAGGCAAACAAGCTTGCACTGCAACTCGTTACTCCAGCAATGGCCTTGGCGCTTGCAGTGTCAAGTCCCATCGCGTAGATACGTCTTGTATAAGTACATGATTCGGAATATTATGTGGGTCTTGCATTTCCTTTACAATCTTGCTGCTGCCCGTAGAATGATAAAAATGACCAATGATACCTTGTTTTAGTAATCATGAAAATCACCTGATCCTATTTAAAAAGCTAGCTTTAATTACCGATTGTAGTGACTGAGTCAAACATAAAGTTTGTTGATTCTCTCTGATAGCGACACCCATATTTGCAGCGATGTCGATAACTATGGTGCGAACTCTGTCCTGTACTGTCCAATACTGAAAAGTCTTCTTTAAATTACATGCTCTGTTGGATCCTGAGTGCTGAAGAATCTCGAATGGCATTACTTTGAGGCAATAAAGCTTGTACTCGAAGTTAGCATCTATTTCATGAGCCGTTACGCTAATAAAATCATTAAAATCATTAGATTGCGAAGAATAGCCGCTTGTCCATATGCCGGTGGTTATCACAATATGCAACAACTCTTTTCTAGTACTTTAGTTCTCACTCGCTCATATAAAGGGTGTTTTTTTATAGAGGTATAGAAATTTAAGTTGGCGGCCATTTTGTCAGCTGTCAAGTAATTTATGTTCAGTTTGGTTTGGCATTTCAACATGAATAGACTGACGTCTGAACAACGCTTCCAAATTGTGCAAATTTATTTTGAAAGTCATGGTTTTGTTCGAAATACGTATCGCGCACTACGTCCATTTTACGGTCAACATAATCGTCTATCAGAGCAATTAATTCGATTAACTATGGAACGTTTTCGCATCATGTTTACTTTAAATGATAATACGCATCCACAGAGACGTCGTACAGTGCGTACAGAAGAAGTCATTGCTGCTGTAGAGCGTAGCGTAGGGGAAGACCCGAATCAGTCTATCCGCCATCGTGCACAGGAATTGGATATGTGTCCATTCACTTTATGGAAGATTTTGCGGAAAGATCTTGGTTTGCGTGCTTACAAAATCCAACTCGTGCAAGAATTGAAGCCACACGATCACCTAGCAAGGCGTGAATTCGGTGAATGGGCCCAAAACAAGGTTGCTGTTGATTCCGATTTTCATAAGCGAATTTTGTTTAGCGATGAAGCTCACTTTTGTTTGAATGGACACGCCAATAAACAAAAATGCCGTATTTGGAGTGATGATAATCCTCAAGTGTATGTTGAGACACCGTTACATCCAGAAAAACTGACTGTTTGGTGGCTTTATGGGCTGGTGGAATCATTGGTCCGTACTTCTTTAAAAACGATGCTGGTCAGAACGTTACAGTCAATGGTGACCGCTATAGAGTCATGATTACTGACTTTTTCGTTCATCAATTGAACAACCATGATGTGCAGGAGCTGTGGTTTCAACAAGACGGCGCAACATGTCACACAGCTCGTGCCACAATTGATTTATTAAAGGAAATGTTTGGTAACCGCATAGTTTCACGTTTCGGACCCATAAATTGGCCTCCAAGATCGTGCGACTTAACGCCGCTAGACTATTTTCTGTGGGGATATGTGAAGTCGCTAGTCTACGCCGATAAGCCCGAAACGATTGATCACTTGGAGGACAACATTCGCCGCGTTATTGCCGATATACGACCACAAATGTTGGAAAAAGTCATCGAAAATTGGACCTCCAGATTAGACTACGTCCGAGCCAGCCGTGGCGGTCATATGCCAGAAGTCATATTTAAATCATAATGCCAGAAGGTTATCTTTCGAATAAAGTAAATTTCATGTCAATTTAAAAAATTCATCTTTGTTTTATTCCATTTAAAAGTTCTATACCTCTATAAAAAACACCCTTTATTTCTGATATAACTTTTTCGGTAATGTGGAAACGTGATACCTTTTTGTAATTCGGGCATAGTTTCTTTAATTATCGTTGACAGCCTACCTTGTTGACTAAGCGGAATGGTTCCATATCGACGCATATTTGCTCAGCAATGGTACGAGTTATTTCTTTTGCCCTAGTATCATCATCTCTATAAAATGATTTTTTAACGATCATCTCTGTTAGAGTTGCTTGTCTCTTAGGTAGTGAGCCATTGTCATCAATTCTTGTTGTCGTCGGCACTGAAGCGATCTCCAATTCACTCTAATGGTGTGTTTTCATATGGATCCACAACTTTGATGTGTTATTATTTTTTAAATTGATACTACGAGACAAGTTTTCTTTAAAATTCATACATATTGCTTTAAAATTTTCAGATGCGGATACTTCAACTTCAAAGTGATTCCATATAGAATTGTTTTGCTTCGAGGTTGACATACTTATTAATTAACTTTTGTTTTTTACCACGCTTATCATTACGTAGTTACTATATACGTATTTAGTAAAAAAATGCCACAATCACAAGTCACTGCCACAAATAAATTAATTATTTATTTTATTACGCGTTGAAAGCAACAATTAACAACAAGGAACTAGCAGAATGAAATTATAAATCACCAATCCCCGAATCTAGATAAATTGTTCAGCGTTCACATGAACGAACTAACTACGGGGATGGCGCGTTTACACGATTAATGGTTATAGCGCAGAATTCAAAATGTATCAGTGTATCGGCAAACTAATATCGTCGATATATCGGTATGGATACCGGTGTCAGATGCATCCCTACCTTTCAACTACTCTTTGGTTTTAATTAACACATGGAATTTATGTTTTTCCTTTTTGCTGAAGTGTTTAGAATATTCACTTGCAAAGGCTCTCAAAACGAAACTAACTGTCAGAAGGCATTAAATAGAGGATCATTAGAAAGAATGCTACTACTATTCAGAAACACAATCATCCTCGCAATCGTACCGTCATCTATCAAAAAAGAATTGGACTTTACACTTTACCATCGTAGTTCAACATTAACATTTCAGTTTCAAATGAAAATATTACATACTTTGTTACATTCTCTTTGTCGAGTTAAAAATAAGAAAACTTAAACTAAATAATTATATCGCATAAAAATCAGCATGTTTGTGCAAAAACTGTGAAGCTATTTATTTATAAGATAATTAAAAAATTAATGCCAGCTTTTAACTAATTTAGAATATTGTTATAAGGTTGAAGTAGTTCACAACAGCGTCTCGGCCCACATTTTCAATTTACAGATGTTTTTTTTTTCAGACGGAACAAAATACAATAAAATTTGCATTTCAGATGAAATATAAAAATTTGTGGTTTCTAACAATCCTATCATACTATACCTTTAAATATAATTAAATACTTTTAATGATGGGTTTTTTCCTCTGTTTTTTTATATATCTACTTGTTTCATATTCAAACCACATTGGTGAGTTTCTTAATAATTATAGGTTAAGTTGAATATTCTAACTTTGTAATTAATATTGTAGAGATGTTCTGAAAAAGAGAAAAATAAATTCTCGATAGCTTGACAGAATCAAAAAAGGTTTTTTTTCCTTATCAAGACCTACAAATTTAAATAGACTACATCTCCAATAACCCTAGTTCGGAATATCGTTTCTTAGTCAGTCGCGCCTACTTCCCCTTATATATATATATATATATATATATATATATATATATATATATATATATATATATATATATATATATATATATATATATACGTTATTTCATTTCATGTATATGTCCTATACTAAGTACAACTGTTTTGATATATCTTAAATTTTCTGTCAAAAATAGCGTTTTCAGACCTAAACATAACTATCAATTACTCCTACATTCTAGAATACATAAAAGTATGAATTTATGGTTGCCTAAATTATTATTATTATTATTTTCAATATGTAAACAATATCTAACAATATTTACTAATAAAAATAAGTTTTTAAATCCTCTTTTTGTTAACATTAATGGCAAACATCGCATTTATAGTAATTTCTAACACTTAAAAACAATGAAAAGAGTCACGATAAGCAATTAAACTGAAAGAAAAGATAAGTAAACATGTTTATGTCTGTCAAACATCAAAAGAGCCTCTCCCCCACCAATCATAAACAGCCTTCAAATAAATCTATTGTTGTTGAAATCTATAGGGTACGGTCGAGGGATCACAACGTCGATCCATTATATACCTCGACAAAACACGATACGCTATCCAAAAGATGGTCCGATTCGTCTGGCATATGTCAAAAAAAGCTCTATCCAATCAAGGGAACATAATTACCATATTATATGCGAAATCAGAAGCTGGTTGGGTTCAAAATATTTGGTGGCTTTCTGCAAAAAATTTTAAAGATTCTCCTTTAGATTATTGTGAAGATATAACTGCCGACCACTTTGAAGACTAGTTTGACTTGCTTGATACTAAATATTCCTCTTAATAGTATAATAATTATGGGTAATGCTAGTTACCACAGTCGCCAACTAAAGAAAGTGCCTAATTCAAGTGACTGAAAATCGGATATCCAAAAATTCATGCTTGAACATGACATATTCTTTAAAAAAGATAGATCTTTTAGACGTGCTGAAAGCATGTGTGACACTAGGACAAGAAATATGTGACCTAGTTCTGCGTCTTCCCCCATACTATTGCATTTTCAGTCCCATAGAGCATATGTGCGGCACGCAAACACCACTACTGCACTAAACTCCAGCGTTGTAGAGGTGATTAGGAGAAATATCATAGATCGCGCAGACGCAGAGAGCTGGAAAAATTAAGTTGAACACGTTATTAAGATTAAAATTCTTATTTATCTTTACATGATATTGTAAACTCCCTTTTCATTAAACTGGGTGAACACAGTGACCGTGAGACTGAGTTGGATTTCTATTTTTTAAGATTTGTTTTCTTTCTATACTATGAATTTCTATTTTTTTATAAAGTGTATTATTATGTTTATGTACGTATTATATAATTAGTTTGATATTTTTATTTCACAATTAATATGTGAAAAGACAGTTTTTTCGAGTTCTAGGAAAAGCTATTGCTTTTTAGTAAAAAAGTTTCAAATAAAAATTGTGCGCTTTGAAAGTACCTACCAAATGAGTTAAAGCTCATCCAAATCGGATAGTTTGTTTATTAGCTATTGCAAAAAAACCTTCTAAAATGACTGTTTATTCAATTCGTAATAAATAAGAGAAAAATATATTGCATTAGCTTTATACTATACTAAAAGGAGCCTCTTGTTGCATACAACAAGAATGAAAAAATTCAAGAAAGAAAATATTCAATAGTTGTTTGCACAGTGAATTTGTTTATAACATTTAATGTTCTTTTTGATTGTCTATTCTCAGTGATCTAGAGGTCGTACAGCGATCTGCGGGTGCGCAAGTGAAAGCTTGAGACTTA
This sequence comes from Diaprepes abbreviatus, assembly GCA_034092305.1. Taxonomy (NCBI): domain Eukaryota; kingdom Metazoa; phylum Arthropoda; class Insecta; order Coleoptera; family Curculionidae; genus Diaprepes; species Diaprepes abbreviatus. Next base: position 441,723 of record JASJET010000072.1, on the reverse strand, counting down.
TACTAACAATAACAAAAAAGAGCCAAATTAATTGTTGATTTTAAATTGTTGAAATAGATAAACAAAGTTGTGGTTGGTTTTTTTTGTTATAAACAAATAGAATAACTTCTCGACAATTGTTGATATCGAAATGCTGATAAGTGGACGTGATATACAATATAATTTTCTATTGTTTATAAACAATTGAAAAAACAGCCATTTTAGCAGGTTTTTTTGCACTAACTAACGAATAAATTATCCGATTCGGATGAACCTTAGCTCATTTTGTAGGTATTTCCAACGCGACACAACTTTTGTTTAAAACTGAAAAATATTAGCTTTTCCTAGAACTCCAAAAAACTGTTTTTCATATCTTAATTGTTAAATAAAAAATTTCCCCAAAAAATGAAATATGAATGATATAAGATACTACGAAATTACTATTATCATTCTGAAGGTTTCTAGGTAATCTACTAACAATAAATTTCAAAATTACCCCATATGAGGTTAATTCCGCCGGTCTATTAGGAGAAATATCATAGATCACGCAGACGCAGAGAGCTGAAAAAATTTAGTTGAACACGTTATTAAGATGAAAATTCTTATTTATCTTTACATGATATTTTAGACACCCTTTTTATTAAATTTGATAAATTTGGCAGTGAAACTAAGTTGGATTTATATTTTTTAAGTAATTTGTTTTCTTTCTATATTATAAATTTCTATCTATAATAAAGTGTATTATTATATTTATGTACGTATTATTTAATTAATTTAGTTATTATATTTAATTTATTCTCTAATTTTAAATATTTTTTGTGTGCCCCATCTTTTATGTCGGTATGTAAACATTGAATAACTTTGACATTTACCAACCGATTGATTTGGTTATACCTGTTTTTGAAACGTCAATTCAGTACAATTTTAATCATGAATCGCTCTACACCGAAACAACGCGTTGAAATAGTGACAATGTACATTGAAAATTCAATTATGTTAACTCAATGTGCATATCGTCGAAAATATCGTAGCCAACAGGCACCGTCTGACAACACTATCCGTCGTTTGGTTTCGAATTTTGTTGAGTACGGGACAGTGGGAGATCGTCAACATACCGTTCATTAACGACCAAGACGTTCCAATGAACTGGTTGAAGCGGTCAGAGAGAGCGTTGTCCAGAACACAAAAGTGTTGTATCGTCACCGCGCTCAGCATTTTGGCGTCAGTGGAACCACTTTGCGGCGCATTTTGAAGGATGATATGCATTTGTTTCCGTATAAAGTGCAGTTAACACTAAGAATATTGCCGAATACCGCCCACGTCGCTTGAAATACGGCCAAACAGTCGCTCGAATGGTTGACACTGAACCTGATTTTTGGAAGCAAATTTTGATGACCGACGAGGCCCATTTCACTCTCTCTGGCGGCGTTCATAAGCAAAATTGCCGCATTTGGTGGACGGAAAATCCACACGAGATCCACGAAACGCCATTGCATGACCGAAAAGTGACTGTTTGTGATGGCGTTTGCGCCAAAACCATCACTGGGCCTTTTTTCCAAAGAAAACGAAACAGTCGATGGAAATCGATATCGGTGGATGTTGGCTCATTATGTCTGCCCACAAATGCGTGAAAAAGTCTTGATGGTTACTGGTTTCAACAAGACGGTGCGTTATGCCACACTGCAAATCAAACAATCCAATTTTTGCAACGGAAATTACCTGGACGTCTGATGTCAAAAAAGGCGACATTGACTGGCCACCCAGATCGCCAGATTTGAGCGCTCCGGACTTCTATACCACCAGAGATGCTCGAAAAGGTGATGGAAAACGCAGCAGAAAGGTTACATTTTGCTTTGGCCAATAAAGGTGGCCACTTGGTCGATATAGTATTCAAAAACTAGTCCCAATAAATTGTAAATGACCAAATTTAATAAAAATATCTCATATATATAGAAATCAGTTTTTTCTCAAAGATATTCAATGTTTACATACCGACATAAAAGATGGCGCACCCTATATATTTTTAACTTATTATATTAGTGTTGTAATAATCTGTTTTATCATTGATTAATTTAAAAAACGACTATTTTATCAAAATTTCCTAAATCTGATTTTAAAAAATACTCCTAGTCTTTTGTCTATATTTAAATTTGGCACCGACCTCGGTACAACAAAAGGGTTTTAATGCCCCAGGTAGCGACCCTCATCATTGAAACCAATAGGCAAACGATAGATCTTGGAACATATTGTACGTTTCTCTTTCAAAAGTTCCTATTTTTTCTTTCAAGTGTCATCTACCAGTTTTATATACTAACATTTTTAAGAGCAAGAATCCAAATTCCTTAACTGAATCAATAAAATTTATCTATGCATTCAAAATTGTCAATTAAAAAAATATGAAAGCAAATAGGTACATTACTTCGGCGCCCTCTTGACACCAAAACCTTTAAAAAACGTGATAAAAAATGCACTTGAACAAATCTTCCGTGAAAGTGACAAAGTAAGGAAATTACTTGTAATAACATTCTGTTTTGTTTACTATTTACTGCGAGGCTATTAACCTCACGTCATCTACTTTCATACCCTGTCATAATTACGAGAAAAAGAGAAAACGTTGCAAGATGAATAGGCCTTTTCGTGCGGTCAATTATTATTTGACCATGAATATAAGGCCTTGCTTGGTACGTACACTTTCGTTTCTTTGCATACATGCATTCTTCAGTTTTCGTGCTTCAAGTATTTTTTATTTCTTCGATTCAGCTGATGCTCCTGATGTTACTAATGTGTTCTAAATAAGTAGTTCAGCCGAACTGAAGATTGTGGTGTTTCCACTATATCGCAGCGCCGAACAATGTTTACACTTATTTCCTTCGAATTTAAATGCTATAATCTGTACTGATATTCTTCGTAGCCGTCCTTCACCCTTCATCTAGACTTAGGTATAAGAAATTTGGAGTGTGTTTAAAGGCCTACAGGCCAACAATAATAAACGATTACATAGCAACAAGCTAACAATAATAATATTGTAAGAATGAATTGATTAAGAACAATATAAATAACACACAAAGCCAATAACAAATCAAAACAGAAAATTTTTATTTATTTAATTGTTTAATTAAACTCTAACAAGGAAGGTACCTGAAGTGTCCAGCTCTGATTTTAATGAAACTTCAACATGTTGTAGAGGATACAAAGATAAGAGACATGTGTTTTTTTTATCCGCGGAAATTCATTTTAACGGGGAAACCGCCCCTCAAGTTTCACCTTAAAAACAGTATTTTTGAAATATCTCACGTTCTAAGTGAGATTTTTACAAAACAAGATGAAACTTACTTGTTATTCGAAATGATGTTAAACTATGGTATTTTCACCCTAAAGTATATAATCCCTTATTTTTTATTAGGGTAAACCATATATTTACGCACGTACTTAGATTCTAAAATTTTAATGGAATTGTTTGAAAATATTTTTTTCACGAATACCATATGTAACTTAAGTTGACGGGTTTCCGAGTTTCTAAAAATAACTGGTAAAAGAGGGTGAGCCACCCCCAAATGCTTTTTTTCTTAAATCTCAAATTCAGATTGATATATCTTTGCGAAACAAAATGAAAATCAGTTGTTATTTGAGGTGATGTTGAATTAAGGTATTTTCATCCCAATAATATCATCCCTTATTCTATATAACGGTAAACCGCCTACTAGCGCATGTAATTTAATTCTAAAAATTACGAAATTTAATGAAATTGTTTCAAATTATTTTTTTCACGAATACCGTAATCAGCTTAAGTTGACATGTTTTGGGGTTTCAAAAAGTGAAGTAGAAAAAGAGGGTGAGTCACCCCCAAATACATTTTTTTCTCAAATTCTAATTAAGATATCTTTATAAAACAAAGTGAAAATTAGTTGTTAGTTGAAATGAGGTTATACTATATTGTTTCAACCCCATAGGTATCATCCCTTACTTTTTATGACGATTAAGCTTTTAATTCATTTTCATAATTTAATTCTGGACATTCCGAAATAAAACCAAATTTGTTGATAATAGTTTTTTTTACGAATACAATGAGTAATTTAAGTTGACTTGTTTTGGGATTTCCGAAAATAAACTAGTAAAAGAGGGTGAGCTACACCCAAATACGTTTTTTTAATATCTCCAGATCTAATTAAGATATCTCTACAAAACAAAATTAAAATTACTTGTTATTCGAAATGATGTTAAGCTATTGTATTTTCATTCCCAAGGATATTATAACTAATTTTTTTATAAAAGTAATCCGTCATTTCATTCATGTAATATTATTCTTAAAATTTAATTTAAATGACCGTCACAGAATTAGAAATCACAATTTGTCGTGAATTATAATAATTTGCAGACAAGAATGCTTAACCAATGACATAAGTTTAAATTTTCTTATTAATTAAAAGAAAAAATTTCAGTAAGCTCTGTAACGGTCATATCAATAAAATTTGGCAATTTTACATGTATGAAATAATATCCTTGAGGGTGAAAATAATATAGTTTAACTTCATATCAAATAACAAGTAATTTCCAATTTGTTTCGGAAAGTTATCTCAGAATTTGAGATGTAAAAAAAATATTTTTTACTCTTATTTTTAGAAATTCCGAAACACAACTTAAATGACTTGTGTATTGATGGTATTCGTGAAAAAATATTTTCAAACAATTCCATTAAATTTCGTAATTTTTAAAATTAAATTTCGTGCCACTATATTGATGTACCCAAATAAAAAATAAGGGATGACATCCTTGGGGGGAAAACACCATAGTTTAATATCATTTCGAATAACAAAAAATTTTCATTTTGTTTTATATACTTATCTCAATCAGAACTCGAGATATTAAAAAAAAGTATTTGAGGGTTGCTTACCCTCTTTCACTAGTTATTTTTAGAAACCCTGACACCCATCAACTTAAGTTACTTATGGTATTCCTGAAAAAATTATTTTCAATCAATTATATTAAATTTTCTAATTTTTACAATTAAATTACGGGCACGAATGGATGGTTTACCTTATGAAAAATACCATAGTTTAATATCATTTCGAATAATAAGTTATTTTCCTTTTGTTTTGTAAATATATCTCACTAAAAACGTGAGATATTTCAAAATTACTGTTTTTAGGGGTGAATTTTAGGGGCGGTTTTCTCCAGTTAAAATGAATTTCCACAGATAAAAAAAATAAATGTCTCCTATTTTTGTATCGTATCGAAGTTTCATTAAAATCAGAGCCGGACAATTCAGGTACCTTCCTTGTAAATAAATGTTCAAAATTACTTTCATTTTTATGTACACAAGAGTTAATTCTATGGAGAAAATTGAATTTCACCCTTTCCATCATCTCTGCATTTATACCTAAAGTCCATAATTTCTATCAGTGACTCATCGTTTGCATATAGAGTGCCCTGGGCTGTGCGCCGCCAGGGCGTGTGCATTTCGGAAAATAATAAATGATAAAATTTCGTGAAGCCTCCGATTTCCAGGCAATTAAGCTTTAGCTAACCTAAGATATTGTTGCCATTTGGAGAACAGTCTCCAACGCTAGCTCAGCCTTTACACAGTACAAATCAAGTATACAGTTAAAAACGTTACTCGCAAATTAAAATTAAAACGGTTAGAACAATTTGAATATTAATACTATTATAAATAGTCAACTTTTACATTAAGAACTTAAAAGATAAAAGTGAGGTTGTGCCACACACAGTCATAGCTTACTAACGCAATAAAAATTGTCTAAAAACCAAAATATATACAAGTATGTGTGAGTTTGAGTAGAAATTCTCTGTATGAGATCTTTAATTTCTGATTTAGTATATTTCATATCACTATTCGTTATTAATGAGAAAAAAGGCATTCTGTGATATATTTCGAAAACTTGGGCGCGTGGGCACGCGGCGTGATCGGTATTAAATGAGTCACTGACAGAAATTATGGACTTTAGGTATAAGCATAAAGTGTTCACAGGTCTACAGTATACTATCTGTTTAAAAGTTCCCCATATAAAGTAATCTATAGGTGTTAAATCCGGTGAGCGGGGTGGCCAGTTTGCAGCAGCATCATTTCTCTGCCGATACATCGATTTTGAAAATTCTCATTTAATTGATTTCTAACATTTAATGTCTAGTGTGAGGGTGCACCGTCGTATGTGAACTACATATTTTGTCTAGCAGCCAGCGAAAGATCATAATCATAAATTTGACAAACTTACTAGATGCTCTAGATTATTCAAACCATTTTAAGTCTTTGTTGCACACAAATTATACATTTTTATGTCCTAGCTGCACTCAAATTTAAAATCCTCTTTATATTATTTATTTTATCCAGTTTTTAAGTTTAAATTATGTAATTTACAATATTTTCTCAAAAATCGGCCTGACAAAATGACATAAAACATGTGGTATATATTCTGTTTAGAAATATATGGTTTTAAACAATTCGGAAATGAAATAAATTAGTTTCACTTTATTTAATATAAAATAATAAATCAGATGAAAAAACTACTGTTTTTGGCCTTTTTTTAGTTATCGCTATTTTGCAACGACGATAAACAATTTTGAGATTTTGAACTGACTCTAGGAAATTTAATTACCAAATTTTTCTATTCAGTTTTCCTTCAAAATGAATATTTTCAAAGTATACTTTTTTCCTTTTTTTTTACATATTATCATTAATTAATAAATTTTCCAATTTTGAGAGGGAGCATATTGTGTATATTATTCTGCACGTTATTTAGAGTAAAAATTAGCATGTCTCTCTCACAGCCCACTCAAAATAGATCAAGGAAAAAGAATTTTGATTTAAAAATTTAACATATCGAGGCATAAAGAATTATGAAACTTTACATGTAGGCGAAGGGTTGCTGGTGGCGCCCTCTGCAAAGTACATCAAAACTGTAGATGAACCAATTGATAATTATTCCTTTACCATTTTAATTATTATTTTTTTATAATTTAAAGAATAGTTACTTGTTTACCTTATTAATTTTTCATTAGATTCAAGTAGATGAAAGTTTATAACCATTGCATGATTATTACTGAATCTTATAATCTACTAATAAATCTTTAGAAGCCATTTTAAAATATGTTATGTGCAAGTTATAATTCATTTAGCATAAAATAAAATTTATTGTAGAAATTAATTAAACTGCTTTCTATTCATATTTTAAAAACCATTTCCAATTACTTGTCATGAAAATTATAGGTTAATTGTTAAAAACAAAAAAAGAAGAAATATACTATTGATGCATTTTTAATTCCAAACGTTTTCCATCTGATGTATGTTGGAACATTGAATTCGTTAAGGTCTATGATCTTGTTTCTTACGTAGCATTGGAATCCGATCGGACCGATCTGATGCAGTTGTATCCATTTGAAATTTACGTAATAAATGGTTCTGATTAAATTTTTGATCAGATGCAACATTTGAACGATCAAGGGATTGTCAACGTTTTTGCACTTTAAACAAACCCGAGCAACTTCAAACCCCTGTTCACAATATTATCAATATGTGTGTCTAAGCGAAGGGCCCTATCAAATGTAACACCCAGATCCTTCACAGATTCAACACGTTTAATCATGTTATTATCAAGAAAGTAATCAAAAGTTATCCAATCTCTTTTATGATAAAAACTTATAATGGAGCATTTATTAATATTGAGGTGCATAAAATTTAACTTACACCATTCAGAGAACCGAGCTAGATCCTGCTGAATGCCCTCGCAGTCGTTGCTACTCCCGACAGCCCAAAATATCTTTAAATCATCTGCATAAACAAGACTACTGAAAGTTATGATGTCCTCACTATCGTTAATCAAGCAGTTATAAAGAAACGGGGCGAGGTGAGCACCTTGAGGAACAATATATATATATATATATATATATATATATATATATATATATATATATATATATATATATATATCAGATGATTCACAGTTGTTAATTTTTACTCACTGTAGTCTATTAGACAGGTAACTATTTATCCATTGTAGAAATGATCCATGGATGCCTAAGCCTTCCAGCTTGTAAATAAGAAGTTGATGGTTAGCCTTGTCAAAAGCCTTGGAGAAGTCAGTGTAAATAGCATCCACCTGACACCTTCCCTCCAAAGCCTCCACCAAGTACTGCTCATAAACAAGCAGATTATTAGTAGTTAATCGACCTGCCATAAAGCCATGCTGTGAAGTCGCTAACACATGCCTAAAAAGGGGACACATCTTTGGGTAAACAATACCCTCAAAAATCTTACTAAATAGTGAAAATTTCGAAATTACACGATAATTTTCGACGTTAGCTCTGTCTCCATTCTTATGGATTGGCGTAATGTAAGTAGTTTTCTATACTTTTGGAAAGACACCCGCAGATAAAGAAAAATTAAAAATCTGAGCCAACTCTTAACAAATATGACCGGTATCTTGTCGAGTCCGGTACCCAATTTACTGTTCAAGTGATTTATTGCATTAAACACGTCTACCGGCTCAACTTGAAGGAAACTAAGGTTTACAGTCTTTATGTAATTAAAAGTACGGGTCTCACAATGTTCATGCGTGTAGACTGTGGAGAAAAAAGCTCTAAAGAGCTCTGCTATAGCGGTTGAGTCTTCCGCTCTAACATTATTATGTGACATACTATTAGAAAGAGCAAATTTCGTATTCCTGGCATTAACATACCTTCAGAAAAACCTACTATCAGACTTTATAGAGTCTTCAATGCCAGATATATGCTTTTGATAATTGTATTTATATGTGTGTGCGCTAACATAGCTTACGTAACTCTGAAAATTTTGCAATTCTTGAAAAACTAGTTAATATTGTCAACTGTCAATACTTGTATTTTGAAGCACTTTAATGCATTCTTAGATTTGTAAGTTTTTTAATTCTGATTCTGTTTAAATAGCGTTTGTATTTTTTTATTTTTGAAATGGATTGTATTTATTTGATCCGTTAATAATATACTATTTAAAAAGTATCCATCAGATATTTCCGTTCCTTTCGGCGTTTTGCGTTAGAAACATGGTCATAGAGAGTATATTAAAAACTCTGCGCTTCTTTTAATTAAATTTGCTGACTATAATGTTTATGCTCGTTGTAAACCTGACATTTAACTATATTTCTTTTGTTGAAGAACTAATTTTTTTAAATTGCTGAGCTATCTGAGTGCATTTATTAAAGACACTAATTGAATTGCTCTTTAATCCCTTTATATGATGGATAAAATGAGTTATTTTTAGGAAGGTTGTGTCTATGTGAAACAGTAGACTTATGCATCTATAATTTTCTGCTCTTCTTTTTTATAAATCAAGATGACCAAAGAATTTTTTCCATCTTCGAGCTCGCCTTGTACTAGACATTTGCTGAATAACTTTTCAAGTGCTTATTTTAGCTTTTCACCTACAAAAACTTGCCAAGTGAAATATTCGGATTTTTCTTTCAAAGACTCGTCGTCTCTCTTCGTTCGCTACCGTTAGCGTCCATATTTCGCAACCATATATAACTATCGATCTTATAACTATTTTGTATAGGTCCATCTTTGTTCGTCTTGTGAGGTGTTTCGATTTCATCAGATCTTGCAGTGCGTACAGGCATCTATTTTCTGCTTGTATTCTATTGTTTATTTCCTGTGATCCGTTGTTATCTTCGCATATTGTTGTTCCTAGGTATTTGAATTCTTTGACTCGTTCAAAGTTATATTCATCGATGGTGATGTTTTGACCTATTCTGTCTCTGTTTCAGCCATTCCGACTCATGAACATGTATTTAGTTTTGTCTTCGTTGATTTGAAGTCCCATCTTCTTTGCTTCCCTTTCGAACCGTATTAGAGTTCCTTTCATTTTTATTTTACTACTACCAATCATATCGACATCATCTGCAAATGCCAACAGTAGATTTGGTCCATCATGATGGAATATAAATGTCGGTGCTTTAATTTTCGAATTTCTGATTATATATTCCAGCGCTATGCTAAAAAGTTGTGGTGAGAGCGCATCTCCCTGCTTAAGACCGTTGTTTATTTCAAACATTTCAGAGTAGTACTGTCCCACTTTCACTTTGCACTTCAACCCCTCCATACACATCCTTATTAGGCTGACCAGCTTTTTGGGAAAGCCAAACTCCTGCATTGCTGCCCATAGTCTCGTTCTGCAGACTCTATCAAATGCCTGTTTAAAATCAATAAATATCTGATGTAATTCACGATCGAATTCCCAGCTTTTCTCCATTATCTGTTTTATGGCAAATATCTGGTCAACAGTTGAGCGATTAGGTCTAAATCCGCATTGGTAATCCCCTACGATTTCTTCTGTATATGTTTTGGTTCTTTCCAGCAGAATTTTCGAAAGGACTTTATAGGTTGTGTTCAGTAGGGTTGTTTCCCGGTAATTGTGGCTTTGTTTTTTGTCGCCTTTCTTGTGGATTGGCACAATGACTCCCTCCTTCTATTCATCTGGAAGAATTTATTCCTGCCAGACTCTTTGTATTAGTTTATGGATGGATCTGTGGAGTGCATCCCCTTCGTGCTTTAGACATTCCACTGGTATATTGTCACTGCCTGCGGCTTTATTGTTTCTCAGTTTCTTGATAGCGCGCATCACCTCTTCGTATGAAGGGCATCTATCTTCTATTTCGGCTGTATGGATCTCGGTGTTTGGCAGAGTGCTGTCAGATTTTTTGTTCAACAGTTGGCCAAAGTATTTTTTCCAGGTTTCTAGTACTTCCTTCTCATTGGCAATAAGGTCTCCGTTATCTCGTTCTAAGAAGTTTCCTGTCCTGGGCTGGTATCCTGCCTTGATACGTGATACTCCCTTGAAGTGTTGTTTTACTCTGTTCGATTCTCTTTAATTTCCTTAATTATTTGCGTGTGGTCTTCTCTCTTTTTTCTTTTTATCAATCCTCTTGCCGCTGTTCCTGCATATTTGTATTTTCCTACATTATTGTCTGATGGGTTCTGGAGCATGTTTCTTCTAGCCTCATTTCTTTCCCTTATGATATCTTGGCAGTCCTGATCATACCATTTTTTGATTATTCTCTTCTTGTTTCCCAGAGTTTCTTCCGATGCGCTTATCAACGTTATTTTTATGTTCTTCCATATTACGTTTATGTTGTCTTCATCTTTCGTTTGTTTTAGTTTTTCGTGGATACTTTTTTGTAATTTTTCTCTTGCCTCGTTATCTTGTAATCTGTCTATTTCCCATCTTTTTGTTTGCGTACTCTGGAGATTCTTTTGAGCCGATATCCTTATTCTGACTTTAGCTCTCACCAGGAAATGGTCCGTGTCTCCATCCGCTCCTCTTAGGCTATGAATTATTGATTGATATAAAATCAAAGAACATCCGAATCTTGCTTCTGATAAAGCGACACGATATTTATTTCGGACTTTCTTTATATTTTCAACGTTACGTTCTTATACTATAAAATTATTAATTATTAAGTTATCTACGCCGCTGGAATTAGACTAACACACCATAAAAATAAATATTTGAAAGGTTCCGTTGTCCGATTTTTGCCAACACTGACCTGACTGAGCATTGCCCCGTTAGTTTGTATAATTGATGCGTATTTGGAACCAAATAAGTAATAAGCGGGTGGCAGAGATGTTGTAGACTCATTTATATTTAAAATAGTAGTTGTAATTAAATATAATAAAAACCAATTAGAATAAAAATGTAGGTAACCAATAACAATAAAAATGTTTGAACGGAGAAAGAGATAATTTAAGAAAACAAACTTGGCACTGGAGAATTTGTGGAGATAAATAAACTAATAAGAAATAAGATAACATCATACGAACAGAAACAAGAATTATAGATTTTATGCCTAAGTAATACTAACGTTTGATCACAGATAATATCCTTAGAGAATGAAGAAAGAGGGATAAGAGATAGAAAAGAAATAATTTATACCACAGAACAATTGTATAAAGACCTATCGACATCAAAATAAAACCCAACATCAGAAACAAGACTAAAATTAAAACGTAAAATTACCAACGTAAATTCGAAAGACTTACCAGACACTGCAGAATATGAAATGGAAAACGCTCTCAGAAACAGTGGAATTGGAAGAACCCCGGGTAGAAACCACATCATAAATGAGCTACTAAAAGAAGGGGGAATCCGCTTATCACATCCCTCAAAATATTATTTAATAAATGTATGCGGACTGGGATATCGCAAAGATGATTCTGCTATTTAAGAAAGGGGATATAAGACAACTAAAAAATTATAGAATCAAAATAGAAAAGAAAAAACAGATTTACCCAGAAACTAGACTGTTACCGGCCAGTGAAACATGCGGGCTTCTAGAAAGGTTACTGAACCTATGACTATTGACTATCAGGACCAGGCGCGGATCCAAGGGGGGGGGCGGTGGGGGCGATCGCTCCCCCCCCCCCCCCAAGAGCTTCGAGTTTAGGAAAATGGATCCGATGTTTATTTAAGAACTAGAGAGAGTAATAAATCATTTTTTACCCTTTTTCTCTTCGCAAACTACCTATGTTCTTTAGTCCGGTGTCTTTAGCGAAATCTGTTAGACACATATATTTTTCATAGAAATGGGTTAGAAATTTTATAATCAAAAATACCTGTCTATAATAATGGACTAAAACGTAGCCTTATTCTCTCAAAAAATTCGAAGTTATAGTTTATATACTTAGAAAATATTCATTGTCAAAAATACAAAAAGTTAAACATATATAAAAAAAAATTCGCCCATATAATATTAAAATATTTTTGGGGCTATCAGTCATTTTATTATTAATTAAAAACATTTTTAGAGTATTTGACGTTTCAGTTTATTTATTTCTTAAACCATCTGCAGAATTACAATTAAACACTAAAAAGGGATTCAAATGTAATTACTTTTTATTTGTTGTAATTAAAATTAGACCTACTTATTTTTATTGCTCTTGTACTGATATCTAAATTTAATTTACTTTATTATATGAAAATACGATAGCCCCAAAAAAATAAGAAAAACATGTTAATTCTACACGCTTAAGAAAAAGACACAAATACAATAATAAAATAATAAAAAACTTACAGCTAATTAGAATTAAATATATATAAAATTAAAGAGTGGGACACACTAAAATAAAAATAATTAAAAAATTTAAAAAAATATATATAAACAACATTAAACAATAAAATACAACAAAAACAAAAATTTAAATAATAAATTGTGTTTACACTAGGAAACATTACGTATTTAATTCCTAATCAAAGTCAATGAAACTATCTTAGCTCAAATTAATTATAATTGGTTCCTCTATCTCACCCATCATGAGATCGAGTTCTCACATTTTGTTTTATTCTTTTATTATATGGATTTTTCCCAATTTTCCGCAGTAACTTTATTCAAAAAAATCTTTCAAAAGTTTAGTTAAATTACTAATTTTGTTAAATGTGTTATTTCTAGCAACTCTACCTTCTACTTGAGAGAGATATTTATTTCTCCAACGGACAGTTTCCAGACGATCTATAGGAACAGATTTTCTATCTGGTTTTTCCCAGTAAAAATGAAGTTCTCTGAGCAATTTCCAGAGATCAGTTCTTTTAATTTCAGGTTAATCGCGATATTCATTGATTTTGGGATCTGCTTCTCATAATAAAATATATGTACAACCACTTTAATTGCAGTTTTCATCTTCTTCCAATGAGGTTTTTCGTCTGCCTGTGATCGAATGTGGCTTGGGAGTACTAACAATTCTACTCGTTTTTTCTCCTTCAGTATTCGGTACATAGTAGATTTTCCAACTCCTGTCATGTTGGAACACATCTCAACAGAGCTTTTAACATTATTATCTAGATATTGATATCTTAAGGCATCATAAACATTCATCGTAATAAGTTTTTCGTTGAGAAAAAAAGGCCCTGGTTTAACGATTTTGGAATAAATATAGAGGTGAAAGGCATATTTTTTGGGTATCTCACTATACTCAAATAATATATAAAAACAAGCGCAAACAACATAAATCACCAAGAACAAACTGTAAGGTGTACTTTGCTCACTGACAGAAATTAAATTAAACTATCAGAAGTTTTATGTTGCAGTAAATTTATAAAATATATTAAATATAATGAAATATAATTAGATTTACGGCAGTTCTCAGTTACCTGCGGCACTGGAGCAGGTACGTTGGAGGTTTCGGTAACAGTTACAGTTTTATTACTCTCTCTAATTCTTGAATAGAGTATAGGAATGTGTATGCTTGCGATCGCCCCCCCCCCCCCTCCCAAGAGCAGGAAAATAGAACCCATTCTGCCTTTTATATTAGAAATGAGTATACTGCTGTTGACAACTTGTTTTTCTTGTCATACTGTACTTTTGTGATATCACCGCCCCCCCCCCCCAAGAGAGAGGCTGGATCCGCCCCTGATCAGGACTCTGGTGGAGAAGTCAAATGAGTATAATCTACCCCTGTATATGACATTTATTGATTTTGAGAAGGCGTTTGACACAGTGAAACATTGAGCAATCGAGAGAGCTCTTCAAAACGGTCGAATTGACTTTAGATATATAAAATTATTGCACAACATATACGAAAACGTTAGCACGATACTCGATTTGTACGAGGAAATAAAGGTATAAGACAGGGCGATATTATCAATCCAAAACTTGTTACAATGATATTATAGGACGTTATTAAAAAAAGAAATGAGAAGAAAAAGGAGTAAATATCAACGGTGAACGTCTTAATAACTTGACGTTTTCCGATGTCCTAATTTCAGACAACCAAAATATGTTTACTGATTTAAAGAATGAATCAGAAAAGATTGGCATGACAGTAAACAACAAAAACAAAATTAATGTCAAACGTAGATGAAGATACGACCATTGGGGCAATTTAAAAATATGATTTCGTTCGAACATACACTTTTGAATACAACGTGACATATGAACCAAATCAAAATGGCGGCCGTGTAAGGCGCCATATTGGCAAAAAACGTGAAAATAATTATAACTTTTTTATTGCCACACGTTTTGTTTCAACCTTGTTTTTTGAGGGTTTTCGGGGTTGCTGATCACGAATCGGAAGAAAAATATTGGAAATCCAATATGGCGGATCAAATATGGCTGATCTATTTTTGCATAAACCTTTTTATTACCATAACATTTGTTATTCGGAAGTTTTTGGTGTCACCGATCACAAATTTGAAATCGAAAAATTTAAAGACCAAAATGGCGGCTCAAATAGGGCGGACAACCAAATCGTTCATTACTCGGAGGTTTTTAGGGTGCCTGATCACAAATTAGGGGTCAAAATTGAAAATTTTGAAATCTAAGATGGCGGTTCCTTTTTTTGATTCCATTTTTTTAAACAAATTTTATGTATACGCAGTTAGGTCGGCCCCTGGCGGCTCTAATTTGCGCTTCGTGGAAAAATTCTTTGAGTGTTTCGTCCCGGTGCTAGTCGTAGGACTCGTCAGTACTTATTTATGTTCGGATCTCTTATTTGAAGTTAAATCTGACCGGAGGATGGCGGTAAGATGTTGAATAATACGACAATATATATATATATATATATATATATATATATATATATATATATATATATATATATATTATTTATTTGTTTGTTTTTCTTGGGTTTATGGTTTATAAACCCGCCCTTTCAGTATCGATATCAGTCGATGACTAGTGTAAATGATGCGTGCATTTTACAATAAAAATATGAATAATTATATCTTAAATGGCCTATTTGCGACATTTCTTATGAAATTCATAAATCGCGTGACTTATTTATCGTACTTGCGATTAATTTACTAAAAAAAAAACACAAATTGATAAGGGTATCTTCAGACTCTTAACAATTGCATTAAAAATGACTATCTATCATGCTAATTTATCAACCTTTTAGCCTTTACGTTTAAAAACACATTAATTATGATATCTAATAGTAAATAAAGTCACTTTATTTTTCAAGTAATAATAGGTTAACAAAACAGCCAAACATGTAGACAACTATACAGGGTGAGTTAGAAGTTTTTTGCACATATCTTCTTCTTCTTTTTCTTTTTTCTAACACAGTTAACCATGCTAGTAGGCTATTGCCTGTTCATTGCCATCACGTCTTCCCCGGAAGATGAGATCCAGCATTTTCGCCATCGTTTTGGTGGTCTCCCCTGTGATCTTTTTCCTACTGGATTATTAATTTTTGCGCTTTTAACGTGTTTACCGTCCTCCATTCTCCCTATATGTTTATTACAGAAGCTTCGCCTTTGTCTAACCCATCTTCCTATGTCCTGTATTCCGCATTGTTGTCTGATATCTTCATTCCGTATTCTGTCGTGTAGAGTTTTGCCTTGTTTACTTCTTAATGACTTCATTTCGATTGTTCTCATCATTTGTAGAGTTCTGCCTGTATCTGGTCTTGTTTCTGCCGCGTATGTTATGATGGGTCTTAGAGCCGTTTTATATCTTAGTTTTGCTTTCGGTATTAAGGTATTTGTTCTTCCACACCATTTCTTTTCTCTCTCTCTTTCTTTGTCAACCTCTGTCCATCCACTCCTGGATGTAGGTCTCCCTCAATTGTTTCCATCTTTCTCTATTCTTCGCCAATCTCATCCACTGTTTGCCCGCCACTGTCCTTATGTCGTCTACCCATCTTTTTTGAGGTCTTCCCGAGCTTCTTGTTGTCTCCCTCGGTCTCCATTCCAGGATTATTCGTGTCCATCTGTTGTCTTCATATGGGAATTGAATTATTTTTCAGGATGTATGCAAGTTTACCGAAAGCGGCCCATGTCGGCTGTGTTTTTCTTTTTATTTCAGCATCCTGGTTTAATTTCCCTAGTCTGATGTCATGATCCAAGTATATATAGTGTTCGACGTTTTCTATCCTCAGGTTCTGTATTGTTATGTTTGCCTATTCGTGGCTCATTATTTTTGTTTTGTTGTAGTTCATTTTAAGGCCTACAGATGCGGATATGTCATCAGCAAATCTCAGATGGTTCAAGTATATTCTCGATGTTTATACCTTTGATGTCCCATTTAAGTTCCTTAAAAATGTCCTCTAGGACTAGGGTGAACAGTTTTGGCGAGATAGTGTCCCATTGTCCCACTCCCCTTTGTAGTTTTATGGGGTTCGTTTTCGTCTTGTCGTCTATTTTTATTTGAATGGTTGCATTTTCGTATATGTTCTTTATGATGTTTATGTATCTTGAATCGATTCTTGCGTTTTCTAAGGATTGTAATACTGTTGGTTCCATATATATTGCCGCAGCCTCAGACCATTTTATTTGGTGTTGTTTATACCAGGGGTGTTCCGCAATACCTGATCTCGACGTTTCCCCTTTTTGTGTATGAGTTTTATGTTCCTTAATTCTAACTTCTAGTGGTCATTTGGTTTCTCCAATATACATTTCACCACACTCACATGGAACTTTGTAAACACATTCTTTCTTATCGGTAGTTTTGTTTTTGTTAAATGAGCTCTAAGTGTATTTCCTGATTTAACGGCTGTTTTTATATTATAACTACTGGCAGTTCGCCTTTTTTTTGTCCGAAGTTCCCTTAAAGTACGGAATTGTGAAGAAGGAATGTCTTTCTTGCTGAGCAGTGTTCGTTGTTCTAAAGTTATTTATAACATCGTCAATTAGTTTTAAAGCATAACCATTCTGTTGTAAATCCGATTTAATATTTGCTACCTCTTTTTCCAATGGATCGGCATTATTGCATATGGATATAGCGCGATTATAGAGGTTGCGTATAATTTCCCGTTTTGTTACAACAGAATGATTAGAACTATGATTAAGATATTGTCCAGTATGTGTTAGCTTTCTGTATACTGAAGTTTTAATAGTTCCGTTTGAACGGTTCACCATGACATCTAGGAAGGGCAATTGATCATTTATCTCTTTTTCCACGGTAAACTTAATTGTAGGTTGAATGGTATTCAGATGTTTCAAGAGATCATTAAGTTCTTGATCATTCCCAAACTTTCGGTTTTACTGTTGCCGTTTCTATGGCATGAGTTTCGAACCATTCCGTATATATATATATATATATATATATATATATATATATATATATATATATATATATATATATATATATATATTATATAGGAATTAATTTTTCTTGAACCATTAAATATATTTTTAGTTGGTTATTTAACCATATTCCCAAGAAAATAACCAACTAGATATGTTGATGATACCTTCATCGTATGGAAGGGCAATGATCAAGAACTTAATGATTTCTTGAAACATCTGAATACCATTCGACCTACAATTAAGTTTACCATGGAAAAAGAGGTAAATGATCAATTGTCCTTCCTAGATGTCATGGTGAACCGTTCAAACGGAACTATTAAAACTTCAGTATACAGAAAGCCAACACATACTGGACAATATCTTAATTATAGTTCTAATCATTCTGTTGTAACAATTAACGCAGCCTCTATAATGGCACTATATCCATATGCAATAATGCCGATTCATTGGAAAAAGAGGTAGCAAATATTAAATCACATTTACAATAGAATGGTTATGGTTTAAAACTAATTGATGATGTTATAAATAACTTTAGAACAACAAACACTGGACAGCAAGAAACACATTCCTTCTTCACAATTCCGTACTTTAAGAGAACTTCGGAGAAAATAAGACGAATTGCCAGTAGTTATAATATAAAAACAACCCTTAAATCAAGAAATACACTTAGAGCTCATTTAACAAAAACAAAACCAAAAACTGCCGATAAGAAAGAATGTGTTTACTAAGTTCCATATGAGTGTGGTGAAATGTATATTGGAAAAACCAAACGACCACTAGAAGTTAGAATTAAGGATCATAAAACTCATACACAAAAAGGGGAAATGTCGAGATCAGGTATTGCAGAACACGCCTGGGATAAACAACACCATATAAAATGGTCTGAGGCTGCGGCAATATATGGAACCTAATATGAAAAAAAAAAAGAAAATTTATAGAAGCAGCATACATTAAAAACAATAATGGAATCTTCAGTAAACCGAGTGTTGAGATACCTAATCTTTGGCAACCACTACTTTGTAACATCAAATCATTGAGGTGTGTACAGTGATGCGAAACTTTGCGCTTCAATGGATACAGTCTCTATATAAACTCGTAATTTTAAGACAAAACATTCAGTTTATACTTGATAACGATTAGAGACACAACCTAATCGAAACATCGTAAAAATAAATAAAAATAAAGAAAATGCAAGTCTGACAACCACATTTTAGTCAATCTTCAACTTTGTCTACAACCTTCAAACAAACGTAGGCTGGTTACAGTTGTTTCGGACACTCTATACAAAAGCTTCTAATTCGTAATTGAGTTTCAACATTGAGTCAACATGGTATAAATTAAACAATTAAATCTTTCAAATATTTAGTTTAATGATGCGGTAGTTCCAAGAGGATAGCAATTGGATTAGAATATTTATAGACATTTTAAAACGTGAGATTCTAACACTTTCATTAGTTTCAATCTATAAAAGCGTATTTCTCTAACATTTGGTGATGTAATAAAATAACAGTGCTTCATTTTTTATTATGTAAGTGCATTGTGCAATTAATTGCATAAACAAAACTTTATTATTCTATTTTATTTGTAATACATATATGTTTAGAAAATTATCAATTATTAAATAATTCTAAATATGTTAGGTATTAATTATAAACCATAAAATTTAAGTAATTATTTAGATAATGAAAAATGTACAGGGGCGGCTTGTAGGATAGTGACATTTTGCCATGGCACTAGTTCTTTGGCAAATTTAATTCCGTCTCTTTTTGAGCCATCGCCTTCTGGATTTAATTTTATTTTCACCCACTTTCAAATGCCTTCCACGCGTTTTTTTTAAAATTATTATTGAACCTATCCATTTTAAAAACAAAATGGAACTAAAAGAGTTCATTTATTTTTTGCTTTTTAGTGTAATTTCCTGGACCTGGTTTCAAAAGGGTTATAATGATAGTTTTGCAATATTTAGTCATTTGTTTGGGAAATTTTCAAAAACTAATGCAGAAAAACTGTCGTAATTACCAGTATACACTCATATCTCCAGATTAGATTAAAATATTTTGTAACTAACCTATATTTTATTTTTTGTTGCAGATTATGTTCCATAAATTATACATTTTGACATTATGCGGGTTTTGCAACATTTTAAACACTCAAGGTAAGGAAATTTTATATTGAAAAATTATTCTTATATCGGAAACAACGTTACAAATATTAATTATTTCAAGGCAGTTACGGACTATTGAGTTTAACTTCATATTACCTAGATTGGTTATAAAATTAAAATCAATTTTAGGATTTTGTATATCACAATTTAATTAAGTAAATATAAAATGCTCCATCAAATTATTTTATTTGAAATCAATGGACTTTAATTAATTTGGTGACGTCTTAGAATGTGGTAAATTCTTTTGATTTATTATTTCCATGTTAACTTAAAACTTAAGTTATTTAAGATCATTCAGGATTTCATTTTAAGAAACTTTTCCTAAGTTCGTGAAATAGAAAAAAATGTTCAATATGCAAGTTGCTGAGTCCGAATGGGGACATCTAACTGTGATCTTGAGATTGACCTTCAAGGTGATTTTAAGGTTAAGTTTTTTAAAGAGCGACCTCAATGTTTTATTGCTCCCTACAACTTTTGTTTTGACCATTTTCCTCTATTTGGCTTTATGGAATTTACGTTACTATATTAATACAATTAAAAACTTTGAGTTATTTCAAACATATACAGAGGGATTAAATTTATATTTGATTTGGTGGGATTCTGTAACTTAATAAGTAAGGAAAAATAAGCGGAAATGATTTTTTTCTATTTGAATATTGGTATTCTATAACAAATT
This sequence comes from Diaprepes abbreviatus, assembly GCA_034092305.1. Lineage (NCBI taxonomy): Eukaryota > Metazoa > Arthropoda > Insecta > Coleoptera > Curculionidae > Diaprepes > Diaprepes abbreviatus. The sequence continues at coordinate 420,897 of JASJET010000072.1, read as the reverse complement.
CTCTGTCATATAAATGAGTTTCAGTAATACTCGCCATACTCTCAATCTTATGTAAATGAGCACTTGAATACAATTGGCTCAGCTAGAGAATATCCATACTTCATCGATAATATTCGTCTAAACCAAATCAAAATTAATTAGTCAATCATCATCATCATTAATCAGCCCAATCTTGTCCACTGTTGAACATAGGCCTCTCGTAAGTTTTGCTACTTATTTCTGTCCCGTGCCGCTTGCATCAAGTTTGATTCTATGCTCCTTATATTATCAGTCCATCTGGTAGGCGGGCGGTCTCTTCTTCGGTAAGCCTCCTGTCTTGGTCTCCATTCCAAGATTTTTCTCGTCCATCGATTGTCTGTGTTTCTAGCGACATGTCCCGCCCAGTTCCACTTTAACGTTGTAATTCTCCTGACTGCATCTGCAACACCCGTTCTTCGTCGTATTTCTGTAATCGGTATTCTATCTCTGATGCTAACTCCCAGCATAGATCTTTCCATGGCCAATTGTGTCACTCTCAACTTATTTACTCTTTTCTTTGTTAGTGTTAGCGTCTCTGCTCCATATGTCAAAACGGGGAGGATACACTGGTCAAACACCTTTCTCTTCAAGCAAACAGGGATGTTCGATTTAAGTATATTTTTCAGTTTTCCAAAAGCTGACCACGTCAGCCCTATTCTTCTTAGTATTTCGCATGTTTGGTTATCTCAGCCTAAACGGATTTCATGTCCTAGGTATTTGTAGGTGATGACTTGTTCGATCTTGTGGTCTCCTACTGAGATATTGTCGTTTAATACAAGGTTGGTCATAAATTTAGTTTTCTCACAATTTATTTTTAGACCAACATCGCTTGACAGTCTGTAGAGCTTTTCCAACATTCTTGCTGCTTTATCCGTGCTATCTGATAAGAGGACAATGTCATCGGCGAATCTTAGGTGGTTAAGGTTCTCCCCGTTTATGTTTACTCCCATATTTCCTTCAAAAGAAATCTGCTTGTACATATATTCCAAGACAGTGGTAAACCATTTCGGTGAGATTGTATCTCCCTGCCGAACTCCACGTTCTATTCTGAAGGTATTTGTGTCTTTGTGGAGTCTGACACAGGCTGTGTATATGTTCTTGATTAACGAAATGTAGCGGTGGTCGATTCGACTGTCTACATGCATCCTTAGCATTTTGTATTGGTTTATGGTATCAAATGCTTTTTCATAATCAATAAATATAAGAATAAGTGGCTTATTGTATTCTATGTACTTTTCTATCAGGGACTTAAGAACTTCTCATTCAACTCATTCGTTCCATAACCAGAGCGAAACCCAACCTGTTCGCAAGGTTGATAACTATCATTATTTGTGAGTCGATTTGTTATTATCTTTAGGAATAACTTATACATGTGTGAGAGCAAACTGATTGGGCGATAGTTTTTCAGATCTGAAATGTCTCCTTTCTTATGCATTATTACAATAAGAGCCTTATGCCACGTGGAGGGAGTTATGCCCTTTGTCAGGCATACGTTAAATAACTTCTGTAAAACGAGGGTTAATGTTGGTCCCCCTTCTTTTATGGCTTCAATTACCACTTCATTTTCCCCAGACGCCTTGTTTTTTTTCATGCCAGCAATAGCATTTGCCATTTCATCTTCTGTGATGTCTGGTATATCTTCGGATCCGACATTTCGGATTTCTGGTATTGGTGGGCGATCTTTGCTGTCCACGTTCCTTTTATACAGTTCGGAGTAAAAATCTTCTGCTATCTTCAGCAGTTCCTCTCTATTTGTTTCGATGGCACCCCTTTTATTTCTTAGCTTACAGACATTATTTGTACCCTCTGCTAGTTTTCTGCGTAGGACTTTTAGGCTCTTATTATTCTCTATAACCTGGGAAATATGTTCTGTATTGTATTTCCTGACATCCTTTCTAATTTCTTTAGAGATTTCTTTATTTAAGTTTCTTAGTTCTTCAGAGTTGGTTGAGTTTCTGTCCCAAGTTCTTTTCTTGTTTTTATAAGATTTCTTGTATTTTGGGTAATTTTGTCATTCTTGTTTGTTGTTTTGATTCCGTATTTTGCGTGAGCATCTTTTAGGGTAGAGTTTATTTGTGTTGTTACTTGTTCTATATCAAGTTCGTCTTCTTTGAGGAGCTCTATGTGTTTTAATTCAGAAGTTATGAACCTTTCATAGAATTCCTTGTCTTTAATAGAGGGCCATTTATTTCTCCGGTTCCCAGTTACCATCCTTGCTCGATCTCGCTTTAAATTTAGCCTTATCTTCGTCCTGATTAACCTGTGGTCACTTCATACTGACACTTTGTTAAGGACTGTGACATCATGAATGATGTTCTTTTTGTCAGTTATTATGAAGTCAATTTCGTTCTTCGTGCTGCCATCTGGGCTCACCCAGGTCCATTTACGTTGTTTGCTCTTTTTGAAAAACGAGTTCATAACATATAGTTTGTGATGTAGTAGAAAGTTGAGCAAAGTTTCATCTCTATCCTTCCTTGTTCCATAACCGTAGGGTTCCATAGAGATCTCCTCGTCATCTTCCCTGAATTCAAGTTTGGCATTGAAGTCACCGATGAGGACTGTATAATGTGCTTTGTCTTTGTACATGGCTTTGTATACATCTTCAATTATCTTAGTCAATACAACGTTTATATTTATAAAGACGAGTCTATTGCACCGATGAACGGAACTAAATTGTATATTGAAAATTCCGTTATATTTTCGGATTCGGTATCAGAAGGGAAAAATTACAACATCGGTTTGGGTAGGTGAAAATGTGAATGAAATAATAATAATAAATAGATTTATTGAAAAGACAAAAATTATCACAAAACGCAAAGAGGCGGAATTAGGACTCCTCTCTTAAATAAAAAAAGTATTAAAGATAATACAATAAGGTTTACCTGCAAACATTTGAAATAAGCATTTTATTAAATGGTACAAACTACGAAAAGTTATTTATAATTTTTCATATATAAAATATAGTTTTAAGGTTGAAAAATAACAGCAATAATAATCATATAACATTTTTAAAAAAGTGCAAATAAAATAATAATCCTTAAAAAAAGCATAAAAAAACAAAGAGGTTATAACTCGATTTGACAGATAAACACACGCAATCTGTGACTTGACATTTGATTTATGCAATGTTGCCAACGTTAAAGTGTAATTGTGGCATAGACTAATACAAAGCTGCGTTCAAGAATCAACAAATTCAAATTTGCTCCTGTATTAGGACGCCTCCTTCATCCCTACACTTTAAAAACCCCGATTTTTCGTTTTGCCATTGACGAATTATATTAAAACGGTTCATTCTTATGGGAGAATTGGAACCGCTAAGTATTAAAACTCGGTAGTTTTTACTATAAGTAGTAAAACGGCAAAGAAAGATGTATATGCAGTGTTGCCGTATTGGTTATTTGATCTAAACTACGGGTACAAGTTGTTTGCAAAGGGAACGTTGTAATGATCAAACCTTTCAGTAAAACTTCGCTAGGCTGCCGCAGCCTTACATTTAATTCGATAAAAAGCTGGAGCTTATCCCTCTTAGTCGGTAGGAAGGGATATGCATAATTACCACGTTTTCAACATAAATCCGAAAATTTAAATCTTTTATACTTGTTTCTAACAAAAGCATGTATGTCACATTAAAATACTTATATCTAATCATTGACAATATTGTAAATTGCTTTTTATGAATGAGACGGCGTACCAGTTTGCGTACCATTTAGGAGCGCCAAAATTATAGCACAAGATAGGAATTCTTGGTATATTTCTTCTATGGTTTTACTTTTTCGAATATTAAGCTATTCTCTTTAAACTTCCATTGAAATTTTTATGTTATTTCATGCTCGTGTTTGTTATAGTTATCGTTGAATTTACTAATTAAATTACATTATGGTAATTACTTGAAATATTGATTATTCTTTAAGTTTGGGAAAATGAGAATTTTCAGTAAAAACTAAGGAGAATTGTTAATCTAAACTAAACGGCCTCTCTTAATTTTATAGTAGTGTTTTTTAGGTAAAAAATAAACAGATAAATTTATTATTAGAATCGAGCTTGTTGTGCATTGTGGTGTTGCCACGTTTATATTTTTTCTTTATTAAATTTAGTAATTAAATCGTAGTTAGTTTTTTTCATTTCAATATTATGGCAAGAAATGTGACAAATAAAGCTGTTAACAGGCATGTGACGTTATTAAAGAAGCATGGACATTGTATTTATTAATTTTTGGACACTTATAGCAAATTACATTTCGTCAACAATTTTATATCTTCAGGGATAATCTCATAGAGTAAATATATCTGAAGATGCCTCGTGCAATTGTAGGCGAAACGTCGAAAAATAATTACAGTTTGGCATAGTCTAAATTCAAGAACGATGATTTTCAAGATATGGTATGTTAGTCCTGGTTAGTTGTTTTTCATTTTTATATATTTTTTTATTTTCTACATGCATATTGCAAAAATTTGAATTAACTCAAATGTATTATTGTTTGAGGGAGGATTTATTTGTCCCATGTATTTAAAAAATATATAGTGTATGTCTTTTTAAATTTGGATATTTTCTCTTAACTAAATATTCTTAGAAACTCACGCCGCGCCGATTCAATTTCGGAACATGTCAAACAATTTTACTCTGATACATATTTCTGTGATGTCGCCATCTAAAAATGATCTATCCATCGGGCACAGTTTTTGGGTATAAGAATGAATTGATATTAGAAGTATCATTTTATGATTGTTAAACATCTGCTAACAATGCACTGTTTTCCATAATGAGTGTTTACTTTTATTTTTTGGTGTTTTCTGCTGTATTTCAACAATATGATGTTTACAATTTTATTAAAAATGTGCTTAATTTCAAAATGCGCAAATATATTTTAGTAGAATTGGAAAATTGAGAAAAATAAGTTGGAGAATACGGTGTGAAAGCGGAAAGATATTCTTTGGGAAAATCGTGCTATACAATCAAAGACAAATTCCCAAATTACATCTACATTTTTTTATTTATCTTTTTGAATTCGAAGGTTACTCAATTGAGATGATCTGGCTACCCAAAAAACTGATAGATATTGTGAAATAAAAGGGCTGCTTTCCTTGAGTTTGTTACAGAATCCCGACCTTAATTATTGCAATATGATATTGTAATTTAATAGATTTGAAGTAGTTAAACATGTTTTTTTATTTGATGAAAGTTGCAAAAATTTTGCAATTTTATGATCTACCTATATTTTATGATTTAATATTTTAGCCACACCAGTAGGATACACCATAAGCCAAGAAAATGGAGAAGTAGTAGCAACCTCAAGTGAAGAAAAATTTAGCGATGACTGGAATTACAAGATTGAACAAAGTAAAATACCAATACTCTCAGCGCTAATAAGAAATCATACTTTACCGCCCACGGCAGATGGCAGTACTGTAAGTAGGTATTATTTTATTTTTCCGTAATTTTTGTATATTTTAAAAAATACATTGATATACATATTAATTTTTATACAGAGTGTTTGGAAATAATATCAGGAGATTTGACAGAGATAGTTCAATTTTGCAGTTTCATAATTGGCCAATGATTAAACTAAGAGTGCAATATCCTAATTGTTGTTAGATATACTTAACACAAAATAAAGGCTTGTTTTTTAATAGTCTATAAAACAAAATAGAAACATACAGGGTGTGCCGTTTAAAAAAAAGATATTTTTTAATTAAAAAATTTTCATATTCAGATCAAGACGAGGTAAAGTTTTTCAAAAAAAGACCTTTACCTGCAGTAGCAGCACTAAAAATAAATTATTTTGAACTGGACTCTCTTACAATTACAACTTTTTTAGCATTATACTTTTAAGACACGTAATATGACTTTGTTTACTTCACACTTGCACTGAGAAACGCAGATCGAGTGCATATATATATATATATATATATATATATATATATATATATATATATATATTGAGATGCAATTTTTTTGTTCCTATGATGTTTCTATAGACACATTTTGTCTGTTCTTATACTATATCAGTTTTCTACAAAGAATAACAGGATATTATTCAGCATTATTTGTGCTTCCAGATTTGTTTATGACACTTAAGAAAAGTGTTGTATGTGTTTGAATAAAATCAGCGTTTTTACTAAACGCTTATTGTGTTCTAAGAACTATTTACGGTACCTATACAAGGTCAGCATTTTGTAGATAAACAACTTAGAATATATATATATATATATATATATATATATATATATATATATATATATATATATATATATATATATATATATATATATATATATATATATATATATATATATATATATATATATATATATATATATATATATATATATATATATATATATGACTCACTCCGTCTTAATGGCCAAATAGCTAATTCCAAAATTGGTTTTAACCGATTTTAACGTTCTTGAACTTAAAGATAAATTTATAGAGAATGCAATGCCCGAGGTACTTTTTGAAGTTTTCAAGATGGCGTCTATAGCAGCCCCATTTTTTCTCTAGATTAACACTTGCTACACTTGTTAGAAGATTTCATTTCTTAATATTGGTATATTTTTATCAAAAAGTGGTAAGAAATAACCAATTTCTATTTGTAATCAAGATGGCGGATCCAATATGGCGTCCAAATATTATAAAAATACCCACTTTTAGCATTAATCGGAGAATTAATCGTTTTTAACGATGAAATTTTCATTTAATTTTGCATACAAGAATACTTGTAATTACCCGAAAGGAATTTTGAAATAAATTTACAAAATTTTCACATACAAGATGGCGGATCCAATATGACGAAATATAAATTCCTGAAATTTTGGAATTTTTTTTTTTGCAAAATTTTTATTATAAGGGTTTTTTAAGTTTCTGATTATTAATTTTTAAACATATTTTGAAAATTTTGACATTTAAGATGACGGTTAATCCAATTTGGTGTCGAAATATTATAAAAACGCCCATTTTAAGCATTAATTACAGAATTAATCGTTTTAATGAAAAAAATAGAGATACTTGTAGTTACTCCTAATGAATTTTGAGATAAATTTTCAAAATTTTTAGTTTAAGATGGCGCATTGTATGAAAATACTAGAATTTTTTGTTTTATTTACAATATTTTGAAAGTAGAGGTTTTTAGATCGTTGATTACATTTTTTTTTAGATTTTAAAAACGTTCACATTTTAGGTCGTTTAAGTAGGTAATTGGTCTATTGTAGTATCTAATTTTTTTTTGAAAATCTCGTATTGTTTAAAAAATAAAATATTTTATCCTTGAATAATTATTGACCAAATCTTTGATGATTATTAGAAAAATTGCAATTTTCTGAAAGAATACTTCCGTTCTTATTTTACGTTTGAATTCTGGTATTGACATTCATTTATAGTTTTTCTTCATTTATTATTTATGCAATACAAAAGAAAATACATTTTTTTAGTTCCGAAAGTTAGTTTTTAAAATAATATTTTTTTTGGAATTGTTCACAGCCAGATTCACTAAGAAGATTTAAGATTTATACCCGATCTAGTGACTATGAAATTTAAATCTTATAGCCGGCCAGTTTTGTTTTGCTGATGATATTGTCAGAATTTATATTACATATGTCAACAAATAAACGCTTATATAAGAATATTAAGGATAAGAACCTTGCCATAAACCGTTGAAATATGTAAGAGAAATAGTTGTATCCCGAAAATAAATAAAGTTCTCCATTTTCGTTGGTTCAGTAGTAAAGCAAAATGTTTTTTTTACTCTTTTAGGGTTTAAAACTGGCTTGACTTATTGGTGCTCTTGTCAGTCTAATCCCTCTACTGTTAATTTAGGGTGATTTTAAATTTAAACCATGTTAGTGAATCCGGCTGTTAATATTTATCGAATCTTACATTTTACTTTCAAAGAAAAAAAGAAATAGAAAGATAAATTTATTTATTTATTCAGTGTTAACTTAAATTTTTTCATTGCTTAAGTGACTTGGAAAGTTAAAATCTTTCGGAATTTTCTTACCGCCATATTGGATGCGCCATCTTGTACGTAAAAATTTTGTTAATTTAATTCAAAATTTATTTCGAGTAAATACAAGTATTCTTGTGTGCCAAATTAAATAAAAATTTTATCGTTAAAAACGATTAGTTTTGCGATGAATGCTAAAAGTGGGTATTTTTATAATTTTTGAATTCAATATTGGATTCACCGCTATCTTAAATGTAAAAATTTTCAAAATCTGTATGAAAATTTGTAATTAGCGACCTAAAAAGCCCCTATAATAAACAATTTGTAAAAAAAATATATGATTTCTGGAATTTTTATACCGCCATGTTGTATATAAAAATTTTTAAATTCTGAATAAAAATACGTTACTATTGACCACAAATATTTTCGTGTGCCAACTTTAAAATTTTGCCTATAAAGAAGCTTGTTTATTTGATTAAACCTAAAAAATTGAACTTTATATAACATTTAACCGCCATTTTGGATCCACAATCTTGAATACAGTAGAAATTGAATAACAATATTAAGCAACAAAATCTTGTAACAACTAAAATAAGTGTTAATCTAGAGAAGAAATTGAAACCTGACATAAATCATGGTGCCATAGACGCCATTTTGAAAATTTCAAAGAGCACCACATGAATTTATTGTTAAATTAAGGCCAAAAACGTTAAAATCCGCTAAAATCAATTTTGGGTGTGTCACTTTGCCCGTTGAGATGGAATGATTCATAAATATCTGCCATTGCCATTATTTTATCCTATAGACTCATCTTCTTAAGTTTAGTGATGTTGTTTTCGGACACCCTATTAATCTAGGAGCAAAGTAGAAATATTTCTTATCTAAAATATGCTATATCACATCGTGTATCCCCAGAAAATTAAATATTTCATGAAATCAAAAACCCCGTGTTTGTTTGAAGGTCATAGACAATGATGTTTCTTGCGAAGTAGTAGATATCTGTTGGACTTCCATTGTCTTTATTTTTGTTGAATATCACGACGTTTCGGCTAGTAGTTTTCTCTAACCGTTTTCAAGTAAAACTCACACACAGTTTCACTTGAAAACGGCTAGAGATAACTATTAGACGAAACGTCGTGGTATTCAACAAAAATAAAGACAATGGAAGTCCAACAGATATCTACTACATCAAAAACCCCTTTATATGTCTTGATAAGAAAAACTATGGTTAAGTTTATTTTTTAAAATTCGACATTGCAATTTGTCAACAATCTTAAAAATATTGATGAATTTGTTCATATTTACATCTTTTTGTAAAAAATAAGAAATACTTATTAGGCCATTTATATTAAGTGATAATTTCTCAACTAAGTAACCTAATTTTTAGGCTAGATTACTGTGGGGTCTTGACCAAGAAAAATCCTCCCATTTACCTCAATTTGTGGACAAGGCTTTAAAATTGCTAAACTTAAAGCAGGTCGCATTCGAAATTGAAAATTCGGTCATGTCAAGAGTGTCGTGTACGGCATGCAGAGCAGGTAAGTGGAATTTTCTTGGTGAATTAGTAATCAGTGAATAAGAGAATTAGTATAATAACTATAAAGGAATTTTTATTATACGGTTGCGTTGGTTTTTGTAGTACAAGCTTGTATTTCATTGTTGCTAACTAAAACTTTTACTCACTGAATTTAATGAAATATGTTGTAAAGGATACGAGAATAAGAGACACGTATTTTTTATCTGTGAAGATTCATTTTAACGGGGTGAAAAGCGCCCCTAAAGTTCACTCCTGAAAACAGTATTTTTGAAATATCTCAGGTTCTACGCGAAATATTTTTACAAAACAAAATTGAAGTTACTTGTTATTCGAGATGATGTTAAACTATGGCATTTTCACCCTCAAGAATATTCTCCCTTATTTTTTATTAGAGTAAACCATATATTTATTTAATTTTAAAAATTACTAAATTTAATGGAATTGTTTGAAAATATTTTTTTCACGAATACCATAAGTAACTTAAGTTGACGGGTTTCAGGGTTTCTAAAAATAAACTAGGAAAAGAGGGTAAGCCATCCCCAAATACATTACTTTAAATTTCAAGTCCTAATTGAGATATATTTACAAAACAAAGTGGAAATTACTTGTTATTTGAAATGATGTTGAATTATGGTATTTTCACCCCCAAATATATCATCCCTTATTTCTTATAATGGTAAATTATATTAGCGCACGTAATTTAATTCCAAAAAGTACGAAATTTAATGAAATTGTGTCAAAGTATTTCCTTCACCAATACCATAATTAACTTAAGTTGACATGGTTCGGGATTTCAAAAAATGAAATAGTAAAAGAGGGTGAGTCACCCCAAATTTTTTTTCAAATTTTCAAATCTCAAATTCTAATTGAGATATCCTTACAAAACCAAGTGAAAATTACTTGTTAGTTGAACTGAGGTTATACCATGTTGTTTTAATCTTATAGCTATCATCTCTTACTTTTTATATGATTTATATAATTTAATTCTGGACATTACGAAATTCAACCAAATTTGTTGATAATATTTTTTTACGAATACAATAAGTAACTTAAGTTGATGTGTTTCGGGGTTTCTGAAAATAAACTAGAAAAAGAGGGTGAGCCATCCCCGAATATTATTTTTAATATTTCCAATCCTAATTAAGATATCTGCACAAAACAAAATTAAAATTACTGGTTATTTGAAATACTATTAAAATATGGTATTTTCACTCCCAAAAATATCGCTCCTTATTTGTTTATAAAAGTAAACCGTCATTTCATACATATATTGTTATTTTTAAAATTGTCAATTTTTAATTTAAATGAACGCTACAGAATTAGAAGTCACTATTTGTTATGAATTATAACAATTTACAAACATGAATAGGTTTATATTTTCTTATTAATTAAAAGAAAAAATTTCAGTTAGCTCTGTAACGTTCATATTAACTGAAATTTGTAAATTTTAAGAATATTTTTACGTGTATGAAATGACATCCTTCCAATGATATTCTCAAGGAAGTTAACCTATAGTATTTTCACCCTCAAGAGTAAAAATACTATAGTTTAACTTAATTTCAAATAACAAGTAATTTCCAATTTATTTCGTAAAGTTACGCCAATTAGAACTTGGGATGTAAAAAAAGTATTTGGGGGTGGCTCACCCTCTTTTACTAGTTCATTTTTAAAAACCTCAAAACACGACAACTTAAGTGGCTTATGGTATTCGTGAAAAAAATATTTTCAAAAATTCTATTAAATTTCGTAATTTCTACAATGAAATTACGTGCACAAATATATGGTTTACCCTTATAAAAAATAAGGGATGATATCTTTGGGGTGAAATGTCATAGTTTAATATAATTTCGAATAAAAAATAATGTTCATTTTGTTTTGTAGAGTTATTTTAATTAGAACATGAAATATTAAAAAAATAGATTGGGGGTGACTCACCCTCTTTTATTAGTTTACTTTTGGAAACCCCGAAAGATGTCAACTTGAGTAAATTGTAGTATTCGTGAAAAAAATATTTTCAAACAATCTTATTAAATTTTTAGAATTAAATTACATGAGAGAATAGATGTTTTATGCTTATAAAAAATAAAGGATGGTATTCTTGGGGATGAAAATATCTTAGTTCAACATCATTTCAAATAACGAGTATTTTCCCTTTTGTGTTGTAAAGATATCTCAATTAGAACTTGATATTTAAGAAAAAAGTATTTGGAGGTGGCTCACCCTCTTTTACTAGTTATTTTTAGAAACCCCGAAACCCGTCAACTTATGTTACTATTGGTATTCGTGAAAAAAATATTTCCAAAGATTTATATTAAATTTCGTAATTTTTAAAATTGTGGGTGAAAAAACCGTAGGAAAGATATCTCACTTAGAACCTGAGATATTTCAAAAATACTCTTTTTAGGGGTGAGTTTTAGGGGCGCTTTTCACTGAGTTAAAATGAATCTCCGCAGATTAGAAAATACGTATCTCTTATTTTTGTACCCTCTATAACATATAGAAGTTTCATTAAAATCGGAGCCGGACACTGCAGGTACTTTCCTATTAAGTTATTTTATGATAGTTACGTTTGGTTGGACTAGAATATGCTTAAACTTTATTAGTTGAAATAAAACCCTGTTCCTTTAGATACTGCTATTTTTTTCAGTTAATTGGTACTGTGTACTTTCACAAATGATGAAGGTTAAGTTGGATTTGACAGTTCTATATTTACTACATCATGACGTCATCAGAATTGTAATCAGTTACAAAATTTTTTAGTTACATAATAAAGTCATAATTATAATTTTCTCTGCCAAAAAAAAAGTAATAAAATAGTTGTTTCAGACGTAAAATATGTAATCACAACTTATTTTAAATATTGTCCAATACCCTGTTATTGTCAGTTATTTATAAGTAGTGATATGAGGGTATGACGTAAAAAACAAAAAAAAAAGAAGTAAAACAAATAGAATTATTGCATATTTTATGGCCCACGTGCCAGTCCATTTCGATTGGTAGCCAATTGTGACATATAAATATAAACAATGCGTGGAGAAAGATAAAAAGTCAATCCATCTGTTTTCTTTAAAATGTTTTTTATCACTAAAAGACATCTAAAGGTTCCTTTTAAGCAAATGATGTTTACAGGACGTATTTTATCATTTTTTAAAGTTTTTATGTTTGAGTCTAGTCAAATTAAAAAAATATGTCGAAATACTTAAGTAAATAGACAAAATATTTTAACTTAAGGTTGTTCGCTGGTGTCATATAGGAGGCATGGGATAACATTATAAGAAGACCAAGTTCTCCAAGCACCAGATAAAAAATGCTGTACGTTTTCAGCGTCTCTTAAATGGATGAAAGAACATTAAATCTGCCAATGAAATTATGTTTTTGATTCTACTATGAGCACGTTAAAGGTTTTTGAAAGTGATATTGTGTGATTATTAATAATATTTAGGAGGTTTGGCAACATCGTCTCCCTTTTGCTTGCGAACCAACTCAGGGAAAAATAGTTCTTGAGTAATAGAACGAAATTTCTCGTGGCACGGAGCTCAAAAATTCATAGTTTTTGAGATATATGAATTTGAATTTTTACGATGATTTTGGTGAACCACAACTATAGATACCCTTGAAAATCTCGAAAACTAAAGGTTTTGAGTACAAAAGTTGTAGGATTTTTCCTTGGGCTTCTTCGAGTAACCTTCAGTTTAAATTTTATCTCGACCTTCAAGGTTGTTTCAAAGTCAAGTTGATTTCTGCAAATTAGAACCCCTATTTTTTTGCAGAATCGAAATATTAAAAAAATTCCACTATAACTGATATATATATATATATATATATATATATATATATATATATATATATATATATATATATATATATATATATATATATATATATATATATATATACATGTGACCTTGATCTAGACCTTTAAGATCACCAACAGATGCTCAAGAAACAATCCTACAATTATTTGATTCAAAATTTTTCTTAAGAACCCTTAGTCTCTGAGTTATTTAAATGCATTTAACCTTTAAATGACCTCTAGATGAACTAAAAATATGTAAGAATATATATATATATATATATATATATATATATATATATATATATATATATATATATATATATATATATAAATATAATTAAATAACTCAGAGACCAAGTGTCCTTAAGAAAAATTTTGAATAAAATAATTGTAGGATTGTTTCTTGGGCATCTGCTGGTGATCTTAAAGGTCTACATCAAGGTCAACGTCAATATCTCTAAACTATTCCCAAGGAAAAATACTAGAACCTTAGTATTGAAACTTTTTCTCTAGAATTATTAGTTTTCGTGACTTATGCTAAGAATACGTACAATTTTCTGGAGATTTTATTTTTGTAATGAAAAAAGGGGTGTCCATTTGAAGAAACCAACTTGACCTTGAAATAATCTTGAAGGCCGAGGCCTAGGTTAAAATCAAGGTCGCTAGAAAAAGCCCAAGGATAGCTCTTCTAACTTTAAATTTCATATATCTCAAAAACTATGATTTTTTGGGTTCAATATGCATGAGTGCTTTTATTCGACTACTCACGAACGATCGCATAAGGATAATGCGGAGTTTTTGCCTTTCCATGTGACTGTCGACATGATATGTGGAGTTTTGATTCGATTTATTAACAAATATGGAAGTACCATCGATAAATAAACATGTCAGTGCTTTATTAAAAAATTTCGAGGAATCATGTTGAAATTATCTGACATGATAAGGCGGTAATGCCCAATTTCTCATTTCTTTGTAGTAGAGTCTAAAAGGAGTAGCCAAACTAAAAGTTTAAGCAAACGTTACTTTACAAAATTTGTCATAAGGTAAGAAAAAAAACTTGTCAATCAAAACCTGTTCAATCATACCCTCTCCTCTTTTCTATTTCTGTACATAGGGGTATATTAACAAATCAAGTTTTAAGTGATCATATTAGGAGCTACTTTTAGAGCTTCTTTTCGTCTGTGCAGTGTCTAAGATGCGATTTTAAACTCATTGGTGTTTTGACATATGTCAGTTTAGTCTCGCTATATTGATACAAGTAAAATTTAATTGAGTTGTAATTATTACTAATAAAACTAGAAATAAAATGAAATATTTTAAAATTCATCTCATCGGTAAGCGTATTTTTTTTTATTTAAGTAATGAAGGAAAAAAGGATAAAATAAAAAAGGTATGTTACTGTTGAATTTTGGTTGCAAAATTACGAAAATTGTAGGTTTTTGTATAAATTGCTGAAGAAAAAGCCCCATTTTGAAGAATTTACATAATTTAATTTACGACTTGCAAGAGAATTAGTTAAATATTGCCGCGATTGTAAAGTCAAATAATATCTTTTAATATCACTGAACCCGTCAAATTGTAAATGACAACAGTATAAAAGTGAGTGTCAAAATTTGTTCATATCTGAAACAAATTTATAGAATTTTTTCTGGTATTTTTAGGTGCTGGACTTTTGCAACACTATACAAAAACTGGAAAGTCTGAAAAAGAAATCAAGAAAACAATTTACCAGTTTTGTGTCAATTTGAAAATACAATCGCCTAGAGTTTGTGACGGCATTACGGAATTATTTGCTGGAGAAGTTATTTATGTCTTGGGAAAAGTAGATATAGGTAAGATAAAACTTTTTTAAGTAATTATTTAAGGAGATCCAATCGCTGCCCATGTTAAATAAAAAATATTAGATCATAATGAACACAACAGTTTAAGTCGAAATACTATCGTGGAATTTCGACTAAATTTACAGGTAGGGGCGAGTCAATTTTTTTGAATTTGAAGCTCTTGGTGGGGGGCGATCGTACAGTATGGCAAGTGAAAGCGAGTTGTCGACGGCGACATTCACATTCCTATTGCAGAAGGCGGGAACGACTCTATCTTTCTGAATTCAAAGCTTTTTCTGGAGGGGGCGAGCGCCCCCTTCCTTAAATCCGCGCCTGATAAGGGCTGTATTCTTTTGAGTAAATTATCACTGATCAAAGTGAACAAAGTGAAACTGATAACATCATGTTCTTTTGAATGATCATGATTACTTCAAGTGACAGAACTGAAAGTGATAATTACTCAAAAGAATATACCTAAGGATGTCATCAAGTATCTGGCAACAATAGGCGAGTAACATCAAATGCAAGCGCATTAAAACAACGTGAAGCCAAAACTATATCAAAGTATATGGACGAAAAGCATACGAAATTGAAGAAAGTAAACTACTAATGTAAATATTACATTCTTCATCACAGCCTCTCTTGTCCACTTTTGAACATAGGCCTTCCTCGACATTTTCCATATCTAGGTGGACGACCTCTGTTTGAAATTTATTTTGATGAGATTTTCCTTCAGGTATTTTTTTTGTACACCTATTATCGTATAATTCGGTTTTGTGCATGCCACATTCGATTTAAGGGTAGTTCTATTCAAGGGCTGATCCAGCCTCTCTCTCTTTGGGGGGGGGGGGGGGGGTGATATCACAAAAGTACAGTACGGCAAGCGAAAGCAAGTTGTCGACGGGCGGACAGACGCCAGCAACATTCCCATTTCTAGTGTAAAAGGTGGGGTCGGATCTATTTTCCTGAACTCGAAGCTCTTGGGGGGAACAATTGCAAGAAAAAACAAGTTGTCGACCGGGAGGGGGGAGATAACAGCAGCATTCCTAGTATAAGAGGCAGAATCGGGTCTATTTTTCAAAACTCGAAGCGCTTGGGAGGAGATCGCCCCCAGCGCCCCCCCCCCCCTGGATCGGCGCCTGGTTCTATTACATCAGTAGTTACAGTTATCCTTCTAATTTCAACATTTATATTTCTGAGTCGCAAGATTATTTCCTATAATGAGCTTTCAACAGTTCTATGCACTATTTTAAAGTTTTTTTATATTTCTGCTTGTTAATGTGAGAGTTTCTGCGCCATATATAATAATTCGAGTCTGAAATGATCCTCTGGCAGATTTCCCGACCTTGCGTAATTGGCGATGTTTACGCCCATATCAGCGAAGTTTATCTTTTTAAATATGAATTTTGACAGATTAATGTACAGTTTAGGTGTCACAGTGACTGACTAATATATACCTCTTCTTGTTCTAAAGCTTTCGGTATCATTGTAAAGCTGCAAGCGAGCTGTGGCGCTGTGATAAATAGGCCGAATAATTGTTATAAAGGGTGTTTTTTTATAGAGGTATAGAACTTTAAGTTGGCAACACTTTTTTAACTGGCGGCCATTTTCTCAGCTGTCAAGTGATTTATGTTTAGTTTGGTTTGGCATTTCAACATGAATAGACTGACGCCTGAACAATGCTTCCAAATTGTGCAAATTTATTTTGAAAATCATGGTTCTGTTCGAAATACATATCGCGCACTACGTCCATTTTATGGTCAACATAATCGTTCATCAGAGCAATTAATTCGATTAACTATGGAACGTTTTTGCACCACGTTTACTCTAAATGATAATACGCATCTACAGAGACGTCGTACAGTGCGTACAGAAGAAGTCATTGCTGCTGTAGAGCGTAGCCTAGAGGAAGACCCGAATCAGTCTATCCGCCATCGTGCACAGGAATTGGATATGTGTCCATTCATTTTATGGAAGATTTTGCGGAAAGATCTTGGTTTGCGTGCTTACAAAATCCAACTCGTACAAGAATTGAAGCCACACGATCACCTAGCAAGGCGTAGATTCGGTGAATGGGCCCAAAACAAGATTGCCGTTGATCCCGATTTTCATAAGCGAATTTTTTTTAGCGATGAAGCTCACTTTTGTTTGAATGGATACGTCAATAAACAAAACTGCCGTATTTGGAGTGATGATAATCCTCAAGTGTATGTTGAGACACCGTTACATCCAGAAAAACTGACTGTTTGGTGTGCTTTATGGGCTGGTGGAATCATTGGCCCGTACTTCTTTAAAAACGATGCTGGTCAGAACGTTACAGTCAATGGTGATCGCTATAGAGCTATGATTACTGACTTTTTCGTTCATCAATTGAACAACTATGATGTGCAGGAGCTGTGGTTTCAACAAGACGGTGCAACATGTCACACAGCTTGTGCCACAATTGATTTATTGAAGGAAACGTTTGGTAACCGCATAGTTTCACGTTTCGGACCCGTGAATTGGCCTCCAAGATCGTGCGACTTAACGCCGCTAGACTATTTTCTGTGGGGATATGTGAAGTCGCTAGTCTACGCCGATAAGCCCGAAACGATTGATCACTTGGAGGACAACATTCGCCGCGTTATTGCCGATATACGGCCACAAATGTTGGAAAAAGTCATTGAAAATTGGACATCCAGATTAGACTACGTCCGAGCCAGCCGTAGCGGTCATATGCCAGAAGTCATATTTAAATTATAATTCCAAAAGGTTATCTTTCGAATAAAGTAAATTTCATGTCAATTTAAAAAATTCATCTTTGTTTTATTCCATTTAAAAGTTCTATACCTCTATAAAAAAAAACACCCTTTACATCTATGGCTCTTAACATTTCTTAAAATCCACAAAAATTAGAATCAAAGGATGAAATATATTAAATGTGTCCATCCATAGCTACTACAAATAAATAAAACAAAATATGCTTTGCTTTTGGTCTTAATTTCTGACTTTAAGTCAGATCTTTGGATGGTATAAGACTTGACTCCATATGAGATTTCACTATTTTTTATCTTCATAGTCGTAAGACCTGTTTCTTTTTTTAGAGGTATGTTTTTGAAGGGATAAAATTTTAAATTTAGGAGATTCATGTTTAGTATACGAATTTTGATCGGGTATTGTTTATAAAGTAAAATTTAAAAGTAAAGGCAGACAATACCTGAAGTATGTTACCTCTTTAAAAACATTAATTAAGAATTAACAATGAATATTTATGTTTTGAATTTTATTAAATTTTAGCCAGTATGGTACATAATTATAGTTAAATGATTTTAATCTTAACATTTTAAATGTATGTTCTTTGTACTGGTGATTTGTATTATTACAATTCCTGGAATACCAATTCAAGGTATTTGCAGATTAGATGAAAAGGATATCCTTTTTTGATGATGTTTAAACTCACTGCGCTGTCACCATTTGTATTATCCCGCTGTTAATTAGCCCAAATTTATGATAGATCATCTGATTTTTTTCTGCTCTGAACAAATACAATAATTATAATATGTCTAGTTTTAATTGTGATATTCCAGTAATTTTCCTCTATTATCGTTCTTTACACAATTACACCAGCCAGCATGTAAAATTATGTCAATATGTTCTTGTTTATTTTATTCAAAATAATTTGCTTGTTAAATTATGTTGGTTTCGCATATTGCATAAAATAAATAATTTATAAAATTATTTGCCTTTGTGATCATATACATTTTTATTATCAATTTATCTACTACGAACTTTTACACTTATTTCCTTGTTAAGTTAATTTTAAAACCACTTATCCAAATAAAATAATTATAATTGTATGGTGGTGAATCACTGGTATAAACAAAGTAGTTATTTTAGATCTATTGCGCATTAAATACTTTCTGTAATCTAAAAAATATTCTGAATTTAAGCGAAAGATTCGCATCGATTCGTTGTGTGAATATAAAACAAATTAAAGCTTTTTATTAAGTATCTAAATTAACGTCAATGTTTCGCAAGACTTCGTGACTTCATCAGACTAATAAAATTATTTTTAATGTTATTCTTGAAACTATTCCCACTTCTTCTTCTTCAGGTATCATCTCCTATCGGAGGTTGGATATCATCATTGCCACTCTCACTCTATTTGCCGCTACTCGAAAAAGTTCTACTGAGCTACAATTGAACCACTCTCTCAAATTTCTCAACCATGAAATTCTTCTTCTTCCGATATTTCTTCTTCCTTCTATTTTACCCTGCATGACCAATCTAAGCAACTCGTATCGCTGGCCTCTCATTATATGTCCAAGATATTGCAGTTTCCTTATTTTTATGTTGTTAATTATTTCATAGTTTTTGTCCATCGCTAGCAATACTTCTACGTTTGTTTTTCTCTCCGTCCAAGAAATTCTCAAGATCCTTCTGTAACACCACATTTCAAACGCTTGCAGTTTATTTATGTGTTCTTGTTTTAGTGTCCAGCCCTCCAACCCATACTGCAGCACTGAAAATACATAACATCTCAAAACTCTCATTCTTAGTTCTAGAGTGATGTCTCTGCTGCACAGAATGGTTTTCAGTTTTACAAACGCACTTCTTGCAATTTCTATTCTCGTTCTTATTTCTGTTGTTTGTTCATTATTTGCTGTTATCCATGTGAACAAGTATTTGTATTTTTGCACTTTTCTAAATTCACACCTCGCAACTTTATGCTTGTTTGTATGTTTTGTTTTTTAGTTATTACCATATATTTAGTCTTTTTGGTGTTCATTTTTAATCCGTGTTGCTCGCAAACGTTATTTGTTTCGTTCACTAGTTCTTGGAGTTCTTCAGCGGAGCTAGCTATGATGGCAGTGTCGTCTGCAAATCTTATGTTGTTTACAGCTCTTCCGTTTATTATTATTCCCTTACTTTTCGTTAACAGTGCTTCTTCGAAAATCGATTCACTGTACACATTGAATAGCAGGGGTGACAAAATGCATCCTTGTCTCACTCCCCTTCCTATTTCAATTTCCGGACTTGTTTCGTTATCTACTATTATTTGTGCGCATTGATTCCAATATAGGTTAGTTATTATTCATAAATCTTTGTTGTCTATGTTTTTTCTTCTTAGAATCTTGACTAGTTTTTCATGTCTAATTTTATCAAAAGCCTTCTCGAAGTCAACATAACAAATGTGTATATCGGTGTTCATATCCATACACCTCTGAGAAAGCACATTAAGTGCAAACAACGCGTCTCTGGTGCTTATACCATTTCTGAATCCAAACTGACTATCATCTATCTCCTTTTCAAGTTCTTTATAAATGCGTCCGTGTATTACTTTTAAAAACACCTTGAGTACATGACTTATCAAAGATATTGTTCTATATTCGCTGCAGTCTTTTGCATTTTTGTTTTTTTGGAATAGCGCCAAAGGTGGAGAGTAACCATTCTCTGGGTATATTCTTCGTTTTATATACTGTGTTGAACAGATTTAACAATATATTCATGGTATCATCATTCATGCATTTTAAGATTTCTACTGGGATTTGATCTGGACCTAGTGCTTTTCCATTTTTGTTGTTCCTTATAGCTGCTTTTATTTCATCTTTCAGTATCGTTAATTCCTAGTTATCTTCTACCTCAATCTCCATCTGCTCTACTCTATTGTCTTTAAACAGGTCTTTGATGTATTCTGTCCATTTTTTAAGTTTCTCTTGGGTGTCTAAGATTAGCTTGCCTTTTGGATTCTTAAGCAGTGTCGGTTCTCTCTTTCTGTTACTATGAGTTGTCTTTTTTATCTTTTTGTGCATATTAAAACTATCATGTTTTCTCTGATACTCTTCTATTTCTTCACATTCTTCTTGCAGCCATTTATTTTTCGCTAGTCTAATCTTGTATTTGATTTGCTTGTTTATTTCTTTATACTTTTGCGTATCTCTGTTTGTGAATTGTCGTCTCTCATCCATTTGGTCCAGTATCTCCTCTGTCATCCATTGCTGCTTTCTATATCTTGTTGGAGTTAGTATTTCTCTTTCCTCTATTCTGTTTTTATTAAAAGCTATTTGTTTTCTGGTTCTGCGTTTTGGAGAATCACCTCTTTGACGTTCATTAATCTTTTATTGATATCTTCCGTAAAAAGTTGTTTTATGTTTGTATCCTTGAGTCTGGAAATTTTACTTTTTACAGTGTCTGTTCTTCTTTTAATGAGTTTCATTTTGGGGACTAGGGGATTATGGTCTGATCCTATGTCAGCACTTGGATATGTTTTTATCCCTCCTGGAGTGTCAAGTTACTGTTTTGAAGGGACACTTTAAATCATTACATAGTAAATAGAAATCAGTTATGTATGTCTGCATGTCCGGGCTAATCCTGAAAACTATTGAATAAACTTTAACCTAATTTTCCCTATTCAGGAGGTAAGTTTGGCATATTTTCTGTCAGGCAATAAATAAAACTTTTGATTGGGACTGACTACTACTCTGTGTACTTAATGATGGATTGTTTAAAATTCTTTTCTCCTTATTTTTGTAAAGCGACAGGTATACTGATCATAATTTTTTTTACAGGGCCTGACGAAATTTGTAGTTTCGTCATTGGAGATGCTTGTGGAGATGTATACAATCCGTACCATGAATGGGAGGTAATGTTCCCCCCTGTTCCAAAGCCAACACCCGTAGAACCAAAGATTCCAGAGGTAAAAATTTGCCATATGGGTAGTAGTTTCACTTTTTTTTTGCAATTTTTAAAATTTATTACTATATAATAAAAATGGGCGTATTTTAGGCCAACGCTCCCACTTTTAAAGTATTGCACCTATCAGACACCCACTATGATCCCTATTACATGGAAGGTGCCAACGCTGACTGTTCTGAACCTCTTTGTTGTAGACTTACCAATGGTCCTGCTTTGACTAAAGACTCTGCAGCGGGCAAGTAAGTTTAATTAGCCATCTCTTCATTAAAAAACTAATATTTCGAATATTTCTTGGATTTCTATCCGGAATATTATATTCATTAATAAATGTTTTCAATTTTCGAGACATTTCTAAAAAACTGACATAAAAACACATATAGAAGGTTTTGCGAACATTTAAAAAAATACATTGTTGATTATGAAAAGCTTAGTAGTCAGTCGGAAACCTGCACACGAACTCCGTAAAACTTTAGAAAAGAAATTTCTTTGCTATTTCTTTCTATTATGGAAAATCATTCAAAACTTACTCGTATAAGCACATTCGGCAACGGTCGGGTATATCCGAACGCGCAATCGTGCTATAGATATAGAAAGAGTCTCTTTGGCTTGTTGCTGTTCTTCTATCTCTCTCAAAGCAATTTAAATGCTGCATAAGTTTGTCTCATTTTTTTCCTGATTTACGGTATTTGAATTTGTGGTTATGTTGAATGTGATATATTTGTTTCTAAGAACGAAATGAAGTTCATAAATGTGTTTTTATATTTTACTTAGTCAAAAGTATAGATTTACACGTTATATAAGAAAAAAATATCAAAATAGCAATAATTATTTTTATATATATTTATTTCTTAACGTTAAGAATTAGAACAATAATAAATTATTAGAGCTGAATTAAGAAAAATAAATAAATATATACATATTATATATCTAAAGTCTTTAATTCCGTTGTACTGAGCTGCACAAACTTCTGACAGGGTCTACTTATTTCATCTATGGACAGGGTTCAGCTAGATGTCTGTGGAGCTCACAAAATATCCCTCTACTCTTCAATATTTTATACAAAATACATAAATATCGGATCCATATTTTCTAATAGGTAATTTATTAAAAAAAGAGTTAAGTACTTTAAAATATAATATTGGAGATTTCACGATAAAAATGTTTAGTCAATTAACCTAAAAAATTACAAAGTAAATATGTTTAGTATTTTTTTCTTTTAATTATAAAGTCCCTAGAAAAGATAAATGTTTTTAGAGATGGTAGTTTGTAGTTATTTCTATGCGAACTAGCCCGAAGTTTTAAGGAAAATATCCTAAAGAGTAGGTTCCGTTGATAGAAAGAAATTTTCGTTCTTCTTTATTTCTTTTCTGTTTCTATTTCTATCTTGTTACGGAGTTCGCGTGCTGGTTAGGTACTGTTAATAATACTAGATACAAGGGCGGTCTGATAAGTAATTAGCCTACATAACAAAAACGGAAATTTTGGAAAAAAGGCGAATTATTTCATAACATAGTCTCCTTTTAGCGCGAGACACTTGACCCAGCGATGCTCCAACTTCTTTAACCCGTCTGAAAAATACGTTTTCTGGAGGTCTGCAAAGTAGGCCTCCGTGGCGGCGATAACCTCCTCATTCGACTCAAATTTCTGCCCGGCGAGTGACTTTTTCAAGTTTGGAAACAAAAAGAAGTCGCACGGGGCCAAATCTGGAGAATATGGTGGATGGGACAGCAGTTCGTCGCCCAATTTGGCCGTGGCGACGGCGGAGGTGTGAGCCGGTGCGTTGTCATGGTGGAAGAGCACTTTTTTCTTCGCCAAATGGGGCCGTTTTTTTTGCAATTCGGCGTCGAATCGGCCCAATAATGCGGCCTGTGATCGTGTTTTGCTCTTCTCCAGGTAGTCGATGTAGATCACACCGTGTGATCCCAGAAAATGGTGGCCATCACCTTTCCGGCTGATAGGACAGTCTTCTCCTTCTTCGGAGCACGTTCGCCGGGTGAAGTCCACTGTTTCGACTGTTCCTTGGTATCTGGTGTGTACCAATGGATCCATGTTTCGTCGACGGTCACGAAACGACGTAGAAACTCCTTCGGATTACGCTTAAATAGCGTCAGACACTGCTCTGAAGTGGTCTCACGTTTGCGCTTGTTTTCCGTAGTGAGCAAACGCGGCACCCATCGCGCCGACAGCTTACTCATGCCCAAAATTTCATGCAGGATATGACCCAGGCGGTCTTTTGAGATCCCTACTGTCTCAGCTATCTCGCGCACCTTCAGTCGACGGTCTACCAATATGAGATCGTGGATTTTTGTTACGTTATCCTCCGTGGTAGCCGTTTTCAGGGCACCTGGGCGTGGCTCATTAAAAACCGACGTACGTCCGCGTTGAAACTAGTTAAACCAATTTTTGACGTCGCCATCGAAGGAGAAAAGTCACCGTACACCGCATCCAAGCGCTCTTTGATTTCGCTGCGCGATTTTCCTTCCAAAACCAAGAATCGAATCACCGACCGATATTGCTCTTTTTCCATTTTTCTAAAATCCGCGGACACGCCCGCTTCCGCACGCGGTCAAAACAAAACTTCGAGTCCGATTCGGTTGAAATTTTGGCAGTAGCCGTCTACGAGAATGTACTACACGATAGTAAATTTCTCTTGCGATAGTGGCGCTATCGGGCGGTAAGGCTAAGTACTTATCGGACCGCCTTCGTATTTATAGAATTTTATTTTAAATAAATTTGAATTTTCATGATTAGTAAAGACTAAGAATGAATTAGTAATGATGTAAACATATCATTCGTAGATGGGGCGACTACAGAAAATGTGACACTCCAAAGATCACAGTAGACAACATGCTACAGCATATCCAGGATACCCATCCTGTAAGTCAAACAAATTTTTATACTTTCATCGAGAATCTAAAATAAATGTAGTTCCTAACTTGATAATTTTTAAGGATATAGATTACATACTTTGGACCGGAGATCTACCACCACACGATATTTGGAATCAAACAAGGGAAGAAAACCTTAAAATTCTAAAGGAAACAGTGAAACAGATGTCTCAAATGTTTCCTGGTATACCCATATTTCCTGCTTTGGGTAATCATGAAGCTGCTCCGGTCAACAGGCAAGTAATATTTATTTAGACTAAATGTGTGCCTTGTATTTTTATTTGGTTTTATCAGATTTATTAGTTATAATAAATATTCAAAAAACAAAATGGTAATTATATCAAACTACAACTGAAAAAAATTAATAAATGAAAAATTTTGGTGTACATTTTTCATTCACTCTTTATTATTCTAAACTTTTTGGTGTGAGGTTATTTCAAGTTTTTAATTTTCTCCTTTGCTTTTTTTTAGTTTTCCACCACCCTTTGTTAACATGCCAGATAGCTCGATCTCATGGCTTTATGATGAACTAGATGTTCAGTGGCGGAAATGGTTACCAAGTTCTGTCAGTAATACCGTCAGAAGGGGTGCATTTTATTCCGTTTTAGTCAGACCTGGTTTCAGACTTATTTCTTTGAACATGAACTATTGTAATAATAAAAATTGGTAAGATAGATTACATATCTTAAAACTATTTTATAATTTCAGTATTGTAAGTATGACTTTCTAAAATCTCAATTAATGTTGTTAGGTGGCTTCTATTAAATAGTACTGACCCAGCAACAGAATTACAATGGTTTATCTATGAATTGCAATCAGCTGAATTTAATGGTGAAAAGGTTCATGTCATAGGTAGGTTCATATCACAAATATAAATTTTAAAGAATTTCCTATTCCTAACCACCATTATTCAATATTCTTGATTAGTTCATCCTACTAATTTATTTATTATTATACTTTTTAATAAAATTATTGATTTTTTAGGTCATATTCCACCTGGTCACTCTGACTGTTTAAAAGTTTGGTCACGAAATTATTATGCCATCATAAGCAGATATGAATCAACGATTATATCACAATTCTTTGGACATACACATTTTGATGAATTTGAAGTTTTCTATGATCATAAAGATTTAAGTAAGTAAACTAACGATCAAATTGACTGATTAGACAATGCTTCCGAACTTCGATTGCTTCAGCAGAAAAAAACTTCAAGCAAAAAAAAATGAAGTGAAAATGTGAATATATCCTGAAGCTGATATAGGGTACAATCATAATTCTGTAGTTACCAAGATGCGAATAGAGTTCAAAAAGATAAAAAAACAACAGAAGTAAACCAAAACATATATATATATATATATATATATATATATATATATATATATATATATATGTATATATCAACAGTTAAACACTTTTAGGCGTTTTAGTACCGGGTGCAGTGGACGCACCATAATTAATTTCTTCCCATGGACTACACATATAACATATTTCGAAAAAGAACTCAAATGTACTCTTTACCAGACAAAAACAAACTGAAGGACCTAAATTTAATCACCACACTTTATAGCTTGTTGTTCAGGTAGTTTAGGTTGGATAATACAAGGATTATACTAAATTATTTGGAAATTTTATCTACATAAAAAAAGAAAAATTAGTTTTACCTGTTTAATCAAAAGAAGACAAAGCGCCAGTTAACGTTTAGTACTACATACCTGCTATAAAAATGGTTGGATCCAGCCCTAACTGCAATATAGCACGCTGAATGAGCCCTAGGTATAAAACTATTAACGGGCGTCAAAAAGGAAAACGACAAATGTTGAAACACACTTTATAGAGAAAGATAACAGATAACAAATCAGTCGAAATAGCTTAAATACTATATATATATATATATATATATATATATATATATATATATATATATATATATATATATACAAAGACGATATACTTGTAACTGATATAAATAATTTCCTGGACAACACAGGCCCTGATATAATGAAAAAGAGTTAGAATATACACTTAAACCTATGAAGAATGGCAAGACAGCTGTGCCCGACGATCTACCTGTTGAATTATTAAAACTGATTAATTATGATTCAATTTTGATCTTCCTAAACTCGTTTAACTAAATACAAAATCGGAATAATATCCTGTGATTAGCTTCGGTCCACGAGTGTTGCAGTTTCGGAAAAAAACGAACCCTGAAGAATGTAATGACTGTAGAACTATATCTTTCATGGGCCAAAACTGAAAATTTTTTCTAAAAATACTACACAATCATATCTACAACTAGAAATGAACGTAAGTGAAACCTAAATGAGATTCAGAAAGGTAATAGGCACGCGTGAGGCTTTGTTTGCATTGAGTGTGCTCTCACAGAGGTGCATGGACACGAATCAGGAGTTGTACGCTTACTGTATAGACTTTTAAAGGGCAGTCGATAATGTTCATCACGATCAACTAAAGATGATCCTTAAAACTAAAAATATTGATGACCGGGATATTCGCATCATATGTAAACTATACTGGCACCAATAGCTAGGGTAGGATTAGAAAATATGACAACAGAAGAGAAAGAAATTTGCTGAGGCGTGCGTCAAAGTTACATACATTCACTTCTCTTATTTAATATCTATAGTGAGAGTATTTCTCAAGAGGCGTTATTGGAAGTAGATGAAGAGCTAACAATAAATGGATGAAATACTGAATAAAACAATATAAGCTGATGTTATTGTGCTTCTAGTAGTAAGCTTGAAATACCTACAACTCTGTTGGATGGCTAAATGTGTAACTGGTGTGAGTAGTTTGGGTGTAGCTAAATTGAAAAGTATTAATGAAATGCTGATAAAGTGAGAGTGGACATAACGATTATCAAGCTCCGATAGAAGTGACACCCGAAGAAGAAGAAAACCAACAAAAATATAATGATGCTATGAAAGAAAATTGAAACATTGAATTTTTTTGTCATGATTCTTGATTTTGAGAGAAGCGTTTTTACTTACGACATAATTAAAGTATGACTATCGTGATTGTATTCTAGCAATGTTCTTTCGAGAAGTGATATCTCAAACTCAAGAAGAATCCTGAAATTTATTGAAGCTGTATGCCGTGTTTGAAACTGATTTTGTGCTAAAAGAAGCAATGGAGTACGATGAGATTTTTTATTCTATTTTACCACGGTATATAATAAAACAAGGACACCAATCGAAACTGAGTTATATTTATGTTTAAACCATAGACATAATATAAAGATTCTAGACCGCGGATCCTTAGAAGAAAGTTGGCTCACGCTATCACCTGAACGAAATTAAAAAGATCGGTACTACTCATCGAACTCTATCTCTTTCTAAACCTAAGCCAAACTAAATTTGTTTGCAACTTGTGTGTTTGGTAACGGCTTTAGTTCTTTCATTAACAATGTGTTTTACTAATTCGCCATGCAATAGTCTTACAGCGGTTTGTATTTTTCTACTGGTAATTGTAAATCTCTTGTAGAAAACGAAAGCTTTGGCAGCAATACGTTTAAAAAGGTCATTCACGAAAGAATTCATGATAGACATAGCTTTACTGGAAATGTCGGTATCAGGCTGAACTTGCTTAAAACTTTGTATATGTAAATTGCGTAACTTTCCTTCCTTCTGTGTTTCTTCTTCTTGCCGGTTTTGGAGATATTCTTTTGAGCCTTTCCGACTTTTTTTCGCAGCTTTTCCACTTGTTTTCGGTAGGATGATTGATTGCAATTATAGCGATAGTCGCAACAACAGTGGAAAATAGGATCTGTAGTTTATATTAAGTACTATTAATTACCTTTATGTCTATGGTTTAAATTAAATGAAAATAAATAGTTGATGCTTGACATTTAGTATCCTGTTTGGCTCTTAATAATGTCATTGATAGATAAGCGACATTGCTTTTTAATGGTTTTTAAAGTTAAATTTGTACTAACACAATTTCTGTGAGAAACATTCTTGAAACAATGTTTTTTTTTTCTATTGTAAATAGTAAATCAATTTTAGTCACTGTTAATAACAAATCTAATTTTTAGGTAGACCAATTAATGTAGCTTATGTTGGACCATCCGTATCACCATATTATGATTTAAATCCTGGTTACAGGATATATTATGTTGATGGTGACCATGATAAAACTACCAGGGTGAGTTATTACAAAAAACGAAATTTATAAAAATATTTCCTGAAACTTTAGGTGGGGTAAACTATTATTAAAATTTAGTAATAAGGAAAATTATTTGGTATTGCAAATAGCCTAAATAAAGGTTTTTTAGGCAGTAGTTGATCACGAATCTTGGTCAATGAATCTACGGGAAGCTAATCTCTATGGTTACCCAATTTGGTTCCAATTATACAGCGCCCGTCAGTCATTTGGAATGGACGCTCTTCGACCTAGAGATTGGGATGATTTGGTCGAAAGGATGACAAATGATCCAAAATTATTCGAATTATTTTATAAGTAAGTTCTAGGAAGATATAAATATCGGAACCATTGCTTTTGGTACTACAGTGTTATAGATTTATTTATTTATTTTTTAATTTCTAGAGCATCAGTAGAGCTAAGTTATCTTTTTTGACTTTAAATTAGACCAGTATAAGTAAACATGCTTTAATTTGCTTAATATTTGAAAATGCAAAACAATCTGTACCATCTATGCTAAAAGATTTCTTGGAATGATACGATGATAGTACGTCAGAACACATTCTTAGGAAAAAATTATTAAATTTTTAGATATTACTTTAAAGCTAGTCCAGTACGACCAAGCTGTGATATGGAATGTAAGAAGAAAATTTTGTGTGATTTACATTCAGGAAGGTCACATGATCGTAAAAACCTTTGCCAGTCAATAGAATCTAGAATAGATTCTACATCAAGCACTACATGGAAGGAATGGTTTTATAATACCATTTCAGTTTCGTAAGTATCACTAAAGTAAAAAGAAATTAAAATAATTATTTAAATACAGCTCCCATTTACTCTCCAAGTGATGCTATATACCTAACACTATGATCACTTCTTATTTGATAATAATCAATTTCAGGAAATGTATTGGTATTTAACATACTCTTGCTCTTGGTTCGGTTTTTTGGTATGTTTTGATTATTATAATTGTAAAAAAGCGGAAAACTTCAGTACTTCCTCGTTAACTTTCTATTTCAACAACACTAGTGAAGGAGGTTTTAGTTCTAAAGAAAATTAATTTTTCAAGGATATGTGCACATTCATGTTTTTGTCATTATGAGTTAAATTACCAATAATTTCTTGTGGCAGTAACAAAACTTATTATCTTTTTAAAAATATTCTGCAAAAGCCTGACTTTGGAGAGAAAAATATTGACTCTTGTGTTAGGGATAAGTAACTTCTATTATTGCGTCTGTGAAACAAGTAATTCAGCTTTAGGTTTAAATAATGGTACATTTCTTACCAGATCAATAAGCATGGACTAAGTTATTAACTGCACAATCATTCGAACTTGTCTGGACTTTCCTTTTAACGGTGTAGACGATATTTTAAAGATAAATATCATCCTTTTTTTTACTAAACAACTAATCGAAAAATTATTTGGAATATTGGAAACACCGAATTTTTTGTCGATTTTTTACATAACCTCTATTTTGGAGTAATATAAAACGAATTTAAAGTTCTTTTGGGCGGTCACCCCAAAAATTGGTCTGTCTTCGATTTAACTTTAAGAAAAAAAGAGTAAATAGGGTAAAGAATTGAATTGTCATTAGAGGGACTAGATTAAATTCAGGATTAGAAGGGCCTAGTTTATGGTCGTTGAATATCTGGCAACAATGCACGATCTGTGTGTGTTTTCTGTTATATTTTAATTAAATGTTCTGTATAATTTTTTCTAAATATAAAAATGCGTTTTAGTGAAAATTGCAAAAATTAAAAGATTAAGTGCGAAATGAAAACATTTTTTTTGGCAAAAGTGCGACTGCCAAAAAAAAACTTTAGAATCGTGTTCTATAAACCCAAAAAAGGGGTTATACAGAAAATCTGTAGAAAATTCGGTTTTTCCTATATTCCGAATAATCTTATTGAAGAAAATATAGTGAGGACACTACAAAATCTCCAACTACAGGAAAAAATACACATTTCATGTAAAGGGCAAAAATTTATAAATGAAAAATAATAAAATTGTGAAAGCAAAAACAACAGCAAGAAGTAATTAGGTAATAATGGTGTAAGATGGAACAACAGCGTAAAAGTTTAGTGATTGACGCGTTAATAAAAGTTATTCTGCCAGCTTATTTTAACAAAATTTGCTTAATTACAATTGGGAAATACCATATGGCATGGAATTGGTTAATGATTTTCAATTGTGCGATTTACTAAACGGTGTTGGAAAAATTAATACACAATTTTTCTTTTCAACAAGCTTTTGTAAATATATTTTCTACTAATCTCTTTTTATTATAGTATGGTGTAGGATTATCCAGGACCCATTGCACAATCTTTGGTATTTGAGGTATGTATGTCATAACACTATGCATGCTTATATATTTAAGGAACTTTTAATGGACGTGCTGTTATTTGCAATAACAAGTATTAATGGACTACATAAGTTCTGATGTCACGTAGCATTTAACCTTTCCAAACAAATGGATACTAGCAAGTAATGAACCAGGAGGTTAAATATCTAGGTGTAATCCTGGATGCAAAGCTTACCTGGAACTCATACCTGCAGAAAATTATATCTAAAGGAAAAATGTCTATCATGGCAGCAAAAAGGGGACTGGACAAAATTTGGGTAATAAAGCCACACATTTTGCACTGGCTGTTATACTGTGGTGGTAAGGCCCATGATAGCCTATGGTTCGGTTGTGTGTTGAACAAAAATTACACAAAGACGGGCAACTGTAGAGTTCTCTAAACTCCAAAGACTAGACTGCCTATGCGTCACGGGTGCCATGATAAGCACCCCAACAGCAACCATGGAAACTCTATTAAATCTCCCTCCCCTTGATATGGTTATTTAGTCTGAGGCGAGTATGGGAGCTTATAGGCTGGAAACAAATAACGTCTGGTGGACTGGACCTGACTTCGGATACACCAGCATCAATGGCATGGTAACGAACTCATTGCTAGAAATGAGCAGTGATATCATGCCAAGAATAAAACTTTGACAGACCCTACACCATTCAGCTTGACTGGAAGGCGCGGTTTGACCGAACAGTGAGTCAGCTCAGGAAATCTCGTCTAGTACACGGAGGGTCCAAAACTGACCATGGTACAGGCGCCGGAATACATGGAAAAACACCCAGACTTAATATGAGTGTAGCATTGGGGAAGCATACCACAGTATATTAGGCAGAAAATCAGAATTTGAGAATGGGTTATAGAGCCAGGACCGTTCTCATCTCTCTGACAGTTAGCCAGCACGGAAGGCTCTAGCCTGTTACCAAATAACATCAAAACACGCCTGAGACTGTCTCCAAAACCTTATCGCTTTAGCAAAATACAGGGTCATCCTTGCATGGGTGCCAGGGCACAAGGGGATCTTGGGCAATGAAAAAGTGGACCAACTTGCAAGACAAGGGTCTGCCGCTCCATTTATTGGACCAGAGCCAGCATTTGGGATTATCAATGCTGCTATTCGTGGATAGCTGCCCTGCGGATCACAGGTACAGCAAACTATTGCTGAGAACACCATCCGGCAAACAAACTAATCCGTGAAATTCTGCGTCTAAGCAGACAATAAATCAGACTGGTGATAGGACTTATAACTGGCCACTGCAGCTTGAGAAAACACCTACATACAATAGACATCTTCAACGAAGAACCAGTATGTAGACTATGTGATGAAAAGGACGAGACGGCCTCACACATCATCTTCGAGGGCGAAGCTTTGGCCTACTGGAGACACTGTCGAGGATCAATCTATCCCGAAGGCTTATACCCAGAGGATAAATTAGTGAACAGGCTGTTAAACCTAATCAAGGCAACCATCCTGTTCCCCTAGGACGGATATGGCAGGCAATACAATAAGTCTGAAGGCTGCAGTGTAAGGGCTTTATAACCTTAGCCTGCTATGTCATATAATCAATCAATCAATCACCAGGTAAACCCATAACGAATTTATTGTTTATTTATTGCAAAGAAGGGTGATTAGTGTGAAAAATTTATGGAGTTCTCACATTTTAAGAGATTTATTTACAAATTTTGTCAAACGGTAATTTTTTACTTGTTATCATATGGTTGAAATATATTGAGGTTATGTTTTAGTTTTCTGCATAGATCTAAAAGTTAAAAGTAGTTGAGTAGTTGAGTATATAGAGTGTGGATCTTATAGCAGAAAGGTGGCTCACTCTTAAAGAGAGACAGAGTGTTTTCGATTAGTAGTACCTCTCTTTCTAAAGGCGTTGCTAAGCATGATACTCCGGAGGTCATCGGATGCTCCTGTTATCTGACCTCCATTAGAAAAAGAGGTACTATTCATCGAAAACGCTCTGTCTCTTTCTAGGCGTGACGCAACCTGTTTCTATAAGATCCACAATCTATATATTTAACTTTTATATCTATTGCTATTATCGACACTGTTTGGAAAGGTTAAAAGGCGGGTGATGTCATACATAGGTAGTCCATTGCAGGCAAACAAAAGTGTTTTTGTTTTATCAAAGTTTTGTTTATTTTAAGTATAAGTCTATCATCTTCATTTCGTCTTTAAAATTCCTGTAAATGTGTCTGTAAAATGAAATATTCATTTTTTAATATCTGAAAAACTAAATTTTCGGATGAATAATGGATTTTGTAAAAATACTATCGGCAAACGATTTTGTTGTCCAAATTTTAATCGATTTTGTTCAAAACTTTATCGATGCACTATATTATAATTATTAATTTTTTCAGGGTTTCAGTTATAATGTCAATACCAAGATTGACGATGCAGGTTCCGAAATACGTATTAGGACTAGGATAACATAGGATAAAATTAGTAAATAAGGCATAATTATTTTTCTCTTCGTAACGTAAAACTAGAGCCGCTAAAATCTCAGTCAACAAGAAAACACCATTGTAAAGTGGGCATTCATTTTAACTTTTGCCAATATTATTTACCAAATGACTGTTTGTATGAAGACAATTTATTGAAAATACCCCTTCAAAATTTAATAATAGAGAGAAATCGTAAACCAGTCAGCGACAACCAGAATTTACAAAAACAGTCAGGTGACAGTTTGCAACTCTTTTTGGACTACCTGGTTGTCGCCGACTATTTTCTGATTGTTCTGTGAACGGAAGTAACGTTATTTATTCATCTGATATTTATTCTTTTCGAATTATTAAATTTTCCTGTCAAATTATTATATTTAAAGTAAAATATCATGAAAGAATATGCCGCGAATGTGAAAAGTGTATATTTGGAATTTCTTCTTGTTGTCAAAACTAAATACTGGGAGACGAGTTCGTCCAGGTACTCAAGAAAACGCTTCGTTTAAAAAAAGATCCGATCCGATTCATAGCTTACTATGTATAACACTTTGAAGTCAAGCTATCACCATCCATCTTTCATGGTTTAGTCAAAAACATAACTCGACTTTAAAGTTTGTAAGTTATCATGGCATCAGTCCGGAGTGATTTATTCAGAAAGTACAACTACCTTCCGCTGCAACAACTCGAGGCTATTTTTGGATTTAATTCAACTGGACTATCAATTCTGACTATGGCGATACGAGTACTTGTAGGACACTAACAGCCAGATTCACTAAGAAGATTTAAGATTTAAACCCGATATAGTTGCCATGAAATTTAAATCTTATAGGCGGCCAGTTTTGTTTTGCTTATGATATTGTCATTTATATTACATATGTCAACAAATAAACACTTATAAAGAGATATTAATAATAAGAACCTTCCGATAAAGATTTACAATATGTAAAAGAAATAGTTGTATCCCGAAAATAAATAAAGTTCTCCATTTGCCGGCTCACTAGTAAAAAAAGATTTTTTTATTCTTGTATTTTTAGTTTTTACTTGACTCTTGTTAGTTTAAGTCCTCTGCTATCAATTTAGGGCGGTTTTATATTTAACCCATGTTAGTGAATCCGGCTGTAAATATTTATATAGGTTAGGTTTTTTCTTGTCTGTGCCATATACGTAAGAGAAATTAATACTACTCTAATATCGACTGTGGATCCTATAGAACAAAGTTGGCTCACGCTTAAAAAGAGATAGAGTGTTTTCGAGGAGCAGCACCTATCTTTCCAATGGCGGAATTAAGCACGACATTCCAAATGTCATGGAAACTCTTGACACGTGACCGAAAACTGCTTCTCTTTTTAAGCTTGAGCCAACTTTCTTCTATAGGTTCTGCAGTCTATATTAATTAATATTAATTTCTCTTACGTCTATGGTTTGGGCTTGTCTCTGTATTAACCTAAAATTTATTTGCTCTTAACGATAGATTTAGAAACTATTTTTTTAAATTTTAACTAATTTTTATGACAGTTATGTGCAAATGTCATAATCAGCATAATATTTTTATATAATAAACGCCACACGTTGACCAAAAATAACATATCATCAATTTGAAGTTATGGCTATGGTGGACACTGTTACCTGTTAAATAATGGCTTAAATGTCATTGTCAATTGATTGACAGCTGAAATTTATTCCATTGTTTAGTGATCAGTCATAATCCTAACCTAAATAGCTTAAAATCATAAACGAAAGAAAAATTAATATTACTTAATATACACTGCGGATCTTATAGAAGTAGGTTGGATCATGCTTAAAAAGAGATAGAGCGCTTTCGATGATTAATACCTCTCTTTCTAATTTGGGCCACGTGAAAGAGAGATCCTATGACGTTTGGAGTATCTTGCTTAGCTCCGTCATTAAACAGAGAGGTACTACTCATCGAAAACGCTCTATCTCTTTTTAAGCCTGAACCATCTTTCTTCTATAGGATCCGCAGTCTATATTAAGTCATTTCTTTTATGTCTATGCTTCAAATTAATACATATCAATTCCTTGACAACTGACATTTAAGTGTTGTTAAACTGTAACTATAACCAAATTTGGTTAAAACAAACTTGCCAAGTGTAAAACGGGTCATGGTGAAACCGAAGTGGGTTGAATGATTATAGTGAAATAAGGTTTTTGAAGGTGTGTTAATATCCTAATTGGGATGTTGACTATTTTTGGGAAAGTGTTTAAAACTATGCATAAGTATCTAATGTAACTGAAAATATTTAAAAATTTTTTTAATACAACTAGTACTTTCAAAATCATATATTTTAAATATCCCGCCAAAACGTCAATACTTGTCATTGGCCGATGTGACGTTACAGTGATAAACTGACAAGGATATATAAATTTGTTTCGTAGTTTTTGTAATATAAGATGAGTTTTAAGTTATTTTAAGTGTTGTGCGGGGCTCTAGGGTACAAGTACTACAATTAAAAAACCTGAAAAGTTATTTATTCACGTTCCACGTTCGGAAAATAATAGGAAAATGTAGCTTCAGTTACCCGGCACTACGCGTTTTGTTTTAGTTTTGATTTTATAAATACCGATTATTACTATTGTGTATTCCTTATCAGCTGTGGAAATAACAATTCTTGATAAATTACTTACATGGAGGTCTTCATATTTCTAAATTCAGCAGAGCAAAACTTACTGTTTGTTGCGAAGAAATTAGACACCATAAAACAATCAATTCTCGGCAAATTCGAACTATTTGCTTTAATAAATCCATTTCCTTCATGAGAAAATTTCTTAAAATTGTTTTCAACGGGAAAAGTAAGCAAATTTCGAAGAAATTACATGAAAAAGACTATAAAATATGAACTAGCCCTTGACAGCGATTACGGATGTGACATAAAACCAAAAAATTTATATGTCAAGTTCGTGACAGCGATGAAGTTGGCTATATTCTTTAGAGTAATTATCGAGTGATCAAAGTGAAATAAGTGAAATTGATAACCACGTTCTTTTGAATATGCATTTACTTGTCATTAGGTCGAAGTAGTGATGATTAGGTACCCCAAGTGATAGAACTGAAAGTAATAATGACTCAAGAGAATAACCGTATCAGGCTGGAGTGTTGATTGGTGTTTGTTGTCACGTGACTCAACGAAGATTTAATTACACTTTTATTATTAAGTAAAAATAAAATTTCTTAAAAATGAAGAAAAATATTGTGTTTTTTAGGATTTCTTTTGTGAAAACTACGCGGCAAAATTACAGTTTTACTTGAATACGGTCAACATCCCAATTGCTTGACAAGTATAGTCACTATTTATATTAATTCCAATGAAGTTGGGGGGAATTTATAGTAAAGCTATATATTTTTGTAAATAATTTCTTAACCTTATAGAATTTTTTAGAATACATTGTTTAGGTTTTCTCATATTCATTGTTAAAAAAATTGAAATTCAAAAAGAAAAGTAAGATTAAACAGGCTGTGTATTATAAAAGGCAATAATACGGAACGAGTGTATCGTTGAAAGGATTAGAAAATTTTATAGGTTAGGTTTAGGTTAAGCCATTTGATATTTTTGTACATACAACTATTTATTTTGGTACACAACAAAAAATTTATAAAAATATTAATCTGTTGTTTTATTTATTCTTTTCCAGATTAATTTAGGTTATTCTTTTTCAAATCTTATTGTCGATATTGATTGACAGCTGACATATGACTACAATGTTCTAACTGACACACATAACCAAAGAGGACTTATTTACTGCCCTCGATTCATTAGCATGAACAGCTCGAAGAAACCCTCGCTTTATTCAAGTAGTGCATTATGCCTCGGCGCTTGTCAAATTTGCTTTCCTCTTACCCCTCAAGCACAAAAAAAATATTTGATGTATAAAGCCCTAACAGCTATCAGTTATCATCTTTAGATGCTATTTTTGGGTAAAAAAACATTTTATACATGAAATGGAGACACAAAAATAAGATTATTTCACAAAATATCGAACTTACCTTCATAGTTTTTTTAACGAATTGCGAAATATTTATGGCCTAAAATGCCATGACACCCGACAAAATTCAAAACTAATAAGTAATAATATAATATTTTTACCTTTTTGTCTTCAATATGTTTCGCTATGTATATTAAAAACACAAATTCTGAAAAAAAAATAATTTGTAGGTTATATACTGTTCCAATTAATATTTTTACCGCTTTATTCAGATTTGCTCGGAGCTACTCAGGGTTTGATGCACCCGAGCTTAAAACTCTTGAATCGAGGGCAGTAATTGTGAATAATCTTTGGCATAACATCACGTTCTTTTCTGTTTTAGAACGTTAAATCAGGAAATCCTGTTTCATATTTTATAAATATTTATTTATCAATTAAATTATGACCGCTACATTCTCGATACCAAAAATCGGCATAATATGGTGGTACATTACTTTTTTTCACTATTTTTCTTAGAGTAAGTATGAAGTCTTGATCACAAATATTTTTCGTATTATCTTCAGTTCGAAGAATTGCAGTTTCTGGTACAAAGTACTCCCCTTGGAGGGAAAGACGCCTTTCGTAAGGTGGTTTGTCCGGTTTCACATTAAGAGTAAACCTAAAAGATAAGTTTTTCTTATAGAAGTTATTCCATTTTTCAAATTAATAAGTAACGAAAGAGTCCTTTCGTCTTTCAATTTTACTGGAAGAGTTCTGCCAGATGAAATATTTTGAGAAATTCTATAAACTCCTGCACAAAATTAACCCAACAACTTTCCAAAATCAAAAGTTTACATTTTATCAAAAATCATCGAAATTGCGTTGGTATATAGATGGTATATAGGTGTATAGATGAAGCTATGATTGATTAGCTTTTAGGTTAGGGTTAACAGAATGTCCCAAACCAGATAAGAGGTTTGCTAGCATTATATCTACGAGGATTCTATTTGTTGATGTATCTGTGATATTTTGGGGTAGTATCTGCTTTAGCGCTCGCACGTAGTTAGCTCTTATCAGTACAAGATCCAAGAATGCCATGTTATGCCTGTTGATGCTTTTGTGGCGGATAATTTTTTATTTATCTACATCTATTTAATGGAGTTCCCAAGGGTATTGGAGCAAAGAGATGAGTTACAATATTAATACACAAAAAGTTTGAGAAATATATCAAATACTGGGTGCCAATTAATTAAAATATAATAAAGATTAATGTGGCAATAAAGGGTAAGAGATTAACATTTCTTGATGTATACGCTCTATCGAATGATGAACTTGTAACAATAAAAGACACTTTCTTTGAAAGACTCAATTAACTAGTACAGGAAGTTAGAAGTACTAGAGTATTAATTATATCAGGAGTGGAACAGGTCATAAAACTCATGATCAAGTGGTAAGACCGTTTGGAGAAACATTCACAAATGATAATGGTAAATGACTAATTGACCTCTGTACAACTAATGGTCTTAAAATAGTCAACGGATTCTTCCAACACAAAATAATTCACAAATTTACTTGGGTACAACGCACAAGGCAACAGAAATCCATTATGGACTATATAATTGTACGACCCAATACAAAGCTTTCAAGAGTTCAAGATATAAGCGTATCTAGAGCTGCTACTTGTGGATCTGATCACTGCCCATTAATAAAGATATATTTGCCAAGTTATAACAGAAACAGACCAGAAAAAACTAACCTGAACTAACTGATCTCTGTACAAAACTAATGGTTTTAAATAAGCCAACGGATTCTTCCAACACAAAATAATTCACAAATTTACTTGGGAACAACGCACAAGGCAACAGAAATCCATTATGGACTATATAATTGTAAGACCCAATATAAAGCTTTCAAGAGTTCAATATATAAGCGTATCTAGAGCTGCTACTTATGGATCTGATCACTGCCCATTAATAAGGATATATTTGCCAAGTTATAACAGAAACAGACCAGAAAAAAACTAACCTGAACTACTTGATTTCTGAACAACTAATGGTCTTAAAGTAGCCAACGAATTCTTCCAACACAAAAGAATTCACAAATTTACTTGGGAACAACGCACAAGGCAACAGAAATCCATTATGGACTATATAATTGTAAGACCCAATACAAAGAGCTGCTACTTGTGGATCTGATCACTGCCCATTAATAAGGATATATTTGCCAAGTTATAACAGAAACAGACCAGAAAAAAACTAACTTCGATTAAGACAGACAAGCAGCGAATTATCCCAAATGCAACCTGGACAACTTGGACGGTGAAAGCTCTAGATGCTTACACCAACGGAGATTATGTATAGGTTAAGTACAAAAAATTCAAAAGAAAAAGAGGCATATGAGGAAATCAGAAGAGAAGTAAGAGTAACTGTCAACTTTAGAAAAACGAAATGTGGGATAATAAATGTAGAGAAATAGATATATACATTAGCGGAAGAAAATGTTTTGAAGCTTGGAAATTATTAAAAACCATAAAAAATGCAAGAAATACGGGACAGGAAACAGCATCTATCGAAATAATATCTGGAAACTAATGGATTGTGAATTATTATGAATGGCTAACTGAAAAAAGGATTAAGTATATGGAAGAAACGATATCGTTAAGGCTATAAAAAAAAACTAAAAAAGGAAAATCATGTGGATCTGAAGGCATCTATACAGAATTAGCAAAACGTGGAACAACAAAGCTTTTTAATATGCTTACATGGGTACAGGCGAGGATTCAAGGGGAGGGGGTGGTGAGGGCGTTCGTCACCCTAAGAGCTTCAAATTTAAAAAAATAGACTCGACCTTGCCCCTTACACTATGAATGTGAATGCTGCTGGCATCTCCCCTCTCTTCAACAACTTTCTCTCGCTTAAGATCGCTTCCTCCCAAGGGCTTTGAATTTAGAAAAATAGATTCGATCCTGCCTCCTACATTAGGAATGTGAATGCTGCTGGCATTTTCTCTCCCATCAACAACTCGCTTTCGTTTGCGATCGCCCCTCCCCCTCTCAGACTGGATAAAAATAGACTCACCCCAGCCTGTTGCATTAGAAACGTGAATGTCGCTGTCATGACCCCCAGTCGACAGCTTGTTTTTGCTTGCCATACTATACTCTTGTGATATCACCGATCACCGAAAATTGCCAGAATAACGATAAGTTGACATTGAAACAGACTACAATCAGGAAAAAGAACTCGGCGGATTTCGTGGCAGCTGATCCTGTAATGATAATATTTTTTGTATGAAACAAATAATTGAAAAAAGAGTCGCTACAAATCAAGATTTTCATATATTATTTATAAATTTAACGAAGGTCTACGATAACGTCCCTATAACTAAACTGTAGAAAACGATGAAGAATAAAAATATAAACCATACACTCACAGCTGTACAAAATCTATATACAGATTCGATTTCAAAAATCAAAATGGGAAACAAGTTATCGAAATCATTTAAAATTACCAAATGTTTAAGATAGGGATCCTACATCTGACCCACATTATTCAAGATGTGACGAAAGCTTTATCAAAATGTAAGCAGAAATGTCATAGAATGGGAATAAAGCTAATCGACACATACATTACAATTTGTCGATGATCAAGCAGTAGTAGCAGGCGAGAAAGAAGATCTTGAATACGTGGCAAGAAAACTACAGGAAACGTATGAGGAATGGGGTCTGTCAATAAACATTGAGAAAACTAAATATTTACGCTTAGGAGATAGTAAGAGTTATCTCCAGATTAATTATAATACATAAGGAGAAGAATGCGACGATTATAAATATTTATGAGTGATCTTTGATAGAATGGGAACAGATGATAAAGAAATTCGTGCAAGGATCATCCAGGTTATAAAATTATAGATCATAGGATGCCCATATGAGAGACTGTGGAGCAAAAATATTAACAAAGCACGCAAATATGACATACACAACACAACTAGTTGTTTAGTTACGACCAAGACTTGGAGATTTACAGAGAGAAATAAAAAACAAGTAGAAGCTGTAGAAATGGATGCTGCACAGAGAATAAGAAACGAGTAGACATTTCGACAGATGGAAATAGAAGATGCCGTCATGAAAGTTATAGAAAGAAAAAAATTAATCTGGTACGGTCATATGCAACGAAAGGCTGACTTACGATTGCCCAAATAAACCATGATGTTCTGGAGTTTGAAAAAGTTGATATTTTTGTGGAGTTGCCTTCGCTCTGACGCTAACTTTTTTATTTAATGAAGCAAATGGAATAGGTTTTTTTACTTACGGTTTTCTGTTATCAGCGACGAAATTAGTCATAGGTACAGTTTTTATATCGTTACGTTTATCTCTTAATTTTAATAGATCCTCCTGTTTTTGTAATTTTTTGTCACCAAACATATAAGAGGGCTTAGAGCTTTTATCGTTGTAATGTTTACTGTAAATTTTCCGTAGTTCTGTCATGTACTTCCTCCAAGATAATGATGCCAACACTTTTTCGATTTCCGTTAATTCACTAAAAATAAAAAGAAAATCTCTAGTGGATTGAGATACCACCGTGACGTTTCAAAAACGTCATTTTTTGGTCATCTTTTGGACGTAGGGCACCAAAATGGTGATGTCCCATTGATTGTCCTGTAACGTCAATTTGTCATAGCTAAAAGACGTCTTAAGAACATTGAAAAACCTCTTACTGGCGAACTTTTATTGTTTTCCAACTAATGTTTTTTACTAGGTTACTGCCGTGAGTCGATTGTACTTGATACAATTGCGCGTTTCCGAACTTCCTTTTTGCGGGAGAATTTGAAATTTACATACGAAATAAAGTTTTTTTTTCATTGTATTGTTTTTTTGTACATAAAAACTTATTATAGTTTCGAGATTCGATTTGTTCAACGTCTCGATTTAACAGGATATTTGACCAAACCAATAAATTTAATCATTGCTTAATGACAAGATTTAAAAATAATCGATATATACATAAAGATATGACGTTTTAAGGATACGTACCATACGGTAGGTGCCGCCTTCTATAAACAACAGCAAAATTATACCTAGAATTGGAATCCTCACCTC
This sequence comes from Diaprepes abbreviatus, assembly GCA_034092305.1. Taxonomy (NCBI): domain Eukaryota; kingdom Metazoa; phylum Arthropoda; class Insecta; order Coleoptera; family Curculionidae; genus Diaprepes; species Diaprepes abbreviatus. The sequence continues at coordinate 378,250 of JASJET010000072.1, read as the reverse complement.
AAGAAATTACACTGTTCTGCATGAACATCCTCCTCACCAAACTAATATGTTATTTCGATAATTTCTACCTATGTTACTCTTACGCTGATCTGCAAATTGTCGTATCATGTAAATCATTATAGCATACTGGGGTGCGACTTTGCCAAATCTACGTTTTACTAAGTTTAGGGAAATTGTACACAGTCTAGCAACACCACATGGGAATGATCTCCCATTTACGAAGTCTCAATCCTCTAGGGTTTAAAATAACAGAGATACCCATTAAACCCCATGTAATTCCGAATTTCGCCATACCCCGTAGGGTCAGCTTCTGTTACTCTGGTAAGTTTACAAATGGAAAAGTCGGGTTAAAATTAATTCTCCTTTAAAAATAAATAAATAAAACGGAAATCGTCACAAATAGAACAAGTATTTGCTTCAAAATTCAATAACTCTTTATTTGAATAAAATATAAAATCTGAATCTAAACTACATGTTAAGGGATATATTTTCGTATGTTAAAAAAGAAAGCAAGAAACGGAATTTTACTTTTCTTACGTAGAAATCGCGATCACATGCTTTTTAGTGAAAAGAAAATTCCATCACGTAGACCCTCGATTATGCGACTTTTGGCTGTTAAATTGGAAATATCTGGATTTTTTCATGAGATCACGACAAACTGTATATAAATACTTTCAATCTGGCTATGAGAAGTTAATTAAGAGCAAGAGTTGAGAACGAAAGTTGAAAATATAGAGCTGAAAACAGTTAGTTAAAGACATGAGGTAAACAAGTTAGTTAATAACGGTAGTAGGTAGTTAAAAGAGTTAGTTTAAAAAGTACATAGACAATGCAAGCAGGGTGTTAAGCAGTACGGTTAAAAATGGTTTTAATACTGTTTTAAAAACAATTTCCCTAATAAAATTCGAAGTGTGTTTTGTAGACTAGTAAACAACTAATGCTGGTTTAAAAACTTTTAGCTAGCTCTGCGTAACCGCTTCGTGTGGGTAAGAGAAATGTGGACTATAAACTATAGTAACTAGTATTTAAGCATTTTATCAAATTCAATTTTGTTAAAGGTAAAACAGAAAAATATTTAAAGTTGCTCTATAATTCAGTTGAATTATTGATTGCTACTTTTTGTAAACTAGTTTCGTCCATATACAACTTTAATAAAACTTTATGAAAAAATGCCATAAGGTTTTAGTGGCAAGAAAACCGTTGTAAAGAAGTTGATAGTAGTAGTAAGTACTCTAGGACCTCGTCCCGTTTTTCATTTTAAGTCTGCAGCTGCTTTAGCTAAATTTCAGACTTATAGGTTAAAAGGCAGTTTGAAAAATGTAAGGAAAGACGGACAGACAAACATTAAGAATTATAAATATTGATACAAACCTAATGTATGAAAAAACCCCTTTTTGAACCATGGTACTAATCAGATGGTGTCGATCAAATAACATTTCAAGAATCTTTCGTTTGAAAAATTTGTCTTCAGCAATCCAGTGGCCCGTCTCAGGAATTTCATCGTCTTCATTTTGCTGTACATTTTCGCATTTCTTCTCTTCTTCTTTTACAGGAAAAATATCCGCTCCTGCACCTTTGGCCATATCGTCGAAACGTCTTGACCTCGAAATGTTTTTTAAGTGTATTTCTCTTCGAATCTAACGTAATATTTTTTATATATACTGTGTATGTTATAAATGATCTTTTCAAATTCATTTAAATTTGTTTATAAAAGAAACTGATTTTGTGTCTAAAATTAATGTTGCAAAGTAAAGATTATTTCAGTTTACAGATGGCATAGATTAATCAGATGTGGCAGGTTTGGCAGTGCGTTTGAAATTGAAGGGCCTCGCCAAAATTAGCCACCCCGTTCACCGGATTTAACCCCTATGGATAGGTGTGGATCCATGGAGGGGGGAGGGGCTATAGTCCCCCCCCCCCCCCAAGAGCTTTAAGTTCAGGAAAATACACTCGGTTTTGCTTCTCATACTAGGAATGTGTATGCTGCTGGCATCTCCCCCCCGTCGATAACTTGTTTTTTCTTGTGATCGTTCCCCACCTCAAGAGCTTTGTCTTTAGAAAATAGACCCGATTCTGCCTTTTATACTAGGAATGTGTATACTGCTGACATCTCCTCCCTCGTCGACAAACTGCTTTTTCTTGTGACCCCCCCCCCATCCAAGAGAGAGGCTGGATCCGCCCCTGTCTATGGATTACTTTTTATTGGATCTATAAGCACCGAAGACGAATTGAGGACACGAAAACAAAATCTAATAATCACTTTATGCCTAGATGCAGATATGATGAAAAGGGTACAGTGGATTTTCGTGCTCGATGCAGATACATGGCTTTGATTACGAATATCGAGAGTGGATTCTCGAAATATGGTCAGATAATTTGTTATAATTAAAAGAATTGTTAATAATTAAAAAAATAATTTTTTTGTCAAATAAAAAACATCTTCGTATTCCTCTGTCGATTCTAAGCAAAATGTTTCTCTTCCCACATACGAAAAAGTGTTTCTAAAAAAAAGATTTCACTGAAACGTTTCTATGAAAATTCTCAGAAACATTTCGTAAACATTTCAAAAATTTAGATAAAGCGTTTCCATGAAAGTTTTTAGTCAAATCTTTACGAAAATTTTCTATAACATTTCATGAAATCAACCAAAAATGGTTAAATGTAGTGTTTCATGAAATATTACGGAAACATTGAGACAATAGCTTTGTTCGCGGATCACTTTCCGAACCGATTCAGAACTGGTATGGAATTAGTTCGGGACTGTCGTCCAGCGCATGCTCAGTTATTAACCGGTTCAGGATCTTCTTTTACCACGAACGATTTTGGAACTCTGAATTGTCTACCGTGGTTATGAGAGTGAGTCCACACGATACCAAAAATTTCGGCGTAGGCGTATTACGCCCATTTATGTTAAAAATGTCTCGTCCACACGGGGAACTTTTATCGTGCAGTCGTGCGGTCGTAATGTTTTTTTTTTGTGGTAACCTAACTTTTTTCTGATTTTTTGATAATATTTATTTATATATAAATTAAAATGAAAGAAAATAAAAAAAAAATAATTGCAGCAACATTGTTATGTAGAAAAAGAAAACTAAAGAAAAAATTACAAAAGATAAGGATATTATTAATATATTCTTTATTAAAAAAACGGAAAAGTCGTCGCTACTAGGTCCGATCTGTTTTTGAGAAAAACATTGGAGAAAGGCTTGGACATACTAATGATTTAATTCAAGAAATGCGAGAAAGTGATCCTGATTTTTTAAAAATATTTTCCTGTTACTCTTGGTGAGTTTGAAAACCTGTTGTTGGGCCAATAAATAGGAAACACGCTATGGAAATGTGTACAGCTATACCCTTATTACAAGGTTTGAAAAAACATTGTGATATTTAGCTGATGAAATCAGCATGTGAAAGCAACAGTGCGAATTCCGAGTCGGTAAACAGTGTTTTTGAAATTAGTCATGTTACTTGTGCGATAATATGGGACTCTTTAAAGCAAGTTTTATTTCCGAAGTTTGCCACGTCTACCTGGTAAAGAATTGCCAGAGTTCAAAGACGAGAGTTTTAATATAAAGTGTCATTTTAACAGTCGTTTTAATAATTACAATTGTTTGAAGTTTTTAGAAGAATATATTACGTATAACACTAACTGGATTTCTGTTATTAAATTCCCATTAATGTTAATTTTTACTTTTTAATTGTTTATAATAGGTTTATATAAAATTTGCTAAGGGTAGGGTTACCAGACGACAGGAATTTTCCTGACATGTCTGAAATTTTAGCCCCTTGTTAGGAAGAAAGAGGAAAAAACTGCAATTGGCAGTATTTTTTTGAAATTAAAAGAGGAAAATATAAGTAATGAAAAAATATTTATTAATCATTCTAGTGAGAAAAAAATAAATTGATTAAAAGTTAACAAAATGAGTGAATTGTTAATTTAGTATATTAATAAATTTAGTTTCATACTTTTTATTGCTTGATTTTTCTTTGGCAATTGCTGGACTTTTATAACCATTTCATGACATTCTTCACATGATATGTTCTTTAAGTTAAATTGTGTCTAGAGTAGAACCATAACACAAGAGATTGTTGTAAACCAACTATTACTACAAATTATTAATTATTAAATTACTATATATATTTTTAAGTTACTCTTATGGATTAATAGATCATTATAGTCTAATATTTAATACTCCCTTAAGAAACAGTTATATATTAAGTAAATTTATGTTCTAATAGGCTCAAACAAAAGCATGCCTTAATCTCCGAAACTCTAAAACTTTACTTTTTACAGAGACCATTAGTTTTGTTCATATTGTCATCGTCCCATAAATACATACTTTTTCATTTCAGTAATCATGTAAATAAATAGTTATGTTATATTTGTTAGTACGCCTATTACTGTAAAATATATAATTTAGATACAGAATAGAATATAACTAGGACATGATGAGAGGAACTAAAATAAAAAAACTACAAGAGTAACATTAAATTAGTAAGTAAAAACAAAAACTGTTGTTACCTCATGAATTAGTGAACATTATAATAAAATATTAAAAAAGTAATATTAGAAGATTTATTTGAATTCATCGAAACCAGTGATAAACTAAAAGCAGAACTAGCAAAGTTATAACATTGGTGCCAAAGAAAGGCAAAGCTTATAACAATATGGACAGTCTATGTCTCTCCTTAGTCCCCTACGCTCCCATTAATGAGAAGACTCACTCGATATTGGCATTTGATGCTTTGATTGCAAAAATTTTGAAAATCTCACTGCCTTAACATACAACATTCAGATAAAATGTCCGGATATTTACAGAAACGTTACGGATATTGTCAGGGAATCTCATTATTTGATCTGGTAACCATAGCTAAGGGCATGTCTGTGGATTAGCGTCTCGATATCAGAGATTGTCGTTGAATAGAAATTGTATTATATAATGGCCTTTATTTCATAAGCTTTAATTTATATAACGAACACCTGTATTATTGCAATTGTTATAAAATTAATAAAAAAATTAACAAAAATAGTTTGTTTTTTTTTTGAGGACCAAGCAGTAATGATCTTCGGTAACAAGCATTTTTAATAAATTAAAACAATTTAACATAATTCATAAATATCCATTATTTCAAAACTCGCTAAATAAAATATATAAATAAAACAACAAAGTTTAAAAAAACATAGGTTATGTTTTCATACAAAATATTGGATATAAACAGTTTCCGCCATTTTAAAGCAGTCCGCTGAAAAGTTCAACATCATTTGGCGTAATGACCTTGGAAAAGGCGGATTTAGGCGGGAAATCTTCGGTCTTTGTGTTTTTTTAAATCTAACAAATCACAATGCTTGAAATTTGACATATGTCTTATTACGCTACGCTGCCGCCCAGATTTTTCTTATCGTGTGGACTCACTCTGAGTCTCATTATTTAACATACGCGACGAAGTTAAATGTTTTAAATAACTTAAAACTGTCTTTTATTAGGTTTTATTATTTGTCTTATTTTAAAGAAATATTGAATTATAATTGTTGTTCTTATATAAAGTTTGTCAGTTCCTTTTAGAACAAAACGTTTTTGTTTTTGCTGAATAGAATTTTTGATAAAAAAATATATATTTTAACGTGTTTGCTCTTTATTTTGTGTTATGTTCATATTTTGAGACCCTCAAAGCAAATTTAATTCTAAACATACGTCTAATAAAAAGGTGTGGGGTTTTCTAAACTAAAAATAAAACGTAATAGTTTTAGGTGCATTTCTTTTTGTTTCAAAAAACATTTTTTAACAAGACTAAAAACCGGTCTGATATGTCCCTATACGGTGCAACTTCATTTATCGCAAAACATAATACACTTTATAATGTTGTAACTTTTTCAGAATCTCCTTCCTGCGAGTATAAAACTCTAAAGTCAGCGCAGCGATGTGCCAATTCTTGTACTATTTCTCTGCTTAATTGAAAATGGGGGGCAACATTTCCTCAAAATAATTGGCACATTTAGGAGTTTTCAATAACTCTAAAATTTCTTCTAAATCCTCATAGCTGGACGATAAATGATTCGAAATAATGGGAGTGTTCACCAAAAATACATTTTTTTAGTTTTAAACTAAAAGGCAAAAAACACTTTTTTAATTTAAGATTCTAGGTAGATTAACACTAATTAAAGGAAAACCAATATAATATAATAAAACATATATTGGAACATTAAATGCAACAAATGACATAAACAAAAGAAAAATCCAAAATAAAAACAATTGTCGAACAGTTGCACATTGAGGCCGCAGCATTAAAGCTGGCGCTGCATAAAATTCCGAACTTACAGTTCTTGTTCAATCCTTAGAACCGGCAGAACTGGTTCAGAATCGATTTCGAACCGAATTATTTTCTCCGCGCACGTGGGACTGTAACTAAAAATTCAGAACTTTGTTATCCGCGAACGTCACTACTTCAACTGCGCATGCGTATTGGTTCAGAATCGGTTCTAAATCCTTTCCGCGAACAAAGCTAATATTTCATTGAAGATTTTTATTGAAATCGCTCAAAAGTAAAACATAAAATGTTTAGAGAAACGTTTTTGAAACCTTTGCGAAATATTTACTGAAAACTTTCATGATGAATTTAAAAACAAGTCAACATATGTTTCGGAAATGTTTAAGAAACATTCCATGAATTGCTTTTTGAAACGCCATAGAAACCATCTTCTGAAAGATTCCAAGAAACCTTTTCGAAATATTTTCTCAGTGTTTCTCAGCTGCCTTTATGAGTGCGACAAATACGCAGCAAAAAAGATTTCCAAATGGTTTCATAAACGTTTCGAGAAAAGTTTGATGAAACGTAACATAAACCGTTCCAAAAATATTTCAAGAAATTTCTTCGAAAGATTTATTGGAAGCTTTCATGATGAATTTAAAAACGAGTCCAGATATGTTTGTCGTCGCCGTGTATGAAGGGAAGTGGAAGTCTATTTACAGGCGCTCATCTAGTGCACATAATCTATTATACCTTTCGCTGACCGTTACATTGACACTTTAACACAATTCTATTTTTATTTATTAATTATAAGCATTTAATCATAAAATAAAAAACACAGGAGCATAAGGAACTTCAGTTTTTTAAATATTTATGTATATGTTGATACGCTGCTTCAGTTAATTTAATTTTATTACTCTCTACGATATAAAACATTTAATTTTCAAAATTAATACACTTAAAATGAGCACAGTTTTGTTGCAGATGTGATCTTCAAATAATCGGGAGGCTGTCTATTATATATATATATATATATATATATATATATATATATATATATATATATATATATAATAGACAGCCATATATATATATATATATATATATATATATATATATATATATATATATATATATATATATATATGGCTGTGCAAAGGACGGATCGGAAGGAAGCATGCAAATAATGAACGCGGCTTCGTCCACCTCCCGCTGGATGGCGTATATGTTTATGCGGCTTTCACGGATTCCCCTGTGTGAGATGCGATAGCACTGGATATATCCACAGTATGCCGTTGTAGTCCTTTGCACAGCCAGGTGCATGTCGGTACCCTGATGAGTCTAGTAGAGACGAAACATGCACCTCTGCCGTATCACTGTGGCGGGGAGGGTAAGTTTTGACTGTCTTTCTCAGTATGGTGGTGCAGGTAGACCATCATCCCGATGGTGGTGGAATAGGATGAATTGTGTTTCTTAGCAATTTATTCAAACTGTGCAACCTCTAACACGGAAAGGATATGGTTGGAACGAAGTTTGCATTTACTGTTCGCATTTTACTTCATTCCTATATGGAGCTGCATATAGTTGTACGTTTGCTTAATGTGATTTCAGCACTACAACGGCATAATGTGGATATATCCCCTGCTATCGCATGTCACACGGGGGAATCCGTGAAAGCCGCATAAACATATATACGCCATCCGGCGGGAGGTCGGCGAAGCCGTGTTCAGTATTTGCTTGCTTCCTTCCGATCTGTCCTTTGCACAGCCAGGTGCATGTCGGTACCCTGATGAGTCTAGTAGAGACGAAACATGCACCTCTGCCGTATCACTGTGGCGGGGAGGGTAAGTTTTGACTTTCTTTGTCAGTATGGTGGTGCAGGTAGGCCATCATCCCGATGGTGGTGGAATAGGATAAATTGTATTCCTCAGCATTCAAACTGTTCAACCTTTAATACGGAAAGGATATGGTCGGAACGAAGTTTGCATTTACTGTTTGCATTTTACTTCATATATATATATATATATATATATATATATATATATATATATATATATATATATATATATATATATCGATCGTTTCACGAACTAGGATGCTCAATCGAAAGCCGTCTCGTGTTTCCAAAAAACATCATAGCGATTCTAGTTTGGAGTTCGCAGTAATGAAAAATTCCATTTAATGAGCATTATTGATAGATACAAAACATAAAGTTAGTATTTTATGAACTAAATTACATTATCTATATGTTTACGAGGTGGCTGAATTCGAATCCAATGTTCATTAAACTCCATCGAGTCAGTATTTGTCCTTAACCTAAAAATACTTCAAAACATTGAATTAACACTATTTTGTTCTGCGATAAGTAATATAGTCTAACTACTTTATCTTCATATCCTCGGGATTACTGCAATCAGTTCTGATATCCGTATAACTTCAGCCATTCAAAATTCGTCCCTAAGCTCAAAAAATACCCTGAATTGCATAGACTATACGTCTTTACGTTTGGGAATGAGGATGACTATTTTTCTTATGTTCTCGGGGTCGTTGATTCGAATTCTGACATCCCTTTGCATCTAACTAGTCACTAGTTGCCCCAATCTCGAAAATTTTCCTAATTTACTGAAACTATTCTATTTCTGGTTGAGTTATGAGGTTTGACCACCATAATACCAAAATCTATTACAGGTAAAAAAATAAAAATTGAAATTATATTCGATCAACATGCTAAATATAAAAATACTCCCAAAAACACTGTACCACTTTTCTAACTCCTTAATGGTAGTTACAATGTAGCTCTTGGAGTGCACAAAAAATACGAAAGATTGAACAGTATCATCGTTTAAACCCTACTATCATTCAATATGTTTCTAGTGCACTGGTAGACCATTAAAATAGTTCTCAGATTGAACAATCAGAATAGTTATATTTTAAATAATTTCTTACGATTAATGCAAATCAAGCTGCAGACTTAATTTATCACTTCAGTGTTTTAAGTTTTTCTATTGGAAAATTAAAACAAAACAACAACTTTGGTTATTTCCAAAAATCTATAAAATCTTAAAAAGAAATTGATAAATATCTGTAGTCCGTTTTCAACGATAAGAACAAATGGTCATTTTCATTCCTAAACGTGAAGACCTATAGGCTTAGCAATTCAGGGTGTTTTTGAGGTTAGGAACGAATTATGAATGGATTAAATAAATTATACGGATTCAGAATTGGTTTCAGCAACCCTAAAAACATGAACATAAGGTGGCTAGACTATATTACTCATGTCAGAACAGTGTTAATTCAACGATTTGAATTATTTTTTGAGGTTAGAGACAAATAATGATTAGATGGGTTTTAATCACGGATTTCTTAAAATAAAATGGATGACAGATTGTAATGGAGTTGTCAAATGAAAAATGTTCGGAGTATGCTCCGCGCCATTTTGGGAAAAGTGACGTTTTGGCACGTCAAATTAACAGTCAAAAGTCAAAAAATAGTGTCATTGTTGTCATTGTTGTGAAGTTATTGATTGTCATTAAAATCTTTGTTTTTTCACTGGGTTAAATTTATTTTATATTACTTAACAACTAAATAATATGCATCAAGCTATCAAGCTAAATATTTAGGTGTAAATATAGATTACAAAGGGCGCGTTACACTAAGCACTCATAACAATCACGCTCATGATCGCAGTTTTTCCCGTTCCACTAGCTTGTGAGCATTCTAATCATAAACCCAAGTGGAATGGGATTGTGGGCGTCTTAAGCGTTGAGTTAAATATTACAAATGGCGGATTTGAAAATAAATCGGAAGCTTGAAAAGGTTATATTATAATTTTTAAGCTTTAATTTTAATAATTGGTTATAATTATTAGTTAACTTCTTTTATATTAAAGAAAAATACTATTTAGTTTCTTATAATTTATTTTATTGGAGTCTTTAAGTAATTTACGTTGAAAAATAATCAAAATATCTTTTGTGGCGACAGTTGGATATTTGTTGGTTGATCGTAATAATGCTTCAGAAAGTACTTCATCTAGTTCAGATGAACAATGGAATACAGTTTTACAAAATCGAGAAAAGCGAAAGCTTAGGCAACGTATTGTTGATTATGAGAATGTTATTAATCGTTATTCAGATAACGAATTCAAATGTAATTTTAGGGTAAATTTTATATAATTACTACATTCTATAAATGTACTTGGATATAATTACTACATTTTTATAAATTTATTTTTCAGGAACACGTTTTGTGGATTGGACTACACCGTATAATTCAGTATATTTTAAATCTAATCTAAATTATACTTATTTTTTCTCATATGTTATACTGTAATTTTGAAACTCTTACATTCAATTGTCTTTAAATTTAAAAAACCGCGCCAAAATTCTCAACGTCCACTTTGACCCACCTTTTCAGATGGGTCGTTGTGAGCTCGGCGTGAGCAAGAAGAATGACGTCATTAATGACGTTTTCGCCGCGACCGCAACGACCGTAGTCGTCTTGTGGAACGACTAAAGGAATATTTTGGGCGTTGTGAGCGCCTAGTGGAATGCACCCAAAATTATATTAAATTGGCACTTTAGAACTGTAAAACAAAATGTATATAAAGATTCAAATACCTTAGGAGTCTAATATACAAAAAAAAGGCAAGTCAAGAAAAACAACTCATATATACAAAGCAATATACTGACTTTAATTGGAATTTATGCCCTTACATACAGTAATTGCAGGAAGTCAGCACTGATAAACCTGGAAACGGTAGAAACCGCAGCTCTATGTGGAATGACTAAAATCCATCGTTCTAGCTATCCACCAATCAATTATTGTATGAGTTCACTAAACATCTAGCCTCTTACTACAAGACTTCCTGTCCTGACAACTAAGTTTGAAGGAAAACTTGAAACTTGACGGTGATAGAGGAACTGTGTACGACCAGGGACCGGAACCCTAGGTCATCTAGATGACCTCCATTAATGATATTGGCAGATCTCACGTTCAATCTCAAATGTACTCTAAATAAGGTTTTTATTCTGAAGGACCTCGTTTGTTGGCCTGCAGGGTTCAAATTTATATGTCCTAGTAAATTATAATCATAATAATAATTATTTAATTGTAGTGTAGTAGTATAGTGTTTAATACAGCGCAAGGAAATAAAATGTTGCATTTAACATTATTTGAATATATAATTTAATGTTACTTATTTATATTAAAGTTTCAAATATTTTGCAAATTGTTATTTCTCAATTTTTTATAAGTTGTGTTAATAAAAACAATTATGTTAGACTTAACTGTTTAAAAGTAAGATACTCGGTTGTTATGGACATATGGACACAAGTGTTTATGTTAAATCCATAATCAGAACTAGCCGTAGGAAAACAATTTTTAAACAGCATTCTCATACTGTTGAGATATGAACAGAATTTACTGTAATAATTTTGTATGTCCATAATCTGAAATTTACTTGAAATTTATGACACATTCAACTTTCTAAGAATATTTTAATTAAAAATTAGAAAATACTGAAAATAACGGGGTGGCACCTAATTAACATTTTAACTGTTTTTGTCAAGAAATAAAACGTTTTTAAGACACGGTTGGTCAATATATTGCTTTTTTTTAATGACTAGTTATTTTTAACAGCGAAAAATATAATAAAAATTTTTAATCAATTTTTACGACTGACCAATAGTATCGCAGACATCCACAGATTATAATCAATTGACACAAATTGGAACGGTTGGGTGAGGTTATAACGTAATACTGTCATTTTATCTCTTTCTATCATTCGTTGCGTTCAACTACTTATTTCGATGAAGTTTCGGAAAGGTATGCAAATTGCTTCAAACCTTGTTAGGTGGAGGTAAACGATTACGTTTAGTCGGTATAATTTTTCAGTGGCGACAGCGTATTCACTGTTATTATAACTTCACTTTCCCCAAAATGGCGCATAGCATGGTCCGGACATTTTCTGTTTATTAGACGATCAGTACAGTTACTTTAATATGTGTGTGGTTTAATGAACATTGGATTCGAATTCAGCGACCTTGAAATCATCTAGATAATGTGATTTAGTTCATAAAATATTTACTTTACATTTTTTTATCTGTCAATAATATTCATGAAAAGAAATTTTTCATGATTGCAAACGTCACACAGTGGTGCTGGGTTCCCGAATTATTAAAAAGTACGGTACATATTACAAAAAATGGAAGTGTTTTTATTATTTGTTAAGAAACAATTATATACTGTAGAATTTATTTTTTTTAATCATTACTATCAGTGTTATCGCGGTTTTTTCCAATTTGAGTACTTTTTCTCAGTGTAATATAGCGGGTCGCGAGGCTAGCAAGGTCACAAAAAAGCGGTCTCTGCCAATAATCTATCATTCAATAGATGGCGCCGCGCATGAAACTAAATAAGTACAAGAAAATGTCCATGATATGATTCGAACTGGGAACGATTAAGAAACAAATGAATTACCTATGTCATCACCACGAATTGTGCATGACATACATTACATTATTATCCATGACACTCTGGTTCTGATTCAAGACTCTAAACAAATGTTAATAATAAAACTACAAAAATATTCGAAATTTACCAGGAAACCTCTCCAGACAGCTTGAATTCTCGTAGCCAATTTGTTATAAATATCTAAACATAGCTGATCATGTCTTTCTTGTAACAAATCGGGTAAGTAATATCTCACCAACCATCCTCGAATGTATCTTTGTAACACTATTGCCGCTTTATGCATCGCTCGAAGTTTTTTGCGGATGACATATCCGCGATAAGATCTTTGGATCATTATTGCAGCAAAATGGTTATCTTTTAGGTTTCTGTCTCGTTGTCTTAAAAGGAGAATAAGTTATTAAAATACAGATATGCTAGGATCATTCCCAAAGAAAAATTTTGTTTAGGAAAATCTAAAACGATTTACCTATTTATTTAAACTTAATATAAAATAAACTTAGGTGAAATCTAGGAAAATAACTTTTTTCTATAAAATTACTTTGCATGTCCCATATTTCGAAGTCGTAGTACACCATTCTAGCATTGGTTTTCTACAGTATTTTCTGATTTTTTCACAAAATGCAGAAAAAAACACTCAAATCACTGCAAGGGCATTTTTTTTCTTAAAAAATACCGAACTTTCATACTTATTAGTGTTACATTGTCATACTTATTAGTGTTATATTGTATGTAATGTGTTTTAACTAATTTTGTATAAAACTTAGAAACCAAACAAAAAAAACTTGTATTTTCGACGAAAAAGTAAAAATAAATCTCTGAAACTTTACTGATATTTCTACTATTTAAAAAGTAAAATAGTTGTCGCGACGTTGTCAGATGTTAAATAGTTTCATGTAATAAACTATTATTTTAAAAGAAATTTTTAAAATTTGTCCATCTCAGCATTGACTAAATAAACATAAGACTCTCACCACTTATGGACGCCTTGACAACTATTTTTGCTATAATTGGCGAGAGCGCAAGATGAGAAATTCCAAGTATTAAATCCATCTCATTCAATACCTTTGTTATAGTAAATAGTAGTAAAAAAGCAAGACATAAGACGATGCAGTGTTGCCGTGTTGGATAGTAAATCTAAAATACAGGTATAAGTTTTTTATCACTTCGTTTATAATTCATATATATTCACAAAGCAAATATTGCTATGAATCAGGCGAACATTTTATATTCATATTGATGAGTTTTTATGGATATGAAACAGTACTATATATTATGCATTTAGATTTACCAAGTGATATACTTGAGTTTTTAGAAATGTAAAATATGAAAAGGAGTTTCTAAATTTATTTATTTACTTATTTATTTATGTAGGCCGATTACATCGGAACAGCTGTACTGATTTAAATGAAATTTCTTGCGTTATGTTAAGGAAGTTTTTCAGTAGTCCCATATCATTTTGGTGAAAATTGGTTCAGTAAAATCCAAGATGGCGCACAACAAATTTAATTATGTCCATTTTTCTTCAGGACTTATATGAGAGAGTTCTCGGGCTCGCATATACCGAATTAATATTTTTAAAATTCAAAATGGTGGAATATATATGTCTTATTTAGCCAAAACTAACTGGTACTGGGTGATTTGTGAAGGTATAAAGTACGAATATAAAATTATTTTTGAAAAATTTAATATGGTGGACTCAAAATTTACCATTCCTCGATTTTGCGCAAAATTGGTACTGGGTGGTTTTTGAGTGTGCAGATTAAGACTTTCAAACAATTTTCTTTTAATTCAATATGAAAGACTAAAAATTTTATATTTTTTAAAAATTTTGTCCAAAATTGATAATGGGTGTTTTTGGGAGCATAAATTATAACTTTAAAATTATATTTTTCGGATCCTTCCAAAAATTTGGGGGCGGTGCAAACATTACGGATGTAAAAGTAAGTTCTCTAGACTCAATAGGCTGAATGAAATATGTCAGACTAAAAATGTACATATCTCAAGTTCTTTCAAAATCGGTATTGGGGGATTTTGGAGACGTAAATTAATAGTTAAAAATTAATTTCTTAAAATTCAAGACACAGGATTTAAGACGAACTATATTTTCATTTTGTCCCCAAACTTTTAAAAGAGTGTTTTTCTCTTATTGCCAGCGATTTTATAAAAAAAATCCTCTAAAACAAAAGTTTGGAATACCATTTTATTTTTGTGTCAACATTGGGGATGATTTTCACTCCATAGACGTGTAGCTCAGGATATAAAAATAGACGTCAAGTAAGTATATATTATTTTATGAAATACAACATAGGACATAAGCACTACCAAAAACAGACTTATTTCCAGCGAAACCTTAAGGGTGTAGTTAACCCCTTTAGATATTTGTAATTAATGTCATGACTGTATTAGTTCATTATTCAAATGTGTGTCAAAATCTCAGCTATCGCGTCCACTTATCGGCGTTTCGATATCAACAAGTGTCGAAGAGTTGTTTTATTTGTTTATAACGAAAGAACGAATCTCAATTTTGTTTATCTATTTCGACAAATTAAGGTCAACAATTCATTTAGTTCAGAAAGTTGTTATTATTGGTACAAGTTTGGAACTTTCATTTACGTACCCGCAGACTGTTGTATGACCTCTAGATCGCTGAAACTATACAGTCAAAAAAAAAACATAAAAAGTTATAAACAAATTCACTGTGAAAAAAAACTATTGAATATTTTTACTTAAAATATTGCACATTTGTTGTATGCAAGAAGAGGCTCCTTTTCTTTTTAAAAGAACAAATATATTTAGGTCACTTTCTAGTTTGTAGTTCTGATTTCAGTAAAGGTCGCTAGGAAGTGGCAACCATGCACTTCATCAAGGTATCAAGGCCGAGTTTATCCTCTTTAGTTATCAAAAAGGGATATGCAACGTTGCCACGTTTTGAACATAAATCCAACAATTTAAATTCTTTTATATTTGTCACGAAGGCATGTATATAACATTTAATTACTTTATTAAATCTTTCGCAACAATGTAATGATGAATAAGTTGTGTCCCATCGTTGTCTCCATTTTATGAGCGTCGAAATTATAGCATTGTAGTAACAGTCTTGTGTTTATTTAGTCTTTGATCTCACTCAACACCATGTTTTAATTTTTTCCATATAAAAGCAAATGCAAAATTAATCTTAACCAACTAAAATTTTTGATTAGTTCAGGTTTAGCTTGGTTTTACTTAGTTCGAAAAATTGAACTAATTAAAACTAGGGCTAACCTGAATTAATCTAAACTAGCGGTTCCCATGTATTTAAAAAATTCATGGTCCATGTTTTTCTGATCGGAATAATTTTTTCTGAAACAAATGTTTCGCTAAGTGAGTTTTTAAGACCTTTCAATGTTTTAAGTGTAGGCTCCACTATTTTATGACCTGATTGATAGTCAAATGTTGAAAATCATTTTATTGCAATGGAAACGAGAAAGAGTATCTTCTTTTCGCTTTCTATTCCGTCAATAATTCTACCCTCATTGTACTTTACCTTGCACTTATTTATTTCAATACTTTCCCTTCACAAAAATAATAAAAGTGGAAAGACAAGAGCCAAAGTTGTCCTAGAAACCTAGAACTAAAAGTGTGCAAAAAATTGAGGGTCACTATTTAACAGATCAAAGTTGATCATAGTACAACTTTTTTCGAGTCACTCTGTATGATTTAATATACTGGAGAAAATTCGTACCAAAAAAAAACAAGGCGACGCGTCGGAACGTTTTTTAAAAAAACTCGTTTTTTGAATGATAAATTTATTCCAGAATTTTCAAACCTCATTGTAAGTATATTTCAAAGAAATCATTTGTAATATGGCACAACAGAATTTGAGACAAGTGGTGTTTCTGACAAATGTCTCGCGTTTTTTTTTTAAAGCTTTTTAGTTGTTTTCCTATTAAAAACTATAATATTTAGTGGAAAAAAATTAAACCAAAATGAACAGGATTTTTCTGTGTTTTTTGAAAAACTAATGAAAAAATGTGGAAAACAAAGCTAGGGTCGTGTTCTACGACCTTGAAATAGGAGGTATGTAAAGAAGTTTTCCAAAAAAAAAACGCAGTTTTCCTAGATGTCCCTGAATCTAAACAATTACCAGAATAAATTTATGTTTTGAAGGTAACAAAGTTAAAATTTAACCTTTTGCAACATCCAGCATCTATGACATCTGCTTTTCCGAGAGTCTCAATAGGTATTGAATAATATTTCAAATATGTTGAGCTATATGTGAATAATAATGAAACACACTTACGAATATTTATGAACTATATCATCAGCTATATGAATGGCGTCGTCCAATAAATAATAAACAGAAGCCATTTTTAAATGAGTATTGAATATTTTCAATTGACAATGACAAATTACCGTCAATGTTATTAAAAAAATATTAAAGTTGACGACAGCAGCTTTCTGTGTTAACCTTATCGTTTCTTGATTAATATTTAACAGGATCGGGCTTAGGCGGTGGTAAAATAGGTTCTGGCCAGGGCGGCTAATTACAAGGGTGACAAATTAATCCTTGAATACTAAATTTAATAAATATTTTGCCTAAAATCGGCAATTTTTGATGTATGAATCGACCATAGAAAACTCCTAGAGCCAACGTTAAAGGTCACTTCGAGAAATAATTGCCAATCGTGAAATTTATTAACGCTCTTATCTGTTCATTGGTTCGATATCTGTGGAAACTGGCTGACATTTCGGTAAAATCTCATTTGACATCTTTCGTTCAAGGTAAACTGAGGAATTTTCGTGTGCAAGATGTTTTTATACAAGGTAGTAATGCGTATCTATTGCTTGGAGTTATCACGCTCCACCCACTTGTTTTGCTTTTCTAGAATGGTTGGTGACAGTTGTCAAAATTAATTTAGTGTCCTGTTGGTAGAGGATGTTAGAAAAGGGCTGCCCTTATTTATGTTCTTCTCGCTACAATCCTTGATTTTTCAGGTTGAATAATTATTTTACTTAAGTTTTTCTCTCTGAAGAGTGCACTTAAAGACTATAATAAAAAATTAACTTTTTTTGTAATCATAGCGGAAAAAACAACCTTTAGTGACAAAACAGAAACCCACAGCAACGTAGAAAAATAATTATAATATAAATACCTTCGTAAATCTATTGGAAAATGATAAATAAAATTTCAAGCTTATTTAGTTATATTGCATTTTGTATACTATTACAACAAATAGAGAGTATTATAAGGCCTAACGATTCACTCACTCTCTTTTACAGGTGGAGTAAAATCTCCAAAAGTGTCTTAATGGCTCATTCGCCGTTGTATTTTAACGGTTTTTTTTTTAGAAAAAGAGGCCGATTTTTGCAAACGTTAAATTAAAAAAATGCATAAAAATGAATATCGCATATATCTACACGAATATTGGTTGATGGATTGCTGGCACTGACATCGAGCGGTACGCAAGTTCAGTAAGGTAAAGAGGGAAGAATGACGAATATCCCCTATCTAATACTTCTTTAGATCTTATGATCCGACTGGAATGTCCAATAAATGAATACTAATATCCCCCTAGTGAGACATCATCAGTATTTCATGTCAGACGATGTGACAACAAAACAAGACTTAAACCGATGAATGACAATCTGCCAGGTTAGTAAAAGGAAATAATTCGCCTTTTCTTTAAAGGAAGCATAAATATTGGCTCCAGAACTATAATTGGGGATGCAAAAATAACAAAAGTATCGATACTAACTCGATATCTTTTTTGCACGTTATCGGTGCCTACTGATATTTTCCAAAAAAATATCGATACTCTTGGATATCAGCATCGGAAGATTTATATAACATATTTTAGAAACCATCTTCGATCTTACCACTAATTTTTTTAATATTTGACTGACTTAAATATTTTTATTTAATTTTGCTTTCAGTTTTTTGCTTCTTGCGAATCCTTTAAATGTTAAAAATTACTGCAAATGCGAAGTTTATAATTAATATCAACCAAAAGAGAAATTAAAAATTTATTTTCAATCAACTAGACCTAGTTCTGACGATATATTAATCTTACGGTGGAATTCATTGAGCAAACTATATATTTTTATTTCGATATTGATACTATAAAAAAGTATTGATACTTACTTGGAATGGGATAAAACTATCGATGTAGAAAATACTTGATACTTCAACAAAAAGTATCGATACTTTAGAAGTATCGAAGTATGGTTTGTATCTCTAACTGCAATATCCCAATAATATATCAAAAAGAGGCCACCATGAGAGTGTGGAAAAAGTACAGCATCGAGATTAAAAATTTAACTTATCTTCTTGACAGCTGTTTGTTTACTTGTTTATATTTTATATTCTACCATTGTTAGATGGGTGTAAGGTAATCAAACGTTAAGGACACGGCCTTAAATCATAGAAATATGCAATACAGGAACCCCATAACACGATTACGCTTCCCTGCTACCCAGGAAAAGTGTAGTGCTATAAAAATCCTTGTGAGCGGTCTCCATGCAAGCAGTACTCATAAGGTATACCACGCTTTCAAAATCGTACAAGTTTTATAAAACATTGTTAGTTATTTGTAACTAGCGGATTAATGATAAGGTAAGCACTAAATATTCAAATTATAAATTATTAATAGCTATAATTTATGTTGCATGTTTAAAACGAAATCTACATGTAACAAAATAAATAAGAAAAATTAACGTGACCGGCAACAAGTGGATGTGTTCCGCTTATTTAGCAACATTCCAGTCATTTAGTGCTTGGTACAAATTTCGATATACCAGCGTATGGAAAATATAAAAACATAGTTCCATCTTTCTTGCTCAAATATAGACCTCGTTACATCTTTATCTTTTCACAGTGCAGTATCAATCCTGTGTTGCCGATTATAGAAAATCCGTGCGTCTTAAGTTCTTTTTCTGGGTCAAGATATCCAAATAATTAATAAAGGAAAGGAAAAAGTATTAGAGAAAGTGGAAGGTAAAAATAATATTAAAAAAATGTTTTTAGAAAAAATTAAGTCGCCACCGTACCATAGATAAGGGGACAGCAGGGAATTGGAAATATAAGGAGCAAATTCTCCTTTCTCGGCTGAAAACCTTTTTTGGAATCATTGTAGTATATATGTACTTATATATTTAACCTGAATAAGTGAAAATATTTATAAATTCATCGCTACAAAATACATGACAGCTTTTCGAGTTCAAATAAAAGGGAGATTTAAATGGGTAACAAAACTTTTTCCAAGCCGCTGTCCTTTGAGATGACATCTTTAATTTTTAGATGTCAGAAAAAACGAAAAGGCATAGTAATCCAGACTTCTGTTAGATTACATTCACTTATAAAAAATTAGGGTAGGTGGTGGTAGTGGGTAGGTATATTAAATAAAACTTTTTATAAACATTTAAATATCTGCTTTATTGTTTTAAAAATAAAGCTGGCATCTACATTAACACAACTATTTACAATTATGTATTTCAATATAGCATTACCTACAGTTCTAAACTAAAAATTATTGTTTATTCTAAATTTTAAAGAGATAAATATAAAATGTGTGTAATTTGTAGAAGATTGCTAATCATTTATTTTAAACGTTTCAATCTTTTAAAATTGTTGTAACCATTCCAAATGAAACTTTTTCGCATATATTGGTCATCCATATACTTTCGAAACGATTTTCTTTAAAGTATATGAATTCACTGACAAATTCCAATACATTATATCCCTATGTAAGTTTAAACAATATAGTGACAATTATAGCCCTCTATCAGTCAACAAATTAGGTAATTTAAAAACTTTAAAAGTTGGCTTTGGATTCAACTGTTAGTGTCGTTAATACGCTTTTCAAAGGTAGATTTCAATTTTTAGGTTGTGATAAAATTATCATAAGATTTTTAAGACAAAAATATTTTTTATTATTATTTATTCCTTTTCTGAAATCGGAATTTAAAGGATTAGACTTAATTAGACAAGACCAACGACAAAATGGATCTACTGTTTCTACTTCGTCACTTCACTTTTCTACTCATTTTAATCCATTTCGGTAAAATGCAAATGAGAAGAAAGACGGTAAAGGAGAGAATAAGAGGAAATGCTAGAAAAAATCTGTAGTGGATTTGTCTGGAGACGAGTCTGCAGCATAGTATGAACTTCTTATTATTGATTTTTGAAAGCGCGTCATTCTTGATTAAAGTAATATGTTGTCCTTGTGTCAATGGATATGAAAAGTGATGACGTCATATAATGTTTTTTAATGTTGTTTTTCATAATTCAGTATGGATATCTTTTTCCACCAGAGGGTATTCAAAAAAAGAACATTGTGGAATTAGTTGTTTTATGATTGGTTAAAACAATTTTAAGGAAGATAAAATGTATTTATGATTATATTTAAAATAAAACAACTATAAACAAAACTTATCAGAGAGAAATGCATTCCCTCAGAAACTAAAAAATCACTTTTAACTTACGAACTAAATATGTACAAGAAATATTTTATAAAAATTGTATTTAAAAAATTGGTTGAATCGAAGTACAGCTTTTACTCCGTCATTTTATAGTCTGCATAAAGAAATAATATTCCAGCTGGTGACTGAATTTTTTTTATAATTATAAAATGGCGAAGTCAAATCAAAACCTTGGAACGACCGATTTTGGGATTAGTACTCTGTCTTTTTCATTCCCTTTTTAAATAAGGAAGGCTTTGTAATGTATTAAAAAAGTTATAGTTCAAATATGTTGTAGATGGCGTCCAGTCGCAAGACCAACATATAACCTGGACTAAAGTCATTAAATATTATTGATTGGTCAAATTAAGCCAGAAAAACTACCAATTAACTTTTTAACTTAAATATATGATGTGAAGAATAAATAAAGAAAACTTTTTGGGACTTTAGGCACTTTTTTAAAAATATTTCAGTACGAACACGTACGTGAATAAAATGTTGTCATGTGCCGGTGTTTTTATATTACAATAGCGTTTACAGAGATATTTTAATGGTATTAATAAAAGGGAGACAGAGTCTAAACACCAAATTTAAACACAAACAAATCAAATAACTTATCAAAATACTTGTCAAATACTGAAAAAAAAAACGAGCCCTGACCAGACAACGAGAAAAAGACAATAGACCAAATTATATGAAAAACAATTTAAATTATTTAGGAACGAAAAAAAAACAAGGAGTTGGAGTTTAAAAATCGTATACTCCATCTAGTCTGGTAAATTGGCAAAATTCTATTTTTAAAAACTAAAACTAACAAAAATAAGTTAAAAGTTTTTAAACAGTATTAAAGTCTTACTTATAGGAACAACACTCTACATTATTTATTTTAGAGGTTTCATAGAAAGTGATTTAGGGAAGGTAAATAACCTTTTCCTGCATCAGAGTGTTTAGAACAAAGAACGTGGTATGGGTTTACCTAACACAAAATCACATTCTAAATCCTCTTTGCTACATATAATGGTTACACAGTGTGATTAGTTGATTAATATTTTTTTTTTTGTGAAAAGTATCCATAGTAGCTAAAAATTGCAAAAAAATATAATGTCGTTACATTCTAACCGTCTATACACATTCCAATCACTTTAGAGCTGCTTACGCTTGCAAGATCATTCTTTTGACAAGCCCACATACTTTCTGATGCGTAGCATTTTCGTAAAACAGATTCTGTAGATTAGAAAGTGTTCACAGCAATTTTCAATATTTACGTTTTAGTTTAGTAAAAACAAATCAATTTTTAAATTAAAACACGTCGAAAATTTTTAAATATAAAAATTATATACATACAATTTTTTAAAATTTTGTCGTGTATAAATATGATTTTATTTTAAAAAATTAATTAATATCGTAACAGTTATTACAGGGTGTTTAAAATTTTAGTTAGTCACGATAGTGAGCTAACGTATTTATTTTTAGAGCTTCCATTAAATTATGAAATTTTTTTTTGATGAATCAGGAAATAAATTACTTGTATCTTGAAGATATTCGCTAAAACGTATTTTTTTTTTTAAATGGAATACCCTGAATATTATTTACGAAAAATAAACTAAAGCAAATTTGAAACAAAAGTTGTTACACTAAATTTAAAAAATTTTCAGTTACCAAGAAATTAAACTTTTTATTTTGATTTAATTATATATAAAATTGTCAGTCATGCTTAAAGGTGTTGTATGAAAGCATTGAAAGGTTGCAGTGCTGCAAACCCTAGATAAAAAAATACTTCGTTTTCAAAGTTCCAAATAGAAAATATCCATAGGAAATGATATTTTGTCATATTGTAGGCATAAAAAAATGTAAGTAATAACATTATTATTGAATAAGGTTTAGCAACAGCGCATATGTTTCAATTGTTCATTTTTTGCTTGCGGACTTCTGTCAAAGTTCTTACGTGATATGTGTCAGTGCTTTGTTTATCAGTATTATGTTGGAGGAAGGGCCAATTTGTGAAAAAACATGTTCAAAAAGTAATGAACAATATAATAAAACTAGATGACGGAGTGTAAACAATAAGGTTAGGTTCAATCTAATAATCGACGTGATCCGAATCTGGCCGAAAACTAGCTTGCTATTGGTTCAACCCATAGAGCAAATTTTGTTTTAGCGCTTTTTCTTAGACAATGGTGCTCAGTTTCTCATTTGGTCATAGTAGAGTAAAAAGAGTATCAATATTAAAAGTTTAAGTGGACGTTTCTATTCTGTCATTTTATTAGCCTTTTCTATTTATCAGCATGCCGTATATTAAAAATCAAGTTTTAAGCGAGCATTGTTTGAACTTTTCTTAAGAGAAATGTTATTTAGGGCTAATTTTAGAGTTGTTTTTCTCACAAAAACACCCGATAAAAAATATTGAAAAAATTCAAAGGTGTTTTTCACATACTAAATAATCATATTTCGAAGCTTCATGTTTCCCTATACAAACATAACAATTAAAGATCTTTAAAATACAGTAACATCGAAAGAACTCATTTATGTGTTTATCTGTGAATTCTCTAAATCTCCCAAAATTAGTGTTTGAACCGGTCGATATATGTTGGGAGCGCCACAAGTTCTTGGCCTGACAGGTTGAACCGCGCTTGAGGATAATATATTTACTACTCACGTGCTAGTAGTCACAGTCTTCATTAGCAAGTTTATACGTGCAGTTCTTTAAGTGCAACTGTAAAAATATGAACATGTCGATCGTATCGAAAAAGGAATATTGAGCAGTGATAAAGTTTTTAACAAAAAAAGGACTTACACCGCAAGGAATTATGGTGATGATGCATCTTCATTATTCAACTGCAAAAGAATAGGCAAAAAGAGTACATTGTAGGTACGACTCGCTCGAAGATGAAGAATGTTGTAGTCGTCTGACCTACACGATCATACCGACATGTGAAAGTCTAAGAAATAAGAGCAATGTCTGGTGTTTCTGAAACAAGCCTTCGAAGAATTCTTTACGAATATCTGAGGAAAAACAAAGTTAGCGTGAGATGGGTCCCTAAACTTCTTTCAGCAATTCAGAAACAAAGTGCGCACGATCATTTCTAACTCCATGTGATGGAATACGAAAGAAGTTTTGAAATCGATAGTAATAGGGCACAATTAATTAAATAGCGGAAACCACATGAAGGACCCCTTAAAAAAGCAAATGTGTCAGTTTTGGAGACGAAATTGATGACGATAATTTCCTGGAATTGTAAAAGAAATTTGTTTTAGAAACGTAATATCACTGGGAATGCGGCATATTATGCTAATACCTTAACTAACCTCAGAGAAAATATTAAGAAAACTCGTCGAGGTGTGCATGGGCAACACGACAATGCAATGCAAGTAACAATCAAGTATCTCGACTTCAGTCAACTGGTACATCCGCCATACAGAGTCTGGAGATGTATCCTCTAACTTTTATCTATTTCGGAATTTAATAAAAGCTTTACATGGACGTTGTTTTAGCACCGACGAGCAATTGAAAACAGCTGTGATGAGCCGAGACCGAGAATTTTTGGCGACCCCAACGTAAATATGTGCTTTTTTCCAATTTTTGATAGTGAATAATCACCTTCTCTGATTAAATTGTTTAGGTAGGCATTAAAATAGGTTAATATGTTAATTTCAGCATCTTCACTCTTAATAAATTCATTTTTCTGTCTACTTTTTGCTAAACTTAATGCATCTCTTCTAATCTTATCGTACAAAATCTTTCAATGAGTAAAAGGTATCTTTATAAAACTAAAATTCATAGATATACGTCTAATTAGTCGTCTGCTAGATAATAATTCTAAAACAGTTCCATGGATAACTAGATCAAAATAAAAATATTAAATTATCTTGTTAATTTAACCTTTATCGAATTCGGTGTATTTAATAACTTTTGTATAAAATTTGCTTAGGATTCTTGTCCTTAAATAATACAAATTACATGGACGATAACTTCTCTCTCTTTATATATATATATATATATATATATATATATATATATATATATATATATATAGTTGGAATACCCTATATAAAATAAATACATTTTAAACACACTCTGTATTTTTAAAAATTTTTATTATGTGCTTCTGACTTTCGTTTTTCTTTTACTAAGTCTAAAATAAGCGCTATTGCATCTTACAGGGTGGCTCACGTAATATTCCACTGTATCTCGGAAACAGTAAAATTTATTCAAAAGTTCGTTGATTTTAAATATATTCTATTTTTTTACTTATACCTTGCCCTTGTGATACCATCAATTTTCTTTTTTCAAATTTGAATATATTTGTATTTCATTATAGATTATAGACTTTTTTTCAATACATATTACATCTCTATTAAATAATTTTCGAGATATTAATGTTTGAAAAGTGAGATTTTCTCTTTTTGTCTAGCTGTAACCAATTTTATATAATGCTTTTTGCAATAACTTTTACATTTCCGACATAACCAATTTAACGTGGGCCATCCTGTACATTTTATTATAGTATTGTTAACATTAAACAAAATAAAATTTTTAAAATTTTGAGATCGAAACAAAAAATATATAAAATACATTTTATGTCATGTTTTTTGACTTTTTATTACTTTTTTTTATTATCATTAACTTACGTAATAAATTTTACTAATCTAGGAAAATTAAAATTAATGTTTTGTGGGATTACTAACCATACTTTACAAATCTTTTAACCCTGCCTTCCGATTTAGGAAAATAAATCAAAAATATGACTTAAGAAACGTTAATAAGAAAAAAAAAATTTTTTTTATGAAAATCACATTCAGTACTGCAAATTTTTTAAAAAACAACATATATTTAAAGGATCAGTGTCGTAGTTAAGGTCATAAGTACCCAGGGCAAAATATGATTTTCGCGCCCCCCAAAACTTATTTTGTAGGAATAGAAACAATCCAATAATTTAAAAGTGTAATTAGTTCTTATTTATTTTGTAGGAAGAGAAACAATACAATAACTTTAATGTTTAAGTTGCGAGTGCGCCCCCTGGAGTTTTGCGCGCCTAATAGACACATCCGTGGACAGTTTCTGTAGAAAAAACGCTTGGTGATATGCATTTAGGATTTTAGTTATAAAATAACAAAATTCAAATTCGTTAATGATTCCTAAAAAATATATATACGAAAGGTTTTTTGCTCACCGAGTGTATTCATCATAGAGGTAATATAGATAGAGCAGGAAAGAATATAAAAGAGTATCACGGATAAAGAAATAGACAGAAGATAGAATAACTCTATTTCTCTCTTTTGTGCGCATAAAAGAAGCTGCGCCTGATTGCCCTACTAGTCTGAATGTGGATGGATGCTCAACATGAACTGGTACTGTACAGCATATGCGCTACTGAAGAGAGATAGAAAAGGGTCTATTTCTTCTTTCTTCTTATTGGCGTAACGTTTCCAGTAACATACAGCCCCGTGCCTCCTCTACTCTATCTATAATATTTCTATGATATTTACACATTACTGGATCCCATTTGATATTTTAAAATTTTTAAAACGTTCCTTCTATCAGTCATATTTTTATTATTCTAAATTTTACGTAGATGATTCTCTCCGACATATTATTAAAAAATAATAAAGGAAATCACTCTTATTGACAATACAGGGTGTATACATACAAGTGTAATTATTTTATAAGACCATTATTACCCTTTTACGGATTTGAACTCATGGAATTTATTATGTTAAAAATATACGAACAAGACGAGCTAAGTCGCAGTCCAACCTGGGAACTGACTATGCTGCTTAGTCAAAGAAATACATGTTTTCCGTTTCGGACTTTAAGTTAAATGTTGTCACTTAATCCTGGATTCAGCCAAAGAGTGAAATTAAAATCCTTTTACTCGATCTTTTACTAGTCTAACTTATATCTCACTGTAATAAGTCACAGAATTAAGCGCGCGCACATGGAAGTAAAGTAAAAATTTAGAGTTACGGTTACAGAAACGAGTCAATACTTAGTTTCTGTTACTCCTAGGATTAACTGAGAACACGTTGGTTTCAGCAGGAAGCTGTTTGACTAAACTTTTTAGTAAATTCTTACTAATCAATCCTAAGCTTGACTGCGTAGGCTATTTTCTAATTTATGTACCAGAAAAATCATTAAGATTGTTTAAATAGCGATATTACATTTTGTATTTGCTTAATAGGTATACACCCTGTATATTCTTCGGCAGATATAACGTCTCCAAGCAACTATTGCCTCTGCACTTTTCGCCCATTAGGGTAAACAATTTTACGTTACTCTTACTATTTTAAAGTTCACATTCTCTAGTATTTTTACATTAAATAAAAACCAAGACGTATTTTAACGATATTTAAAAAGTGTTCACCCTATCAATCGTCCATAATACCCTTTCAACCTACAGGGTAATCCCTGCAAATCTTAAATATAAATAAAATATCACAAACATAAGCTATTGCTAAAGAAAATCGATTTTAGTCATAGTTGTATCGAATCGAACCTTTTTTGATCGTATTGTTGTTGTCCACGGTCGAATTGCTGACAGAATGATAGCTACCTCTTGACGACGTAACATCCATGCTGTGTTTCCTTTTATTTTTGTAGACACACACTCCTGCTATTCCTGCTACGGCGCCTACTACAAGAGCTGCGAGAGCCGCTATAATTATCCAGCAGGACTTATCTGTAAGAAAATAAATAATAAATGAAAATATATGGTTTATATTTTCTAACGGCTCGTTTTTCTGTAGATAATGACAAATATATAATATTGCTAAGGTGTCACAGATTGCGCTCCATTTGAAAATCTAATTTAGTGTAATATTGCTTCAAATGTTAATTCTTTTCTACATTATGTGATTCTTTACAGAACTGTCAAAGCATCTAATGATGCTGTGGTTCCTAAGTTACTAGGTTATCCAAGGAAATGGTGAACCAGATCGTTGGGCGAAGGTCGGGTTAGTAGTCAAATCAAACAGATCCAACTATTGTTGAAAAAAGGAAACTGATTGTCAAAAGAAGTTTCCTGAATGGTGTATGTGAAAATTCTAATACTGTAGGGCTTTTGGGTTAAATGTCCGAATGACCTTAAAAATTATATTGAAAGTCAAAAGCAAGGTCACGTCTAGATTGCTCTCGATCTACCATCCTGAAAATATTTTAGTGCTGATATTTTCCGTCAAATAAGTTTAAACGGGACACCAAGACCCGCTCATCCTCCATATTGGATGGTTAAGCCTAAAATTTTATATTTTGTTGAATACAAATTTTGAGTTCCAAAATAAACGGGAACCCCTATAGAACTTCCTTCTTTACCCTTAAATTGATTACTAGGAATACCTAACAGTTGCGCGGAGAACTAGGATTTTGCTTATTATACCGGGTGTTTCTAAAGGTATAAAAGTTGATAGTTTCGTAAATACAGGATGTCAAAGTTCATCATTTTTTTAAAACTTTTTTGTAAATATTCATCTTAATTATAGCCTGATTTGCACAAGACCGATGAAGAGAGATGGTTCCATCAAAGGTTTTTATCTGTATCTTGACCTCGTGATTATAAATATCGAGGGTGGATTTCTGAAAAATGGTCAGGTAAAAATCATGGTTCTTGGGTTTAGATTGTGCCAAATTGAAATTATTGTCTGACGTTTCCCGTACGACTGTATGAGACATCTTCAGGAATCTTTATTCCAGGAGATTAGAACACTGAATGGCTATCGAGGAGTAACAGCCTGGTATTTATACCCTACTGGTGCTCAGCGAACTGTGATCCAGTGTTACAATCGATTTCCACATGTGAAGTGGACTGTATCTCTATTAATATTATTTGAATATTTACAAATTTCGATTGATTTTCTGTTTATGTTTAAAGAAACCAGATCCTGATGCTAGAACCTTAGTTTCTTTTACATTAAAGGTGTGACCTGATCAGTGTTGGTGTTCAGCACTGTACAGTTTATTTGTTTTTAATACATCTTTCATGTTCCACAAGCCTAATGGATATAGACTGTCTTGTTTCACTCACATACACTTTACCACAAGAGCAAGGTAACTTATAAACGCCTTCTGTTTATAATGGTATTGCGTCCTTTGGTGACTTCAAACATTGTCCAAGTTTCTTATATGTGTTAAAAATTGTCCGAATGTTTGATTTTCGGAACAATTTGGCAATTTTGTTGGTGGTTTCGTGTAGGTAAGGCAAAACAACACTGTCCATAAGTGGTACATTTATAAAATTTTGTTGAGGAGTTGGGTTTTTATATTTATTAATAGAACGTCTTAGATTTTCAGTGTCCAATATCCGTTGCCTTTTAGAGCATTAGTCGGTTTTTTTTCTCTGATTTCAGTGATTGTTCGTCACATATTGAAAGGGCTGTATATACCAAAGAGTTTATGAGGGATTGTTTTTGAGAAGAATGATGGTGTGACGTTGCATTGAGATATCGATTTGTATGTGTTGGTTTTCTGTACACAGGATGTCCTAATTTGTCATTATCTTTCCTTTGTACTAGTACATCAAGAACGAGAAGGGTGTTGTTGGTTTAGATGATCCAGGAGGTTATCTGCGCCATACGGCCAAACTACGAAATATCATCCACATATCTGCACCAAGGTTTAGGTTATAGAGAAGCAGAAGACAAAACGTCCTCTTCGAAAGCTTCCATGAAGATGTTAGTGACCACAGGTGACAGCGGAGATCCCATTGCCGCTCCCGAAGTCTGCTCATAGAAAGTCCTTCGAAAAATAAAATAAGAAGAAATCAGACATGTTTTAATTAATTCTAGTAAGGTGGATTCCATGTTGTCATATCATAATATGTCCTATATTATGGAAACTGACTTATTTATAGCAACATTTGTAAACAGAGATTCTATATCAAAACTGACCAATATGTCTCCGGGCTCTAATTGGATGATTGTTAATTTTTGGACAGTGTCTAGAGTTTTGAACAAATGATTCAGTTTTTCCTGTAAAGAGATTGACGATTGGACGTAGAGGTACATTTTCTTTATGTATTTTAGGCAGTCTGTAGAGGCGTGGAATCTTGGAGCTGTTTGGTTTAACGGCTTTATTTTCTTCTGGAGTGAGACTAACTAGATGCGTTAATTAGAGAGGTTCATTTCGATTTTGTTTGTTGGATCCGTTCGAATAATTTTGTAAGTGTTGTCGTCCAAGAGCTGGTTTATTTTTTCAGTACATTTGTCCTTATCCATAACAACAGTTGCATTTTCTTTGTCAGCTGGGAGAATTAAGATGGTGTTGTTCTCGTTCAGTTTTTTAATAGCCTTCCTTTCCGTTGACGTAATATTTGATTCAAGTGGCTGTGAATGTTTTATGATCTTCGCTGTTTTGTATCGAATCGTATCTGCTTGCTCTGAAGGTAGTTTTCTAATTGAGGGTTCGACACTAGAAACTATTTCTTTCACTGATATGTGCCTTGGAGTGATGGCGAAATTCTGTCCTTTGGATAAGATAATTTTCTCTGCTCCGGTAAGTTGTATACTTGACAAATTGACGACTGTGTTCATTCTTGTGCTTGTTGGATTATTGTTGCTCAAAATGGTTCGAATTTTCTTTTTTGCTTCATAGTGATTTGTTGACGGATTTTTTCTGCTTGGGCGTAGGTGATACAGGTTACAGTCTACATCATAAGTGGAAATTGATTGTAACGCTGGATCACGGTTCGCTGAGCACCAGTCGGATATAAATACTCGGCTGTTGGTCCTCCATAGTCATTTCATATTCTAATTTTGTGGAGTAAAGATCCCTGAAGAGGTCTAGTGCAATCGTAGACAAAACGTCGAATAATAATTCCAATTTGACACGGTCTAAACCCAAAAACCATGATTTTCGAGATGCAAAATTATTTATAATTACTGAAGTGTTTTATGCTCTTGCATATTTTATGATTAGTTGCTTACAATTAATAAATAAAAATTAATAAAATTTAAAGTATTAATGCAACGATCAGCGACAGCTATAATGGATTATGTGTACTAGGAGGGCGCCTATAAGTAGCTTCCACTTTCCTTCATAAAATTTTCGTATTGCGATTAATCCCAGCTTGTAGTTCTTGACGTGAACTATCAATTGCTGAGTGTAGAATTCGAAAATATTTATAAAGTCAAAAGTTACTAATGTTGAAAAGTGACGAAAAATGCCATTTTTTAAATATTTAACAATTTTTAACTCAAAAACTATGCGTCGGGAGGAAAAATCATAAGTGACACTTTTTGTTGAAAATCGGAACACAAAAATATTTTTTAATTTCCCTGATCATTTTCGGGAATCTACCTTCCATATTCGTATTCAGGGGAGAAAATATATATGAATAACTTTGGTTTGACAACTAAATTTAGTGCAAACTGAGCTATTATTAAGATAATTATTTGTATAAAAGTTTTGGCACTCTGTAGAATAACTTTTGGATTAAGGCAAATTGGGTAAGATCGTCATATTTTAGCCTCGGTAATTGGCTCTAGCTTTTTGTATAGTACAGGTTTTCAAAGGTATAATAATTCATCCTGCAAAATCAAACGCAATAAAGCGCATATTAGAAGGAGAACCAGAAAGGTTTTTTACCTAACAATGAAACAAAATGCTTGCGTTTGAAAGCCTTTCACTTCTTGGGCCATCTTCAATGGATTCTCCATACCATCGAAAATATTTTGACCAATAACACTGGGGAACAGCAAAAATGTTTCCGAGATCAAAATAGCTTACTTATTTTATTATACTAATTAACAATCTCTCTTGTAAAAGTCTCAGTTGGTTCTGGTTTCATAGATACGTGCGAAATATGATAATTTTACCTACCTGGCCTTAATGTATGGGAAATGAGAAGTATCTGGTTTTATTATATCAGATGCACTTTATAAGGGGTTTAAATATACGTAACATAAATTGTTAGTTAGTTGTATTCCAACCTCCAGTTCATCGAGAATTGTTTGTATTTGAGAGAATAGGGAGTTTTGAGCAACATGTCGCGAGTTTGTGTAAATAAGTTGGATCATTTTTGTTATATATGTGGTAAAGTGACTTTTGTGAAACAAAAACGTACTGTTAGCCCTTTAATACATTCGGGCTGGCTAAGTGGAGAAAAGCGTAAGATGCCCTTTGCTGTTCCTATGGTCTGACGAGAACTGAAAGATCATGTTACCGACTGTTACTTTTGTTTGACACCTCCCATCAAAAAATTCTTTTCTGAGAAAAAAAATCTGCGACACAGTATCCAAATATACAATTAGCCATACGCTCCCTATAGTGACGAGTTGCCTGTACCCAATCCACCTCAAGAATATAGCCTTGATTCTAATGATGATCAAATGGATTCAAACGGTAGTGTGCAGGAAAATGTCGTCCCATCAACCTCACAAGACTCCGATTTTGTCTGAACTTCCCAGTAAAAATCCTCACAAAATAGGTCAAAGTGAATTAAGTGACCTTATAAGGGATTTGGAATTGCCCAAGAAAAAAGCAGAACTATTGACCTCTCAGTTGCAACAATGGAATTTACTTCAAGATGAAGTAAGAGTTTCTGTCTACCGAAGCCGTTAGAAAAACCTAACGCCGTTTTTTAATATGGAAAATAATTTGGTAGTCTGTAGGGACATTAAGGGATTAATGACAGCTTTAAATCCGGATTATGATCCAAAACACTGGAGACTTTTCATTGATCCCTCAAAAGTAAGTCTTAAAGCTGTGTTACTCCATAATGGAAACAAGTTGCCTTCAGTCCCATTTGGCCATGCAGTCCACATGAAAAAAAATTATAGTAATTTGAAATTGTTGCTGGAAACCATACAATATGAAAAATATAAATGGCGAATTTGTGCGGATTTAAATTTTGTGGCGGTTTTGCTTGGAATGCAGCTAGGTTATACCAAATACTGTTGCTTCCTCTGCGAATGGGACAATCGAGTACGATCGGATCACTACAGAAAGAAAAATGTAACCAACGCGCCATTAGTTCTTCCAGAAAAGGTTTTACTCCCACCACTTCATATAAAATTGGGGCTTATGAGAAATTTTGTGAAGGCCATGAACAAGGAAGGCTGTGCTTTTAGTTACTTAAAAGAAAAGTTCCCTAGATTTAGTGATGCTAAAATTAAAGAGGAATATTTGTGGGTTTCCAGATTAGGAAACTTTTCTGAGATACGCAATTCGATTCCATATTTGAAGGCAAGGAAAAAGACGCTTAGAATGCCTTTAAAATGGTTAATTCAGATTTTTTTTGCGAGCCAACTAAAATCTTTAATAGGCATTTTTTAGTTACTTTGGTGGAGTTGAATCCAAAAAAATTGGGTTTGTTTAGGAAACAAAAAAAAATTGTTCCCCCAGTGTAATTTACATTAAAATATGAAACCTCTTACCCATAAAGGACACTTATTGGTTCATAAATATTTTGTAACTTTGTTCAAAATTTGAAGACCCTATGATGTTTTAATTTCCCAAAATAGTTCTTATTGCAAACCACATCATAAAAATCAAATTGACACACCAGTAAAAAAATGTTACTATTGAATGTCACTAGGTAACGCACTGTCAGTTGTTTCTATCATGGCTAGACAGATATGTTTTCTAGTAGTTCGTGGCAATAGGCTTGAACCTGGTTGAGAAAGGTACCATAACACGGAAAATTTTCGCTTGTAATATAAATTGGAATTTATCTTGTAATATGTTTTCCACACCACCATAAAGCTCACAGTACTTACCAGTTTCTGGCAAATAAGCAGGAGTGATCATCGTTTCAGTACTGGTAGAGGCTCCATCGTTTCCACTACGCCTAACAGTTACCACGCTTGGCAATGGCGTAGATGTTGTCGTAGTTGTAGTAGTACTAGTAGTAGTAATAGGTGTCGTACTAGTAGTAGTCGAAGTGGTCGTCTGGCCCTTTCTATAATCCTCTAGTATATTTATCAGATCGTTCATCGAAATGTTATATTTAGTGAGCAGTTCCTGACTGACTTTCGACGGGTTGCATTTACAGATTTCGCAGCCTTTTTTGTTAATTCTAAAGCCGTTAGGACACTGTTTATTGCAGTCGAATAGCGGTTGACACTCACCTTTTTTCGGCGCTTCTTTGTCGACGCATGCTTTTGCATCACATTTTTCTTCACCTAAAAATATATAATTTGCAATAAATAAATTTGCAAAAATTGATTAAAAGAGCGTGAATCATTTATTTTAATTATAAAATATAAAGGAGGAAAAATCTTAGAAAAAGAGAGTGTAAATTCTAAAGAGAGTATGCTTAAATTTCGAATAACTTTTTTTCTCTTGATATTTCGTTCTTTTGTAAGATAGTTCAGATTTATCAATGATTAATATTTTTAACTAAGTAAAACACCGTGGTTCACAGAAGAAATAAAAGAACTAGTAAAGATAAAGAGAGACGCTTTCTTGAAGTACAAAAGTAATCCTTCGGCTAAAGAATATCAAAAATACAAGCAAACGAGAAACAACATAAACGAGAGGATTAGAAGATGCAAGGAAGAATACTGGGAGCGATACACAAAGGACATGGAGCATGACTTATACGGTGCACAGAAGAGAATATGGAGAATGATTCAGAAACAGAAAAAAAATGTTAATGAATACATCAGTACAGCTCACATCAAAAAGGAAGAATGGACTCATATTTTGAAAGACAATTTGGTAATAAAAATACGATTCACACTAGCATAACAGCAAAATCCATAAATCTGAGCACTACAAAAATGCAGGTAACATCGGAAGAAATAGAATATAAAATACGTAATTTAAAGACTAGAAAATCTCCTGGACCAGATCTAATTACCAACGAATTATTGAAATACGGAGGCCAAGTGCTTACCGAGGAGTTACAAAAGCTTTTTAATAAAATTATTAAAGAAGAGCAAGTACCGCAAAAATGGAAAACCAGCTATACAATTCCCGTACACAAAAAAGGTGACCACAAAAACCCGGACAACTACAGAGGAATTACACTTCTTAACTCTGTCACCAAACTATTTACAGCAATTATTCGTGACAAACTTGAAGAGAAAATAGAGATCTCGGAGGAATAACAGGGTTTTCGAAAAAACAGGGGAACCACAGATGCCTTATTTATAGTGAGACAAATAATCGAAAAATCAATAGAATTTAACCACCCTGCATACTTATGCTTTGTTGACCTAACAAAAGCATTTGACCGCATCAAGAAGCAGCACATAACGGACATCCTAAAACAGAAAAATGTCTCAGCGAAGATCATAAACATAATTGATGACTTGTACATAAATTCCAGCACAAAAATAATAACATCCGAAGGTCTAACCGAAGACATCAAGATAAACGAAGGGATAAGGCAGGGAGACTCGCTAAGCCCCTTCTTATTCAATTTGATAATGGACCGCATAATAGAGGACATCAGATCGAAACGCGGATACCAGATGGGCGGACACAATATCAATATAATATGCTACGCGGATGATGCGGTCCTACTCGCAGATAACGAAGACGACCTCCAGAGATTGATACACCTATTTAACGTATCAACTAAGAAGTACAATATGCAGATATCAACGAATAAAACAAAGTGTATGGTAATTTCCAAGGAACCAAGAAGATGTAAGTACAGATAGAAAATGCCATAATTGAACAAGTCATGAACTTTAAATACCTAGGCATTGACACAACAAGCTGTCGTAACCTTACTGGAGAAGTACTGTCACAAAATACAAGAGCCCTACAAGTGGCAGGATGCTTAAGAGATGTTATATTTCGAAACAGATACATGAGAATAGAGGGAAAAACAAAAATATATAAGACCATGATACGACCAATTCTAACTTATGTCACGGAAACAAGAGCAGACACTAAGAAGACAAGGCAGAAAATGAGAACCACCGAAATGAAAGTACTGAGATCAATGCTGAACCTGTCAATCAGAGATAGGCTGACAGATACCTTAATCAGAGAAAAATGTAATGTGCAGGACGTGGTCAAATGGACAAAAGAAAGAAAAAGAGGTTGGAAAAAACACGTTGAGAGAATGAGTGAAGAGAGACTAGCCAAAGTTTGTATGTAAGGACGACCAAGAGGAAGAAGATTACCAGGACGACCACCAAAGAGATGAGCCCAGAGCTGGTTCTCTTCATCAGCAGAATAAGGCGGGTGTAGATATAATGACAAACAGGGATATCCCTAGTCAACGTAGAAGAAGAAGATATTTTTAAAGAGAGCTTTTAGATTAATATTCTGTATAATCTGAATCAGTGCGCTTCCTATTGCTATTCTGTTTACTTCATGTTTTGTTGTTGGAGACTGAAATTAATTTCGTTCTTAATTTCATGACTGATAGTTCTCGACCTTCATTTTCATTTTGATGATTTTTAAAAGAAGGTATTCATTATATACATCTTGTTTGTTTCTCATCTAGGATTTATTTGCATGATCGTAATTCTGATCGGATTACAATTGTTAAGTTAATTCGATTTTAGAAGAGATTTGGTCTTAGTAGATGGAAGTTCATACTTGTGAATTTTTAAAGCGACTGAAAAACAATTGAGAAATATACCTTTTGCTGCTACTGTCGTTTTCGAGTAAACTGTAAAATGTTGTCCAAGAAAAACAACTTGTAGTAAAGGAGAGAGAAAAAATAAAACCTACAAATGGATGAACCAAAGATGGCGATACTCGATCATCGATACCTAGACCTCGTTGGGTCCTTTACATCTCACCATAGCTGCAGGTCATTCGAGGTTTATCGCCTTTGCGAATCCAAACAGCCTCGTTGATTGAACTTGTCGAACGACTTCTGGTAATAAAATTGTATCCCCCAATATATCTCTGTCTCATTTCGTTGAGTGCAGGGCATTCTCTGAAGACATAGTCAACAGTTTCATTCGACACCAATCTTGTGAGGATGGCCCCTCAGGTGATAATGTTCTGTCAATAGTCCCACCACAATTCACAGCTCTTTCCCTCCTAAGGAGAGAAGCTCCCTAGTAAGCCGTGTGTTAGGTCCACTTATATGTTCTTTGGCACACCTCATTTTAGGAGCTCCTTTCCATGATTGAATAAATTTACTTTCCAGCAACAATTTTCAGGATCCATTTCTCGGAAGATTTTGATTCTCCTTCCAATTTTCCTTACTTGGAAAAGGTATCTTAAGAGAGTGATTGGGTTTCAAGCGGCATTATGTAGTCTGTTTGCACGGGAAGTGATGGACAACTCTTTACCACGCTTTCCCAGACATCTGAGTAGCTGTTCGTTCCAGTTCTGAGATGACCTAGGCAACTGAGACGGTATGTAGCCTTCAGAGTCTCGTTTTTTATGTATAAGTGAAGAGGAGGTAGGTTCACCAGGTCCTCCAGAGTGCTAGTGGAGGCAGTCCTCATTGCGCTCATTATTCCTACATAAACCATTCTTTCAACTTTGTCAAGTTGAAGATGGTGCTGGCGCTTGGTTGTACTAGACCACCATACGATAGCAGCGTACGTGACCATGGGGCGGATCACCATAGTGTATATCCGAAATAACACTCTCGGTTTCAACACTCATGTGCACCCAAAGGCTCGTTTACAAACCCAGAAGACACATATCGCCTTATTGGTTCGAGCCTCAATGGGACCATTTCAACTCAGTCGTGAGTCCAGAATTACTCCCAGGTATTTCACTGTTCCCATGTATTGAATTCCCATGTTCCCATCCATGTGATTGTGGGGAGTCTCCCCGTTTTTCTCTTTTTTGTAAAGAGCCCTTCACCGTGGCACCATCGCTCCGCGATCCGGAGGGCCCGAATTATTGGTCTCGCCAGATCTCGGATATCGCGACCAAGGCACAAAACGATCAGATCGTCGGCATAGGCTGGTGTGTACAAACCAGCGTGAGTTTGTTTATTCAGCAGGCTGTCCACTACAAGGCTCCACAGCGATGGCAATAGATCTCCGCCCTGTGGACAGCCCATTCTTGACATTGCTTTACCAGTAACACTGTTAACCTCTGCGTCAACATTGCTCTGATCTATGCCACTAATGTCGGTTCAGAGCATTGTCTTTGTAAAGCATTACATATAGAATCGTGAGATGTGTTGTCAAACACTTTTTCGATATCGATAAAGGTACTTAAAGTGAATCGACCATTCGACTTTTGTATTTTGAGTTGATGTAGCGCCGTGTCTGTGGATTTTCTTGTCTGATAGGCAAATTGTAAAGAATATAAGGAATCCTGCACCATTATTCATTCCTTGATAAATAAAACCTGCTAGTTTAGTTATTTTGTTAAAGTTGGAGAAATTGTGAACAAGCTTAATACTTCTAATAATTTTAGTTGATGATGCTTTCTGTTTTAGTTAGAACCAAATATTTACCCATTAAACAAGTGCAAACTGTACATTCATCATCGTCAGTCCAAATTTGAAGATGTTCATACACTTTATTCTTCCTAAAGCATGGCGTAGAAAGGTTCTGATTTATTTGACTTTCCTTAAAGTCGCAATAGTGAGAAATGCACTTTTGTTCGCCATTGACGCAAGTGCAGTTGGTGCAACCGTGGTCTCTTAACCATGTTTCGTTGTGCTTGTACATGACCGCCTCGTCCCAGCAGTTCTGAGGAGCGACTTCTTCCTGTTTTTTGCTACATAACGATAAGCCGTTTTGGCACTTGCACTGTTGCTTATCGTCTGTTGACCATTCTTCCTCGTTCGCGTAGATGATGTCACCAACAACACAATCTCTGTCTTTTTCATCCAGTATGGGTTTGCATTCGTAGAGATCACAGCAATTTCCTGGGAAACCGGTTCCTTTCTTTTTAACTACTACGGATTTATTGAATCCGCAATCGTTAATGCATGGAAGACAAACGCAGTGATCTTCAAGATCGTCACTTTCTAGGTTGGTTGATTCACTGTCTTCGGGACATGGCTGACACCTAAAATGAAAATGAGAAAACAAGCAATTAATTCAATAGAATTTTAAAACCAAGTATATGCAAAATAAACGTTTCGGAAGATTAATAAAAGAAGTTTAAGGCCGGTCAAAAAGGTCCGGAATGACTTTCTTAAGTCATAG
Organism: Diaprepes abbreviatus; assembly: GCA_034092305.1. Taxonomy (NCBI): domain Eukaryota; kingdom Metazoa; phylum Arthropoda; class Insecta; order Coleoptera; family Curculionidae; genus Diaprepes; species Diaprepes abbreviatus. The sequence goes on along the minus strand of JASJET010000072.1, from coordinate 339,067 downwards.
TTTGAGCTTAGGATGCACATCTGCAAACGAGTTTTGCTTATTTTAACAAATTCATTGACAAGTTCAATGCACGCGTAATTAAATAAAATGTAACTGAACTTTTGACTCACAGTACATAGTAAAAAAATGTTTGGACCATTCCAGTGTATTTGCAGCGACGAGCCATCTATGCCTAAAGTCCACAGTTTCTGTCAGTGACTCATTTAATATCAGTCACCAAAGCGATGAAGCGGCGGAATTAACATCTTATACAACTATAAATGAATTAAAATTTTGCAGCTTTTTGAACCGGGCAGGAACTAAAAGCTTAGAACTCATTGTTGTCATATTTCTCAGCTTTAAATAGCAATCAGCTGATCGCATTTAAAATAGCACGGTGATGCCAACCAACATGTACTTGATTTCTTATCGTGAAGATAATGGATGTGGCAACACACTACATGGAAAGTCCATCTTGAATAGACTTGAAAAGAAACGTCTTGACTAGGTTTTCGCATTGTTTAATTTTTTTTTTGATTTATTATTGATTCATGGATAGATTCTGTGAGTTCACATTCTAATTACTATACTTTCTTTGTATTTGTTGGTTAAATTGAAGGTTGCACATAGTTTTACTAATTACCGTTTAATTGTTCAGACAAAAACATTAATAAACGAGTAGAGAATAAAAACATCTTGTATATTCTGACACCATTAAAATCAGCGAGAGCGAGAGTGGCGACACCTATTAACTCGCAACTCAAGTTTATATTCTAAGTGTAAATAGACAGCTAATCAAAGTTCTGAAAGTAAAATCTAGCTGTCGCAGCAAGTATGACTGCATGTAAAAAATGTAAAACTATCAGAGTTGTGTAAAAAAGTTTTTTTATAGTTTATTATTGTGCTGTATATTTCAGTTGGTAAGAATCCGACATTACCTTTCATACTTTGTGAAGGTGTCTATGCAGGGTTTCTCATGCAGGAAAAAAATTGTAAGGATTAATAAAAACGCGAGTAAATAAACTTAGCTTACAAAAGAAATTTTGGTATTCTCACGAAATTGCATCATATATTATTTCCTGAATGCACACTCCAATGAAATTGATTCTCCTTACAGCAATAACCCGGAGCACTCTATATGCGAGCGATGAATCACTGACAGAAGTTATGGACTTTAGATTTATGATCTGAACTGCTTTTCGAGCGTACACTACTGGAGCAAGGATGTAATGCACTGTGCGTATTACACGACAAAGAGAAAGAGGATGAATATGGGGTCGTGCTATCACTCTTGCTTCGAACCGTAATTATGGAAGTGTGTGTGTGAGAGAGAGAGAGAGAGAGAGAGAGAGAGAGAGAGAGATAGCATGACCCCATATTATTTAAACATTTTCTTTTTAAATTACAATATATTTCCTGTAATTTTATAAATGAATTAATAATTACAACATAAATAAGCTTTTAATTTATTAAAATAATATAAGTTACGCGTAAGGCATATTAAAAAAGGGAATATTTTACCTTGTTTTTCTACAACAGCCATCCTCTATAACTATAGAAACAGATTTTCTGTCACAAATCTGAGGGAGTTCGCACTGTTGCGGGTTGCAGACACACTCCCCATCGACAAGATGGCGTTCTTTGTCCACACATTCGCAGACCCCCTTTTCGTTAATCACTGCTCCCGATGCACACGGACATTTGCCGTCAAGTAAAGTTTCGTTACGACAACCTACAAGTTTTAAATAATTGTAGATAATACAAAAAAATATGTACTTTCCATACAGTCTGTACTTAATAAAATTAAGTACAATTGGAAGAAAAAACAAATAGAAACTCAGAAAGCTTAAACAAATTTGTTAGAAATAAAAAACAACTTTTTATTCTCATTTTTTCGTCTGGTGTTGTTAAAAATTCAATATGGTATTGTCAATTTGGCGTTCGAAATTGTTAAAAAATATATTATATGTTACACCAACCATAAGTTACAGTGTTGTTAAATTACTTTTAGTTTCGGGGATAATTGGGAAGATATGAAAACCGTAGAAATTCTTTTAATAGCTCCAAAACTAGTGCGTAAGCGAAAAATTATAAATGAGAACAATTTTTCTTTTTTTCTCTTCATCGGACATTTGATACGTCACTACCAAGTCATTTTTTTCAGATCTAGAACTTTATTTTACATTTGGAAAAGAAATTTAATTTTCTACTCAATCCAGTATCACATGAATATGTTTTCTTACGTTTTGACCACAGAAAATCTATTACCTAAAAATGATTTCTAAAATATTCTCTCCAGGGCCGTCTCCGGCCTTTTATATGCCTTTTTTGTTCAATAAAAATATTGAATAGTTAAATAGGTTTCTAACAAAATACACAAAGAAACGATCCACTAACTTAGAAGTTATACATATAAGCATTAAATATAAATTTAGTTCTTATTTATTTTGTAGAAAAAGAAACAATAAAACAATTTTAAAGTTTAAGTCTGCCAGTGCCCCTGCGTGTGACTTGCGTCCCTGACAGCCAACTCCTATCTACATCAATTGTTTATATATATATATATATATATATATATATATATATATATATATATATATATATATACATATTTCACAGGAAACCAAACGAACGAACGGATGTATTCCCGGATTAATACTGAATCACATGTTCCCATCCGTGAAAAAAAATATATATAAAGGGTGTTTTTTATAGAGGTATAAAACTTTAAGGTGGCAACACTTTTTTAACTGGCGGCCATTTTGTCAGCTGTCAAGTGATTTATGTTTAGTTTGGTTTGGCATTTCAACATGAATAGACTGACGCCTGAACAACGCTTCCAAATTGTGCAAATTTATTTTGAAAATCATGGTTTTTGCCGATATACGGCCATAAATGTTGGATAAAGTCATCGAAAATTGGACCTCCAGATTAGACCACGTCCGAGCCAGCCGTGGCGGTCATATGCCAGAAGTCATATTTAAATTATAATGCCAGAAGGTTATCTTTCGAATAAATTTCATGTCAATTTAAAAAATTCATCTTTGTTTTATTCCATTTAAAAGTTCTATACCTCTATAAAAACACCCTTATATATATATATATATATATATATATATATATATATATATATATATATATATATATATATATATATATATATATATATCAGTTTATGTATTTTTAATAATAAATATTCTAAATTTGTCTCTTTTTACCACTCTAAAAATTTTACTATATCCTAAAAATTTTTTTTTCTCATATATCTTTTTATAGAAATCTTCTACACCTACCTTCGCATGAATATATTGGGCAGCAAAATCCAGGAACATCAGAGCCATTTATAACGATTTCTAAATCCGACGGGCAAGGAGGTTTCGTACAGGAATCCAAATCACAAATACATAAATCTCCACTCTGAACACTGTCGGGAGGGCACGCTTCTATAGATGGCGCCGCATGTACTAAAACAAGAGGGCATGTTGAGATAATATAGAATATTTAAAACCTATATAGAATATGTTTCTATAAATACATTATAAATAGAAAAATATAAATCACTTTTAAGGTTTAATTGACAGTGAACAATCATTTTCCCGGTCATGTTACTACTAAAAACTGTTGCATTTCATTTAGTTACCATTTAAAAATGTAATGTTGTGGGGCTAATTTTTTTCTTGTTAGCGAATAATTCGTCTTATTAAATCCATAAAGTATAACTTAAATGTGAGTAGACCGACAATTGCCAAAAATGACAATAACGTAGACCGATAATATTTTACAGTTGATAGAAAAGCGTTGACTGAAAAAACCAGTGGATTTAAACGAATCCATCAAATAATAAAAAAAGGAAATAAGGAAAGTCAAGGAGAGGAACCTTAACACTCCTTACGATTCTTTTAATGTGCGTAAGAATGTCAGAGAAACAACAGGTATGACCAGAAAGAGAGTATTAGGGAATATTTTGGATAAAGATGGCAGCTGGTGGTGGTGATAAAAGAAAGAATAAAAATAAGACAAGAATATATCGAAAATGTTTTTAGGGAAAATCAGAAATTGCCTTAGTGTTATTTATTTTTAAGACAAATGCATAAAATAAAATTTTTTATCTCATCTCATCTCGTCTATAGAAAGAGCAACATATGTAGGTAATTTTTTAAAACTTGTTTATAACTAAAAAAATGCAATCCAAATATTGCTTGTTCTAAGGGTGATTTTAAACTTCCGACTTGTTAGATTATTGTATATCAAACGTCTAATATTATGGCTAGAATAATTTCAGTCGCTATGAATTATTAGATTGCAAAATCGATGGAAATCTTACGGAGAAACACGGAAAACTCTAAATTTAACTCGATCTACAGCATACACAAGAATTAAAAATTATAATAATAATGGAAAGTATATTTAATAGGAAGCGATTGCACAAGAAAAGTAGACCCACGAAAAGTTAGAACAATTATAAGAAAAATTAAATTTGAATGAAAAAAAAGTGCCCAGGAACTTGAGGCAGTTTATTGAAAACGTACTGGTGAAAGTGAAAAACCCGTATATAATACAAAGTTGTAAGTAATAAATGTTATTACTAAATGAAAAGCAAATAAGTTATAAAGTTCAATATTTATAGAAAAACACAATTCTTTATTTCTGTTAATATAATAATTAAGTCCATATCACTCTGTGGACGTACGAATTTCAGATTATTTGTAATATTATTAAAATCTACATATTTTCAATAACCAACCAAGAAAAAAAAATTGCGGAATTTTCAATTTTTTTTGTAAATATATTTGAAAACGACAATTATTGTGGTTATAATGAAAGTTATCTCACCATGTTGCCAGATTTTTTATGTTCGCAGTAATCGAATAAAAATGTTTCTAAAAATAAGTTGTAAATAAAAATTAAGTCATATTAGTAACAAATTTAAAAAATTAGGATAACCTGAATTAACGTAGTTATTCTAAACGAATCTGACTAAAATTAACTAGAACTAACCATCACTAACCTGAACTAATAAGAACAAAGTTGAACTAACAAGCATAAACCGGAACTAACCGCCACAAACTGAACCTAGGCCAGAACAAAACAGCCGAAAAAAAAAACAAACCTGAACAAACTAGAACAAACCTGAACTAACCTTTTGAGCATTAACTCTTGGCGGCAGCATGTAGTGGTGCGCATAGAGCTAACCTGACATATTTTACAGGACACAACATTTAGTGCTCTGTGCAATACATGTGTCAGGAGAAATTGATATAATTGAAATCCTTTTGTTGCGTTCTAAAATCTGAATAATTAAGAAAAAAATAAATCTGGCAACTTTGCAACTCGTTAAAGTAATAATTTGATGTTGTAATATGACATTTGACCAGGGGCGGTTCCAGCCTCTTTCCTTGCATTGTGCGATATCACAAAGGCAAAGAAGAAATCGAAATCACCCCCAACCCAAGACGATAGAGTATAACAAGCGAAAGCGATTTGTCAGCAGGGGAGGGGAGACAACGACATCCATGTTTCTAATGCAGCAGGCGAGTCTATTTTTCTGAATACCAGGCTCGGAGGGGGGGCAATTACCCTTCCCTGGATCCATCCCTGCATTTCAACATGGCGATGAAAATAAATACAAATTTAAGTTCTCACATATTGTTTTAAGTTTTAAAAAGTTTTTACATCAAAAGTGACTGTTTTTTTTGCATTGAAACGTATTTAAAGAAGTAGAAATTATAGTTTTATACAAGAAAATCTGTGAAAAAGCTATTATTTAATGTGATATGAAACCATAAAAACTCTTTTTCGGGTCTTGTATTAGATGGTTTCAAAATATAGATGACTTCTTGTCTGAACTTTTAAAAAATTTAAGAGATCAGGTAGTATTTTTTGCGTATTAATACCCCAATTTTCCCTCGCCTCTAATTTATTTCATTAATTTTGCCGTTTCATGACCGACCGGGTCCATTCTCCTTAACCCTTTGTTTGAGAAAAACAAAAAAGAAAAATCTTTAGCGCCAAATCCTTAGGATAAAATGAAATCATGTTACTCGATTCTTGAGAAAGCCTGCTGAATTATTGACTAGAAAATGCAGGGGAAAACAGGCTCTGCGAAGGAAAATATAGGAGCAAAAGCTTGGGAAAAGGGTTATTAAAACAAATTGAATTTTTCCTGTGTAAAGGATGATTGTGGGATTTTATTTCGGAAAGGTCTATCAAGGGATTATCCTTTCTAAGTAAACATATAAGTATGTTATCTTTTATTCTTTCAAAATCCTTTAAGAAATATAGTTGAATGCGAAACGTTTAATTAGAAGGGAAAATGGAGCAGAATGGGTTTAATGCTCACGAATTATAATACAGAACGTTCTTTTCAGAGTCTGAATTGAAAATTAACAAAAAAATAATGAAAAAATGTATGTGGGATAGCTTAAGTTATAATTAAAACATTGTAAGAATGGGAAGGAGAATATGATAAGTCTCGCCATAATATCTGCTCATAGTAGAATGATGTTACTAATGCAGAACCAAGCGAATGAAAACCTAGAAAGTGGAAATATGCTACTGTTTAGTTTTCATAAAATATATAAAATATTGCAACTTCTAAAACTGTCCAAATTTGTACTTCATTAATTTCTTCTTTTCATTCGAGTGCAGGCCTATATGAATTTTAAATATTTCTCCGTTAGGAATCAAAATCAATTTAAATTGACAATAAATAAATTAGTATATATATATATATATATATATATATATATATATATATATATATATATATATATATGTAATATCGTAGGTTTTCACGGATGGTAGAATGAATAGTTTGGTTATTCCGGGTTTCAATCCGTTTCTTCCAAAAAATCGTTTTCACGACGTTTCGCCAAAATCTCATTTGGCATTTCCAAGTGCGATTCGTCTCGTTACTCGCTGAGAACTGATGGTGAACTCTGATGACTTTCGACTTTTGTTTAGCTGGCTCGCTTCCTGATTGGATGAGCGGCTTTGCAGGCTCTTCCCATCTGCCGAGTGCGATATATTTTGTTTTTGTATGCTGGTTTCTCGTGTATTAGTTGATTTTTGTTGTTTTCTTTCTTGATTCTTTATTAATGTTTTCCATGTAATTGGAATATTTATAGCATCGTCTCACTTTTTCAATTTCTAGGGCCTCTGTTATGACGCGTACCTTGTAGTTCTGTACTGGTGCTATTTCTTTTGTTTTTTCGAAGTCGATGGTATGTCCGGTTGTTTGGTGATGTTGCATAGGGCTGAGGTTGTCTGTTTGTTTTTGAGGCTATTCTTATGTTCTTGGATTCTTGCTGATATGCGCCTGTTTGTTTGTCCTATATAAGTTTGATGGCAATTTGTACATGAAATGCTGTAAACGCCATGTCTTGTCTTTGGGATTTCCCAGGATGTTGGCTATTGTTTTTTGTGGTTTAAATATGGGCCGTATGTTGTATTTTCTTAAGATTCTTCCGATTCTGTCTGTTATTCCTTTTATGTATGGTATTATGGCTTTGTTCCTTGTTTGATCTTGGTCTTTGGTCTTTATTGTAGTCTTCTCTTGTCTTTTTATGGCTTTCTTTATATCTGATTGTGATAAACCATTCTGTTCTAGAGCTGCTGAAATGTGTCTTATTTCGTCTTGTTTTGTGTCAAGTTCTGTTAGGCGGAGAGATCTTGATACTAGTGTGTTGACTACTGCCTGCTTTTGAGAGGGATGATGGTGTGACGTTGTATTGAGGTATCGGTCAGTATGCGTGGGTTTCTGATATACGCTAAAGCCCAAAGTGTTATTGAGTTTCCTAGTTAATAGCAGGTCCAAAAAAGGAAGTTTCTTTTCTTGTTCGATTTCAAGCGTGAATTGGATTCTGTGGTGGATATTGTTCAGGTATATGAAGAAATCGTCCAGGTGTTCTTTTTCATGTGGTCATATTATAAAAATATCATCAACATAGCGTTTCCAAAATTTCGGTTTTAATGGTGCCTTTTGCAGTGCCTCTTGTTCGAAGTATATTATAAAAAGGTTGACTGGGGAAAGCGAGGATCCCATAGGTGCGCCATCTGTTTGTATATTTGGTTATTGAACATGAAGTATGTGTTCTTTAGGCAGTGTTCTGCAAGTTCAATTGTGAAGGCTTTTTTCCAGCCTATATATATATATATATATATATATATATATATATATATATATATGCTTTTCTAAATGTATAAATTAAAAACTACAGACGCAGCTCAGCAAATGTCAAGCACAAATCCTTACAACGAATGAGGGAACATCATCCAGGATCGCTCTGAATTTGGCCTGGTACTTAGGTATTATTTTAGATAACTGGATGGAACAAGAATTGCAGATATGACTTGAAGCATGCACATAAAGAGGTAGAGACAATACAGGCCTGTTTAAATAATTTCGCAAATGAATTTACGATGTCGGTAGCATTCTTGAAAGGTGAATAATCATAAGTCTTCTTAGACCTAGCCATATGTGCTTTCTGGGCTTGTAAACGAGGCTTTGGATGCACATAGGAGCTGACACTTAAAGTGCTATTTTGGATATACACTATGGTGATCCGCTCCATGATAATGTACGCCGCTATTGTATGGTGGCGTAGTACAAGAAACCGTAAACACAGTTTTCAACTTGACAAAGTTCAAAAAAAGGCTTGTGTGGAAATATTGAGTGCGATGAGGACTGCTTCCACTAGGGCTTTTGAAGTTCTGGTGAACCTGCTTCCTCTGACATATACATAGAGCACGAGGTCCTGAAGACTGTTTATCGTCTCAGTTGCCTGGGACATCTTGGAATTGGAAAGAGCGGCTACTCAGGTGTCTAGGAAAGCGCGGTGTTGAGGTATCCATCACTCCCCATGCAGAAGGATTACATGACGTCGCTTTTAAAACTAAATGATTTTAAAAAATATATAGCTATATGGTTTCTCCATTTTTCTTGAGCCACCCGATGCAGTTTCATAATTATAGTTTTCTAGGAGCTAGACAAATTTTATGAAAAAACTTTCTATCTTCAACAAAAATTGAGATATGTCCCACCCTTGTATTAATTGGACAACCTGTATATAAGATACCATACTATAAAAAAAATAATAATAAAAGATGTTTGCAACAATTATGTGTATTATTTTGCCTCAAACTTAAGTATAATCTAATAAATAAATTTTATATGATAGATTCTAAAAAAAGTAGTATTTTTTAAAAATATTATTAATATTTGATTAAAATTATTATTTTTTTAGTCATATTAAACAAAAGTTGAAGCAAATAGAACGTTAATAAAACTAATGCGCCGATGACATTCTATCAATGAAAGTTAGTTTTAGAGCAATAATTCGTAACGTTGAAATAAAAGCATATCTATTTATTCAACATTCACGACTGTTTCTTTCAATAAACGGAACAATTAAAACAATAATAACCGATTGTCCACAAATCCACTTATGTTTCCTCAAATAAAATATATAATTCAATCAAAAATTAAATTTCTATTAAAATAAACCTTAATGTATTGTTGAATCCAATGCTTACTATATTTAATTTCAACATTGTAATTCAATCAACTCTTATCATTAAATCAATGGTAATGTACGTTTGGGGAACAATGATATGATAGTTATTGTATTAAATAATATTCTAATTGCGGAATACGGAATAGAGTGTATCACTGACTGAATGGGTATCCCACTGATTATACGATAGTGTTTTTTTAGTGTATGTTTTATTTTAATTTGCAATTTTTTAGAGGTTTGTGCAAACCAGCAAACCTAAGAAAAAGCCGCCGTTACCTGGTATATTTACTTCTTCTTCTTCTTATTGCGCCCTCTCCTTCCGAAGGTTGGCGATCCAAATGGCAATTGTGGCTCTGGAAGCTGCAGCACGAAATATGTCTGTAGATGAGCGATCAAACCATCTCCTCAGGTCTTTCAACCATGAATTCTGGCGTCTTCCTACTGATCGTTTACCCTGAACTTTACCCTCTATAATGAGTCGAAGTAGCTCATATCTTTGACCTCTCAGCACATGACCCAAGTATTGAATTTTTCTCTCTTTAATGGTGTTTAGCAGTTATTTTTGTTTATTCATGCGCTGGAGTACTTCGTTGTTAGTGATCCTTTGCATCCATGAAATTCGCAACATCCGCCTATATATGTACATTTCAAAAGCCTCTATTCTTTTTTCTGTTTGTGGGTCCATTGTCCAACTTTCGCATCCGTAGAGTAAGGTAGAGAAAACGTAGCATCTGACCATACGAGTTCTGAGCTCTAGACTAAGGTCTGATCTTGTAAAAAATGTTTTCATGCTCATTAGTGTTTTTCTCGCTTGTTCGATCCTCGATAAAATTTCCTTCTTCGGGTTACACTGGCTGTTGATATTAACTCCTAGATATTTCATTGATGTTACCTGTTCTATTGTTTGTCCCTTGACATGCAGACGTACATTTATTGGCGCCTTTGAAAATACCACTATTTTGGTTTTAGAGACGTTTAGATGTAAGCCGAACATTTCGCTATGATGTACTACGGAATCTATTATGCTTTGTAGCTCTTGTACGCTGTTTGCTATTAGGACGGTATCATCAGCGTACCGAATGTTGTTGATCGTAGTTCCGTTAAACTTGATTCCACCTTGGGCATCGTCTAGTGCTTCTTTAAATATGGACTCGGAATACAGATTAAACAGGAGCGGAGATAGCACGCAGCCCTATCGGACTCCCCGTCTAATCCACATATCTCCGGATGTTGTTTGTTCTACTTCGACTGTTGCCGTTTGGTGCCAATAGAGTTCTGAGATAATGCGTAGGTCTTGTTCGTCGACGCCGGTTGTTCTCAGAATTTCAATCATCTTTTGATGGTTAACGCAGTCAAATGCCTTTCCATAGTCTATAAAACATGCATATACATCCACGTTCATGTCTCTGCAGCGTTGTGTCATTACATTTAGGGAGAAAAGAGCTTCTCGTGTTCCCATTCCGTTTCGAAATCCGAATTGAGTGTTATCCATCTGATCTTCGCACTTCCTGTAAATTCGTGTATGGATGATTCTGAGAAAAGTTTTAAGGACATGAGACATCAGACTTATTATCCGGTAATCATCGCATTGTGAGGAATTAGGTTTTTTTGGCAGTGTTATAAATGTTGACTTTAGCCAGTCTAATGGTATTTTGCCGGAGTTGTATATGTTATTGAATAATGATGTTAACAAGTCTAGGCTTTTGCTTTCGTTGTCTGCAATTAATTTAAGTATTTCGACGTTGATTTTGTCTGGACCGGTAGCTTTACCATTTTTCTGTGCTTTTATTGCATGGCGAACTTCTTCTTTAGTTATTTCTGGGCCTTTTTCATTTATTTGACTGACTGCGGGTGGTGGAACACTGGGTCTATCATCATCGAAAAGTGTTTGAATGTATTCTTTCCATCTCTCTAGTTTATCTACTGTCCCCAGAATTACCTCGTTATTATTCCCTCTTAAAATTGTTTCTCGCCGCTTTCTGTGTCTGCCTGTCATTTCTTTTACTTTCTTGTGGACGTTAAAGGTGTCATATCTTTTCTGAAGTTGTTCGATTTCTTGACATTTTGTTGACATCCAATCTTCTTTAGCTTCCCTGCACTTTTTCCTAATGATTTTATTGAGTTGCTTGTATTCTGTTGGGTTTGTTTTGTGTTTTCTTCTTTCATTCATGAGGTCTATGATTTCTTGCGTTATCCATTCTTGCTTTCTGTTGTTTTTTGTAAATCCAATGTCTTCTTCTTGAATATTTGTTATTTTAGTTTTTAAAGCATTCCATGTTCCTTCAACGTCCTCTCTCCGTACCGATTTCTCCATTGTTTCCATTTCTTTCTCGATCTTGAGACTAATTTCTTTCCTTTTTATGGGGTTTTTCAATTGTGCGATATCTATTTTTCTTGCTACTTTTTCCCTTTTAACTTTCAGGAATCATTTGAGTTTAAAGTCCATTACAACTGGATTGTGGTCGCTATAAATGTCTGCTCCAGGGTAGGTTTTTACGGATTTCATATACTTCTTAAAGTTTAGGTGGAGTAGAATGAAATCAATTTGATTCCTGACAATTCTTCCTTCTCTGTCTGCAGGTGACTTCCAAGTATACAACCTTCTGGGATGCTGTTTAAAGAAGGTGTTGGCCACCAACAGGCTGTTCTCCACGCAGAATTGTACCAGTCTATCTCCTCTGTTGTTTCTTGTACCAAGACCGCATGCACCTATGTTGTCTCCTTCAGCGCCACAGCCAATTTTGGCGTTAAAGTCCCCCATGATCATCGTCATCTCTCCACTCTTTGTCAGTCGTATTATTTCATCGATGTTGTTATAAAATTCTTCGATTTCTTGATCTGACTTGTCGCTTGTCGGAGCATAAACCTGAACCACATTCAGGTCTCTATGAGTTGTTCGCAGTTTCAGTATATTAATAGTATATATATTTACTTCACAATGTACTAAAACACATACTTTCTAAAAAAATATATTTTACATGCAACCATTTTCACGATAAAAGAAAAATTATTAGTTAATTTAAAGATAAGATTAAATTATGGAAAAACCTGTTATATTCATAACATCCTCTATAATAACACAATTACCAATTTAGTTCTAGAAAACTACAAGCAACTTCATGTTCTGTTTAGTTTCGATTACAATTTTATTTTAATTTTGCCTTGCGTTTAGTACCTTACCGGAAAATTTATGTTATCGTCCCTTATTCGAGACAAGGCAAGGCGGAACTTAAATTATTTCTTCAAACGGCTTTCATTTATTTCTAGCCCCCAGTGCATGTATAAATCTTACGTATCCAGGTCTTTTGAAGCCGTTTTGAACTACGAAAACGGCCAGAGAGGTAATTTAATATACTTGAATAAATTAGACGATCCACAAAGGAAACAAAAGCTGTTCGCGAAAAGGAAATTTTATTAAAACAAATTGTATATGGGGCATTCTTTGGAAAATGTTCGATTATTCATTTAGGTATTTTTTTTTTAAATAGAAAACCTCTTCAATTTTTAACAGTTGATATTATTTTGAAAAATAAGGACACAACACTCTAATATTTTAGTTCCAACTGGAAAAAAACTTAGTTTAAGTCCGTATTTATTTAAGTAAAATTTTATGCTACACTGTAAAAAGGAAATGCAGGTCAATGTACTGGAAGCAAATTTCAAAAAAGTTTGTTAAATGCGTTTAATGTAATGCGTTAAATCTAATAATTTACATTGATCTAAATTAATTTATTCCATTAAATCTAATATATTCATACATTAAATTTAAAGATTTGATGATTACTTTTTAAGGTAACTATGTACATTAAATATATAGCCAGTAGAGGTGGGTCGGACTTAACAAACCCGTTTTTATCAGGATTAGTTTACAGTCCGAAAGATCCGGATCACTAAAATTTAAAATATCGGACTCGGACAGTACGAAACTTCGCCTTCCGATTGGTCATACGTTACATCGGACTTATAATGAGCCGATATCCGTTGCACCGTTTTTATCGGACGGTGTTCGCTGTGTCTTTTACGGGTCTTTTTATTTTTCGAACATTCGGTTCGGTATAGTACGATGGGTCACTGATGTTTCGGGTCCGCTGGCGAACCTTATTTCGTTCGATTAATAATTGCAGGAATAGTAAATACGTTAAAGGCAATGGCCGTGGAGTACAAGGATTTAGGATTGCTCTAGTTTAGATTATGTTTCTTTAGGAGTTTGTAGAATATATACTTACGAATCTAGTATTTCGGTAGTTAAAATATGAATTAGGAAAGTGGTTAAATTTTTTTAGCCCTATATACCGATTCTCGTTTGTTTAAAATTTAATTCGATATGATAGGGTTATTTAATTGCAATTTTGGGGAAAGTGGATGTAATTTAAAATGTAATAATAATAATAAATGTTTTGTTTCATCATCGAATTATGTTGTTACGATTGTTAAAGTAGGTATATATATTATTTTGCTGAAAATGATAATTTAGTAGAATGGTGTAGGCACATAGAGAAGCCTGTTTTTCCGTATATTTTTTGTCCTGGCTCTTAAAACAGTGACAGAAATTGTAAAATCATAAAAATGACGATCAATTATAATTTTGGGTTTTTAATCCCGGAACAAAAAAGGTTGGTTTTTAAATAAAAATTATTAACAAAAAATAAAGAATATGTTTAAAACCGATTTTTTTAAATATAAATTAAGTTTCTCGGAAAAGTGACAATAATAAAAACCTAACTTTAATTTTTGTTATTAAACAAAAAATTAAAGTTATGACTGCTTTACAATTTTGCAATACTTGTCGACCATTGTTCTGATCGGTCCATATTAGTATCAGGCAAACTGATTTCTAAATTTAGTTGATTTTCTGGTGCTGCATTACAGTACGTTATTTCTTGTGGCTCAAGTAGAGTCACTTATGGATGCCTACTTTTAAGATGTCTAGCCAAAAATCTATATTGCTTCAAACATAATTCACAGTTGACCCAATTTTTTCCAATGGCCGTAACACCGTTTTTTTCGATAATTCATATGAGGTGGTGAATGCGCAAATATAAATATATACAGTTAAATGAGAGAGCCGCAATATTACTATTTGTTTAAAATACAGCTTAAATGTCCCATTTGCCTTTTTATTTTATCTCCTAAATTGTAATGGAAGTTAAATTTAAGCTTAAAATACTTTTTCTTTGAAAAAAATATTAATGAGGCTGGTAATTGGATTTTATAAAAAAAAGGATGTAATTATCTGTGGTGTACTATTTCCTAAAATTATATATTAAAAATATGAAATGGGAAAGTCGTTCGAACTTTGGAATTCTTGACGGGAAACGAACATTTGAACCGGTTCTTTGACCCGGATCTTTAAAATTAGTGATCTGGATGGTCCGAATCACCAAAAAGTCCGTTTTGCCCACCTCTAATAGCCGGTGTTCATTGAATTTAAGATATATAATCACATATTTAATGCACCAACATTAAATATGAGATCAAAAAATTCCGCTACCAGGAAAAGGTGGAAATTTTCCCCATAGGTAGTGTACCGTCATCTGTAGACCGGTTTTGAACTCATTGATTTCCGTCAGTATCGGCAGACACGTACACTTCATCATAAGAAAAGTGAGTCATTTAAGCAACTTATATCATACTAAATAAAAAGTTCGATACTTCGGTACATAATTTAAATGTACAGAGAGTTGACATATCTTTCAGGTTACTTTATTGAATTTAAGATACCATTTAATCAAATTTAATGTACAACGAACTGATATTTGAATGAATTGCTTTAGATTTAAAATAAATGTAAATTATTCACGATTTTAGATATAAAATCATTAAATTTAATGTAGAATAAACATTAAATTTGCATTAAATTTAAGGTTATTTTTAACAGTGTACGCATAGTTGACTATAATTCTGTAGAAGGTTAAGATACTGGGTTTAATGACCTTTACAGCCAGATTCAGTAAAAAGTTTAGATTTTTAGACCTGATCTAGTTGTCAAGCAATTTAGACAGATGTTCTACTTTGCCAGTCTTGTACTTATGATATTATTATAATTTGTAATATATATATATATATATATATATATATATATATATATATATATATATATATATATATTACATTACCATAAGAAAATTAAGGATAAAAACTTAGATATACAGACCCGGAATCAATAAGAAAAAAGATTAATGGTAAAACCCTGGTGACTTATTATTTCATTTTTCAGTTTAAACCTTTTGTCAACTTAGACGAGTATTAAGACTAGACCATGTTAATTTAAATTAAGAAAATTCTATCCATCTGACAGGTTTGGCAACAGAAAAAGTAATCCAAATTTGTTTTAAAATGGCAATACGAAATATACATGGTGATATGTAACTAATATTCACTTGGCGCCGTTTTATATGGAAATGAAGAGAAACTTTTTTATTTTTCAAATGTTTTTAGTGTCCAAACGATTTGTGATTATTGTAGAACTCGCAGCGACCCCTGTAACGGCAACAAGAGGGGTTCAGCTGCATATCACTCCTTATATTTAAATATTTTTCAGGTTTCACCATATTTTTAAGAAATGTAAATATATAAAGAAAGCCGAAAATTGCAATTATATGTATAAAGAATAAGCGAAACATGAGATATCTGTTTATTTTCGGAGAATGACCCGCTATTATGGTAAAAGATGTACTTTCGTACTTTTGCTTTGGCGGAGCGTTGCATTTATATTGGTGCAAAACGGGCCAGACCTCGACAATATTTTTTCATGAGAAGAAATTGAATATAAAAGGTTTAACAGGGATTATATTAAACTTGAGCGAGTAAATTTTGGGAATTTGGTGGAAGTTGAGGCAATAATTTGTAAAAGTGAATTTTGTTGGCAATTATTAGGTCTACCTTAATGAGAAATCCTGTTTACAAAACACGAGGTATCTCATTTAATTTGAGGAAGCTTAATTGTTTCTGGAGAATTCTGTTTTTGTTTGAATTTCTTAACTATTTATTTATTTTTACTGACAATATTTTCTGAATGTTTTTTCATGAGAAGAAATTAAATATAAAAGGTTGAATGGGAATTCTATTAAATTTGGGAATTCGGAGGAAGTTGGGATAATAATTTGTACAAGTGAGTTTTGTTGGCAATTATTAGGTTTACCTTAATGAGAAATTCTATGTACAAGTGTCTCATTTAATTTAATAAAGTTAAATTGAGTCTGAAGAAACTGGAACATTTTGTTTTTGTTTAAATTTCCTAACGATTTATTTATTTTTACTGATATTTTCGCAACAATATTTTTTCATGAGAAGAAATTGAAAATAAAAGGTTGAACAGGGATTATATTAAATTTGAGTGAGTAAATATTGAGAGTTTGGTGGAAGTTGGAAAAACAATTTGCAAAAGTGAGTTTTGTTGGCAATTATTAGGTCTACCTTTATGAGAAATTTTGTTTAAAAATATGACGTGTGCCATTTAATTTAGTCAAATTAAATTGAGTCTAGAGAAACTGGAACATTCAGTTTTTGTTTTGATTTCTTAACGACTTATTTGTTTTTACTGACATTTCCTTAACAATATTTTTTCGTGAGAAAAAATTTAACATAAAGGTTTGAATAGGGATTATATTAAATTTGGGTGAGTAAATTTGGGAATTTGCTTGAACTTGAAACAGTAATTTGTAAAACTGGGTTTTATTGACAGTTATTTAAATCTATCTTAATTAGAAATTTTGTTAACAAAACATAAGGTTTCTCATTTAATTTAGGAAAATTAAAATGGTATTCTGAGAAACTGGGAGATTTTGTTTTCGTTTTAATTTATTAACAGTTTGTTCATTTATACTGCTATTTTCTCAACAATATTTTTTCATGAGAAGAAATTGAATATAAAAGTTTGAACAGGGATTATATTAAATTTGGGTGAGTAAATTTGGGAATTTGCTTGAACTTGAAACAGTAATTTGTAAAACTGGGTTTTATTGACAGTTATTTAAATCTATCTTAATTAGAAATTTTGTTAACAAAACATAAGGTTTCTCATTTAATTTAGGAAAATTAAAATGGTATTCTGAGAAACTGGGAGATTTTGTTTTCGTTTTAATTTATTAACAGTTTGTTCATTTATACTGCTATTTTCTCAACAATATTTTTTCATGAGAAGAAATTGAATATAAAAGCTTGAACAGGGATTATATTAAATCTGGGTAGGTAAATATTGGGAACTTGCTTAAAGTTAGAAAAATAATTTGTAAAAGTGAAATTTGTTGGCTGTTATTTTTACTGACATTTCCTCGACAATATTTTTTCATGAGAAGAAATTGAGTAAAAAAGGTTGAAGAGATTCTGTATTCAATTTGGGTAAGCAAATATTGAGAACCTGGTAGAAGTTGGAACAATAATTAATAAAAGTGAGATTTATTGGCAGTTATTTTAATGAGAAATTCTGTTTCATTTAATTTAATAAGTCTGATGAAACTGGAACACTGTTGTTTCAATTTTTTAGTATTTTTCATGAGAAGAAATTGAATATAAAAGGTTAAATTGGGATTATATTAAATTTTGGTGAAAATAGATGAATGATAGAAATAATTTGTAAAAGTGAGTTTTTTAGCAATTATTAGGTCTACTTTAACGCAAAATTCTACTTTCAAAACATAAAGTGTCTCATTTAATTAAGAAAAGTTTAATTATGCCTGGAGAAACTGAAACATTTTGTTTTTGTTTTAATTCCTTAACAATATATTTATTTTTACTGATAACATTTTTTCGACAATATTTCTTCACCATAAGAAATTGCACAAAAAAGGTTTAATAAGAATTATATTATAAGCAACTTGAGTGAGTAAATTGTGGAAATTTGGAGAAAGTTACAGTTATAATTTAGAAAAGTGAGTTTTGGAAATTATCATATCTAAAACAACTGGAATATTTTGCTGTTTTAATTTTTTAACAATTCATTTATTTTTACTGATAGAATGTCTCCATTCCTCTAAGGAGTACTTATGCTTAAATGATTATTATTTGTAAAACTACCAGTGGATGTATTTATGTATTTTGTTGCAAAACACCTCATAAAACACAACACAATGAACGAATTGAAATCAATTGTTTCTATCATGACTAGCTCGATTTTTTTTCTATTAACCCTAGTATTAAATGGCCAGCCTCAAGTATATTTTTATCGAACACAAAAAAAAATCACACTGGAGTCAGCTAAAAAGTAAACAAGCCACCAGACATATCATGATGCTATACTATTTTATTCTCACGAATTTTAAACCTAGAATAGGACCAAGAGATTGAATATAATACAGATATACCTCAAAATAAAATAAATTCATTATTTGATAAATGGGGGCTATTTGGTTGTGTCCAATACAAAAATCATTGAAAAGTTCATAATATTTTTTAAAATTAATATCGGAAATATAAAATTCACCATCCATCATTTTCGCTTACATTTCAAATTCAAATTTTAAATAAATACGGGAAATTAAATTTTGTTCACTGCAAGATTTCAAGTTTAATAACAAACACAGAGATTATATCGGATAATCGTATTTTGTTGTTGAATTAAAAATATTACGTTACCCCATGGTGAATGAAACTAAATTAGGAATTTATTATTTTACGTTTGACATGGATTAGCTAATTTACCAATATTTTCAGAAAAGTACTGCTAAATTGCCAACGTTTAGAGACAAAAATGACCTGCTTGGCGAGAAGGAAAATTTCAACTAATCAAATGAAATTTAACTTTACATTTTTGACCACTTCTTATTGCTCTTTCTTAATCTTTTTGTATCTGTTATATATTTTTTTTCAATTCTCTACATTTCTTTGCAGTTCATTTTTATTTTATTTTCTTTTTTTTTCTAATATGGACATTTCAACATAGTTGGCTGTCAACTGTAACCCCCAATTTCCTTTCGAAGACCTTGCTTAATTCGATATTCCCTATATGCAACTCAACACTATATTTATTTTTAGAGACCATATATTTAGATTTATTTAAATTTAATACAATGCTGTTAGAATTAAACCAAAATCGGTATTTAGACCAACATATAGTGGTATCAAACAAACAAAGAATGTCAAAATGCCTTCTATCGACAGACATGCCAAATGTTCAAGGAAAATGATAAACCATAGAGAACTAAGGACTGATCCATGTGATACACCGCTAGTTACTAGTTCCAATGAGAAATAAATAGTGTTTCCAAAATAATCATAAAACCTGGTTATTTGCTTTTTTTCCACCAAAAATATCCGGTACCATCCTCTTATTCTTCCACGAAATCTATAAAATTTCAACTTTTCAAGCAATGTTCCATGAATAACATATTGCGGCATTAGCTAAATCACAAAACGATGACAAAGCAATGTTTCTATCAATGTTAGTATAAACACGATCCAAAAAATTATAAACGGCATCTTTTGTTGATTTGACAACCTGAAAACCAAAATGAGTCCTTGAAATAAATTTATTGTTTTAAATAAATGATATTACTCTTAACTAAAGCAGTTTTTTCCATTATCTTTGCTAAGATCGGCAGTAATAAAATAGGTCGAAAATTAGTAGGCTGCTTTGGGTCAGCACTCTTTGTAATCGGAAATAAGAATGACACTTTTAAGTCATCTGGAAAACAACCCTTCTGGAATGATTCACTTACTATGTTGCTTATAACTCCAAAGCAAATGCTAGGCAATTATTTCATAATTTTGACCGCAATGTCAATACCAGATGCTATTTTATTCATTAGGCCATTCGCTACATTTGACAGCTCAAAAGAATCTGCCAATACAAAATAAAAACTATCCAAACCAAGGCTTTCTAATTAAGTTTTAGAAAGTCACTAGAGCAAGTCATTGCCTCTATACTTTCAGCAATTGACGAGAAATATTTATTCAAAAGCTACTTGCTGAGGATCATTTATATGTGTAGATTATACTATTAAATTAATAACATTTTTCTTGCTATTATTCCTTTCACAAAGTTCATTTATTATATTCCATGTTTGTCTTTTATTATTTTTTGAATTATTAATTGCTTTTAAGTAAAATAAAGATTTAGTTTCACCAACGACTTTTGAAGTGTTTGTTTGTCTTTTATTAAAGTAATTTAGAAAAATTTGAATTGATGTAAATTAGTTTATGGGTGTCCCAAAATTTACCCAAGATTTCAATTAAATAGAAATCACAATTTATTTTTTAAATTTCTTTGTTTTTTGGAAACCTGACAAGAGAAATTTAAATTTTACTGAACGAAATATTTCGACAACGTGAAGAGTGGTTCTTTGCATTGCATATGCCATAAAAAATTAACATAATTCAGTGAAGCGTGCTGCGTTGGGTAAATTTCCGTCAATTAATTTAGCTAATTTTTAACGATACATACCAAATTTACACGCAAATTTAAACTCAACCCGTAACTAGGTATAAGTTACCCTCCATATATTCTATACCCAAGTTAAAGCTCAAAATCTCCCCTTAATCCTGCCCTGTCAAAGCAAAATTGATCGGACAGTCACACTGTTCTAATCTAGTTAATATATGTATAAGGGCTAATTTAAAAAACGGGACAAAAACTCTCCATTTTTGTAAATTGCGTGGTAAAATTTAATGCCTTATACAATTTTTTTGAAATTATGCAAATATCAACATTTTTCCGAATTTGCAAAGCAGCTTGTCCAAACATTATATTATGATTAATTTTCATTTAAAAGTCGTTTTTCCTGACGTAGAATAATAAATTCGAAATTATCGTCCGTTCAAAATTAATTATATAATAAAGCCAAACAATCTTTGACTTTATAACCTTTTTAAAAGCATTTTCACTTTTGGCAAATCTTTGAAACAAGCGCAATTACTTTTTGGCGTGATAAATTCAGAACTTAATATACGGAAAACTTTGTTTTATGAGTCTTTTTTGTGATAAGTTAAATTATCTGACTTCTTTAAACTTCTGCTTTGTGAAATTCTTTATTATTTTTATTAATTAATGATGGAAAAATAGTTCTATATTTTCATTATATTGTTGATTAAATATATATATATATATATATATATATATATATATATATATATATATATATATAAATATATATTGTATAGGTAAACACTTTTTTCTCAGATGTGATAAAAATTTTTGATAATGAAAAAGTCAAACAAAATTGTCATAAATAATAAATTAATGTATTTAAGTGGTAATGGCATATGGTAGGGTAGTCATTATAGTAAATAGTTTGTAAGAATTCATACTAGAATCATGTTTTAAAAGGATATAAAATGTCAAAAATTCTGTAATAACATGATAAAATGTAAAAAAATTAATGTGAAAGGTTAGGCATTAATACATATAAATTTAGAATTATAAACATATTGGGCACAGAAACACATGATTTTATAAAATAATAAATAAGGGATATCACTACATAGTATAAAACAAAGTCGCTTTCTCTGTCCTTATGTCCCTTTGTATGCTTAAATCTTTAAAACTACGCACCGGATTTTGATGCGGTTTTTTTCAATAGATAGAGTGATTCAAGAGGAAGGTTTATATGTATAATAACATCCATTAAATAGTGGAGAAATACTGTTATTTTTGAGGTTTCTAATGTGATGTCGTTAATTATCATATTTTTTTCCGCTTACATTGCAAACGCAGGCTGAACCCTACGAGATTTATCAAAATAATGTACTAATTATTTGTACACATTGAAAAGGTCTACAGAAAACTCCGCGATGGTATATGTCTATCTCTCATGGATATCCCACAATAACATTTTTTTGTCATTTACTTTTTACGACAAATAATGGCAAATTTTGAAGCGATTTTAACCAATACAGCATTAATCCTTATCCAATTAAATAGCTTAAATACATTGTTGATTTAATATAGATCTATATGGTTCTTTACAGCACAAGATTTAAATGAATATTTTCGAAGATATTACAGATTTAAAATTGCGGGAAGTAGCGCTTGCGGCGGTACTGGCCGACCGGGGCGGCGGCAGCGTGCCTATAAATAGCGCGTCGGAGGCCGATGTAATAATTGTTGTAAAAATAAAATAAATAGTCACAGTTTTTCTGTAGTGTATTTAGTATCAGCATTGCACCCGTGCGAAGCCGGGGCGGGTCGCTAGTTTTGAATAAAGTGAGAAGTGTTATTTTCGCGAAATTCTGAATGAAGAAACAATTTTAAAAACAATTTAGTAAAATCAACGAAAACGAAAATCTTCGTCACCATCTTAATAAACAGTGCGGGTAAAGATGAATTAGTGAAAATAAACGTAAAATAATAACTATTTAGTGAACAATAGACACTATTTATCAATAATTATTAATAACATATTAGTTTATATGCATTATGACAACAGTATTTGGTAAAAAGTTATAAGAAACATTGTAAAAGTGCAATAATAGTGTAAAAAAATATAGATTATAAGTTTATTTTGACAAGGAACTAGGATTAATGAGTACCTAATTATAAATAAAACTGTGTTAAATAGGATTAGAGTGGTAGTTAAACCAGAATTATCAAATTCAGGAAGTTATAATTAATAATAACCAAAAGTAGAATTTAAGTATATCAAAATGCCAGGAAAAGTTCAAAATTTATATAAATCATAATTTTTAGTCATCAAATAGAATATTTATTTCATAATATCAATAAAACAATAAAATTTTATCATATTTTGACAAACAGGAATCTATTTTGATTTGGGGTTTGAAAGTTTAAAATTTCATCTAGTTACCAGTTTACGTCAGATGGCTGACCAATCAGAAAAATATTAAAATAAAAATTTATACCACATGATTACTTACCATAAAAGCTGAAATTCACTTTTTTTTTAAAGAGTAGAGTTCCATCATTTGTACGGTTAACATCATTAGTCTGGTTCGTAAATTAAACATTTTTTAACAACCTCAATTTTCAGTTGATAATTTGAAAGTAAAAATAGTAGTGATAATTGATCGGACATAGTAAAAAAATTCGCTAATTTTTTTTAACGGAACCATAACCTAAAAAGTTTTATCAATTGTTATTTATAAATAAATTAAAAGAAGTGCAGAATAATCTGCATTGAAGAAAAACATTGCTGGTTTCATTTATTAAAATTTTTTAAAAAAGTAAAAGGAGGAATCGTAGAACTTTGGATATAAAAAATTTTTCTGGAAATTGGAAGTCCATTTTAGAAGTGAAAGGAAGTTTAATAAGTCAATTAACAAAATAAGTCAATAAGTAAGCAGTTGTGGAAAATATTTAAATAATTGAGCAAGGAGAAAGGAGTTATAATTTTTTGTTTTATTAAAAGAAAGGATCGAGGAAATATAAAACGTGGATATCAAAACATTTGTCTGGAAATTTAAAAAGGTATTTATCTATGTATATCGCAATAATGTTAGTAAAAATCTATTTATTAAGTTATTATCAGGCAAGTCAAAAATTTTCAATCTCTTACACAATGTTTTGATATCCACGTTTTATATTTCCTCGTTCCTTTCTTTTAACAAAACAAAAAATTATAACTCCTTTCTCCTTTCCAATTATTTAAATATTTTTCACAACTGCTTATTTATTGACTTGTTTTGTTTCTTGACTTATAAAACTACTTTTCACTTCTAAAATAGACTTCCAATTTCCAGAAAAATTTTTTATTTCCAAAGTTCTATGATTCCTCCTTTTTGCTTTTTTGAAAAATTTTAATAAATGAAACCAGCAATGTTTTTTTCAATACAGATTATTCTGCACCCTCTTCTTTTAATTTATTTATAAATAACAATTGAAAAAACTTTTTAGGTTATGGTCCCATTAAAAAAAATTAGCGATGTCCGATCAATAGTCACTACTATTTTTACTTTCAAATTATCAACTGAAAATTGAGGTTGTTAAAAAATGTTAAATTTACGAATCAGACTAATGATGTTAAACGTACAAATGATGGAACTGTACTCTTTAAAAAAAAAGTGAATTTCAGCATTTATAGTAAGTAATCACGTGGTATAAATTTTTATTTTATTATTTTTCTGATTGGTCAGCTATCTGATGTGAACTGGTAACTAGATGAAATTTTAAGCGTTGAAACCCCAAATCAAAATGGATTCCTATTTGTCAAAATATGATAAAATTTTGTTGTTTTATTGATGTTATGAAATAAATATTCTATTTGATGACTAAAAATTATGATTTATATAAATTTTGGACTTTTCTTGACATTTTGATATATATAAACTCTACTTTTGGTTATTATTTCTTACATAAAATTGATAGATAAAATTGAATTACACCTAAGAAAATTTTACCTATTCATTTAATTTTTAATTATAACTTCCTAAATTTGCTAATTCTGGTTTAACTACCACTTTAATCCTATTTAACAAAGTTTTATCTATAATTAGGTACTCTTTAATCCGAGTTCCTTGTCAAAATAAACTTATAATCTATATTTTCTTACACTATTATTGCACTTTTACAATGTTACTTATAAAGGTTTAACAAATACTGTTGTTATAATGCGTATAAACTAATATGTTATTAATAACTATTGATAAATATATATATATATATATATATATATATATATATATATATATATATATATATATATATATATATATATATATATATATATATATATATATATATATATATATATATATACAAATTCCGGAAGTCGACAGAGGTCGCAGTGATCCTCGCAATATACTAGCTGTAGTCTTACAAAACTTAAAAAAAAAACGTTAATCCGCCAATATTAAGGAATTTTGAACACACTCTGTAGTTCCGTTCGTCAGTGCAATAGGCATGCCTTTATGAACATAAAGTTTGTATTAACTAATTAATTTTGATTTATTTCAGACGAATATTGTTGATAATTCATGAGCATTCTTTCGCAGGAACAACTTTATACATTTGACTGATGATATAAGTTGACTAAAAAATTATGTAATACGCCACTGATAATTTCACTTCCTATTTTACATTAAACTGTTTATGGGGTTAAGCAACCAGGTTTGCCTCTTCTTGTGCGAGTTTTTTTTTATGGCAGCCAGTCTCAAAACTTCTAAGAAGCTTTCACTCTAACTAAGAGAGCATTCTAATAATTTCTCTTTAAAACTTTGGAGTAAGTCAGCTTTCGCGCTAGTGGCGTCAGTATTTTTTCATAAGGGAAAATTGAAAATAAAAGTTTTAGCAGTCTTAAGCTTGGTCACGCCGAAGGGTAGAGAGTCTTATTAAAGTTCGGGCTGTAAGGAGATGATTCTGCAAGATTTTTACTTTTGCGTGGGTAACTGGAAATTTTTAGATGTGGCAGCTCTGCTTGATAAATGTTTATTTAATTAAAGTGGCTATTTAACGTTCATTACAGGAAATAGATATAAAAATTAATAAGGAAAATATATATTTACTATTATAACGTCCTTAGAGTTAAAGTTTTCAAGTTATTGATTAGAATACGTTTTAAATTGGAACATTCCATCTTCGTAAGTGTTTCCAGTTCAAACTAATTGAATTTGGTTCTCGAAAAAATCTAGTAAATTAAATTTCTCAAAATTTCGTTTTTCATAGTCATTTAAGATCCATACATATTATATTTTAGCATGTGTAAATCCTCTCTTAATTCATTTATTTGCAACTAGAAAATTTTTACGGTGTTTTATCCCCTCCCCCTTAAAACTTTTAGATTGTTCTAGAGTTTTTTAGCATTTCAAAATTTTATCACATAAACAGCATGGTCTACTGCAATGCAGCTGCCAAGCTAACAGAGGCAATAATCGACACGTTAGATTAAAAACTATACATATTCCGCGATCTAGTGAATGCATTTGATACCGTAGTTTACCAGCTCTTTCTAAATTTTCGAAAAGAATTTGGTATTAAACGTATTTAATACTGATGCCTCGTTAAAGGCCAATTAGAAGAATATATATATATATATATATATATATATATATATATATATATATATATATAGGTTTATGCGACTTTTCACAGATTCCTCTGTGTGAGTTGCAATAGCAGTGGATACATCCACATTATGCCGTTGTAGTGCTGAAATCACATTCAGCAAACGTACAACTATATGCAACTCCGCGTATAAGTGAAGTAAAATGCGAACAGTAAATGCAAACTTCGTTCCATCATATCCTTTCCGTGTTAGAGGTTGCACAGTTTGAATAGACTGCTACAGAACACAATCCATCCATTTCCACCACCATGGAACGAAATTTGCATTTACTGTTCGCATTTTACTTCACTTATACGCGGAGTTGCATATAGTTGTACGTTTGCTGAATGTGATTTCAGCACTACAACGGCATAATGTGGATGTATCCACTGCTATTGCAACTCACACAGAGGAATCTGTGAAAAGTCGCATAAACATATATACGCCATCTGGCGGGAGGTCGGCGAAACCGCATTCAGTATTTGCATGCTTCCTTTCGATCTGTCCTTTGCACAGCCAGATGCATGTCGGTACCCTGATGAGTCTAATAGAGACGAAACATGTGCCTCTGCCGTATCGGGGAGAGTAAGTTTTAACTTTTTTCTCGATATGGTAGTACAGGTAGGCCATCATCTCGATGGTGGTGGAAATGGATGGATTGTGTTCTGTAGCAGTTTATTCAAACTGTGCAACCTCTAACACGGAAAGGATTTGATGGAACGAAGTTTGCATTTACTGTTCGCATTTTACTTCATATATATATATATATATATATATATATATATATATATATATATATATATATAATATACTTATATAAGAAAAAGAGTCAGAATAAAAGAAATTTGTTACGACGCGTCCATTAATTTATGAAAAAAATTAGGTTCCTTGTCTTACTCATATTCATTAGAAACAAACAGAAGTTACAGAGTTTTGTGCTAAAAGGGGAAAGAGCGAAGTTAGATTGAAGAAGAGATATTGCGTTCGTTATAAAGATTTCACGAAAGTTGAAATGCCTAAAAGGGCTATAATGCCACAGTTTGTTCTGCCTTATTAATTCATTTATTCCGGAAGGACGATTATTTAAAATTTATGATGCTGCGCCGGAGAAAATGGCGTTTAAATTGGAATTAATCAAGAGGTCGTAGTGATGAGTGGGTGTGACAAATTAATAAAAAAACGAAATAATATTTAATTAGAGGAAAATATTTTCGGCTTAGGCAAAAATAAAAGAAATTTAAGATAAAGGAAAGAAAAATCCGGTATTTTTTTGCAACCTCAGTAATTTATAAATGAAGCACTGTATACACAGTATTAATTTTTAAGCAATAGAGTTAGCAGTAGTATTACTGCGTGCACAAAAAATATTGTGGATTTTGAAAAAATAACTTTTTCACAATGAAATAAGATTTTTTTGTGAATAATTTGATTTGTTCTACAATAATACTATCTAATGTTAAATAAAATCATATTTTCATCATATAAATTCTTGGATAATTAGTATACAAACTTTGCTAATGTTTTCATAACTTCACATCTAGGTCCTGTGCTGGTACCAGTTGTTAATTGTAGCCTTAGACGTACAAAGACGAGCAGATTATTTTTAAAAAAGTTTTAATGCGATAAAATATTGTTGAGAAAACTTTTGTTAAACAATTAAATATGCTACTGAATTGGTTAAAAAAGGTTATAAAAAAATAAGATTAGAGAGTGATCTACATGCTGAAAAGATGGCTCCGGGAATTTAATTAAAAGCAGAGAAGATGTAAACAAACATGTTGGCCAAGGGTATGTGGCTGCTTTGTCACATTGGTGTTCAAAAATTGATGACAAATATCTGATAGCATTATTTTTCTATTGAGCAAGTCATGTGTTGAATCTCGTCATCAACGATTTGAATAAACTTATTGTAGTTGGCGACGGATCAAGATTCCGACAATTCCCCTTCTTTGTGAAGTACGATGGTCCGCAAAATATCAAAGTATTTTAATATTTTTTGAAAGAATATTAATTATTGTGCAAGCTTTAAGAGATCTCGCGTAAAATTTTACTAATCATCCAACCAGGATCACAGCCTATCAACTATTCCAACCAGTAACTATGCCAACTTACATCGTAACACTAGTAGTGATTGCTACATATTGCATGTTACTAGAGCCTGTTTGTAATAAATCACAGCAAGTTGATATGAATTTGAAAATTGTACATGAGCATGTTAATAAATTGATAAATAGGTTTAAAACTCATCGGAAAGAAGAAGTGTCTTTATTAGAATTCGTCACGATTTTCACAGGGCTATAGAAATAAAATTTTTGTACAAGATTTATGTGATTTTATTATTTTAAGTCTATTTTTTAGTTGTTGCTAAGTATGTATATAAATTAAACCTAGTCTAATGATAGCGCAACAAGATAATGATCTGTATTTGAATAACACCTATACTTGAATACAAAATTCACTATATTATGATTCTATGTTCTGTCTACGATATAGGCCAGAGAAAAAATTTAAGTTCCTTTTTGCCTTTTAATAGATTCTCTTTGTATGCATTTGTTTAAGTGTTTTCATATTATTTTTATATATAATAAGTTGATGCTGGTAGCCGTTACTATGTGGTAGTTAATCATCTTCGGGAAATGTTTAAAAAAGAACTACTATGTTTTATACCACTAAATTTATTAAGAAAACAGTGACTGCAGTTTCAACTCACAGAGTAATTTTCAAACTGAATTACAAAGGTAGACTAAGTATTCAATACAGAAACATGAAAAAATTTAATAATAAATAAAAACTACCTGAGAAATTACATTATTACAAAGGGGAAGTACTAAATTTTGGGAACTAATTATTATTTGGCGACAACAAATAACGGGGACAACCCAAGTTCTTTCTGGTCATTAAGCAAATTTACATTTTTATTTTTACTATGTTTATATATTTCTAAAGATTCAAGAATATTTAACTTTTGGTCCTTTGTTGAATAATGTAATATGTCAGTGTTGTTTAAATCAGGAAAACTGTGGCTGTGTTCAAAGCAATGGTTGGCAAAGCTCGAGTCTGTTTCTTGTAGTTTATATGATCGGTGGTGTTCTTCAAACAACTTTAAACCAAGTCACAGTTTAAATAATTCAGTAGATCTCGTCCAAAAACTAAAAACATAAAAAATGTTTTCTAATATTCCAACAGATGAATGTTTTATACTTATCCAAGAAATCTTACAGGAACGAAATATAAATCCAATAGTTACTACTGAAATCTTGTCCTCTTTTGAACTTTGCCTATCACAAACCTATTTCCAGTTTAATAACAAATTTTATTTACAAAAGTGAGGCCTACCAATGGGTGGCCCTCTCCTAGCAGACATTTTCATGTCAAACATAGAAACAAAATTCTTAATTCCCCTTTAAGCAAAAACCATGTTCAATTTTGGTATAGATATGTGGATGATGTTCTAGCATGTTTTAAAGGCACTACTAGAGAGCTTCAAAAATTCTTACAATACATTAATAATTGCCATCCAAAAATTCTATTTACTTTGGAAACTGAAAATAAACATAAAATAAATTTTCTATATCTCACCATATCTCACCTCAATAATCAGTGTAATTTTAAAATTTTTAGAAAACCAACGTTTATAGGTAATACTATATTTAATGACTCTTTTCACCCCTTACAACACAAAATGGCTGCATACAATTCAGTGATACATAAAGCATCCTCTTTGCCTCTCTCTGAAGAAGATCTTCAAGAGGAACTAAATATCATTGAAAAGATTGCAATATCAAACAATTTCTCCCAACAAACCATAAAGAAATTAATAACTAAAAAACAAAAACAACTAGCTTTTAATTCAATATATCCCAAAATAAAAAATGATAAAGATAGTTCATCTTATATATCTTTGTCATACTGTGGTACCCTATCAGAAAACATAGCTAATACTCTTTCCAAACATAACATAAAAGTAGCCTTTAAATCTCAACACAATCTGTCCACTATCCTTTACAATGCTAAAGATAAAATTAATAAATTTGATAAATCAGGAGTTTATAAGTTAAAATGTTCAGAGTATGATAGCTTGTATATTGGACAAAGTGGTAGAAGCTTTAAAACTCGCTTTTCAGAACACCACCGATCATATAGACTACAAAAAACAGACTCGAGCTTTGCCAACAATTGCTTAGAACACAGCCACAGTTTTCCTGATTCAGGCAACACTGACATATTACATTATTCAACAAAGGGCCAAAAGTTAAATATCCTTGAATCTTTAGAAATATATGAACATAGTAAAAATAAAAATGTAAATTTGCTTAATGACCAGACAGAACTTGGGTTTTCCCCGTTATTTGTGGTCGCCAAATAATAATTAGTTCCCATAATTTAGTACCTCCCCTTTGTAATAATATAATTTCTCAGGTAGTTTTTATTTATTGTTAAATTTTCTCATGTTTCTGTATTGAATACTTAGTCTACCTTTGTAATTCAGTTTGAAAATGACTCTGTGAGTTGAAACTGCAGTCACTGTTTTCTTAATAAATTTAGTGATATAAAACATAGTAGTTCCTTTTTAAACATTTCCCTTTATACATAATATTTTTAAAAATGTATTTTTGTTGCTTGCTTTAACTCCTTTCAGCTTTTGTAGTTAGAATTTATTAAATCTATAATGTGATGGTTTTATTTTAAGGATTTAAATTTTTATTTTTTTTTGCAAGTTAGGAAGCCCTCTTTTTATGAAATTACATAAATCTTATCTAGGTCACTGTGTATAGATTTTTTTAATTTTCTTGGTATAATTATTAATTTTTTGAAAAAATATAATATAGCTAGATAAGAATAAATTACATTAAAACACAATTTGAGGGGAGTTTGTTACGAATAAAAAGCAAATATCAAAAATATTTTTTTATAATAATTTTCTTTATAAATTAAATTCCTATTCCTTGCTCATAATGCATTTATTTCATTTTTAGAAAGTTTTAACTGAGCAGAACTATTATTTATAAATTGATTAAATAGAAAACTATTTCCAATTTATTTGTAAAAAGATATATTTTTCCAGCAAATTATTAATATTTTGACGTTTTATGCTTTCAATGTATTTATTTGTGTTAATAAACTCATTTTAATATAACAAAAGTAAAACTATCAAAATATTAATATTCATTTAAAAATAATTAAAAATTTCTCTCGTCCTTCAGCGCTTTCGCCATACATATTAGTTGCTAGCACCACCGTTGGGGACGATACTATTGAATTTAACGTCACAGCCGTTTCGAATAATTACATATACCTATACTTTGTATATGATTTGTCTGTTTAATATTTACTAGGACTATTTATCGATAGATTTTAAAAATTTGATATAACAGTACTTAGTAAATCCTTTCAACGAAATTTGTTACAGTTAAGTGACATTTAGTAATTTACAAAACACAAAAGAAAAGATTAAAAATTTAATCTCAATGTTTCAATATGTTTTTCGACGAGACAGACGTACAACTAAATTACAAAACTAACAACGCCAATGACTTCTACAGAACCTAATATAAAGCGTATCTGACATGCACTTGACTCATATTGTATTCGAGAATATGATAAAAAGACATAATTTATTACAGTATGAATAATACATTTACATAACGTATTTTGCATATTATATTTTGAATCTTTTAAATTATTTATTAAATATAATGGAAAAATCCATATTTAATTATATATTTATCATTAATCGAGTAACATTGCATGTTAAAATGTGTAACTGTAATGTCATTTGCAAATTTGCATTGCTTTCGAACTGTTTCATTTCCATGCATCATATAATATTTTAAATTACCTACAGCAATGTGTCTTTTTAAAACATATTTTATTAATAAAGTTGATATTATAAAAAAGATTCAAAACTGAGGCTGTGTACATAAAAACTATTAAATGTCACAGAGAGATACCAAAATGTCAATAAAAATCAACCGGTCTCGACCTAGGAGTCTTTTTTCTAAAAGATAACTGCTAGCACCTAACCTAAAATAAAAATCGTTCTTACATAGGCATAAAATGAAGTCAAGGACGCTAGATGCTCTACAAAAGAGTATTTGGAGAAACCGATTTCAAATACGGTGTCAGTCTTCAGAAATTCTGGATGGCAGCTTCAAAATCGCGGATATGCAGGTGAAAATTGTCAAATAATAAACACAAGGAGTATCTAAGCTCTTAAACACTAACCACCTAATTCACTAACACGGTTTAACTTTAAGACCGGTCTAGATTGACAGTAGATAATTTAAATTCACAAGGATAACTATAAGTCAAGCAAGTTTTGAACCCTTAAAATACAATTAAAACAATATCTTAAGAAAAACAAAACTGGTCAACTAGAAAATCCAATTTCCAAGGCAACTAGATCGGGTCTAAGTCTTAAACTTTCTTAGTGAATCTGGCTATCAATTTTTTAACCCCAAAGCCCTGAACCTTTGAACGTTAACTCAATAACCCTTAAACTATAACTCTAAGCTCTTAAACCATAAACCCTAAGCTCTTGATCTTCAAACCTTATTGGTCTAAGGCGTACAGGCTTACGTTCTATAAACTTTAAGTGTAAGATAGAAAAGCCCAAAGTTTAGGAATTTCGGGGCTATTGGCATAGCGTCTAAGGATATAAGGTTTGTGCTCATAGGTCTACGGATTAAAGAACTATCAATATTAAAACTATGAATGTGAGGTCTATGGGACTATTATTTGTGGGTCAAGGCTCTACTGTTCCAAGGCCTGCTACTCCAAGGTTGAAGAACTAAGAGTGAAAAGGCCCATAAATTGGGCCCTAGGGTATATGGGATTAAGGTCAATGGCTCTATAAATGAAAAATCCATAAATCCAGGATTTACGTGTTTAGAGTGTATAGGACGAAGGTCTATAGACGTAGATTCCTATGGGTCCAAGGTCTATAGGATACTACGTCTAAGATAAATGGCCCTAAATTATTTAGAGTGCCTGATTCACTTATAAAAATTCCATAGACAGAAATTTATTGAGGCCTACATAATGTTACAGTAGAACCTTTGGTTTCAACCCATTTAACCTAAACTATCTTACCCTAAGTGCTCAAATCAGAACCCCTAAATCCTTAAACCTTAACCCATTAACCCTATAACTTAAGCTCTTAAATGTTACTTTAACCCTTTAACATTAATCCATGATCTTTAAAGCCCTAAACCCTAAACTTTAAAATCCTAAGCTACTGAATCCTGAATATCAAAAAATTTAAAACCCGAAACTCTTGAAGTTAACTTAAAGCTTATAACTTAAAGCTTATAACCGTAGAGTTTTAAGCTCCAGAGTATTAACTTTAGGGTTTAAGGATGCTTATTCAAACAACACCTCCTGGAAACCCATATATATATATATATATATATATATATATATATATATATATATATATATATATATATATATACATTTCTAATATTTACGCTTTTCCACAGGAGTGCAAAAAATTAACTGTAAAGCAAATACTTTGAAAAGAAAAATTACACAAACACTTAATTTCTTTTATCTTTTTCATTGAATATTCTCAATTAACCTGTCACCTAAAACAAGGAAGACCGATTTTTTGTCTAAAATCTACTGTCGAAAGAGATAGTTATTGTCTAAACCTATTATTTAGAATAATGGAATTTACATTTGAGTAAGACACATTCACGCCAATAATATAAGAAACTACAAGGAAATTCAAAGCTCCCATACAAATATGGTCACGTGATCAGCATGAAAGATCAAAAATTATTCACATGAGCAGTCTAGTTTGATATGTGAAGTTTATTGGTATAACCGACCTGTAAACTCATCGTATTATACGAATTATAGGCATTTACACCCAAAATATTTTAATGGAATCCGCCAGCTTTAAAGTTTACAGGATTCCAGTAGTCAGCCGCAGAATTTGTTGGCCCATATTTCTACCGAACACAAAATTAAATATTCAACAGTTATTCGAAAAATTTTTAGGGTTATGTGAATGGAAATCTGGGCCTTTACGGCCTTAAAAATTGAATTTTATACATATTTGTATTTACCACTGATACGCTAAAATAAAACTGTTTGAATAATTTATTCAGGTCTTCGCATACTTTTGATAAAATTAGTTGTATAAACAAAGTTAAATAAAGAAGCCTTTTAGTACCGCAATTAATTAAATATTACAGGACGTTAAGGATATAACTCTCGTAAATTGACAACTATTATGAACAAAAAGGTTCCTTAAAATATGTATATAAGCAAGCATTTAGTAAAAAAACAAGTCATAATATCGGAAATTATTTTACAACAAATTTTATGCATATAATTCTAAACTTATTTAATTTCAAACAATTTTAAATAAACATTAATTCAATATAAGATGTGATTGTTAAACGCGACTGATGTAATTTTTAGATTTCTTCAAGTACCACAGGACCAATGGGTGCTATAAAGAAAATACATAGTTTGAAAAGTAAAAATGAAAATCTAAACAGGGAAACTGATGATCTAAGTAAATATAATATTAAGGAATGTAAGAAAGCTTAGTCTACATCTAATGGTCTCAAACCTGGGCTATTGGCTCAACCCTCATTACTTACAAAAAAATACCATCTGTCTCTTTCAGTGCCACTTTTGCTTCAAGATGACCTCTCTCATCTTGACCTCTGTGAATTTATGAAAATTAAATTCTCAATGCAATATAATTTTAAATTAATTTATACACGTGAGTGCAGTGTTGTTCCTGAATCATTCTTCAAGGTAAATACACAATATGTAAATAATTTGATAGTTAAATCAACAAAATAATTTGTTTTTAGCTACGCTGACGAAGGTAAAAAAATTACCGAAACGTTAATGTTTTAACAAATGTAAAATATTGAAAGTACAACACCACCATTACATTTTGATTTCATCTTTAACGGATCATAATCCCAAGAAAAACAAATAAATAATGTATATATATATATATATATATATATATATATATATATATATATATATATATATATATATATGTACATTAAATTGTATTTAAAGTATTAATAAAACGATCAGCGAAAGCTAAAATGGATTATGTGTACTAGGTGAGCTATTTGTTTATATACTACATTTTACCATTCCTATTAATTAGGTTTTGATTTCAACTATTAATTGCTGGGCGAAGTATTGGAAAATATTTATTTATTCAAATATTATTCATGTTAAAACGTGACAAAAAATGTAATTTTTCAAATGTTTAATGATTTTTAATTCAAAAACTATGCTTTGGGTGGAAAAAGCATAAAAGACACTTTTTGCTTAGAATCGGTTGAGGAACACGAGTTTTCGAAACTAGAAAGTAATTTTTTTAATAACGCCCTCTTCCGTTTATTGTGGTTTAAAATAGCTTACAATCAAATACAGGGTGTCCAGGAAAATGTGGGAAATCTCCCGGATATGAAAAAAACACGTGAAAGGAATACTGCAAGTTAATATACACTTTTTTCGTATATGCCTCGTCTTCGGAGATATGGGCTTACAAAAAACTGCAATGGAATTAAGTTTTTTGCACATAATTATTAAACTCCCGGGTATATTTCAGTTTTTTTAGTATGGTGTATACCGGGAATGACCCTTCAAATTACTATCCAAAAACTTGTTGTGAATTACTCATAGCAGTAGGGACGGACTAGCTGTGATACTTATGACCGCATTTTTTTACACTCTGTATGATAAGCACTTTGGACATTGTTTTTTACATACCTTCAACTATTGACTAAAAATTAAGAACTCTTCATTAATGTCTCTAATCCTAACCGTTTCCTAAAAAAACGTCATTTTATTTGTCATGAGCTACGTTTTAAAATCAAAATCAAGTCCATATCTTTAGTTGATCAAGAGATATCGATAAATTTATTAAA
Source organism: Diaprepes abbreviatus (assembly GCA_034092305.1). Lineage (NCBI taxonomy): Eukaryota > Metazoa > Arthropoda > Insecta > Coleoptera > Curculionidae > Diaprepes > Diaprepes abbreviatus. Next base: position 302,725 of record JASJET010000072.1, on the reverse strand, counting down.
TGACAATTTATATTCTTTCATGTTTTTGGAGTGCAAATTTTGAAAAATCCTTCCTTAGTGTGTATCTACATGGCGTTACTATACTTTTGCCAAAATTGCATGATTCCATCTTTAATAGTTGGGGCTCTACGTTCATATGCATATCAGTCAGGATAACGCCTCTTACAAGTGTGACAGAATTTGATTATAGACTCCTGCTTATGACATATTGAGGTAGCGTTAGTCATTCTATCTATAACCAATTTATTGCCACACATTAATTTGTAGCTATTTTAATAACCTACAATTAATTTCACAGTAATAAAGACACTCTGGAAGTCTGGACGTTCATCTTCTCTCTTGCAGATTTAGTATCAAACAACTGCGTTTATTAAAGCTTCCTACAATCATAACTCAGAACTTCAGGACTCAGGCAGTGCTGCTAATTAGCTGGACAGTGGGCATCTCTTGTTTACAGCTCCCATAGCAGTACGTCCGCACGTTAATTCGCGTGAAGGTTTTCTAATTAAGTTAAATAAAACAAGTTTCTCACAACACTTAGTCTATTAACAAAAATAAAAACGAACTATTTACAATGAGAAACTTAAAACTAATCACAATTACGAAAAACTGACATAATTGCTCTTCTTGGCCGTTCTTATAACCAAAAACGTAAAACCCAATTTTGAAAAACACGTGTAAATAGCTTAATAAAATATTAAACGAAAAAAAAAAAATAAAACGCAAAAACAGCTATTTATATTACTTAATCAAACCGTATGAAAATCGCGAAATGCCCGACTAAAACAACCCATGATATCCCTTTAACTTCCCAAACAAATTAAAAAAAGAAAACCTTCTTTCCCGACGATTTTACTCGTGACGTAATTATTCTATGGCACTGGTACTCACGGTACCCTTCTAACGAATTTTAAATTGTTACTGAAATTTACTATTTCTTAAAAGAGTGTCTTCGAATCTTACACCCCCTCAACACCCCTCTGTTTCCCGTTTGTACCCATATTACCAGATGGAACCCTGTAAACGTCAATTTCTTTCCCTTAAAGTTCGAAGGTTTCGATCGTTACGTGCTGAGGGCGTTAGCTATACTATACCGGATGCTTGATTCCCGAATTGGCCTCTGAGCGTCTTAATCTTAATTTTTATATAAACACAATTAATAAAACTATTCTATTTCTTTCTATAACTAAAGGAATGAGATAATATAACGTCTGTAAAAAAAACCTAAGTGCCCTTTTATTCCTATTGCTGGTATTTAAATCATTCTTTCTTGCAATCAGGAAAAACAGTCGCTACATATCTCCTTTCACAGGTCAAACGTTATATTACAGTACTATGAGTCTACTTGATTATTCTTTTGTTTCCTAATAATGGGAAAATCATTCAATATTTTAATACATTTTAAGGGTATTTCATATACCATATGTTAAAAACTACCCATAACACGTCTGGTTTTATTTACATAATCAGAGTAGGATTATTTCGACAGATTTCTAGCCAAATCTTAGAAAGGGTCTTTTAGTTTTATGTCTTCATAAATTTACCGAGTTTATATATTTTTAATAAAACATTTAAACGACAAAGATAATAAAAGTTAAGTTCAATAACTGATTTATTTTTTTATTTAGACTTTCGTGGATAGTGATACCCTATTCCCACGGGAAATCTATTCACAGAGTGATTATTTAATTATTCATTTTTACAGAATATAGTTCACATTGGATGGTGTAAAAATAATTAATATTTGTTCCATTACACAAGCATAGATTAGCATCAGTAAGTACTTAATATCGTAGTATGCAAGCGATCTCCCGGTTTTTGAAATTAGAAGATTATTTTTCTAATTATTTTCAGATTAATCAACATTTTCTAAATTAATGATATTATTTAAAATCTAAGTATAAAATACTCTCAAAGCTTTTAATTCGTTTTTAAAGACATGATGGTATTATAAACACATCTCCTACGGATTTTCATTTAATTCACTAGCTTTAAAGTTGTTAGAGAAGTTTTCAGAATTGCTCTGCTCGACCCACAGGATATGTTGGCCCGTAACTCTCTCTCTGGCAAACACACAATGAAGTCTCTGTGTCGGCAGTGAATCTGGAAATTCCCCCGGGAAGTATAAATAGAGAATTAGGGAGGCCTCTGGAAGCCTATACGACTTGCAAGATATACGAGTTTACTGTGGTCAAAGGAGAAATTAAACCTAAAAGAATATTAAAGGTATGAATTTTTAAAATGGCGCAACACGTACTTGCAGCTTGTAAGTTAAAAATTGCTACGTTTTAATCGCCAAAAGTAAATTTTATTTTAGTATTAGGTATTTTAATTTATGTTATCATTAACACTACGCAACAAATTTTGTTGTATCTGTCTGAATTTTGGGGCGCTGAACACAAAAATGAGAATGAAATTAAAAACTTAGTTGCAATTTTCAAGAACAGGTTTTTTAATAACAATACAAATATATCACGTGCATTCTTGCGGTTACATTGTTACTATATAGGGAGACATGATATCAAGTATCTCTAAAACTTGAGCTAATATTAAAAAAATAAGTTTAATTTTGGTTTTAATAGACCAAAAATGGTAAGATTTAGTCGATTTTATTTTAGATACATTTTGGCTATCTAGTGTAATCAATTAACCTAGTTGACTTTTTTACGCTGAATTGCCAAGGGGTTCAAATATAATAGTAGGGGAGCCCAAGAGGCTAAATGAGTAGTTACTCGAGCGTTGTCGGGACCTATTGGATTGTGAAGATTAGATGCTAAATAGAAAAAAAGTTTATATGATGTATGCCCCAATACTGGTGGGGGAAGCGAGTATAAATTTTCAAAAATGTAAATAAATCAGTCACAAAGACATAGTCAAGCGCGTCAGACATTAACAATGTATACACGCAACCTGTTTCTGGTAACGGAGGGATGTTAATCTGACGGCTTGCTAGATAGGGGTAGCCACACGAAGGGGTGGAAAAAATTAGAAAAAAAAAGTTATTCGAGCCCGTCAGATATTCAGAGAGAATGTTAAGTGAACCCTTAAAGATGTCATATTAGAAAGACTGACGATTTTGACGCAACTAAAACCCATAGCCGATTTTTGAAAGTGTAAAAAAAAACCTGACCTTGAAATACTCGAGCGCGTCAGATTTATATACAGTCGGTTCAGCATGATGTCCTTATCGTGTAGACCTATAATCTGACAATTGTGTGGAGGAATTTTTTAATTCTGAAAGTCTAATTTTTTTTTTATTAATGAACCGAATAATTTCAATGAACAGCAAATAATATATTATGTCATAGAAAAATATATACATGTGAAATTTTATCATGTATTTATGAGTAGAATGTTGAATGAGAAAAAAATTTCAAAAAGAAGTTTACTTCATCATCATCAGTGGAATCGGGAGTTCGAATGAATCACTTTGGTCATTCTCATCTACATCTTGCGTATCTGTAATCAGAAATGGTTATGATATTTAACAATATTTAATTTATTTCATGATTTTAAAAAGAAAATATACCTGAATCTGGAGTATTCCTTAAAATATCAGGTGTTATGACAATATCTTCATATGCTTCTGGGAGTTGATTTTCAACGAACCAAGTCATCTCCAACTTTCCATCCACATTTTTCCACCCGAAATCTGTTGGTGACATCTCAGTGACGATTCGAAAGTGCGCATTCCTCCATAAGCATGCGATGTATTGCGTTCGTAATAATTGTTGCCGTAGCTCTGATTGGCATGGGGGCAAGTTACAAGCGGCATAATAACACTGCGCGTGATAGCCGTCATTTAATGATGTTTTCTCTCAAATTTCAATTTCACTGTAGGTGCTGCGTGATTTTCTTCGAACCGGCTAGGTTCGGCGATACTCCAAAATCACCATGCATTTTTTTAATGTTTCTGGTGTAAATTTTATTAATTTTTCATGTATTTCTTGACCACAAAATACACAGTTTACTCTTTTATCACTATTATCACTCATTGTAGTAATACACTTAACTTACTGTATTTTTAGTTCACTAAACTTTTGAAAATACAATAAACAAACGTTATAAATCTAAGAGCACAAACGCGTTGTTGTGATCAGCTTGAATAACATTATGGCGGCAGAAAGTAGTGTGGGGACGGTGCGAGAGAGTGAGAAATAGAGAAAGAGTGAGAAGGAGAGAGAGGCGCGGAGTGAGAAATACATTATTCTCAGCTCCTGCACGTACTACACTTGATTGATGAAATTAGCTTTTTCGGCTTGTGAAAATCGTCAGATTATATTATTTCCGTGATCCTTACATGATTTCCATTAAAATTTAAAAAAATTCAACCGCGCTCGAATATGTCCAGGTGACGTTTTTTTTTGCAACTTTGTCACTCGCTCATTTTCTTATGTCACGCTAAAACCGTCAGAATATAATGCATGTAATTAACTTACCTTGTCTTAATCTGACGAGCTCGATTTTTTTTTACTAATCTGATCGGCTGCCCTAGACGCACCCCCCTATATTTAAGGTTCATAACAGGTTGATAGTTCATAACAGGGCACAAACTTTTTTCCTTTATAGTATTCTGCCGAGCTTGCATAAATCCTAAAATCCCTGCTTGGGCTCCCCTACAATAATTGAAAATATTTTTCTGTTTTCATCGGATACTTAAAATTAATAGACCGACACTATACAAGGTGTCCGGAGAAATGTGGGAAATCTCCCGAATATAAGAAAAAAACACGTGAAAGAATTACTACAAGTTCATATAAACTTTTTTCGTATATACCTTCTTTTAGGAGATATGGGCTCCCAAAGAGATGCAATGGAATCAAGTTTTTACACATAATTATTGAACCACCAGGTATATTTCAACTTTTTGTTAATATGATGTATACCAGGTAAGACCATTCATATTACTATCCAAGAAAGTGTTGTGAATTATTCACAGCTGCAGGGACGGACTAGCTGTGACGCTCATGACCCCATTTTCTACGTCCTGTATGATAAGAATTTTGGACAACCTTTTTAACATACCTCTCACTATTGACTGGAAATTAAGTACTTTTCATTCATGTCGCTAATCCTAACCGTTTTCGAAAAAACGTCATTTTATTTAGATCATGTATTTGGCGTATTTCAATAAAACATACATCTTTGCTTCCATGACTTTTGTTACGTATAGTTTTATGACCTGTTATCAGCATTTTGTGCTATTGGCAGTGAGTGGAGTAGCTGGCGAAGCCCCATTTTTGCTTCTCGTTGAATCACTAAATATAGTGGAGGGAGGTCAAAAATTCATTCTTTGCATTACCTTGAGCTACCAAACTAAGGCTGCATACATGATCGCTGGTGTCACTACACTGGTATATGGTTAATGCACCATCTTGAGGGAGAGACCTCATGTTTTCCCACATAACCTTCTAACAATCATAGGGGTTGCTTCCGATTTTTTTGTTATCTTTTTCACATGCTTGTTCTGTCAGTCTAGAGTTCAAGATTGCCCCCAGATATTTTACTTTCTGGGAAAATAGTATTGTATTTCCTTTTATGTTAATGAAATCGAGGTCCTCTAGTTTTCTTCGTTTTATGAAGGGGATTAGGACAGTGTTTTGGGAATTTATTTAATCATTTCCGTTACACTAATCTTTCTACGACTTTGAGAGCCCGCTGCATTTTGTCTGTCACAGTTGTATTGAATTTACCTTATGTTAAGATTAGCAAGTTATCAACATCTCCTAGTACTAAGTGTTCCTCCCTCTTAGAATTCGCAAAAGCCGATCCGTTACTAGGTTTCAAAGCAGTGGAGAAAGAATTCCCCCTTGCGGACATCCCCCAATTTCCCGTTCAATCAGCGTTTCTTCAAGCAATTCTGTGTAAATAACCTGTCTTTTAGCAAGTTTCTTATTAAATAAAATCGCGTATCATTCTCCCTTAGACGTTGGTCAATTCGTTGAAATGATTTTTGATCTGGAAGAGCACGGTTAGGATATCTTCTTTTTCTTCTTCTTCTTCTTCTACGTTGACTAGGGATATCCCTGTTTGTCATTCTATCTATACCCGCCTTATTCTGCTGATGAAGAGAACCAGCCCTGGGCCTGGCTTTGGTGGTCGTCCTGGTAATCTTCTTCCTCTTGGTCGTCCATACAAACAAACTTTGGCTAGTCTCTCTTCACTCATTCTCTCAACGTGTTCTTTCCAACCTCTTTTTCTTTCTTTTGTCCATTTGACCACGTCCTGTACATTACATTTTTCTCTGATTAAGGTATTTGTCAGCCTATCTCTGATTGACACGTTCAGCATTGATCTCAGTACTTTCATTTCGGTGGTTCTCATTTTCTGCTTTGTCTTCTTAGTGTCTTGGTCTTATATATTTTTGTTTTTTCCTCTATTCTCATGTCTCTGTTTCGAAATATAACATCTCTTAAGCATCCTGCCACTTGTAGGGCTCTTGTATTTTGTGACAGTACTTCTCCAGTAAGGTTACGACAGTTTCTTGTGTCAATCCCTAGGTATTTAAAGTTCATGATTTGTTCAATTATGGCATTTTCTATCTGTAGCTTACATCTTCTTGGTTCCTTGGAAATTACCATACACTTTGTTTTATTCGTTGATATCTGCATATTGCACTTCTTAGTTGATACGTTAAATAGGTGTGTCAATCTCTGGAGGTCGTCTTCGTTATCTGCGAGTAGGACCGCATCATCCGCGTAGCATATTATATTGATATTGTGTCCGCCCATATGGTATCCGCATTTCGGTCTGATGTCCTCTATTATGCGGTTCATTATCAAATTGAATAAGAAGGGGCTTAGCGAGTCTCCCTGCCTTATCCCTTCGTTTATCTTGATGTCTTCGGTTAGACCTTCGGATGTTATTATTTTTGTGCTGGAATTTGTGTACAAGTCATCAATTATGTTTATGATCTCCGCTGAAACATTTTTCTGTTTTAGGATGTCCGTTATGTGCTGCTTCTTGATGCGGTCAAATGCTTTTGTTAGGTCAACAAAGCATAAGTATGCAGGGTGGCTAAATTCTATTGATTTTTCGATTATTTGTCTCACTATAAATAAGGCATCTGCGGTTCCCCTGTTTTTTCGAAAACCCTGTTGTTCCTCCGAGATCTCTATTTTCTCTTCAAGTTTGTCACGAATAATTGCTGTAAATAGTTTGGTGACAGAGTTAAGAAGTGTAATTCCTCTGTAGTTGTCCGGGTTTTTGTGGTTCCTTTTTTGTGTACGGGAATTGTATAGCTGGTTTTCCATTTTTGCGGTACTTGCTCTTCTTTAATAATTTTATTAAAAAGCTTCTGTAACTCCTTGGTAATTAGATCTGGTCCAGGAGATTTTCTATTCTTTAAATTACGTATTTTATATTCTATTTCTTCCGATGTTACCTGCATATTAGGATATCTGTCGTGATATAACCTCCTGACCTCCAAAGCATTGCAAGACCATACATCAGATGCATATCTGCATACTCAATAAACGTGTATTCCAAATTTCGAATCATTTCACAAGTAATTTCACCAAGAAATCCAAAAATCAGTTAATTAATATCCAGGTAAAGAATCAATGTGTCAGCGATGTGAAAGTTGATAAGTTCTAAAATGCAGGATATTTATTTCTTTCGTACCTAACAACGTAAAGGTATGTAAAAAAACGTTGTCCAAAATTCTTATCATATGGGGCGTAAAAAAAAACGGGCTCATGAGTGTCACAGCTAGCCCGTCCCTGGAGCTGTGAGTAATTCACAATACTTTCTTGGTTAGTAATGTGAAGGATCTTAACTGGTATACATCATATTAAAAAAATGAAATATACGTGGTGGCTCAATAATTATGTGTAAAAAAACTTGATTTCATTGCAGCTCTTTTGGAGCTCATATCTCCAAGGAAGAGGCTTATACGAAAAAAGTTTTTATGAATTTGTAGTATTCCTTTACGTGTTTTTTTTTCCTATCATATATATATATATATATATATATATATATATATATATATATATATATATATAATATTCATATAAAATCGTGTTCGTGAGATATGTGATTACAATAAGTATACAAATTATAACTCTATCGAATGAGCAGACGAAGCCGCGATAAAAAAGACGCCTTTCGTCTACTTAAACCAACTTTTAACAAGAACATGTCCAAATTATCTAGATAAGACGGCCAATTCCGTTTAGCCTAATAAAATGAAGACGCTGCCGAGGCAATTTTGTTGCAATTTAAATTTTAAACCGATTTCAGCAATCACGCTAGAGCTCTTGATTTATATTACACTAATTTTCCGTATGTATATTACGTATGTTAAACGCAAATCATAATTTCCCATTAGCCCAGATAGCAAATGTACATTTAAGCCTGGATTAAGGATGTGCAGAAGACGTTATGCAGTGTAATTTCTATCATGAATTTAAAATTGATTTATGTAAGAGCGAATTTAGAGAGAAATGCTTACCGATAAGATTTGGATGATGAGTAAAACAAACAAAACTTTACGATGGATGGAATAAAGCTATCATATTAATGTCATATCAGAGATTTTGCTAATACCCAATAGATTAACGTATTATACTGAGGATTAAACTCAAATCCAGTGTGGCATAATTAAAATTTTGAGAATATATGAAAGGTAAAAAAATTATAATTTTAAAATATCTTCCTCAAAACTATTTGGCCAATATTTCAAAGAATTTGAAAATAATATTAACGCATCACGTCTAGTTGAAATTAAAAAAAATCGAAAGGCATCATGTCTAGTTGGAATTAAAAAAAATCGATTTCTATTTACTACATTTTGTATGAGTACAACGTTTCTAAAATATACTGTTAAAATTAAGTTTATTTTATTAAAATTGATAAGCGTATGAGGTTTTGAATTATATCCTCCATGCTTGAATGTTAGTACTTAAATGCCAAACTCTACTTATGTATATGAAATTCCTAAACAAAGAACTAGCATCCCCCATCGGAGCTTTTGTCGCACTATTTTTGTGCTTGCACAATTGCAATGACGGATGGTAGCGTTATGTCACACAAAATCTTTTCTTAAAACCCTTTCTTTTTAGTTACTTTTACTTTAATTTTTTTCGAATGCTTTTTTATTTCCAGTCAAAAACTACAAGCAGGGATTAATTATAATACGAAAACGTAAAATTTTAGTTGTAACACTGAACGCAGCTTCGCCCCATCTCACACGGAGGAATACGTGAAAGCCGCAAAAACATATATATGCCATCCGGAGGGAGGTCGGCGAAGCTGCGTTCAGTGTTGCATACTTCCTTTCGATCTGTCTTTTGCACATACAGATGCATGTCGACACCCAGTTGAGTCTAGTAGAGGGTAAGTTTTGACTTTCTTCTCGATATGGTGCTACAGGTTCTGTAGTAATTTATAAGGAATTCAAGTACCTAGGAGCGGTAATCACAGACGACAATCGAGTTGAAAAACACGTCTCTGCGAGAACAGCGGCAGCAAATAGGTCGTTATACTTCCTTACAACATTATTGAGAACTAAACTGTCAAAAAGACAATCCAAACTAACTCTGTATAGGTCAATTATTTGCCCGGTAGTTATTTAGGCAGTGAAACTTGGACCCTCAATCAACGGGAAATAAATAAATTACTCATATTTAAACGAAAGATTCTTAGAATGATATTTGATCCCCAAAGAGATGGAACAACAGGAAATTGGAGAAGACGTCACAATGCCGAATTGGCGACACTGTTTGGCAGTGAAAACATAGTCCGTTGTATAAAAGCCAATAGAATAAGACAGGTAGGCCATGTGGTAAGATCAGGGGACCACAGATTATTGAAAACAGTATTCTTTGAGATACCAGATGGTAGAAGATCAATAGGCCGTCCCAGGAAAAGATGGAAGGATACCGTTGAAGCTGATTTGTATAGGATTGGAGTCCAGCAGTGGGAAATGGAAGCACAAGATCGTAGGAGATGGAGGGCGATAGTGGATGCGGCTGACGCACCCAGAGTTGTAAGACCAGGAAAGAAGAAGAAGAAGAAGAAGTAATTTATTCAAACTGTGTAACTTCTAACACGGAAAATATATGATGGAACGAAGTTTGCATTTACAGTTCGTATTTTACATTATTTATACATGGAGTTGCATATAGTTGTACGTTTACTGAATATGACTTCAGCACTATAATGGTATAATGTGGATATATCCACTGCTATCGCAACTCATACAGAGGAATCCGTGAAAGACGCATATATATATATATATATATATATATATATATATATATATATATATATATATATATATATATATACAAAGAATTTGAACTTCATACTTGATTTTCATCATTAACAAATTTATTGGTTAAAAAATTAACACAAATTTGTTATAAATTTTGATCTTTAAATAATCAGGAAGCTGTATATAATTTTTCAGGACATGCCTATAATTCTTCCTGATATAGTTAGGAATTTCCTTTGTATGATTTTTTCGCAAATAATACATATCTATCGTTAATAATTGAGTTAACATTGATTCTTGACTAAGCTTAACTTTTTATATTCCTCAATATTATCTTTACTTAGATCACTATTTCCTCTTTTTAGATTTCATTTCATTTTTAACTTTTAAACTATCTAAGGTCTTTTTATATTGAATTAATGTGTGTTTAAAGTTGTTTGAAACTAAACAAAATATCTGAAGTCTAAAATTATCTGCATAAAGTTTGTTATACAGTAATTTTACCTTCTTTCGTTGTTCTATCCAAGCGACAAAACACAATGTCCCGATACAAATCGGCAACGTCGCGTATTCAACACCTACGTTCGCCAGTCCCCGTTAAATGCCTATCAATGTTAAAAAATATGACTAAAAACAAAGTTAGTTTTAAGAACTCTTTCAGAGCGCTCTTCTTAAGGAAGTAGAAAAAAGTTTCGCTGTCGCAAATTTATTAAAAATTTGGGTACGATTGGTTTAGTAGTTTTTGAGATCGGAATAATATTTATAAGACCTGCACAGAAGAAAGCGGTCTGCGCAGCGGTGTTTGGCCGGTCGGAACCATAGAGGTAGTATAGATAGAGTAGAGTAGACATGGAGCCGCATGTAAATGGAAGCGTTACACCGATAGAAAGAGGTTTTTTCCTTTTAATATTGATATCAGTTTGTTTCTCTGAATTTGGGACAGAATTTTTTTGTAACAGAAAGAATAATTACTATTTACTTTATTTATATTACCTCTACGAGCTTTTTAAATATGAGCGAAAAAAAAAAAGATTCAAAGCAAAAAGGGATTCCGATCTACAAACACTAGTGTGGTTCGCCATAGCGTATCTGCGACCTAGTGGAGAGCAACCATACTATGATTTGAAGCATTATCTTTTTAACGTTGTATTTAAAGGAAGTTAATGTCTTTCCGAGATAAAATATGGCTTTAAGCTGTCCGAATTCTATCAAGAAACAGCGTTGGTTCAAATTGGTTCTTCTATATATAATTAGTATAAATTTATTGCCGTCTTTTATAATAGATGACTCACAGTAGTATGCATTCGTCATACCTAGCCAGCACAATTTTTAGAGATAAACAAAAAATTTGTGACTCTTGTCGTTTGGTGACCCACTTCATCTTCATTGTATTTGTTTGAGCCGGTCAGCACACATCTTTTTATTAGTGTCGTTAATACATTTCCCAATTTTACGGGGAAAAATGTCCAAAGTAGTTAGAAAAAGTATTCTATCGACCCCTGAGTCATAAAGTAAGGGACATACGGTAAGAATTAGCAATAGCCTTTAAGATCGTACGATTATTTAATAAAAATATTGGTTTAGAAAATTTAGTGTTATAAATATAGCAAGCTTAACAAAATGGAAAGCTCAATCTTAATGAAATTTCTCGAATTAACATCCTTGTGTAAGCATCTTATTTAAATTCTTCAGAGAACAACATGATTGATTCGGAATCACACAGAAAAACTATATTATACGTACAACTGCTAATCCAGGATGTACAATTGGTAATCCAGATGTCACTTTATTTGTAAGCTATTAGAATTCTGATCCAAGATCAATGTGTTGGGTTCTTTATAAATTGGAATGCATTTTATTTCTTTGTGTTTCTGTACTCCTCATTAATAGAAAACGTTCTAGAGAGGGTTATCCATGATGGAGCATGACGAAGCCCTAGGATAATAGTAGTACCAGATCAGCCTAGTCGATACTGGTATCGTCGATTTAAAAAATTACTTATGTCTGACCTTTTGGCGATATTTTCTTTTTAGCTTTTAGATCTTCAGAATACATACTAACTTTAAATAGTAATGACTATTTTATTTCTCTCTGTATGAGAGATCCATAAAACAATATGATCATAATTTGAAAATACTTCAACAATATTTTCAAAAGGCGGATTATCATTCTCTTCCTTGAATACCCATAAAGTAGGTTTATCTTTATTATTTTATTCAAATAAAAAGGATAAAATTAATTTAAAAGGATAAAATTAAAAAAAAATCAAATATGCAGCTACACGGGATCTTTTTGCCCTTTGGATCAATTCATTTGCTTTGTTACATTATTTCTATTATTCAATTTGTTTATCCCACTAAGGGATGTTATTTACATTATTATAGTGTAGGTGATGATGGATAGAGACCACAATGTATAATTTATCCATTTCCATATATACGCATCTAATACAATAAGTTATTAGGCCCATTAAAACTATTAAAAAGAGTCTTTAAATGTTATACTTCATAATATAATTATTATTTTTTTAAGCATTCACCAAGTAATTGTCTCAATTATAAATAAAATAATTGTTAGTTAGATTGTGCCTTTATGCTTTGAACATCTACAGTGTGTAATAATCATGAAAGGCAACAGCGAAGAATACCTGTAAGGATGATCGATCTGAATTATTCGAGCTGTTGTCCGAAATGATTATTACAACACTCCCTTTCCATTTCATTCCCCTACGATCTAATTAACTAAACAAATAAAATAAAGATGAAGTGGGTCACCAACCCACAAGAGTCAGGATGTTTTATCTTTAAAAATTGTGCTGCCTAGGTATGACGAGTGCATACTACAGTGTGTAATAATCATTTCAGACAGCAGCTCGAATAATTCAGATCGATCATCCTTACAGGTAAGTCGATCAATCTATTAATTTACGTAAAGAAAATTCCTCTTGAAACTAAACCATGTCTTTCGCTATTTTTTTTAACCGGTGATAGCCACTTCTCAAAAACTATGGAATCGATTCACATTCAAGTTTGTTGACTTCTTCAAGTTGTCGTCAATTGGAGGATTGACGATTTTTTTACTAATTAGAAACGAGCCTTTTTCCATCGAACACAAACTGCGCCATTTTGACCATGTTTTATTATTTACGATGTATTCCGCTGTAATATCAGTGTAACAAGATAACAAAAAGAAAGTGTGTCCTTTTCTCCATACTCCAAGCTGAATTAATCTTTCTAAAAAAAGGAAAGATGTGTGATTTGAAGTTCTGATAATTTGCACTTGCTCTAAAGTTAAAAATGTATTGTAATTTCCAATGTTTGTATTATAATTATTTACTTGTGTCCGGATTTAGATTGCAAAATTTTTGGACATATGATATCTCGCAACATATTTGGATGTTTTAAATACCTTGTGTAGCTTCTGTCAATTTTCTGTCGAAATAAAATTAGATTCTGTACGAAATTAAATTTGGATCGATTTCTTAAACAGAAATGTTTTGGACCGAATCCATTCAAAATCGTGCAGTGAAAAAAGTCAAAAGAATAAAATACTTACTCAGTGAAATATATTATTCTAGAACCCAAAAAAGCGTACACTTATTTTGCCGTTTTGCGAAGAAACCATTTTCAAGGAAGTTATAGAGATTTTAAAGTTGAACATAGAGCTGAAATGGAAGTTATTTTTTATTTAAAATTATATATTTTTTATATTATTATTTTTAATTGATAATGAATTATATGATTTACAAGCCAAACGGCTTCGCACTCCCTCCAGGGATTATTCACTCATACCAGGCATACAAAGACACCAAAAGTATGAAGCTCTGTGGGAACCCTTTCCATGTTATCGGGTCCTAGGTGACGTTGTCTGCTGTATTTCCTACGAACTTTCGGACAGTTCGCGCGGTTGCTAGGAGAATGGCTTTCTGCATCGGCTTATACAAATGCTCACTAAGGCCCAGTCCCTTGATGTTCTGCAGGAGGTTCTTTGATATCACTCCAGCTGTTGACAGTATTATGTGAATCCTTTGGACGCTGTTCATTGCCCATTGTCTTCGGATTTGGACCTCCAGATCTCTGTATTTGGCGATCTTCCCGTTGTATTTTGGCCTTAGGTTGTTGCTGTTAGGTACAGCAATGTTGATTAGTGTAGCTCGCCCAGAAATTTTATCTAATAGTATAATATCTGGTCTATTATGAGCTACTGTCTGATCCGTCAGAACCGTTCGGTCCCAATATAACTTGAACTGGTTGTTCTCAAGAATAGGCTCCGGATTGTACTTGTAATAAGGCACTTTTCCTACCTGTAATAGGTTTAGCTTTTCTGCTAACTCTTGGTGGAGTATCTTAGCGGTTGAGTCGTCTCTTTCCTTATACTCGGTTGCGGCTAACGCTTGGCATCCTCCAGTTATGTGCTGAATTGTCTCCGATGTTCGACAGCCATATCTGCATTGGTCATTTTCTATTGAGGGATCTCTAATGATGAACTTCCGATAGTTCTTTGTCGGAATAACCTGGATAACTAACAAGAAGCCCTCCGTTTCCGGAAACATTTGTCCTGAAATCAACCAGTAGTTCGACGCTGAGTTGTCGACATTGTCCTTATTGGCCTCATTTGGATGCCGTCCATGAAGTGGCTTCTGTAGCCAGGTTTGTAACTTCTCTTGGTCTGTTTGGTGATGAGAAGTAATATCTTGCTCCCTCAACTGTAGCGGCGTTGAATTGTCTGCCTCGCATATTCCTCGATGTAGTGTGGAAGAGTCCGCTAACCTGTGGAAATATGAACGTAAGTTTATTATTTGTTGGTCGAGCTGCTTACCAATATCCACCAATCCTATTCCTCCTTGGTGTCTTGGAAGCATTGTACGTTCAATAGCACTCCGAGGGTGATGTTTTTGTGCTTTTGTTAGGAGTGTCCTTATTTTTCTTTGCAGGTTTTGGATGTTCGTCCTGCTCCCCTTTACAATTCCAAAAGAGTAGCTCAGCGCAGAGCAAGCATACGTGTTGAACGCCTTAAACAAATTTCTACTATGTAAATTAGTTCGTAATACCCGCTTTACCCTCCTGACAAATTCGGCTGTCAATTCGGTCTTCATAGTGCCATGGTTAATTCTTTTAGCCTGTTTCATATCTAGATATTTGTATGTTTGGTCTGCTTCCATTGCAGCTATAGTTTCACCGTTCTGCATTTCAAAAGCCTCCGGTTGTATCTTCCCTTTAACGATGTTCAAAATACGGCACTTTTCAAGTCCAAATTTTATTCCGATATCCTCGGAAAACTCCTTTGCAATTTTAAGCATTTGTTCCAGTTGGTTTCTGGTAGCAGCCATCAGTTTATTGATAATGAGTAATTACTATATTATTAATATACTATTGGATTTATGGTTGTGGTTCTAAGTTGTTAAGAAAACTAAAATACTAAATAAAACTCCCATATATTTTTTTGCTTTTAATTAGATTCTTATCATTTACTGTTGAAGCTCGAAGAGGCCAATCAAGTGAATGACATGTTGATGGCACTAAAGTGTTTATTTAGTTTTATTTCATTTATTAAATAAAACAAAAACGATTATTATGTTTTCCTGTCATTGTATTTAAAAAAATCTTTTTAACATAAAAATAATCAAATTTGTTAATAGATTACCTATAAAAAATATAGATATTCCTAACTCTTGCGAAACATTTTATAACAATATCTCACCTTTATATATTCATCATGCTTTTCGGTTCAAGTTCCCTAGTAATAGTTCTAATTAACATTTCTCCACTAAACATTCATAATTCATTAAGTGCCAACTAATGACAATTGCGTGTTTGTGATGATTTAAACTTTATAAAAGCTCGTGTAAAATTATAGTTTAAGCTCGCGAAACCACTATAAATTTTAATATAAAACGCTTTACTCTTTGTGTGAAAATAATAGGGAAAATAAGTCTATAGTATTTACAACACAATTTAACGTTATTTTCATTTCTTTACCGTGGCAACTTTTTTATTACTTTAAATACCGTTTTCAGTTCGAGGAAATGATAAAATTTGTCACACACATGGAGTGCGCCAAGGATCTATCTATTTTATGTCCTCTATTCTATCTTGTTTTATTTAATGACATTCCTTAAATAATGAACTTAATGTTCATATTGTTATGCTGATAATATATTTATTCTAATGAAGAACGGAAGCTTTAACGGTTTAGGTGAAGTTGAAAATCATGTCTCTTGGGTTTACACCGTGTCAAATTAGAATTATTATCCGACGTTTCGTCTACGATTGTACGAGGCATCTTCAGGAATCTTTACTATACGAGACTAGAACACTGCATGTCTATCGAGGAGCAACAGCACGGTATTTATATCCGACTGCTGCTCAGCGAACCGTGTTCCAGAATTACAATCGATTTTCAAGTGTGATGTGGACTATAAAGGAAAGAGAATGGCAAATTAGAGGACATTCTGTGTACAGAAAACCAACACATACAAATCGATTTCTCAATTTAACGTCACACCATCATCCTTCTCAAAAACAGTCCGTCATAAACTCTTTGGTCTGTAGAGCCCTTTCAATATGTGATGAACAATCATTGAAATCAGAAACAGAAAAATTGACTAATGCTCTGAGATATAACGGATATTGCGCTGAATATATAAGACGGTCTATTAATAAATATAATAACCCAACTCCTCAACAAAATATCATAAATGTATCTCCTGGATAGTGTCTTACCTTATATACCCGGAACCACCGACAAGATTGCCAGATTGCCCCGAAAATCAAACATTGGAACAATGTTCAGGTTAGTTGGGGTGATATCATAAAAATACAGTATGGCAAGTGAAGGGAAGTTGTCGACAAGGGAGAAGACACCAGCAGTTCTGAATTTGAAGTTCTTGGTGGGAGGGGGGGGGGGGCGATTACAAGCGAAAGTTAGTTGTCGACAGGGGGTGAGGAGATGCTAACAACTCACATTCCTAGGTAAGAGGGAGGGTCTTGTCTATTTTTCTGCATTCAAAGCACCTTGGGGGTGGGACGATTGCAATCAAATGCGAGTTGTCGACAAGGGGGAAGAGATGCCAACAACATTCACATTCTTAGGTACGAGGCGGAGTCGGGTCTATTTTTCCGAATTCAAAGCTCTTGGAGGGGAGCGATTGCAAGCAAATGCAAGTTGTAGACGGAAGGCGAGGGAGATGCCAACAGCATTCATATTCCTAATGTAAGAGGCTGAATCGTGTCTATTTTCCTGAACTCTAAGCTTTTTTGGGAGGGATCATCCTTCCGCCTTGAATTATATATTAACTTGGAAATTGGGTCTTAAGATAAGGTGTCTGTTGCATGCACCTCTTTTTTTATTTGTTTTACGGTTAAAAATGATATAATGACGGAGTAAATTAATCGAAGAAAATTAGGTGGCATAAGTCGCCCATAAAATATTGAGCAACCATTTTCCTAAACCAATTTGGCCGCATTAAGACCTTTTATAAGAAAAGGGACAAATTCTTTTTTGTGGACTGGATTAATCGAAGCTTAACTTCGCTTTTTGTAGTATAAGTATAATAAAAATTTAAATTTTTAAAGCTGGTAAAATTCTATAAAAAAATATTATTAACTACAGACGATACTAGTGGTATGTTACGACGTTGCCATATTGCCTTAATAAACTTTCTAAAAAGATTTATCGTAGAACACATCAAAGTTAGTAGGAGGCTTAGGAAAAGCAATAAAGACCAAATATGGCAATCAACGCCATAAGTATCAGCAAAAAAGTATGTTTAACGAAAATATTGAGAGATATGAAAGTATAATCAAAATTATGCTCGAACACATGTAATGTATTATTTTGTTTTATTATTAAACACGTGTTTAATGATCAAGTACTGTAAGTTACAAGGTATAAATTTCAATATAAAATATTTATTTGTAGTAAAGTCATATCGTGAGAAACTAGCGCTAAGAGGTTAAAGAAATACAACAGTAAATAACACACACCGTTATGCGCTCTATATCTCTCTAATAATACGTGAGGAAGTTCTGCTTCTTGTTGCAGTGACAGGGAAATTACTAGAAAATTATTATATCTATATGCGGCATAACTATTAATAAATAAGCGCGAATTACTAGTCTTGGCTCTAAAATTTATCACTTTTATAGGCATAAACCTATTCTGATGCTTGTATTTATTAGTATTCGGATTTAGTCACCAGGTTTTCCACGGCGCAGACATTATTTATAGATAGATATATTCCGATTTATGGACAATAATCTTCTTTTATGAGATGTATTAGGAAATGTATCTTACTTGTACATAGTTCGGAAAGAGTGCACCTAAAATAATACCTTATTTCTTCACGTAAATTCAGTTATAAAATTGCTAAAATTTCTGTGACTGCGGCTGGCGCTGTGATAAATGAATTTCATTACAAAATTGCTGGAATTTCTGTGATAAGTGGATTTCAACGAAAATTACTATTCTCTTTTTGGCTTTCCTGGATAATAATTTTATTTTGAATTGATGGATGGTTCCATTCATAGACTTCTATGCTTGCTGGTTAAAGACACTGATAAACAGTCATTCTCTTAAACAAAATTGAGTAGTATTTTTAAACACTACCACCTACCCGCATATAAACCTCATACATAGTTTTGTTCAATCAGCCTCAGTTTTTGTTAAACATCGACTAAATTGATTACGTGAATTTGGCTTACCGAAGTGTGTTTCTGGAAAATTAACATTAAACTGTTGAAATTAAAACGATTCTTTTGTGTTTGGTGTTTCTATACATCGTAATTAGATGTTCAGAATGTGATAACTTTTGTTACATTTTTTGGTAAACTTACTGTTAAAAGTCAACGTCGTAGTTTGACATCATTAGTTAAAAACTGTTTTTATAATTCTTGTAGCTTTCTACTGCGAAATTTGAACAAAACCTGGACTCCTAGTGTTTGGTTTATTAACATCATAGGCTAAGGGTTCTCGTCATATGTCGTTCGCAGTTTCAATGATATGGTCCGAACCGAAAGAGCATGTATTAGATCGTTATTTCTGCTAAACTTCTATAAAAAGGTATTAATCAAAAACCTAAACACACTGTGAACTATCCGAATCTGCAATCTCCTCAAAGACCTATCGCACACAATGATGATTTGCCTGGTTCTCAGCCTCCAGTAAACGTGACCGAAGAAAATATATCCGAAGATTCTGATTTACACGATCCGAATTTTGAACCCAGTACTTCAAATAAGGATCCTTATTTTATAAGGATCTCAATGACTTGGTACGTGATTTGGATCTCAGTAAAAAACAGGCAGAACTGTTGGCTTCCCGGCTTCATGATTGGAATTTAATGGAAAAAAATACCAGAATATCCGTATAGCGAAAACCACATATGCACTTCTTAGGATGGCAATATAGTGTTTTGTAGTGACATTCCCTCAATGATGACGGAGCTGACGACTGAATATAAAACATCCGACTGGTGATTGCTTACAGATTTATCAAAGATTAGTTTAAAAGATGTACTGCTCCATAATGGTAATAAATACCTTCCCGTGCCCGTTGCTCATGCTACTGAAATAAAAGAATCTTATGAAAATATAAAGTCACTGCTTCAACGTATTAAATATAACCAATATGTTTGGAAAATATGAGGAGAATTGAGAATAATTGCTAGGTCTAGAGCTTAGATATACGAAATTTTGTTGTTTCATCTGTGAGTGGGAAAGTCGAGACAAGAAAAATCACTATGTTAAAAAGGAGTGTTCTAAGCGAGACGCTCTTATACCAGGTGAATGAAATGTTCTTCACCCTCCTTTAATGAAGATGTATTACTACTTTCATTGCACAATCAAACTTGAACTTAAAAAAAACTTTGTCAAACCTATGGACAAAAATGTAGGTGATTTTTGTTACTTGATACAGAAATCCCGAAAAATCAGCAATGTCAAAATAAAAGAGGGAATATTTATAGGATCACAAATTAGAGACCTACTGGTTGAGAGTTGGTCAACAACCTCTTAACAGCTTACAAGAATATGGGATACAATATGTTGCTTAAGATACACTTTCTACTCTCATATTTGGATTTTTTTCCCTCAAAACTTGGGGACTGTTAGCGACAACATGGTAAGCGGTTCCATCAGAACATATCCAACATGGATAGAGGCAAGTGGAGTCCGAACATGTTAGCTGGCTACTGTTGGGCGCTTAAAAGGGATGCACCTGATGCTAAATATTCTCAAACATCCTGAATAAAAGTATAATTTAAGTTACTTTTCTTCATTTTCAGGCGTATTTACAAAAAAAAATATATCTGCTGTTGCAAATTTTCAAAAATGGAGATTAGTTACAGACTAGTTGTAGATACAAAATAACCCATTCACTTTCATTTAACTTTCATTAAGGTCATTTTTTATCTATCAGTAAGATTAACTGAGGAAATTCAGCGTGCTGTGTGCTTCATACGCGGTCGTAGATTGATGCTTGCTCCGCCCCCTTTTCGAGTGTCGTTGGTGGTGTCAGTCTAGACTCAGATGCCCTGATCTCGCTTGAGAAGTTTTCCAAGTAAAAGTAAGATTAGGTGCATTATCTCTTTTATTCAGCATGACGTTTTTTTCAATTTCAATAGATTCGCAAAACAATCTTGTCTTGTAGTGTGCTATGTCAGCGATTTGCTGGCAGTTGTCAAAATCAACTTTGTGTCTAGCCTCGAGCTGATGTTTGAAAAGGGATGATGCTGGTCTTTGTTCTTCTAGCCTTGCTGATATTCTTCTGATAATTTGACCTATGGATGTTTTACTGCTGATGCCATATGCGATCTTATATACGCCTTGATTTTCTAGATTGATTTTATCCATTGAGTGTCTTATAGATGAACCTATTGTTTTGGGAGATTTAAATGACTTGTTGTGCCTTTTATGTATGGAAGTATAGCAATTTGTCTATAACAGTAGGTGGTTTTATTTCTTAAGTGGATTTTTATTGTAATTTTATTGCTTTACTTATAGTTGGTGGTTTGTAGCCATTTTGCTTGAGAGCTTTTTTTATGTGCGATAGTTCCTTTCCTTTTCTTGGTTCTCGGTTAGATGAAAGAATTTTGAAATTAAAGTTTTAGCTACGCCCTGTATTTGTGAGGGATGTTGGTGAGAATGAGCATTGAGATATTTGTCCGAGTGAGTATGTTTTCGATATACTGTATGTTGCAGAAGTCCATTCATTGTCTTCGTCACTACGATATTTAGGAATGTTTTCTTCAAGTTTAAGAGTATCTTCGGGTGGAAAGCATTAAGAAAATCATGAAAGCCGTTGAGCTGTTTGCAATGAGATTATATCATAAATATATCGTATAAGAAAGGACATCAGATTTTGGGTTTGAGTGGGATTCTTCAAGAGCTTTAGTTTTGAAACAGATTATGAACTGATTTGCACTAGCTGGAGATAGTGATAACCCCATAACAGCACTATCTTTCTGTATATCTGGCCATCAAAGAAGAAATATGCTTTTGTCAGGCAATTTCTGCTGAGGTTCATAATTTGAGTTGTGAAATCCTCTCTTTGGGCGATTTGGTTCAGTGTTTCATCTATTGGTATCTTCGATCATACCCTATAGATTTAAACAACAACAGATTTGTATGAAGGCTGTTTATGGTTGGTGAGGGAGAGGTGTTTTTGATGTTTGATAGATGTAAACATGTCTACTTATCTTTTCTTTCAGTTTAATTGCTTGTCGTGACTCTTTTCAGTCTTTTTAAGTGTTAAAAATTACTATAAATGGGAAATTTGCCATTAATATTAACAAAACGAGGATTTAAAAACTTATTTTTATTGGTAAATATTGTTGGATATTGTTTACATATTGAAAAATAACAATAATAATAATTTAGGTAACCATAAATTCATACTTAAAATTAACGTACCGATTATCATATGATGCTAGTTTAACCAATGCAGTTAGAAAAGGATAGCATAGAATCGGTATGTGCGTAGCAAGAAATGAAATATCTACTGTTTATGAACACTTCAGCGTTCAAACAACCGAGCCCTAGTTCTAACGTTATGCTAATTCTACAGGGGTATGTTCGAAGATTGGTATGCTTGGATACAGGGATTTTGCGCCGAAGCTTGCAATGATGGCATCTCTTTTTACGGAATGTAGTTTTTTACGTGGTTGCAGAAGGCCAATAAGATATTTTTCTTGTTTTAAGAGGAAGAGTTGAAAGCGCTGCCGATGAGTCTTACAGGGGCATTTATTTTATGAATCTTTGAAAGCCCATAGAATTTTGGCACCTTTTGGATTTTTATCATCGTATCAGTTTTCGATTGACATTCGGTTCTATGGATTAGTCTTGATTTTGGTTTTAGTTGTTTTTTCTTGTGGTAGGACCCCTTGACACAGGTTTGTAAGCGGAGTTTTTCAAGATATCTCTCATTTTTGTTGTCTTTGGTATCCATGATGACTGTTGCATTGTCTTTATCTGTTGGATATATTTCTGTTCGGATCTTTTAAGACTCTAAGTTATGTTCGGCTGAAGTTCTTTTTCGGAGAATGCGATGCTCTAAGAACTCTTAACACATCGTGTCCTATTTGCTCAGCATCGTGGCTGTCTTTAGAATAAAGAGTCGACCCTTTTTTTGGAACTATTGCATAGTTGAAACCCTTACTTAAGATTGTTTTTTCGATTTCAGATATATATATATATATATATATATATATATATATATATATATATATATATATAAATATATATATATGTATTTTTGAAGCTCAAAATTGTATATTGTCTTGCAGTTCGTCGTTGCATAAAACTGCTAGTTCGCTGTAATACCAAGCTTCCTTTTATGGACCACTATTGTGAAATTTAAGTATGTCATTTTTTTCGCCATTTTTACCGAAATTGGTTGTCATCCAAAAATAACTATAGGTACAGTGTTTCTTGAACAGTGCTAAAAAGAATAATTGATGGGGGCAGAGATAGCTGCCATATTGGATTCGCCATACTGAGTTTCGAGAATGAAAATAGATAGTAGTGTACATAGACCTTGAAAATTTCGGAGCCATTATAGGTAGATTGTTTATCTTTTTACCTAAAAATATATAGTTTTTCCACTTTGAAAGATTAAAAGATTTTTCTGAAATTATTGTTTTTAAATCTTAAAAATTCTAGAGCAAATATATTTACAAAAATGTGGAATTGATAGGTAAAACTGTTTTTAGCACTGTTTTTCTTTCAATTTAAATTAAATTGTTTCTGAATTTCACTAATTAGAAAGGCGATATGAAACAATTGAAATCAGGTTTAAATAAATTGCCAAATATGCTTAGAAACAAAAATGATCTAAAGTTTTCGATATAGTTGCTGTTTAACGCCTGGGATTTCTTGCCTTATGACTTAAAAACAATAATCGTATAAAAATTAATGTTAATAACAAAAATTTTTTAATGTTTGAAAAGTGAAAAAAATATAATTGTAAAGAAGAGAAAAATGCAAATCAAGCATTAAGAACGTAACCTCCAAAATAGGTATATTGTAAGAGCAATATCTCAAAAATTAATTAGTCAAACTAAATAACTACTGTAGTCTCATGTGCAAAAATTGTTTTTGATTTCTTTCTGAACTGTTTAATTGACTTCCTGGTTATTTTTAGTTGTATCTTGGTCTAGTCATAAGTTTTACCCTTATCTATCTAAGAAGTGTATTAGAAACAAAAAATTTTATATGTATTTTTTTTTTACCTACGGGATGCACTGATTATATCAAGAGACGATAAACTTTTCCTCCAGTTTACGTGACAAACAGGTTCACCGATTTTCATAAGCGTCAGCAACAACTTTTACATCCATTTCATTTTGATTTGGGTCGTTACTACAAACATCACTTTTTGAAAAAATAAAACCATTCATGTTTGATTAATTACAGGGCACATCTACGTACAGACCCGACCGCAAAACCACCTACATGGTAAATGAGGGAAAAAACAAAACTTTCGTTACAAAACTCATCCATTTTCATTAACGCGGAACGTGTCACGTGATTCGCACGCATTGTGGTTAATTCGTTGGCCGGACGTTTTGTTTCCGAATGTTCATTGGCGGATCAAACAATGTCTTACACTTCATTTAAAAAAAATATGTAGTTATATATTCAACTAAAATATACGCCTATACGGGGTATCCGATCGCTATATGTCATTATTCATGCAGCATCAAAATAACCCTGATGTTTCATATAATTATTTTTCCTACGCTACCCTATAACGAACAGATGAGGGACGATTTACTTTTTGAGCAGTTGCTTTTGAGCAAATTTGTAAAAGTTAATGAAATTTTAGCATGTTATATAACCAATAAAAACTGAGGCCATAAACAACTTTTCATATTACCAAGGAAGTCAGGGCGGGACTGGCTACCAAACTTGTAGTTCTAAAATTTTGTCAGGTGTCAAAATTTAGAGCTACAACTCGATTATATGAAATTAATGAAGCTCAACTAAGTAAATAACTATATCTAAACGAAATCTAATTAAAATCTACTACTGTACAATTTGAGAATATTGTTGGTCCTTTTGGCTTAGGAACGGAATAAGAGGGGTAACCGGCTCTTGCAATTTTGTCAAGAGGAAGAACTCAAAGCCAACAAATACAAGGTTCTAATCTAACACCATCCCCGTCGGCTTTAAATATGGAAATCCTCAGCTGATGGCTGTGCCATAAGGAATGCATGTACATATCCTGGAGCCGATGTGTCTTCAAACCATGTGCTGCTTACAGCTGTAATGAAGGTCACTCTTAGGAAAGGTAAAACATCAACCACCAACAGATGCATTGCACTGGATAAACTGAGAACCCAACGATATAATCCAAACTGACTGAAACAATCAACACAAATATTCAAGCATGGCAAAGAACGACAGATCTTATCGTAACCTCTGTGAAAGATAAATTGGGCCCGGAAGGAAAAACTTGAAAAGAAAAATGAATGACGGATGATTTTAGCATTAATGGATGAAGGTAGGAAATATAAAAAAGATTAAAACAACGACAAATACGAAAGCATCCAAAGACTGATCGAGAATTAAAAGAGCAAAGAACGAATGGCTTAACCAGGAATGTCGAGAAATGGAACAACTACAGTATCAACATGACAACTTTAATTTTCACAAAAAGTTCAAAAGGCCACCGGAAAGTATAGAACGAGACAATTGAGTATACTTACCAATCAGAACAACAACAATCAGGATGATGAGAAAAAAAAAACAGAATTTGGGAAGACTACATATTGGAAGTTTCCAATGAAAGGCCGACGGTTGATACTGAAATCAGTAGTGATAAAACAGGATCATCAATTACTAAAGAGGAAGTGGGGAAAACAATAAAAACATCAAAAAACTACAAAGTGGTTAGTCGCAACGAAATTCCCTCAGAATTACTCAAGCTTCTTGACGACACAGGTATCACAGAACTTCAAAAAAATTTTAATATCATTAATGAAACCGGTTGGTATCCCGAACAATGGCTTCAGCTTTTGTTGAAGAAAATCAAAGCAAAAAAGTATGGGGATCATTGACTAATCAGTCTGATGTGCCACTCGCTGAAAATATTGCATCAGAGACTATACAAAAAATGTGAGAGAACTATCAGTAATTCACAACTAAACTTTAGATACGGTCTGGATTTTGGAGAGGCTATAGTCACCATACAATTACTAGTGTAGAATTGTTATAACCAGAAAAAGGATATTTGTTTGTGTTTCACAGACTAGGAGAAGGCGTTTGATAGCGTGCATCATCATAAGTCTATACAATTGCTAAAAAGTCTTGACATGGACCAGAAAGATATTCAATAAATTGAAAATTTATATTAGCAACAAACAGCTCGAGTCAAGATAAACAATAACACGACCGGACTAATACAAATTAAAAAAGAAGTTCGCAAAAGCTGCGTATTCTCGCCCTTCTTGTTTAGTCTTTATTCAGAAACCATCTTTCAGGAAGCACTCGAGGAAAGAGAAATGGTAATCAAGGTCAACGGAGTCTGAGTGAATAATATCCGCTATGTTGACGACGCAATCCTGATTGCTGATAACATTGAAGATTTATAACAGCTGAGTAGTAAAATAGGACATCACAGTGCAAATATCGGCTTAAATCTTAACACTAAGAAAGCAGCTTAGTTCCTAAGTTCTAGTCTAACTATTAATGATCAACAAATTGAATGAGTAGATAAGTTTAAATGCTTGCGAACATGGCTCCTCGAAGAATGGTCATCAGAAAACGAAATCAAATGGCGTATAGAACAAGCATGCCATGCCTTCATATGGTCCAGAAGGATGTTTGCATGCTCACGCGATATAGAGCTCAGACTCAGATTTTTGAAATGTTATGTTTGGTCGGCACCATTTTATGGCATGGAAGGATGGACCCTCAAAACGAAGGATATAAACAAACTAGATATATTTGATTTTGGAATTGAATTTAGCATTTCGTTGCAGATTTTAATCTTGTTTGTGATTAAGCAATTTGATGAGGGGAAAATTTTGATCATTTCTTCGAATAATTTTTTTAAACAACCGAATAACGCAAAAAAGTAGGCTTTTGGATGTTTCTTTGAAGAATTTTCTTGTCAAAAAGTATTTCTTAGTGACACTCTAAAACTAGTGCGAATAATGTTTTAGACTTTACATACATAAATTTTAAGTAGTATGGGTGACAAGCAACAACCTTCTCTGAAACTCTTTTTTGCCATGAAAGGACCAGATTCTGTATTTCTCATTTTCTGGAATTTAGTTATTTTGCATCAGTTATAACTGTATTATTTACGAATTATATTTCAAGGGATTTATTGGGACGATGTCGTAAGCTTTAATGAATTCTACGAATACCAAATAAAACTCATTTTTGTTGTTCTTTTCCTTGTGTATTGGTGTTACCTATGGCTCTTTCCATTTATTAGGTTTTTCTTTCTCATTTAAGTATTTTCAAATCGTTGTCTCAGCATGTTAACGAGTTTTAGACTACTATTTTTTAATAGTTCTGTAACAATGTATTCTGACCTGGCAGCTTCCTTATTTTTCATTAATCTGACTGCTTTTTAAATTATCTCTGTTGCGATAATTAAATTTCGTATAATCTAGCTACTTACAATATAAGGGGGTATTCTGGTCTAGAAATTTGGAAAAATCGATTTTTTTTCACTTTTTTAAAGTTTAGACCTTTAAGAATATGCCCTTAAAGAGATTTTTCGAAATTCGAATTAATTTGTCGAGTTACAGCGACTTTTGTGACGTAGCAACTAAACTGGCCGGCCTGCGCGAATTAAACAATAGACGACGGATGTTGGCCGACTACCTGAGGACCGAGTCCCCCGAAGGTCATTGTAACTTAGGGTGAGTTCACACGAGAAGAATTTGAGCGTAGGCATACTACGGGCTTTTGTGTTAAAAATGTATCATCCACACGGGACATTTCGTTATGCGGTCATGAGGGATGTGTTTTTTTTTGTCTTAACCTAACTTTTATCAGGATTTTTGTTTATATTATATATAAAAATTAAAATGGAGCAAAATAAAACATTAATTACGGCAGTGTTATAGTCTAGAAAAGAAAGTTAAACAATATTGATATCTTCTTTATTAAAAAAACAGGAAAGTCATCGCCACTGCATCCGGACTATATTTGAGGAAAATATTAGAGAAGGACTTGGACATATTAATAATTTAATTCATGCGAGAAAATGATCTTGATTTTTTAAAAATATTTTCCTGTTACTCTTGGTGAAGAGCTCTTCGCTGTTGTTGGGCCAATAATTAGGAAGCATGATATGGAAATATGTAGAGCTATACCCTTATTACTAGCTTGGAAATAACATTGGGATATTTAGCTGATGAAATCAGCATGTAAAAGCAACAGTATTTGTATCGTAATATGAGGCTCTTTAAAAGAAGTTTTATTTCGAAAGTTTACCACTTCTACCTGGTAAAGCATTGCCAAGGAGTTCGAAGACGAGAATTTCAATATAACAGTGTCATTTTAACAATCGTTTTAATAATTATTTGTAGTTTTTAGAAGAATACATTACATATGAGACTAACTGGATTTCTGTTATTATATTTCCATCAGTGTTAATTTTTACTTTTTAATTGTTTATAATAGGTTTATATAAAGTTTGCTAAGGGTAGAGTTACCAGACGACAGGAATTTTCCTGACCTGTCTGAAATTTTAGCCCCCTGCTAGATAACAGGAAAAAACTGCAATTGTCAGTATTTTTTTGAAATTAAAAGATGATAATATAAGTAAAAAATATATTTATTAATCATTCTAGTAAGAAAAAATAAATTAATTAAACGTTAACAAAATGAGTGAATTTTTAATTTAGTATATGAATATATTTAGTTTCGTACTTTCTATTGCTTGATGTTTCTTTTGGCAATTGGTCTGGTCTTTTATAACCATTTCATGACATTCTTTACATGATATGTTCTTTAAGTTAAATTGTGTCTAGAGTAGAACCTTAACAGAATATAGTGTTGTAAACCAACTATTACTATAAATTATTAATTATTACATTACTATATATAAATATTTTGATGTTTCTCTTATGAACTAATAGATAATTATAGTCTAATATTTAATACTCTCTTAAGAAGAAGTTATATCTTAAGTAAATTTATATTCAAATAGGCTAAAACAAAAGCATACCTTAATCTCCGAAACTCTAAAACTTTACTTTTTACAGAGACCATTGGCTTTGTTCATATTGCCTTATCATTCCATAAATACACACATTTTCATTTCAGTTATCATGTAACTAAATAGTCATAAGTTATATTCGTTAGTCGCCTATAACTGTAAAATAATTATTTAGATACATAAATAGAATATAAATAGGATATGAACATAGAGACGAGGAGAATTAAAATTAAAAAATTACAATAGTGACATTAAATTAGTAAGTAAGAAGAAACACTGTTGTTACCTCCCTAGTGAATATTTTAATAAAATATTAAAAGTAATATTAGAAGATTTATGTAAATTCAAAGGAAATCAATACACCGTTGAAAAAGATACAAGTTTTACTAGTGCATTTATAGCAAAACTGAAGAAATCGGGAGATGAAGAGGTTATTATTGAAAATAATTTTGGCTACTGTATTCTTGAATTGACCTCTCTGTACTGCGAGCTTCTGCTGCTTCTATAGACGTTAGAACAGCTAATTTAGTAAAAGAACTTCAGAAAAAATTAATTCTGAAGTAGAGAAACGCCCAATGTATGGATCAGGGATCACCGATTAAATAAATGTAAATATTAAGAACTATTATCTGAGTTACGCTGCCGAAACTTTGTCTTAAACTTTTGACATTTTTTTCTTAAAACTACTTTTTTCGACCTATACGACATGATACCTCGAGTTCTACTGGAAGAATTTACTTGAAATTTTATGAAAATCTTCTTTGTATATCCTTCTATATCTGAGGGCATGGATTTTGAAAAAATATTTTTTACTCTATTGAAAAAATTCGGAAAGGTCAAAATGTAGGAATAAAAAAAAATTTCTTTCAAACCGTCGCCATTTTCTGAAAAAAAAACGTTTTTCATGGTTCGAGTCATAGGAACGTCTTTACTAATTAAGAATATTTTGGATTTTTTTGTTTCGGAACACTACAAGGGTTGAAAACATGTCGACCCCGCTTCACCATCCTGTAACTCTTTAAATTATTTATTTATTTATTTATTTTTTGGTGATTTTATTTGGTATTCTTGAAACGTCAATAAAAATCTTATAAATAGATGGATAGTAAAAATGTTTTTCATTTTCCTTTTATTTTCTACTCAGCAAAATGCCTAAAATTTAGACCTCTAGACCAGAATACCCCCTATAATGTGAGCTTTACACGATCAGAACCACATTCTGCTCCTCTGTAAGCCATTTCACTTGTAGTGTAGGTGAGAAAGTTCTGATGTCTTGTTTAAAAAGTTCCTATACACATACATTACGTTTATTTCAAAAAACTAAAAAATCTAGTTATAATATATACTTATTTATATATAGATATATAAATGCATAAATCATATCACTCATACAATACAATGCCAGCAATAAAATGAATATTTTTATGTGTCTGTTGCTCGACCCCTATAATATAAATCGGATTTTTCCTTCGACGATACACAAATCTGTAACAAATCGTATTGGTTAGCAAATCTAAATGTTTTTACCCATTTGCCATAAAAAACATAATTCCAAATTCTTACGTCGCTTTTGAACCGTACAGAATCGAATAAAGAGGCGGATAAAAAGGATTGTAAAAAGGTGAATGGCATTTTCCATATTTTGTGAGAAAATCGTTGGAAAACTGTTTTTTATTCGGATAAGGTCTTGTAACGAGAAATTCAGCTACATCGGACAAATTTTGTTAGTGCTTTGTGTCGGAGCTTAGGTGGGTTTTTAGAAAATCTGTCTATCTGGTTGATACGGCCTTATAACATAAGAAGGTACCTTCAACCGAGACATAAAGAGAACTTTTAAAATTAAAATTTTTTTTAGTTGGTAAAATAAGGGGTGTAACGTGAGGAAGCGATCACGACTTACGAATGACTAAATTAACCTTTCCAACAAGACGAAGGAATAAAAGAATAAATGAGAATATTAGTAACGAAAATTTAACCCAGGAAAAAGTTTGTGATTTTAGATACAACCTTTACAGCCTGGATTATGATAGTATCTTCTTCTTCTTCTTCTTCTTTCTCAGCCCATTGACGTCCACTCCTGGACATAAGCCTCTCCGATGGTCCTCCACTGGGATCTGTCTCTCGCCTTCTGGAGGCAGTCTTTTCCAGCAAACTGTCTTATATCGTCTACCCATCTGCGTTGTGGCCTGCCACTATTTCGGTTCGTTTCTCGCGGTAGCCATTGCAGTAGTTTACTCGTCCACCTATCGGGCTGTTGTCTAGCTATGTGCCCCGCCCATTGCCACTTTAGTCGTGATATGCGTTCAATGACAACTACTTTGGTTCTTGATTTTATTACTTGATTTAGTATTTTATCCCGCAACGAGATTCCTAACATTTGTCTCTCCATGGGGCGTTAAGTGACTCGGACCAATTTGCGTTTTGTTTGGTTAGTGTTATCGTTTCCATGCTGTAAGTAGCAACAGGCAAGACACACGTGTTATACACTTTCCGTTTAAGGTTGATTGGTGTGTTTCTATCTCTTAATACGTACTGCAACTTTCCGAAGGCAGCTCATGCCAGCCCTATTCTCCTTGTTATTTTCGCCGTTTGATTTTCTTTGCCCAGTTTAATGACGTGGCCTAAATAGATGTACTCTTGGACATTATCTATGATTTCATTTTGAATCTCTATTTGTACATTTGCGTCAGGGCTCATTAACTTATTTTCCCCAAGTTCATCTTATGTCCCACTTTTTTCGCCTCTTCATTGAAATCTTGAAGCATTTGTTTTAGCTCTTCTGGGTTGCTAGACATGACAACAACATCGTCGGCGAAACGAAGATGACTAAGATAAGAACCGTCGACTCTCAAACCTTTTTCATCCCAATTTAGTTTTCTAAAGACATCTTCCAAAGCTAGCGTAAATAGTTTCGGAGAGATGACGTCTCCCTGACGCACACCTCTCATAACGTTTATTTTTTTTGGTTTTTGTGTTTTCGTCGATTTTAACCTGTACAGTTGCGTTTTTATATATGTTCTGTATGATAGTGGTATACTTGGAGTCAATTTTAGCATTATTAAGTGATAGTATAAAGACCCTTTATCAAAACAGACTCCACGGTAAATTAATAAAGCATACATAATTTGAGAACACGCAACAACACTATATACATATTAAAGATTCTATTCATGTAGCAGCAAAAGAGACATTAGGATACAAAAAAATAAATAAACAGAAACGGACTTATAGGAAAAACGGGAGAAGTAAAAAAGCATACCTAAGTTCTAAATCAAACACAATCACAAGCAGCAGTAAGTAGAAAAATAACCCAAAAGAAAAAGCAGATGTAAGAAAGAAAATGCAATACAGTAAAATATCTTTTTGGAGGACAAAAATGCAGTGTGAGCTGAAAAGTAATAAGATCACTACAGAAAGAAAAGAAAAAAGTAATCAACGAGTGGGAGCAATATTTTTTGCTGGGCTGTTAACCGAAAATAGATCTGAATTTCCAGAACAGCCGGAATCACAAAATATAAGTAAGTAAAACAGATGTAACAAGTGCTTCCAAAAGCTTAAAAAAAAGAAAGGCATCTAGACCTACAGACAAGCAGAATTTTTAAAAAACGGAACAAGAAAGTTTTATTAATACCTCACAAGTCTATTCTAGAATTGCCTAAAGTGAATGGAAAACGTAACTAATCACTACGATTTACAAAAAAGGAAAGATAGATGACTGTAATAGTTACAGAGGTATTGCCGTCACTAGTACCCTAAGTCGTCTATATGGAAAGATTTTTAAAAACAAATTCAACAGGAATACTGCAACATGGAGGTAGAGAAACAGGCAGGTTTTTGGGGAAACAGATCTACAATTAATCACCTCTTTTGTATTTCTCAAGTTATAGGGAGAAAAACAGCTTTGAATAAGGAAGGACATCTGCTCTATGTTGATTTAAAAAAAAGCTTATGATAGCGCACCACAAGACGAGCTGTGGCAAGCGTTGGAAACAACAAATATTAGTGTAAACTTAATAAGAACTGTTAAAAGTCTATATGAAATTACAACAGCTGGAATTAAAATGTGAAGTATAGTCTCTGATGGGTTTTAAATCAATAAATACTGAAGCAAGCATGCTGTCTTTCAGTTTCTCTTTTTGAAATATATTTAGAACAAGCACTGAAATCATGGAAATGAAAGTGCAGTAACATGAGAATACTCTAAAATGATAAAATTTTATATACTTTATGCTTTGCGGTTGACCAGGTAGTACGGGTCCAAGACTACGATAATCTCGAATACTTGACAAGAAAACAAGGAATACGGAAAATGAGGACTCGAAGTAAATCTAACGAATACTGAAAATATGTATATTGAGGGTGTACAAAATTTGACCCTAAATAACGGTCAACACAAAAAAAACACTGTTAAGACTATGCATACCTGGGAATGAAGATCATAAATGATGATACGTTAGATAAAGTTATAAAGGATAGGAATCTAGAGGGAAGAAAAGCAATGAACGGAATATTGTGGGATCAAAAAATATAAAAAAAAATGAATTTACAAAATAATAATAAAGAGCATTGTGACATATAGTAGCGAAGTATGGCATATAAGGAAAATATCTTAAAGCCATTGAAATGGATTACTGGCGACGAGCAGCAGGCAAGTCAAAAATGAAGAGAATAACCAATGACAAAATCCGAGAAATTATGGAACTACGCGTGATATTGTGACGACTGACGACCACTATATCGCTCAGGCAAAGACTACGGTGCTCAGAAAACCATGTCGCAATCAGAGAGCCAACATGATGGTTGGAAATCGCAACAACCTAACGTTTTGTTATTTTGGTCGAAATACTTGATATGAAATGCGTCTCTTTTTGCGTGCTGCTAAAGAAATTGAACTCTCTCCAAGAACAGCATCAAATGTCGATTGCTTTTGAGATGATTTTTAATGCAGCTAGAGGCCCAAACTCCTAACAATCATCGTTGCCGGCGAACAACCAACATTTCAGCAAGTCCATGATGATCTTCTTCAAGTTTCTTTCTTATCATCTTTAGTGCCTCTAACTGAAAGGTTGATGTATAGGGCTGTCCACGTCGAAGCTAATAAAAAGGTCTTCGGGTTATACCATTTCTCGTATAATTTTTACAAAATGTTGGGAGTTCTTAACCCAGGACAATGTATTTTTATGTAATGGTTTTAAATTGGAAGAAGGAAATTGGCAAGCTCAGTAGTTGGAGAGTTCCGGGAATTCGTGATAGGTTGTAAAGGCAGTCCATGAAGATGTGGAATTTTGCTGTGGTGTGGCTTTTTGGAACACTGCAGAAATAGGACAAGATCGAGCAGAGATAAGGAACAAAAATCACTGTTGATCATCTACAATATTAGAGGAATTTTGGAAAATGAAAATAGAAAAATGATATAACTCAGCTCGGCTACATTAGATGTTGTTCAGTTTTTCTTGAAAATAGAAATAGATAATTCTTAGTCGAAACGTCGTGATATTCAATAAAAATAGACAATGGAAATCGAACGTATGTCTATTACTTTGCAATCATCGCAATGCTGAAAGAAGAGCAAAGACAAAAAGAGCAAGTCGAAAATCAAAGTCTAGCAACATTTTTCTTGCATGATCAAAGTATGGTCGACCAAGAATTTCTCTCGGAAAGTCAAAAAGTTAATGAGGAATATTATTTTAGCCGTTATAACTTATTTGCGTGATTACACGTGCAACCAACCGGTTGTAATATGGCATGATAAGAGTTTTTCTTGTACCACCATACTACTTTCGAGAGAATAGATATTTGTTAAAAGTACTATGTGGGATTTTTTGCTGTGATGTCTCCAATAGGCTCAGTACACCTATCCAAAATTTATTTAATTTATAGCTACGCCCATGTATTTCGGTCATTCTTTGACGGCCACATCCCGGGTTGGACCCTAATTTATACATTGACCAAATAAGTGCCCCAATTTACGAATAGAGACGAAGTGAGATTAATTTAACTTGATAAAATAAGAAAAGATACGACAAAGGTATCCAAAGTATACACAGTGATTCAAATGAAAGTAATTTACCTTTTAAAGTTAAATCAAGTGCTTATTTATAGTTTATTTTATGCATTCTTGAATAGATAGACAATATTTTTATCTGAATCAAGATATAAATTTTTTTGAATATACATTATCATCAAAATTTCATATTTTTATATCAAAATTTGTAGTTGTTGACACAAAATTTCGAAATTTGGCAAACATGTAGATGTTAATGTTTATATAAACAAAATAACTTGAAATTCCCATTTGTCCTCTCCAATGTATGAAAATTAGTTGACAATCTTTATTTGGTAGTCATTTTTTTTTGTAGTCTCACATTGCGTAACCGACAAAACTTTGTCAAATTTATTCAAATAAAATGTATTTTAAATTGAAATTTGTTACTTACTTAATTGTACATAGCTATAACACTTCTTTATATGCTTAGTATATGGAACTACTATTGATAAAAATGACAAAAATAGATATTTATATTATTTAGTTATTTAGCAACATATTTCTAACAAGCTAAAGCCCAATTACAAGAAATTCAAATCCAATTCCATTTTGTTTTAAATTGCAAACCTTAGCTAAACCTAACACATCCAAAAGAACACGATATTATATTAATAAGATACAAACAACAAAGCCATCCTAACGGATAATCAAATTAAAGCCATAATATTTTAGTTTTTGAGTAATACAGAATGATAAAGTACAACTAAACCTTTACTATAATCAAGCAGAATGGGGCACGAAATTTTGTTTTTATCAAGACCCAAATAAATCATCCGAAATTTGAAGTTAAGTGGTGGTGGTATAATGGGTGGTACGACAAGTTCATTTTTTGAGATATGTAAGTTAATTTATTCATAGATTCCGTTCTGTATAATTTTGGAAATGATACAGAAAGCGCTTATAGGGTGAAAGTGAGATCCTTTTGAATGATTTCTTATGTTTGCTCCGTTCCGTATTATCAGGAACTTGTGTTTTGTTGAAAACGTACGCTTTTTTTAAAAAAATGGAACAGCGGAAAAAACAATTGTAAATTGTTTTTCTTATCTGCCTAAATATAATATAAGCATTTTTTAAAAGAATTTATGCATATTCGGCGACAAAATTTAAAGTTAAAAATTGTGCTTGAATATCATGCTACTTTGTCGGTACATCACCTGATTTTGGGACGGTACTTCCCGGAAAGTAAAGTAACCGTCAGATTTTATACAGAAATCGGCAGTAGTAGCAGAACTGAGGTAGTATTAAATGAGTAGCAGATCAGATCTAAGGAAAGAGAATATTCAAGGGGAGTAACGGAATTCAGTTGCCTTGAGAAGTAGTTAACTGTCATCGCTTTTAGGACGGTTGAACAGCCAAGAATAGGTTACAACAACGACGATCTTTCAGAGGGCTGCGTTGCTGAAAGTGATAATGTTTTTTAAAATCATTTAAAATAAAGTACCTCCGAGGCCCCTGGACGAACTAGTAGCTTTTACCCGGGTAATTGCCAAAGGCTGGGGCGCCTGAAGACTTTAAAAATCATAAACCAATTGCAAAAAATCGGTTTAAATACGGTGTATCGGGAGTCCTCTGGATAAAAATAAATAGTGTCTAGGTAAGATAGGTTTTATTTCCCAGAGCCCGATACACTACAGTTTGAAAGACGGGCGATATTCGGGATTGTATACGCGAACTGGTGTTGCATTCTCGGATCACCGTCATAAAGATCGCGTAACTATTCTAACTTGAATTTCCAATACTCAACAAAAAAAATAAAAATTTCTTTTTCAGTCAGAAGATTAAGAAGAAAAACTAAGAAGATTTTTTGCGGAAATTTAATGTTAAAGATATTCTAAGTTTTCGATGAAAATCGTAAAAAAAATTAGATTGAAAAACCTTACCCTCCAGAGACATTACGCTAGTTAAATTTTCCAAATTTACTTGCGGAAACCCCTTTATTAGTTTTTCGTGAAAATCTAATTTTTAACAAAAAATTTCTTCTTGAAAACAGATCTGTTACCCTTACTTTTTTTCGACTTTCGAAAATTTATATTTATAAAAGTCCAGTTACCTATACTTTTTCTGCGTTAAAATTTCGGTGT
This sequence comes from Diaprepes abbreviatus, assembly GCA_034092305.1. NCBI lineage: Eukaryota > Metazoa > Arthropoda > Insecta > Coleoptera > Curculionidae > Diaprepes > Diaprepes abbreviatus. Next base: position 265,704 of record JASJET010000072.1, on the reverse strand, counting down.
TGAAAATCATTGAGGATTTTAACAATAAATAAATAAATTTGCGACTTGCGGTGCGACCTAGCGTTCGATCCAAGTTTAAACAATTTATCGGCAAGAAGAATAAATAAATTTATTCGAAAAAGTTAGGATCTTTGCATTTTCAAAAACATTTGGCCACGACAAAGTATACTTGACCCTTGCCCCCCTATAATAATTATTTCTTCAAAAAATAATTAGTATAAACCCTTGAACTCTTATAAAATTTTAAAAAATTTTCAATTTTTTTTCCTTAAGTCGTCTTTAGCATCCACGCTCGCTTCCCAGACGCACAACCCCATAGCTCCTTTTTAAATTTCGGCATAAAAGTTTTTATTTTTTCCAAATTTAAGAGCATGGCTCATCTTCCTCAGGTGCCCTCGACAAACATCAAGAAAGGTGAGGCGGCTTGGCTTTTCGCCGGATCGGGCGGTTATGGTGGGTCCTCTCCGGCACCGCCTGCGCGGTGCCCTACCTTTCAATTTCCGAAACAACGTCCGATGTTCTAAAATTTTCAAACTAACCCTGTGCGTACATCATCCTTTGATGCGGAGTTTAGGCAATTCATTGATGATAGTACCATAGGGTTTAACCTAATGCCAGCTAACCCAGAAGCATCGGTATTTAAGTTTCACCGAACACAACCTAAAGAGAAAACTCCTGGTGGAACAACTCACGAGTGCTACAGGACACAAACGTCTCAAAATTCATAAACGGTTACTAGCACAGATGTTATGTCAAATTTAGCGGCGATCTTATCAGATCATGGCACCGGCATACCCTTAGAACAGGTACGCGAATCAGATACCGACCGACCGACGTTGCGATAGTTTATTCAATAAGCATTAATTAACGATATAAATATGATGAGCGACATGAGATAATAAGGTGTCACTAAAGTTTTATTTTATATTTATGTCATCAACCCTATGATCATTAGATTTAATTTTTTTTGTAATTTTTCAAAAACTTTTTCTTCATATATTGGACTAAAATACTGTTTTTTTTTTCAATAATTTATAATAGGTGTTTTGGTCAATGATGTCGATTTTACTACGGGATGGCGTCGCTAATATATTGGTTGGTATATACAAATGACATCTGTGGCATTTTGAAGGTAAACGTAGGCCATTAAAAACCATTATTGTCACTGTGTAAAAAACGACTAATATACGCCGAAAGATACGATAAAGTCATTTTTCAACATAATAATGCTCGGCTTCATGTGGCAAAATATGTAAAAACCATTTGGAAAATATTAAGTTGAGCCTCCTACCTCATCAGCCGTATTTACCAGACTTAAGCAGTGCGCCCACTGGTTCGGCTCGGTTTAGACCGCTCAGCTCCGCGCAATCGGCCCGTTTTGGTTTACACGTAAATAAATGAGAGCCAGCTCACTGGTTCCGACCGACCAGAACGCTTCCGCGCTTTCGGCATCGGCGCCTTCGACTATTCTCAAGAGGGCAAAAATTGCCGAAAGGTCTGAAAACGTTCGACTATTTTAGGAATAGAAAGAGGTAGTATAATCTGAGGTATAGACCTAAGATTTGTATTGTTACTATGTCGGACGAAGAATTGATAGAAAACGTGAGAGCATACAGAATATATAATAATAATAATATTCTCTATACATAGTTGTTGTCTAATAAACTTGAAGTAAATTGTCCAGGCGTTCACGTCACAGTCAAAAAACATTAAGTTGTATCACAAAAATTTGTGATGTAAACATCAAATTTTATTAATTCGACTATATAATACTCTTACTTTAAAGTAACTGCTAAACGTTCCTCTGGTGGAATCAATTTTCGAAGGTTAGTGTTTTGTTTCCTGAGCGGCAACATATTTAAAATTTCATAAAATTTTATACTAGACATTCTAAAATATTTGAAAAACTTTTCATTGTCGGTCATCAACTCTGGAAATAAATGATAAAATTCCCCGTGAACTTTTCTTTTAAGGTAAATATCATGAACCCGATATCTTCTTCTCCGCTTTTCCTCCACTTCCGCTTCAACACAGGCTATAGCAGCCACAACAATATCCTCCTCAGAGTTGGAAGAACTACTCATTTTATTCACTTTTCATCAAAAATAACAGCTCTAAAAACTCTAATGGTTAAAGCAGTTTTAATCACTGTTTAGTCTGAATTGTGCGGAGCCAGTGAGTGAGGGCCATCGGCGTTCTGACTGAAGTGGACGGAACGGACGGAGCCGAGCCGATTCAGTTTGTGCGCTGCTTTTAGCCGACTAGCAGACTACCACATTCTTACGAACAAGTGACAATTCGACTTGATGAATGGTTTGCCTCTAAAAACGAACAGTTTTTCTGCGCGAAATCTATTCTTTGACAGAAAAATAGAAAAAAGTCATAGCTAACTATGACCGATACTTGGATTATTGAGGGAATTCTTTTCGTTCTGGAAAAAAAAACAAATAGCAAAATTTTTTTAAAATGAATACCAACACCTAGCCTCTTTTTTCGCTTACATTTTTGGTAAGATGAGCTTTAACGGCTGATAATGTTAATATCACCTTTTTAGTGACACTATATAAACATTGCGAGTTATATCTTTAGATACAAAAAACTAAGGAACAATATACATATATATACCTATGTAAGATACAAAATGGAAGAATACGTATTTTGTGGCATTCCATCCAGTGAAAGGAAAATCCATTTTTTTATTTCGGCAGATTTTTCTTATAACCCCCAAGCTGACTAAAAAATGGTTTCGAAACGATTTTCTTTTTATGAAATATTGAATATGCCATTTATCTTTTTACAATTCTTTTATCCTTCTTTTTATTTGATTTGTATGGGTTTAAAGAAACATAAGAATTGGAAATTATATTTTCCCTTTTTCGTTTAACCGTCGACGTATCCTCTTCACTTTAAAAAGTTTGGGGCTCTTGCTCGTATTTTTGTAAAGTTAAATAAATAAATAAGTTAATAAGTTTATGACGTCAATGTGGGTAGTTTCCCAAAATAAATATAGAGAAAAATTCAGGCTTCATTCTGCACGTTATCAGTGCCTGTTGCTGACGCTGGAACTAATTATACACCAAGTGATTAGTTGAAGTCAATGATTCTGCAACAGGGAGGTGTATAAATAAATTTTTATATTTATCAAATAATTTTGATATTTAAAAATAATTTTCGTGCCTAAAAATACTTATAAAAAAATTATTTTTGTTTAAATCTTGAAAACATTCGATATTTTCATTCTAAGGAGTAGCAAATAAATATTTTTTTAGTTCTTAGAAATGTCAAGTTTTATTTTTTGATATAACTTTAATTAATATGACAAGCATATTTTGAGCCATCTGTTTTTGCGTTTATTGAAAACATGAAATTAAACAAGATAAACAAGGACAACCAATCGAATATTTCCGAATTTCCGGTCTGCAATTGATTTTAACCGCATGCGGGAGGTTATGCCTACAATGTGTGAAGAACAGGCTATTACATATAGTATTATTTACGTAACCTTTTTGTTACATTTGGTCGCCCATAATTTAGCAAGGGCTTACTAGTAATAACGTAATTACCTTCAACAATTACGTTTTAAAATGACAAAAAATGTAAAAATATTGTTACAAAGATTTAGATGGATATTTCCAGAACTTAGTAATTTATTTTCGTAGTCATATTAAATATGCAACGATCCTGCTGCTTTCAAATATTTAATTTAGTATAGCTATTCTAAATTTAGAAATTTTAACATTTTCACTAAGTTTGGTGTCGAATGCGAATTTGTCTAAAACTTTCTAAGACCGTGGATAATAAAAACAAGAAGACGTTTTAAAGAAGTAAAAAGTAGTTCCCAATGTTACCCCTAAAGTTGTTTTTTTCCACAAAATGGAATTTGTTTCAAATAGAAAAAGGAATGCAGCCATGTTGGTTACACTTTCGAAGAATCAGTTTCTTATTTTAGGACTGACATTTGGGAATGCTTTTCATAACTTTAAAATACTTTGTGACAGTTAAATGAAACTACGTGTCTTTTTTTTTTATTATTCACCATCTTGGAACGTTTCAAACAAACTAGGCAACAACCTTAATCCCCTTGAGAGACAGCAAGGAAGGGAAATTTTAATTAGATTACTATGATTTTTTTCCTAAAAAGTCGATGCCGGACGAGACAATCGTCTATTGATCTTGATGTTAAGTGCTACCTACGAGACGAGATTGTGTGAAGACAACACGGAGCAAGAATGAAATTTTGTTTTGTTCAATGGGTGGGATATTATTATTTGAAGTAATGTTTTATTTATGTTGTTAAATTTAAACCTTTCTTCACTTTGCTAATTAGTTTTCTCGACTTTTAAAATAGTATAAATGTTATTCAGTTTCCTGCAGTCTTTTTCTAAAATAGGTCCAACAAAGACTATTTAATTTATATTGCAAGGAGGAAGGAAAATCTGAACTAATTTTAATGAGATTATTATGATTTTTTTCCTAAAAAGTCGATACCGGACGAGATTATCGTCTCTCGATCAAGATGTTAAGTGTTACTGACGAGACGAGTTTAGGTGAAGGCGACACGGGACAAGAATGGATATTTTATTTCGTTCGATGGGTGGGATATTATTATTTGAAGTAATGTTTTATTTATGTTGTTAAATTTAAACCTTTCTTTACTTTGTTAATTAGTTTTCTCGACTTCTAAAACAGTATAAATATAAATTCAGTTTGCTGCAGTCTTTTTCTAAAATACGTCCAACAAAGATTATTTAGTTATAGTGCAACAAGGAAGAAAAATCTGGACTAATTTTAATGAGATTACTGTGATTTTTTTCCTAAAAAGTCGATGCCCGATGAGATTATTATCGTATCTCAATCAGGGGCGGATCCAGCCTCTCTCCTTGGGGGGGGCGGTGATATCAGTATGGCAAACGAAAGCAAGTTATCCCCGGGGGGGGGGACACCAGCAACATTCCCATTTCTAGTGTAAAAGGCAGAGACGGGGCTATTTTTTTGAATCTGAAGCTCTTGGAGAGGGGGGGGGCGATCACAAGAAAAAACAAGTTTCCTACAGGGGGTGGGAAGATGCGATCAACATACACATTCCTCGTATAAGAGGCCGAATCGAGTCTATTTTCCTGAATTCAAAGCTTCTTGTGGGGGGGGGGGGTGCTATCGCAAAAAAAACAAGTTGTCAACGGGGGTGAGAGGGTTGCCAGCAGCATACACATTCCTAATATAAAAGGCAGAATCGGTTCTATGTTCCTGAACTCAAAGCCTTTGGGAAGGGGAGGGGCGATCGCAAGCATAGATATTCCTATACTCTATTCAAGAACTAGAGAGAGTAATAAAACTATCACCAAAACCTCCAACGTACCTGCTTCAGGGCCCCTGGTAACTGAGAACTGCCGTAAATCTAATTATATTTAAATATTATAAGCTTTTATAAATTTACTGCAACAATAAAATTTCTGATAATTCAATTTAATTTCTGTCAGTGAGCAAAGTACACCTTACAGTGTGTCCTTAGTGATTTATTATGTTTGTGCTTGTTTTTATATATTATTTGAGATTAGTGAGATACCCAAAAGATGGAGGGCATTTTTTCCTCAACGAAAAACTTATTACGATGAATGTTTATGATGCCTTAATATCTAGATAATAATGTTAAAAGCTCTATTGAGATGTGTTCCAATATAACAGGAGTTCGAAAATCTATCATGTACCAAACACTGACGGAGAAAAAAACGACTGGAATTGTTAGTAATTCCAAGCTATATTCGATCACAGGCAGACGAAAAACCTTGTTGGAAGAAGAGAAGTAAACTGTAATAAAAGGAGTTGTACATACATTTTATTATGAGAAGCAGATCTCAACCATCGACAAAATTCTAACTAAAATCAATGAAGATCGGGATTTGCCTGAAATTAAAAGAACTGAGCTCTGTAAATTGCTCAGAGAACTTAATTTTTGTTGGGAAAAACCAGATAAGAAATCTGTTCTTATAGATCGTCCGGAAAATGTCCGTTGGTGAAGGAAATATCTCTCTCAAATAAAAGGTAGAGTTGCTGGAAATAATACAACTTACAAAATTAATAATTTAACTGAACTTTTGAAAGATTTTTTTGAATAAAGTTACTGCAGATAATTGCGAAAAATCCATATAATAAAAGAATAAAAGAAAATGTGGAAACTCGATCTCATGATCGGTGAGAGAGGAATCAATTATAATTAATTTGAGCGAAGATAGCTTCACTGACTTTGATGACGAATAAGATACGTAATGTTTACCAGCGTTAACACAATTTATTATTTAAATTTTCTGTAACATATAAAAATTAATGACATTTGAATCCCTTTTTAGTGTTTAATTGTAATTCTGCAGATGGTTTAAGAAATAAATAAACTGGAACGTTAAATATCCCAAAAATGTTTTTAATTAATGATAAAATGACCGATAGCCCAAAAAAAATTTAATATTATATTGACGAATTTATTTTTTTTATATATGTTTAACTTCTTGTATTTTTGATAATGGGTATTTTGTAAGTATTTAAATTATAACTTAGAATTTCTTGAGAGAAAAAGGCTACGTTTTAGTCTGAATGGGCCTAAAACGGTTTCTATGCCAAAATTAAAAATAATAAAACTACAGTTGTGATTTGTGTTATATATGTCAAAATTATCTATATTTTCTAATATATGTGAATTATTAAAAAGTCATAAGAAATATAATAATATTATAAAAACTTTTTATTTTAAGTTTATTACTGAAATAATACTCTATGCCAAAAATATTTAGTGATAAAATAGACCTCTTTTCGACGCCTTTCGATGCCTATGACAAGGATTAAAATCCTTTTTAACACTTCACACATCTAAATATCTATTGCTATCCAACCCAAATAGTCTATTATTATAGACCAGTATTTTTGATTATAAAATTTCTAACCCATTCCTATAAAAAATATATGTGTCTAACAAATTTTGCCAGACACCAGACTAAAGAACACTGGTAGTTTGCGAAGAAAAAAAAGGTAAAAAATGAAAAACTCCCCCTAGTTCTTGAATAAACTATAATATAAGAGGCAAAATCGGGACTATTTTCCTGAACTCCAAGCTCTTGGGGGGGGGGGGGGCGATCGCCCCCCCCTTGGATCCGCGCCTGATCTCAATCTCGATGTTAAGTGCTACCGACGAGATGAGATTACGTAAAGACAACACGGGGCAAGAATGGAAATTTTATTCGTTCAATGGATAGCATATTATTAATTGTAGCTATGTGTTATTTATGTTGTTAAATTAGAACTTTTCTTTACTTTGCTAATTAGTTTTCTCGACGTTTAAAATAATATAAATATTCAGTTTGTTGCAGTCTTTTTCTAAAATATGCTCAACAAAGAGTATTTAATTTATAGTGCAGCAAAATCTGAACTAATTTTAATGAGATTACTATGTTTTTTTTCCTAGAAGTCGATACCTGACGAGATTATCGTCTCTGATCTCGATGTTAAGTTATCAAGGAGACGAGATGACGTGAAGACAACACAGGGCAAAAATGAAAATTTTGTTTTGTTCAATGGCTGGGATATTATTATTTGTAGCAAAATTTTATTTCTGTTGTTAAATTAAAACCTTTATTTACTATGTTAATTAGTTCTCTCGAATTCTAAAATGGTATAAATGTTATTCAGTTTGCTACAGTCTTTTTCTAAAATCCGCATAAGAGAGATTATTTAATTTATAGTGCAACAAGGAAAAAAAATCCGAACTAATTTTAATGAGATTATTATGACCATATCGGAAGAGATTAAGGTTTCTATATCTCGATGTTAAGTGCTACCGACAAGACGAGATTATGTGAAGACGACTCGGGGCGAGAATTGAAATTTTATGTCTTTCAATGGCTGGGATATTATTATTTGTAACAATGTTTTATTTATGTTTTGTAAATTTAAACCTTTCTTTACTTTGTTAATTAGTTTTCTCGACTTCTAAAATAGTATAAATGTTACTCAGTTTGCTGCAGTCTTTTTCTAAAATACGCCCAACAAAGAATATTTAATTTATAGTGCAATCCACGCTAAGAGTCTGTACGGAGGTAACGGTAAAATTAAGTTTGCTAAGTTAATAATTTGCATGCTTGGTAGGAAAATTGTATTTTAAGATTATTTCCTTTACTTGTGATCCAAGGTTTAATTTAGTTTAATAGCATAATATTTTGATTCTTTGCATAAAGTGTTTAATTGTGTAATGTTGCTTCATTTATAAGAAACATCTGTTGATGTGTTTTTCTTTTTTCAGTTCAAGTTTCTTGACAAAGTGTGATACATTTAAATAAATATGGTCTCTTTTTAACATGACAGAAAAAGAAAAATGCTTTTCTTCTCTCTCAGGAGAATACGTAAATATGTCAACTGACGAGTGACGAAATGTCCACAAGGAACCTGCAATGTGTTCAACTATAAAAACAGAAGATGGATGAGTATTGCTCGATGAAACTATTGATACCTCTGCAAAGTCTCATACTTCGGAATATTTAACGGAACTTGTGATTTAATTTCTTTACGTACACTAAAATATCAATGTTATGTAAAATTTTTCGTGACAGACAACATGGCGAACATTAAAGAAAGAAACAGTTCTTAAGTTCTAACCTATGGTTGCTCGGCACATCTTATGAATTTACTATGCAAGGGCTTAAAAATAAAAGACATTAAAGAATACATTGTTCAAATAAATAAATATTTCCCAGTGAAATTCAGCCAAGCATGGAGCCAAGCATTAGTTGTTCCAAGCAACGTGTGTTGGAATAGCGCTGCTGTGAGGAAAACAAACAAGAGATTGATTCCGTTATATGCCAAAAAGTATCCAATATTGGACTCAAACGTGCAGCAGAAGAATATCTAAATATTTTCAAACTTATAGCAGAGGCTCTTCATATTTTGCAAAGAAAAAAATCAACTGTTTCAGATGCTATAGAACAATGGAAAAGTTAAAATATATCTTTATAGAAGGGCTAGAGTTATCTGCAAAAAAACAAGCATTTCATCGTCGATAAGATCAAGCATTAGCACCATGTCATTTTGTAGCTTATATGTTTGATCCCCAGAAACAAGAGTATAGGTCTCCAGAAGAAGTAAATTTGGCCTTAGGAATGTTGGTAAATAATTTGAAGATAATGAATTGCTGCCACTAGCAATAAAATTGAACCCCAGTTCTTTTAAGAAAAGCATATATTCGGAAGAAGTAGCTTTTAGCTGCTGTAAGTTTTAAATATTTAAGTTTTTTTTTATGTTTTTAGGCGTTGCTTTGCAGAAATTAAGTTGTTTGTGTATTTTTTTTTGTTTGGAATATTATAATAATTTTTTTTTATTTATCTCATGAATTTTATTAAAATAATCAAGTGATTTAAATCATGATTTTAGTCATTTGATTAAAAATCCCTAACCCTGAGCACAATGAGGATTAAACATTGAAGATCGAATATCATCTCTTATTCATTCATTCATAGACCATTATTCTAGAATTGCAGCAGTATCCTTTTCGGTCTTCCTAATTTGGATAAATTCTCTACATGTCCCATTTCAATATAACATGAAATTAATTTGGATACACTCTACCTGGGTAAAATAAACTCTGTTGAAATTGCGGCTTGTTTTCCAAAAATGCACTCACTACTTTTTGCTTTACATTTTTGAAAATGGGAAACTTCTTAACATGATTAATCCAGCATAGAAATGTATCTAAAATAAAATCGACTAAATTTTACCATTTTTGGCATTCTGAAACCGACACTAAACTTATCTTTTTAAAATTAGTTCAAGTTTTAGAGATACGTAATGCCATGTCTCCTTACATATTGATAATGTAACCGCAAGAATGCACCTGGTATATTTGTATTGTTATAACAATAGGGGTGCGACGTGGTCAAATATATGGTTTCTTCAAGTTAAGGAAATTTGTACAACTTGGCAACACCGCATGGGGATGACCCCCCCCACCTATATACGAAGTTCCAACCCCCCAGGGCTTTAAATAAGGGAGATTTAAATTCATGTCAATCGACTTTGTCTCTGCTTTGTACTGAACAGATCCTGTATATAAACAAATGACAAACGTTACTATTGCGAATAGTATGGAATCGAATAGAAAATTCTCGAATATTCTTTAAAAATGTAGAAGCCGTATATAAAAAGCTACAAAGTGGAGGGGTTAGTCAGTCGAAGTTAGTGAGTCGAATCCAATAGTTGAGATTGTAAGTTGTCTCGAAAGTGTGTAAATAATACAGATCACTTCTGTTATGTTTGTGGTGAAGTGATATTTGCGTCTCAGAAGCCGCCTATTATCCCATTGATAAAGATGGCATACTATATATCAGTATATGTTTTTCGTAAACGCCATAAAGGCCTAGAACTATTTTTTAACATGGAAAAGAACTTGGTTTTCTGCAATAACATTAGTGGTTTATTGACGGCTTTAAATATAAACTACAAGCCAGAGGAATGGAGATTGTTGATAGACAGTTCAATCTTGAGTTGAAAAGGAGTACTATTGCATATGGGAAATATTTTACCCTCTGTCCCTATTGGATATGCAGTTCAAATGAAAGAATTATATGACAATATGAAGTACATATTGACAAGTATAAAGTACGATAAGCATCAATGGTAGATCTATAACGATTTAAAGGTGATTGTACTTTTACTTGGGTTATCGCTAGGCTACACCAAGTTTTGCTATTTTTTTGTATGAATGGGGAGTCGGGCAAAGGCACTTCACTACAAGAGAAAGGACTGGTTCGTTCGACAATCATTAGAGCTAGGTGAAAATAATGTACAACATATGCCATTGGTAGGCCTAAAAAGATTTTGTTGTCACCACTGCATATCAAACTGGTCCTAATGAAACACTTAAGGTACTGAATACAGATGGGCTAGCTTTTCAGTACCTGCGTCAGAAATTCCCAAGGCGTAGTGAATCAAAAATTAAAGAAGGTATTTTTTTGAGCTACAGATTCGAAATATTGTGTAAAACAAACATTTTGACAGCACTCTATCAGATGGTGAAAAAAATGCTTGGAATTATTTTCGCCTCGTAGTCACTAATTTCTTCGGAAATTACGTTACTCGTGTTGAAAATATATAAATCAAAAAATAGGTCGCAATATGTCTCTAAAGATCCATTTCCTACACTCATATCTGGACTTTTTTCCTGACACCTGCATAGCTGTAAGTGATGAGCACGGCGAACGCTATCATCAAGATATATCAACAATGGAGAAAAGATCATAGGAAAAGTGGAATGCTTCCATGCTTGCCGACTACTGTTGGACTCTTGTTAGGGATGCTCCAGAAGCAATTCTCAAAAGAATAGCAAAAAGACAGGTTAATTAGTGTCTCTATAAGTGTAAAAGTCTGATTTTTTTTATTATTTTGTTAAAAATAAAATAAACAAACTTGTTCTTGAAAATTGTAACCAAGTTTTTAATTTCATTGTCATTTTTGTGTTCAGCGCCCCAAAATTAACAAAAAAATCACTTTTCATACAAGATACAACAAATAAACTAAAATTTGATGCGTAGTGTATTTGTTCATTTCAGCAGACTGATTATTTATTAATTGACAGAAGGAAAACATGTTTTATTGTTTGTTGATTCTTATTTACTCGATTCATTAACCACCTCCATTATTTTATTCTTTATTATCGCAGATAAAACACAACACTCCTTTTCATTTTATAAAGTGCTATGTACACATACTAATAACTTGAGTTTCAGTGTTGTATTAAACCTTCTAAAATAATGATGGTTCATTACAATCGAAAATCCTTCTTGTTCTTACAACCCATATTATTATACTGTAGTTGGTTTGGAATAGTACCAAACTATGATTTCAGATATAAAAAAATTTACTCTTCATTTTACAAAACGGCATTTAGTTTTTTTTCAGTATTTCTTCTCTTCATTGCCATAACTTACTCTGTATATCAAAGAACAATTGTGTTGTACCCAGTGTATAATAATAAAATTCTCATAGTTCTGGATATGTTCAGTGAATTTGTCGGATTTATATGGTTTTTCATAACTTGTCTGGATATTTATTTAAATAAGAGTACCTGGGAACATTTCTTTCGCCAAATAGAAGATTTGGACTGTTTTAAAAATTTGGTACATGAAAATATCATAGAAGAAAACTTATGGAAAAGTCCTTTTATACAATTTTGCGTTTGTAATGTTTGTTGTATAGCTGTGGCATTTGGAACTTTTATGGTTTGGTATACACTAGGTCAAGAACTTGATCCCAAAAATCTTTATACAAGGTTGATTCTGTTCTACTTAGAATCACTGATTGCTCTGGTAACTTTTAATTTTATACTAATGTTATATAATAAATACAAAGATCTAAACACTATTTTGCAAGATGAAGTGTCTGTGACCTATAATTTGATGGAATGTATTAGAAGAACAAAACGTATCTACTGTCTGATGGATGATATAATGGAAAATTTCAATAAACTTTTTGGAAAACATCTATTTTTCATTTATTTGATTGTCGCCATTCATGTATTGTCTCAGTGTTCTAGATTGGTGCATCCAATATTAGGAACAATATATACCATGAAGTTCAACTCAGCTATTGTTATTAAAACTGCTGTGTGGATGTGTTTAGCTGTGGTAAGTGTTAAACATTATAGCCTATGTGTTTAGCGTGATGAAACATCTCGCCAATGGTTAAATCCAGCAAGTTGTTCCGATTCCACCTAAAAAAAATAGTTCTTTTGCCCGTCTGAGCCCATATTTTTCGTTAAACACAGGGATTAATAATCATAAATTGAACGCTAAAATTTAGTGTAATTTAAACAATTAAATAATGATATTTCATCGATTAAACTCTCCAATAATGTATAAAGGGTGATTATCCGGGAACTTTATCGATCGATTGTGGGAAAATTATAATTAAGAAGAATCTGAAAATTTGAAAGTATACTAATGTGCATGGGGGACAGCCGGGTAAAATATTTTCAAGATGGCAGCATTTCCAGTTATACCGGATGTAGATGTCAACTGGCTTATTTTAAACGCAACACCCTATATATTATTGCATTTTTGATTTTTATGTGAAATTCTAGTCATATTTTCATGTATAATGTTCTATATTTAAGTCTCACCGTTTTGGACATATTTAAATTTTTGTGTAAAAATGACGCTTGCGGACCAAAACTTAACTATAAATTTTTCCTATAAGGAAGTCTTTATTATTTAATTTGAGTTAGTTTTCTTGTAGACGAAGATCGACTTTAGTAATCTTTTTGTGATATTTTGAAAATTATTAGTACAGAGTGGTCAAAAAAGAAGAATAAAAATTATATTTAAAAAATCGTCAAAAGTCAATTTTTTCAAATAGAAAGCATCTATTTTTATAATTTTATCATATTGAGCACTAAAAATAAGGTTAACTTTGTATAAGGTACTCTATTCCAAAAATTTGTAGTTTTCAAAATATTGGCAATTCAAAATTTTTTTATTGTAAAAATGCTATACAGCTTTAAAGTTTTGCTACTAGTTGGAGATGACGGCACGGTGTGGCGCAAATAAAACAGTCGAACCCTACAGAATTGTCACAATTTCTTGCCATTTGACATTCATTAATAACAATCGTGTCGGGGCTATTAAATTACGCGTACAAAGATTATTTAAACTTATTTATTATTTATGGAGAATATGATAGAGTTATTTCAAAAACATGCGAAACATTCGCGATCCGATATCCGAAGGAACAGAAACCAACACCACCAACTTTTAAAAAGATTATAAAAAACTTCAAAAACTTTGGATCTATGAAAGCTAAAAGAAATAAAAATAAACCAGTTGTTAATAAAATAAAGTTACAAAAATTATTTGAGTAAATGTTCAAATTGACGCCATTGAACTTCCAATTATTTTTCGCACATAGGCAGGAACTCTTCATGGGCGGCTCTTCTTATTGACTGAGGATTAAGGTCTTCAAATGCTATTCTGACGCGCTGTATGTAATCTTCCATAGTGGTTAATGCGGTGTTGTATACTTTATTTTTAATTGTCCCTAAATAAAAAATAATCAAGTACTGTTAGGTCGGGAGAGCGAGGTGGCCAAAGATGTGGCCCATTCTTGTTAATTAAATGACTATTATGGGGAGGCGCCCCATCATATCGATAAAATAGATTTCTGTGATCAGCCAGTGGCAAGTTATCTAAATAGTTAACTTCCAAATTTCTCAAGATGTCGAAGTAGGGCTCACCTATACATTAAAAATGTATTTTGTATCTAGAAGTCTTCAAAAATTGCTTACTTATCATTCAGTTTAATCTTGGTAGAATTCTAGGACAAGGACGCCGTCATTTCTTATAGCACAATTCACGTTAAACGGCCAAGACTCTTGAAAATTTAATTCTCTAAATGGATGTACAGGGTGAGTCAACGATTGGATGAGGTAGGTTTGTGCCTTTTCGGTGAAATTAACAAAGAAACTATATTTATTGTTTGATACAGTTTATTTTTACGCAGATTTTAAAAATATTTAGGACTCTACAGGGTGAGCCAAAAAACTAGGACAGCATAAAATTGTATTTTTTTAAATAGAACACCCTATATACGAATCGTATTTTCGATTTAGCTTATAATTTTAAATCTTTTTTATTAAGGGTTTACTATAACAAAACTTTATAGTTTCTGAGATAATTAAGTTTAAAGAAAAAAAGTCACATTTTCAAGCATCAATTCAATCCTAAATAACGTTTTCAATTTTGTGACAAATATATTCAAATTTGGAATTTAGCAAGGCCAAGGACAAGTTAATATAATTTTTACCTAATATTTGCAATAAAAGCTACAGGGTGTTGAACACATCGGCTCAAATTTGAACAAGTTTAAATGAATAAATATCTTTTTTTTTTAAATGGTACACCCTGTATATTTTCATGTTATTTAATAGAGTAATAAAAACCCTAAAAGTTTTGTTCAATATATCCTATACCTATTTATAATAGTTTTTGAGATATTTCAGTTTTTCTTATTTTCCATACTTTTTTACAGAAATAGTCTTCATTATCATAGTAGCCATGTAAAATAATAAAAAGAAACTACAGAAACAAACAGAATGTGGTTAAATATGATGAAATACATTATTCGTTATATTACAACGGCAATAGTTTAATTAAACATAATGTGAAAAAATTAACACAACAATAACGACAAGGCAAATACATATTTACTTTTATACTAAATTGAAACAAAAAAATTACCTATTAAATACTGAGATTAATTATTTCTTTTTAATAAGTGTTCAAATAAACGACCCTCTTGTGCAATGCACAAATTTAGTCTTTTTTGCAGATTTTCTCGGACCCTGGACAAAATTAGTGGCGTTATTGTTCTACAGGTATCCCTAATCCTGTTTCGCATATCTTCCACTGTTGTTGGTGGATTAACATACACCTTATTTTTAATATAACCCCATAGGAAGAAATCTAATGGGGTGATGTCGCAAGACCTTGGTGGCCACTCAATGAAACCCCCACGTCCAATCCATTTTTGCGGATATCGTTGGTCCAAAAACGCACGAACTTCACGATGGTAATGCGGAGGCGCACCATCGTGCTGGAACCACATACTGTCGAGCTCATCCCTATCGAGACCTTGAAGCAGTTGGGGTAGTTCTTCTTGTAGAAAGTTCAGGTAACTATGGCCATTTAGTGGTTCATTAAAAAAGTGGGGTCCAATAATTCGATTATGATGAATACCACACCAAACATTTAATGACCAGTGGTTTTGATGTTGCACCTCTTTAATCCAAAATGGGTTTTCTGTGGCATAATAATGCATATTGCGTCTATTTACGGCACCATTACTTCTAAAAGTAGCTTCATCACTAAACATTACCTTGCATAATAAATTTGGATTTAATTGAATCTCCGCATTTATTGTACGACAAAAGTTTACACGACTTTCAAAATCCTGTCCATGCAATTCTTGGTGTAATTCCATGTGATATGGATGATACCTATATTTCTTGGTAGTACGATTAGCGGTGGATTGTGATGTTTCAAATAATGCTGCTAACTGACGGCTACCAATATAAGGATTTTCCTGAACATTTAACAATACTTGTAGTTCTTTTTCTTCATTAGTTACTGGTTTGTTGACCACTTTACGTTTTGGATAATCAACAGTACCAGAAGAATCAAATCTTTGCATTAAGTTTTGAAAAGTATGAGTATTAGGCTGGCGTCGATCAGGATACTTCATTTTGTAAATTCTTTGAGTATGAAGGCAATTTTTTTGAGCCTCTCCTATTGTATAAATCATATCTATTAACTCATTCTTTGGAAAATTCATTTTACAATATAAGATGAATGCAAAAAAAACCAAACTACACTACATAAAAACCAAAAGAAGCGATTGCGGTTATAAATTTGACACACAGAAAAATGTTCTTTTACATTGTTTTTGCCATGGCTACTATGATAATGAAGACTATTTCTGTAAAAAAGTATGGAAAATAAGAAAAACTGAAATATCTCAAAAACTATTATAAATAGGTATAGGATATATTGAACAAAACTTTTAGGGTTTTTATTACTCTATTAAATAACATGAAAATATACAGGATGTACCATTTAAAAAAAAGATATTTATTCATTTAAACTTGTTCAAATTTGAGCCGAGGTGTTCAACACCCTGTAGCTTTTATTGCAAATATTAGGTAAAAATTATATTAACTTGTCCTTGGCCTTGCTAAATTCCAAATTTGAATATATTTGTCACAAAATTGAAAACGTTATTTAGGATTGAATTGATGCTTGAAAATGTGACTTTTTTTCTTTAAACTTAATTATCTCAGAAACTATAAAGTTTTGTTATAGTAAACCCTTAATAAAAAAGATTTAAAATTATAAGCTAAATCGAAAATATGATTCGTATATAGGGTGTTCTATTTAAAAAAATACAACTTTATGCTGTCCTAGTTTTTTGGCTCACCCTGTAGAGTCCTAAATATTTTTAAAATCTGCGTAAAAATAAACTGTACCAAACAATAAATATAGTTTCTTTGTTAATTTCACCGAAAAGGCACAAACCTACTTCATCCAATCGTTGACTCACCCTGTACGTTTGAGTCGCTCCAATAGTAGGAATTGTGTCGATTAAGCAATCCATTTTTTGTGAATTTGGCTTCGTCCGACCAAATAATATTATCTAAAAATCCAGCAGTTTCTTGTACGAAGTAAAATTAATTGACAGAACACTAGTCTTCCTGGAAAATCAGTGCTTTTTAAATGTTGTACTATACATTGTATATATTGTATATAAATTGCGTTTCCATAAAATCCTTCAAACTGATGTTTGAGATAATCCAGACTCTAATGCAACTTGCCTTGTAGATATTGTCGGATATGCGGCGAAATATCCTAAAATTGTAGTTTCAATATTTTCATTATTAACAATTGGTTTATCTCTATTTCTTTTTGCTTTTATGGATCCAAAGTTGTTGAAGTTTTCTATAATCCTTTTAACAGTTGGTGGTTGTTGGTTTCTGTTTATGCGGATATCGGACAACATTTTTTTTCACAAATTATAAAAGAATTAATTTTACGAATTATTAATAGTGGGATTCGTTCCTAATCTAGGTTTATAAATATTCAACTGCTACTCTTAACACATGACATTACATTACTGTACAGTGTGTCCTACGACAAACTGCCGCGTTTTCTCGGAATACAGATTTTGAGATATTTTTAAAATTTGGCATTTTACTGAGGTCAATAGGGGCAATTCGTCTAAAAGATTTTGAAGATGGCGGCGCTTCCGGTCACACCGGAAGTTGATGCCTTTCTGCCTATTTTAAATGGAATGGAATGTTATTCCATTTTTAGATTTTAAGGAAAATTATAGTTATATTTCATATATAATGTGCCATATACCTAAGTCTACCTGTTTTTGACATATTTTAAATTTTATGTCAAAAATTGCGTTTGCAGGCATAAACAAAACTATCAGTTTCTCTCTCCTATATGAAAGCCTTTATTATTTAATTGTGGTTGCTTTTCTTCTAGAATGGGATCTACTTTAGTGTACTGTGTTAATATTTTTATAATAAATAAATACAGGGTGAT
The DNA here is from genome assembly GCA_034092305.1 of Diaprepes abbreviatus. NCBI lineage: Eukaryota > Metazoa > Arthropoda > Insecta > Coleoptera > Curculionidae > Diaprepes > Diaprepes abbreviatus. The sequence continues at coordinate 247,573 of JASJET010000072.1, read as the reverse complement.
TAAAAATCAACATTAAATATTAACTTGAAGAAATCGTTAAAAGTAAATTTTTTTTACTGTAAAATCCCTATTTTTATAATGTTATCTTATTTAGCATTGAAAGTAAGGGTGACTTTGTGTGGTGGACAATCAATTGAGCGAACTGAATGATGCCGGTTTCTATACACAGGCCTATGCTGATGACCTGGCCATTTCGTGCCCTGGTCGCGATATCCAGGACCTGGAGGTGCCAATGATGCGGACCTTCCGGATCGCGGAACGATGATGCCACGGGGAAGGGCTCGGAATAAACCCGGACAAGGCTGAGGTGGTACTCTTTACAAAAAGAGGAAAATGGGGAGACTTCCCATAATTACATTGATGGGAAGGACTTTCAAAATTTAGGGGACAGTTAAATACCTGGGAGTAATTCTGGACTCACGACTGAGCTGGAATGATTATAATGATGCTCGAACCAAGAAAGCCATATGTGCTATCTGGGTTTGTAAACGAGCCTTTGGATGTACATGGCGACTGACACCTAAAGTGCTATTTTCGATATACACTATGGTGATCCGCCCCATGATAACGTACGCCGCTATTGTATGGTGGCGTAGTACAACAAAGTGCAAACACATTCTTCAACTTGACAAAGTTCAAAGAATGGTTTGTGTGGGAATATTGAGTGCGATGAGGACTGCTCCCACCAGGGCTCTTGAAGGCCTGATGAACCCGCTTCCTCCTCACTTATACATAGAGAACGAGGCCCTGAAGACTGATTATCGTTTCAGTTGCCCAGGACATTTTGGAATTGGAACGAGCGGCTACTCAGGTGTCTTGGAAAGGGCGGTGGAGAGGTGTCCATTACTCCCCATATAGATAGATTACATGAAACCGCTTTTAAAATCCAATCTCTCCCTGGATATATTTCTGCCAAGTAGAGAAGAGTGGGAGGGAGAATAAAATCTTCTGAAAAATGGATCCTGGTAGTATACTGATGAATCTCGACAAGATGAAAGAGTGGGAGCTGGATCATTCGGCAGGGGTACAGGAGTCAGAGAGTACTCTCTCTCGGACAATTTTTACAGCGGAAATTTATGCTATTCGGCAGTGTGCCCATCTCTGTAAGAGGGATATAGACAGGAATAGAGTAATAAGTATATACTCAGACAGTAAGGCTGCGATATTGGCACTGAAATCCAGTGTCGTAACTTCGCGACTGGTGTTTGAGTGCAAGGACGTACTAAGTGGTATGACAAGGAACGGCTGCACAGTCAGACTCGTGTGGGTTCCGGGTCACTCGGGCGTACACAGGAATGAGGAAGCAGACCGTCTGGCAAAGTTGGGTTCGGCGACTGAACCGTATGGACCCCAACCAATATTACCTGTTCCAATTGCTATTGGCAAAAGGGTATTAAAATCGTTGCTGGAAAGCAAGTTTATTGAATCATGGAGGGGAGCTCCTGGAATGAGATGTGCTAAGAAACATATAACGGGGCCTAGCGCACGGCATACTAAGGAGTTTCTCTTTTACGAATGGTGGTGGGATTGTTGACAGGACATTGTCACCTCGGTGTCGAAGATGACCAGACGTGAAGATGGTGTTTGGAGGAAGATGAAACTATTGACTATGTTCTCAGAGGGTGCCCAACACTCAACGGACTGAGACAGAGATATTTCGGAGATACAATTTTGTTACCGGAAGCAGTTAGGCAAGTTCAACTAACGAGGCTGCTTGGATTCGAATAACCTGCAGATATGGTGGAATGTAAAAGGCCCAATGGAGGCCTAGACATCGATGATCTAGTATCACCACCCCTTTTTCATTCATTGATTCATTTAAGGGTGACGACAGAAAAAAATAGAACACTACAGAAATGTCACTATTTCTTGCCATTTGACAATTATTAATAAAAAGGTAAAATTGCTTCAGTAGTCTTCTGTATAATAGCATCAAGTAAATTTCGGTGTAAGGAAAATTGACTTTTGACAACTTCTTAACAGTTACATAATTCAATCCAATTAATACATGTTTTTTTTTTTTTTAGTTTGAATCGATGTCATTAGCTGTTTCCTGCCATCTAACCGTCAAAGAATCCCAAAAACTAATTCAAACCTGCTACAAACTACAAGAAAGATGTTACGTTTACTCCGATGAATACCAAGCTTTAGAAAATTTAGTCAACTTGACGATAAACAAAAAAGTAAAATTCAGCGCCGCCGATTTCTTTGAAGTAAACAAGTCTGCTTTATTTGCCCTGATAAGTGGAGCGATATCGTATCTTATTGTCGTTCTTCAATCACAATATTCGATATAAATATTTTTAGAGGTTATGTATAGGCACTCGCACGAACCAATTTGTTACTAGATTGTTTTTTAATTGTATAAAGTTTTTAGTGTTTACACTCGTACATAAAAATTTTATTATTTCTGTCTTGTTATATGGTAGTTTTAATATACAGTATTAAGCAATAGTGCGCTAGTTTAAATGATATCGATATTTACCATGTGTTTTGTCATTAAGATATTTACTTACAGGTGTTCAAATATATTGAAATGAAGTTAGTAGAATTGTTGCAGCACATATTTCATTAAAATTTATTTTAAAACAATTAAAAATTAGGAGCGGCCGTGTACCGCCTAACTCCTCCATTTTTTCTGACACACTCCTGTGAACTTGAAACCTATTTTTTATGGTTTATTAATCAGTTTTTCAACTTTTATTATCTCCTAAAAAATTTTAGTTAAAGTTATATTTTTCGAGATATTTTAATATTTTTGTCACGGTTCAAATTTCATTCTAACTTTACTATTGTTAATTTAATTAATTTTATCTTTTCTTTTTTTGAAATACTCACGTTATAGCCTAACACAATATCCTTTTCTTTAAGCATCTCTCATACATTTTTTGAATACTAAATGGTATGTTGCATTTGTCGATTAGTTGTATTTTGATTCTACTACAAATATCTGTAGTTCTAGTTCCTAATAAATTTCATTCCTAGCTCGATTATTTTAACTTCCTGAAATTTACTTACTCTACAAACTTGGGTTTTATACTATAATTGATTGTAGCTGTTTCACCCCTATTATGTTGTTTCGCTTGACATTCACTAGACGTGGGTGGTTGCATTTATTTCTATTGATGTTGAATTTACCGTTGCCTTATTCTAGTTACTGAAATTCGTTTAATCAGCTCTATAAATTTTGTTTCGTTTATAGTATTGTTTTCTTTTACGTTAGGTTTTCGGTCAAATTTCTCTCTTTCAAAAACGCTTGTGCTTACTGATGTTATAAAGTTCTCATCAATGCACCACCTATTTGTTTTGTAATTTGCTTTGACGACGTCGGTTCGAGGCAACACTCCCCAAACTTTCAGGTAATAGATAATTTGTGAGAGAGAAATCCTTTCCTTTTACTCTACCTTATAATCCTGAATTTAGCAGGAAACTATTGTTTATTTACCAACGCAGACGATAATGGCCAGCAGGGGCGAATCTCTTTGGGAGGGGGGAAGATATCGAAATCACCCCCCATTCCATTCGTATACAAGACAGTATAGTATAACAAGCAATTGCGAATTGTTTACGGGGAAGGGGGGGGGGGAGCAGCATTCACGCTCCTAATGCAGCAGGTAGGCAAGTCTATTTTTCTGAATTCGGAGATTTTAGCCGACGGAAAGGTATTTAAAAATAACTATTAGGTTACTTATTTAACTTTGAGCTGAAAATCTTACAGATTAATGAACTTGACAAATTTATTTGTCAACTCTTGTTACCAGGGAATTTGCATTTAGGTCATTTTTGAGCTGTCATTTTTGACACACTTACAAGAAGCAGCATTGTGCGTATGCAGGGATTTTTGATATAACGCCGATGATTTTTTACCATGACTTTTACTTTTCGTTTTGAAACAACTAAAGAAGCAGTAATTTTAAGATATCAATTTATATGATCTATTTTTTTAGATTTTGGTATGTAAAATGGGTAAAATTTTTCCTATAATTAAGTTTAGTTGTTTAGTTACCTTACCTTTTACCTATTTTGCTGTTAATTTCATTACTGGAATAGGCCCAGAGATGGGGATTTTAGCAGCTTTGCACGTTTTAATGAAGGAATTCTTTCAACTCCACATAAGGGTTTCTTGTTTTGCGTTTTGTGATAATTTTTTATTAACCTTTTGGTAAAAATCTTCAGTTTTCAATATATGAGCACCGATGTTAACCTAATACCTACTCACCACTACACGGTTGAGCAGTGTTGCAGCCGGATTTGTACGAGATCACACAGTTGACCGTCTCACTTTCAGAATAACAGGAGAACTTGTTATTATTTTTATTTTCTATTTTAACATTCCAAATAATTTTGTAAATTATAGTTTATTCCTTTTTTTTATGACATTACCCAATTTCCGGTGTTCTATCCCATGATCATTGAACAATGCGTTATGTTTTAGCACCACTAGGTAATACAGTTTTTGGCATTTTGAATTTTATTTAATCCTTTTATATTATAGCATATCTTATTAATTAATATCTATTGTAATTATTTTACCTTGGTCTGTTTCAACTTTTTTTTGTTTCAATTTATTTCATAGTTTAATAATTATGAAGTATTAAGTTTCACAACTCTAACTTAAGTGGTAATTATTTGAAGATAACAATTTGTGATTATTTAAACTGAACATTTTTCTTATAGGATATTTAGCTTTATGCTATTAATACAGCTATATATATATATATATATATATATATATATATATATATATATATATATATATATATATATATATATATTCTTTTTCTTAGGTTTTTCCTCTACCATCTTCCTTAATTCACTTGTAAAACTGACAAAAAAATCTGAATTCACAAAACAAAAAGTATAAAAAACAAATTGTTTTGTTAAACCACATTCAAATGACAAGATCCGTGTACAAGGGAGAATCAATTAAATTAAATGAAAATACTGTATGTAGCCAACAACGTATTCTTGTTTAATGCTCAATAGGTAATTATTCACCTCCCCACATACCAATATTCTATAAAATGTTAACGTCAAATATATTGAATATAAATATTAAATATATAAATTAACAAAACTTCATAAAATACCAACAAAAGAGCTGATTAAAGCTAATTATCAATTAGCATTAAGCTGAAAATGTTGTTAAAATAATTTATAATGTGACATTCTGCATTAAATATAATACATTAATTTCAAAATTGATATAAAATAATATTTAAATGGAATATTTATTGAGGTCCGATAATACATATTAACATAAAACGTGTCCCCGATTGGTGATTGGTATATTAATATAACGGTTGGCACAATTACCATCTAACTCACGGCAGCTCATCAGGTCTTGGCTTCACTTGGTTGGGTAAAGACAGACAAAAACTAAGGAAAACTTACCGAATAATCAGTCATCAAAAAATTTGTTTATTTTCCTTGGATTTCAATAGTTGTATGAATGTGCGTAGAGTTGAGGGTCTGTACACTGCGACCTAGTAGCTCTATTGTGCCTCCCTACTGCTGCCCAGTCGTAAGAGTTACCATATCGGCTAGAGAAGGTCCTCCAGTCCTATTTTCCTCAGGAATCTCAGGATATTGGACGACTTCAAGGTGGGTAGCTCTCATTCTTCGATTTGGTGTGCTCCCAAGAAACGGATTCTAGGGTTTCTAGAGCGCTGCACACTGCAAGGATATGAATAGATGTTTCGTCCTCCTCCTCACGCAATCTGCACTCTTCTTTTTCTACCAGTCCGAGTCTCTTGAGGTGTCCCTTCAGGTGGCAATGCCCAGTCAGAACTCTGAGCTGATTTTTACTCAAACTTATGCATTCTTTGAAACTCTTCTGGTCGTAGTTTCCCAGAAGTATCGTCGCTTGTCTCAATCCGTGGAGCTCCGTCCAATAATTGGATCTCCTGCTTTCTTCTTCTATCTTTAGTTCTTCCAGCATTATGCTGCTACCGATTCTACAGAAAGGCTCTTGCCCCAATTCAATAGTTAGGCAACTACTCTAAAATAAATTTTCAATAATATAACACGCTAGATAAAAAGTTGCTTGTGCCTGTGAAATTTTATTGAAAAAGATGGACTTTTTGTTGGAACATATATTGAAACATCGGGCAGTAAACTTAAAATATTTAGTCGTACTTATTTTCGTTGAAAATGTTTATTAAGGGTTGTTATGTAAAATATTTATATATTACATAGGTTATTCAAAAAGTTCCAGGACTAATTTTTTATAAATTTTACAACTAGCGCTATCTGCTACCCGACGGCAGAACTATTTAGTATCATGCCTTAGTTACCCACAGTTGAGATGTGAGTGCTGTAACTTCATTTATTGGTCAGCTGTGTCCATTTGAAATAGATTTGTTTTTGCCACTGCGTCATAATTTTCGCTATGGAGCAACGGACCCCAATCAAATTTTGTTTCAAATTAGGAAAAAGTGGTTCGGAGACATTCGAATTATTGAAAACCGCGTATGGTGAGGATTGTTTAACTCGCCAGATCTGGCTCCGCCAGTCTTTTTTTGATTACCTAAATTAAAAACGACGATAAAGAGAGAACGTTTTGAAGACGTTGATGCGATTCAAAGGAATGTGACCAGGGCTCTCGAAGTTTTTCCAGAAGAGAAGTTCTTCAGGTCGTTCCAGCGGCTATACGAGCGCAGCAAAATTTATATACAACCAGGAGTGGATTATGTTGAAAACTAAATAAAATCTTTTTTTCTAAACTTTCGTTTTCATTCGTAAAAAAATTTGCCCCAGAACTTTTTGAATGAACTTAATAGTATTATAACAAGTATTTAATTAAACATAGATATTTTAATTATATCTGGGATTACGGACATTGTAAAATTTTTAATTTTAATCTTGGTTGAAACTTAATTAAACATACTGATAAAACATAAATTTTTAGAACGAAAAGAACATTTTTTGTCACTCCTGCCTTATTAATATTGATTAATAATTTCTTCTCAGCAAATATACACGTAATTGTCCCCTTTGTTCTTGTATCTTCCCTTATTCTTCTGTTCTTTATCAAAATCTTATATATTATATTTGCTCTACAAAATAATATATTTGGTATTTTACGTCAAAACCTCGTAGTTAATTGAGAAGAAATTCAATAATAAATTATTATCAAAATAACTAATAAAGCAAAATTACCAGCGCCCAGTTGAAAGTTAGTAGCCTTGCTAGTGAGGTAAATGTGCCGGAGAGTAGGGATGGGTTATTCAGGGTGCCACTGCATCTGTCGCTAGGTTAAATGCAAAAACCTTCCACGATGTCTTTAGGAAATTTTAAGTTTAAATAATCACAAATTTTCATCTGCAAGTAATTACCATTTAAGTATTTCTTTAAAAATATTTAGAAACTAGCAGACGTTTGGTCAAAATTGTCGCATTATATAGAAAACAATGTGTAAATAATGTTTTGATTTGTAATAACTTCATGATCATATTTTTTTTATCTTTCATAATCCTATGCATATAAATGGATTAGCTCTACTATGGAGCTTCTCTTCTTAGGAAGGAAAAAGCTGCGAATTGTGGTGGGACTGTAGAGAGGACGTTATCACCTGAGGGGCCATCCTCACAAGATTGGTTTTGCAGATGACCCGACGTGCAGATGGTCTCTGGAGGAGGATAAAACTGTTGACCGTGTTCTTAGAGAGTGCCCAGCACCCAACAGATATTGGAAGCAGTTAGACAAGGTTAATTAATGAGGCTGCTTGGATTCACAAAGGCGATCTGCCTCGAATGACTTGCAGCTAAAATGGGGTGTAAAGGACCCAACGAGGTCTAAGCATCGATGATCGAGTAATGGTACCTTTGTTTCATTCATGAATTCATTCATACTCTTATGCATCAAATATCTAGTCAAATCCTTCTGCACATTTTCTGTTCCAGAATATAGCACTCGTTATACTGTTTAAAAAATAGAATATATGCTAATTTTAATAAATATTACAATATTTAGGATTGTAATGTTAAAGTAGTTTTTAGACCTAGGTCTATTTATGTAATGTAAGGTAAAAGTAATAAATACATAATTTATTAAGTTTTTTGGAAAAATACAAATTCATATGCATATTATGTTTATTTCTCTCTCTCTAAAAATATTGTATATTTTTAATTTGCTGAAATAAAAATCTGCTGTATATACGTTTCTATAAACCTATATAAAAGTGATATATAGGTATAAGGTATATATAACAGATTTTTATACTTGCAAATTAAAAATTTTGGTTTATTTATTACACCTCTAATATTTAGTTGCGCTAAATTCGAAACAATGTTTGTCTATGGCCACTCTATAAGTTATGTTTTGTGGAGTCTAGTGCTCGCGACACATCATGGTTAGTTACCCTTCTGCTACTCAGTCCTTGGCGCGCTGCAAATTTGGACTTGGGTGTGAGGATGAATCAAACTAACTCAAAGTCGATGGGCCTCCGTTTAGCATTGCGTAGAGTAAGTGATATTATTGCGGGCACCTCAAATAGTTCGGATTAGAGCAGTATTAAGGGCAAACTCTCAATAAGAATATGATCATACCAATGTTTTCATAACCTCAGATTTAGGTAGCTGCCATAGACTTAAGAGTAACTAATAGTACTTAGACTATAGAAGAAAGTTGGCTCACGCTTAGAAAGAGATAGAGCGTTTTCGTTGAGTAGTACTTCTCTTTCTAATTTCGGTTAGGTGAGCCAGTACTCTTCTATAGTATTTTTATATTATATCTATGATAGCTGCCTGCACTGGTGTTAATTGTTAATGGATAGGATGCAGTGTGTAAGTATAAGTTTTCTTTGTAAAATGCATGTAGATTCCTCATCGCATATCTAAAATATTTATGTATACAAAGTTCGAAGAAACCTAACCTCAAATAGACACAATTGATTTTGCAGTAATAGGCGCGCAATACTAGATGTTTCTGCGTTATTTGGAGCGTAATAATACATTCATTTTCGCAGCAAAACCAGCAAATATTAAATTATAATCTACATATTTAATTTTTTACTTTGGTTAACATTTTTTACGTAATTAAATTAGAGCATTCAAACTTTTGATAAATAAATGTAGCTATTAAAAGATTGATTAAAAATAAAATTTCGCATAATGAATGTCGAAAGTACTGAATCAACGCAGTAACACCACCGTAAAATTTAGTTCCTGTGACCCTGGGTATAACTAGAATCACAGTAGTCCAAATGCATTTAACGAGCTCAAACTTGATAAGACTACGTCCGCCAGAACGGAGATATTGTAGCCACCTTGCGTTTCCATCATCAGACCATCTCAATGGTACTATAATAGCAATACCAAATTTCAACTTGATCGGATAATTTGGAATGATTAAATAATTTGATTGTCAGCCTATAGATGGCAGTGAAACTAAATAAAATCATTTAATAAAAGAAATTTCTTAAAAGAACATTCTATAAAAAGAAATAATGCTTGTATTTCAGTCACTTTTTGAATTAATATTTTTTTTATAAACTGCATCTTTTGGCTGCCGATTACCGACGAATGAAAACTTTTTAACATGTCCATTTTTGGATTTATTATAACTATAATCAAGTGGAAATTACATTACTGAGACTGTATAAATCAATTTACGATGACAATGCCGTTTAAAGCAATTTTATTCTGCATAATATACGCTTTGTGGTCGATTGGAAAACTGTTATTACTCTCAAAAGAAGACGTACACTGTGAATTAGTCATCATATATTCTTCCATACATAGATTTGTATACAATAAAGTTTAGTTATTCCTAAAAATGTTTCTTCATTGTATTTGATCTGCTTCGATAAAAAATGTGATATTTAATGCCAATTGTTGCTTCAGGTACGATAATAGATGGTATCAAAGGTCTTATTAATAAAGTCTCAAAAAATATTTAAACAAATTAATTTAAATGTTAGAAATTGCCAAACATTTACTAGCAAAGAGTATACTTACATCATACCTAAAGTCCGTAATTTCTGTTAGTGACTTATTTAATACCGGTCACCAAAACGACGAAGCGGCAGAATAAACATCTTCATGATTTAAAAATTCCGCCGCTCTATTAACGGGGCAGGGACTAAAAGCTTAAAACGTTTGTTGTCCTATTTCGCGAGCCTTAAATAGTAATCAGCTGATGGCACTTAAAATAGCACGGTGATGCTCATCAATCTGTACTTGGTTTCTTATCACAAAGATAATAGATGTGGCAACATATATACATGGAAGGTCCATCTTGAATAGACTTGAAAGTAAGCGTCCAGACTAGGTTTTCGCATTGTGTGAATATTTTATTGATTTATGTTCACATTTTAGTTAATATTCTTTGGTTGTATATAGATATTGTGTTGTTTAAAAAAAGTTTATTATAGTGAATTAGAGTGTATATTTGGTGTATATATTTGTGGTAAACTATGGATATTAACGACCCTTCAACTAGTGGTGCGCTTATAACAAAAAAGTTCATTTCCGTTAAAAAACGAATAATGATTAAGAATATTTACCACGGTATTCTGGAACGAGACCCTGAAACAATTACTTTGGATGCTGCAGAAATATGTGGCACTTTAATGAAAATTTCCGCGCGTCCGGTGTTGAGGGTTTTAAATGGTCATTATAAAGAAAACGACCAAAAAAGCAAAGCAGAAAAGACGGAGAAAAAATCCTGGACCATGACACAAAATACGCCATTCATCACAAATTCCATGGTTTCTTTTTTAAAAGTGAAATACTAACATTAAAAAAAATAAGACAAAAATTAATAACGACACATCTTTACCTAAAATATCATCAAATCAAATTTGCTACGCTCTTCCTCTGTTTAAAAGAAGAGGGTAGATTACATTAGATTATAAGGTACTATAGTACAAAGTGGCCCTGCAGGAAAAAGCAGTTCGGTCCAGTGAGCAAACCACCGGCTGCTCAGGAGAGGAGGTTCGTATTAAGGCGCCAGCAGGTCTAAACCAGCTGTGCTGCAAGCTGCCAAAGGTGGTCGCAGTACTTTTCCTGCAGTATCCACTTACAAAAAAAAAACAGAAGGAAAATAAATAAAAAAAAAACAATCAACATTCAATATTTTATGTCAAGACTAAAATTCAATAGCACCAAACAGCAAGTAAGACGCTGAAGACGTAGGCAAATAATGAATAAACTGTTATACAATGTAACTCTAAGTATTATTACTGATGTAAATGTGATCACGTTGACTTTAAATGCATATTAGCCTCATTCAATAAAAGCAAATGAACAGTAGGCTTATCTGTGTTTCTTGTGTGATTCTTCTCGGTTCCTGAGCTGTCGTGGCTACAGGTAGTAGCTAGTGATGGGGGGAAATAAGTTGACCTCTGGACAGAAAACGAAGAACCAAAGAAGAGGAACTAAAAAACATGAAGAAGAAAATAAAGAAAAAGAGGGAAAAGAAAAGGAACTTAAAGAAGTTGAAGAAGAAGTTGAAGAACCCTGAAATAAAACAGGGCGTCTAAGAAAACTAACTTCAACTCTTCACTTGTTATAAATGTTGCAAAAGTTGAGAATGTTGAATGTTATAAAAGTTTTGAATGTTAAAAAAGTTTGCCCCACGTTGGGCGCCAGGTACGGTAAAAGCCGTATATTCCTTTGAGTTTCACTTAGAGGGACTTGCCAGAAGGTTGATTTTATGCCAATAGAACTCAAATAATGTGCGTTTCTTAATCTGCCTAAAATGACCGATATATAGGGGAATGAACTTTAAAAGAAATGAATTTTAGATATCTTAAACGGATTGAAAAAGCTCATTAATTGAGAAGAATGAAATTGCTTTATGGCGTTGAAAATGTTTGGAAAAAAAACGGGGGGAAATGAAGAAAAAATTTTATTAGACTAACGAAACATGGCTCAATAAAAAGCGCACGGTTGGGAAGGTGAGGCAAGATATAAGCATTAAAAGTTCCAAACAGGTATTTCTAGAAGGATTTTCGCAACGACTACGTAATCCTAGTGACAAAGGTCGTCGTCTTATAATAACGTACGTAGAAAATGAGTCTGGTTTCTTAGATAGTGGCCTTAATGTTTTCGAATCTTGAAAAACAGGGGACTATCATGAAGACAGAACGCCTATGTTTTTGAGCGATGGTTTTCTTCAATTTTAAACCTTGTGGAATCCGAATCGGAAATTGTAATGGAGAATGCCCCGTATCATAGTCGACGCCAAGAAAAAATTCTTCTGCTTCGAGATATGCCAATGGTTCCTCTAAAAAATCATTGAATTTATCGAAATAATGCTCAAAGTGTAGTTGCTGGATTTAGTGAGGGTAAATAAACAAAAATGTATCACATATGCTGTTGATCAAATGACTAGGGGAAAATATAACAATGTTAAGACTGAGGCTGTACCATTGTGAACTAAACCCAATCGAGTTAGTATGGGTGCAAATAAAGAGTGAAGTGGCACGGAAAAACGAACCATTCAAATTAGCAGATATCAAAATATTATTGGATGAAGCAATTAGTAACGTGACGACCCGTGATTGGTAAAATTGTGACGATCATGTTAAAAAAGAAGAACAAAGAATGTGGGAGTTGGACATTTACGTTGAGGCAGTGGTTGAACTAAGAATAATCACCTCTGACGCTGATAGTTCCTCAGATTTAGATATATCTCTTGACAGAAATTCTGATGATGAGTCAATATGAGCTAGTGATCTACATTACTTATATCAAACTCCTGAGGATGACACTAGATGCACCCTGGTTAGTCCGAAATGAATAAATCAGAAGAGAAATGTACTTGATGCCGCTCAGAGGAGCAGATAAGCAACACACTTTCGATTAATATGCATAAAATACCAACGAGTGTAATCAGTACTTGCAGCAGCTATACTAATGATGGAAAGTTACGATATTAATCATTACAAAATAATCGTTACAGACCAATCACTAAACTAACGAGTCCTCTATTGAGAAAAGACTCGTACCTTGGCAATTCGTTACTATACCAAAACACCCTTAGTACGAGACGAGAACTGAAATAACTAAAGAAATATAACTACTATTTTATTCTCGCGGGCCCAGGCCGGTCTAGCTGTCACAAAATCGCTGATTAGAGGAGTAGAGGAGAAAATTCGGGGACGGTTTCGCTAAACACTGGCTTATTTTGACTGTTTATTAGGCATTTGGAGTGTAGGCGATTTTGAAGTTGTTTTCCCAGCGGCAACCACAGGACAGAAACTTTTTATGTGCTTAGATGCACGAATCAGCAGATTAAAAGAATTCCACCGAAATAAGATAAAAAATAGTATTTCTAATAGAAGGGACGGATTTTATTCTTTATCAACGTTATAGCCATTTCCATATATGGTAGTTCAGTTTTGAATTTTGCACGTTTTATGTCTGTTCCTTTACGTCGTGTATTTACTTGCTACTTATTTTAAAGTGTCGCATACATAAGTAGGTAGTAATATATTGAAATATTTCCAATTATGTAGGTAGTAAATAATAAATATATTTTGAATTTTCTGACAATAAAAATGCCAAATATGTATAACGTACGATAAAATATATTGAGCAGATATAACAAAAAGAATTTAGGGTTGAGAAATAGAAACGCAGAAGAGTGCTATCTGGATTCATTTTCCATTATTAGTTGATGCCAAAGCAAAGTGTATTCCTATAAATACTGCCATATTTCAAACGTAAGAAAATATTTTAAATCGAAGCACCCAACAATGTCATCAAAATAATCCACCACAGAAAAGTCGACATTGTCACTTGGAAACGTAAACTTCTTTGCCGTCACCGTCAACTTTAGCAGAAGGAAAAAAGACAGCGAGGAACTACATCAGAGACCTTCAGAAAAAACTAAAACACAAACAGATTTCAGGCTTTATTTCTAGACCGATATCTTTATCTCGACAAAAAAGCTCCCATGCTTCCTTTAAACTTATGAGTACTCAAACACAAATGCAACCAAACGGTATTCTCTTAAAATTGAGAGATGTGCTTACAGGGTGGAATTCCAATTTCTACATGTTTGAGGAGGTAGTTAAGTTATTCGGACGGACTTGAGAGTCTTTCGCAAAAAATATTTGTTTTATTTTTAACTGTTTAAATAAATCTGGTTATTCTTTAATGGTATATTTCTTAATTTGTATATGTTTTTCCATGTGGACATATATATTGTCTTTTAACATTTATAAATTTAAACTAATACATACTTAATATGCAATAACAAATTTCAACACAGAATAAAAATGATTCAATTAAAGATCTAAAGAATATATCGTAATATCGCTAGCAATATTAGTTATTCGAACGAAAGTAACTAAAGTAACGATTCCAGATTAACGAGTCGTAGAGACTAAATGAATCAATAGTTACAAGTCCTTAAAAGTAACTAAACTTTCCATCACTAAGCTACAGTGAGTGAAGACCAAATGTTTATTAAGACTCAATTATCTGGAAATCGGAGGCCCCACTAAATAATTTTGGATTGCCAACAGCCACATCTAACGGCAGACCAAGGAAAATCCGACGAAATCTCATTTATTATTTTCTGAAATTCACACGCCATTGGAATTGATGGCATTGATGGCGCACAACCCGGGGAACTTTATATGCGAGCGATGAGTCACTGACAGAAATTATGGACTTTAAGTTTTTTATAGGTGAAATTATATTTGGTATATTCGTATCTATCGGTTTATTGTAATCATACACCATCAGGTGAGATACAATAAATGTTAAATTATAACATCTATAGCGTATTACGAACCAGAATAAACAGGAAATCGATAATTTAATTAAATTAGCATTTTAATATTTAAATTTTTGATATTACACGACTCAAAATCCTGTAATAATATAAAATTATAAGACTAAAACCAAAACAAAAATCTATTTTTGTAATAAGATTTATTAAGGGGTGCTATTAATATAATACATTTTTAGGTGAAAATAACAAGACTACATAGTTAGGTACTAATTTTAAAAAGTATCCTGTGATTGTACAACAATAATTAAATAAGAAATTGCACCACAGATTAAAGTAAATAATGTAGATATATTAACTTCAAAGAAATCAGCAGCCATGAATTTTACTTTGCGATTGTGTATTAAATTTATTAAATTTTCTAATGCTTGATATTCTTCGCTATAAACATAGAGGTTCTGTTGAAGCTTGTAACAAATCGGTATCAGTTTCTGAGATTCCTTTGCAGTTAGGTCACAAGATATTGCTATAGTTGTTAACTGAAACTAAAAAAACATATTTTTTAGCAGCAATAAAAGACAAATATCACTTGTGCAGTAGGTAATTTTTCAAGACCATATAAATAATTCGCAATATTTTTGTAAGTTCGATAAAGCATTTTTAATGAAAATATATAATTTTGAAGGATTTTAACAACACATCTAGACTTTAGCATTCGGAAGGCTACAAATCCACTTCATTGGCAGGTATATCTATATAGAAGCATTTGCCGGTCGCAGCCTCGTATATTGCTGTATATATATATATATATATATATATATATATATATATATATATATATATATATATATATATATATATATATATATATATTTATGAACAATTATATTCGGCCCCCTCCTACCCCCCTCCAAAATTAGATTTCGCACTTTTTGCTTTTATTACATATGTATGAACTAGAAATAATAAGATCGTACTAAAATTTGAATTTTCTTATTATTGTATTGAAATAACATTTCTTGAATAATGTTATTGTTATAAAATAAGGTTGTATTAAAAGTTATACAATAATTCATTAAACGATAGTTATCGTTAAATAATGTACATTTTTTTAATACATGATAGCTTAAGTCTTTACGAAGAAAATGACAGAATTCTATAGCAGTTTCCTAGACGACGGTACAGCCAATCAAAATTGTAACTTTTTTCGTTTTTCTAATAAACATTTGCAATTTTACAAAAACTATTAAACCGACAGCGCCTAACTTCCGTACACTTTTTAAGCATTTTAAAGCTCATATTCTGGTAAAAGTTGAGAACAATTCAATACATATTAAGAAAGTTATTAACAGTTGAAAAATAAGCCCTTTTCAATGTTTAATTTGCAATAACTTTTTTATTTACAAACTGATTTGGACAAGCAAAAATTCATTTTGAAAATATTTTCAAGACGTACAATTCGTCTGTGAAATATTTTTCTCTAAATCCCTTAGATTTTCCGTAAAAACCAAAAAACCGGGGAAAAATCATTTTTCGAACTATTTGTTAAAAAACAAAAAACAATGTTCCAACCAAAAGTTGTTGAGACACGAGATGAGACGTCATTTCTACTACTTTCCCCTATCCATTTCTGCAATCAGATCGCAGGCGGTATTTGAGTCATTTTTACCTCCTAAAAATACCTTCGTTTCCTGGCCTAAAAGGCACACGTCTATATAGAAAATTTTTCGAAAATACAGAGCAAAATAAAGATATTATATGGGTTTCAGACTTCTAAAACAATTGTGTTTCAGTTTATGAGGTAAAATAATTAATTTTTTTATGCAGTACCTACTGCGATAATGTGAAAAATCGGCATATAACGTCACTGCTTTCATAAAAAAGTTGTGAACCTTTTGAACCGCAACTAAGGCTCTATATTTTTTAAAGTTTATTTATACTTAAAGTCTTTCTTGTTGGCACTGGTAACATTTTCTGAGAAGTCGTTTTAATAATGGATAGGAAACAAGGAAATTAATGTATAACTTACCAAAGCAAAAAACAGAAAAACTAAGTTTTCCGATACAAAAAAATTGTCAGTTTGCGTACTAAATACCGTTCCCAACATTAAATGAACTAGTCGTACTAAACCAGTTAATAGATGATTAGCAACGAATAAAAAGATAAAAAACATATGTTTTCCAAAAAGGATATTAAAATTTTCAATAATATCGTCCAAAATGGAGTATAAATATTTTGTATTTTGTATATTTTTCAGAAGATTTTGCCTTAAAATATTTCTTTTTCTTAAAATCCCATTGACACTCAAATATTTATCATGCAGCATGAGGATGAAATTAACCAGCACTAAAGAAATAACTATTTGTAGAAACAAGAAAAATTTCTCGATAAAAAGATATTTAGCGCTTAGAATTGGACTGATTTGGGACCATCTAATGACAATCCAAATAAAACATCCGAGGCTGAATATGGTAACAATGCAGAATTGTAAAAAGGGACTTTTCCAAAATCTTTTCTTTGACGGAATCAATAGAGACATAGTTATTTTGCTTTCTATGTCGGTTACTTGTGCAAAAAACTGATTCCATAAGTCAGTTTTTACTTCTTCTTCGACACATGAAATAACAAACCAAATTATGCTAATGATTTCATCAAAAATACCTAGAATAATCATCATTTTATTATTAAATATTGGATATAAATTTTGATTTTTTTTAAAAATCGAATAAATTGTCACTACTACAACACAAATCATTGAAAACCATTTTATTGCTGATCGCAAAAATGAAATTCTAATTTTTTTCTCTTCAAAGTCATATCGTGGCAATATACCGAAGAAACTTGTGAATGTTATAATAGGCTTTAAAAATGAAATCGACTTTCGAGAATAACTTAACATCATATTTTTACAGACGCAAGTTAAACACTAAAATACTGTCAAAGAATAATAGTTTTGTTGAAATAACTAAAGTTCATCGAATAATACAACTATTTGTCAATTTTCAATATTAATACTAAGTAATTGAAAATACTCTATTAGTTTAATGGAGGAAATATACCAGGAAAAATTATTTGAGATAACATTTCCTTCATATTAATAATAATTTTTTGATATTTTGTTACGAGCTATCTATAATTTTTAAAAAATAAATATAATTAAAAATTATTTGTCGCGTCCCGTACCATATTCAATTTTTGAAACATTTTATATTAAAAAGTAATAGGAAATACATCGTCCTGGGTTAAGAATTCGCAACACTTCGTAGAAATTATACGTGAAATAGGAGTACAACCCGAAGACCATTTTAACAGCTTTGACATAGAAAGCCTATACACCAACATTCCAGTTAAGGAGTCGCTAAAAATCATACGAAAGAAACTTGAAGAAGACCAGATCTTAGCAGAAACAACATCTTTACCATCGTATACCGTCATGGACTTGTTGGAAAGTTATTTGACTAATTCCTATTTTCAGGAAAAGGAAAAATTCTACATTCAGGATGATGGAATACCGATAGAATCCTTACTCTCATCGGTAATCGCAAACATTTTCATGGAATGGTTCAAGACGTTTACAACTGAATCCGCAACTAAGAAACTAGAATGGTGGCTTAGACACGAAGACGCCACCTTTATTATCTGGAATGAAAACGACGAAAAACTTTAAAATCTAGAGCCGCCAACTATGCCTGGACTCATGCACACCACATAAAATGGTCTGAAGCTAAAATTCTACACAGATAACAACACTGGAGAAAACAAAAATTCAAAGAAGTCGCGGATATACATCAGAACCCGAGTTGCTTTAGTAAACCATCTTTAGATATAAGAGAACTATGGAAACTACTTCTTAATAATTGTAAACTAAAACTAAATGCTGCATAAATGAGACTTTGGCGTGGCACGCATTACTGTACCCATCTCAGTCACACTTCACTGCATTTACTTTTAGTATATTCAACACAAAAAAAGACAGTCGAAGCCTAACAAATATCTACTACTTCGTAGGAAACATCGTTGTCTATGAAATTCAAACAAACCCTCTTTTCACCTTGCATGACTGCACTATTGCAAAGAGCAAAAATATAGAGGTACAGAAGGTTTCTTTCATCCTTACGCTTCTAGCCAAAATAAAAGCTAATGATAAGCTAATTAATACTTCTAATAATCCTTCTAAAACCATATAGCAGATTATTAATGCAAAAAAACATACAAAAATAATAAATTAAACTTAAGCCACAGCTGTACCATAACTCCAGATACTTTTAATAACTTTTTTTGTAATATGGCGCATGAAACAATTCATTCCATACGTGCTTCTCAAAAAGTTCCAGTCGAGTTCATGTCTTGTTTGGTGGTGGGGGGCGCTCCCTTTGTTTATGGGGCTGTGCCTTTTATTGAGGTCAGGGACATAACTGCCCAATTAAAAAATAAAAATAGCTCAGATATCTTTGGTTTGAATGTCAAATTTATAAAAGGCATACAGAATGCTATCACCTCCTCTTTGACAACTCTTATTAATCAATGTGTTAGAGAAAATACCTTCCCAGATATGCCCAAGTCAATCCCATCTTCAAGAAGGGAGACCCTGACTCACCGGGCAACTACAGACCGATTTCTTTGTTACCCATAATCTCAAAGATATTTGAAAAATGCATATCCAATAAAATAATAGATTATTTTGAAGAAAACAACCTCTTTACTCCCTGTCAGTTTGGTTTCAGGAGTGACAGTAATACCACAATGGCGATTCTGGACCTTGTTTCCTACATCTCGATCCCTTTAATAAAATGGAGTATACGGGAGGCTTATTTTGTGATTCTAGTAGGGCATTTGACTGTGTTATGCCTCAAATACTTCTTCAAAAAGGCAAAAAATATAATTTTTCTAATGCAAGTGTTTCTTTCTTGGAATCATATTTAAAGAATAGGATACAGATTGTTAGGGTTCCCGGGGTGTCGTCTGGACAGGGTGAGCTTAACATATGTGTTCCACAGGGCTCAGTCCTGGGACCCATCCTGTTTTTAATCTATATCAACGACTTACCTCTTGTTGGACCAACAGCAAAGTTCACCTTGTTTGCGGACGACACCACGGTTGCTGTGTCGACAAATTTGCTAAAAAATACTTTGTCAGAGGTCGACAGGGTGCAGAGAAATATTGAGGAGTGATTTTGTGCAAATATACTACTTCTCAATAAAAGCAAAACCAATAAAATGGTGTTCTCACTCAGAAATATAGGGGAGGTAAATGAGAAACGAAATGTCAAGTTTTTGGGGGTGCAGATAGATGAGAGGCTTCGTTGGCACAGCCATATCCAGGAAGTAGCTGAAAAGCTTAATACTGCTTTATATGGTCTTTGTTCTTTAGCAGAAAGTGCCTTAAGGTCTATATTAAGAACAGCATACTTTGGACTTTTTCATCCTATCGTGTCCTATTCCATATTGACTTGGGGGCATGCACTCTAGGTATCTCGAGTATTTAAAATACAGAGAAGGGCTATCAGGGCTATCAGGGGTTTTAACTATAGGGACTGCTGTAGGGAAGCTTTCAGGGCTATTGGTATACTGACCATCCCTTCTTTGTATATACTTGAGAATTTGCTATATATTCATAAGAATAGGCATGTTTATGGAACTCATGCAAAGGTGCATGACTATAATACTAGATATAAGGATAGATTCGTGCCTATGAACCAACGTGTGGAGAGGTGTCGGAATGGCCCGACATATTGAAATGATAAGACTGATTTTTGATTAAACAAGCATTATTGTGGAATTTGGAGTGACTTTAATCCACATGCAGTCATTAAGACACTGGTGAATAAGGGCTGATTTATGTGAGGACGTGGGAAGGACTCTTCAATCTAAGTGGACAGTTAAATACCTGGGAGTAATTCTGGACTCACTTCTGAGCTAGAATGATCATATTGAGGATGTACATGGGGACTGACACCTAAAGTGCTATTTTGGATATACATTATGGTGATCCGCCCCATGATCACGTACGCTGCTATTGTATGGTGGCGTAGACAACAAAGTGCAAACACATTCTTCAACTTGACAAAGTTCAAAGAATGGCTCTTGAAGTTCTAGTGACCCTGGCTCCTCTTCACTTATACATAGAGAACGAGGCCCTGAATATTGCTTATCGTCTCAGTTGCCTGGGATATCTTAAAATTGGAAAGGGGGGATACTCAGGTGTCTGGGAAAGCGCGGTGGCGAGGTGTCCATCACTCCCCATGCGGATAGATTACATGACGTCGCTTTTAAAACCCAACCTCTCCCTGGAGATATTTCTGCTAAGTAGAGATGATTGGGAGTTAGAACAAAATCTTCAGAAAAATGGATCCTGGTGGTATACTAATGGATCTCGACAAGATGAAAGAGCTGGAACCGGAGTATTCGGCAGGAGCGCAGGAGTTAGAGAGTACTAACCTATCGGACAATGTGTGACAATCTTTACAGTGGAAATTTATGCTATTCGGTAGTGTGCCGATCTCTGTGAGAGGGATATAGACAGGAATAGGCAGACCGTCTGGCAAAGTTGAGTTCGGCAACTGAACCGCATAGATCCCAAACAATACTATCTTTCCCATTGCCGTTTGCTATTGGCAAAAGGGAATTGAAATGGTTGCTGGAAAGCAAATTAATTGAATTGTGGAGGGGAGCTTCTGGAATGAGGTGTGCTAAGGAACATATAACTGGGCCTAGTGCACGGCGTACTAAGGAGATTTTCTCCTTAAGAAGGAAAGAGCTACAAACTGTAGTGGGATTGTTAACAGGACATTGTCACTTCAGGGGTCATTTTCATAGAATTGGTGTCGAAGACGACCTGACGTGCAGATGGTGTTTAGAGGAGGACGAAACTGTTGGCCATGTCCTCAGAGAGTGTTCAACACTCAACGGACTGAGACAGAGATATTTCGGAAATACAATTTTGTTACCGGAGGCAGTTAGGCAAGTTCAACTAACGAGGCTGCTTGGATTTGCAAAGGCGATCGACCTCGAATGACATGCAGCTATGGTAGGATGTAAAAGGCCCAATGGAAGCCTAGGCATCGATGATCTAGTATCACCACTCCTTTTCATTCATTCATTCATTCATGTGAGGGAAGTGATTCAAAATTGGTGAGTCATAATCAATTTCATCAAGAACTCATAATACTGTCATTTACCAGAAATAAATAATTTTGAAATAAAAATGTCTTTGAATTAAAAAAAAAATTTAAATTAAGATTAGAAAGTGCATATTTGATGATTCTTTATAATTAAAACAAAATTAATTTTTCTTCAGAAATATTTATTAATCTGTGCAACCAAAACAACACACTCTGGGTGTAAATTACATAATTGAAATTATACATGATCACGTACTAATCTTATAAAGAGTTTTGCGATTGTAGAACAATAATTAAATAAGAAATTGCGCCACCGATTAAAGTAAATAATGTAGATTTATTAACTTCAAAGAAATCGGCTGCCGTGAATTTTGCTCTACGGTTATTTATCAGATTTATTAAGTTTTCCAATGCTTGGTATTCTTCACTATAAACATAGAGGTTCTGTTGAAGCTTGTAGCAGATCGGTACCAGTTTTTGAGATTCCTTTGCTGTTATGTGACAAGATATTGTTATAGTTGTTAACTGAAACTAAAGAAACAAGTTTTTTACCAGGCATGAAGAAGCTTTACATTTTTATTTTTTTATTCGCAGATAGAGATGTTTTTGTAACATTCTATCTATTAAAGAAAATATGTCATTATATCAACTTTTTGGCCCTCATAAGGCCCCATTTCCATTCCAATTTATATGTATGTACATATTCTGTTTATTTAATATTATAGCTAGAAAAACTGAATGGTGATTGTCGTTAGACGATTTCATGCATCTGATCGATTACACTGTATGACGTGAAATTTGTACATTAAATAAGATTTTGGGTGGCAGAATTCGAATCTGACCTGAGAATTGCTCCATCATATCAGGTTTTTTAAATATTCTAACCTGCCAACCAAAAAACGCGATTTTGGTCTATATTTGAGGTTATGCATCATCGTTATATTTCTTTTCTCAAAAAACTATTCATGGTATCTTAAAGTGTAAGAACAGTAAAGACAGAGATAGAACCGGACACTATCGCCTTCTGTATCACTAGAGGATGCTCTTAGGGAGGAGTAGCCTCTCCACATATGAGTAGCTTAATTATAGACCAACTCTTCTGTGATCTGACTGACCTCGGCATATCTTGTCAGGGCTATGCCGATGACGTGGTCGTGATCGCAAGAGGTAAATTCGAGAATACTCTCTGTAACACAGTTCAAAGAGGGCTTGAATATATTCGAGAATGGTGCCAGATAATGGAACTAAACACCTACACCACTAAAACTACCCTAGCAGCCTTCACAACGAAAAGAAACCTCAATTTGAAGACCATTAACATGGATGGGAATGCTATTGAGTGGAAGTCAGAGGTTAAATATCTAGGACTGACCCTAGATAACAAACTCCTATGGAATAAGCATGAAAAAGAAGTCATCAATCAAGCTACAAAAGCCTTGATGGTCTATAGAAACTTTGCGGGAAAAAGATGAGCTACAAACCCAAAAATTCTGCAGTGGATGTATATCGCAATAGTGAGACCAATCATCACATATGGAGCAGTGATCTGGAGCAAAAGAACCAGTCTAGCTAATATGAGAGCTAACCTCTCAAAAGTTCAAAGACTGGCCTGTGCATGTATAACCGGGGCAATGAAAGCCTGCCCAACGGCCACCATGGAAGTAATTCTAAACTTCACACCTCTAATATATATTTCTAAAGAACATGGCGAGTAGAACGATTTATAGGATGGTGAGAGATGATATCATAAAACAATGGCCCAATCTCTCATCCATAAATCAATAAATCTGAGACTTGACCCAAGATGAAATAAAAAAGAAATTCAACTTTGTGAAAAACTTTAGCACAAAGTTGAGTAGCAAGAGCAAATGGGACAGAAACACCATTGAAAAACTCCGCAAGAAATTCACTATACGATATACAGATGGCTCCAAAACAACGGAGGTAACTGGAGCAGGAGTATATGGACCTGGCACCAGAGAGCTTGGGTAAGTCACCAAGGATTTTACAGGCGGAAATGCATGCCATCTGGCATCATTCTCCAGTGTATTCAAGCCCTCTGAATTATGTCACAGAGAGTATTTAATAAACTCATAAAAAACGAAGTAGACTGAAAAACAAATGCTTTATTTTAATTTGCATTGTGACGTTTTAATATTGTTTCGAATGCTTATTATGTTGACTAATATACGTTTTTAAACTGGCATAGAAAACATTTGAAGAAAATCATCAGATAATTTGTCTTGAAAATAATTATAATAACAGAAGTAATAGGAATAAGATCAACAAGTAGATATTTTTCAGTGTAATAAAATATAGGATACCCAATAATACTAATCCAAAAAATAAATTAATAAAATCTCTATACATTTAACATATTTAAAAATATTTTCTTTCATTTTATGATTAATAGAACTTGAAATAAAATCTCTGTGGTTTAGGTTAAGCAATATTACTGAGCGTTCAATTTTTCCCTTTAACACTTCTATGTCTTAGGGTATTTCAATATAAATTTCATTTTTCAAAAACCCTGATAAAAAGCAGAACAAGAAATCCTGAGTTAGAAGAACACATTCAGCATGAGATTGCTGACATAGGAAAGCTTGAACCTCAAATAATCACAACAAAATGGATTGTCCATGAAACTTTCCAAGAACAATTGCTTTATACTTTCCATGTTCAACAGGTATACGCAATGTTTCTTGCAAGAATTAATTACTTAAACAGGTTTTTACAAAAACTCAGAGAAAATCCTCATTTTACCAAAACTGTTTTTTGACACTTTCGCAGAGTACTTCCCTTTATTCTTACACTGTTAAAAATAATTTTAAATTTAATGCAAATTTAATGTACATTCTACATTAAATTTAACGATTTTGTACTTATCAGTTCCTAGTACATTACGTTTGATTAAATGGCATCTTAAATTTCAATAAAGATATTTCAACTTGCTGCACGTTAAAATTAATTCACATGTACCTTAACATTAAAGGAATTTACATTAAATTTCATGGTACATTGCATGAGATTCCGGGAGATAGCGCAAATTGTATTGAACTTTTTACTTTGTATATGGATTTTCTCTTAAGGATCATGCTTTATAGCATTCAACTTCGTTCGGTAGAAGAATTTGGCAATGCAACAAATTTGTCTTTTCAGTTTTTGCATAACAAACCTATTATTGTTAAATATCTTAAAAAAAAATTGCAGAAATGCCCCAATTTCAACAACATCTAAAATAAAATATTCCATATAGTGTTGTATCTGTTTTCTTGCATAATAAGTTTAGACATTGTTTATATTTTTGAATATTACAAGGACCTTGAGAATTTATTTTTACTAACTTATGCATTAGCTTGTAAATGGAAAATTTTCATCTCTCAAAATTTTGAGCTTAAAGAGTTTAGAGACGAGTCCGTTCCTGACTTCCCGGGGTATATTTTCATTAATAAATACCTAACATGTGTCTAAAGTTATATTAAAATAACAAAATTACTTGACATTGTTTTTTTTTTGAACAGTCTAATTTTGCTTAAGATGGTAAAGTCAGTTTTCCAGTTTGTTTTAATATTGTTATTATTTCATAATTTAACTATGAAGAGGAAGCACAAGTTTTTGAGCATATAAAAAGAACCAATTTTTAATTCAAATACCGTTCCCAAAATTTGAGTAGTAAGTCGTACTAAACAAGTTACAAGATGATCAGCAACGAATATAAATATAAACAAGATATGTTTCCCAAAAAGGGTATTAAAACTTTCAATAATGTCATTCAAAAGATAGTATAAATATTTAGTTTCTTCGACAAAACCAAAACTTACGAGAAAATTAGGATCAAACTTGCCAAGGAGGAAGTCCACTCTTCATTTTTGCTACAAGCACGAGACAGCAACGTCATTCCTATTGGTTTCAGACTGAAATCACCAATACCAGGTAACAGAGCATACCGTATTCTGGGTAACGCTAGTAAAGCACTACTAAAACACAAATAAATTATCACCGATGGTGAAAAGCCCTTCTTCTGGATGAAGCTACACAACGCTACGAAGAAATCAAAACCGAAATTTTGTAAGATGATTATGAGCCAATTTTCCATAAAATAGATAACATATGCGACAAATTGAAAGAAAATATGGCGAGGAAACACCGAAATAATGTAGAAAAACTGAAATCACATCAACAACCGACTCTACCTGAAACAACTTCAAGAAAAACCATCATAAACTAATCTTCAAGAATACTTTCAACAGCAGAAGAACAAGTACTAAGCAAGGGGCTTAATTTCGCAGTAACACCAAAAAGCATGCCTGTTCTAGACATCATAGATGGAAAATAAAATCAACTTTGGAAGACAAGAAAAATCCAGTTCAAAATCTCTCCAAGCTAGAAGCATCAGCCTTAAAAGAACTTCGAAAGGATGAATCCATAAAGATTTTATCAGCGGACAAGGGAAATGCAACGGTGATAATGGACATCGTAAGACACGACCAAAAAATCGGAGATATTCTGGAAAAAGGAAAATATAGACAATTACCTCATGACCCCACCAAATCTATAGAGATAAAAATCTACAGATCACTAAGGAAATGCCAAGATCATATACCTAACAACCTACGATCGGCGTTCACACCACACTACAGTAAGGTACCACATCTTTACGGACTACCAAAAATTCACAAAATGAACATACCAATGAGGCCAATAACCAGCTCCAGAGGATCCTCAACAAATGCACTGGCGAAGTTTGTTTAAATCGTACAACCTTTAGAAGTTAAGACGAACACATATGATAAAAATTCCACACATTTCGTGAACATTATTAGTAGAATCAATCTAGAGCCAAACGACAGACTAATAAGCTTTGATGTGAAAAATCTGTATACTAATGTAACATTAGGGGAATCACTAGACATAATCAAAACTAGACTTTCAAATGGTACTACTTTATCAGATGGAACCATGTTACTACTGGACTGGGTGATGGATCTTTTGGAGTGTTGCCTGCGTAGTGCTTACTTTCAAGTAAAGGACAGGTTCTACGCCCAGGACGATGGGCTTCCGATGGGTTCTTCACTTTCTCCAGTCGTCGCCAATATATATATATGGAATTGTTCGAAACTCATGCCATAGAAACAGCAATAGTAAAATCGAAAGTCTGGTTGAGATATGTTGATGATACCTTCACCGTATGGAAGGGCAATGATCAAGAACTTAATGATTTCTTGAACCATCTAAATAACATTCGACCTATAATTAAGTTTACCATGGAAAAAGAGGTAAATGATCAATTGCCTTTCCTAGATGTCATGGTGAATCGCTCAAACGAAACTATTAAAACTTCAGCAGAAAGCCAACACATACTGGACAATATCTTAATCATAGTTATAATCATTCTGTTGTAACAAAACGGGGAATTATACGCAACCTCTATAATCGTGCTATATCTATATGCAATAATTCCGATTCATTGGAAAAAGAGGTAGCAAATATTAAATCCGATTTACAACAGAATGGTTATCCTTTGAAACTAATTGACGATGTTATAAATAACTTTAGAACAACGAACACTGGACAGCAAAAACACATTCCTTCTTCACAATTCCGTTCATTAAGGGAACTTCGGAGAAAATAAGACGAATTTCCAGTAGTTATAATATAAAAACAGCCTTTAAATCGGGAAATACACTTAGAGCTCATTTAACAAAAATAAAACCAAAAAGTACCCATGAGAAACAATGTGTTTACAAAGTTCCATGTGATTGTGGTGAAAAGTATATTGGAGAAACCAAACGACCACTAGAAGTTAGAATTAAGAAACATAAAACTCATACACAAAAAGGGAAAACGTCGAGATCAGGTATTGCAGAACACACCTGGGATAAACAACACCATATAAAATGGTCTGAGGCTGCGGCAATATATATGGAACCGATCATGAAAAAAAGAAAATTTATAGTAGCAGCTTACATTAAAAACAATAATGGAATCTTCAGTAAACCGAGTGTTGAGATACCTAATCTTTAGCAACCACTACTTTGTAACATCAAATCATTGAATTGTGTATAGTGAAGCAAAACTTTGCGTTTCAGTTGACACAGTCCCTATATAAGCTCGTAGTCTTAAGACAAAACGTTCAGTTTATACTTGACAACGATTAGAGATACAATTTAATCGAAACGTCGTAAAAATAAAAATAAATAAAGGCAATGCAAGTCCGACAATCACATTTTAGTCAAGGAGATAACTGTTGCGATAAAAAAGAAAAATATTTCAATAAAAACATATTTAGGGCTCAGAATTGTACCCATATGGTACCATGTAAGGAAGACTCAAACAAGGAAACTTAGGCCAAAGACAATTAAGACGCAGATTTGTAAAAAGGGATTTATTCTAAATCTCTTTTTTGATGGGATTAACGAAATCTTATTTGAATTGATTTCTAGGTCAGTTACTTCTTGAAAAAACTGATTCCGTAAGCAAGTCTTTATGCCTTCGTCAGTGCACAATATTAGAAACCACGTCAGACCAAGCATTTCATCAAAAATATCCAAAACAATCATTAGTTTATTATTAAATATTGGATAAAGATCTTCAATTCTTTTAATAATCGACCAAATAGCCAGTGTTAATACACAAATCATTGAAATGAGTGTTATTGCTGATCGAAAATATGAAATTCTAATCTTTCTATTTTCAAAGTTATATTTGGGCACAGGAAGTTTTTACAATAAATAACAAATTGTATTTTTTTATTATTAACATTAAGTAATTGAGTGAACGAATGGAATTAATACATATTTAAATACTAATACTTATGTTTAGGTAAACATGGTCATATATTACTGTCAGTTGAAAATTATTTTTTCTTGTAAGAAATAAAAAATAAAAAAATTCAGTTAACAAAAATATGATGTCTAACAAGGAAATGTCCTTTTTACTTATTCTTTTTAGCATTTATAGTTAATAATATTGATAAGGTTCACTATTTTGATCACTACTGTCGATCGACAGCCATCACTAGCTCAATGGGGTTTATCACCAACTCTGCTGGTGCATGGACGATACCGACCCTTTGCTCTGACATCACCATTAAAACTACGACATGATGCGACGGTCATCAACGTCATCACAATGAGTCGCTTTACCGTCACCAAATGGTGTTATAGTAGGGCCTGTTAGTTGGCCTCCAGATCGCCTGATCTGTTCTGGATGGGGCTTTTTACAAATCATGATTTATAGGACTCGGACATTGTTAGTAGAAGAGCTTGCCAATGTGACAAATTTGGCTTTTTAGTTTTTGCTAAACAAACTTGTTATTTCTATAACGCCTTCGGAAACATTGCAATTCTGTATTTGAGAAAATCGCCACTATTTTCAACGGTACTTAAAATAAAATATTTCATGTGGTGTTTTTTCTGTTTCTTAAAATATTTTACGTTTATATTTTGGGAATGTATGAGGTCTAGTAAATAAAAAAAAACTGCCTTGAACTATATCTACATTATATTACAAGGACCTTGAAAATTTACTCGAAATAATATTTAAGAAATGTTTAAAAAGGAACTACTATGTTTTATATCACTAAATTTATTAAGAAAACAGTGACTGCAGTTTCAATTCACAGAGTCATTTTCAAACTGAATTACAAAGGTAGACTAAGT
This sequence comes from Diaprepes abbreviatus, assembly GCA_034092305.1. NCBI lineage: Eukaryota > Metazoa > Arthropoda > Insecta > Coleoptera > Curculionidae > Diaprepes > Diaprepes abbreviatus. The sequence continues at coordinate 218,104 of JASJET010000072.1, read as the reverse complement.
ATTCAATACAGAAACATGAGAAAATTTAATAATAAATAAAAACTACCTGGGAAATTACATTATTACAAAGAGGAGGTACTAAATTTTGGAAACAAATTATTATTTGGCGACAACAAATAACGGGAAAAACCCAAGTTCTGTCTGGTCATTAAGCAAATTTACATTTTTATTTTTACTATGTTTATATATTTCTAAAGATTTAAGAATATTTAACTTTTGGCCCTTTGTTGAATAATGTAATATGTCAGTGTTGCCTAAATCAGGAAAACTGTGGCTGTGTTCTAAGCAGTGGTTGGCAAAGCTCGAGTCTGTTTTTTGTAGTCTATATGACCGGTGGTGTTCTAAAAAGCGAGTTTTAAAGCTTCTACCACTTTGTCCAATATAGAAGTTATCACACTCTGAACATTTTAACTTATAAACTCCTGATTTATCAAATTTATTAATTTTATCTTTAGCATTGTAAAGGATAGTAGACAGATTGTGTTGAGATTTAAAGGCTACTTTTATGTTATGTTTGGAAAGAGTATTAGCTATATTTTCTGATAGGGTACCACAGTATGACAAAGATATATAAGATGAACTATCTTTATCATTTTTTATTTTCGGATATATTGAATTAAAAGCTAGTTGTTTTTAATTAATAACTAAAAAACAAAAACAACTAGCTTTTAATTCAATATATCCTAAAATAAAAAATGATAAAGATAGTTCATCTTATATATCTTTGTCATACTATGGTACCCTATCAGAAAATATAGCTAATACTCTTTCCAAACATAACATAAAAGTAGCCTTTAAATCTCAACACAATCTGTCCACTATCCTTTACAATGCTAAAGATAAAATTAATAAATTTGATTAATCAGGAGTTTATAAGTTAAAATGTTCCGAGTGTGATAGCTTGTATATTGGACAAAGTGGTAGAAGCTTTAAAACTCGCTTTTCAGAACACCACCGGTCATATAGACTACAAGAAACAGACCCGAGCTTTGCCAACCATTGCTTAGAACACAGCCAGAGTTTTCCTGATTTAGGCAATACTGACATATTACATTATTCAACAAAGGGCCAAAAATTAAATATTCTTTAATCTTTAGAAATATGTAAACATAGTAAAAATAAAAATGTAAATTTGCTTAATGACCAGACAGAACTTGGGTTTTTCCCGTTATTTGTTGTCGCTAAATAATAATTAGTTCCCAAAATTTAGTATCTCCCCTTTGTAATAATGTAATTTCTCAGGTAGTTTTTATTTATTGTTAAATTTTCTCATGTTTCTGTATTGAATACTTAGTCTACCTTTGTAATTCAGTTTGAAAATGACTCTGTGAGTTGAAACTGCAGTCACTGTTTTCTTAATACATTGAGTGGTATAAAACATAGTAGTTCCTTTTTACACATTTCCCGAAGATGATTAACTACCACATAGTAACGGCTACCAGCATCAACTTTTTAATATTTAAGACGTTGTATCACTGGTATTATTATTATTATTAATAAGATATTTATATATTCAATACTCATAACTTACTTCGAATTTAAGTCTGAATTTTTTACAAAAATAAAAATATTCGATTTATTAGTGTAATCAAATAGCAACTCTTTTACATTGAAAAGCTTAAAAAAAATTGAAATCAAGCTGTCAAATAATGTAGAGAGTTTTCTGTTTAAAAAGTAAAACTTTGGTTTATAACTTAAAACCTGATGCCTTTAGAAAGAAAACTAATTACGCCAGCAGATTTTACGTACAAAACTTTACAATAAGCTGTTTTTACTTTTTCATTAACTTACATATTAGTTGGGATTCGAGAGGCCCTGTAAATGGAATAGTTTCAATATCACCCTGTATCTTAGAAATCTTGTTTATAGTATCTTTTATTTAACAAGAATGTAGCGCAGGTTTGCTAAAAAAGCCAAAACTATCTTTAATAATGATAGAGATACTCTGCAAAAGTGTCGCAAATTGGACACCCGTCTATAATATTTAAAATGTTGGCACCCAAGTTTAAAAAACATTTTAAAGAATCTACCCTTGCAAATTAGAGCTTAGATGTAGTTTATGCATGATGTTGCTCCACCATATTTTAACAATTTAGCGCGTCGCCAATTAACATACAGTTTTAAGAATCATTGGACGGGTAGAAAAGGACCTGTTTTATGGCCACCAAGATTTCCCGACCTAAAGCCGTTAGATTTCTTATTTTTGAAAAATCTTGTGTACACAACTCCAGGGAAGAGTTGCTTGAAAGAATAATCCATTACTCCAATCTTATCCGAAATGATCCTGGATTGTTATTTCCAGTAGAGTGAGACCAAATCGGCGGGCCTGGAAATTGTATTGAAGTATATTTTCAACATCTGCTTAATTAAGCACAACAAAAAACTTAATATTTTGTACAATTTTGGCACAATTTGGAAATTTTCAAGATTTTAGCTAAAAACAGGTTATATTTTTCATTAAAGTTTTAGTTGCGTTTCAGATCTTTTTGGTTCTTTTAAGTTACCGCCCCTTCAAATATCTTTCGATCCTCTTAATTTCGATTTGGAAATATCTGAACTCTAAATCATTCTTGCCTATAGAGGATTACATTATGCTTATCCATAAATCAAGGATATAGTATATATTAGCATTACTCTAAATTATTAAATTTTTCGAAATATACGTAGAATATCTTTTTTTAGATAATTGTCTAAAGTATGTAAAAAATTGATTGTTAGCTTAGAAAATTGACACCTCTCAAAATTTTGGGCTTAAAGAGTTTAATGGCGAGTCCGTTCCTGACTTCCTGGGCTATATGATATGCTAAAATTTCATTCATATATACCTAACGTATACCCAAACTTATATTAAAATAAAATTTTTATAAAAAAATTGAACCGATTTCTAAAAGTGCACTAAAAAGTGAAAAATAACTATAAATTTTTATATAAAATTGAACTTTTTGAAGTCGGCGCCAAACTAATACCTGACAAAATGAGATTTGCATAAACCGATTAAAAATACTTTATTTGTAATTGCTTTCTTAGCATAATTTGTATATATTAGCAGTTATTTATTTCATTTACAAATAATTTGGCACCGACTTCCAAAAGTTCAATTTTATAAAAAAATTTGTAGTTATTTTTCACTTTTTAGCGCACTTTTAGAAGTCGGTTCAATTTTTTTATAAAAATTTTATTTTTCTATTTTTAGTTTTAGAATTCATTATGATATCCATAAATTACTTGAACTAAGTACTAATCGAGATTAGTGTACCTCGCAAAGTGGCAAAAAAGTACCGATTTTATCCAAAGTTGTAAATCACCCTAAAATGAACCACTAAAAATTCTTTGGTTCTTAGAGTTTTCCAAATACCAGTAAAATTGTATCAAACAAATATGTAGTCTGTCATAGTAAATTCACTATCTTAAATTTCAAATTCATTTTAGATTGATAATATAGGCCCCAAAACCTTCCAATATCGATGTTTAAAGAACCAGAGATGTAAATTTCTTAGCTCGATATATTTTATACTGCATATTGAGCTTGCATCCTAAAAACGATTCAGTCCCATCTTTGAACAAAATCGAAAAATGTAAAATTTTTATTCCGCTATCTCGAATTTGCCATATTGAATCCTGAAAAAATACTTTTAAATTCATAATTTATACCCTCAAAAACCCCCTATTTCAGTTTGGGAAAAAATCGAAAAATGTAAAATTTTTAGGACACCATATTGAATCTGCCCGATCGAGTTTTTCAAAAAATATTTTAAATTAATAATTAACACTAACAAAAATACCCCAAATACTGATTTTAGAAAAAATCGGGAGACGTAGAATCTTTCATCCTCCACCTAGGATCCGCCATATTGAATTTAAAAAAAAAAAAATTTAGATTCGTTATGTGCGACCCCGAAAACTCCCCCGTACCAATTTTGAAGAAAATCGGACAAAATTGATTTTTTCGTCCGCCATATTGGATCCGCCATATTGAATTAAAAAAAAACAATTTTAGATAAGTTATGTACGACCCTGAAAACTCCCCCGTACCAATTTTGAAGAAAATCGGACAAAATTGATTTTTTCGTCCGTCATATTGGATCCGCCATATTGAATTTTTTTAAAATATTTGGATCCATTATGTGCGATTCCGAAAACTTCCCCACACCAATTTTGAAGAAAATTAGACAAAATTAAATTTTTTTATCCGCCATATTGAATTTTTTAAAAATAATTTCAGATTCGTTGTGTACGACCCCAAAAATTCCCCCATACCAATTTTGGAGGAAATCAAACAAAATTCATTTTTTGGCCGCCATATTGTCAGCGCCATCTTGGATATTACTGCACCAATTTCGTCCAAAAAATAAGGGACCACGGCAGCAACTTCCTGAACATAACGTAAAAGATTTCATTCAAATCGGTGTCGCCGTTCCGGAGTAATCTGTGTACATACATAAAAAAAACATACATACTCGACGAATTGAGAACCTTCTTCTTTTAGAAGTCGGTTAATAAGAAAATGACTTGACACAATTTTTTTTAAATAGCCTAATTCTGGTTAAGATGATACCCTAAGTTTTTCCAATTTATCTTAATATTATTATTATTTTCTAATTTAACTTACCAATGTCAAGAAGAGAAAGCACAAGCTATTCAACGTATAAGAAGGATCAAATTTTAACTTAAATACCGTTACCAAAACTGGAGCAGTGAGTTGGACTAAAGAAATTACAAGATGATTAGCAACGAAGATAAATATAAACAATATATGTTTCCCAAAAAGGGTATTAAAAGTTTCAATAATGTCATCCAAAAGGCAATATAAATATTTAGTTTTTTCAACATTTTTTATAATATTTTGCTTTAACATATTTTCTTTCTTTAAAATCCCATTGATATTTAAATACTTATCATGCAGCATGAGAATGAAATTAACCAGCATTAAGGAGATAATTGTTGCCATAAAAAGGAAAAATATTTCGGTAAAAACATATTTAGGGCTCAGAATGTGACCCATATGGAACCATGTAAGGATGACCCAAACAAGAAAACTTAAGCTAAAAACAATTAAGATGCAGATTTGTAAAAAGGGATTTATCCTAAGTCTCCTTTTCGGCGGGATTAACGAAATCTTATTTATATTCATTTCTAGGTCAGTTACTTTTTGAAAAAACTGATTCCATAAGCCAGTCTTCATGCTTCCGTCAGCACACGATATTAGAAAACAAGTCAGACCAAACATTTCATTAAAAATATCCAAAACCATCATTAATTTATTATTAAATATTGGATAAAGATCTTCAATTCTTTTAATGATCGAACAAATAGTCAGTATTAATACACAAATCATTGAAATGAGTGTTATTGCTGATCGAAAATAGGAACTTCTAATCTTTTTGTTTTCAAAATCATATCTGGGTAATATACCAAAGAGATTAGCGATACCCAAAATGGGCTTGAAAGATACAAATGTGCTGGTAGAGTAATTTAACGTCATGTTTCTAAAGAAGTGAGCTGAATACTAAAAATATCGAGGAAATATAATAGTTCATTTCCTATAGGGTTCAAACACGTGAAGTTGTTTGAATAATTAATCGAGTTGCATTTATTACTAATATTAAGTAATTGATTTTATCTATAAGATTAATGAAACTCATTCTTATTTAAATATTTATGCTTATTATATGGTCATATATTATCGTCAGTTGAAAACCAACTCAGCACTAATTTATATAATTTAAAAATATATGTTACCCAAAAAGGGAGCTCACTTACTACTCTTTCTGACATTTATAGTGACCAATAGTGAATCAGATTCACTATTTTGACCACCACGTTGGCCGAACAGCCACTGTTAGCCCCAATGGGGTTTATTACTAACTCAGATGGTGCATCAGCAACTGGTGGTGCACGGCAATATTGCCCGTCTGCTCTGACATCACAATTGAAGCTACGTCACCACAATAGTATCATAGTGGTTTCAGTTTGTGTTAGAGTTGGTACACATTATTCTGAGTCATTTCAATTACTTCTCATTCTAATCATGCTGAATGCAAATAACACTTCTATAGTTATGTCTGAGTTAAAACGTGATATTTCATTTAGTGCGCAACTCAAAATGTTGAAAAAATTTAGGAACTGGTGTTCCCAAATTAAATCAATATAAAATAAATGCAACACACAATCTATAGTTTTTATAAATGGCATTTTTCTTTAAATAGTTCATATCACCTGGAAAAGATAATAGTCTGCCAGGAAAAGCAAGGAAATAACAAGTTTGTTTCATATTGAAAGAGCATTCCATCATACCTCCTTCGCTTCCATGATAACTTCTGCCAGAAGACATGGGCATTGAAAACACTTGCGTAGGTGGATACAAAACATGTTTCAGGGCAGACAAGCGCAACCAAATCTGTTGAAGGAAATTGTGGAGGTGTTGATAGCCAAGGGTAGTCCACAAGTAGCGGTTCTATCACCCCTTTTGTGAGATTTTTAGGCCAACGAACTTCTGGTAAACTTCAACGACCAAAGCAATTATCCGAGGGGTAGAGTAACGAAATAGTCACACTCATAATCTTCACTTAAGGAACTCTCTTCAATATACAACTGCAGATAAGCCAGGAGATTAAGTACCTAGGTGTTATTCTGAATGTAAGGCTTATTTCGAACTCACATTTGCAGAAATTAAAATGTCCATCATGATAGCAAAAAGCGCACCGGGAAAACGTGAAGATTAAAACTACACATTGTAGAGTGGCTGCATACTGTGGTGGTAAGACTCATGAGAACCTATGACTCGGTTGTATGGTGGACAAAAATTGCTCAAAGTCGGGTCACTCTAAAACTCTTTAAGCTACAGAGGCTGGCCTGTTTATGTATCGCAGGTATCATAAGAAGCACCCCAACAGCAGTCATGGAAATCCTATTAAACTCCCGCTCCCTTTGATATAATTATCAGGGCTGGGATGAGGATGGGAGCATACAGGCTGGAACTAAACAAGGCCTGGTGGACTGAACCTCCCTCGAACACACCAGCATCAAAGGCATGGTGAAGAACTCATTGGATATAAGCAGAAACATCATGCCAACAACTTATAAATTTGACAGGCCCCACAATATTTAGATTGTCTGGAAGGTGTCCTCATTGATAAGTGAGTTAGCCGGGAAACCACGTTTCACCAAGGTACTGGTGCCGGAATACACAGGGGCATATCCAGACTCAACATAGCTGAAGCGCTCAGGTAGCGTACCACGATATTCCAGATAGAAATACATGCTATTGATACCCGTTTCGAGCTGAAGGGGGGTTACAGAGGTACGACCATCTTCATTTTCAGGCAGCGCTGAAAGCATGTTATCAAATAATATCAAATTGTTTGAATATCTCAGAAGTTTAAAGCCAGGCATGTTAATTATATCAGATTACTGCACTCATTGCCAATTCGGCGAGTTTATAGAATGATTGGGGAAAATTACTTATATTATAACATACTACAATACGCTGGCTTAGCGAAAAGTTCTAACACGTTTTTTTCCATAATCGAAATTTTCTTAAATGAAAAGAGACGTCCTCTAGCTGAGTTACAAAATAATGAGTGGTTTATCATTTTATGCAGATTTAACTAAATAAATGAATGACCACAATATAAAATTACGCGGATAAAATCAGGTTCTAGATGATTTATACATTCATGTTCAGTTACGTCAACAAAAAATGGCTTTGTTTCAACCTCAATTGAACAAAAACGTTTTTAAATATATGTCAAACATTTAGTCAGCGCGCTGAGGCTCCATTTCGTAACTGAAACTTTAGATTCTTAAGTAATATATTTTGAGTATCGTTTTTCAGATTTTGATGCAATTGTAGACGATATCAAGATTTTTTAACGTTGATATAGTTGAAGTTACTGTAAACGACACAACAGCATCCGTATGTCAAAATGTTCTGACAATGAAAACTATTTAGAATGTCAAACATTACAATGCATATGGTCCTTAGCAACGCCAGTGTTGTTACCTCCCGAAATTTAAATTACTACTCTACTTATTACTCAATCTTTTATTTTGGTTTTTATTAAAATCCCATATGTTAATATACAGGATATCCGGAAAATATGTGTACAATATTTGATGACAGACTCTGGATATCAAAAGAGGTCGATTTAAATTAATTTAGTTAAATCGATAGTGTTTAGTTCAGGCGGTAGATGACGTTAAAGTTTTAAGAAAATATTGATTTTTCCCAAATTTCTTGAAAACGTGGTAACTGAATCTAATGATCTATATGACATTTTACAGTAATATAGCGACCAGTTATAAAGTATTGTAAGTATGTGTGTATTTGTAAACATCGCTTCTGATTTTTTATATCATCAAAGTTATGAAAACCTAGATATTTCTATAGGATAATCGCATGTATTATTTCTTCATAATAAATTTTCTTGGATGAGCAGTTTCGTCAGGAAAAAAAATACTCTCAATTACATGCATATACTAATTAACTGTAATAACAAAAAATACGTGTAACAATAAATTTTCGAGTAACTTTGTTGCTATGGCATTTAATAATTTAACTATTGACTAAAGTAAGATCAACATTCTAGATTTCTAAGCCTATTTTACTATTAAACATGCACCACACGCACTCCAAGAAGGTTAATATGGTTCTGGTGTATGAGTCTTTTGAAGAAAACGGGCGTCAAAGTGTTGAAAATTTCTAACCGCCAAATACAAAATCATCAAACATTTGCCAATATTGAGCATCATCTCAGAGAAACGAGCAGTTTTGAGAAAAAATTTAAAAGTAAGGATCATATTTGAACAATCGAAAAAGAAGAGGAAATTTTGGAAAGAGGTGAAGGAAAACTAAGTGTTAGTATCCGTTACTTAGAACGTGAGCTAAATATTCCTAAAACTATTGTAAATGATATTTTAAAACAACAATTGTTTCATCCATATCATGTTCAAAAGTCTCAGGAACTTTTTTTACCCATTGATCCCTCTATGCTTATTATATATTGTGAATTTCTTCGAAACAAAAGAATTCGTGATCCAAATTTTGGTAGAAAAATTTGGTTTACTGATGAGGCGTGTGTTGTATTATTCAACATCTTACCGTCATCCTCCGGTCAGATTTAACTTCAAATAAGATATCCGAACATAAATAAGTACGACGACGGGTGTCTGGGAAGGTGTCAGTCGGAATCCCACTGACGAGTCCTACGACTGGCACCGGGACGAAACACCCAAAGAATTTTTCTACGAAGCGCAAATTAGAGCCGCCAGGGGCCGGCCTAACTGCGACATGGCATCCCTGGTGGGGACGATTGCAGCGGGTCATAGAGTCTCGATATTCGTGTGATGGGGGGACGGTCCTACCGGATCGGCCTTGATAAGTACTTTCGGTATCACTGTGTGATGGGGGGATGAAAGTGTGGATCGGCCTTGACAAGACTCTCGGTTTCAACTGTGTAATGGGGGAAAGGGGATGCTGATCGGCCTCGATACGCAGAGACGTAAATGACAGGGGTGACGCATTACCCGGACGGTCCTGATGGGATTCACGGGAGCAACTTAAATGATAGGGGTGAAACACTTCCTGACGGCCCTGATAGGATATCCGAAAAGTAACTTAAATGATAGGGGTGAAGTGTGCCCGATGACCTTGATGAAGTCTAAGATAATATGATCCCTGCATGGAAAGGCATTAAGCTAATGCTCAACCCACGAGACGACGATGAATAATACGTAATTCGGGGTGTTAGTCCCCGCAGTTTCTGGGCATCCAACGTTCGGCGTTCGTTCGAGATCAGGACTTATGAAATCTCAAAGAACGACGAAGTTGTCTGGCCTAAAGGGGGGGGTGTCGTATTATTCAACATCTTACCGCCATCCTCCGGTCAGATTTAACTTCAAATAAGAGATCCGAACATAAATAAGTACGACGACGGGTGTCTGCGAAGGTGTCAGTCGGAATCCCACTGACGAGTCCTACGACTGGCACCGGGATGAAACACCCAAAGAATTTTTCTACGAAGCGCAAATTAGAGCCGCCAGGGGCCGGCCTAACTGCGACACGTGCTTTACAGAATCTGGAGACACTAACTTGCATACCATCAACATAACTTTAAAATAAATATCTGGGCAGGCATTATCTCTGTCTTATTGGTCCTGTTGTGATTCCAGACAGGACAAATGACTCGAACGCTTCAAGATCGTTTCGCCAGAAAAATTTGGATTATTTCGGAGAATATTGGTCGTAGAACCTTAATTTTTTTTTAATTTTTGTTTTCTCGACGAGATATGAATAGCTTAGGTTCTGTTTTGCTTATAACGGCGAATCTTGTTCAAATGTTGAAGATATTCTAGATATTAACGTGAGCGAAAACTTGACATGTGACGATTATATTGTAAGCGATTATCCAATTAAGGCCATCAAAAATAAATTTAATATTTAGTTCAATGACGATGAAAGTAATAGAGGAGAAATTAATTATGATTATGATAATAACGCTGAGGTCAATGATAATGATAATTATGTCACTGATAAGAGTATTGATGATGATAAGGGTGATAATGATGATGATAATTGTCATGATAATAGTGAAACCGATAAGTTTTTCGGAAATAAGTGTCCTTCGATGTCTAAGAAATAGAGAACAGAATAAATATTTTGTATAGATTTAAGCAAAAAATATGTATATTAGCAAAAAATTTTGTATGTGAAAAATATTCTTCCATTCAAATAAATAGAAAAGTTTTTCTTGTACAACCAATAATTTGGCGGCAAATGACAGTAGCAATTTGTTACATGCTATAACTCGATAAATATTAATGGTACATTAAATATCAATCTGATTTTTTATATTCCTAATTAGTAGTATTCCATCAATCAGATTACGAGGCTGACTTGCGGTTCTGTGAGCTGTACTGGTTTATTTTATCACAGGTAGGGGGCTGGCCTGGCTGAAAAATCCCTAGAATTCAATAAACCTGCGTACATGTGCTTCGTCGATATGACCAAGGCTTTTGACAGAGTACGCTTAAAGGACGTTTTAGAAATAATGAAAACAAAAGGTCTAAACCATAGGCTAATTAACCTAATATACGATATTAACATCCAATGCAAAACAAAATCAGAGTAGGGCATATAACAACAGAAGACATATATGTAAACAGAGGAATTAGACAGGGCGATTCGCTCAGCCCCTTCATATTTAATCTAATAATGGATAAAATAATAGAAAATCTCCCCAGAAGAGCTGGATACAAAATGGAAAACGCATTTTTCCATACCGTCTGCTATGCGGATGATGCTGTTCTTATTGCAGACTCTGGAGATAACCCCCAAAGACTACTGCACTCTTTTAACACTAAAGCGAAAGAATTAAATAGGTTCATCAACACCGAGAAGAATAAATGCTTAGTAACATCCAAATAACCAATACGGTGCAAGTTGGAAATCGACTCTACAATTGTCGAACAGGTAAATCACTTCATATATCTGGGAGCAGAAATAACGAGCCATGGAAACCTTTTTAACGAAATAAGAGAGCAAACAATGAAAGCGGCTAGAATTTCTGGATGGCTAAAAGAAATTGTATGTAAGAACAAATACCTTAATACCGAAAGCAAAATTAAGATAAATAAAACGGCTCTAAGACCCATCATAATATACGCGGCAGAAACAAGACCAGATACAGACACAACTCTACAAATCATGAAAACAGTCGAAATGAAAACATTAAGAAGTATACAAGGCAAAACTCCACACGACAGAACACGGAATGAAGATATCAGACAACAATGCGGGATACAGGACATAGGAAGATGGGTTAGACAAAGGCGAAGATTCTGGAACAAACATATAGGGAGAATGGTGGACGGTAGACTCGTTAAAAGCGCAAAAATGAATAACTTAGTAAGAAAAAGATCACAGGGAAGACCACCAAAACGATGACAAGAATGCTGGACCTCATCTTCTAGGGAAGACGTGATGGCAATGAACAGGCAATAGCCTACTAACATGGTTAACTGTGTTAGAAAGAAGAAGAAGAAGAATTAGTACTATACTGTTGACCATTGTAACAATTTTTTCACACTTTGAAAGCACTTAAGTAAGGTAAAATTGTAATTATGCATAAAATGTATAAAAGTGCAACAATTTGTTTATTGCTATGTTTAACAATAATTTGATTACAAAAACATAGCATCCATTGTTCATATTTCTTCGAGAAACAAGCTAAAAAAACAAAGGTTCTACGACAAATAATCGCCGAAATGATCCAAATTTTTCCTGCGAAACGAATTTGAAGCGTCCGAGAACGTTTTTTTTCTGCGCGCCGCCAGCTGAAACAACCCCCTCCCCCTCCAATGTTCGATTTCTGACTCTCGGAGTAGATGCAACTTTAAACTTAATAATCCCATAATGTTAATAAACAAGCCGCAGCGATTAAAAAAAAACTCTGTCTCAGCTTAGATATATATATATAGATTTATTTTTCAAAATATGCGCTAAAATCATGACGAAAAAATGAATCCCAAATTTGTTTAGCTGTTTTAACAATTTGAAATCAACAATTCATTTGACGTTATTGTTTTTGTAAGTATAAGTCTCGCACACCCGCAGACCGCTATACGACCTCTAGATCGCTGAGAATAAACAATAAAGAAAAACATGAAAAGTTATTAACAAATTAATTGTACAAAAAGTTTTAAAAATTTTTACTTCAAATTTTGCACACTTGTTGTATGCAACAAGAGGCTCCTTTCGGTGCAGTATAAAGGTAATGTAATATATTTTTCTATTGTTTATTAACAATTGAAAAAACAGCCATTTTAACATGTTTTTTTGCAATAACTAACGAACGAATTGTCCGATTCGGATAGACCTTAGCTCATTTTGTAGGTATTTTTAAAGCGCACAATTTTTGTTTGAAGCTTTTTTACTGAAAAACAATAACTTTTCCTAGAAATTGAAAAAACTGTTTTTTCACATCTTAATTGTTAAATAAAAAATTTTCCCTGAAAAAGAAAATGATTCATAAGATACTTCATAATTACTATAATCATTCTAAATGTTTTTACGTAGTCAGAAGTCTACTAACACTAAACTTTTTTTTCAAATGCTAATTCCGCCGGCCTATATACCTGTAATTAAAAATTTCGTTTCTTGGCAAAACCGCCCATCCAATGAAAATTTTTCAAGAAGTAAAAAAAGCTCCCAAATACATGCGATTATTCGATAGAAATATCCATAAGTCATAACGTTAATGACAAAAAATCAGAAAAGATGTTTTGACACTACTTTTATAACACTTACATTACTTTATACCCGGTCGCTATGCCACTAGAAAACGTCATATTATAGTATTGGACCTCACACCAAAAAACATTAAATTCTGTCAAGACGTTTTCAAGAAATTTAAGAAACACTTTGACGTCTTCTATCGCCTAAACAAAGCAGAATCGGATATAACTAAGTTGGCTAAAATCGACCTATTTTAACACCATCAAACGTCATACACGTATTTTCCGGACACTCTGTATATTCTTAGTGTAATTTGTATTGAAGTTGTGCAACATTTAAATGTAAATTTTTTGATAATGTGAGTTTGTAAAAATCCTCTTAACGATGAATAACTAGATAAATAAATAACTTACCAAAGCAAAAAGCAAAAAACATAAATTTTTCATTATAAAAAAACTACCAGCTTTTATTTGAAACACCATTCCTAAAATAGGATGCACCAGTCGTACTAGACAAGTTAAAATATGATTAGCAGCGAATAAAAATATGAAAAACATATGTGTACCAAAAAGGTTATTAAAGTTCTCAATAATATCGTCCAAAAGATAGTATAAATATTTCGCTTTTTCAATATTTTTTATCAGATTTTGTCGTAAAATATTTTCTTCTCTCAAAATCTCATTGATAGCCAAGTATTTATTACGCAGCAGGAGTATGAAATTAACAAGTACTAAAGAAATAACGATTCCTAGAAACAAGAAAAACATCTCCGTAAAGAGATATTTGGCACTGAAAGCATAACCAATTTGAGACCACTTAGTGACAGTCCAAATCAAACAACAAACGCTAAAAATGATGATAACGCAGAACTGTAGAAAAGGATTTTCCCAAAATCTTTTTTTTGACAGACATATTGGGGATATAGGTATTTTTCTTTCTAAGTCGGTTACTTGTTCAAAAAACTGATTCCATAAGTCAGCTTTCCGGTGTCCGTCGGTACATGATATTATAAACCAAATTATGCTAAGTATTTCATCAAGAATATCCAGAACAATCATCATCTTATTGTTAAATATTGGATATAAATCTTCAATTCTTTTAATAATTGAATAAACCGTCATTGCTGAAATACAAATCACTGACAACCATGTTATTGCTAGACGCAAAGACGAAATTCTGATTTTTTTTTCTTCAAAATCATATCTTGGGAATACACCGAAGAAACTGGTGAATGTTATAATAGGTTTTAAAAATAAAAACGATTTTCTAAAGTAACTTAATGCCATAATCTTACGCAGTTACGTTAAACTCTAAGGCTGTTATAGAAACATAACAGTATTGATAAAAAAGACTAAATTATAGTTTTATTTATTCATTATTAATGCTAAGTAATTGAATATACACTAAACATGTTGACTTAATGAAGTCAATATAGCAAGAAATATTATTTAAGGTAATATTATTTCCATCATATTAACGACAGTTATACGGCAATAAGAATTGCGAGCTTTCTATAGCTATTAAAAAAATTAAAAAAAAACATGTAAGGAAAAATACATTTTTCGCGTCACCTAATTATTTTCATTAAGAAGATTTAAAACTTAAACCCGATTTTATTGCTATGAAATTTAAATCTTATAGTAGACCAATTTTGTTTTGCTTACGATCTAGTTATAATTTATATTACATAGGTCAACCAATAGATGATTATTCTTCGCTGTTGTTCTTCATGATTATTACACACTGTAGTATGCATTCGTTATACCTAGCCAGCATAATTTTTAAAGATAAACAAAAAATTCCTGACTCGTCTTGTCGTTTGGTGACCCTCTTCATTGTATTTGTTTGTGCCGGTCAGCACATATTTTTTTATTAGTGTCGTTAATACATTTCTAAATTTTACAGGGAAAAATGCCCAAAGTGGTTAGAAAAAGTATTCTATCGACCTCTGAGTCACAAAGTAAGGGAAATACGGTAAAAATTAGAATGTAAAGTATACCGGAATTTGGAAAAGCCAAGAAAGAATAATAAAAAATATGATTTTTTATTATCAAAGTTACGGGCTATTTAACGTGAAGTTCGTAGTTACATACCATTGAAATTCAAGGTAGGCATATTAATAAATTCATAAGTAAATGACGTATCTCTTTCTTTTGTTTTTTTTTGTTATATCAGTAACAATTGACGCCTGCCTTGTGAAAAAATTGCAGTTTTCAGTAATTGACATAATGCATTACTGAAATTTCTTCTAGAGGTTGCAGAAAATTGACGAAAATCGCAAAGATTACGACGACATGTCTGAATATACTAACAACAATGATATCTTAAAAAGTAAGTGGCGTATGTCTTACTTCAATTTTATTTTTCAGTAATTGACGTAATGTCTTACTGAAATTTTTTCCAAATGTTGCAGAACAATAACGAAATTCTCAAATATTGCGAAAACCAGGCTGAAACTGCTAGCAACAATGATTTCTTAAAAAGTAATTGACGTATGTCTTACTTTAATTTTATTTTTTAGTAATTGACGTAATATCTTACTGAAATTTTTACTGCTTGTTGCTAAAATTGGCAAAATACGCAAAAAAGACTAAACACTGGAATGAAAAGACCAATAACAAGGAATTCTTAAAAAGTAATTGACGCATGTCTTACTTAGACTTTTTTTTTCAGTAATTGACGTAATGAATTACTGAAATTTATTCTAGATGTTCCAGAAAATTGACGAGAATCGCAAAGATTGAGACGACCCGGCTGAAAATACTAACTAAATATATCTTAAAAAGTAATTGACGTATGTCTTACTTTAATTTTATTATTCAGTAATTGACGTAATGTCGTACTGAAATTTTTACTGCTTGTTGCGAAAATTGATAAAATATGCAAAAAACACGAAAAACTAGAATGAAAAGACCAGTAACAAGGAATTCTTAAAAAGTAATTAACGCATGTCTTACTCAGACTTTTTTTCAGTAATTGACGTAATGCCTTACTGAAATTTTTTCCAAATGTTGCAGAAAATTGACGAAAATCGCAAAATACTAACAATAATGATATCTTAAAAAGTAATTGTGTCTTAGTTTAATTTTATTTTTCAGTAATTGACGTAATGTCTTACTGAAATTTTTTCTTAATGTTGCGGAAAATGACGAAATTTCCAAATATTGCAAAAACCAAGCTGAAAGTACTAGCAACAATGATTTCTAAAAAGTAATTGACGTATGTCTTACTTTTATTTTTTGCGAACATCAAACTGCCGCAAGAAAAACACAGTTTCAGTAATTGACGTAATGTCTTACTGAAATTTTTACTGTTTGTTGCGGAAGTTCAAAAAATACTTAAAAGGAGGAAATAGGCTGAAAAGATGAATTCTTTGCAAGTAATTGACGTATGTCTTACTTTCATATTATTTTTCAGTACTTGACGATGCCTTACTGAAATTGTTTCTAGATGTTGTAGAAAATTGACGAAATTCACAAAGATTGTGAAAACCAGGCTGAAAATACTAGCAACAATGATTTGTTGAAAAGTAATTGATGTATGAGTTATTTTTATTTTTTGGTAGCATCAAATTGTTCCATGGAAAACAAACTGCATGGGGTGCAAGTTGCAAATGTTCTAAAATACATATGTTTTTGGAACCAGGACGAAAAAGTGTTCCATATAAATTATTCGAATTAGCAATAGCCTTTAAGATCGTACGATTATTTAATAAAAATATTGGTTTAGAACATATAGTGTTATAAATATAGCAAGCTTAACAAAATGGAAAGCTAAATCTTAATGAAATTTCTCGACAGATTATTAACTGGTGTGAACGAAAAACATCCTGGCACAAGCATCTTATTTAAGTTCTTCAGAGAATAACATGATTGATTCGGATTCACACAGAAAAACTATATTATAAGTACAATTGCTAATCCAGGATGTGCAATTGTTAATCCAGATATCACTTTATTTGTAAGCTATTAGAATAAAAAATGTCCCATCCTGATCCAAGATCAACATGCGTAGAGTTATCCATGATAGAGCATGATGAAGCCCTAGGATAATAGTGGGACCAGATTGGCCTAGTCGATATTGGTATCGTCGTTTTAAAAAATTACTTATATCTGACCTTTTGGCGATATTTTCTTTTTAGCTTTTGGATCTTCTGAATACTTACTCAGTTTAAATAGTAATGACTATTTTATTCCTCTTTGTATGAGAGATCCATAGAACAATATGATCATAATTTGAAAATAGTTCAACAATGTTTTTTAGATTTTCAAAAGGCGGATTATCATTCTCTTCCTTGAATACCCATAAAGTAGCTTTATCTTTATTATTTTATTCAAACAAAAAGGATAAAATTAATTTAAAAGGATGAAATTAAAAAAAAATCAAATATGCAGCTACATGGGATCTTTTTGCCCTTTGGATCAATTTATTTGCTTTGTTACATTATTTCTATTACTCACTAAGGGATGTTATTTATATTATTATAGTATAGGTGATGATGGATAGGAATCACAATGTATAATTTATCCATTTCCATATATACATATCTAATACAATAGGTTATTAGGCGCGTTAAAACTGTTAAAAAGAGTCTTTAAATGTTACACCTCATAATATAATTATTATTTTTTATAGGCATTCGCCAAGTAATGGTTTCAATTATAAATAAGATAATTGTGCCTTTATGCTTTGAACATCTACAGTGTGTAATAATCATGGAGGACAACAGCGAAGAATAATTAATAGATTGATCGACTTACCTGTAAGATCGATCTTCATTATTCGAGCTGTTGTCCGAAATGATTATTACAACCCTCCCTTCCCATTTCATTCCCCTACGATCTAATTAACTAAACAAATACAACGAAGATGAAGTGGGCCACCAAATGACAAGACGGGTCAGGAATTTTTTGTTTATCTTTAAAAATTGTGTTGGCTAGGTATGACGAATGCATACTACAGTGTATAATAATCATTTCGGACATCAGCTCATCTATTAATTATAAGGGTATTTTGATTTGAGTCCAATTGAAACACGTCAGCCAATTTTTTGAGCAAACATGGAAGTCGCTATCTGTAACAGGAATTTCCAATAGTTGCTGAAATTCACTTGACTAGCATGATACGATAATGATGTAATTCCAAATTATACATCATCTTCGTATAAAAAGAGCCAGTGTTGCTTTAATAGCTATATTTTTAATTCCGTTTTTATTAAGGTCCTAGATTCCGGTAAAATCAATTTAAATAAATAATGCTTATACAACTCTACTTATTATGAACTTATTTTAAAAATATATTTTTCCTTTTTTTGAATTTTCGTTTTTATTTAAATTTTGTATATTAATGCATATTAATTAATTAGTATTGTTTACTTAATTTTGAAATTGTTCAGCATTTATGTTTAAATTTAATTACAATCTTAATACTTTATAACAATCCTCTTAACGATGAATAAATATATAAAAATATAACTTACCAAAGCAAAAAGGAGAAGAAATATATTTTTCGTCACAAAAAAACCATCAATTTCTATTATAAATACGCTGCCTAGAATCGGGTGAAAAAGTCATACTAAACAAGTTAGGAGATGATTCGAAACGAATAAAAATATAAAGAACATATGTGTACCAAAAAGGACATTAAAATTCTCAATAATATCGTCCAAAAGAGAGTATAAATATTTTGTTTTTCCTATATTTTTTATAAGATTTTGCCGTAAAATATTTCCTTTTTTCAAAATTTCATTGATAGTCGAGTATTTATTATGAAGCATGAGTATGAAATTAAACAGTACTAAAGAAATAATCATTTGTAGAAACAAGAAAAACATTTCAGAGAAAATATATTTAGCGTTTAGAGCATGATCAACTTGGCACCACTTCAAAACAGTGTAAACAAGACAACCGAGGGTAGTAATGATAACGACGCAGAATTGCAGAAATGGATTTTCCCAAAATCTTTTTTTTAACAAAAGTATTGGGGATATATTTATACTTCTTTCTAGGTCGGTTATTTGTTCAAAAAACTGATTCCATAAGTCAGCTTTCCGGTGTCCGTCGGTACATGATATTATAAACCAAATTATGCTAAGTATTTCATCAAGAATATCCAGAACAATCATCATCTTATTATTAAATACCGGATATAAATCTTCCATTCTTTTAATAACTGATAAAACCGTCACTGCTAAAATACAAATCATTGAAAACCATGTAATTCCTAATCGCAACGACGAAATTCTGATTTTCTTTTCTTCAAAATCATATTTTGGCAATACGCCGAAGAAACTTGTAAAAGTTATAATAAGCTTTAAAAATAGAAACGATTTTCGAATGTAGCTTAACGTCATATTTTTACACAAGACAGTTAAACACTAAAATAATTATAGAACTATAGTCATTTTGTTAAAACCCCTAAAGTTTATTAAATAATAGACTCGTATTTATTCACTACTTATAATTATTATTAATTAAGTGTATCTACTGGCTTGTTGGAGTAAAAATAGCAGGAAAACAATTTTTTTCTTTTTATTAACTGTTATTTTGTAGTATATACAGGGTGTTCCGTCAGTACTTCCTAATTTCTCGGGAGGATACAGAGGTCAAAGTAATCCTACTTTATCCTAGAAAAAAAATCCTAAAGTGCCCCTTAACGGAGATACAGAGCCCTAAAAGGGTACCCAGGACCTTATTGGCTCTAAGTTTGGAACAGACTTGTAGAGTATTTTTAAAAAAAAACCAAATTTCAGTAAGAAGTAAAGAAATATATCTGCTGTATTTAAGCGGTTGTTTATATGTATTCTCCTTTCAGGCAAAAAAGAAAAGAATAGATAACAAACAATTTATACCCTGCAAATATCATTCTGGCCCTCCCTCCATACGCGCTTCGACCACCTCGTGGTCTCATCAGTGGAGCTGTATCGAACCAACAGCAACATTTGCAGGAAACAAATGATATATGAAATATAAATTCCAAGGTATATCGGCAGGATGTTAAAAACTTGCCACCTGCCGACTTCGATCTCAGACTGAAAAATAGCGCCAGTCGAACGACATCCAGGGACTGATCCAGCCTCTCTCTTTGGGGGGGGGGGGCGGTGATATCACAAAAGTTCAGTATGGCAAACGAAAGCAAGTTGTCGGGGAGGAGACACCAGCAACATTCCCATTTCTAGTGTAAAAGGCAGGATCGGGTCTATTTTTCTGAATTTGAAGCTCTTGGGGAGGGGGGGGGCTATCGCAAGAAAAATAAATTGTCAACGGGGAGGAGTGCCAGCAGCATACACATTCCTAATACAAAAGACAAAATCGGTTCTATTTTCCTGAACTCAAAACTCTTGGGAAGGGGAGGGACGATCGCAAGCATACACATTCATATACTCTAATCAAGAACTAGAGAGAGTAATAAAACTGTTACGGAAACCTCCAACGTACCTGCTCAAGTGCCGCAGGTAACTGAAGACTGCCATAAACCTAATTATATTTAAATATTATAAGCTTTTATAAATTTACTGCAACAATAACATTTCTGATAGTACAATTTAATTTTTGTCAGTGAGAAAAGTACATCTTACAGTGTGTTCTTAGTGATTTTTTTTTGTTTGTGCTTGTTTTTATATATTATTTGAAATTAGTGAGATACCCAAAAGATATGGCTTCCACATATATTCCAAAATCGTTAAACCAGGGCATTTTTTCCTTAACGAAAAACTTATTACGATGAATGTTTATGATGCCTTAAGATATTAATATCTAGATAATAATGTTAAAAGCTCTGTTGAGATGTGTTCCAACATGACAGGAGTTGGAAAATCTACTATGTACCGAATACTGAAGGAGAAAAAAACGACTGGAATTGTTTGTACTCCCAAGCCACATTTAATCACAGGCAGACGAAAAAACTCGTTGGAAGAAGAGATGTAAACTGCAATTAAAGGGGTTGTATATACATTTTATTATGAGAAGCAGATACCAACCACCTACAAAATTCTAACTAAAATTAGTGAATATTGGGATTTACCTGAACTTAAAAGAACTGAGCTGTGGAAATTGCTCAGAGAACTTAATTTTTGCTGTGAAAAACCAGATAGGAAATCTGTTCTTATAGATCATCCGGAAAATATCCGTTAGAGAAGGAAATATCTCTCTCAAGTAAAAGGTAGAGTTGCTGGAAATAACATAATTTATAAAATTAGTAATTTAGCTGAACTTTTAAAAGATGTTTTTTGGATAATGCAACTGCAGAAAATTGGGGAAAATCCATTAAATTAAAGAATAAAAGAAAATGTGGAAACTCGATCTCATGATCGGTGTGATAGAGGAACCAATTATAATTAATTTGAACGAAGATAGTTTCACTGACTTTGATTACGAATTAGACACGTAATGTTTACCAGCGTAAACACAATTTATAATTTAAATTTTCTGAAACATATAAAAACTAATTACATTTGAATCCTTTTTTAGTGTTTAATTGTAATTCTGCAGATGGTTTATGAAATAAATAAACTGAAACGCCAAATGTCCTAAAAATGTTGTTAATTAATAATAAAATGACCGAAAACCCCAAAAAATTTTTAATATTATATGGACGAATTTATTTTTTTATATATATGCTTAACTTCTTGTATTTTTGACAATGGATATCTTGTAAGTATTTAAATTATAACTTAGAATTTTTTGAGAGAAAAATACCACGTTTTAGTCTGAATGAGCCTAAAACGGTTTTTATGCCAAAATTAAAAATAATTAAAATACAGTTGTGATTTGTGTTAAATATGTCAAAATTTCCTATATTTTCTAATGTATGTGAATTATTAACAAATCATAAGAAATAAAATAATATTATAAAAACTTTTTATTTTAAGTTTATTACCGAAATAATATTCTATGCCATACATACTTAGTGATAAAATAAACCTCCTTTCGACGCCTATGACAAGGAAGTACTTTTCAACATTTCACACATCCAAGTATCTATTGTTATCCAACCCAAATAGTCTATTATTATAGACCGGTATTTCTGATTATAAAATTTCAAACCCATTCCTACGAAAAATATATGTGTCTAACAGATTTTGTCAAAGACACCGGACTAAAGGACACAGGTAGTTTGTGTGTTTTATGGCCTCTATAAAATATTAAAATTTCATTAAATTATACAAGTCGGTTCAAAAGTCAGAGCCGATAAGGGAAACCGCTGGGTAACCCTTTAGGGTTCCACATCTTCGTTAAGGGGCATTTTAGGAATTTTCTTCCTATGACAATATAGGTTGTTTTATTCAGCCGTATTGAAATTTTAAAAATAATTTTAGAATTGTTGTGTCCAACTTCGAAAATTCCCCCAGGTCAATTTTTTAGAAAATCGTACATAGCGGTCGAATATGGTAACTTCTTTGTTTAGAAGTCGGTTAAAAAGAGTCGTTGTTGTCCTAGTAGCTATATTTTTAGTAAACTTCCAAATCTCATTAAGATTAGCACTTTCAAAAGATCGTTATTAGTGTTATCTTCTTGTAAAATCATTTTACAAAATCGGGGAATATTTATCTAGCTCAAGCTGTACTTATCATCAATTTCTTCTAAATAAGTTTAATTCAAAACTATATTTTGGTTTTTATTTAATGTCTCGTATATTCGCGCTTATTTAGAGTTTACTTTATTTTGAAGCGCTTATATTTAGATATATTGATATTATTAATACTTTATTAAAAATCATCTTAATGATAGATAAATAAATAACTTACCAAAGCGAAAAACAGAAAACATAAGTTTTTCGCCACATAAAAAGAAGTACCATTTATAATAAATACTTTTCCCAAAATTGGATTAGCTAATCGTACTAAACAGGTTACAAGATGATTAATAACGAAGATAAATATAAAAAACATATGTTTCCCGAAAAGGTAATTAAAAGTTTCAATAATGTCGCCTAAAAGACAGTATAAATGTTTCGTTTTTTCTATATTTTTTATAAGATTTTGCTTTAAACTTGCTTTTGTTAAAATCCCATTGATACTCAAGTACTTATCATAGACCACGAGTATGAAATTAACTAGCACCAAAGAAATAACTATTTCTAGAAACAAGAAAATCATCTGGGTAAAAAGATATTTAGTGCTTAGAATTTGATTCGTTTGGTACCATACAGTCATAATGAAAATAAGACAAGTTAGGCTGAAAATAATAACGACGCAAAATTGTAAAAAGGAATTTTCCCAAAATCGTTTCTTTGATGGAATTAATGGAGAAATATTTATCTTGCTTTCTAAGATGGTTACTTGATGGAAATATTGATTCAATAAGTCAGTTTTCAGCTGTCCTTCAGCACACGATATCAAAAACCAAGTTATGCTAAGTATATCATCGAGAATATCCATCGCAATCATCATTTTATTCTCAAATCTTGGATATAGATCTTCTATTTTTTTAATAATCGAACAAATTGTAATTACTAGAAAACCAATCATTAAAAACAATGTTATTGCGGATCTTAAAAGTGAAATTTTGACTTTTCTCTTTTCAAAGTCATAACTTGGAATTATACCAAAAAGACTTGTGAATGTTATAAAAGGCCCCAGAGATGAAATTGATTTTGGAGAGTTCATGTTTCTGAAGTGGTCGGTAATATACTAAACAATATTATAGAAACGAAACAATAACTCATTTAATAAAAACACGTCTAGGTTTTAGAATAATGAATCAATTTATATCTATTAATTATAAATTGGTAATAATTTAAAGTAACAGGAAAATTAATAAGGTGACCTTTTCCTTCGTATTAATGTTCATTTTTAAGTATAACTGGGTGTTAAAAAATAACCCTTCATCTATTAATAGAGTTAAAAGAAATTGCTCTCATAAAATTTTTCATATGCATAGAAATTGATGATATTATTTTTTTCAAAAAATTATTGTTAATTTTCTTCAATTCCTCTGAAAATATATTTTTTTTAACACTTGTTTATTTGTTACTTCATGTTTTCTAACTTTATGTTCCAAATAAAACCAAAAATTTGAACATTTACTGGTACATTAAGGTAGAATGACTAAGGAGTTTTAATGGTGTTGAGACAATACTTTTACCGGTGGCTGCTTTCCTTTACGTTTGCAGGCTTGCGCAACCCCCAAAAATTGTAAATTAAAATAAAACATATTAATAAATATATATAAACTGCTAACTAAAATACTAACAAATAGACTGACCCCCCAAATTCGATGGCTACCAAACACGAGAACAGGTTGGATTTAGGAAGGACTTCAGCACATGCGACCACCTACTGACAATAAAAATTCTAATTGAAAAAGCCAACGAACATCAGATTTTTCTATATATAGCATTCATAGACTTTGAAAAGGCTTTTGACAGCGTTGAACATTAGACAGTTAAGAACTCGTTGTAAAATATCAGGATCAACCATAGATACACAGATTTAATAACCAATATATATAACAATGCAAAGATCACTATAAAACTAACGGAAGAACACAGCACTAAACCAATAAAAATAGGACGTGGGGTCAAGCAAGGAGTAGCAGTGTCACTGAAACTATACAACCCAGCTCTAGAAGATGTCTCTAAAAAATTACAATGGGACAATTATCAGATCAACATAAACGGATAGCTATTGAATCACCTAAGATACGCGGCTGATATAGCTTTGATAGCAGATAAGAAAGATGAATTGTAAAAAATGATTGAAGAACTGGACAACGAAGCGTCAAAAATAGGATTAAAAATGAACTATGACAAAACGAAAGTAATGACAAATCAAACTGAAGACATGGTGTCAGAGTAAATATATCTAGGTCAAAAAACAAAATTAAATAAAGACAATCAAACCGAAGAAATAAAAAGAAGAATCAGACTATCCTGAGTATCATTTGGTAAACTCTCATACATTCTAAAAAACAAGAAATATCCGCAGTATCTAAGAACTAGAGTGTTCAATCAATGCCTACTACCTGTCTTAACATAAGGATGCCAAACATGGACATTTATCAAGGAGACTATAAATAGAATTTCCAACACACAAAGATCAATGGAGAGACAAATGCTAGGTGTCAGACTTATAGATAAAAAAAAAGAATATATGGATACGAGACAAAACAAAAGTAATCGATGTCTCGACACAAGTAGCCAAGCTTAAAGAGAAATTCGCCGGTCATACTTTAAGACAGAAATACAATAGATGGAACAAAATAATCCTAGAATGGAGACCCTGAGTTTTTCGCCTAAAAATCGATTTATCTCAAACACCGCCAGTTTTATCCGAATAGTTTAAGAGAACCTTTTTTGAAGAAGAATGACCAAAGTATTAAAAAACCACTTTTTAGTTCTGTAGAATCAGGCCCAACGAGTTTGGCTGTAAGTCCATTCCTGACTTCTCTGTTGATCTAAAACGTCCACTGTAGTATGGTTTAATAAGTCTTTATGACACCTATTTAATATTAAAATTTCATTAAATTATACAAGTCGGTTCAAAACTTACAGTCGTTAAGATAAATCGTGGGGTACCCCTTTAGGACTCCTCATCTTCGTTAACGGGTACTTTAGGAATTTTCTTTCTATGATAAAATAGGGTGTTTTATTACGCCGTATTGAATTTTTTAAAAATAATTTTATAATTGTTGTGTGCAACTTCGAAAATTGCCTTAAGTCAATTTATTTTATAAATCTCATTAAGATTCAATATACTGTTTGCCCTTTCCAAAAATTGTTATTGGTGTTATCTTCTTGTAAAATCATTTTACAAAATTGGGGAATAATTATCTAGCTCAAGCTGTATTTATCATCGATTTCTTCTAAATAAGTTTAATTCAAAACTATATTTTGGTTTTTATTTAATTTCTCGTATGTTCGCGCTTATTTAGAGTTTACTTTATTTTGAAATTATTAACACTTATATTTAGATATATTGATATTATTAATACTTAAATTAAAATTAAAATTAAATCATCTTAATGATAGATAAATAAATAACTTACCAAAGCGAAAAACAGAAAACATAAGTTTTTAGCCACATAAAAATAAGTACCATTTATAATAAATACTTTTCCCAAAAATGGATTAGCTACTCGAACTAAACAGGTTACAAGATGATTAGTAACGAAGATAAATATAAAAAACATATGTTTCCCGAAAAGGATATTAAAAGTTTCATTAATATCGTCTAAAAGACAGTATAAATGTTTCGTTTTTTCAATATTTTTTATAAGATTTTGCTTTAAACTTGTTTTTGTTAAAATTCCATTGATACTCAAGTACTTATCATACATCACGAGTATGAAATTAACTAGCACCAAAGAAATAACTATTTCTAGAAAGAAGAAAAACATCTGGGTAAAAAGATATTTAGTGCTTAGAATTTGATTCGTTTGGTACCATACAGTGATAATGAAAATAAGACAAGTTAGGCTGAAAATAATAACGACGCAAAATTGTAAAAAGGAATTTTCCCAAAATCGTTTCTTTGTTGGAATTAATGGAGAAATATTTATCTTTCTTTCTAAGATGGTTACTTGATGGAAATATTGATTCCATAAGTCAGTTTTCAGCTGTCCTTCAGCACACGATATCAAAAACCAAATTATACTAAGTATATCATCGAGAATATCCATCGCAATCATCATTTTATTCCCAAATCTTGGATATAGATCTTCTATTTTTTTAATAATCGAATAAATTGTAATTACTAAAAAACTAATCATTAAAAAAACTGTTACTGCGGATCGTAAAAATGAAATTCTGACTTTTCTCTTTTCAAAGTTATAACTTGGAATTATACCAAAAAGATTTGTGAATGTTAAAAAAGGCCCCAAAGATGAAATTGATTTTGGAGAGTTCATGTTTCTGAAGAGGTCGGTAAAATACTAAACAATATTATAGAAACGAAACAATAACCCATTTGATAAAGACACGTCTAGGTTTTAGAACAATGAATCAATTTATATCTATTAATTACAAATTGGTAATAATTTAAAGTACTTCAAAGCTAAATGGAAGCAAATATTTATTTAAATATAACAGGAAAATTAATAAGGTGACCTTTTCCTTCGTATTAATGTTCATTTTTTAGTATAACTGGGTGTTAAAAAATAACCCTACATCTACTAATAGAGTTAAAAGAAATTGCTCTCATAAAATTTTTCAGGTGCATAGATATTGATGATATTATTTTTTTCAAAAAATTATTGTTAATTTTCTTCAATTCCTCTGAAAATATATTTTTTAACACTTGTTTATTTGTTACTTCATGTTTTCTAACTTTATGTTCTAAATAAAACCAAAAATTTGAACATTTACTGGTACATTAAGGTAGGATGACTAAGGAGTTTTAATGATGTTGAGACAATACTTTTACCGCTGGCTGCTTTTCTTTAGGTTTGCAGGCTTGAGCAACCCCCAAAAATTGTAAATTAAAATAAAACATATTAATAAATATATATAAACTGCTAACTAAAATACTAACAAATAGACTGACCCCCTAAATTCGATGGATACCAAACACGAGAACAGGCTGGATTTAGGAAGGACTTCAGCACATGCTACCACCTACTGACAATAAAAATTCTAATTGAAAAGGCCAACGAATATCAGATTTCTCTATATATAGCATTCATAGATTTTGAAAAGGCTTTTGTTAGCGTTGAACATTGGGCAGTTAAGAACTAGTTGTAAAATAACAGGATCGACCATAGATACACAGATTTAATGACAAACATATATAACAATGCAAAGATCACTATCAAAATAACGGAAGAACACAGCACTAAACCAATAAAAATAGGACGAGGGATCAGGCAAGGAGATACAATATCACCGAAACTTTTCAACCAAGCTCTAGAGGATGTCTTTAAAAAATTACAATGGGACAATTATGAGATCAACATAAACGGATAGCTATTGAATCACCTAAGATACGCGGATGATATATCTTTGATAACAGATAAGAAAGATGAATTGTAAAAAATGATTGAAGAACTGGACAACGAAGCGTCAAAAATAGGATTAAAAATGAACTATGACAAAACGAAAGTAATGACAAATCAAACTGAAGACATGGTGTCAGAGTAAATATATCTAAGCCAAATAACAAGACTAAATAAAGACAATCAAACCGAAGAAATAAAAAGAAGAGTCAGACTATCCTGAGTATCATTTGGTAAACTCTCATACATTCTAAAAAACAAGAAATATCCGCAGTATCTAAGAACTAAAGTGTTCAAACAATGCCTACTACCTGTCTTAACATAAGGATGCCAAACATGGATATTTACCAAGGAGACTATAAACAGAATTTCCAACACACAAAGAACAATGGAGAGACAAATGCTAGGTGTCAGACTTATAGATAAAAAGAAGAATATATGGATACGAGACAAAACAAAAGTAATCGATGACTCGACACAAGTAGCCAAGCTTAAAGAGAAATTTGCCGGTCATACTTTAAGACAGAAATACAATACATGGAACAAAATAATCCTAGAATGAAGATCCTGAGTTTTTCGCATAAAAATAGATTTACCTCGAAAACCGCCAGTTTTATCCGAATAGATTAAGAGAACCTTTTTTGAAGAAGAAGGACTTAAATATTAAAAAATCAATTTTTAGCTCTGTAAAATGACACCTATCAACAATCAGGCCCAACGAGTATGGCTGTAAGTCAATTCCTGACTTTTCTGTTGATCTAAAACGTCTACTGTAGTATGGTTTAATGAGTCTTTATGACCCCTATTTAATATTAAAATTTCATTAAATTATACAAGTCGGTTCAAAACTTACAGTCGTTAAGGTAAATCGTTGGGTACCCCTTTAGGACTCCGCATCTTCGTTAACAGGTACTTTAGGAATTTTCTTTCTATGATAAAATAGGGTGTTTTATTACGCCGTATTGAATTTTTTAAAAATAATTTTATAATTGTTGTGTGCAACTTCGAAAATAGCCCCAGGTCAATTTATTTTATCATTCTCATTAAGATTCAATATACTGTTTGCCCTTTCCAAAAATTGTTATTAGTGTTATCTTCTTGTAAAATCATTTTACAAAATTGGGGAATATTTATCTAGCTAATGTTATGGTCCTAAAGCGGTACTATTTATCATCGATTTCTCCTAAATAAATTGAATTCAAAACTATATTTTGGTTTTTATTTAATTTCTCGGGCGTTCACGCTTATTTAGAGTTTTCTTGATTTCGAAATTGTTTAATACTTATGTCTAGATGTATTGATATTGTTAAAACTTTATTAAAAATCATCTTAATGATAGATAAATAAATAACTTACCAAAGCGAAAACCAGAAAATATAAGTTTTTCGCCACATAAAAATAAGTACCATTTAAAACAAATATTTTTCCCAAAAATAGATTAGCTACTCGAACTAAACAGGTTACAAGATGAATAGTAACGAAGATACATATAAAAAACATATGTTTCCCGAAAAGGATATTAAAAGTTCCAATAATATCGTCTAAAAGACAGTATAAGTGTTTAGTTTTTTCTATATTTTTTATAAGATTTTGCTTTAAACTTGCTTTTGTTAAAATCCTATTGATACTCAAGTACTTATCATACACCACAAGTATGAAATTAACTAGCACTAAAGAAATAACCATTTCTAGAAACAAGGAAAACATCTGGGTAAAAAGATATTTAGTGCTTAGAATTTGATTCGTTTGGTACCAAATAGTGATAATGAAAATAAGACAAGTTAGGCTGAATATAATAACGACGCAAAATTGTAAAAAGGAATTTTCCCAAAATCGTTTCTTTGATGGTATTAATGGAGACATATTTATCTTGCTTTCTAAGATGGTAACTTGATGGAAATATTGATTCCATAAGTCAGTTTTCAGGTGTCCTTCAGCACACAATATCAAAAACCAAGTTAGGCTAAGTATATCATCGAGAATATCCATCGCAATCATCATTTTATTCTCAAGTCTTGGATATAGATCATCTATTTTTTTAGTAATCAAACAAATTGTAATTACTAGAAAACCAATCATTAAAAACAATGTTATTGCGGATCTTAAAAATGAAATTCTGACTTTTCTCTTTTCAAAGTCATAACTTGGAATTATACCAAAAAGACTTGTGAATGTTATAAAAGGCCCCAAAAATGAAATTGATTTTGGCGAGTTCATGTTTCTGAAGAGGTCTGTAAAATACTAAAAAATATTATGGAAACGAAACAATTAATAACTCATTTGGTAAAAACACGTCTAGGTTTTAGAATAATGAATAAATTTATATCTATTAATTATAAATTGGTAATAATTTATAGTACTCAGCTAAATGGAAGCAAATATTTATTTAAATATAACAGGGAAAATTATTAAGGTGACCTTTTCCTTCATATTAATGTTCATTTTGTAGTATAACTGAGTGTTGAAAAATAACCCTATACCTATTAAAGGAGTTAAAAGAAATTGCTCCCATTAAATTTTTCAAATGCCAGATATTGATATTATTTTTTTCAAAAAATTATTGTTCATTTTCTTCAATTCTTTTGAAAATATATTTTTTTCACTTCTTTATGTTCTCTCGTTTTATCTTCCAAATAAAACCAAAAATTTAAACATTTTCTGTTACGTTAAGGTAGGATGACTAAGGAGGAGTTTTAATGATGTTGAGACAATACTTTTACCAGTGGCTGTTTTTCCTTAGGTTTGCAGGTTTAAAAAAAAACAAGGTTTGCGCAACCTCCAAGAAAATTATAAATTAAAGTAAAACATACTAATAAATATTTTTTTAATTTCTACTGATAATTTAATGATTAAATTTAAATCAATTTTTTACCTAGATTATACGCGAACAGCAGTCAATTATTGAAATAATTTGTCTGTTTTACAGTGTTATGCCTAGAAACGTTATCGCTTTGCTGGTTTGCAATTTTAATGCACTCCAAGCTAATTCATTGGACGTATATGCATGTGTCTATCTACGACGTGGAGATTAATTTCGTCTCATAAGCTTAATGAATGTTGCAAGTCGACTTGCACACCTGTGTTTAAGCTGTATTTTCGCAGTCGATTTATTTCAACCAGGCTCAAAGAGTTTCTAGCGATGAAATAGTGACGTCACACTAAAATTGTTTCCACGTGTTTTGAAACAGTTATTGATATGCTTTCAAATAAGTGAACACACGCACTTCGTCATTATCGTATTCGGGCGATCGGAAAGAGTAACGTCATTTCAAATGTGTTTTAAAATAGATTTTTAAACATATGTTAAACCGGGTTACCCCGCGAGAAAACACCATTAGTTTACCCGTTAATTATACGGCTATTCTTTTGAATCATTATTACTTTCAGTTCTATCACTTGGAACCATCATGATCATTTCGACCTAATGCCAAGTAAATGCATTTTCAAAAGAAAATGACCTTATCAGTTTCACTTTTTCCACTTTGATCTCACTCTAAAGAGTATAGCCTTCCTAGTTGTTTTGTAGCTCACTTTTTTGTTCTGGGTTTTGTAGTTGTCGTTTGTGTGTTGAGCGGAACGCTACTGTATTTTTTTCACGTTTTGCGTTTTGGTTTTGATATAAACAAAAATGCACTCTGTTCAGAGTTTAATTGCAAAGCCATTCTGTGATTGGACTTTAAGTGATACGGCTGAAATAAAAAGACATGGAAGACCTATTCCAAATTTAAAAATAGAACAATCCGTGTCTATCAAAAAAAGAATCTTAACTAGGACGTTTAACTCGGACCTTTATTATAAACATACGTTGCTTTGTGGTTGTGAAATTAAAAATTCTCTATTTGATTTTCCTTTTTTATTATTTGGAAGAGAAACTCCTTAGACAAGAGTAGGTTTTACCAACTTATATCATTCGGGGAACCACATTAAAAAGCATACGTTGTCGGCAAAATATGAATATTGTTTTGCAATATTCACTTTTTGGGACTGCTAGTGTAGCAGCTCAATTAATTATCGAAGAAATATTGAACTGCACAATAACAAAGCGAGACATAATCGATACATTTTAAACATTATAATTAATTGTGTGTATTTCTGTGGAGCTTTCGAATTCGAGTTACGACGACATGATGAAGCTACGTCGTCCTCTAATTCCGGGCTTTTTCGAGGTTTTATTGATTTTAGTGCTGAGTTAGACGGTGCTCTGAAACAACATTTGGAAGAAACCTATCGGTATTTAAATATACGTCAAAAATCATTCAAAATGAAATTTTACAAGCTATATTTATTGTATATCAAGAGTAAATTTGGTAATAATTCGGATTAGAGTAAATCTAGAGATAGGTGCCATTTTGATTTTGTTTGTTTTAATTTGTTTGATTTATGAAATTTTATATAATACAGTTGCTTTTATTAGTGTGCACTTTTCTTTATCAGAAAAATCAAAACAAACGAAACTATAATGGCACCCATCTCTAGATTTACTCTATTTCAAATTATTACCGGAAAGTCCGGGACTTCTTGTATTTTCTGACTATCTTTCGAAAAACATTGATCTAAGTGAGACATTAAGTGAAGTTTTAAAACTTTTAAAAAATGTAATGACTATTCCGATGACATCGGCTTAAGTAGAACGTTGCTTTACTTCCCTCAAGGGATAAAAACTTTCCCAATACGTGAGAGAACTTCTTCATTGGTCATTCTCGCTGTCCATGATATCTTAAGGATTCTTCTGTGTATCCACATCTCGAAAGCCTCTAATTTATTGATAGCGCTTGTCTTTAATGTCCAACCCTCCACACCATAAAGAAGTATTGACCATACGTAACCTTTTATGAACCTCAGTCTTAATTTCAAATCAAAATCCGAACACGTAAGCACTCGCCCGAGTTTTACAAAAGCCTGTCGCGCCTGTTCAATGCGACATTTTACTTCATTGTCAGAAGTCCATTCTTCGAATATTCATATGCCCAGATATTTAAATTTGGTTACTCTTTCTATGGGTACTGCGTTGAATCTTATGTTGGCGTTTTGGAATTAATTGGGATTCCTTGAGATAATCATGAATTTTGTTTTCCTTGTATTGATGTTCAAGCCCATTGATTTACTGCGCTCTCCTATTATGTTGATGAGTTTTTGGAGGTCGTTTATATTGTCGGCGATTAGAACTGCGTCATCCGCATAACGGATGTTATTAATCCATATTCCGTTAACTATAATTCCCATTTCAATATCTTCCAAAGCCTCCTGGAAAATTGTTTCCGAATAATGGTTAAACAGGAGAGGGGACATCACACACCCATGTCGCACTCCTCTTCGGATTTGTATCGGGTTGGATATATTATTGTCTGACCCCAGTATAAGCTTTCAATGCATCGGATGTATTTCTGATCTATGTCGAGTTTTCTAAGAAGCAGGATTAGTTTATGATATACACGATCGAATGCTTTTTCGTAATCTATGAAGCATAGGCACACATCTTTTCTCTGATCGTAACAGTTCTGAACAAGCACCGTTGTAGCGACTATCTCTTCTCTCGTACCTAGGCACCGCCTAAACCCAAACTGTGAGTCGCTTATGTCTCTTTCGAATTGATTATATATTCTTTGATATATTATTTTTAAAAATATTTTTAGTGTATGACTCATCAAACTAATGAGTCTATGATCTTCACATTTTCTTGCGTTGGTCTTCTTAGGCAAGGGAATGAAGGTAGAGCATAGCCATTGTTTGGGGGTAGCAACCCATTTCGTAAATAATATTAAATATTTTATGAAGCGCCACGATGCCTTTTTCATCCAGAAGTTTCAATATCTCAGACGGTATCTCGTCTGGGCCAGTCGTCTTGTTGTTTTTTGAATTTTGTATAGCTTTTTCTATCTCTTCTTTGGTGATTGATGGGCCCGTTAAACAGTCGCTCCTATTACCCGTTCCAGAGGTCTGTCGTCATAGAAGAGTGCTTCTACATACTTTTCCCCATACATTATTTTTTTGTGCTATCAAAAAAGAGTCATTGTTGTTCTAGTAGCTATATTTTAAGTAAACTTCCAAATCACAAATTTTGAATTCGTATACTGTTTTTACAAAATTGGGGAATATTTGTCTAGCCAATCTTGTGGTCCTAAAGCTGTACTTATTATCGATTTCTTCTAAATAATTCTAATTCAAAACTATATTTTGGTTTTTATTTAATTTTTCGTGTGTTAACGCTTATTTAGAATTTACTTTATTTTGAAATTGTCTAACACTTATATTTAGATGTATTGACATTGTTAATACTTTGTTAAAAGTCATCTTAATGATAGATAAATAAATAACTTACCAAAGCAAAGAAGAGGAAACATAAGTTTTTCGCCACATAAAAAGAAGTACCATTTATTATATGCACTTTTCCCAAAATTGGATTAGCTGTTCGTACTAA
This sequence comes from Diaprepes abbreviatus, assembly GCA_034092305.1. NCBI lineage: Eukaryota > Metazoa > Arthropoda > Insecta > Coleoptera > Curculionidae > Diaprepes > Diaprepes abbreviatus. The sequence continues at coordinate 183,522 of JASJET010000072.1, read as the reverse complement.
ACCGGCTACAAGATGGTTAGTACCGAAGATAAATATAAACAACATATGTTTCCCGAAAAGGATATTAAAAGTTTCAATAATATCGTCCAAGAGACAGTATAAATATTTGGTTTTTTCTATATTTTTTATAAGATTTTGCTTTAAACTTTCTTTTTTTAATACTCCATTGATACTCAAGTACTTATCATGCAGTATGAGTATGAAATTAACCAGCACTAAAGAAATAACCATTTCTAGAAACAAGAAAAATATCTGGGTGAAAAGATATGTACTGCTTAAAAGTTGATTCATTAGGTGCCATGAAAAGATAATGCAAATAAGACAACTAAGGCTGAAAATAATAACAACGCAAAATTGTATAAAGGAATTTTCCCAAAATCGTTTTTTCGATGGAATTAATGGAAATATAATTATCTTGCTTTCTAAGATGGTTAATTGCTGGAAATACTGATTCCATAAGTCACTTTTCAGGAGTCCTTCAGCACACGATATCAAAAACCAAGTTATACTCAGCATATCATCGAGAATATCTAGCGCAATCATCATTTTAATTTTAAATATTGGATATAAATCCTCTATTTTCTTAATAATCGAACAAATCGTCATTACTGACAGACCAATCATTAAAAACAATGTTACTGCGGATTGCAAAAACGAAATTCTGATTTTTCTCGTTTCAAAGTCATATCTTGGAAATATACCGAAAACACTTGTGAATTTTATAAAAGGCCCTAAAGATGAAATTGATTTTGGAGAGTCCATGTTTCTAAAGAGGTCAGTGAAAAACTAAAAAATATCATGGAAACAAAACAATGAGTTACTCATTTGATTAAAACACGTCAAGGTTTTAGAATAATTAATCGAGTTATATCTATCAATTATAAATTGGTAATAATTTCAGGTACCTATCAACTAAGTGGAATAAAATATTTATTTAGATATAACAGAAAAAACTATATTAAGGTGACCTTTTCCTTCGTATTAATATTCATTTTGAGTGTTGAAAAATAACCCTACATCTATTAATAGAGTTGAAAGGAAATGCTTTTATAAAACTTTTCTGATGTCAAGATATTTATATTATTTTTTTAAAACAATTATTGTTAATTTTCTTCAGTTCCTCGGACAATATACTTTTTTAACACTTCTTTATCTGTTACTTAATTTCTTGTAATTTTATTTTCCAAATAAAACCAAAAATTTAACCTTGACTATTACGTTAAGGTAAGATGACTAAGAAGGAGTTTTAATGATGCTGAGACAATACTTTTACTGAGATTTTGCCTTAAAACATACATTCATATACAATTTTCTTCATGATCCCATCAATAAAAATCAATTCGCCAATCCCCATGGATTACATACAAACCAACAACATTACCGCTTTATAAAAACGAATCTTCTGATTCTGAATTATTTTTTTTGCCATTAATATAAAACTTAGAGCGAAACCAATAAAACTTCTTTACAACGACTTTTTATAAGACCGAAGATGACCTTAAAGACTTTTTTATTTGACGTATCGTTTTCAAGTAACCATAAACAACTTCATGTTGTTCTAAGAAACAAATAACAAGTCATATTTGATCATTCTTATTTTCAAATTCAGTGCAGAATGCGATATATTTGTTTTTTGTGTGTTCCCTTGTGTATTTCGTGTTTGCTATTGTTTTGTTTTTTGATTTTTTATTATTTTTTTCATGTAGTCGGAATATATAAAGAATCATCCCGTTTCTTCAGCTGACCCCATTTTCGATTTTCAGGGTCTATGTATGTTTAGTGGCAATCTGCACGTGGAATGCTGTAAACGCTAACTAACCTGAACTAACTTTTCGGATTTCCCAGGATGTTGGCTATTATTTTTTGTGGCTTGAATATGGGTATGTTTATTGTGTTTTCTTAACCTTTTTCCAATTCTGCCCGTTATTCTTTTTAGGTATGGGATTATGACTTTTTTCCTTGTTTGATTTGTCTTTGATTTTTGTTGTGGTCTTCTATTGTTTTTTGTGGCTTTCTTTATGTCTGAATGAGAGAAACCATTCCGTTCTAGAGCTATTGCGATGTGTTTTATTTCTTCTTGTTGTTTTGTGTCCAGGTCTGTTAGGCGGAGATATTTTGATATTAGTATGTTGACTACTGCGTGTTTTTGAGAAGGATAGTGATGTGATTCTGCATTGAGATATCGATCAGTATGTGTGGGTTTCCTATATATGCTGAAACCCAGGGTATTGTTGGATTTTCTAGTTAGTAGCAGGTCTAAAAAAGGAAGTTTATTATCTTGCTTTTAGCGTGAATTGGATTCTATGGTGAATGTTGTTTAGGTATACGGGGAAATCATTTAGGTGTTCTTTTCATTGTGGCCATATTATAAAAATATATCATAAAAATGTTCGCTATAACTGATGAAAGTGGGGATCCCATAGGTAATCCATGTTTGTACATTTGATTGTAATGAACGTAAAATGTGTATTGTTTAGACAGTATGCTGCAAGTTCATTTGTATAAGCTGGAAAATCTTCGTTTATAGCGATTTACTTTAAAGTCTCATCCAATAGAATGCTTGGATATAGCGATTTTAGGTCGAGATTTACTAAGATGTCGTTTTCTTATAGATGAATGAATGTTTGTTTTGGTCAGATATTCGGAGCTTTTTAACAAGGAATCGACCAGTTCGACTCTTGGTTGCATTATACTTACTAAATATGTTTCTAGTTTTTATTTTGGAGATACCACAGCGCTCACTATTGGTCCGAGGGGTGCATTTTATGTAATTTTGGCAGGCCATGCAATTTTGGACATTTGCTTGATTTTTCTTTTGATATTATAGATTTTTTCGTTTCTGGATCTATTTTTGAGGTTTTGCGTTTGGCTTTTGTAATTTTTCAAGGAATATTGTTGGATCTCTGTTGGTAAGAGTTGTTTTTGAGGATTTCTGACATTTTCGTCATATATTAGTTGGTGTTCATTATTTCCGCGACATTCCCTTTATCTGTAGGTACTGTTATTATTTCATTATTCTTCCTAAAGGATGAGAGGGCTTGATGTTCAGCTCGAGTTGTCTGACTTGTTCGGCATTTTCTTTAAAACAGAAGAAATTTGAGGCACTACAACAACCTGATACTCAACACACATTGATTAAAACCAAACCATTCATTCCACCAACCGTCAAAACTTACGATATAACATAATATAACATATATATATATATATATATATATATATATATATATGTATATATATATATATATATATATATATATATATATATATATATATATATATATATATATATATATATATATATATATGTGATGAAATGTCATCATGAAGGGTAACTAAACAATTTATTTAGGATTTGTGAAAAAGATTTGTTATTAAGGATACATTAAATTTAAATTATAGAAATTTGTATTTTAAAAAATCAAAAGTTACCAAAGTTAGAACTTTACTATTGATCCTCTGTATAATAAGAGTGGTTCAAGGCCGGATTTTCCAAAAAAAAGCAGAAAGGCGGGTGTGCAAAGTAAAATTGTTTTCTATTCGGAAGCTTAAAAAATACTACTGCAATTATGAAAATTTTCGTTTTTTAAAACTCAAAATGAAACAATTGTAGCTAGAGTTATGTTTCCGGCCAGATCAAGAGAAGTTATTTCGAGAAAAATGCGATTGATATTTCAAGTATACGAAGCAAGGTTTTTGATATTTACTAAACCTATTTGATTACGGTCTCATAAGGCGAATCTTCGCCACCATCGTTGTCCTCGTTGTCGTAACTAAATGTTAAATGAAAGAATGCATAAAATTTTAGGTTTGGCATAACTTCGTTATGTTTTCAATTTTGACTCGTTTTTTCTTTACATATTTTTAAACATATATTTTTTCTGAAAATGCAAAAAAAAAAGAAATTAAATTTTTCCGATCTGTCACAGCGGTGTGTCCCCTTCAAGCATTCCTAAGTATAACGCTAGTAATGCTAAACAACGTATTAGATTTATAGTTTTATGGTGTTATTTGTTTTTGAAGAATGAAAGCAATCTTTTTAAACACATTCTGAAATCTTAAAATCTTTTATTTCGACGTTCATATTAGATAGTAATAGTTATAGATAGGTGACTAAAATAACGTTTTAAAGGTTTTAAATTTTAAAATTTATCATTAAAATATCAGGACCGTAGTTAAAAAAATAAAGTTTTTGATGGATGCTTGACGACGAAATGTCAAATAAATAAATCGATAGCGGCATCCTCAAGCTCATTAAAATATCACGTAAGAAAATTTTATCGGGTTCGCAGTAACTTTAATATTAACACCAGAAAAAAATAATTTAAAATTCAAATTTTTATTTTTTGAAATAACTCAAGCACTAAAAATTATATAAAAGACTTTTGACCGTTATATCGTAGATTTCAAAATTCCGCAACTCTTTTCTTCTTTAACTAAATCTGTATCTGTTATTCTAATTTTTAGGGTAAATAAAATCAATACCTTACCATAACTTTTCAATTTTTTTACTGAATATGCCAACTGACTTACCTAAAAAAAAGAAAATTATATGAGTAAAGTTATTCGTATTCTTATATTTAGTGATGTAAATAGTAATGTGAATTGTCACTTCATACTTTTGACAGTAAAAACCGTGTTTTTAAAAAACCAATGTTGCCAGATACGGCGCACTCTCGTTGCATTTGGTCTCAAAAACCGGACAAAATTAATAGCGTCGTTGTTTTTGATTCTAGACGTGTCAAAATCAATATTCGGGGATTTTTGAGGGCGCTTAGTTGATTTCTGGCATTATTTTACTAATCGGGTAAAGGGGGGGGCTGACTTAGGGTGGGGAGGGGGAGAGGATTAATATCAAAAAAAGCGTAATGGGTATTGTTTTATATGTTTTTAGGTGCTCCGATTTCATTTCTGGCATTATTTTGCCAATTGGGTAAAGGGGCGCTGACTTAGGGTGGGGAGGGGGAGGGAAGTAATATTAAAAAAACGTAATGGGTATCGTTTTATATGTTGACTTAGGGTAATTGTATGTTTTCCCATAAAAAGTCTATCATTTACAAAGTTTGACATTCTAAAGTTTTCTACCGACTTTATTAATGGTTGTCAACTAAAAATTTGAAAATATTTTGACAAAAACCGCTTGCGATCAAAATTGGGTTAAACGGAAAAACTTGGAGAAATCGAGTGCGGATTGGCCTGCAAAATCGAGTGGATGATGGTGTGAGATTTTGCCATAACATTTTTATGCTATCCCCAATATGTGACTTGCAGTCTTAACGCCACCAATGAGCTTTGGAATATGTTCGAGTCATCATTCGAGCTATCTGAAAACTTTTGTTGATAAGGAATTTGATGAGAACCATCACAGCCCCATTTTGTTATAAGTTCTAGGTTCTCTAATTCTTCTGCATCGCAGCTTTGAAGAACATCTTCAAGATAAAGACAAAGTCTCTTTACTGTGTGATCAAGTAGGTCCTGAAGCACAACTTCAACACTCGTCTCCGTAACTCGGATTGACACTGGTTTTGGATAGCAGAGTTTCTTTGCTTCTCTAATTAGAATATAACAAGGAAATATACCTTTATTGGAATCGTGTAACAACTCCCACTGCCTTCTTGTAAAGTCACCTTCACCAAAGATTTGCAAAGCTTGCTCAGGTGTGTAATTTTTTACTTTCGGTTTCTGAGCAGTATTTATTATTTTTCCAGTAACGTATGGCTCTTGTTGGTGTTGAAGTTGCATCTATTATAAGTTTAGAGGCCGCGGCATTTCCAGATATTCGTTGACTTACGCTGGCTGCATAGGTAAGCTCCTCAACAGGTACCTGTTCGCGGAGTTCTTTTATATTTCGTCGTTTACTACGATCATGTTATTCTTGGAAATGCTTCCTTGGGCGTCCCGTAGAATTCGTGGCCCAGTGATGTATTAAGCCATTTCTCGTTTTTTTTTTCAAAAACCTTTTTTCAATATAGTTAGGTGATATCCATCTCTTCTTCAAATCACTATTAAAATGTTTTAAATCGTGATTTAAGGTATGGTACTCGTTTTGGGGACATTTCATCATTTCGCGGAGCTTATATTCCATGAATAATAGCTTATCTTCAAGTGTTCTGGATGTGCTGTTTTTAAAAAGCATGTATAGGGTTTTTTGATATACCTCAATAACATTTGATGCCAAATCTGTACCTATAAGGAAAAAAAATATGTAAGTAAAGAATAACCAAAATTATTGCAAAAAAAAAACAGTGGAACTCAAAGCGGTTTTTTTTTAAGAGCTGGAAACATGTGGAAAATGTTTTAATTGTTATGATATGGCTAATATCTATAGTTTATTATAAAAAAAGAATTGTAGCCCGACCTAGCTCGGAACATTTTCAGAAACACTAATTAGTTAAAAAGAAAAACAAAAAAATAGAAAATTTTCTTGCATATTGTTTTAGGTCCATAAAAATACTAAACAGTCATTATATTTTTAAATAATATATATTAAAATTAAATACATACCTTGTTTTTCAGATTCCACCACAAAATATTTTTTTTAATTTTCATTCTACAAAATACCAAACACCAAACACAAGTCTAAAAAAAATCTGTCAAGAACGAATGCGTGCGTATTTAACGAAGCTTAGATTGCAATTGACTGTGCGGAGCGTAGCGGCGGGGAGGGGCCACTTTATCATAATTTTATGATAGTACGGTTACTCAGGTATACAAAAAAAATAATTTGGATGATTACATGTATAGTTTGCATTTCTCCTTTTTGTCCGGTTTTTGAGGTCAAATGCTCGTTAGTGCGGCGGTTGGTCAACATATTATTTTTTTAATGACGAATTATTTTGAACAATATAAAATAAAATAAATTTCTTTAATACTAATCGTCAAATATGTCATTTAGCGGTTGACATTTCATTTGCGCATGTTTCACTGTTCGCTTGCTTTCCTCCGGGCGAACAAGGATGTGAATGATGAATGAGTCAAGAATACACATTCGCCACCCTTTCACCGTTGATTTCACGTTCACCAGTTCGAGAATACGGCCCCTGGTTGGTTTCAGCAACGTGCTTCATTTGCTGTGCTAAAAATTCACCAAGTATTGATAAATCAATTCTCATTTTATCCTCCATCAAGACCTCTTTCGGTGGATTGTGGGATTCGGGAATTAGATTTGAGAAAAATTACAATTTTTCTTCAATTAAATTAGGGTATTATTAAATTCTCTTATATTCAAAAAAACACTGTTTTAATAAACTTTAGGTATATAATGCAAACAATCATCTAATTTGTCTCGACTTAAGTATAGTTATTTACTAATGCCCAAGTTACAAACCTAGAAGAAAAACAATAGTTCTTGCGTTTTGTCTTTAATAATATAAATATGAACATAACCCCTTTAAAGCACCAACAGAGCGCTTTTAGGGCAAACAAACTTAGCCAATTATAAATAAATTATGGCGTGCGTGGAACGAACAAAAGGTTAATGCGAAAACGCAAAAAGCGTTTGAGATTAGGGTTGATTAGATCCCGAAATAAAGCTATCGTCTTATCTAGAATTATGGAGTGTATGGGAAGGTCAGCATTTAAAACTGAATTTTCACCTAATAATTTATAAGCCTCCGGTTGTTTCCCAAAATATAACAAATTTATTGTTACTGTGGTTTAAAACATATTCCACATGCGGAGATTTACTCATTTGTAGTCTAGTATTATTGAAGTAATTGTTTGCAAATATGGTCATAATTTTGTGAATAGAAACCAACTAATAACTGTGAAAATTGCTTTTCCTGCAAAATACCAGAGTTTCCCTAGTCCCGGTTTCTTATTTTCGAAATAATATAAGATTAGTCGATGACGTAAGTGTCTTATGTATATGTTACAGTTAAAACCAGTTTTTAGATAGAACGCGTTTTCTCTAGTTAGAACAGTTTTTACTAAATGCCTATGTTAAAACTAGAAATACCTAGGCAAAACCAGAATTAACCACTGATGTATTTGATTTTCACATACATCCTTTCTTGCATACGCAGCGCATAAATCCTTGGCCTGTTCCTATGGCTGCTTCCTTAGGAACAGTTCTCAAAGGTAAATTTGTGCTTGGAACATCTTCTTCATGCAAAAATTTTTCTTTGCACTTGTCGAAATTTGTCCTGAAAAGCACATTTAAATAGTTAGCTTTTACCTAATAGCGATATAGTTATAGGATAAAACAATTAAGCAATATTTCGTTCCAATCTTGTGGAAACCCTGATCATCCTTTTGAAGAACCACTCCGACTATATTATGTAGATCTGCTTTTGCTCTATCGACATCAGGGATTTGTATAATTACATTATCATCGATTTCTACTGGAACGTGTATTGCATCTGAAGCCAATGTCATTCTCTTGGCCTGTTTTTTTAAGTTTTGAAGTGCTGTCTCTCTGGATGCCATTATTTGTCGATTTACATTTGTTACGACCTCGAGATCTTTGTCATCTGGTGGTATTATAAGAGGCTCTACAGTCGTAGGTGCTTCAGCTTCAATGTCATATTCACTGGCTTCTGCTGTGATTGACGATTTTTCAATTGTTTTGGATGAAGTTTCTGCGTCTTTTTGTTTGGCTCCGGTTTTAATTTGATGCAACTAGCTACAGCTTCAGTTTCTGCATTATCTGTACTATCCGTCATATTTATTCTATTTAACGTATTTTCGAGATCATCTTCATCTCGTATATCCTCAATAACATCTCGAGGCAAAGTGTGAAGTCATAAGCCCTACTCGCGGTTCTATACCAAACATTGCTTTGTATGGTGACTATTTAATACCGGAATGAAGTGCCCGATTTTTCGTAAACTGTACAAACCGAATATCATTTGACCAATTTGTAGTATCATTATCTTGCATCCATGAAGCCAACATTTTTTCTATGTCTTGGTTAGCCCTTTCAACAGATCCTTGGCTTTGACTGTGTCTTGGCTTTCCATGGACCAGTTTACACTCGGGCACAAATTCTCTGCCGTTATCGGAGTGTAAGATGCAAGGAGCCCCAAATGTCAAAAATATATCAGTCAACTGATACGCCACCTCCATGACTCTCTTAGTTTTCACTACACGCAACAAAACAAATTTTGTCAAATGGTCCCGATACACCATTATAAACCTAAATCCTCGATCTTCTTGAGTTTGCATGTCGATTAGACTAACTTGGCAAAGACTGTTCACTTCAGAATGTAGTATGGGTTTTGAAACAAGTCCTTTTTTCTTCATACTCTTTTTACGCTGACAAGTTTCGCACATAGAGAGAAAAATAATAATAAAATAAGTAAATAAAAAAATGTACATATTACTTAGGCAAATTACAGCCGGTGTACTATTTCTATACTTAGTCCATTTTTCAAACACACTAAAGTTTTATAAGATAATTTTTTTTTCTCTCTTTCATTGTTTTCCTTGTAAAAATTTAATTTGACCGTTTATTTTCCACGCATTATATCTTCACCGGCCTGAATAAACAGATGCAAAAGTGACACACCTGGGTTTCAGCATGCAAATTCTCGCAATTTAAAAGCTAAATAACTTCTACTGTATATTTAAATTCATGTATAATTTTGCATTTCATTACGTGCGGTGGGTACACGTTTGATCTGCCTCGAAATATTTACTTGCGTTAACAGTTCTTTTTATATTTTTTAGAAATTAGAAAATTAGTTGTTTAGTACGGTCTAGAATGTATATTTGGGAGTTCTGTACTAGGAGCATTTCACATCCACAGAAAATGATACTGGATAATGGCCTATAGAAGTTGTTGGGTTCTAAAATTTAACAATGATGTTACACTAATAGGAAAAACAAAATAAGACAGTTCCGATGGGTTTGTGAATGTATTGAAGATAGCATAAAATCTTTAAAATTCTGATCTTTGCGGGAAAATGAAAACAATGGTTACCGAAAATTTTCATTTGCATTAAATAAAAATAAAATAAGATCCAAAAAGCTATCCAAGCTGCAGTAAAGAAAATCTGTACTGTTAGTAGACAACCAAACAGTAAATTATCACAACAGACCAAAGACCTGATAAATAAACGAAGAAACGTACAACTAAATAAAGAAATCAGAAAAAAAATTAGACACGATATCAGGAACCATAATGTATTAGAACGACCGTAGAAAACAACAAAAATATGGAGGTATTAAAATCCATAAACTCAATTGGTAAACGCAATATAAACCAACTTAAAGATAAAGAAAGAGAAACAAAAAATGTACGAAGCGAAGTAGCTAAAATCGTGGAAGAGTTCTATTCAAATTTGTACACTTCAGTTAACCCAATACCAGACATCAAGCTTCCCAGTGTTACAAATGTTGGTTCAGAAGAAATACCTGACACTACAATTGAAGAGTTGAAATATGCTTTGTCACAAATGAAATCTGATCATGCCCCAGGTGAAGATGGTGTATCTAAAGAAATATTGGAACTCAGAGGATCTGCAATGCTACATTGAATGAGTATTCTTTTGAATAAATGTCTTCAAAACGGTAAAATCCATGATAACTGGCAAAGCGCCCGAGTCATTCTTCTGTACAAAAAAGGCGACAAATTAAATATCGAAAATTATCGTCCCATAAGTCTTTTGCCACATCTGTACAAAATGCTTACCAAAATTATAACTAATAGATTTATAAACAAATTTGACTCCTATCAACCTCCAGAACAAGCCGGGTTTCGAAAGGGCTTTAGTACAATAGAGCAAATACAGAACATCAAATTAGTAATTAAAAAATGAACCGAATATAATATTCAAATCCATCAAGCATTTGTTGATTATAGGAAGGCTTTTGACTCTGTCGAGCTATGGGCAATATTTCAAGCAATAGACAATGCTAGGATTGACTCCAAATACAGAAATCTTCTGAAATATATTTACGATAAAGTCACATTGCAAGTAAAGATAACAGAGGACCTAGAAACACAGAAGATAAATACTGGTCGAGGGGTGCGACAAGGAGATACGATTTCCTCTAAACTCTTTACTTTAACACTGGAAGATGTCTTTAAGCAACTATTCTGGGAACATAAGGGCATTAGCACTGATGGTAGATATCTCAACCATTTAAATTTCGCGGATGACGTGGTATTAATAAGTGAAGATTTAGACAAGTTACAGGAAATGCTTTCTGAGTTGAAAAATGCTTCAGAGAGAGTTGGATTAAGCACGAATTTGCAAAAACCAAAATAGTGTCTCCAGAAAATACGCCATTTTATGTAGGAAACAACGAAATACAAAGAGTTGAGTAATATGTGTATTTAAGCCATCTAATTAGACTTGGAAGAGGAAAGCCAAGAAGCGGAAATCAATAGAAGAATTAGAATGTCATGGGCAGTCGTTGGAAAATTGGGATATGCGGCCGCGAAGCGGATCACAAGCTGTTCAAAAGCTGATTAAAATCTGGTAATCGGATCAAAAGGTGATCAAAATCTGATAAGATGATGACAACACGACCTGCTGGAACCGGTCCATTTAATGTCGGTACTATTTACTTGAACAGGTTCAAGGTCGTTCTCCATCTACTGGAGACCCATAGACTACTGTCGCTAGGCAAGACTATACAAGGTGGACAAAACATATATTGCAATGAAGATTTAGGTCGTCAAAAAAAAGTATCGGAAGACCCTCAAAAAGATGGATAGACGACATAAAAAAGAAAACAGGTAGAAACTGGCACCGGATTGCAGAAAATAGGTTGGAAGCCTATATCCAATGCTATTGATATATATCGTTTTGATGATTTTAAATGACAAACTCGAGACGAGTAAGGCTTCAGTAACTTTCAAAAATGTTGATTTCCCAAAAAAAAAAAAATGGAATCTGCAGACCCTGTCCAGGTCTTTAGGGTAGTGGGGTGCGATAAGACTACTAAAAATCAATAAACAAAATTTTCATCCATAAAAATTTGTCGTACATCATCTTCAATTGGCCAGCTTATGAATCTAAACTGTTTTTGTTGAATGCGTGCTGATGGGGAAAGCAACAATAGCATTTTTTATTATTTGCTATAATACATTAACAAAATTAGCCATGGTTATTGATCAGAGAGAAGAGAAGAGATCTAATTAAAACGACAACAGAAATACAATAAAATGGGCGGCATCAATCAGAAAAATGACATTGCGGGATATAAAAAATTATGAAAGGAAAAGACTAAATAATTCATAGAACAAACCAGACGTCTAAATATCTTTTAAAAAGAAAACACAAACAAAAATAAGTTAATAAGCTGAGAGATGTCTAGGGAAATATAACAGACGATAAAAGAGAAATATTACAAGAGACATTCCACATAGACATATATTAATCAAAAGTAGATAACGCAAATATCAAAGAAATAAAGACGAAACAATAATAGAAGAAACAGAGACTGAAGGAGCCTTGCGACAAATAAAAAAAAATTGAAGAGCAGCAGGCGAAGATATCATACCGAAAATGATGAAAAAAGGGGGAAGTTAGTTAATAAAAAACTAAAATCGCTATTTAACTCATGTCCACACGAGGAATTAATACCAAAATTGGAACACTGCGATAGTAAATCTGATATATAAAAAAGAAGACCGGAGCAATAGCAGAAAACAAACCGCCTAAAAGCAAAATTCGACGCATATCATCTGCACGTATAGGCAAGTTTCAGAAAAGGTTGTAATGTAGTAAAACCCCAATATTGTTACAATACTAATTGAAAAGGCGATCCAAATGTAGACAGCATAAACAGACATTGGACAAGCCTTCGACATGGTAGAATTTGGGCTAGATCAGTGATCAGAGATTAAATTAATGATCCTAAACGAAGAAAATACTAAGTGAAGAAACTAAGGAATATAAATCTATAGAAACGTTTCACTGGGAAAACACAGGTATGAATAAAGCAGGAGAAAGATAGCAACCTCAGATTCGCTGACGATATCGGCTTCTTTGCCTCAAATTGTGCGAAACTAAGAGACATACTTAAAAAAGCAAACAATTTCGGCTTAGAAATGAACGTCACAAAGTCGAACATTACAAACCAACAGACAACCATAAAAACGATACCTGGAGGATACCAAGTAGGAAAGGTTAATTCTTATGTTTATCTGGGCCAAGAAATAACAATGGGAACTTGAAATCAACCGAACAATATGTTTACGATGGGTTGCTTTTGGTTAAATGAGACTCAACTCCAATCTTCCCCTAAAACTAAAAATCAAATTATATATGACAAGGGAATGCATTCTCTTAGTAAGAACATGGGGTAGAGAAACATGGGTCTTGATAAAAAATTGAAGGAGAATCATAGAAAGAAAACGTTATGAAGACCATAAAACCAATGGATGGATAATAGACAAGACTAAAGTTGAAGGAATAGAAAGATAAATATGAACTCTAAAATGAAACTGGCTGGGTATGTTGCCAGAAACACTATCAACTGGAGCGGAAAAATAACAAAAATGGAGACAAAAAGAAAGTAAGAAAAGCACGGGCAGATCACAACAATTGTATTACGATATCAAAAGGACTTCGATAACAAATTGGTATCAGGTAGCACAAGACCGGACTTCTGGAAAATTAATTAAAGCCTATGTTCAAAGGATAGGAAACGGCAAGAAAGAAAGAAAAAAAGAAAAAATTGATCAAAAATGCCCTGGTTGAAAGCTAATAGGAAGATTATTTTCTTTTTAAAAAAGGTGACACAACTGCAGTAAAGTTAAGAAAAATAATTTTGTTGAAAAATAAATAATTTGTTTTACTTTTAGGAAGTAAACTCGTTAATTCTCATTTGTAAAAAACACAGTAGATTAGTTCTAGTCAAAAAAAAAAAATTATTTATTTTTAAAGCGAATACAAAATTATTTGATATTATAGAAACTATAAGAAATATCAATTATAACATTGGTACATGTACTAAAATTGCGAATAAGTCCTTGATGATTCATTTTAAAACTTTATTTATTTATGAAAAGGATAATTTGAAAACTTGATGAAGGAACGTAAACATTTTCCAAGTTAATACAGTTTGACCCCAAAAATTAGAAATTTATGATGGTTTTAACTTAATCTTGGGTGTTGTGAAGAAATTTCAAGTTCAAATTTTTCAATAAAATAAGATAATACGACTTAAAAATAGTTTGATAGTGTCAAATTTATTTGTATATCTTATTAGCGACTCAATTTAGTGTCGGTGTTCATTTTTGTTGCAAAACATTTCATAAAACACAAGATAATGGACAAATTGAAATTAAATTTAACATACAAGTAGAAAACATTGTTACCATCGAATGTTAATAAAAAACTCAGTTAATTCTTTCTACCGGGGTTAGGTCAGGGGCGGATTCAGCCTCTCTCTTTGGGGGGAGTGGTGATATAACAAAAGTACAGTATGGCAAGCGAAAACAAGTTGTCGACGGGGGGGGGGGGGAGAACACCGGCAACATTTCTATTTTTAGTGTAAAAGGTAGAGTCGGGTCTATTTTTTGGAATTTGAAGCTCTTGGAGAGGAGGGGGGGCAATCACAAGAAAAAACAAATTGACCACAGGGCGGATGCCAGCAGCGTACACATTCCTAGTATAAGAGGCAGAATGTGATCTATTTTCGTTGACTCAAAGCTCTTGGAGGGGAGGCTATCGGAAGCAAAACAAGTTGTCAACAGGGGGGGTGGAGTGCCAGCAGCATACACATTATTAATATAAAAGGCAGAATCGGTTCTATTTGCCTGAACTCAAAGCTCTTGAGAGAGGGGAGGGGGGGCGATCGCAAACATAGACATTCCTATACTCTACTTAAGACCTAGGGAGAGTAGTAATCAAACTGTTACCGAAACCTCCAAGATACCTGCTCCTGCGCCGCTGGTAACTGAGCACTGCCGTAAATCTAATTATATTTAAATATTATGAGCTTTTATATATTTACTGCAACAATAAAATTTCTGATAGTTCAATTTAATTTCTGTCAGTGAGCAAAGTCCACCTTACAGTGTGTCCTTAGTGATTTACCTTGTTTGCGCTTGTTTTTATATTTTATTTGGGATTAGTGAGATATCCAAAAGATAAGGCTTCCACCTTTACATTTATTCCAAAATCGTTAAACCACAGCATTTTTTCCTCAACGAAAA
Organism: Diaprepes abbreviatus; assembly: GCA_034092305.1. Lineage (NCBI taxonomy): Eukaryota > Metazoa > Arthropoda > Insecta > Coleoptera > Curculionidae > Diaprepes > Diaprepes abbreviatus. Next base: position 168,407 of record JASJET010000072.1, on the reverse strand, counting down.
ACTTATTACGATGAATGTTTATGGCGCCTTAAGATATCAATATTTAGATAATAATGTTAAAAGCTCTGTTGAGATGTGTTCCAACATGACAGGAATTGGAAAATCTACTATATACCGAATACTGAAGGACAAAAAAAGACTGGAATTGTTAGTACTCCCAAGCCACATTCGATCACAGGCAGAAGAAAAACCTCGTTGGAAGAAGAAATAAAAACTACAATAAAAGGAGTTGTACATACATTTTATTATGAGAAGCAGATCCCAACCGTCGACAAAATTCTAACTAAAATCAATGAAGATCGCGATTTACCTGAAATTAAAAGAACTGAACTCTGGAAATTGATCAGAGAACTTAATTTTTGCTGGGAAAAACTAGATAGAAAATCTGTTCTTATAGATCGTCCGCAAACTGTCCGTTGGAGAAGAACATATCTCTCTCAAGTAAAAGATAGAGTTGTTAGAAAAAGTTACAAAATTAATAATTTAATTAAACATTTGAAATATTTTTTTGAATAAACTTACTGCGGAAAATTGGGAAAAATCCATATAATAAAAGACTAAAACAAAATATGGAAACTCGATCTCATGATCCGTGAGATAGACGAACCAATTATAATTAATTTGAGCAAAGATAGCTTCATTGACTTTGATTAGGAATTAGATACTTAATATTTACCAGTATAAACACAATTTATTATTTAAATTTTTGTTTTTGTTGTATTTTATTGTTTAATGTTGTTTATATTTTTTTTATTTTTTTACATATTTTTATTATAGTGTGTCCCACTCTTTAATTTCTTATATATTTAATCCCAACTAGCAATAAGTTTTTTATTATTTTATTATTGTATTTGCGTCTTTTTCTTAAGCGTGTAGAATTAACATGTTTATTTTATTTTTTTGGGGCTATCGGATTTCCATATAATAAAGTAAACTAAATTAAGATATCAGTAATATAGAAATAAAAATAAGTAGGTCTAATTTTAACTGTAACATATAAAAACTAATTATATTTGAATCCCTTTTTAGTGTTTAATTGTATATTTGCAGATGGTTTATGAAATAAATAAACTGAAACGTCAAATGTCCTAAAAGTGTTTTTAATTAATAATGAAAGGGCCGATAGCCCCAAAAATATCTTAATATTATATGGACGAATTTATTTTTTTATATATGTTTAACTTTTTGTATTTTTGAGAATGGGTATTTTGTAAGGATTTAAATTATAACGTTAGAGTTTTTTGAGAGAATAAGGCCACGTTTTAGTCTGAATGTGCCTAAAACGGTTTCTATGACAAAATTAAAAATAATAAAAATACACTTGTGATTTGTGTTAAATATATCAACATTATCTACATTTTGTAACGTATGTGAATTATTAAGAAATCATAAGAAATAAAATAATATTATAAAAACTTTTGATTTTAAGTTTATTACCGAAATAATATTCTATGCCATAAATACATAGTGATAAAATAAACCTCCTTCCTACGCCTATGACATTGATTAAAATCTTTTTTAACACTTTATACTTACCTTCTTACACTCATCAAATATCTATTGTTATCCAACCAAAATAGTCCATTATTATAGACCGGTATTTTTGATTATAAAATTTCTAATCAATTCCTATGAAAAATATATGTGTCTAACATATTTTGCCAAAGACACCGGACTAAAGAACACAGGTAGTTTGCGAAAAAAAAGGGTAGAAAATTATTTATTACTCTTTCTAGTTCTCGAATAATCGGGTCTATTTTTCTAAACTCAAGGCTCTTTGCGGGGGGGGGGAGATCGCCTCCACCGCCCCCCTTGGATCCGCGTCTGGGTTAGGTACATATTTTTTTCAGTATGTCTTGTATAAACAGTTGTCACTAAAAAGCTAAAAACAAACGTTTTCCCTCCAGGGGCTATTCAAATAGAACTTGTTGTTATACTACATTGTTTTAGGGTATCTCAAATGTCAAAAAATAATATGTTTTAAACCCCATTGTTTAGAAAACAATCATTCCTTATGTATATTTGACCAGACTATTTACTTCTAAACTCCGGCTACGAAAGAGTTACGTTTCATAAAAATACTTTTTAAAGGTATGCCAATAATGTTTTATGGTAAATTTCATATATGCACATCAATGTAAACAAATATGTGGTATGCTGCTGAAATGGAAAATCTTACTCAGACGCTCAAATATTATACATACACTCTATTTGCTCGAAGGTTATGCAAATACTCTCAGTCATATGATTCCAGGCAATGAGAAAAGAGCACACATAGAGAATGAAGTGAATTATACTACAATGAGTAGAGCTGTACGAAGTGAAGTGTTAGCCATAAAAATAAATAAATAATAGATGCAAGGTATGAATAAATCGTAATGAAGATCTTTAAAGAAATTTTTAAACAATGTCTTCGTCTGAAACTCATTAAAATTCATATAAAAAGATGATTTTTAACTATGTACACAAACTTTCTTTATACAGTGTGTCCCGTAAGTATATATGAAACTCTCGACAGCAAATAATTTCAAGTCCAACGAGAAAAAATCTGGAGCATAAGAAAGCGCCCATTTTGAACAACTGCCTGATTAACCACATGTTAGTCTCTGATTTCAGTCTGAACAACGATCCTGCCTACGTTGAGAGACTGGCACCCAACGTAGAAAGAACAATACTCTCTCCTGAAGTTACTCCAATAAGAATAGATGACGCTGAAGAGGAAACAAAACTAGTCAAAAATAAAAATGTTCCGAGAAAACATTATTACTAATAAAGCATTGAAAAACCTTCTGGAAAATGCGTTTCTGTCGTTGCTGGAAATGACTAATGCTTGTTTCTTAATCAAACACTATCCGAAAGTATGGAAAACAGCGGTTATTACTAAGCTTACAAAGCCCAACAATAATCACACCTTTCCTCAAAACAGGAGACACATAAAGCTGTTATTCTTGCTAGTAAAAAAATATTTTTCTAAGCCGACTTGCAGATCAAGTTGTTGATCAGTACATGATTCTAGATGAGCAATTCGGGTTCAAAAGACACCGTTTGACAGATCAACGGGTTGCCACAGTTGTTGATAGGGCTCTGAATGGACTGCAAAGGCAGGGCAAAATTGGTCTGACAGTGCTGAACATCCAGAAGGTGTGGCATCAAGCTTGAATTTATTAATTAACACATTCCTATAATGTAAAACACAGCATGATAGCTTTTGTGAATTCTTTTCTGCAAAATCGTAAATTCACTGTAAAAGTCAACAACTTTTTTTTGGAAGTTAAATAAATTGAGGCGGGAGTGCCTCAACGATCACTTTTATCACTTATCCTATATTCACTTATTACTGCAGACATTCGCAAAGAAAATAACATTCAGCTATCCATTTACGTCCATGACACGAGCCTTTCTTTCGCCAATAAAAAAAACATTCATTATACAAAGGTACTTGTAAAGGCACTTGGATGGTATAATGGCTTGAGCCAAACTGTGGAAAATTAAAACCAATTCTGAAAAACCCAAGCTATTGTAATTAGAAACACAAATTTCAATGTGAATGGTATCAACATAGTTGTAGATGATATTCAAGTGGCTACGTTAATAAACAGAATTGCCAAATTTTGAGCAGAGAAAACTCAGAAACCTTTATTGAGGCGCCCATCTTTAAAGATGATGCCGGCTAGAATGTTACCGTCAATGGAGAGCGCTACAGAGTCATGATTGTTGACTTCTTCATTCCTCATTTGAAAAGTATTGATGTAACAAAGCTTTGGTTTCAACAAGATGGCGCAGCAGGCCACACAGCGCAATTTATTGCGGGAAACATTCAATGAGCGCATAATTTCGCGTAATGGACCTGTGGAATGGCCTCCACGATCGTGTGATTTCATACTCATGGATTGATTTCTTTGGGGATATGTAAAGTCACTAGTCTACGCCGATAAACTACAAACGTTGGACCACTTGGAAGTCAACATTCGTCACGCAATTGTTCGATAAAGTGGTCGAAAATTGGACTTCCCGATTGTGCCTAATTTGAGCCAGCCGGGGAGCTCATATTCCTGAAATCATATTGAAATACTAATGGCATCAGGGGCGGATCTAGCCCTCTATCTTTGGGGGGCGGTGATACCACAAGAGTACAATATGGCAAGCGAAAGCAAGTTGTCGACGGGGGGGGGGGGGGGGGGGGGGCACCAGCAACATTCCCATTTCTAGTGTAAAAGGCAGGGTCGGGACTATTTTTTTGAATTTGAAGCTCTTGGAGAGGGTGGGGGCGATCACAAGAAAAAACAAGTTGCCCACAGGGAGGGAGAATGCGAGCAGCATATACATTCCTGGTATAAGAGGCAGAATGGGGTCTATTTTCCTAAACTTAAAACTCTTTTTTTTTTTTTTGGGGGGGGGCTATCGCAAGAAAAACAAGTTTCAACGGGAGGGAAGTGCCAGCAGTATACACATTCCTAATATAAAAGGCAGAATCGGTTCTATTTTCCTGAACTCAAAGCTCTTGGGAAGGGGAGGGGTGATCGCAAGCATACGCATTCCTATACGTTATTCAAGAACTAGAGAGAGTAATAAAACTGTTACCGAAACCTCCAACGTACCTGCAACAGTGCCGTAGGTAATTGAGAACTGCTGTAAATCTAATTATATTTAATCATATTTAAATAATATACGCTTTTATAAATTTACTGCAACAATAAAATTTCTGATAGTTCAGTTTAATTTCTGTCAGTGAGCAAAGTACACCTTACAGTGTGTCCTTAGTGATTTATCATGTTTGTGCTTGTTTCAAATATTATTTGAGATTAGTGAGATACCCAAAAAATATGGACTCTACATCTATATTTATTCCAAAATCGTGGAACCAGGACATTTTTTCATCAATATCTAGATAATAATGTTAAAAGCTCTGTTGAGATGTGTTCCAACATGACAGGAGTTGGAAAATCTACTATGTACCGAATATGAAGGAGAAAAAACGACTGGAATTGTTTGTACTCCCAAGCCACATTCGATCACAGGCAGACGAAAAACCTCGTTGGAAGAAGAGATGTAAACTGCAATAAAAGGAGTTGTACATAGATTTTATTATGAGAAGCAGATTCCAACCGTCGACAAAATTCTAACTAAAATTAACGAAGATTGGGATTTATCTGAAATTAGGAGAACTGAGCTCTAGAAATTGCTCAGAGAACTTAATTTTTGCTGAGGAAATCTGTTCTTATAGATCGTCCGGAAAATGTCCGTTGGGGAAGGAAATATCTGTCTCAAGTAAAAGGTAGAGTTGCTAGAAATAACACAACTTACAAAATTAGTAATTTAACCGATGATTTTTTTAGATAAAGTTACTGCAGAAAATTGGGAAGAATCCATATAATAAAGGAATAAAAGAAAATGTGGAAACTCGTTTCACGATCGGTTGAATAGAGGAACCAATTATAATTAATTTGAGCGAAGATAGCTTTACTGACTTTGATTACGAGTTAGATACGTAATGTTTACTAGCGTAAACACAATTTATTATTTAAATTTGAATCCCTTTTTAGTGTTTAATTGTAATTCCGCAGATAATTTAAGAAATAAATAAACTGAAACATCAAATGTCCTAAAAATGTCTTTAATTAATAATAAAATATTATATGAATGAATTTATTTTTTTATATGTTGAATTTCTTGTATTTTTGAATCTGAACGGTTTCCATGCCAAAATTAAAAATAGTTATATTTTCTAATGTATGTGAATTATTAAGAAATCATAAGAAATAAAATAATATTATGAAAACTTTTTATTTTAAGTTTATTACCGAAATAATGTTCTATGCCAAAAATACTTAGTGATAAAATAAACCTCCTTCCGACGCCTATGACAAGGATTACAATCCTTTTTAACACTTCACACATCCAAATATCTATTGTTATCCAACCCAAATAGTCCATTATTATAGATCGGTATTTTTGATTATAAAATTTCTAACCCATTCCTATGAAAAATATATGTGTCTTACAGATTTTGCCAAAGACACCGGACTATAAAGAACATAGGTGCTTTGCGAAGAAAAAAAAAGGGTAAAAAATGATTTATTACTCTCTCTAATTCTTGAATAAACTATAGTACTAGTGGCAAAATTGGGTCTATTTTCCTGAACTCAAAGCTCTTGGGGGGGGGGGGGGAGGGAGCGATCGCCCTCACCGCTCCCGCTTGGATCCGCGCCTGAATGGCATACAATTATTTTTTAAATCAAGCTAAAACTATAGCTATTAACGTTGTTTATACTTTTTTTTTTCTTTTTAAAATTGTATAACTAAACTTTAACCCAAACTATTTGAAACAATTAGGAAGGTTTAGAGCTCTATTTTATCTCTACTAAGTATTAACTTCCATTAAAAATTATGTTCAAAAGACATTCCTTTCTAACATAGTATGTTTTCTCTCAGCAGTGAGTGTAGATCAAAATGGTTTTTTTATATCGATATTTCTCATTCACGTATATGTGAAAAACCATTTTTAATAGCGCTTTGTATACTTGCATATGAACGTGATCTATCTAGCATAACAAATGAAATCTCTATTTGTATTTTGAACTCATTGTTCCCAGGCACGTCGGTTGTTGGGACTTACCTGATATTGAGACCTTGATCTTCTCGTAACGTTGAGTATACAGAATGGAGGTCACATCTTTTTAGAGATTGCCGAAAAGTAAGTGAGACGAAAAGAAATTTCCGAAATGTTTTATGTACACATAAATTTAATTTAAAAATGTTTGGACTTCAAATTGGTTTTTGTAGACAAAGAAATTTCTTTGTTACTTTTTTAATATCGAGTAAATCCAAGTCATAATTTGTTTATAATTTTGTGGAAAAACTTGGTTTAATTTAATAAATTAAGATTGAATATTGAATTTAAATTTATAAATAATAATTTTACTAGTTTAAGCCATGTTTGATGATATCTTTTGACATATTTGAAAACTGAAACATAAAGTTTTATAATTTAAATTTGTCATCTAGATGGAGAGTAACAATTTCCTTTTAAACAGTTGAAGGTATGATTAAAGTTTGAACTAAAATCTGGTTCCTAATAAAACGGGAAATGAACTGAAACCAATTATATACTTTTTACCCGTATATTGTGCATCATAAAAAATAGAAAAACTTAGCAAAATATCACACAAAGCTGTTTGTTGTTCCTTTCTCGAAGACTTTTAGAGAATGCTAAACAATAACTATGATGACTAAAATTTGGTCGGACTTGCGTTGTCTTTATTTTTACTTTTACGACGTCTCGATTAGGTTGTATCTCTAATCGTTATCAAGTATAAACTGAATATTTTGTCTTAAGACTACGAGCTTATATACGGACTGTGTTCATTGAAGCGCAATGTTTCGCTTCACTGTACATTCCTCAATGGTTTGATACAACTTAATCGAAACGTCGTAAAAATAAAAATAAACAAAATGCAAGTCTGACCACATTTTAGACATTCTTCAACATTGTCTACAATCTTCAAACAAACGTTGGAAACCCGGTATGGACCCGGTATCAGCGACAAAACCAAAGCCTACGAGCCAAGGAGGAAGCCCACTCTTCATTTTTACTACAACCACGAGACAACAACGTCATTCCTATTGGTTTCAGATTGAAATCACCAATACCAGGTAATAGAGCACGCCGTATTCTGGAGAACGCTAGTAAAGCACTACTAAGAACACAAATAAATTATCACCGATGGCGAAAAGCCATTCTTCTGGATGAAGCTACACAACGCTACGAAGAAATCAAAGCTGGAACTTTGTCAGATGATCATGAGCCAATTTTCAATAAAATAGATAATATATTCAACAAATTGAAAGAAAATATGGCGAGGAAACACCGAAATAAACTAGAGAAACTAAAATCACATCAACAACCGACTCCACCTGAAACAACTTCAAGAAAAACTATCATAAACTTAGCTTCAAGAATACTTTCAACAGCAGAAGAACAACTCCTAACAAAGGGCTTAATTTCGCAGTAACACCAAAAAGCATGCCCGTTTTAGATATCCTAAGCTCTGTAGAATCTATACAAGTAGACGAAAACCATTTCGACGAGTTTAGGTGGAAAATAAAATCAACTTTGGAAGCCAAGAAAAATTCAGTTCAAAATCTCTCCAAACTAGAAGCATCAGCCTTAAAAGAACTTCGTAGGGATGAATCCATAAAGATTTTACCAGCGGACAAGGAAAATGCAACAGTGATAATGGACATCGTAACGTACGACAAAAAACTCGGAGATATCCTGGAAAAAGGAAAATATAGACAATTAGCCCGTGACCCCACAAAATCCATAGAGTCAAAAATCTACAGAACACTCAGGAAATACCAAAACAATATACCACATTTTTACGGACTTCCAAAAATTCATAAAACGAACATACCATTGAGGCCAATAACCAGTTCAAGAGAATCCCCAACAAATACACTGGCGAAGTTTCTCTTAAAAATCATACAACCTTTAGAAGGTAAGACAAACACATATGTTAAAAATTCTACACATTTCGTGAACATTATTAGTAGCATCAATCTAGAGCCAGAAGACAAACTAATAAGCTTTGATGTGGAAAGTCTGTATATTAATGTACCACTAGGGGAATCACTAGACGTAATCAAAACTAGACTTTCAAATGATACTACTTTATCAGATCGAACCACGTTACCACTGGACGGGGTGATGGACCTTTTAGAGTGTTGCCTGCGTAGCGCTTATTTTCAAGTAAAGGACACGTTCTGCGTCGACGGGACGACGGGCTTCTGATGGGTTCTCCACTCTCTCCAGTCGTTGCCAATATATATATATATATATATATATATATATATATATATATATATATATATATATATATGGAATGGTTCGAAACTCATGCCATAGAAACGGCAACAGTAAAACCGAAAGTCTGGTTGAGATATGTCATTGATACTTTGATCGTATGGAAGGGCAATGATCAAGAACTTAATGATTTCCTGAAACATCTGAATACCATTCGACCTACAATTAAGTTTACCATGGAAAAAGAGGTAAATGATCGATTGCCCTTCCTAGATGTCATGGTGAACTGTTCAAACGAACCTATGAAAACTTCAGTATACAGAAAGCCAACACATACTGGACAATATCTTAATCATACTTCTAATCATTCTGTTGTAATAAAACGAGGAATTATACGCAACCTCTATAATCGCGCGATATCTATATGCAATAATGCCGAATCATTGGAAAAAGAGGTAGCAAATATTAAATCCGATTTACAGCAGATTGGTTATTCTTTAAAACTAATTGACGATGTTATAAATAATTTTAGAACAACGAACATTGGACAGCAAGAAACACATTCCTTCTTCACAATTCCGTACATTAAGGGAACGTCGGAGAAAATAAGACGAATTGCCAGTAGTTAGAATATAAAAACAGCCTTTAAATCAGGAAAGAATGTGTTTACAAAGTTCCATGTGGGTGTGGTGAAATGTATATTGGAGAAACCAAACGACCACTAGAAGTTAGAATTAAGGAACATAAAACTCATACACAAAAAGGGCAAACGTCGAGATCAAGTATTGCAGAACACTTCTGGGATAAACAACATCATATAAAATGGTCTGTTGTCAATATGAAAAAAAAAGAAAATTTATAGAAGCAGCATACATTAAAAACAATAATGGAATCTTCAGTAAACCGAGTGTTGAGATACCTAATCTTTGACAACCACTACTTCGTAACATCAAATCATTGAGGTGTGTACAGTGAAGCGAAACGTTGCGCTTCAATGGACACAGTCCCTATATAAGCTCGTAGTCTTAAGACAAAACATTCAGTTTATACTTGATAACGATTAGAGATACAACCTAATCGAAACATCGTAAAAAGAAAAATAAAGACAATACAAGTCCGACCACATTCTTCAACATTGTCTACAACCTTCAAATAACTATGATGTTATTTACGAAGAGTAAGAAAACATCTAAATAAATAATTAATATTCAAAGGAAATATTTGCTCAGAAGAATTAGTTAATCAATATTGATTCGTTGATTGATTTTTTCATGTAGCAAATTTAATAGCAAACTGCCTGCACCATGAATTGAAGGGTGATCTATAGATGATTGAAATACAAAATCCAACTCCAACTAAGCATTGAAATTTTTTAAACAATAAAAAGGGGAAAAAAGATGACTTTTTTGGTTTTTTGCTTATATTATGGAAAGTATTGATTGAATCGTTTTACTTTCAACGGACTATTTGTAGATAATTAAAAAATCTACAAAAGATTTTTATAGATCCCTACCGGACCATTGTCCAACAAAAGTTTAAAAATAACATTTTATAAAAATTCATATATTTGTTAATTTACAATATTAAGAGGAGATTGTTCTGCAAATGATAGTTTATTATGTAAGCTTTAAACAAGCGAGAGATGAAATTTGCCCCATTAGTAGTTTTTCCATAATTATAATATAAATAATTTAGATATTTTTTTGTCTATGTCACGGTATTAACTTCAAAGGTCCGATTTAAATTTACCGAACGAATTCTGAAAGTAGAGATTACTAGCTACAATTCTTCTATCTCTAAATATGCTATAAATGCTTCCTAATATAGTGTGATATGCGTGAACTCGCGAGCAAAACCGAGCGAAGCATTGGAAGTGGGGGTTACAAACAGCGGAGGAGAAGAGGGCTGCGGGCGAGCTGTTCATGCTAGACGCTACGATTATATTTCATATGTGGGAATACATCGCATAATTGACCCATAAAAAGATAAATAAAAAGAAATAAATAGATACATTTATTTATTTACATCTCATCGTAAACATCACCGTTTATTCCAGACTACCCACCAGACAAAGTAGCGAATTTGTCAGCTTGAAATGGAAACCATTTTAGCGAAGCAGTTTTTCTTTCTTGCATGTCAGTAAATAAATTTTTCTACCGTTTTTAGGAGGAAAGGGGTCAGGCTGAAGTTGGTTCGTTTCCTGACCTTTCTTCATGCTTCAGGTATATAACCTATGGAACAGCTGGCTTTGTAATAGGATGGAAAAAGTTCTTTTCCAGGCAAATTAATAGGGTTGAAGCTTTTCATCGCCAATTTTATTTTGTATCATTTAAAAATTTTCTCTGCTATGCGTCGACTTCAGTTGTTGAAGTTTTATTAATATTAAGGTCCGTTTTATGACCTTAAATTAAGGTGAATAGTGAATTTTTTTTTTGAGTTTTAAAAGAATCGTCGCCATTATCCCACAATAACAACTCTTTCTTTTCAATATATGATATACTGTTTTCTCCCTGCCTCATTAACTGTTAATCATATGCCAAAACTACGATATTTAACCTTTGGCCCCAAATTCATTAAAAAGACCTACCTACCTTTGCTTTTAACGTTGAAGAAATAACGCTCTCCTTGATTAGAAAATGTAAATCAGTATAAATTTTAATTTTGAAGGTAATTAAAATAAAGTTCAACAACCTTTGTCATTTCATTTGATGGATGTTTAAATCGTGACGGTTAATAAATTAATTAATTACGTTGTTAAAGAGACGATAATTACCAATATAATGAATATTTTTTGCTGCTAAGATTAATTAAATCAAGATGGTATGATTTTTTTTTTAACTAAAAATGTTTTTTTTTTCTAAACAGAAGAATACATCTCACTAAATTAATAGATTATAAAGCTCACTAACAAATACTAACAACCAGAGTTGGATTTTGTGCTTAAAAAAATCAAAAACCATAAGTTTAATTGGAGAGATCGTGATTTTTTTTATTTATTTTTTAGATTTTCACATAAAAACTCAAAGGAAGTAGGTCGAGAGGATTTAATCATATCAATAAAAAATATCGGTAATACGGCAATACCGGGAATCATGCAGATCTATAACGATGGCGACCTAAATGAGGGCGGCGAGGACTTGATCGAGTTTTGTATCTTAAATGAACTGAGAATTACAAACACGTTCTTTGACCATAAGTCCCAACACAAATGCACATGGACAAACACTAGAGGACATAGATCAGCGATCGACTTTATACTGACAAATGGAGAAATATACCACGCGCAAATACAAGATGTAAGAACGCTCACATCAGCTAATATAGGAACATCACATGGGCTTGTACTGTGTAAACTCCAAATGGACATCAACCGCAATCCTGCGCCAAAAGCTCCAACCATAGAAAAAATAAACTATGAGAAACTTGAAGACCCATCTACACAGAAGCTATATCGCTCAAGATTGGAACAAAAAATAACTACTAAACCTTGTTCCGAGGACCAAACAATAGAAGAAATGTGGACTACAATAACGATAAATATACTAGACGCTGCAAAACAAGCGTTGGGAACAAGAATGAGTAGAGGGGGGAAGAAACTAAGTAAAACACCGTGGTTTACAGAAGAAATAAAAGAACTAGCAAAGATACAGAAAGACGCTTTCTGGAAGTACAAAATAATCCTTCGGCTGAAGAATATCAAAAATACAAGCAAACGAGAAACAACATAAACGAGAGGATTAGAAGATGCAAGGAAGAATACTGGGAGCGATACACAAAGGACATGGAGCATGACTTATACGGTGCGCAGAAGAGAATATGGAGAATGATTCAGAAACAGAAAAAAAATGTTAATGAATACATCAGTACAGCGCACATCAAAAAGGAAGAATGGACATCATACTTTGAAAGACAATTTGGTAATACAAATACGATTCACACTAGCATAACAGCAAAATCCATAAATCTGAGCACTACAAAAATGTAGGTAACATCGAAAGAAATAGAATATAAAATACGTAATTTAAAGAATAGAAAATCTCCTGGACCAGATCTAATTACCAACGAATTATTGAAATACGGAGGCCAACTGCTTACCGAGGAGTTACAAAAGCTTTTTAATAAAATTATTAAAGAAGAGCAAGTACCACAAAAATGGAAAACCAGCTGTACAATTCCCGTACACAAAAAAGGTGACCACAAAAACCCGGACTACTACAGAGGAATTACACTTCTTAACTCTGTCACCAAACTATTTACAGCAATTATTCGTGAGAAACTTGAAGAGAAAATAGAGATCTCGGAGGAACAACAGGGTTTTCGAAAAAAACAGGGGAACCACAGATGCCTTATTTATAGACAAATAATCGAAAAATCAATAGAATTTAACCACCCTGCATACTTATGCTTTGTTGACCTAACAAAAGCATTTGACCGCATCAAGAAACAGCACATAACGGACATCCTAAAACAGAAAAATGTTTCAGCGGAGATCATAAACATAATTGATGACTTGTACACAAATTCCAGCACAAAAATAATAACATCCGAAGGTCTAACCGAAGACATCAAGATAAAAGAAGGGATAAGGCAGGGAGACTCGCTAAGCCCCTTCTTATTCAATTTGATAATGGACCGCATAATAGAGGACATCAGACCGAAACGCGAATACCAGATGGGCGGACACAATATCAATGATGCGGTCCTATTCGCAGATAACGAAGACGACCTCCAGAGATTGACACACCTATTTAACGTATCAACTAAGAAGTACAATATGCAGATATCAACGAATAAAACAAAGTGTATGGTAATTTCCAAGGAACCAAGAAGATGTAAGCTACAGATAGAAAATGCCATAATTGAACAAGTCATGAACTTTAAATACCTAGGCATTGACACAACAAGCTGTCGTAACCTTACTGGAGAAGTACTGTCACAAAATACGAGAGCCCTACAAGTGGCAGGATGCTTAAGAGATGTTATATTTCGAAACAGATACATGAGAATAGAGGGAAAAACAAAAATATATAAGACCATGATACGACCAATTCTAACTTATGCCACGGAAACAAGAGCAGATACTAAGAAGACAAAGCAGAAAATGAGAACCACAGAAATAAAAGTACTGAGATCAATGCTGAACGTGTCAATCAGAGATAGGCTGACAAATACCTTAATCAGAGAAAAATGTAATGTGCAGGACGTGGTCAAATGGACAAAAGAAAGAAAAAGAGGATGGAAAGAACACGTTGAGAGAATGAGTGAAGAGAGACTAGCCAAAGTTTGTATGTATGGACGACCAAGAGGAAGAAGATTACCAGGACGACCACCAAAGAGATGGGCCCAGAGCTGGTTCTCTTCATCAGCAGAATAAGGCGGGTGTAGATAGAATGACAAACAGGGATATCCCTAGTCAACGTAGAAGAAGAAGAAGAATAAAAAATATTTTATTATCAAAATTAAATACTCACTTAAATAATTCTCTAAATATTATTTTATTATTTTTATTTTTAATATTTATATATTTATATTTACCCAACTAAATTATATTTTACAAGTAGCAGTGGCAGCGTTAGCCGTCGGCAACCGCCGACAGCCTCGCGCTTGAGGGGGTCTGGCAAAAAAGTTTTATAAGTTATTAAAAGTTTAGTTATTCGTATTTATTTCCATACGCGTGCATAGTATTTATCTAGAGTCGTCTGGCAACCACGGATTTCTGAAAATAAAATGGATGACAGGTGGTAATGGAGCTGTCAAACGAAAAATTTCCGGAGTATGCTCTGCGCCATTTTGGGTAAAGTGACATTTTGGCACGTCAAATTAACCGTCAAAAGTCAAAAAATAGTGTCATTGTTGTTATTATTGTGAAATAATCTTTGTTTTTCCTTGGATTAAATTTATTTTAAGTAACTTAATAACTAAGTACTATGTACCAAGCCATCAGTTAAATATTAAGGTGTAAATATAGACCACAAAATTATCTTAAATTGGCACTTAGGAACTGTTAAAAAAAAGTGTATACAAAGGGCCAAATACCTTAGGAGTCTAATATACAAAGAAAAAGGCATATCAAGAAAAACAACTCATATATACAAAGCAATATACTGACTTTAATAGGAATACATACCTCCTATATACAGTAATTGCAGGAAGCCAGCACTAATAAAACTTGAAACGGTAGAAACCACTACTCTATATAGTATTACTAAAATCCATCGTCCTAGCTATCCACCAATCAATTATTGTATGAATTCACTAAACATCCAGCCGATTATTGCAAGACTTCCTGTCCTGACAAGTAAGTTTGAAAGAAAACCTGAAACTTGATTGATGATAGAGGAACTGTGTACGACCAGGGGTCGGAACCATAGGCCAGTCCGAAGACCCCCATTAATGATACTATTCCGCCTTTAATATACTTTTTTTTATTATTTTGTGAAGATTTGTAGGGGCTTGAAGACCAAACGTACTATAAATAAGCTTTTTATTCTGAAGGACCTCGTTTGTTCGCTTGTAGGGTTCAAATTTATATGTCCTAATAAATTATAATCAATAATATTTATTTAATTGTAGTGTAGTATAGTGTTTAACACAGTCTAAGGAAGTAAAATGTTGCATTTAACATTATTTGAATATAAAATTGAATGTTACTTATTTAAATAAAAGTTTTAAATATCTTACAAATTGTTACTTCTCAAATTTTTTATAAGTTGTGTTGATGAAAACAATTATGTTACACCTAACTGTTTCAAAGTAAGATACTCGACCGTTTGGGGATATAGCGACACAAGGGTTTATGTTAAATCCATAATTAGAACTAGCCGTAGGAAAACAATTTTTAAACAGCACGCTCATACTATTGAGATATGAACATAATTTAGTGTAATAATTTTGTATGTCTATAATCTCAAATTTGCTTGAAATTTGAGAAACATTCAACTTTCTAAGGAAATTTTAATTACAAAATACTGAAAATAACGGGGTACTACCTAATTAACATTTCAACTGTTTTTTCAAAAAATAAGGACTACTTATTTTTAACAACCAAAAATATAATAAAAATCTTTAATTTATTTTTACGACCGACCAATAGTATGACATACGTCCACACATAACAATCAGTTGACACAAATTGTATAAGTTGGGTAAGGTTATAACGTAATACTGTCATTTTATCTTTTTCTACCATTCGTTTCGTTCAACTACTTATGTCGATGAAATTTCGGAAAGGTATGCAAATTGCTTCAAACCTTGTCAGTGGGAGGTAAACGATTACGTTTAGTCGTTATAATTTTTCAGTGGCGACAGCGTATTCACTGTTATTATAACTTCACCTTACCCAAAATGGCACATAGCATGGTACGGACATTTTATGTTTATTTGACGATCAGTACATATACTTTATATGTGCGTGCTGGCAACACTATGAAAGTTAGGCTATTTCGCGCGCAACCCTCGGGGATCCCCGAGTCTTTAATTCTTTCTATGTGATTCATCTGTCACAAAATTCGCAAACTCGCATGTCTAGAAGTTGCTTTTCACAGGCGACAACGTACTATTATTAGTTTATCGTTTTCATTACTTATATAAGTGCAAAACTAGTTATTTGCTTATTTTAAAGAAGATTATTATTATACATTTATGGTTATAGTGTTGTGATTTATTTCATATTTGTAAGGTAAGTCAGTATCCAAATACCTTTCGTAGCATATTTATTTTGTTTGTAAAATGTCAAAAAACAATATCTTGGACCCCCGTTAAGACGACAGTTAAACTGTCAGTCACTGCTAATACACGTACTATAAACGCTAAAGTGTGACGTCTGTCTGTATGTGTGTCTTATCTTTTTACTTCACAGCTGAACCATATTTAATGAAATTTAGTAGCGAGACTTTATTATACTGACTAAAAATACGGTATGTCTAACAACTTAATATTATTTCACTATTACCGAAATGCTAAGCTGGCTTCTAACTTAGTGACTGAATAAAATAAAATATTGTGTCATATATAATGATCACACCTTTTACACTCTAGAGATAACATTGAGTACTTATCAACCTACTTAACAAAAAATATTTTTTAGGTCATCATTTCTGGAGGATCCACTAGATACAGAGATATAGAGCGGAAATGAGAATCCGGTGCATCGAAAAGAAAAAGGAAGGTAAAAACGTTTATGTTCAACCAAATTATGAGTTCCAGTATGATGAAATTTGTTAAGAGACTTTCTTCAGGTGTTACTGCTTCAGAATCCTCTGATTAATGTCTTATCCAAGTTTATTTAGTTTCTGAAACAGAATCAGCCTCAGAGTCGAATATATCTATTACCCAAATATCTGATAGAGGTTCAGAGTCGGGCTAATCTGCTTTGAACTAAGTTTCTGAACCCAATAAAGCGCTAGAAATTGAGATTTGTGACTCAGAAAATCAAGAGCAAGCAGTTTATTTAAGAGAGTCATTTACAGACTTAGATCCAGACACGTGGGTTTCCCAAAAAGTAACGGATATGTAGCGTCATGACTTATTTCAAAACGGCCCCCATCAAAACCTAGAAAAATCTGATGAAAATGATCCCAAAGACGCAAATAAAAGACATTTTTCTAAATTTCATTTTACTCGAAAATTTAGTAAATATCATAGATGGTTATCTTACTTCATATCTTAGGTTAAAGTCTATTGTTTCCCATGTAGACTTTTTCACACTTGCAGATACAGGTAGGAAAAGCAGAATGTTGTGACTGGAATATCTGAGATGGATATTGCAATGATATGAACAAAGTCAAGAGGCCATGGAATGCATGATTAAATGGATGGAATTTTACAAAGAACTCAAACGCGGAAAAACAATAAATAAGGAAAGCGACAGATTGATTAGGGAATCGCAAAAGTATTGGTGTAATTTATTTGAAAGATTGATAAATTTAATAAAGTACTGCTGAGCAAATCATAAGGAAGTGGAAATAATATTCAAAACAACCCGGGTTAGATGTTAAAAGACTATTGTTGTCGACCCGTCAAAATCCATATCTCTCTCTTTCTCTCAAGTAAGATACAATCGGTAAAGTAATTCTGGTAATAGTAAAACACATTTTATTACATTAAATTTCAAGAATTTCCCATCATTAAGAGCTGTATAAATAAAACAAATAAAAATGTCCATATTGACTTAAAAATGCAAATTTTGCTGCTCTTTAAAAACTTGTAAAATGATAATAATTCTGGATGCATATTTTGGAGAGCTACTTGAAAGATAAATTGCATATTCCAGGAAATAAACGTTTATGTTAAAAGTGTTGCACTTGAATATAAATTGTTTATTGAAGGTATTACGTATATTTATAGGCGACGGAAAATTTCGAATGTTAAAAGTTTACATTAGTTTTTTCATTATTGGTATGCTTTGAAATTAATATCTGTAAAAGACAGGATAAATTATATTAATATAATAGACTGGATTGGTGCCAAAATATTTAATTTTCTTAAATAAATACGGAGTTTAATTTTTAAAAATACTGGATTTGAAAATTATTCAGAGAAAATTTGGTGCTACAAGTTTTTTCGTAGTGTGAAAGCATTTTGTTTCAATAAATAAGTTGAGAGTATGTAATTTTGAAAATTTTACCATTGACATTTATATGCTAAAACTCTCTACACATTCAAAGTTAAAGAAATAATTTTTCAACGAAGACAAATTGGAAATGAAATATTTTATAATTGCTGGAATATATACAGGGGCGGATTCAGCCTCTCTCTTTGGGGGGGCGGGGGCGGTGATATCATAAAAGTACAGTGTCACAAGAAAAAACAAGTTGCCGATGGGGGGAAGGATGCGAGCAGCATACACATTCCTAGTATAAGAGACAGAATCGGGTCTATTTTCCTGAACTCAAAGCTCTTGGTAGGGGGCTATTGCAAAAAAAAATAAACTGTCAGTGGGGGTAATGCTAGCAGCATACACATTTTTAATATAAAAGGCAGAAATGGTTCTATTTTCCGGAATTCAAAGCTCTTGGGAAGGGGAGGGGCGATCGCAAGCATACACATTTCTATACTCTATTCAAGAACTAGAGTGAGTAATAAAACTGTTACCGAAACCTCCAACGTACCTGCTCCAGTGCCGCAGGTAAGTGAGGACTGCCGTAAATCTAATTATATTTAAGTATTATAAGCCTTTATAAATTTCCTTCAACAATAAAATTTCTGATAGTTCAATTTAATTTCTGTTAGTGTGTCCTTAGTGATTTATCTTGCTTGTGCTTGTTTTTATATATTATTTGAGCTTAGTGAGAAACCCAAAAGATATGGCACACATATGAAAAATCATATGCACAAGATGATATGTCGTCTAGGCATAGAGGATAAGGAAACAGTAGAACACTTGCCGCTGGTCTACAACTGTGGGGATCACAAATAACACTCAAGGAAAATACCAACCAATATCAAAGAAACTGATGCCTATTCTCCTAATACAATACTAAAGTTTGTTAATAAGTTAAGTATACTGGGAGAAATCTAAAGTAGGTGTAAGACACACTAAACCATTGAGTCGTACTGTAGGTAAGGCGACGAGATCTACTTGCTATTAACATATATATATATATATATATATATATATATATATATATATATATATATATATATATATATCCTATTTCTTTATTTTATCTTTTCTTGGGTTTAGGTTCTTTACACCATAAAAGAATCCAACAATTGTCCTTACCATTTTATTATTAATGTGCAGTGCGAATCTTCAGTGCTTGTTTGTTGTAGATCAACTACAAGAAAGCAAAAGAACGAAATTAAGTATTCCCGGAATAATATTGAATCATTCGTTGTATATGACGGTAACTTATATTCTCATATGTTGTAAATATCTCCTCGTTTCTTATTATCTGTATCCGTAATATTCTGCTGGCCTCCTTCAAGCATTCATTTCTACAGCTTCAACTCGTTTACTCGATTTTTATTTCTCTCTGCAAATTTCCAAGTGCCAGTCCCGTAAATTAAACAATTTTTTATCATTGTGTAATACATGGTATATTTCGTTTTTTGTTAATATTTTTGCTCCACCGATGACTACTATTTGTAATCGTTGCATTCTTCAACCTCTGTATTGTTGTTAATTTCAAGGTTACTCTTTTTATCTCCTATGCACAAGTAATTAGTTTTCTGAATGAAGGTTTATTAACAGACCTCATATCTTAATTTGTAACGGATCTCTTTTCAATTATTTCACCAAATCCGACCTGTTCTTCTTCCTCATTGTATTCGTTTTTAATGAGATGTCTATGCTATTAAGTAACCTTACCTAAGCAATACTTTTTAAGTGTCACAAAAATAACATACTACTCATTATTTTCCTTTTAAATTCCTAAATATTACTTTAATACAACGGTAACTAAATATATAATTTGCGATGGACTCTTTGTTTATAACCATGAAAAAGCTAAACTGTCTATTCATTGAAGCTCCTGGTCTATAACTATTTTCCTACGCAAAGCAGATCGCATCATGTAGTAACATATCATCCTTCGTCATAAGAATACAAGACTATAATAAATTCTTTTTCGTTTAACGTGCGAAACAGTGAATGGAGCCAAGTTTGCATTCACTGTTTCGCATTTTATTTCACTTACATACGGAGTTGCATATAGTTATACGTTTGCTGAATGTGATTTCAGCACTACAACAGCATAATGTGGATATAACCACTGCTAATGCATCTCACACGGAGAAATCCGTGAAAGCCGTATAAACATATATAAGCCATCCGACGAGAGGGCGGCGAAGCCGCGTTCAGTGTTGCATGCTTCCTTTCGATCTGTTCCTTTGCACAGCCAGGTGCATGTCGGTACCCTGATGAGTCTAGTGAGAGACGAAACATGTATCTCTGCCGTATCACTGTGGCGGGGAGGGTAAGCTTTGATTTCCTTCTCGGTATGGTGGTACAGGTAGGCCACCATCTCGATGGTGGTGGCATAGGATGAATTGTGTTTTATTACAATTTATTCTAACTGTGAAACCTCTAACACAGAAAGGATATGATGGAGCGAAGTTTGCATTCACTGTTTCGCATTTTATTTCACTTACATACGGAGTTGCATATAGTTGTACGTTTGCTGAATGTGATTTCAGCACTACAACAGCATAATGTGGATATAACCACTGCTAATGCATCTCACACGGAGGAATCCGTGAAAGCCGTATAAACATATATATATATATATATATATATATATATATATATATATATATATATATATATATATATGTTATGTTAAAAACAACGCTGCATAAAGTTATCTGTACTTCAAACTTACTGTAAAAACATAAACAAACTTAGATTTTTCAAACTTCGTTATTGCAATACATTTGCTATAACTTTAACATTATTCTAAGCTTCCAGCTTCATATAAACGTTTCTATTTGAAACCCGGTGCATATACGTCTTTCTTACCAACGTACATCTAAGAATTTCGACCTCGTTTTCCGTGAATTATGTGAAATATCTGTGGTTGCACTTCTTATATCCGGCTATCATTGCCCGAATTTACCAGCATCCAGACTGGCATGAGCTCCGCATATTAAATTTTCGTGTTCCGCTTTCCTATGAGTTGCATGCAGGAAATAAATATTACCTGCTTGTTTTTATATGTTTTGCTGCTCAAAGTAAATGACGGAAAAAATTCAGGATTGCCAGCACGAGCCAGCAGTAAGTTTTACTACTGTTTGCACACGACAAAAATTTTAAGGTCAATTGAGGATTAAAATATATTTTCCGCTCGTTTCAGTGACATGTAGGTGTTCACGGGCTTAAGTGTATAAGGGTGGATAATAAGAGTGCCTTTGTTAGCTGAAGGTCAGAGGTTTCTGAAAGATATTATCATCGTGGTATAATTTATTGACATTTTGGTTCTATTGCTGTCAATTGACAAACCCAAAATCATTGCTGTTGGTTATTCTTGAATTTATAAAAGCATAAATACATGAAAAGGCGAGTTTGCAGCAAAATTTTGTCCTAAAATGTCAAAAAAAATTTTTTGCGAGACATAAGGCCTTTTCTCACTTACGAGTGCCCACCCCGGGTTTTTCACAGACTATAGAAAAGCGAGACTTCTCGTTTACACTTGTGCGTCATGAGTGTGGGTGAAAAAGTCGTGGTTCCGAGCTTTCGGTGACGTGTTTCTGGAAAAGAATTAGAAAGAGAGATACTACTCATCGAAATCCACTACTTTTGTAGCATTTAATTTTACCAGTTTGCATCAATGCTACATGTTTTTAGTAATATGAAATAATTTGTATATTTTTACCTGATTAAATTTAATTATTTATCCTGTAATATAAAATAGTAAACGTGGAATTTGTTTTTTTGGTTCACAACTCTTTTGGTCTTGTAACTTATAACTCTTTCTTCTTAACAGAGTTTGTAAATTGCTGTAGTTTATATATCACATTATTTGGTTTCAATTTAAAAGTCGTAAAATATTTTATTTTTAATAAATTGTCATTTGTTTACATTCCATTTCAGTATTAAAAATATAAGGTTATAGTCGGTAATATAGTTCAGTTAGCATTTGTTGTGAATGTATACCCGATTCGTTGAGACAAGCACGGCATGTCGAGACCGATCATTTAAGGTTGAGTATACAGTATGGAATGTGTACCATTTTTTTTTGAACTTTGTTTTAATCATGATTAGTAAGTTTGGATTGTTTGATCATAATTTTTTTTTTTGATAATTTTCCAATATTTGATGTATTACCTGGTAATCAGTGTAAGTTCGGAACTAGGTTAGAGTGCTCCAGGTTGAGAATAAGGTTGGCAAAAGTAACTACAAATATCCCTAAGATTTGTCACGTCTGGTTGCAAAAGAGATTTTCAGTTTTGTTCCCTTTACTGTTGAACCGTCGAAGGCAGTAGACCAATCCTGCCATTAGATTTGAAAGGGCAGACGGTCAAGTGTTTTTTTGTTAAAGTCCACTAATCAATGAGGTAAGATTTTGCCCCTTATCTTTACGAACATGTGGTAAAAATAACATTTTATTTCAGGGCTATTTGAAGCAAGTCTTTTTCATCTTTGACTTCATCTCATTCCTTTTACTGCAATTTCCATTTTGATATTCTCGGCTGTTAAGACTTTCCGTGTTACCACGACGATTTTAACCCTCACACTGCGTTTGGTTGGTGAGTTGGGATTGGCCTTGTGAAGCCCCCATTCATCCACAACAACAACAGGAATCCTAACAATAGCGCTGGATCAAATAATGGAAGTGAGAGGTACCATAGCATAGACCAGGTAAGAGAACACTTTAATTTCGAGAATTGGAGCTCCACATCAATTTTTTTTACATGCAAATTAAACAATTTAAATATATTTTCATTTGACATTATAAAAAATGTAAGAACTTTTTGATAACTTTCTTTATAAAAAATTACTTTATTGGCAATTAAAGGTTCTAGAACGTTTGCGGCCAATTTTATATAACCTTTTAAAACGATGTAACACCAATAGTTATTAAGTAAGAGTATATAAAAAAATTGTATATACCATACTAATTTATGTGCATAATAATTTTTTTTGAAATAAAATGGAATTGTTATTTTGTTTTAATTAAGTCGTTTCATTATGGAGCTATACACCAGCAGTCAATAAATTAAAATCATTCCTCATACCTATGTATTTTCCTGTTTAATCACTAAGTAAGTAACACAGATAATGTAACAGGTGGCGCCTATTGGGTAATCAAAGCAGAGCACAACTATCTCTAAAAGAGATACGAACCTAGCCTCCGACATATTGAGCTGCCGTACGCATCCGTTGCTGTAACCTGTAAAAAGGGAGACGCTGCATTCTTTCTAAGCGTGAGTTTACATCTATGACTGTTAATTACACTTAATATCTATGGCTATCGTTTCGTGTATTTTATTAAGTTTTTGTGTTTTAAAAATTCGTGCGGTTCATTTGGGTCAAGATGACTCCTATAGGGTTGTATAAAAACCATCCGATACCACTGAAGTTGCTATAGATATTCATTACACAATGAGATGCTATAAAAACAAAATTATTACAGCTGCATATATGCTATAAAGAATCTCTGAATATAGATGTGAGAAGCAAAGTTCATACGTTGAAATTCCAATTTAATGGATAAAAATAAAAAGGCTTCTTTAAAAACAGGTACGGGTACAGCAGAAATATATAAACCCACACTGTGGTGTTTTCAAAACTTGATGTTTTTAAAGAATGATGAATGCATAAGTTTATGTAATTTTGTAAGCTAATAATTAAATAATTTCTGAGTATTAAGTAAAGAAAATTATTTACTGTTTTAATGAAAAATATAATAACGGCATTTAATTTTGTAGGAACGTATTAATATAACCCAAGCACATAAAGAGTCAGGCCAAAATTCTAACTCAGAAATACTTTTTCATGCCTCAGTGGAAGAAGTGAATGTGGATACAAAAATTCCGATATATTCCACTGCCTCTACGACAAAATTAAGGCGTTATATTCAGCACAAACAGTAATAAGCCATTCCACTGAAATATTATAAGAAAATTGTAGAAGAGATGATCTCAATAGATTTTCAAGGTACTGTTATATTTGTTTTTATTTCTATGTTTAGTGGTTACCAACATTTAAAGTTTTTATTTCCTTAAACTAACTGGTATGCTCCTTCTTCTGATTTTTATGTCATTTCTAACTGTGCATTTTCCAATATACAATATAACAATTTTTAGTTTAAATTGCTTTGGTAACATAAACTCTGATCTTTGTAAAAAGACTTTTAGTAAAACTTAGAGATGAATATTATTATCAATCTATGCAATCGGCAGTTGCATTACACTTTCTTTTATGGTTACATCAATACACCTTTATAAAATATGCTTTTACCTTAATAAAATATAAAAATATATTTATTTCATATGCACATTTAGTATGGTAATTTAAAAATTTTTTTTTTCATACTAATTGAAGCTGAACTTTTAAAAATTAGTAATAAAAATGGGCTAAGAAAATTGAAACGAGTAATAATGAATTCAATTTTTGAAGTACAAGAAGTGGAAGAAGTAAATTATTTTCTTTTTTTTTTGATTTCTATAAAAGAAAGAGTCTCAAACATATATTAATTTATTTGTTAATTTATTAATATCGCAATATACAAATGCTAGAGAAATCACTTATTCTACATTATATACATTAAGTAGTAAATCCAGTGGAATATACAGTTTTTTTTATATTCAACACTGTACCTAGAGGTTTTACTACAAATGGAGGAAAAAAAGCGTTAAATATTATCTTTTAGATTTATTTAAAAACACTGACACATCGTACAATTGACAAGCAATTTCAATTCTTTAAATGGGACATCTTGTTTATTTTCTGCTAGCACCTGGTTTAAAAAATATACATTACTTGCTGTTTAGGCTAGCCATTATTTCAGTTTGAACTAACAATAAATTGATTTAAAAATAAAAAGGTGGCTTGCAAAAGAAGTGCAATCCATACTGAGCAGTCACATGACAGAAATCCTAAATCTCGATAGTCATTTCAGGTATTATATCTGATATAGTTAAACGATCAACAGAAAATGAATATTGTATGCTTTCCAAGATATCCAAGGACTCTCTCAAGCTGAAATTGTTTGTCTAAATGCCAGAAGCCAGATGTCGCTTTATCCATTCGCTAAACGTATTTGTCAGGACCTAATTAATTATTTATTAAAGACAAATTTCCTGTGTTCTACAGAAGCAAAGGGTGAACCCACTACCAACGTTGCTTAGTAAAATTACCAATTCTACGTCCATTTATATTTTAAAATAACATTAATATTAGTCAGTGGTTAGGGCATCTCCATATTATCAAAAATATCAAAACTACAAAACAAAAAATTAATAAAAAGTAAAACCCTACTGAAAAACCCCTGAAATCAGCTGAGTGTCACAGCATAGAAGAGGTATTCTTCTTCTTTTATGGTTACTGGTAAAACCCGAGGTGGGTACCCACAAATGAGAAAAGGCCTATACATATGTAAAGAACGAACTACATTTTGTTTCAATTTCACATATCGAAAGGAAAATTTTATAATTTTAAACTAAAATAGCACTTGAAGTAGGAACTATATTATAAAAAAAAAACAATAAATTTAAATGGCTTAGATAAAAGTATCCCCATTAACAAAAACTCCTCTTTATTACAAACTTCAAACTTTATATACTTTTACGTTTCGTATATTCGTCTTCCTTACATTAGATTTTGGCCTCGTTCTCCATGAATTATGTGAAGTGTGAAGCTGAATATCTGTCATGGCTGCACTTCTTGGGTCATGGTTATCGTCGCTGACATCTCGACGGTCGTGCGTCCCGCATTTTAAATTTTTCGTATTCTGGTTTTTCATGTAAAAAGTTCTACCTGGATTTTTGTTTTAATATATGCTTTTGGGGAACGAAAAATAAATTGTACTATGTGGGTAAAAATTGATATTTATTTTGATTTTCAATCAGAATATAAATGATTGATTTGCTCCTACTTCGAGAGTGTTTTGTGATTTCCAAGACCCATAAGGTAAGTTTTCTCACTAATAATGAAACAAAATAATTGATCATCGATTTCGACGTTTTTTATCTAAAAAATATTTGTTTTTTGAAAGGCCAATTCTAAATCCCAAAATATAGCGAACACAAAGTGATTACGCTAGATATTCTACACAAAAAATATAATCTTGACAGTTTAGCACACAACAATACAATATAATTATACAATACATCCAGAAACTCACTTGTTAAGAAATCTGTAATAATATTACTTCAAGTATATCAAGAAAGAGTAAGATCAAGCGCGGATCCAAGGTGAGTGGGGCGATGACTCCCCCCCCCCCCCAAGAGCTTTGAGTTCAGGAAAATATACCCGATTCTGCCTCTTATACAGGGTGTCTCAAAAGAAAGTATACATTTGTTTTGCCTATTGCGTGAACGCAACTATTCCGAGCGGCGCGGGGGGTATGTCAATCGGTAGCCTGGTTCTTGGGAATTTAGTCGCTATGGAGCGTTTCTCGGGAGCGGACCTTGCTTTGTGCGTACATCAGTTTTACAAAAACGGTAATTCAGCGACTGTAGCGCGTAGAAAATTCTGCAATTTTCGACATATTCGTCACTTAAATGATGCGCCAAGTGCTCGGCTTATTGGAAAATGGGTCCAGAAGTTTGAAGAGACCGGTTCAACACTAGATAAACCAAAATCCGGGCGTTCGAGGTGTTCGAGAACGGTCGAAAACGTAGAGAGTGTTACTCAGTCTGTTCGTGACGACCCAAACGTTTCGATTCGTAAGCGTGCTGTTGCTTTAAATGTGCATAGGTTATCATTATTCCGCATTTTACACAAAGATTTAAAGCTGAACCCCTATAAAATTCAGTTGGTGCAAGAATTGAAACCTCAGGATGCTGGTCAGAGGCTTGACTTCGTAAACCAGATGACTGAACGCTTTTCAACGTTTACTAACATCTTCTTTTCGGATAAAGCCCATTTTCATCTTAATGGTCATTTAAACAAGCAAAATTGCCACTATTGGAGTGCAAACAATCCAAAACACAAACATCAGAAACCTCTACATTCGCCGAAAGTGACTGTATGGGCTGCGATGTCGGCGCGAGGAATTATCGGCACGTACTTTTTTGAAGATGAAAGGGAACGCACAGTAACAGTGACTTCAGAGCGGTATGTGGAGATGTTAGACGACTTCTTCGTGCCTGAATTGCAAAATTTTCCTGGCTATAACCAAAGAACATGGTTCCAGCAAGACGGAGCAACTTCACACACGTCCAACATGTCTCTGCCACGAGTGCGTGAAATTTTTCCTGGCAAATTGATCTCAAAGAAAGGTGACATAAGTTGGCTTCCACGCAGTCCTGATTTATCACCTATGGATTTTTTCCTACGGGGTTATGTCAAATCAAAAGTTTACGCCAACAAACCGACTTCCCTGGCACAATAAAAAAAAATATCCGCAACGAAATGGCAGAGATCACGGAGAATACCTGCCGAGCCGTCATGGGCAATTTTAGTGCTCGATTAAATGAATGCCGTGAGCGCAACGGATTACATTTGGACGATATTATTTTAAAAAAATTAATTCCCAAGCAATGTATTTTAATATGTAATAAACATTTTTTCAATAAAGTCCTGACTTTTTTTTAAATCGATTTTTTAAATGTGAACTTTCTTTTGAGACTAGGAATGTGTATGCTCCTGGCATCTCCCCGTCATGGTAATTCATTATTAATATAAAGCAAATTATGTCCCCATTTTAAATTATGTGTTAACTTTTATAGAAGAAATATTTAAATATTCTAGAAGAGTTGGAAAATTAATATTTAGCAATATACCTCTGGCGGAACACATGCAAATTTTTTAACAACACGATGGTGTTCCACCATACAGAACCGCTCCAGTTAACCGACTTTTAACAAGCAACATTTTATGACAAGTGAATTGCCAAGAATGGACCTTCTCTATGGTCTCCTCTTTTTTCTGATTTGACTGTCTTAGATTATTTTATATGGGGAACGATAAAAAAAGATCGTTTGTTGTAATCCAGGGACATCAAAATATCAACACAGTCCACTAAAGTCCCTTTTAGAAGGAAACTAATCCCGATTAAGTGATATATACTTTCGTATAGAAGAAATTAAAAGTTATGTTTAGGCCTACAAACATTATTTTTGATATAAAATTTTAAATATCTGAAAAAGAGTTAGTCTTAGGTAGAGGATATCAACTTCCGGTATAAGCAGAAGTGCCACCATCTTGAAAATATTTTATCCGAATTAATTCCATCGATTTTAGTAAACTGGAAAATTTAAATAATTTTTCAAAGTTTATTTTCCGAGAAATCGATTGTTGAAGTTCGCCGTGGGACACACTGTATTTTCAACTGATGTATTATAGAATATCTTTTTCCAGAAGAACTAGAAGCTCCATATACAACATCAATTTATAAGAAGAGGAAAAATGACAATGAGAAAACTTCAGAGAATTATTTGTACACTTGTTTGAGTACTAAAAGACATTATAGAAGAGAAGTTCGAGAAAAAAAAAAACATGGTAGTTTCCGGGCTGGGAGAAAACATAATGACAACTTATTTTGTTGTAAGCAAATTACACAAAAAATATATTGCAACTAATATAGAAATACGTATAATATCCATAGACTTACATAAAGTGTATGATACAAGATTCGAAAATACAAACATCAACCATACTCTTATTTCATATCTTTAAATTTTTTATTGTGAGATAAAATCATGAGTAAAAATAGGTATATATTCAAATGAACTAGGAATTCAGATTTAACTGTTGTGTAATATCACTATTGTTCACAGTATGTGACAGCAGCGTTAAAATGATGGAAAAGAAAAATTCATAAAATGGGAATCGAAATCAACTACATATTATTAAATGACAGGGAAAACATAAAATACAGGATGAGGAAGTTGACAGATGTGCACGAAAGATAGGGTTTAAAGGTCACTACTTAGAAGACCTTTGTATCGGTGACAAACTCAGTAGCCTCCAATCAAACTGACTCAATAATGAACACACAGGACTAAGAATTATTTGCGATGGATGTTTAATATTTCTGGAATGGAAAAAGAAATACAAAAAATTAAATAACAACAAAAAAGGTGATATTCTGCCTCAATAGAGTCTTACGGAATAAGAATATAACGAGGGAAATAAAATTTAACATATAGAAAACATGAAACAGTAAAAATAAGCCTGCTATACGGAGAGGAAAATTGGATGAATGAATGAATGAAAAAGGGGTGGTGATACTAGATCATCGATACCTAGGCCCCTATTGGGCCCTTTACATCTCACCATATCTGCAGGTCATTCGATACCGATCGCGTTTGCGAATCCAAGCAGCCTTGTAAGTTGAACTTGCCTAACTGCTTCCGATAATAAAATTGTATCTCTGTCCGTTGAGAGCTGGCCACTCTCTCATCGGACGTTTCATCTTCCTCCAAACACCATCTGCACGTCGGATCATCTTCGACACCGATTCTATGAAAATGGCCCTTGAGATGACAATGTCCCGTCAACAATCTCCCCAATTCGCAGCTTTTTCCTTCCTAAGGAGAGAAGCTCCTTAGTACTCCGTGTACTAGGCCCAGTCATATGTTCCTTAGCACACCTCACTCCAGGTGCTCCCCTCCACGATTCAATAAATTCGCTTCCCAGCAACGATTTTAATTCCTTTTTGTCAATAACAATTGGGACAGGTAGTATTGGTTGGGGTCCATACGGTTCTGTTGCCGAACCCAACTTTGCCAGACGGTCTGCTTCCTCGTTCCCGCGTATGCCCGAGTGACCCGGGACCCATACGAGTCTGACTATGCAGCCTTTCCTTATCATACCATTTAGTACATCCTTGCACTCAGACACCAGTCGCGAAGTCACGACACTGGACTTCAGTGCCAATATCACTGCCTTACTGGCTGAGCATATATTTATTACTCTATTCCTGTCTATGTCCCTCTCACAGAGATGGGCACACTGCAGAATAGCATAAATTTCCGATAAGAAGATTGTCGCACATTGTCCGAGAGGGTAGTACTCTCTGACTCCTGTGCTCCAGCTCTTTCGTTTTATTGAGGTCCATCCGTATACCACCAGGATCCATTTTGCTCTTCCTCCCAATCCTCTCTACTTGGCAGAAATATCTCCAGCGGAAAACCGGATATTCACGGAAGAATATAAAAAATTTGGAAATTATTGATACAGACGTTAAATGAAAATCACTCACGAAGAAATAGAATCATAAAAGATGCAATTAAGAAAATGATAAAGAAAAAAACAAATACTTACGGAGCATGTCGGAAACAATAATCTCCAAACAAACAACGAAATGATAACAAACAGAACATCGAAGCAGAGTAAGAAGTCGAGAAGAGTAACGCTCGAAGGATCCGCATAATTCTATCAAAAGGGGCGTTACACCTATATAAGGCTACGCAAAAAACTGTGCTAGTTAAGACCGCTCGAACTGTCTGCGGGCCTATGTGAAATGCATAATGCCCATCCCCGCAATATAGAAAGGAGAGCTCCATTGTTATGATATCCGAGTATATCTAGGATTAGTGAATGTTACTCGACGGTAGTATGAAGACCATTTGACTAAGTCTATGTCAGGTATTATAAATGTATAATTAGATTTTTTGCTAGTTTATTGATTTACATAAATTGTTCTCATGCTTGAGAAATTAATATTTTTAGAAAAGTCTTATTGCTTTGGAGACGTTTTCTTCAAAATGTTAACTAATAAAATTTCTATACACCATAAATTCTTTTCAGCAATACAACCTAGATCCGTGCTGTATTTTATACGCAAACTATGTACCTATGCTATTCTATATTCGCAGATTTTATCCTAGTTTTCCACGAATTATGGGAAATATAAAACCGGCTGAAATTTTTGGGTCATGGTTGTCGAAGCTTGATTTTAGTACAGAGGATGTGTAATATTTTACCTGTCGTATTAAAATTTTCATATTCAGTTTTTTACTTATTATGTGGTTTTACCTGGTTATTGAGGAATATAATTATTTTAAGGGAGAATAGCGCCGTTCGATATCTCCTATTTATTGCATGTGGAAATAAAATGTGTTAGTTACTCATCAATTCAGACAAAATTCAAAAGAACCATGCACAAAACCAACGTGAAACTGATCTTAGTGGATTTACTCAAAATTTTGGGAACATCCTTCCGAGTGATGCTGATAAAATGTTCCCATTGTCTAAAAATTGAACATTGATTGAGCACATTTCTTCGTTATACAGGGAGATAGAGAAAAAGTTATACACAAAAGTTGCATGAATTCGAGTGAAACATCCTTCTTCTGTCGAGTTTGTAATCAAGGTCAAGGTTATTTGAAGGTTAAGTAATTTTTTATTTAGTAATATAGCGGAAAATGTTTGAGTAAGGCTGCAATATTGATCACAAAGTCAAATAAAGTCATTTTCAAATGCTACTTATAGGCATTCATAGAAGGTTGAGTGAGATATAGAAATGCGTAAAAGCAAGTGGTGGGGTATGGGTAGAAGAATAAGGTCGGGAGCTGGGCAGAAGCACGCATATATGTTATGTCGGATATTCTTACGGGTGTGATGTGTAATCGAAGGTTTTCGTGTGTGCTGAGTCCCTCTCAGGACTGTAAGGCAGCTGCTACCTTACAGTAATGAGAGGGACCCAGCACATACACGGGATGCCCGAAAATCTTCGATTACATACATATATATATATATATATATATATATATATATATATATATATATATATATATATATATATATATATATATATATATATATATATATATTGTTGTGGAACCTAACATCTTGCCACCACTTTTCGGCAAAACTGGACTTAAATAGAGGTCCAAGTTTGTGGAAAGTACAAGGATGTCTGGGAAAGATACCGGTGGATCCCACTGATGAGTCCATCACCGGTATCGGGACGAAACATCCATACATTTACTACGGTGGTCGAAAATAGATCGCTAGCTACATGTCCTTACCACCAGGGGCATTGCTAAATTGCGACATGGTGCCCGAGCAGGGACGGCGGCAGACGAGGGTGTTAACCACCGTTGGTTTTGATTAAGCCTGACTCGGCCACTGGAAGACCACCGAGGATGTCCGTTCCACTTTCTTTTCAGGCTTGTGCTTTCTAACGGCTTGGACTGTCCGACAGTTAAAGCCGGAAAGCAAATGCCTTAGGGGGGGCATGTTGTGGAACCTAACATCTTGCCACCGCTTTCCGGCAAAACTGGACTTAAATAGAGGTCCAAGTTTGTGGAAGTACAAGGATGTCTGGGAAATATATCGGTGGATCCCACTGATGAGTTCACCACCGGTATCGGGACGAAACATTCACACATTTACCACGGTGGTCGAAAATAGATCTCTAGCTACATGTCCTTACCACCAGGGGCATTGGTAAATTGCGACAATATATATATATATATATATATATATATATATATATATATATATATATTTATATATACGAGGGGGGATCCAGAAGTAACAGGAATTGGGCTGCGGTGAGGTCGGAGGGAACCCATTGTCCGACCAGGTGCCGCTAGGGTTACGTCTCCTGAGTCAGTGTGCGAGGTTGTGTCGCTGTGAGTGCATCGGTTCACCCGTGAGAATTTTGTTAGTAAAAAACTTTTCCATTTAGCTGAAAACGTGATGGCAGATTTTCGAGAGCAACGCGCGGCTGTGAAATTTTTTTTCCTGTTGGGTAAATCGGCCGCGAAAACTATTGTAATGCTTAAGACAGCCTATGGGAATGCTGCCCTAAGTAAAACCAGACTCTACAAGTCCTGTGGAATGACATAGGAAAAGTATCTTGTTGGAGAACGGAATCAGATACCCAGTTTAAGGCAAAAAAACAATAGAAGAAATTTGAGGCACTACAACAACGTCATAATGCCCACACACAGCAAACAATGGACTCCAACAAAGTTGTCCATAACATTTCCAACTACTAGCTAACAGAATCCGAGAAATTAGTCCTTTCAAAAGGTTTTAATTTTACCGTAATGCCAAAAACAGTCCCCTTAGAAGAGATAATTTCGATTATGTGCCCTAGAGAACATCCCTGAAGGAAATGCCGAACAAGCCAGACAGGATATAATGCGCATTTTGAAATCAAGCCGGCTTCCCAACTCAAACTTAACGCGAGCTGAACATCAAGCCCTCTCATCCTTAAAAAAGAATAAGGAAATAACAATATTACCAGCAGATAAGGGAAACGTCACGGTTGCAATTAACACCAACGAATATATGCAACAAATGGCAGAAATTCTCAAAGACGCCTCTTGCAGACAGACAAACAGAGATCCACCAACATACCTTGAAAAAACTACGAAAGTCAAGGTCAAAGCTTCAAAACTAGACCTAGAAACTGAACCATACTCAACATAGGCTCAGAGGAAATTCTAGACCTAACAAACTCAGAGATAAGAATGGCACTAAATAAATTAAAGAACAATAAATGTGCAGCAGAAGACAAAATTACAGTAGAGATGCTGAAAATTGGCGGCAGAAAAATAGAACAAATATTGAAGATTCTATTTAATAAAATTAATTGAAGAGGGAAAAATTCCACAGGATTGGTATAATTCCGAAGTAATCTTAATATTCAAAAGGGGGACAATACAAATATTGAAAACTACCGACCAATATCCCTACTATCACACACCTAAAAGTTGTTAACCAAAATCATAACCAACCGCATAACAAACAAACTCGATTTTTACCAACCCGTCGAACAAGCTGGATTCAGAAAACACGTTAGCACCACAGATCACCTACACACCATAAGAATACTAGTTGAGAAGTGCACCGAATATAACGTACCGCTCCATATGGCTTTTGTAGATTTCCAGAAGGCATTCGACTCCGTCGAAATATGGGCAGTATTACAATTCTTAGAAAACGCAAGAATCGATTCAAGATACATAAACATCATAAATAACATATACGAAAATGCAACCATTCAAATAAAAATAGACAAGACGAAAACGAACC
This sequence comes from Diaprepes abbreviatus, assembly GCA_034092305.1. Classification (NCBI taxonomy): domain Eukaryota; kingdom Metazoa; phylum Arthropoda; class Insecta; order Coleoptera; family Curculionidae; genus Diaprepes; species Diaprepes abbreviatus. The sequence continues at coordinate 134,001 of JASJET010000072.1, read as the reverse complement.
CCATAAAACTACAAAGGGGAGTGAGACAAGGGGGACACTATCTCGCCAAAACTGTTCACCTTAGTTCTAGAGGACATTTTTAAGGAACTTAAATGAGACATCAAAGGTATAAACATCGACGGAATATACTTGAACCATCTCAGATTTGCTGATGACATAATTTTAATAGCAAGTAATCTCCAAGAATTGAACGAAATGCTACAACAGCTAAATGACGTATCCGCATCTGTAGGCCTTAAAATGAACTACAACAAAACAAAAATAATGAGCCACCAACAGGCAAACATAACAATATAGAACCAAAGGATAGAAAACGTCGAACACTATGTATACTTGGGTCATGACATCAGACTAGGGAAATCAAACCAAGATGCTGAAATAAAAAGAAGAACACAGTTGACATGGGCCGGTTTCGGCAAAGTTGCATACATCCTGAAAAATAATTCAATTCCCATAAATCTTAAAAGAAAAGTATACGACACATGCATACTACCGGAGTGTACGTATGGATTAGAGACCATGTCACTCACCGAAAAGTCCGCTAAAAAATTAGAAACAGTCCAAAGAGCGATGGAAAGAAACATGCTTGGAATATCGTTAAGAGACAGGATTAGAAACACTGAGATAAAACGCAGAACGAAAATCAAAGACATCGTGAAGGAGCTTGCAAAGATGAAGTGGCGATGGGCTGGTCACATAGCCCGATATAAGGACAACAGATGGACACAAAAAATCATGGAATGGAGACCGAGAGAGACAACAAGAAGCACGGGAAGACCTCAAAAAAAATGGGTAGACGACATAAGGACAGTGGCGGGCAAACAGTGGATGAGATTGGCGAGGAATAGAGAAAGATGGAAACAATTGAGAGAGACCTACATCCAGGAGTGGATGGACAGAGGTTGACAAAGAGAGAGAGAGAGAGAGAGAGAGAGTTTTTTATTTAAGCTATTGGGTTTTTGTGAGATAAAGGTCATCTCTAAGAAAAGCCTCTTGGCATTAATCGTCTGGGTTGTGTATATCCTCACTGACCCATAATTCATATTATGTAATTGGTTATTAGCATGTTCGGCAAGTGCGCATCTTTTAGGATGTCGTACAAAAACACTTTGGTGTAATGCAATTCTATTTTTAAGTAGTTTTGTGTGAAGTCTGGACGAACCACGCGTCACTCGGGTACACCTCCAAAATTTGAAGTAATTCCTCCGAGATTAATTTCTCAATGGTTTTGTGTGTGGTCTTTGGTTTTTTATTTTCAGTACTCGTAACACCGATATTTTTATTGACAAATACATTTATTTATTACGTATAGAATGTAAAGATAAAATTCATTAATCTTGCGAACTATATAACAGGATCTATATAACTTACTTAAACTTAATTCGGGATATTCAGAATCCGGCTAAAACTTGAGTTCATTATAATGATCTGCAGACAGCCGCCAGCTAGCTTGTATCATTGCAAAGTTGTAATTAATTTGCTGCAATAAGATATCTGCAAATGTAAACGAACGTTGCTCTCTGACTTTGCTAAATCGAAACTTAAACGTGTATTTTGTGTGTCAGTTTCAAAGCTATTAAGGTAATTTGATTTTTGACTTTTGCAGGGTTCATCATTAAGCTGCCGTTAGTCATGCTTGTATTCGGTGAATCAGTTAGTTAAACACGGTTGCGTGATTCGGAGGTTTATAAGGAATGGATGGAACGAGCAGCCCCGGGAAATTTTCGAGTCAAAACAAAGAAGAAAATATTCGTGTAAAAATTTTGGATTTACGATTTTAAAATATTTCAGAAATAAAAAATTACATTATTGAAAACGGTTTAAAAATTTAAGCACATAGTACGTCAGGTAAGTTTGGAAGAAACCGAATAAGTGTAGGACATGGGACTCTATAAGAAAATCATTTCAAACACTATTTTTCATAATAATATTCTAATATATATATATATATATATATATATATATATATATATATATATGAAGTAAAATGCGAAACAGTAAATGCAGATCGTTTTTACTTCATTCATTTACGGAGCTGCATATAGTTGTACGTTTGCTGAATGTGATTTCAGCACTACAACGGCATAATGTGGATGTATCCACTGCTATTGCATCTCACACGGGGGAATCCGTGAAAGCCACATAAAATATATATATATATATATATATATATATATATATATATATATATATATATATATATAGGGTGATTCTCGGGGAAATTTATAGATCGATTGTGGGAAAACAACAATAAGGTAGAATCTGAAAATTTGATAGTGTACTAATGTACATGAGGGACAGTGGGCTAAAATATTTTTAAGATGGCGGCACTTCCAGTTATACCGGACGTAGATGTCAACTTGTTTATTTTAAGCGGAACACCCATATATTATTATATTTCTGATTTCTGCGTAAAATTCTAAACATATTTTATGTATAATGTTCTATACTTAAGTCTTACCATTTTGGACATATTTAAATTTTTATGTCAAAAATATGACGTTTGCGGACCAAAACTTAACTATAGATTTGTCTTACAAAGAAGTCTTTATTATTTAATTTGGGTTAGTTTTCTTGTAGACAAAGATCGACTTTAGTAGCCTTTTTACGATATTTTGAAAATTATTAGTACTGAATGGTCAAAAAAAATTTATTTAAAAAATCATCAAAAGTCAATTTTTTCGAATAGAAAGCACTTATTTCTATAATTTTGTTATATTAAGCATTAAAAATAAGGTTGTCTATTTCAAAAATTTGCAGTTTTCAAAATATTGGCAATTCAACATTTTTCGATATCCGAAGAAACAGAAACCAACACTACCAAGTGTTAAAAAGATTATAAAAATCTTTAAGAACTTTGGATCTATAAAAGCTAAAAGAAATAGAAATAAACCAGTTGTTAATAAAATGACATTACAAAAATTATTTGAGTAAATATTTATATTGATGCCTTTGAACTTCCAAACATTTTCCCACCTAAGCAGGAACGATTCATGGGTGGCTCTTCTTATTGACTGAGGATTAAGGTCTTCAAATGCTATTCTGACGCGCTGTATGTAATCTTCCATGCGGTTTTGTATACTTTATTTTTGATTGTCTAAAACTATTATATGGAGGCGACCCCTCATGTTGATAAAACAGATTTCTATGATCGGCCAGAGGAAAGTTCGAAGTTAAAAATCGTATTTTGTATCTAGAAGTCTTCAAAAATGCCAACTTACTATTTAGATTATCTTGGTAGAATTCTAGGGCGACGACGCTGTCATTTCTTATACACGTTAAACTGCCAAGACTCTTGAAAATTTCTTTCTCTAAATGGATGTATGTTTGAGTTGCTCCAATAGTGAGAATTGCGTCGATTAAACAATCCATTTTTTGTGAATTTGGCTTCGTCCGACCAAATAATATTATCTAAAAAAACAACATTTTCTTGTGACCGAAGTAAAATAAATTGACAGAACTTTACTCTTCGTGGAAAATTATGTTTCCATAAAATTCTTAAAACTGATATTTGAGATAATCCAGACTCTAGTGCTACTTGCCTTGTAGATATTGTCGGACATAGGGCGAAATATCCTAAAATTGTATTTTTGGTATTCTCATTATTAACAACTGGTTTATTTCTATTTCTTCTTGCTTTTATGCATCAAAAGATCTTAAAGTTTTCAGTAATCCTTTTAACAGTTGATAGTGTTTGTTTCTGAACTATCTGGATCACAAATCAGCAACCGTTAATTTTGTAATTGTGTACTAGATGGCTATAGCGTTATTTTACAAGGAAAGCGTTGTCTATTTTTAGAAAAATAGTTACTATTTTAAACAAATTATCGTGTGCTGTGTTGTTATACAAGATGTTAATATTGTTTCAAACCTAATATTTATTATGATAAATATTATTATATTCTATCAGGTTAGTGCACAAAATTATAATTTATTAATTTTATTATTTTTATTTAAAAAAAAAGTTAGGTTAATTTTTGATATTAGTATTCAATGTCTAAAAAAAATTAAAGCTTTCTACTGCCTTATCTTATATATATATATATATATATATATATATATATATATATATATATATATATATATATAAATACCTTGTTATGCTTTCTTTGATTTCGTCCCAATATATTACCAACCACAATTCCAGCTACTTTATTTATCTTCTTTTTTCAAAAATCCACCAAATCTCCAAAAAATATATAAATTGGCGTTTCCTGTGAAGTAAGGAATTGAGAAAAATATTTTCCAAAATCTCGTTCGGCCAAGTTTTCTTAGTTCGATTCGAATAATTTTCTTCTATATTCTTCTAATCAAAATAATATCTTATATGTTTTTGTTTACGAGTTGCACAATTATTTAATAAACAAAAAAAAACTTATAAACTTTTACTAATTACTTTAAAGATTAATAATTTTTTTATACTTGACAACAAAAGTCACACATAACCTCTTTTAAAACCAAATATTTAACGTTTGTTTACTTGTGACGTAGGAAAAACTTTTGTTTTTTTTAAATGAAAAATTGAGGTTGTGTCAAGTTTCGGGAGCTCGAGAAACGCAGTGCTTCCGGCAAACTGATTATTTCCGGCATACTGATTATATTAGCTCTTCTTGAAAATTCCTACGCCTTGGCTTTTTATAGTCGGCCAAAACATAAGAAATTTCTGTTTTTTGATGGGTCTGATTTTTGATACTAGGCAACTTGATAAATTTTTATATCTTGAAAAATTGAATTTTACGATGGCCTTTTTATTTTACAAATTTTGACTGGAATTTTATTATTTTTGTTTAATAAATTGACAGAAATTTGACTTTTGAGCTTAATTGAACTTGCAATAATTAAACTTTAGAGTTTTCTCGACATTTTGGTATATATAAAAGCTAGTTTGGCACATAATTTATATATTAAAATTGATAAAAATAAACACTTTGCCCTTTAAAATTTATGACAATTTTTATCAAATTTTGTTCATAAAGACTCTAAAACCTTTATTGCTGCTTTAATGTGATTACAATTGTATTCAGCAAAATTTTCTTAAAATGTTTGTGCCAATATTTCCTAAACTAAGCTTAAACTTACCTTACAAACTAATTAAAACTATTTTAAATTCTATGCTTTTATATAAAAATGATTTAAATTTGTACTTAATTTATTCAATAACCCTTAAAACTAAAGCATTTTTCTAATATTTTATACATTAGTGTTTATTTATCACTATTCACGGTCATTTTCTCTGAATTTTGCATTAGATTTTCCACTTCACGCGCTTTTGTGTATTGCGAGTGATTGTTTTAATGGGACAATTGAAGATGTATCACATTTCATTATTAGCTTTTGTAAGGCCAAAACAAATCAAATAATTTTAAATTGTATCCTAGATCATGCTAAGAACGATGAAAGGCCATATTTACAGGTTTCTATTTACGGTAGACTAGTTCTAAGTTTACTGGATAGTGGATCTACCAGGACCATTATTGGTTCTCCTGGCTGGAGTATGCTAGAATCTGTTTGTAATCTAGATAAATCAGAGACATCGACTTGCACAGTCGCTAATGGTGAAGCTTGTCAGAGGATCGATTCGGTTAGATTTCCTTTCCAACTTTGCAATAAGGTAATCCTCTTGGATGTTTTGGTAGTCCCATCGTTACCCCACAACCTTATTCTCGGAATCAATTTCTGGACGAAAATAGAGATCATACCAGACTTATGTAGTGGCGAATGGTCGTTTCGATCCGACGCAGCCCAAGCTTCATAAATTTGCGCTATTAATTCTCGTGACACTCTTACTGCTGAGCAGCGAAATACCCTTGATTGGCTTATCGAGAGCACTTTTTCAGGTATTGATGACAAACTTGGATGTACAAACTTGGTTGAGTTAGTCATTAAAACTGATTCTGCCCCAATTAAACAACGATATTATCCTTTATCACCTGCCATCCAAAAAGAAGTCAATAAGGAGTTAGAACGAATGTTGGCTGATGGAATTGTTGAGCCATCGAACTCCCCATGGTCGTCTCCTATCGTAATGATCAAAAAGAAGATTGGAGGCTGGAGATTTTGTGTAGACTACCGTTCGCTTAATAAGGTCACTGTTCCGGATGCGTATCCCATCCCCTACGTGTCTGCTACCCTAGACAAGTTACGCGATTCAAGGTACCTTAGCACTTTAGACATTAAGTTCGCTTACTGGCAGATACCCATAGCGAAAGAGTCTAGACCTCTTACTGCATTCACAGTACCTTCCCGCGGCTTATTCCAATTCACTAGAATGTAATTTGGACTTACGAATGCTCCCGCGGTATGGCAGCGATTGATTGATCAAGTGGTCGGTGTCGATATGGAAAAATTTGTATTTGTATATCTTGATGACGTAATTATTTGTACTCCTACTTTCGAGGAACATATTTGAGTATTGCGTGAGGTTATGTTGAGAATTGTACGCGCAGGATTAACCCTCAACCGTGAAAAGTGCAACTCTTGCAAATCCGAGCTTAAGTACCACGGATACGTTGTTAATTCTTCAGGTCTTCTAGTAGATCCTTTAAAAGCATCCACACTCTTTTTATTCATTTTAACCTATATATTTGTTTATACTGGACCTTACTCTCCTAAAAATATGTCATTTTTTTTTTAAATATAACAATTCTCAATTTTTTTTCTTATCCAAGAATTTTGGATTGTATTGTCTTTTTTTAAGACTTTAAATGTTTTTTACTCTAATATTTTTAACAATCCATCTTATGGTGTAGCATAAGATGGATTGTTAAAACTAATTTTACCCTATTCTAAACTATATCTACTGATATATTAACCATTAAAATGCATCTTTTATACTTTCTGTGTCTAATTTCTTCACTTTTCGCCTCAACCAAAAACGAGTCTGAGCACTTATTTGCAATATACTGATATATTAACCATTAAAATGCATCTTTTATACTTTCTGTGTCTAATTTCTTCACTTTTCGCCTCAACCAAAAACGAGTCTGAGCACTTATTTGCAATATATATATATATATATATATATATATATATATATATATATATACATATATCCCAAACGAAAATTTTACTAATAACTACTAACATTTCCGTTGCGAATATAAAAGTTTTTTTACATTAAGCGAACTATATAGGACCTTTTTCTATTAAAATAAATCTCCACCGTCGGTCTGTAAAAAACAAAGGCGAAAATTTAAAACTACCATCTGGTTTCACCAAATATACTCCCGGCTTCGTTGAAGCTCTCAACAATAAAGGCCATTACAATATTGAAAGGCCAAATCCAAAAATTACTTTAAGTGTACGCCTCATAAATTTTTCTCTGGAAATATGGTAATGGTGAAACGGTTTTATCTTTTATTGTAGATTTATCCCGGTTTCCCGTCGATAGCGATATTTTGCCACGCATATTTCCTGAAAATCCAGGTTTTTCGCAAGCAGCAAGTTTTATGCCTTTATTTAAATAAAGGCCTAATAAATTATTTGGGGCTATTATTTATTTTATTGCACGGCACTGATATAAAATTGGATCTAAGTGGTAAAACGGAAGTGTTAAGTGGAATAATGTATGTAACTCCAAGATTCATTTCATGAATAAAAAACAAGGCAGTGGCTAATGTCCCGATGTGGCTGGTTTTGGCTTACCTATGAAATCAACCATTCCATTGGGAGCCAACGCATGTTTTCAAATTTTCTACAGTCCATTTTGGTAAGCAATGCTGACGTAAATGGTTTTTTAAACGTATATATATATATATATATATATATATATATATATATATATATATATATATATATATATATATATAAATAAATAAATGAGTTTTGTCCGTGTAATATAAAAACAAAAATAAAATAAAATCTTGGCTTAGCGGACGTGAAATGTGTCAATCTGCATTATTCTCGTGTTAAAAAGTGCGGAGCATTCCAAAGTATGGAAAGACTCCGGGTTCGACAGATGGCGACAGCGCTGTTTCGTCCTAATATGGGACTCGTCAGGCCACCGCAGTCGATACAAACCATCATCTCGCCTCTGCATCCTAGAAAGCTGAATTTAAAATTAAAAACAGCAAATAGGACGACAAAGGCGACATCTCGATGGTTCACTCGATAACACAAGAACCACACAGATTGACGCGCGACGGTGAATTAAAACAGAAATCTATGTAATCGAGTACACGAAACGCGCTGTCCAAAGGATAGGGGTCGCATTATTAGGTACAAGGCAACCAGGCTCGCTGCTATATTGGCAATGAAAGCCACGTGTCGCACCAAACGATCCTCCTATGAGAGCACCGTTTAGTGTGTTTAAAGCCAAACAAGTAAAAAATAAATAAATAAGTTATTGTTCGTGTAATATAAAAACAAAAATAAAATAAATCTTGGCTTAGCGGATATATATATATATATGTATATATATATATATATATATATATATATATATATATATATATATATATTGTTATCAAGTGAATCATCGAGATGTCGCCTTTGTCGTCCTGTTTGCTGTTTTTAATTTTAAATTCCTTATAGGTTGCAAAGGTGAGATGATGGTTTGTACCGAATGCGGTGACCTGACGAGTCCCATATTAGGACGAAACAGCGCTGTCGCCATCTTTCAGACCCGGAGTCTTCCATACTTTGGAATGCTCCGTACTTTTTAACGCGAGAATAATGTAGATTGACAAATTTCACGTCCGCTTAGCTAAGATTTTACCTTATTTTTCTTTTTATATTACACGGACAATAACTTATCTATTTATATATATATATATATATATATATATATATATATATATATATATATATATATATATATATTGTTATCAAGTGAACCATCGAGATGTCGCCTTTGTCGTCCTGTTTGCTGTTTTTAATTTTAAATTCCTTATAGGTTGCAAAGGTGAGATGATGGTTTGTACCGAATGCGGTGACCTGACGAGTCCCATATTAGGACGAAACAGCACTGTCGCCATCTTTCAGACCCGGAGTCTTCCATACTTTGGAATGCTCCGTACTTTTTAACGCGAGAATAATGTAGATTGACAAATTTCACGTCCGCTTAGCTAAGATTTTACTTTATTTTTCTTTTTATATTACACGGACAATAACTTATCTATTTATATATATATATATATATATATATATATATATATATATATATATATATATATATATATATATATATTCATTTATTATTACAACAAAAAATTTAAATTACATTATACATTTACATATGTTATAGTAGCTTATGATTTAGTATAGCCTATTATATAATGCACCTAAATGCAAGAGCATTTTTATGTGCAATACAGAAATACTCATATAGGTATATGCATCCTTACATACACACTTACATACTAATATATTTATTCACACACATACAATGATTATTTGCTTGAATTTATAGTATAAACAAGATTTACATTTCAGTTCCCATATGGTAATTTTCCCACTAGGCCTCTTGTATTGTTTTGATGATTTGATAATTTTTTACAATATATAATTTACACTTACTGTTAAAAAGGTTTAATCTTTTAACTACGTATTTCTACTAGTACAATGTTGTAGTACTTAGGGGCTAAATATTCAATAAATTTTAAATTAATTGTTTTTCTATTTCGAGGTATAATCAAGTTTTTACCTATGTTTGCCATGTTTGAATAGTTATGATTAATGAAATGCTTCAAATTATTCGATTTATGGTAATATAAACATATTAATTGTACATATAAACAATGTAAGCTGCATGTGTTCTCATTAAATAGTAAGTGTGAAGGGTAGGTTTTATTTTTTTGTAGATAATTTTTAAAATATATTTATATTTATATAATATATTTATTATTTTAAAATATATTTATGTACAACAAATAAGTGTCTTTAAGTTACCTTTATATATATATATATGTATATATATATATATATATATATATATATATATATATATATATATATATATATATATATATATATCATTTTTCTTAATTTTGTATTTTCTTGGGTTTAGGTTCTATAATTAATAAAACACAAAACGATTGACGTTTCGCCCTTTATTCAAGGCATTTTCAAAATTTATTCCTAAAAAAATATATAATTAAAATACATCAATATAAAAAACATATTTTACCATTTTGGAAAACAAACAAGACACTTAAAAACAGTAGTCAAAAATTTTAAAACATTTTAAAAATATTTAATTTCACCAGTACATACCTTGACATTTTGCTGTACTGTTTCTAAATAAACTTTAAATTTTCATCGTTTACTGAGGATACGTGGAATGCGAATGTGTTTTATTTTTTTAATTATTTTTTATACTCTACAATGTATTTAAAAAAAACAAATAAGATATATGTTTGGTTTTATGTTTAAGAGGATATTCTATTTTTGATTCTTATTTGACCGGATCGAATACTTAATAGTTTTGTTTAAATTAGGTTTGCGTAAATGTGGCTCAAATTTCCTATATCTGTTCTGTCGTTAACAGTGTTTTTATCTTTTTTAATTTCAATCATTTCCTTTATCTGTAATTTTTGGTAATTCATATCTTTGTTTTTTATATTGGTACTGTTATAATTAAAAGTGTGTTTTTCGTCCTGTGTGTGTTTGTTTAACGCTGTTGAGGCGTTTTTTTGTATATTTATGGCCATTTAATCTGTTCTTCAGTAATTGGCTCGTCATGCCTATATATTTTTTGGGACAATTTGTGCAAGGGATCGAATATATTATATTTGATTTATTCACTAGAGGAGTTTTACTTTTTAAATTTGTGAATAATGTATTTAATTTATTATGTGACCTGTGGCATACGATAATATCATGCTTTTTTAAAATGTATTTTATTTTTTCTGACAGCTCACTAGTGTAAGGTAATGCCACATATTTCTGCTGTTTATGTTCTATGTTTTTTTGTTTTTACGTTGTTATAAAACTTATATGTTCGTTTATCAATTATTTTGGTGATAGTCTTTTCGTTGAAATTATTATTTATTAGTGTCTCTTTTACTTTTTGAAGTATTTTTGGTCGGAATTTTGGAGATGTTAGGGAGATAGCACGATCAGATAGACCGATTATAACGCTGTTTTTTTGAGTTTTTGAATGATTAGAGAAACAGTTTAGATATCTACCTGACCAAGTTGGTTTGGTGTACCATTCAGTTAAAATTTTGTTATTTCTGCGTATGTGTCATATCTAGAAAATTTATTTTATTATTATTCTCTGTTTCGGATGTGAACTGTAATTTTTCGTTGAAACTGTTTAACTCTTGGAGAATTTCATTTATTTTATTTTGTGGTACGGCTGCTATGCAATCATCGACAAAACGTTTGAAAAATATTATATTAAAATTTAATTTTTCTAAGACTTTTTCCTCTAAATATTCCATTACTAGCTGAGCAATGGTAGATGAAATTGGTGATCCCATAGCACATCCATCGAGTTGTTTATAAAAGGTATTTTCATACTGAAAATAATTTGTATTAAGAACGAGGTCAACAGCATCCATAAAATTATTTTTTGATAGCGTTGTATGTTTTTTTAAATATATATAGTGGTTCCCCGGGAACTTTATCGATTGATTGTGGCAAATCTATAATTAGGAAGAATTAGAAAATTTAATAGTTTACTAAAGTGCATGGGGGACAGCCGGCTAAAATGTTTTTAAGATGGCAGCATTTTCGGTTATACCGGAAGTAGATGTCAATTTGCTTATTTAAAAAAATACCCTATATATTATTGCATTTTTGATTTATGCGTAAAATTCTAGACATATTTTGTGTATAATGTGTTAGACTTAAGTCTCACTGTTTTGGATATATTTAAATTTTTATGTCAAAAATGACGTTTGCGGACCAAAATGTAACTATAGTTTTTCCCTATAAGAAAGTCTTTATTATTTAACTAGAGTTAGTTTTCTTGTAGACAAAGATCGACTTTAATAGTCTTTATATGATAGTTTGAAAATTGCAGAGAATGGTCAAAAAGGAAGAATAAAATTTATATTTAAAAAATCGTCAAAAGTCAATTTTTCCAATAGAAAGCAACAATTTATATGATTTTATTATATTAAGCATTAAAAATTAGGGTAACTTTGTACGAGGTTGTCTATTCCAAAAATTAATAGTTTTCAAAATATTATCAACTCAACATTTTTCTATTGTAAAAATGCTATACGGCTTTTTAGTCTTGTTATTAGTTGGCGATGATGGCGAGGCGTGGTAAAAATAAAACAATCGAACCTTACAGAATTGTCAATATCTCTCGCCATTTGACATTCTTCTTCTTCTTCCATCTTATATATAAGCAATTTGCTTGTTATTCTTCGTCTCTTTGTCTGGTTTCAGTCTATTGCGAGGTTATCACTCCATCGTTTACGGGATCTTCCTGTACTCCTACGTCCTACTGGTGATTTGTCCCTCGTGATCTTTACTATTCTGTCGTCGGTCATGCGGTTGATGTGTTCGTTCCATTCCCTTTTTCTTTGTAATACCCAGTCATTGATGTTATCGACTTTACACACTCTTCTTATATCCTCGCTCCTATTCCGATCCATAAGTGTCCTGCCAGCTATCCTGCGCACCCTATCATCTCTGTTGTTTCCAGTATTTGTTTGGTTTTCGAGGTTTCTGGTCTGGTTTCTGCAGTGTATGTTAGTATGGGTCTTATAGCTGTTTTATAAATTCTGGATTTAACTTCGATTCCTATAGGTTTATTGCTCCATATGGTACTGTTAAGACATGCGGCTGTTCTTGGTGCTTTCATGGCTTGTCCCCTCACCTCCGTTTCAACATCCCCGTATCCGGATATTTCTATTCCGAGATACTTGAACTTCATATCCTGCTGTATAATTTTGTTGTCTATTTCTAGTTTGCATCTGAGTGGTGTTCTAGATGTAGTCATGGCTTTAGTTTTTGACGCTGATATATTCATATTAAACTTTTTCGCTATTATGTTAAATTGGTGCAGTAGTCTTTGCAAATCGTCTTCGCTTTCAGCTATTAACACTGCATCGTCGGCGTAGCACAGTATTTTGATTTCCCTGTCTCCCATTTTATACCCTTTCAATCTACGCACCTGCTTTATTTGACATTCATTAATACTAATCATGCCGGGGAGATTAAATTACACGCACGAAGATTATTTAAACTTATTTATTATTTATGGAGAATGTGATGGAGTTATTTCAAGAGTATGCGATACATTCGTGATCCGATATCCGTAGAAACAAAACTAACACCACCAACTGTTAAAAAGATTATAAAAAACTTCAAGAACTTTGGATCTATAAAAGTTAGGAGAAATAGAAATAAACCAGTTGTTAATAATGAAAATATTTTTGAGATAAGCGGACTTACAATGGCGACTGCAGTTCGTATATGCTGTAAAGAGCCTCGGGGATATTGAGTTTCCTTGTCGAACTTCTTTTTGGATGGGAAATTCTAGGGTGTTTTACATATGTTTACTTTAGCTGTGGCTTCTTTATATATGTCAGTTAATATTTCTACATATGGTTTGCTTACTCCTTGATCGACTAGAGATTCTATAATTGCTCTAGGATATATTGAGTCGAAAGCTTTCTTAAAGTCTAGGATTGCCAGCGTTGGTGCTTATTAAATATTAGTAAAAATTTTTTAAAAGTAGTAGTAGTTTAATTTCCGTGTTTAATATAAATAACTTTAATAACGCGAAGTATTGGTGGAAGGATTATATTATATTTTATTGAAAAAGTAACCCTATTTTACGACCATGACCCCATTTTCCCGAAATCCAGGTTTTGTCGGAAGGCAGCCTTATTCCTTTATTTAAATAAATGCCTATTAAATTATTTGCAGCTATATTTTATGTTATTTTACGACGATGTTATAAATTCTAACTTAAGTGGTGAAATATGTATTTTGGGGAAATGTATTTTAAAAATATAAAAGATGATTATTTAAAACATCTAAATTCGCTTTATATTTCACGTTATAATGTGTTTTTAAATGTCATTATTTGGCGAGGCATAATTGCGTCCAATTTATTGCAAAAATAAAGTGCATGTCATAAGTGACAATATTATGTTCAAATAAAAATATTTTCTCAAAATCAATAGTTTTAAGTTTCGAGCATGCCAATAGCTTCGAAAAACAAATATGTTTGGTCTTTTTTATGATCAGTGGGAGTACAGCTTCAATGATGTTTATTTAACAGAGATAAATATTTATTCCATTTTGCTCTCAGTTTTTTTGCTTGTCTTGACTACTGAGTATTCTTAAGTGTTCAAAAAAAGAGGATTTAAAAATTATTTTGTTATAAGTAAATATTGTTAGATATTATTTGTATACTGAAAATAACATAATAATTTAGGCAACCAGAAATTTATACTTTGCTCTATTGCCAGGTTACTGTTGTTCTTTAGATTAAAATATTATACTAGTTTAATAAGGTAATTGGGAAATGAGAGCATATAATCGGTGTGTGTATCAACACTTTTCCAAATGTAAGTAAAATTATTATCACTTTATTCACTGATCACATAACGGACCCTACTTCTGATGGGATGTGAATTTTACGAGGAAATTCTTGGTTTTAGTATATAAAACGGTGTTAAATGAGGGCAAGCTTTTACTATAAACGTTATTATGATACTGAGAAGCTTTAATTTAGAGGTGCATATATTTTACATTATAAGAGTGACATTACATCATCCGATGTGATGTTAGCGAAAAAATAAACTTTTAATATTTGTAACAACAGAGCCCATAACTTAAACTCAAAAAAATATACAGCATAAAAAAAGAGTTGTCAATTATACATTATTATATTATGTGACGAAGTATATTCTTATGAAATACAAGGGCCATCTCAAAAGATTTACGAATCTTCTAGCAATTTTATTTTTCAACACAATTTCTTTTAACTTGAAGTTATTTGACAAAAATATTTAAAATGATTACGAAATTATTCTAAAATGTTTATATACCTTTTTGACACCTAAAAGGTTGCAAAATGGGACGTTTCTAATTCTAGACTTTTCCATTTGTGCATTAAATTCCACGTATATGCAAATATATGGTATAATATGGTAATATTTAAGGAAAAAAGGTGAGAAATTTTATAATTAGTGAGTGATAGAGTTATGGTTTCCCTTAAGGCGGAAATACGAAACAGTTAACAAAACAAATGGAGTGAAAATATTCAGTGATGCTGAGAACATGATTAAGCTGTCAAGTATATGCTACATGCTTTCACACTATAACTTGTAATTCTATTTTTACATTATAAGTTATGAATGTCACTGTAAACATTTACCTGTCTTCGATTTTTTGATTTCTAAATGCGCCTATCTGTATATGAGAATGATAAAATATTTTTAATAGCGGATGTGTTGTGTGTCTATTGGGACATAAAATTATTTTGAAATATACACAGTGGCTCAAAAAAACATTTCACACCAAAGTTGTCAAAACTGAAATGGAATGTATATATTGTATATTTTAATGTATCGGGCCAAATAAAGGACTGTAATGTCTCATATAACTAAGGCAAGTCATACTTGAGATATTTAACTATTTTTGAAACAGTAGAGCAAAATCTAAGTGACATGTCTTGCCCATTCAAGCTAAATGTTTTAAATTGTATTGGTTTTTAAGTAAAATCATTACAATTTATTGTAAAATAAATGATCTTAGAAAATAATAAATAGTTGATTAAAAATTACATTTAATTTTTTTATCATTTAAACCAAATAACTTTCTTAATTTAAGCAGATCATCTTTTATTTTATTTTACCCATATTTCATATTTTTTTAGTAATTTTGTATTTTCAAATTTTTTGCAATTTATTATTGAAAAACAAGCATTGATGTAGTTCACGTTGTTATTACTTACATAGATGATAAATAATCATTAATCGATTAAAAAAATAGCCATAACTAGGTTAATAGCAAACATATACTTTATTAAAAAAAAGATAGGAAACTTATTTTAGAAAAGCAATGCTTTAACCAATGCTCAAACTCTTTCAATGCATAAGCGAACTGTTTTCTGAAATAACTGTTTAAGTTTAATTAATATATTTGGTGTTATAGACCGAAAAGCTGTTCTTATTCGTTCTCTCATATTTCCAGATATCCTTATCGGTATATCACAAATAATATTTTTTATATATCTCCATAAAAAAATCAAAACCTGTTAGATCTGAAGACCTTGTTGGCTAGTATTGTGTTTCTTCATGTTCCATCCACTTATTAAGATACTGAGTATCTAAATCATTTCTGACGTTAACTTAGAAGTGCGCAGAAGCACCCTCTAGTTGTAGTCACATTCTTTCTCGAATATTAAGTGGGATATTCTCCAAAAGTACAGGTGAATTGTGTCTAATAAATCTAAATAACATGGCGCCATTTAAAGTGTCATGGAAAAGATATGGACCGGTAGGTGTGGTAACACGGATTCCAACTGCATGCCATACATTGGCACACCATCTGTGCTGACGAGCGGTTCTAAATATTTTTATCACTTTAATGATGGAAATTATGCCTGTTGCTATCCCATAATTATGGAAAGTGTATTCATCAGAAAACAAGAGGAATCAAAGAAATTTTCATTTTGTAATATTTCTAGAACCCATAAATAAAGTTCGAGTCATCGGTTGTAATCTACTTCCAAAAGTTCTTGATGTAGTTAAACACAATATGGATGAAATTTGTGTTTTTTATTAATTTTTCTATGACAACTTATTCAAGAAGTTTCGTAAATTTTTCGGTGATTTGTATACGGATTTTCGACCAGAGACCTCATAAATAAAAATTAATTTTCTTCATTTCTGATAATTGGTTTCTGACGAACTGTTTTTTATTTTTCGAAAAATATACAGCAAATTTTCTTTTCGGGATGACGCCTATTAGAACATTTTTAAGTATAAATTCTAGATGCTAGCAAGAAATTTTTTTGACAATTCCCAATTTCTAAAATTATATCAATCTTTTCTTGTTATGGACAAGTTCTCATTTTAAATAATTAAAGTTTTCGAATAACGAGAATGCTTTAAGTAACAAGAAATGTCATTAAATTATGTACAAAAAAAAGTCATGACGTCAACTTTGTCAGTGCCCACTTTTCAAAAATAAATTTCAAAAAAGTTATGTTTAAAACTGAAAATCACTAAAAAAATAGGAAAGGTAGGTAAAAAACCTTAATACAATTTTAAAGACCGTAAAATGTAAATTCGATATTAAATAGTTTTAAATGTGATCCCAATAAACCCACACATCCCTCATTAAAAATATTTTATCATTTTCTGTATATAAACCGACGGAAACTTGGTGCGCCACCTTCTAAATATAAATACACACACACACACATATATATATATATATATATATATATATATATATATATATATATATATATATATATATATATATGTATGAACTGAGAGCAAAATGCACATAAAACAACTGTCTACTTAGAATCTCCATATCATAAAATAGCGGCAGGATATTACCTGCAGAAATTTGATGTCGAACCGATCGAAACAGAAATTGATGCTAAAGTCAAATTTCGAATAAAGCTATTAGTAAAACAAATTCTATATGATGAGGATTTTGCTGATCATAGTGTATATAAATGCGGTAAAAGATGAAAAATAATATTTGTAGTAAAAAATTCAAACTTGGATAAGCCGATCAAAAAATGTTACACCCGTAAGTAACTATGTTGATTTCTAAATTCTAAAAAACAAAAATATACAAGGTAACCCATTTAAAGTTTTGGTCATTTTTTGCGAAATTTTAGTGCAAAAAATTGGTAGTGTGCTAGTAGTAGCCAATAATTGATATCAGGTTTCCTTATTCTTGCTAAAAAAAACAAAAAAGCCAGCTGAAAAGTGGGCAAAAGTTAAACTAAAAAAGAATAGCAATAACAGAGTAAAAAATTTTCAAACCAATCTATTTTATTAATATTGTAGATATTCAATGTATTCAAAATTTTGGATATATGTGAGTTTTAAAAAATTATTTCTATGAAAGTTTTTAAATTATGTGATCATTAACTAACAATTTCTTTCTGAAAATCAGTATCGAAGTTTTGAATCTCACATGGTATATTTTACCAAAACACCAAATTATATCATCTCATATTTCTAATTTACTGTAGATACATGTTTAATTTCCCTTTCTCTTGTAAATAAAAAGCATCACAAAAACAATCTTTATTAAAAGAATCTTTTGTTATTTTAATCACTTTAGGGTAATTATTGATAATTAAATCAGTAATGACGTAATCCGCTAATTAATTTTATGGAGTTCAATGTTCAAAAAAAGCTCCATTATTCCAAAAAAAAAAGACACAAAAGACAACATTACTGCCGATAATGGCCTGACCCACTTTTAAGAATAGGCCACTTAAAATCACTTGCGGCCAGGCCATGCTGTAAGAACGACCGTTTTAGAAACATCCTATTCAAAAGGGTCTCTCCTTAGATATTAATGGCGTCCTTTTACCATTTAGGGCTCTGTTCATCAATATCCAGTCAAGCTATAAAAATGTTTTTAGTAACATCTATATAAATGTCCTATAGATTTTCCTTGTTGAAAACAAAAAAGGAGTTTGTTTGCGATGATCTATGATATATATATATATATATATATATATATATATATATATATATATATATATATATATATATATATATTGTTACGAACTTTATAGCGTTGTACATTTCATTGTATTAATTTGTGCTCGTAGTTTGTAGGGTTTTAGGTAATATTTTCTAATGTAACGAACTTTGCGGCGTTTTATATTTCTTAGTATTCGTAGTTTGTAGGATTCTAGGTATATTTTCTAATGTAACGAACTTGGTAGCATTTTATATTTCAATGTATTAGTTTGTGTTTGTAGTTCGTACGGTTTTAGGTATATTTTCTACGAGTTCATAATTTGTTTAAGTAATTTTACCTTTGTTAATTTCCTCAGGAGACGACTATGAAAGAAGGTCTGGAACTTTTTAGAGAATTCGATTTCCTTATTTTTAACATGGAACGCCTATGATGGAAGGTCTAAAAATCGCCGAATTATTCCTTTTTCTTATTTTGATTACCCCATGTAGTATGGAAATCCTTCTAGAGAATTAGGGGATCTTTCGGTATCGACCAAAAGGGTATATAAAGGGTCCAGATTGGCTTTCTTAGTCAGTATATTTTGGGAGTTTGTCGACGCAATTTGAATTAGTTTGACAAGTGTCACAATTAAGGTTGACAATAAAAAGCTCTCAAATTAACAGAGTGTATTCAATAATACAGTATGAGTTCGAAGATCGGCTGTCCGGAACAATATATATATATATATATATATATATATATATATATATATACATATATATATATATATATATATATACATATATATATATATATATATATATATATATATATATATATATATATATATATATATATATGTATATATATATATATATATGTTTATGCGGTTTTCACGGATTCCTCCGTGTGAGATGCAATAGCAGTGGATATATCCACAATATGCCGTTGTAGTGCTGAAATCACATTCAGCAAACGTACAACTATATGCAACTCCGTGTATAAATGAAGTAAAATGCGAACAGTAAATGCAAACTTCGTTCCAACCATATCCTTTCCTTGTTAGAGGTTGCACAGTTTGAACAAATTGCTAAGGAACACAATTTATTCTATTCCACCACCATCGAGATGATGGCCTACTTGTATTACCATACCGAGAAGAAAATCAAAACTTACCCTCCCCGCCACAGTGATACGGCAGAGGTACATGTTTCGACTCTACTAGACTCATCAGGGTACCGACATGAACCTGGCTGTGCAAAGGACAGATCGGAAGGAAGCATGCAAATACTGAACGCGGCTTCGCCGGCCTCCCGCCGGACGGCGTATATATGTTTATGCGGTTTTCACGGATTCTTCCGTGTCAGATGCAATAGCAGTGGATATATCCACATTATGCCGTTGTAGTGCTGAAATCACATTCAGAAACGTACAACTCAATGTAGAAGCAGTCCTTAGCAATTTGTTCAAACTGTGCAACCTCTAACACGGAAAGGATATGGTTGCAACGAAGTTTGCATTTACTGTTCGCATTTTACTTAATTTCTACATGGAGCTGCATATAGTTGTATGTTTGCTGAATGTGATTTCAGTACTACAACGGCATAATGTGGATATATCCACTGCTATTGCATCTCACACGGAAGAATCCGTGAAAGCCGCATAAACATATATACGACGTCCGGCGGGAGGTCGGCGAAGCCGCGTTCAGTATTTGCATGCTTCCCTCCGATCTGTCCTTTGCACAGCCAGGTGCATGTCGGTACCCTGATGAGTCTAGTAGAGACGAAACATGTACCTCTGCCGTATCACTGTGGCGGGAAGGGTAAGTTTTGACTTTCTTCTCGGTATAGTGGTACAGGTAGGCCATCATCTCGATGGTGGTGGAATAGGATAAATTGTGTTCCTTAGCAATTTGTTCAAACTGTGCAACCTCTGACACGGAAAGGATATGGTTGGAACGAAGTTTTGCATTTACTGTTCGCATTTTACTTCATATATATATATATATATATATATATATATATATATATATATATATATATATATATATATATATATATATAATTCAAAATATTTTGTTTAACGCAGAGGTCCGAGATTTGTTCATTTTACTCTAAAAAACTATAATTCGTAACAACTTGCAATAAAAACATGTTCATTCGAGTTGTGTGGCATATTCAGTCTATTCGTTACTATAATATAGTTGATCGGGTTAATACCGTAAATTGTTTTGATTTTCGACGATGTTAGTAGAATTTCCTAGGGCTAAAATAGCAGTTTTGGTTTTTAATATACGGGACGCGTGACAGAGCCAATCTACTAATGCGTGAGTGTACCATATTCTGGTAAAAAGCAATAATACCTACAGAAGCAATACCTAACTATGTAAAGAAACTTATGGTTCTTTATCAAGTTTGGAGAAAAACGCAAAAAAATTAGCAGGGAGAGAGGAAAAGGCAAGTCAAGAAAAAATGACAGAAGAGAAAAAATTCAGATAAATGTGTTTGGAGACTGCATCGACATCTTCAACATCACACGATTTACTACCACCTCAAGACAAACTTAATAAGAAGAAAGCCTAAAAGAGTTATCGCATACATCACTTGGATAACAAGTTTGTCTTTCATGAGTTTATAAATAGTCTCCATTTGTCTGGGTCATGACATGGCATGTTCAGTTCTATTATAAACGCTTTTGAATTTACGTAGAGCAATAGGCCTTTATTTTCCGAGAAAAGTGATGTCGTTTGACTAACTGATCCTGTAAGAACAGATTTTTATGCCCTTTTTTAAGAAATTCCACTGCTAAAGGAGAGATTCAAGAAGTTGAGATTCACTCTTAGGTAACTCCAAATCCCGGACAAGATCATTCAATTCCGTCTGAGTAACGAGATGACGTTGTCGATGAGTTAAACCAGCTGAACATTCATCGGTGGACGTATTATTTGATGATCCACGCTGTAGATCGAAGTTTCTCAAATCTATTTCTGGCTCTGGATTGGCAAAGATTCGCTGTGAGGAACTGATTTTAGAGTTAAAGAGATATTAGGATAGTGAATTGTATGCTTACTTTTGCTTGAGAATCTGAAAGTCAAAGCTCTACAAAAGTAACAATCTATGAGATGACAGTGAGGTTCGCGCCAAACCATGGGCCCAACAACTGGCATTGATTTACGAGTTCCTTTGAGCCATTTGGTCAAGTCACTGTAACATGTAATGCAGCAAACTGTGCAGCTCAATATTTGTCCCGTCAGCTTGGCAGTGAAAGTAAAATTTATAATGAAGAAGTGGAAAAAGGAGTTTTCGTTGAGCTTTTAAAATCAATTATCCGCAAACATAGTAGAAGTTATCGGGTTGATTTTTACACTTGCGTGGCATAGAAATATTAAACAGTGAATCAATGCTCGATATTATTGATACCGCACACTCACGTGCTGTAATTCACTTGGAAAAATTTCGACCGTTTTACATGATTTACACCACTTGGAAACATGGAATCCCTGTCTAGAACACCGATGATACTGACGGAAGATAAGGAAATTGTGCAGGACTATGACAATGAGAGTAATGCAAGTTTCAACAACAACAATTCCTGTGCAAATCCATTCGAGCGAGGTGTTGAAAGCGTAGAGGCAGGGGGTCATTTTAGATAGGGATAAGCAGAAATAGTATCAGGGCTTATTTTCTTGCAGACCAGTGTTATTTATTTCCATAATACGGCAAAAAAGTTTGGTCGTGATTTATTAAGAGGAACCCGCATTTATCACAGGAAAGAATAGGGGTGAGATAAGAATTTTATTTTTTATTTCGAATCCTGTAGGTTAGGTTGGAAGTTTTTTTTCTTTAATTATATATTTCGATGACACTTGACCGCAGAAAAAGTTTGGTTGTGATTTATTAATAGAAACCCATTCTAAGCGAAAAAAATAGGCACGAGATTAGAAGTGTAATTTTTATTTCCAACCTTGTATGTTAGGTTGAACGTTTTTTTCTTCAATTGTTTATTTCGACGATACATGACCGCAAAAAAGTTTGGTCGTGATTCTACTAACACGAACACAACTTCTAAGCAAAAAAATAGGGGTGAGATTAAAAATTTATTTTCTATTTCCAGGGTTATGGTAGAGGGTAAAGATTTTTCACCTAAATTATTTATTTCGGTGATAATTGTAAAAGAAGCTTGGCGGCGATTTATTAACAAGAACCGACACTGAGCACAGAAAAATAGTTGTGAGATTAGTTTTTATTTTTTTATTTTCTGCCCTATTTATAGCTGAGGGTATTTTTTTTTTCAACTAAATTATTTATTTCGGTGAAAAAAGTTTAGTGGCGATTTACTGACAGGAACTTACACTGAGCGAAGAAAAATACTGGTGAGATTAGCAATTTATTTTTGATTTCTGGCCTTATGGCAGTTATTTTTTATCTAAATATTTATTTCGAGGATACTTGACCATGAAAAAATGAGTTTATTTGCTAATAGGAACGTATTTTGAGCGCAAAAAATAGAGGTGAAATCAGGCGCGGATCCAAGGGGGGGGGGCAGTGGAGGCGATCGCCCCCCCTCCCCCAAGAGCTTTGAGTTCAGGAAAATAGACCCAGCCTCTTATGCTATAGTTTATTCAAGAACTAGAGAAGTAATAAATCATTTTTTATCCTTTTTTTTTCTTTGCAAACTACCTATGTTCTTTATTTAGTCCGGTGTCTTTGGCAAAAACTGTTAGACACATATATTTTCATAGGAATGGATTAGAAATTTTATAATCAAAAATACCGGTCTTTAATAATGGACTATTTGGATTGGATAGCAATAGATATTTGAATGTGTGAAGTGTTAAAAAGGATTTTAATCCTTGTTATAGGCGTCGGAAGGAGGTTTATTTTATCACTAAGTATTTATGGCATAGAACATTATTTCGGTAATAAAGTTAAAATAAAAAGTTTTTATAATATTATTTTATTTCTTATGATTTCTTAATAATTCACATACATTAGAAAATCTAGATAATTTGGACATATTTAACACAAATCGCAACTGTATTTTTATTATTTTTAATTTTAGCATAGAAACCAGTTTAGGCACATCAGACTAAAACGTAGCCTTTTTCTCTCAAAAAATTCTAAGTTATAATTTAAATACTTACAAAATACCCATTGTTAAACATATATAAAAAAATAAATTGGTCCGTATAATATAAAATTTTTTTGGGAGCTATCGGTCATTTTATTATTAATTAAAAACATTTTTAGAACACTTGGCGTTTCAGTTTACTTATTTCTTAAACTATCTGCAGAATTACAATTAAAAACTAACAAGGGTTTCAAATGTAATTAGTTTTTATATGTTACAGAAAATTTAAATAATAAATTGTGTTTACGCTGGTAAACATTACGTATTTAATTTGTAATCAAAGTCAGTGAAGCTATCTTCGCTCAAATTAATTATAATTAGTTCCTCTGTCTCACCGATCTTGAGATCGAGTTTCCACATTTTTTTTAAATTTTTTTATTATATGGATTTTTCCCAATTTTCCGCAGTAACTTCATTCAAAAAAATCTTTCAAAAATTCAGTTAAATTATTAATTTTGTAAGTTGTTATTTTTAGCAACTCTATTTTTTACTTGAAAGAGATATTTCCTTCTCCAACGGACATTTTCCGGACGATCTATAAGAACAGATTTCCTATCTAGTTTTCCCCAGCAAAAATTACGTTCTTTGAACAATTTCCAGACCACAATTCTTTTAATTTCAGGTAAATCGCGATCTTCATTGATTTTAGTTAGAATCTCTTCTTCCAACGAGGTTTTTCCTCTGCCTGTGATCGAAAGTGGATTGGGAGTACTAACAATTCCAGTCGTTTTCTTCTCCTTTAGTATTCGGTACATAGTAGATTTTCCAACTTCTGTCATGTTAGAACACATCTCAATAGAGCTTTTAACATTATTATCTAGATATTGATATCTTAAGGCATTATAAACATTCATCGTAATAAGTTTTTCTTTGAGGAAAAAATGCCCTGGTTTAACGATTTTGGAATAAATATAGATGTGGAAGCCATATCTTTTGGGTATCTCACTAATCTCAAATAATATATAAAAACAAGCACAAACAAGATAAATCACTAAGGACACAGTGTAAGGTGTACTCTGCATACTCACAGAAATCAAATTGAACTATCAGAAATTTTATTGCTGCAGTAAACTTATAAAACCTTATAATATTTAAATATAATTAGATTTACGACAGTCCTCAGTTGCCTGCGGCACTGGAGCAGGTACCTTGGAGGTTTCGCTAACAGTTTTATTACTTTCTCTAGTTCTTGAATAGAATATAGGAATGTGTATGCTTGCGATCGCCCCTCCCCTTCCCAAGAGCTTTGGGTACAAGAAAATAAAACCGATTTTGCCTTTTATATTAGGAATATGTATCACTAAGGACACAGTGTAAGGTATACTCTGCATACTGACAGAAATCAAATTGAACTATCAGAAATTTTATTGCTGCAGTAAATTTATAAAACCTTATAATATTTAAATACAATTAGATTTACGACAGTCCTCAGTTGCCTGCGGCACTGGAGCAGGTACCTTGGAGGTTTCGCTAACAGTTTTATTACTCTCTCTAGTTCTTGAATAGAATATAGGAATGTGTATGCTTGCGATCGCCCCTCCCCTTCCCAAGACCTTTGGGTACAGGAAAATAAAACAGATTCTGCCTTTTATATTAGGAATATGTATGCTGCTGGCACTCCCCCCCGTTAACAATTTATTTTTCTTGCGATAGCCTCCCCACCCCCCTAAGAGCTTAGAGTTAAGGAAAATAGAATTGATTCCGCCTCATACTAGGAATGTGTATGCTGCTCGCATCCTCCCCCCCCCCCCCCCCCCCCGCCAGCAAGAGCTTCAAATTCAGAAAAATATACCCGACCCTGCCTTTTACACTAGAAATGGGAATGTTGCTGGTGTCTCCCCCCGTCGACAACTTGCTTTCGCTTGCCATACTGTACTATTGTGATATCACCCCCCCCCCTTCCCAAAGAGAGAGGCCGGATCCGCCCCTGTACACACGAGGGCTCCTCTACTCTAGCCTTCTATATCACTCAATCAACCAAATCAATCAATATAATAAGCAAAATGGCAAATTAGACCCTTTAATTTCCAGAGTATCTAAATCTGGTTTATAAGTTGAATTTTTCATTGAATTTGGCGGAACATATTTAAAAGGAATATAAATGAAATTGAAATTTGAAACCAAGAAAATATATGGCCGTTTCATTACAATGTATATAATATGACCCTCTTTAAAATTTTTACCAAATCGGTTTTGTTATACTTTACGTATATACGTTCCAGACGTTGTGTTCGGCTTTATTATATAGGTTTAAATCATTTAGTGAACTCTTATTGCTTCTAGGGCATAAAATTTCCTCTGCTGGATTTTCTGAGAAAATATCAACGTAAACCTGGATGAATTTACAATAAAAATGAAGCCATTTTACTGCCACCATATATTCGACAAATACGAGCAGTCAACTTGAAGTAATTTTGGGTTTTAGGCCCTTAAAATTGAATGGTTTTTATTCTAAAAAAAAACTTCGAAAGGGGTATTTTAGCATACACGTGCACCTAATATATAAAATGTAGCTTTTATTGAAATAAAGGCATAAAAGACCTGAGCTTTTGAAATCATGTTATTATGAAAAAATGTTTCTGAGGATAAAAATGAGAACGATTTACATTACAAGATAGAATAGTCCTAAAAAAATTACTTGAGCCAACTTGGAAAATTTCGCTTTTCAATTTGGTAACGAATTTTATTGTTGGAAGCATTAAAAAGCTTTTTGTGCTTGAGTTGTTGGGCAAATGTAAATGGTATTTTCTATAATATTTGAAGAGGGTAAGGTACAGTAATACAAAGGATTATACAGTTAAAAAGTAGGCTCATATTTAATGAAGGCATTTTTTTAGTGTCTGTCTATCATATAACAAATATATAGGGTGTGCGGAAAAAGGAGGCCACCTCGCTGACATAAATTTTTTGGGTCAGAGAAATTGGATTTTCATTTGATAATTTTTCATATGGAGCTTCATGATTAAAATATGCAAAGATAATTGAAAAAATTGTTTAGCTCTGAGAAAATTTAATAAAAACAACTGAAAAATATGGAGTTTTATATCCTCTAACCATTTATTTATATTTGACACACGCCTATATGGTTAACGAATTGGCTTCCTTTACGGACACTCTGTATAAGCTGTGATTGGGCAAGAGGCTTATTCTCAAAGTGAAAATTTTTGCAAATGTATTATAAATTTTTTTTTGTTTAAATCTTGTAGACGATGTTGAAGATTGACTAAAATGTGGTTGTCGAACTTGCATCTTTATTTTTGTTTATTTTTACGACTTTCCGATTAGGTTGTATCTCTAATCGTTATCAAGTATAAAG
Organism: Diaprepes abbreviatus; assembly: GCA_034092305.1. NCBI lineage: Eukaryota > Metazoa > Arthropoda > Insecta > Coleoptera > Curculionidae > Diaprepes > Diaprepes abbreviatus. Next base: position 106,973 of record JASJET010000072.1, on the reverse strand, counting down.
TGCTGCTTTGTTTTGTAGCTGATACCGGGTCCGTACCTGGTTTTCAACGTTTGTTTGAAGGTTGTAAACAATGTTGAAGATTGATGAAAAAAAAATTGACTAAAATGTGCTTGTCGGACTTGCATTGTCTTTATTTTTGTATACTTTTATGAGGTTTCGATTAGGTTTTATCTCTAATATAAATATCTATATCCATATCTATAAATATATCTAAACAACAAAAATAGAGACAATGCAAGTCCGACAACCACATTTTAGTTTAAGTTGACAAAGCTATTCAACACATTTATCAACACATTTATATATATATATATATATATATATATATATATATATATATATATATATGTAATCGAAGGTTTTCGGGCATCCCGTGTATGTGCAGAGTCCCTCTCAGGATTGTAAGGCAGCTGACGTTTCGGTGAAATCTCATTCACCATTTTCAACTTCGTTCGTAGATGCCATACAGTGAGCCTTGAAAATGGTGAATGAGATTTCACCGAAACGTCTGCCTTACAGTCCTGAGAGGGACTCAGCACATCACGGGATGCCCGAAAAATTCGATTACAGATATATATATATATATATATATATATATATATATATATATATATATATATATATTGTTGTGAATACACGCTTATTTTACAACAAAACATTAAATATCAGATTTAATATTGCCCCAAAACTCCCTAAATAAAATAATCTGAATAATAAGGCAGACAGTGCTAAAACTACAATTCTCGCGAGACGGGGAAACCCAGAGAATAAACGGCACGGCGGCGTTTTGATTCTGTGCTTCCCCTAATTCCGAATGCGACGTCACCACTGCTATAAAAGCGAGAAGACAGCGGCGTAATTAAGGACTTTACGAGTTGCTCTTTTCGAGTAAACTTTTTTCCGATCGAGCTTAGCTCTCGGGGGCCACGTTGACTGTTCTATTTTTTAGGCAGCTCGTGGTTCTTAAAGTGGGTTGTCTTTGACAACATAAAATACTACAGAAAATACAGATCGTGCACGTATCTTGATTCCTGATATTTACACCGTCGATAAAAAGACGAGGTCAGTGGCGCGTACGAGTTACTGAACCGACGTGTCCTGACTTTTAAACATTATTACCAGAACGTGACAAAGTGGAGAGAACCTGATATTGACACTGCGACTAATAGTCAACTTTGTGTTGGCTATAAAGTTATGAATACCGATCTTGACAAAACCCGAACGTGACAGTGGAGAGTGAAATAATCCCGAACTTGACTTGCGGAAAACAGTACTGATTTAAATAAAAAAAAAACATTATAAAAAAAGTTAACTAACAGTCAAGGACGAGTGTTACTTGATAACCTCTTCCTAATTGGCTCATTCCTTGGAAGTGTTCCTTTGAGAAAATAAAATTTAATTAATTTTCGTTATCTCTTGAGCTTCACTCATTCCTCTTCTATCCCGGTGAGCGAGAAGAAAGGTGAGGCGGCTAGAGTTTTTATTCTAGTCGGGAGGTTTGACGGGACTTCACCAACACCCCTGATTTGTGTTAAAACTTTGGTTTTACACAAATAGTTGATAATGCAAAAAAAAAATCTTAAATTAAATTAATCCCGACGGAGACGAACTTCCATGTTTCTTGAAGGATAAAATTAATCCAAAAAACCCGGTAAATAGGTCCATATTCTCGGAGATGGGTACAAAAATTCCGAATAATGGCGAGATGCATTGACGTCGCGAAAGGTAGTTGAAAGAGACCCTTGGAAAAAATTAACAAAAAATTCGGTAAAGTAAATTCACAATTAAATGACAAAACAAAAACACACTCATCATCCGTTAATACGACAATATATATATATATATATATATATATATATATATATATATATATATATATATATATATATATATATATATATATATATATATATATATGCGACTTTTCACAGATTCCTCTATGTGAGTTGCAATAGCAGTTGATACAACCACATTATGCCGTTGTAGTGCTGAAATCACATTCAGCAAACGTACAACTATATGCAACTCCGCGTGTAAGTGAAGTAAAATGCGAACAGTAAATGCAAACCTCGTTCCATCATATCCTTTCCGTGTTAGAGGTTGCACAGTTTGAATAGATTGCTACAGAACACAATCCATCCATTTCCACCGCCATCGAGATGATGGCCTACCTGCACCACCATATCGAGAAGAAAGTTAAAACTTACCCTCCTCGCTACAGTGATACGGCAGAGGCACATGTTTCGTCTCTACTAGACTTATCAGGGTACCGACATGCACCTGGCTGTGCAAAGGACAGATCGAAAGGAAGCATGCAAATACTGAATGCGGTTTCGCCGACCTCCCGCCGGATGGCCTATATATGTTTATGCGACTTTTCACAGATTCCTCTGTATGAGTTCGCATTTTACTTCATATATATATATACACATATAATCCGGGAATACATCTGTTTGTTCGTTTGGTTTCCTGTGGAAGTTTGCAGACGTTTCGCCAAAATCTCATTTGGAATCTTCATGTGCTTTATATAAGAGAGACGATGCACTCAATCTTCCTTCTACTTGGAAAACTCTCTTTAAGCGGAACCATTGTACCGACACGCATGCCACATTTAATCTGACACCAACGGTGGCGCTCGAGAGGGAGGCGGAGCTAACGCCAACCAACCGTTACTATCTGCGATCGCATATAAAGCACGCTGCATGTTCAATTTCTTTTAGTTGATCTACAATCAGCAAGCACAGAAGATGCCAAATGAGATTTTGGAGAAACATTTGCAAACTTCCACAGGAACCCAAACGAACGAATGGATGTATTCCCGGATTAATACTGAATCACATGTTCCCATCCGTGAAACACTACGCATCCACATCCACGTCCAAAAATTGGGGCAAATCAAAAATGGCGGCCCTGATTTATTCCTTATTTGTCCCAAAATTTGTCTTAAAAATATGACCACCAGCTTAAAATCTACGTTCCGACTCATTTTGAATACAACGTGGCATATGAACCAAATCAAAAATGGCGACCGTGTAGTTTTTAAGGTCGTGGATCACGAATCTGAAATAAGAAATTAAAAATTTTCATATTCAAGATGGCGTATCAAATATGTCGGATACTTTTGTTGCCTAAATTTTTTTATTACTATATTTTTCGTGCCAGTCGGGGTCAATGATCACAAACCTAAAGTTAGAAATTGAAAATTTTCAAATCTAAGATGGCGGATCAAATATGGCAGACTCATTTTAGCTTACATTCGTTTATAATCATATCGTTCGTTACTCCGGGGTTTTTAGGGTTTTTAGGGATCCCAAAAGAAAATTGAAAATTTTCAAGTTTAAGATGGCGGATCAAATATGGCGGATCCTTTTTTGCTAACATTTTCTATTACCATATCTTTCGTGCCCACTTTGTTCTTTGAGGGTTTTCGAGGTCGCTGATTCCGAATTTGAGGCGAAACATTAAAAAATTTTAATGTTTCGCCTCAAATTCAAAATGGCAGACTCGTTTTTGCTTAAATTTTGTTCACAAAAAGGGTCTGCCATATTTGATCCGCCATCTTGAATTTGAAAAATGTCAGATTCGTGATCAACAACCCTTAACCCCCTCAATAAACAAAACTGGCACGAGAAATGTGGCAATAAAAAGATTATAATGATTTCTCAAGTTTTTTGCCAATATGGCCATCCTATATGGTCGTCGGAGTTAAAGCTGTTGGTCATATTTTTAAATTGCCCTAATTTTTGAACACATGAGGGTTGAAAGTGACGTGGATTGTCCCATTATTTACCTATATATATATATATATAATAAAAAATAGGATAAAATATTGGCGAAGCGGACGTGAAAATTTGTCAATCTACAGGATTCTCGTGTTAAAAAGTGCGGAGCACTCCAAAATATGGAAAAACTCCGGGTCCGACAGATGGCGACAGCGCTGTTTCGTCCTAATATGGGACTCGTCAGGCCACCGCAGTCGGTACAAACCATCACTGCCACCGACTGCGGTGGCCTGACGAGTCCCATATTAGGACGAAACAGCGCTGTCGCCATCTGTCGGACCCGGAGTTTTTCCATATTTTGGAGTGCTCCGCACTTTTTAACACGAGAATCATGTAGATTGACAAATTTTCACGTCCGCTTCGCCAATATTTTATCCTATTTTATTTTAAATTACACGGACAAAAACTTATCTACATATTTATTTACTTGTTTGGCTTTGAAACACGCTAAACGATGCTCTCATGGTGGGATCGTTTGGTGCGGCACGTGGCTTTGGCTGCTAAAATAAGCGGTAGGCTTGCTTGCCAGTACCGAAAAATGCGACCTCTATCCTTTGGGCAGCGCGTTTCGTGTACTCGATTTTACATATTTCTGTTTTAATTCACCGTCACGCCACCATATCACGGTTCTTTTACAAACTTTGTTAATCTGTGTGGTTCTTGTATTATCAAGTGGACCATCGAGATGTCGCCTTTGTCGTCTTATTTGCTGTGTTTTGATTATAAATTCAGCTTTATACGATGCAAAGGCGAGATGATGTGTTGTACTGACTGCGGTGGCCTGACGAGTCCCATATTAGGACGAAACAGCGCTGTCGCCATCTGTCGGACCCGGAGTTTTTCCATATTTTGGAGTGCTCCGCATTTTTTAACACGAGAATCATGTAGATTGACAAATTTTCACGTCCGCTTCGCCAATATTTTATCCTATTTTATTTTAAATTACACGGACAAAAACTTATCTACATATTTATATATATATATATATATATATATATATATATATATATATATATATATATATATATATATATATCATTTAACTTCAGATACTTTTGTTGTAATTTAATTACAAAAAAAATTGTTTTGTTAAGCAACGAATGTGTGCTTTTCAAACTAAATTTATGGGCAACAAGGAGAATCAAAAATATAATCCGTAAAAATAATGTTATTTGAACCGTTTAAAAGAAGTACAGCATATTGTACGTTGCCTTTGTAGATCGTAAAGAGTCGCATTAAGTTACTTTTAGTTTGAATATTTCAAGGTATTTTGGTTTAAAATTTGCATGAATTTTATCTATTCGTCGAAGTTGTAACCTGAACGAGAAGTAAATGAAACTGGAAATAAAACTCTCCTGAATACAACAATGTTTTTCTTTTATTGATCTGGAACTTAATTTAAAAGTGGATTAAAAACGTTTACGTGAATGCAACGTCAAGTAAAGTTTCTTTTTTTAATTATGCTTTGTTAATTTGTGTGGAGCGCTGTTTGCGACGGAATAAAAGATACGAGCAGGATTATACACATTTTATAGAGGTAGAGTTAATTAAAATGACGCTTTTAAAACTTAAAAAGGTAAAATACAGTCTGGGCTAAAACTACTATGAATAGCAAGATAATGTGTGTGTTTGCAGGTTGCAGACAATGTTTAAAATTGACTAAAATGTGGTTGTCGGATTTGCATTGTCTTTATTTTTGTTTATTTTTACGACGTCTCGATTAGATTGTATCTCTAATCGTTATCAGGTATAAACTGAATGTTTTGTCTTAAGGCTACGAGCTTATATAGGAACTGTGTCCACTGAAGCGCAAAATTTTGCTTCACTCTACACACTTTAATGATTTGATGTTACAAAGTAGTGGCTGCCAAAGATTAGGAATCTCAACACTGACTTTACTGAAGATTCCATTATTATTTTTAATGTAAACTGCTTCTATAAATTTTCCTTTTTTTCATGTTGGGTTACATATATATTACCGCAGCTTCAGACCATTTTATATGATGTTGTTTATCTCAGGCGTGTTCTGCAATATCTGATCTCGACGTTTCTCCTTTTGTGTGTGAGTCTTATGTTGCTTAATTCTAACTTTTAGTGGTTGCTTGGTTTCTCCAATATACATTTCACTACATTCACATGGAACTTTGTAAACACATGCTCTCTTATCGGTAGTTTTTGGTTTTGTTTTTGTTAAATGAGCTCTAAGTGTATTTCCTGATTTAAAGGCTGTTTTGATATTATAACTGCTGGAAATTAATTTTATTTTCTCCGAGGTTTCCTTAATGTACAACATTGTGAAGAAAGAATGAGTTTCTTGCTGTCCAGTGGTCGTTGTTTTAAAGTTATTTATAACATCGTCAACTAATTGTAGAGGATAACCATTCTGTTGTAAATAGGATTTAATATTTGCTACCTCTTTTTCAATGAATCGGCATTATTGCATATAGATATAGCGCCATTGTAGAGTTTGCGTATAATTTCTCGTTTTGTTACAACAGAATGGTTAGAACTATGGTTCAGATATTGTCCAGTATGTGTTGGCTTCCTGTATACTGAAGTTTTAATAGTTTCGTTTGAACGGTGCACCAAGAAATCTAGGAAGGGCAATTGACCATTTACCTCTTTTTCTATGGTAAACTTAATTGTATGTCGAATAATGTTTAGATGTTTCAAGAAATTATTAAGTTCTTGATCATTACCCATCCATACGATGAAGGTATCATCGACATATCTCAACCAGACTTTAGGTTTCACTGTTGCTGTTTCTATAGCATGACTTGGTGTAGGAAGTCTGTATACTAATGGGCCCTTAGGGGAATCACTAGATATAATTAAAACTAGGCTTTCAAATGATACAACATTATCACATCGAACCACGTTACCACTGGATGGGGTGATGGACCTTTTGGAGTGTAGCCTGCGTACTGCTTACTTTCATGTAAAGAACAAGTTCTACCCTCAGGATGACGGGCTTCCGATAGGTTTTTCACCCTCTCCAGCCGTCAGCAATATATATATATATATATATATATATATATATATATATATATATATATACTATCGGAAGCCCGTCACCCTGAGGGTAGAACTTGTTTAAATGAAAGTAAGCACTACGCAGCCGACACTCCAAAAGGTCCATCACCCCATTCAGTGGTAACGTGGTTCGATCTGATAATGTTGCATCATTTGAAAGTCTAGTTTTAATTATGTCTAGTGATTCCCCTAAGGGCACATTAGTATACAGGCTTCCTACACCAAAACTTATTAGTTTGTCGTCTGGCTCTAGATTAATGCTACTAATGATGTTCACGAAATGTGTGGAGATTTTGACGTATGCGTTAGTCTTACCTTCTAAAAGTTGTACGATTTGTAAAAGAAATTTCGCTAGTGCACTAGTTGGGGATCCTCTGGAGCTGGTAATTGGTCTCAATGGTATGTTCGTTTTATGAATTTTCGGTAGTTCGTAAAGATGTGGTGGCTTACTGTAGTGTGGTATGAGCGCCGATCATAGGTTGTTAGGTATATGGTTTTAGTATTTCCTTAGTGTTCGGTAAATTTTTGACTCTAGATTTAGTGGGGTTATGAGCTAGTTGTCTATATTTTCCTTTTTCCAGGATATCTCGGACTTTTTGATAGTATGTTACTATGTCCATGATCACCTTTGCATTTCCTTGTTCCACTGGTAGAATCTTTATGGATTCATCCTTACGAAGTTCTTTTAAGGCTGTTGCTTCCAACTTGGAGGGATTTTGATGGGATTTTTCTGATCTTCCAAGGTTGATTTTATTTTCCGTCTAAACTAGTTGTAATGGGTTTCGTCGACTTGTATGGATTTTACAGAGCTTATGATGTCTAAAACAGGTATGCTTTTAGGTATTACGGCCTTTGCTTAATTGTTATTCTTGTGCTGCTGGAAGTATTCTTGAAGATAAGACATCAAATCACTGAGGTGTGTATAGTGAGGCGAAACTTTGCGTTTCAATGTATATAATCCCTATATAAGCTCGTAGCCTTAAGAGAAAACATTCAGTTTATAATTGATAACGATACGAGATACAACCTTATCGAAACGTCGTGAAAATAAACAAAAATAAAGACAATGCAAGTCCGACAACCACATTTTAGTCATTCTTCAATATTATCTAGAACCTCCATACAAATTTTATATCGTTTATACTCAAACTTTGGTACAGATACACACATTTTAACTATTCTTTTTTTATGTATAAGGCGTTGCTTTGTTAAATTATTACATAATTTTGTTGACAATAAATAATAATATTGCAACGAAGGACTAAGATAACTTTTTAATGCGACCTTGTATACAAATGTTATTTTGATGCGGTGAGTCATCTTTATTATAATGTAGCTAAAGAAATATTATATCGATGAGTCATCATATTTCTAAATTGTTCGCGACTTTTATGCTAGCATAATTCTATTTTTCTGGTAGGTTCTAAAAGTACATAAATAAGGATAGGATGTGAGTTTTAATTATGTTGTATTTGAATAGTGAAGATATTAATAAGTAGTAATTAACTGTAAAAGTGTTAGTTAGTTAATATAGTACTGAAAGTAATTTGGTGAAAAGTGTTGTGTTTTATTCTGTGGATCCAGAGATTGATTTTAAAGAAAGAAAATAGTAATAATATAAACTATTAATAATAATGCTTAAGTATTATATCAAGAACTAAATCCCTGGTACAAATTCGATATCTGGTATATCACGTATTTTATGTCAGTTACTGTATAATATAGTACGGTCATTTTAGTCCAAGCTATTATACCCTTGTTGTCCTTATTGCCTTTAAATATATTCCTCTAGTTATCATAGTGAGGGTTATAGATAAAACACGGACCTTCAATGTTAAAGGGGCGCCATTAATATCTACAAGAGGTCCTTTGTGTCCAAATATTCCCCAAATTGGGATCATCTTACAAATCCCCGGGGGTGTCAATTGAATTAAGCTAAACTATTATAAAATATGGCTCGATTTAATATTGTAGATAGTTTTTGGGAAATGGGAAATTTCATCTCTTTAAAATTTATTCGGCTGTGATAATTTTAGAATATTTATAGTTGCACAATAGAATATGTATTATTTATTGTGTGGTTTAAAATCAGTGTTTTGTAATGTATGTGTGTTGTTACATATGCATTTTGCGTTTTTAACAGGATCCTAAATCACTTATAATGCTTTTTTTATTTTACCCATTTTTCGTTCAACTTTTAAGGCAAAATGTTAAACTTTAAAGACTAGTAATTTCAGTTTCTGTATTTTGAAATTTCTCGAGTGTTTTTGGTTTTTTTTTTTGTGTCTACTGTAACGTGCCAAATTCAAATATGAGCTCGGTTTTTACCTATCAGCCATAAGTTTTTAGAGTAGGAAAGAAAAAGGGTACCTGTTGTGTATTGGCCACTGTCAACATAGTCAAAAACAGTCTGCATAAAATCATTACCAGCAGTCTCAGTTGAGTACCCCCGCCATACTGAGCACAAAAAGAATATCGTATTTATTGAGAAAATGAGTTACTCAATCACGAAATAAACTCTTAAATATTTTTCAAATACATCTAAGCAGTGAAAACCTTCGTTGAACCAACTTTGAAATATTCTAACCAGTGTTGTGGAACTTAACATCTCACCACCGCTTTCCGGCAAGACTGGACTTAAATAGAGGTTCAAGTTTGTGGACAGTACCGAGTGAGTCAACGATTGGATGAAGTAAGTTTGTGCCTTTTCGGTGAAATTTACAAAGAAACTATACTTATTGTTTGATACAGTTTATTTTTATGCAGATTTAAAAAATATTTAGGACTCTACAGGGTGAGCCAAAAAACTAGGACAGCATAAAGTTGTATTTTTTTAAATAGAACACCCTATATACGAGTCGTATTTTCGATTTAGCTTATAATTTTAAATCTTTTTTATTAAGGGTTTACTATAACAAAACTTTATAGTTTCTGAGATAATTAAGTTTAAAGAAAAAAAGTCACATTTTCAAGCATCAATTCAATCCCAAATAACCTTTTCAATTTTGTGACAAATATATTCAAATTTGGAATTTAGCAAGGCCAAGGACAAGTTAACATAATTTTTACCTAATATTTGCAATAAAAGCTACAGGGTGTTGAACACATCGGCTCCAATTTGAACAAGTTTAAATGAATAAATATCTTTTTTTTTTAAATGGTACACCCTGTATATTTTTATGGTATTTAATAGAGTAATAAAAACCCTAAAAGTTTTGTTCAATATATTCTATACCTATTTATAATAGTTTTTGAGATATTTCAATTTTTCGTATTTTCCATACTTTTTTACAGAAATAGTCTTCATTATCATAGTAGCCATGTAAAATAATAAAAAGAAACTACAGAAACAAACAGAATGTGGTTAAATATGATGAAATACATTATTCGTTATATTACAACGGCAATAGTTTAATTAAACATAATGTGAAAAAATTAACACAACAATAACGACAAGGCAAATATATTTACTTTTATACTAAATTGAAACAAAAAAATTACCTATTAAATACTGAGATTAATTATTTCTTTTTAATAAGTGTTCAAATAAACAACCCTCTTGTGCAATGCACAAATTTAGTCTTTTTTGCAGATTTTCTCGGACCCTGGACAAAATTAGTGGCGTTATTGTTCTACAGGTATCCCTAATCCTGTTTCGCATATCTTCCACTGTTGTTGGTGGATTAACATACACCTTATTTTTAATATAACCCCATAGGAAGAAATCTAATGGGGTGATGTCGCAAGACCTTGGTGGCCACTCAATGAAACCCTCACGTCCAATCCATTTTTGCGGATATCGTTGGTCCAAAAACGCACGAACTTCACGATGGTAATGCGGAGGCGCATCATCGTGCTGGAACCACATACTGTCGAGCTCATCCCTATCGAGACCTTGAAGCAGTTGGGGTAGGTCTTCTTGTAGAAAGTTCAGGTAACTATGGCCATTTAGTGGTTCATTAAAAAAGTGGGGTCCAATAATTCGATTATGATGAATACCACACCAAACATTTAATGACCAGTGGTTTTGATGTTGCACCTCTCTAATCCAAAATGGGTTTTCTGTGGCATAATAATGCATGTTGCGTCTATTTACGGCACCGTTACTTCTAAAAGTAGCTTCATCACTAAACATTACCTTGCATAATAAATTTGGATTTAATTGAATCTCCGCATTTATTGTATGACAAAAGTTTACACGACTTTCAAAATCCTGTCCATGCAATTCTTGGTGTAATTCCATGTGATATGGATGATGCCTATATTTCTTGGTAGTATGATTAGCGGTGGATTGTGATGTTTCACATAATGCTGCTAACTGACGGCTACCAATATAAGGATTTTCCTGAACATTTAACAATACTTGTAGTTCTTTTTCTTCATTAGTTACTGGTTTGTTGACCACTTTACGTTTTGGATAATCAACAGTACCAGAAGAATCAAATCTTTGCATTAAGTTTTGAAAAGTATGGGTATTAGGCTGGCGTCCATCAGGATACTTCATTTTGTAAATTCTTTGAGCAAGAAGGCAATTTTTTTGAACCTCTCCTATTGTATAAATCATATCTATTAACTCATTCTTTGGAAAATTCATTTTACAATATAAGATGAATGCAAAAAAAAACCAAACTACACTACATAAAAACCAAAAGAAGCGATTGCGGTTATAAATTTGATACACAGAAAAATGTTCTTTTACATTGTTTTTGCCATGGCTACTATGATAATGAAGACTATTTCTGTAAAAAAGTATGGAAAATAAGAAAAACTGAAATATCTCAAAAACTATTATAAATAGGTATAGGATATATTAAACAAAACTTTTAGGGTTTTTATTACTCTATTAAATAACATGAAAATATACAGGGTGTACCATTTAAAAAAAAAGATATTTATTCATTTAAACTTGTTCAAATTTGAGCCGATGTGTTCAACACCCTGTAGCTTTTATTGCAAATATTAGGTAAAAATTATGTTAACTTGTCCTTGGCCTTGCTAAATTCCAAATTTGAATATATTTGTCACAAAATTGAAAACGTTATTTAGGATTGAATTGATGCTTGAAAATGTGACTTTTTTTCTTTAAACTTAATTATCTCAGAAACTATAAAGTTTTGTTATAGTAAACTCTTAATAAAAAAGATTCAAAATTATAAGCTAAATCGAAAATACGATTCGTATATAGGGTGTTCTATTTAAAAAAATACAACTTTATGCTGTCCTAGTTTTTTGGCTCACCCTGTAGAGTCCTAAATATTTTTAAAATCTGCGTAAAAATAAACTGTATCAAACAATAAATATAGTTTCTTTGTAAATTTCACCGAAAAGGCACAAACTTACTTCATCCAATCGTTGACTCACCCTGTACAAGGATGTCTGGGAAAGATACCGGTGGATCCCACTGATGAGTTCACCACCGGTATATGGACGAAACATCCATACAATTTACTACGGTGGTCGGAAATAGATCGCTAGCTACATGTCCTTACCACCAGGGGCATGGCTAATTGCGACACCAGATAGGGACAGGGCATCACTATTCGATGCTCCAAATAATCCAGATTTGGCTCCATCTGACTTTCTTTATTTATAAATTTCAAAAGGTGCCTTAGAGGATGTCATTTTGTAGACGATAATCAGTAGAAAAAAGGATATTGATGCTCATTTTGAAGGCCAACAGTAGTTATTTTTTTTTATGGATTAAAGTCGTTTCAGGACAAGTTGAGCAGCTGAGTTAAAGTTCGTTTAGTGCCGCTCGTACCAAGTTAATCTCAGATCAGCCGTTTGTATAAAAGTAAAAATAAATGAATAGAATCAATACATCAGAGCAAGTGTTTAAAAGCATGCCTAAGTATCTAATATAGCTCAAAATATTTAATTTAATTTTTGTAATACAACTATTATTTTAAAAATCATATATTTTAAATTCCGTTTCAGATTTAGCTCCAAAAAGCCAATACTTGTCACTTGACCGATGCAACGTCACATGTTGTCAAGAACTGGTAAACTGATAAAGAGATATAAAGTTTTTTCGTAATTTTTGTAGTTAATATGAGTTCTAAGTTTTATAAGTATTGTACGGTGCCTCAGTGTACAAGTACCACAATTAAAATATCTGAAAAGTTAATTATTTACATTCTATGTTTGAAAAATAATCCAAAAATGTATTTATGTGAAGATCATTTTGATGTAAGTTTTGATAATATTTTTTTGTTTTTCTTATATTAAAAGTTATTATTTTTCAAGTATTCAAAGATGAAAATTGGAGATTTGAGGTTAGAAATAAAGTAATCAAAGTTGCGTAACCATGTTGTGAACTTTTAGTTTTGAGCTAACAAATACTTATAATTATTATGTATTCATTACCGGTTGCGGAAATAACAATTCTTGGTATATTACTTACATAGGGATCCTCACATTTTTTAATTCAGTGGAGCAGAAGTTACTATTGGTTGCGAAGAAATTGACCACCATGAAACAATCAAATCTTGGTAAATTTTATCTATTTGCCTTAATAAATCCACTTTTTATCATGGGAATACTTCTTAGAATCTTTTCTAAGGAAGGAGTAAACTTCGAAGAAATTGCATGGAAATCACTATAAAATAATGGTAATGTAGCCTTTGTCAGTGATGGACAAGTGATGTCATACATTTTGATTAGTGTTTGTTGTCACGTGACTTGAGAGTGATTTAATTACATTTTGATTATTAAATTAAACTTAAATTCCTTAAAAATAAAGAAAAATATTGTGTTTTTTAGGATTTCTATTATGGAAACTACGGTTTCGCGGCAAAATTATATTTTATTTATTTATTTATTTATTTATCTCAAACAGTACATCACAGAGTAAATCCAAATAGTACATTCCTTACTGTATGCTACATAAATAACATAAAATAACTTATCTAATGCTTAATGGTGATAAAACCTTTGACAAAGAATACACAATCAGAAAGAAGAAAAAAGGACTATATAAAAACAAAACAAAAAAAAGTTATGTAGTAATATTTTCTAAATAGGATATGAAATGATCCGTCGAAGTTGCAACGTACGAATATTGAAGTATTATTATAAGAGGGTTATTAGTTTCTTTTTGAACGTAGGTAGGGAGCAGTCAAGATCGAAATTAGGGAGAATATATGTATTGAAATGTTACATAAGACGATGCATTATATTATTTCTACCAACATAAGTACGGCTTCTGTTAATGGAGAAAATGTGGAAAAGGCGAGTGTCGCGTGAAGGAACGCGGAAGTTAATCAGTTTAAGAAGGCCAGAACTGTTCATGGTGTTCCTAATTATATTAAATCCAAAAAGAATAGTTAAATAAGCAGAAGATTTCTGTCCACGCCGGGCTTATAGAGCATAAAATTCACAAACTTTAACTGTATGTGTTCAATCCATTTATCATATGTTATATAACAAGGGCTCTAAACACCGTTATTCGGTGTCAAAAATAACTCCTAGGTTAGCGATTAAGGAAACTCTGGTCAGTGGGGCTTTACAGATGACGTAGAAATGTAAAATTGGAGACTTTTTATAAAATGAAATGATCTTACATTTTGAGTTGTTCAGTTGCATCTAGTTTGCCTCACACCATGTCATTTATTTGTTAGTTTCAGATTGTAGAAGTAGGCAATCAGTATTGTTCTTTCTCTTAAACATCTTCTAGTTGTCAGCATAGAAGAGATATTGCCAATTTATAAATACACTGCTGAAATCATTTATGAAGATGAGGAAGAAGATATGTTCCAGGTGCGACCCTTGAGGTACACTGGATGTTACATTTATCAGTTTAAATAAAGCTTTATTGAATTTAAGTACTTGTATTCGATTGGTGAGATTACAGTATAGGGACAGACTGGTTTGGCATGAGCGTCCTGGCAGAAAGCCATGTTGCTGTTTTGATAAAATTCTATACAAATTTAATAATAATTGATCAATGATGATGGATTCAAGAACCTTGCTCATACAGTCAAGTCCAGATATCGGAGGATAGTTATCAATATCTTGTCTAACACCACCCTTATGAATTACTGTGACATAGGCGGTTTATTAATTGCTAGGAAACTGACCCGAATTCAATGAGAGTTGATAAAGATAACTAAGCGGTAAAGCTAAAGTTGGGCTACAATTTTTTGTTAGAACTGGTGGAATTTCGTCGGATTTAGCACTCTTACTGTCATCTAGCTCAACCAGTTTTTCAAACACCATGGAGCTATCAATATTTATGTTTGAGAGATTTGAGTTACTGATAGACGGATAATATAAGCAGTTAGTTATTATAACGTCAGTACAAGTGAAAACTAATTGAAAGAAGTCAGCAAACATGTTAGCGATTATTTTTGGATTACTTAATTCCACATTATTAAGCCGCATTATTTTTGGGTATTCTGTGTGCATCGTTGAGATTTAATATAAGACCAGAAAGCTTTAACATTTTTCAGGATAACATTTTCTGTAGACCGAATAAAATTATTATAGTCAGTCTTTATCGGGATCTCAAACTTTTATATTCGTTTTCCTGTGCTAACAATCGAGCACGTCTATTCTTTTTAAATGCTTTATTTTTATTTTTTACTAAATTAATTGTCCCCCTTGAAAAGTAGTTAGGATAATTTTGGGCACGAACCTTAGACTTGGGAGCATACAAACCAAATGTAATGTTTAAAACCATATAAAACATTTCAACTGCATTGTCAATATTGTTACAACGCAGAGAGTTCCAGTCAATATCCTGAAAGTAGTTATTAAGTAAATCGAAGTCGGCAGTGCGAAAATTAAATTGATTTGAATACAGTTAATATCCCTATTCTTCAAAAAAATAAGACATTTTAAACGGTCCAATTTTCTATTTACTTTTTGATGTCACTTGTATAAATAGGTTTTGGCTGACTATGACTCAAATTTTATTATTCATCCAAAAAAGGAAATCTCCGAAAAGCAAGTCATTCTAGTTTAGATGCAATATCGATATCAAATTTATTTAGATCGTGGCATCAAAGATAAATTATTCTAACTAAGCAAAGAGGCTGAAACAGAGATTTCGATCGGATAACAGGCGTTCACCGAGTCGAACGATCTATCTTACCGAAAATGATCAATCTACTTGAAATATAAGAAGCAACATCGAGATTCATTTTCGTGTCTAAATTAGACTGAACAGGTGTGGTGCCTTGTAAGGATCGATGTAATTTCGACTTACATCAGATTTTATCGGCTATTTTATGTGTAATAGCATTTAAAGTAATATTTTTTATTTAATTTAAGAGACAGTTTTGTGGCGTTGAACATTTCGTTTATCGAAAAAATGTATTTTAATGGCTTTTACATAGAAAATAATTTTTGAGATGTATGTCTTCGCGAGCTAATAACTAATCAGGTTGCAACTTGTTAATAACACTACTGCCCGTACTTTCGTTCATGCGTACTGTTGAGTTTTATATTCGAAATAAACAAGTTGTTAAGGGTAGCAATATGAACAAATTCGAAAAGGATTATTTTTTTAACATTGATTTCTGCATTATTTGCTAAGAAAATAAAAAAGACATAAATTTCACTAAATACTGACTAACATAGGTGTCGAATACGCGACGTTGCCGATATGCATCGGGACATTGTGTTTTGTCGCTTGGAAGTAACAGCAAAAGGAGGTAAAATTTTGATAGATTAAATGCTAAAAATGAAAATACCAAGTAGTGATCGAAGTAAACTTAGTTAAGAATCAATATCTACGCAAGTATGAATGAGGCGCTCTAATGATGTACTATTTTCGGGAAAACATCGTGCAAAGAAATTCTCAACTACATCAGATGGAATCAAGGACACGTTCTGAAAAATTATATACACCTTCCCGATTATAAAAACATCGCATTTACAACAAAAGTGTGTTTTTTTTACCTGAAAGTTTATTATTTCTAAAAATTAAAAAACGCTCAATGCTTTACATCGTATGAAAGAAAATATATCGAACGTATTAAAATTAACAAAGACTGAAGCAGCGCACCAACACATGAAAAAATAGTAATAGTAATTGAAGTTACTTATGCTATCGTGTTGTTTATTTCATGATTAGATGTGTATAATATATACCTATATATATATATATATATATATATATATATATATATATATATATATATATATATATATATATATATATATATAGATGTAGATGTAGATGTAGATGTAGGTGTAAGTGTAGGTGTAGGTGTAAATGTAGATGTAGGTGTAGATATAGATGTGTATGTGGATGTAGATGTAGCTGTACATGTAGATGTAGAGACCAGATGGTGTATGTTTTAGGTGGTTTAAGTGACATAGTGGGTCTTTTAATCGAAGTAATATCTTTCTGAAAAAAATATCGTGTTTCAATTAAGAAGAATGTTTTATTTTAATATATTGAAGTAGATTTCATTTAGATTATTAATGTCTGTTTTATCGTTTACAGCATTCGGATTTTTTTGTTGCTACCATTTCGTAAAATTTTCGTCTTCCTTTGTGGACTTCAGTTTTTAAGATTTTCGTATTTTCATAATCAAAGGTGAGCTTGTGTTTCATTTCATGTTTTAGAGCTGTAATATATTTTTTGTCATATCTATGTCCATTTAGACGATTTTGCAAATACTGACTAGTGTGACCGATATAGTTCGATGGACAATCCTTGCAGGGTATTTGGTAGAAAACATTTGATTTTTTGTTTTTTGGGATATCACTTTTTAATTTGCTAAAATTGCTTTTAAGTAAATTATGGCCTTTATGACTAGTGGCTATATTATATTTCTTGAAAAAAGTTTGAAAGTTTTTGAGAACATTTGGTATGTATGGCAAGGATATATATTATTTTTTGATTTTATTTTCTTCTAAATGTTCTGTTTTAGTATTTCCATGTTTATATTTTTCTAGCTTTTTTAAAAATTTTAAAAAGCCTATTAATCAGTTTATTTGGGTAAGAGTTTGACGTAAGGACCTCTTTTGCTTTTTTGATACAGTTGTTTCGAAAGTCGGAGCTACTAAGAATGATGGCTCTATCGGCCATTACAATTATTGGGGGGTTTTAAGGTTACTGAGCAAGAATCTGTCATGAAAATTTCAAATTTTCAATAGCCAAGATGGCGGATTTAAAATGACGAACTTTAATTTTTTTAAAAGTTCAGTATTTGCTCTGAAAATACTTATTTGGGGGTTTTTATGATTGTCAGCAGAGTGTCAAAAGAATTTGGCATCTCAATTCTTGTTTATTTTTTATTTCTTTTTATTTTTATTGTATCTTTTTGGTGTTTTTTGTGGTGGTTTTATTTTTTATCTTTTTTTGTATCATTTTTTTATTTTTTTTTCTAGCAGTGATTTTTAGAGAACATTTAAACAAATTACCGTAAATATCAATGGGTTAACAAAAACACGCCTAGAAGCTAAACCATAACAAGAATCAAGAATCGCTCGGTTATTAATCTTAAAAACTCTTGATCAAAATTTATCCACTATGTGCTACGATTCAAATATGACCTTAGGTTGTGCGATCTACTTTTTGAAATTTTGATATGAGAATGTTGATATACTAATATCTCTTGATAACTATTTCTTTTTTGTTAATGGGTATAAACAGTAGCTTTTTTTTTCAAAAATCTTTTTGTCTTTTGACGATCTTTATAATTATAAAAGAGTTCACGAATAATTTCTGTAAATTTCGCTCTCAGCGACCACAAAAGGGTCTTAATAATTAGCTTTTAAAAATATTAAGGTTCGCTACTTTGAATCCGCCATCTTGGATATTAAAAAATTGAAATTCTCATTTCAGATTTCTGCTCAGCGACTCCAAAACCCTCCGAGTAAGCATTTTCGAAGCAAAATATTAGATTTAAAAAGATTACGGTCCCCCATTTTGAATTTACCATTTTGGATATTGGGAAATTAAAATTCTCAGTAGATATCGCACTCTGCGACTTTAAAAACCCCCAAGTCAGTAATTTTAAGCAAAAATAGCTTATAGAAAAATGATAACTTTAAAGGGATTTAACTAATAATAACTTTTTCACTATTTATTTTTGGTTTTTCGAAAATTTCAGGACGATATGATTTAATGAAGTAATTTTGTCATACACCATTCGATATATATATATATATATATATATATATATATATATATATATATATATATATATATATATATAGTTTTTCCATATTTTGGAGTGCTCCGCACTTTTTAGCACGAAAATCATGTAGATTGACAAATTTTCACGTCCGCTTCGCCAATATTTGATTCTATTTTATTTTAAATTACACGGACAAAAACTTCTCTCTCTCTCTCTCTCTCTCTCTCTATATATATATATATATATATATATATATATATATATATATATATATATATATATATATATATATATATAAAAATAGAGAAGTTTTTGTCTGTGTAATTTAAAATAAGATAGATGATTTTCGTGCTAAAAAGTGCGGAGCACTCCAAAATATGGAAAAACTCCGGGTCCGACAGATGGCGACAGCGCTGTTTCGTCCTAATATGGGACTCGTCAGGCCACCGCATTCGGTACAAACCATCACCTCGCCATTGCATCCTATAAAGCTGAGTTTAAAATCAAAAAACAGCAAACAAGACGACAAAGGCGACATCTCGATGGTCCACTCGACAACACAAGAACCACACAGATTTAACAAAGTTTGTAAAAAAAAATCGCCATATGGTGGCGCGACGGTGAATTAAAGCAGAAATATGTAAAATCGAGTACACGAAACGCGCTGCCCAAAGGATAGGGGTCGCATTTTTCGGTACTGGCAACCAAATCTATTACTAATTTCAGCAGCCAAAGCCACGTGTCGCACCAAACGATCCCACCATGAGAGCATCGTTTAGCGTGTTTCAAAGCCAAACAAGTAAATAAATAAATAGACGAAACAGCGCTGTCGCCATCTGTCGGACCCGGAGTTTTTCCATATTTTGGAGTGCTTCGCACTTTTTAACATGAGAATCATGTAATTATGTAGATTGACAAATTTTTACGTCCCCTTCGCCAATATTTGATTCTATTTTATTATATATATATATATATATATATATATATATATATATATATATATATATATTTATATTGTCGCAGATGGCGGCACACTCAGAATCTGGTTTATAGGTTCCGACGCAGAAAGGTTTAAATATGAGTATGCAGATGTAGAAAGTGTACCAAAGGTGTCTGGGGAAAGCTCCGACGGACTCACTGATGAGTCCACCGTCGGTAGCTAGGACGAAACACCTCTTTTAGGGTCTAAAATTAGATTGTGACGAATCGATCGTTTCAATACGGGTGCGGTCTCGTTTACAATAATATATATATATATATATATATATATATATATATATATATATATATATATATATATCGGAATAAATTATCCAGACATATGTTTATGCATAAAATAAAACTTTATTTTTTTAAAATGCACTTTAAATACCCTAAATACACAATCCACTTTTCTTGCACGTAAGTCACCCTTTGCATTAATGATGCAGCACAGCTATCTTTGTTATTAAATCTGAAATAAAACTGCATGGGTCTGAAATCGAATATATTAATCATTTTACAGAATTATAAAAAACCAAATTGGTAATAATAAATTCCCTGATCACGTGACGTATTATCAAGTTGAAGATTCAGATTTAACAACTCAAAATACAGAAGAATCATTGAAAAAACTTCATGGACCTTAATTGACCACAAAAACCCTTGAGTGCCCACATTAACTTGGACAGAATTGACTTTTTATTGATCGTGATTTAATTATTTTAATTAAATTAACGAATTGTTCACAAAAGACACATCCATTAAAAGTATCATCTTAAAATATGTTTCATGTTAACCTTATAACTTGGAAGTCTTAGATTTTCTTCTCAATGGTACTATTATTTAATACTTTTAAATAAGAACAGATATGATGGTTATTAAAAATAGCATATTAATGAATAAATTATTCAGTAGTTGTACAAAAAACGGAATATTTCATTATCATCATCAACTACACATTCCGGACGTGCTAAGCGCCTTTATTCTTTCTTCTTTTCATGTCTGCAAAAAGTATGTTTTACTCGCGTGTCGTGATCAAAGATTGATGTCGGAGATAGAGCTAAAGATTCATTAAAGTGAAATTAGTTGCGTTTTAAGGCACCGCATTGCCTATGGCCAAGTCGATGTCAGCCGACGGCGAGTCGTTGATTAAATGTCCAAATGAAAAACGTGATAATTTGCCAACGATTGCACGGACAGGCAGGATTCGTGTCATGGCGTTTGTTACTTACGGCTTTGTTATGATTTGTGGTAATTAGATGTCTCCGCGATTTTCTTTGGTTTAATTATGTTCGCGATGATGTAGGAAGTAATCAACGTTTTAATAAATATATAATATTTTATGTTTTACAGGGTGTAACAAAAAGGTTCAATTCAATAATTAGAAACAATAGACTCTGGAATTCCTGGTGAACCTGCCTCCTCCTCACTTATACATAGAGAACGAGGCCCTAAAGACTGTTTATCGTCTCAGTTGCTTGGGACATCTTGGAATTGGAACTAGCGGCTAGTCAGGTGTCTGGGAAAGCGCGGTGGAGAGGTGTTCATTACTCCCCATGCGCACATATTACGTGACGCCGCTCTTAAAATCCAACCTCTCACTGGAGATATTTCTGATAAGTAGAGAGGATTGGGAGGGAGAATAAAATCTTCCAAAAAATGGATCCTGGTGGTATACTGATAGATCTCGACAAGATGAAAGAGCTGGAGCCGGAGTATTCGGCGGGGGCACAGGAGTCAGAGAGCACTGTCCTCTCGGACAATGTGCGACAATTTTCACAGTGGAAATTTATGCTATTCTGCAGTGTGTCCATCTCTGTGAGAGTGACATAGACAGGAATAGAGTAATAAATATATGCTCAGAGAGTAAGACTGCGATATTGGCACTGAAGTCCAGTGTAACTTCGCGACTGGTGTCTGTGTGCAACGATGTACTAAATAATATGACAAGGAACGGCTGCACAGTCAGACTCGTATGGGTTCCTGGGTCACTCGGGAATGAGGTGCAGACCGTCTGGCAAAGTTAGGTTCGGGACTGAACCGTATAAACTCCAACCAATATTACCTGTCCCAATTGCTATTGGCAAAAGGGAATTAAAATCGTTGCTGGAAAGCTAATTTATTGAATCGTGGAGGGGAGTTCTTGGAATGAGGTGTGCTAAAGAACATATAAATGGGCCTAGTGTACGGCGTATTAAGAAGCTTCCCTCCTTAGGAAACAAAGAGTTGCGAATTGTGGTGGGATTGTTGACAAGACATTGTCACCTCAAGGGCCATCTTCATAGAATCGGTGTCGAAGACGACCCGACATGCAGATGGTGATTGGAGGATGAAACTGTTGACCATGTCTTCAGAGAGTGCCCAGCACTCAACGGACTGAGACAGAGATATTTCGGAGATACAATTTTGTTACCGAAAGCAGTTAGGCAAGTTCAACTAACGAGACTGCTTGGATTCTCAAAGGCGATCGGCCTCAAATAACCTGCAGCTATGGTGGGATGTAAAGGGCCCAATGGATGTCTAGGCATCGATGATCTAGTATCACCATCGCTTTTTCATTCATTCATTCATTCATAGACATATGAGTTGTTCAGCTCCTAATATAGAGTAAAGCGGAGGATTCCAATTAGTGGGGTCGCGACCGACAAGGGAGTCGCATCGGCTTTTTTGATGAGATGTTATTTATTGTTTGGGTATGTTAAGTAAAAGACATTAAATAAACGTTTTTAAAGGTTATTTCGAAGTATATTATTTTCCAGATATCAACGTCATGGAGAAAAAAAGAAAATTTTCGGAGAACTATGTGAACTTGGGATATTTAACTAATATTTATAATTGAGTACTTACGTGTTTTATGCAATCTAGAAATTCTCAAAGCTCAAGCGATACTTAGAAACTAACCATTCCGAACATATTAAAAAAGACTTGGATTTTTTTAGATGACATGAGGCTGACTTGGAATGACGAGTTTTCAGTTGCATCTCAAGCAACATGATTCACCAATTTGCAACAAAGACTTTTCCAAAGTCTTTGCAAGAAGCGCTCGACTCTATGGTGACAATTGCCAATTATATAAAATCTAATACTCCCAATACTTGTCTATTCAAATATTTATGCAAAAAAATATTTCTGATCACGAAATTCTTCTTTTCTACACTGTTGTTCGTAAGTTATCAAAAGGAAATGTTGTTGGCGAGTTTATAAGTTAAAAAAGCTTAATAAAACAATTGTTGGAGAGCTTTTTATATGTTGTAGTTCCTTGTTTTGTCGGCTAGATGAAGAGATCTCAAAATTAGGATGTTGGCCATGCTCTGTATTTGTGATGTGCGGTGGAGTGAATTGGCATTTAGGTGTACATAAAAGTATGACTGTAATATCTGACAATTTTAATCACTATACTATGGGTCAGTTTATCGCTATCAAGAAATTGTAATAATTGTAATAATATAACTACAAAAATGTATTATGTTATTAATTAAGCAGGTCAGCATAATCTCTTTCTGCACAAAAAAAATTTCATTATCACAGCCAAATGACATTTTTTTGCAAGTACATATGACAAAGGTGCTTGTGGCGGTATAGGTGCAAATGTTAATAGAGGAGCAAAACGAGCATTATGAAATGGATTATACAGTAGGGGACATATTGTACCCCGCGAAAAATCTACGCTCCGTTCGACCTTTGTCGCTTAATATCTCGAAAATATCAGAAAACCTTCTTCTGGAAAATATATACATTGATATAAAAATTCTTCAGCTTTCAAGATATAGCAAGGTTTTTTTTAAGGTAAAAATGTCAAATTTTCAAGAATCTTGCCACATTAAGGGAAAGTTAAGAAAATGTCTATTGGAAAAATCCTTTGGATTAATTTCAGTATCACTATGCATATATATATATATATATATATATATATATATATATATATATATATATATATATATACATATACATATATATATATATATATATATATATATATATATATATATATATATATATATATATATATATATATATATATATAATCTCCAAGTCGAGCACTCGTCGAGGAAGCATCACTTGAAAATGCCAGCTGAGATGTTGGCGAAACTTTGTGACGAACGGATTGACAACCGAAATATATATATATATATATATATATATATATATATATATATATATATATATATATATATATATATATATATATATATATATATATATATATATATATATATATAAAATAAGGGGAAGGGTAGTTATTGACCGACTAGTTAGAAAGGAAAACTCAAATTTTTGGGATAGCGTTCCTAGGGCTGAATGAAACTCTATTTTTTACAAATGCTAAGCTTTCGGAAGTTTATTATTTCTTTCTCCAGGGCTACAATACAGAACATTTCTGTTGATAATAATTTTAAACTGTTGTTGATTTTTGCATAATTATCACATTTTATTATTAAAATGGTTTTTTAAACACTAATATATAAATCTATTTTGTGGGTCATTTTAGTTGTACTGAATGTAGGTTTATCTGATAAGAAAATCCTTGAAACACTCTTTTTTTGGTAGATGGGATATGTCAGAAATGTCTAATTTTATTTTAGCGGCAATTTTGAATGTGGAATCATTATGTTTTACAAGAAATGTTAATTTTAATTTATAAGTTGGGTATTTAATAAAATTATTTTTCTTTGTATTTCTATTGATGAGATTTATGTTTATTAATGAGTAATTAAGTTTTTTGAGTATTGTTGCGGTTAAAAATTGCTATAATTGTAAGAACGTAATAGGAAATGATTAATGAACATTATTTATATAGAATAAAGAAGGTTAGAAAACTGTCTCCCAACCTCTCGCTCTCTCAATATTCAAAATTGCAAAATATCTATTAGCAATGTAGTTGTTATAGATAAGTGACAAAAATGCACTTACGTAATTTGCAGAAAACTATGGAGAAACTGTGAAGTCAAGAGGCTGGGAGGCTTGTTGTCTAGTATTTTTATTATTTTAAATTAAAATTAACAGTTCTTGTAAAACATAATGATTCCACATTCAAAATTGCCGCTAAAATAAAATTAGATATTTCTGACATATCCCATCTACCAAAAAAAGAATGTTTCAAGGATTTTCTTATCAGATAAACCTACATTCAGTACAACTAAAATGACCCACAAAATAAATTTATATATTAGTGTTTTAAAAACCATTTTAATAATAAAATGTGATAATTATGCAAAAATCAACAGTTTCTGCATGAATTTTCCGTTTCATTTTCTAAAAGCCATAAATGGACTCAATTTGCACGTAAGTCTTTGAATTTAGAATCATTTTCTTTTTATTATTAAATATCATATATTGTAAAATTTAAAATTATTATCAACAGAACTGTTCTGTATTGTAGCCCTGAAGAAGGAAATAATAAACTTCCGAAAGCTTAGCGTGTGTAAAAAACAGAGTTTCATGCAGCCCTAGAACCGCTATCCCAAGAATTTGAGTTTTCCTTTTTAACTAGTCTGTCAAGAACTACTATATATATATATATATATATATATATATATATATATATATATATATATATATATATATATATATATATAACCTCTAGTTCCGTTACAAATGAGTCCATAAAAGGAATGCAAAAGTCATAAAAGTTGCTTATCAGTTATGGTGCAACTGTTAACACTTCATTTATAATAATGATCGTTTTGTTTCTCCAATTTCATCGCCAATTAAACAATTTAAAAGTATGCGATTCATCGATAACTTTCAATGTCGTCATCGCGAATGTTAGCAATCAAATTCAATGCCACAGTAATGTTGTTTTCATCATAATAACAACATTAAAACATAGGTTTTTTGATTTTTTATAATTAAGTTGATTTTTTAACAATTTCAAAAAATCAGAATAAACACCTTTTGTTGGTCTTTTGATTAAAGTGAGTGAAAATTAATAGGATAAACCTGACATTTCTCTATACTATTTTTGATATTTTTCAAAACGAACATCATGTTTTTGATATTTTTGCTGGTAATCTTGAATACACTGTTCCGATGTTTTAAGCTTGTAGCTTTAAGACAAAGCATTCAGTCTATACTTGATAATGATTAGCGATACAACCTAATCGAAACGTCGTAAAAATAAATAAAAATAAAGACAATGCAAGTTCGAAAAACACATTTTAGTCAATATGAAGCTTGCCCAGTTTTATTTTAATATAATTTTTTTAATAAACAACTGATCAAAATTGGAATGAAATTTTCTCCTTAAGAATTTCATTTTATTCCACTTTTATTGGGAAAACAAAACTTGACCTATTCAGTAAAGTACGTCGCTTTAATTTTCCGGTAGGAATCTCCTTTTATTTTAGATCCGTATTTCTGGCCATAAGGCTATATATCGCAAAATATGGCCGTGATCTTTCGATCTATAGGTTTTTCGGACAATATGTAATATTGTGCCATAAAACAGATAAAGTCGTTCGTTTTTTTTTTGTTTGGTCTTTACGAAGGTATTACTAGAAAAGTTTCTTGGCTCATGTATTTTGCTACGTCGGAATCAAAGTTACTTAATATTTTACGAGCCCCAAGTTAGAGGGTGAGTTTTAATACTTAATTGCTTATAAATTTAGATAACTCATGATCCTTGGCAAGAAGGACATGTGGCCTCTAATTCTCGTACTAATTTATCACTAGATACAAAGATGCCTAAAGAATTCAATTGTTAAAAATTTGATTTGCTGCTATATCTATGAAGTGTAATTTAAAACCGAATAAAAAGTGCAAATATAATATATTCTTTTATACCATTTTTAGATCAACATAAAAAGTAGACGTGTTTTCAATTTCACATTTTAATTTACACTATTATATCTCCATTTTATTCGCCTACGTTCATTAAAATATAACTAACGACGTCGTTGTAGTTATACCTCACATCTTTGAAATATGTATTATTATACGAGAAGCACTTCTGTGCCTAAATAATGCCGGATTTATGAACAGTATGAGGACTAAAGAGCCAGAACACGAAACGGCAGTTATGGGAATTATTTCGAAAATGCACAATATGCACTTAACGCTAAACAGGCTCTTCGTCATTTTGCATGCACAATATTTGCAGGAATAATATAATGGAAGTTTCGTTAACGTACTGAGCCGAATACAGTGTTATTTTATTTTCTTATAAAGTGTGTAATCAGCTTCACACGATCATCAAACCAGTCATATCTAATAGAAACTAAATCATGACTGTCCATTAGTAGGACCGCTACAAAGGTAAAAAAATTGGCACCGAATTTTTGATTCTTAGGCGTGAAAACAGTTTTTGCGATTTTCGACTAAATTACACATCTTATCAAAAAAAGTTAAATACAAAAGTTCTTCTTCTTCTTCCTCTTGTTATAGGCTTACAGCCTGTTTTTTCCAACTCAATCATTCATCTCATTTGATGTTGAAATCCAGGACTCTCTCCATCTTTTAGGTGGTCTACCTATTGGTCTTTTGGTTTCTGGTGTTCCATCTCGGGCGATTCTCGGTATCCTATTGTGCGCCATTCCTCCTACGTGCTCATTCCAGGCTCTTCTGCGCTTCCGTCCCCATCTTACTATATCCTGCATTCCATGTTCCTCGCGTATTGTTGAATTACGTATGTGATCTCTTAATGTGTATCCCGATATTCCTCTTAGTACTTTCATTTCGGCAGTTCTTAGAATTGATTTTGTTTTTGTGTTATCAGCTCTCGTCTCTATTGCGTACGTCATTATCGGTCGAATACAGGTTTTGTAGATTTTTGTTTTTGCGTCCTTGCTGATGTATGTGTTGTGCCATATTATATCCGCCAGGCTTCCTAAGATTCTATTTGCCTTGTTTACTTGGTTTCTTACTTCTCTTGTTCTGTCTTGGTTTGCGGATATCTCAACTCCTAAGTAATTAAAGGTCATAAGTTGTTTTATTGGTTTGTCATCCACTACTAGTTTGCATCTTAAGGGGACTTTGCTTATTACAATTGACTTAGTTTTATCGATGGATATTTTCATGTTGAATTGCTTGCTTATGGTGTGGAATGCAAATAGATGTCTTTGGAGATCGTCTTCATTTTCCGAGACTATGACTGTGTCATCAGCGTAACATATTATTGTTATTTCCCCGGTATTCATTCTGTACCCTGGTGCCGCTCGTTTGACGTTCTCAATTATTTGGTCCATTACTATGTTAAACAGTAATGGACTCAGAGAGTCCCCTGTCGTATGCCCGACGCTATCGGTACATCCTTAGTTAGGTTGCCGCTTACTGAGATTTGTGTTGTGGTGTTGGAGTTTAGCTGTTCAACTATGTTAACTAAATTGTTTGGGATGCCTTTAATTCTCATTATTTGCAGAATATCATCCAGTCTCACCCTATCAAAGGCTTTAGTGAGATCTATAAAGCACATAAAAGCCGGTTTAGTAAATTCAACAGATTTCTCTGCTATCTGTCTTACGATGAATATGGCATCTACTGTAGATCTGTTTTTGCGGAAACCTTGCTGTTCTTCAAAATACAAAAGTTGTAGGCAATAAAAAAATCTATTTTTGTTGAAATCATTTTTACCTTAACCTCAAAATTTTCCGAGAAAAATGCAAAAAACCGTTTTTTTTTGCTTTCCTGTTTTTTTTCTTCTATAAAAATGAATTGATTAAGCTCAATCTTGGAAGGAATGTACCATCTGATGCGCCAAATAAGTTATATTTGCTTTGTACAAAAATATTCAACCGTTCCGGTTTTATTTAATTTTAAAAAAATGAAATTTTTTATCGCATTTGCTCTTAAAATTAATAACGGACTAAGCTTGTTTTTTCGTTTTTTACTTCTGCTTTCAAAAAATAAAAAATATACATAAAGTATAATGAAACAAATTGTTGAAAAATGACTTTTCTGATATGCGTTTTACGACTTTTGTCAATAATTCGTTATTATTTATCAAAATTATTATAATTTCATAACATCAATATTTACTACAATGAGTAAAAAAAAACTATAAATTCACTACGTTTAAATTATCAAATAAAAGAATGTGACCTCATTTTTATTTATTTGTTAATTTAAATATTTTAACTCAAAATTTTTCATTATTATTCCGAGTAATGCTGGCAACCCTGGTTCTTACAGCAGGCATCTCCTTAATTAACTTCAATATTGAAATGTGACGGATTTGAAAGTACTGTCAATATTCTAGGAGTGAGACATATTGGAACATATTGAAAATGAAGCAATACAATGCCCTTGTATTGTAAGCAAAGGAGGGGAACGAACCGGCTCCTACTAGTGGAGGGGTTTCAGTTCGTGTCGGAGCATCACACGAACAGCTGCTACACCGTTAAGATTATTTTCAGATTAAAGGAGCAGTGTAGTGGAAAAATGTACTATAATTGGGAGAACAATTTTTGTCTAATTTTGTCTAATGAAAGTAATAAAAATAAATTAATATCAATATTAAACAAGCAACAGAAGATACTGATACCATCTTAATAAATAGAGTAATTGAACTTGCCGCGAATGATAAAACTGTGATAGTTGTTGTACAAGACGTTGTTTTGCTTGTGCTTTTAAATGAATTGAATGACAGAAATTTGGAAATATTATTTCACAAACTATCTACCATTCGCGATTCTTACTACACAACGACGACCTGGTCATTTTGTTCCCTGACCGCGTTATCCGGGACCTAGGGGACCAATGATGCGGTTTTCGAGATCGCTGAGCGATGGTGTCATAGAGAAGGGCTCGGAATAAACCCGGAGAAGACCGAGGTGGTACTCTTTACCTAAATAATAAAATATCTGTATATTTTATTATTTAATTTGATCAATCAAAATCTACATTCTATATTTTTCGTTACAATCTTCGAGTTCAATAACTTATTAAAACCTCTTAAAAATTTCTACAATACTGAACCCCGTTATTTTCCTATTGGCCCCAGCTTTTTAAACCACATACCAGTTTTTGTATACCATACAACGACTTTTTAAACTATATACTACCACTTAATGCATTGAAATCATTTATTTAAGCTTTACTTCAGTTTCTGCAAGCTTTATGACAGTTTTTTGTTTCTTGTTTTTATTGAGGCTTATCTTATGTTCCTGAAATTTTTTTAATAGAAATACCAACATTTCCGAAGTTAAATACTTTTGTTGGCGTTGCGTTTGATTCCCTTTTGGCAACATATATCAAACAATTCACAAGAGGATATTAAAACATCCTAACGCTGTACTGACTCCAAGTATTCCTTTAGCCGAACCAATATTTTAATGACTGCAGCCTGATAGCAAGTACTAGCGAACAAATAAGTTTGTAAGAAAAAGAAAATTAACTTCTAAAACAATTAATAACACTTATTTTACAAATTACATTTTTATTTAGATAAATACAACTTCTAAGATAAGGCGCCCCGAAAATTTCTACTTATCCCTTCTAATTTTGTAAGAATTTTAACACTACATCCTTCGTTCTGAATTTACATCCTTAATAATTTTCACATTAGTAAAACGGGAAAACACTTATCCAGTAACTAAAGATATTTTAACTATGCGAGCATATAACTGAGGCTTAACGATATCATTAATTTTGATGTTTGGAAGCGTAAGTATACGAGTCAACATCAGTCACATCAGTTTAGACAAATTAATGAGAGGATATAAGAATCAATGAGAAGTAGGTATTATGAGAAAGTTGGAGAATTTATGACCGTAGCTGTTTATTAGAATAATTGAAAATGCCGTATGGAGGGTTAATAAAAATAATAGCTAAACAATATGCTCCCATATTTTAAGCTCGTGGCTGCGATTTTTAGGATTTTCGTTATAAAAATTTTTGAATATTTTAAAATATAATGTGGCTTTCTGAATCACATAACCTAAATCTAAGTTTTTTCTATTTTTTTTTTACCGATGAGGCCGGTTTTACAAGAGATGGCATAATAAACTCTCACAATCTACATATTTGGGCTGACGAAAACCCGTTTGTTGTATTCACCTGTGTACAGTTTGTGCAACCCAAGTATCTAATTTGGAAATTGTTTTAGAAATAAATCTAGTCATTAAAAAGCAGTTTTGGGCAATATATATTAAAGTTTGTTTGACGGTTGTAGCCAATGTTGAAGAATGACTAAAATGTGGTCGGACTTGCATTGTCTTTATTTTTATTTAATTTTACGACGTTTCGATTAGGTTGTATCTCTAATCGTTATCAAGTATAAACCGAATGTTTTGTCTTAAGACTACGAGCTTATATAGGGACTGTGTTCATTGAAGCGCAACGTTTCACTTCACTGTACACACCTCAATGATTTGATGTTACAAAGTAGTGGTTGCCAAAGTTTAGGTATCTCAACACTCGGTTTACTGAAGATTCCATTATTGTTTTTAATGTATGCTGCTTCTATAAATTTTCTTTTTTTTATATTGGGTTCCATATATATTGCCGCTACCTCAGATCATTTTATACGGTGTTGTTTATCCTAGAAGTGTTCTGCAATACCTGATCTCGACGTTTTCCCTTTTTGTGTATGAGCTACCTCTTTTTCCAAAAAAAAAGAGGTAGCAAATATTAAATCCGATTTACAACAGAATGGTTACCCTTTAAAACCAATTGACGATGCTATAAATAATTTTAGAACAACGAACACTGGACAGCAAGAAACACATTCCTTCTTCACAATTCCGTACATTAAGGGAACGTCGGAGAAAATAAGACGAATTGCCAGTAGTTATAATATAAGAACAGCGTTTAAATCAGGAAATACCCTTAGAGCTCATTTAACAAAAACAACACCTAAAACTAACGATAAGAAAGAATGTGTTAACAAAGTTCTATGTGAGTGTGGTGAAATGTATATTGGAGAAACCAAACGACCGCAAGAAGTTAGAATTAAGGAACATAAAGTTCATACACAAAAAGGGGAAACGTCGAGATCAGGTATTGCAGAACACTCCTGGGATAAACAACACCATATAAAATGGTCTGAGGTAGCGGCAATATATATGGAACCCAACATATAAAAAAAAGAAGATTTATAGAAGGAGCATACATTAAAAACAATAATGGAGTCTTCAGTAAACCGAGTGTTGAGATACCTAATCTTTGGCAACCACTACTTTGTAACATCAAATCATTGAGGTGTGTACAGTGAAGCGAAACGTTGCGCTTCAATGAACACAGTCCCTATATAAACTCGTAGTCTTAAGACAAAACATTCAGTTTATACTTGATAACGATTAGAGATACAACCTAATCGAAACGTCGTAAAAATATATAAAAATAAAGACAATGCAAGTCCGACCACATTTTAGTCATATAATAAAGTATTATTTACTTGTTTCACATGAGAAAGTATGAATTAATTCCAGTTTCATTTAAAGTAGATACCTTTCGAATATATTATATATTATGTGTTTCTAAGGGTAGTTTTATCCTCGCTTTCGATTCATTATTTATCTCAATTAACCTCTTTTATCAGAATCACATTAATTTATACCAAAAAGTCCCTCTTTATCTATTTTATGTTTTGTAATACCCAAAGAAAACAATATATCGCGATATCTCGGACATATTTCAAAATATATGACCATATTGAAAGCAATGACTGCAAAAGGGCCCAAAATGGAATGAGGTTATCTACTAGAAAATTGCGCTGGAGCGGCGAGAAGAACGTTCAGATTTCCAATACTTCGCCAAATAGGCAATTTATAGCTGGAGTTTTGTTTTAAAAACTGCAGTATTTTATTTTCTCCGATATTGCCAGCGCAATTTTTGGTCAGTTAAACGGTCAACTGGTCACAAGAGAGAAATTTCGTCGCCAATTAAATAGTCATATTTTTTAAAATTGGTTTTGTAATAACTGAAATCATTGTAAGTAAGACTTTTTCTTTATTGTAACTAAGAGTTTAGTAGTATGTCAGTGAGTTTGAGGGTCTTAAGATTACTTCCATCTTAGTGTTTGATAACTTCAGTATGTCTTTGGATTTCTTCAGTCTTTCTGTACAGCATTTGGGAAATAATATGCAGTCAAGTTCTCAGTCATCAGTGAAAAGCTGATCACACAGAACATCTGTTTGGATCAGAACGGAGAAAGTTTATAGGACTCCATACGTAGAATACCTTTCGAAGTTTTTTTACAATACTAAAGAAACATTTCCTGAGAGTAAAGTATTTATGATGCTGGATGTTTTATTACTCAAAAAAAGTTTATTTCTAGAAAATAAAAGAAAGGAATTTGATTTTTCTGACATATCATTCAAGAAGAGAACCAAAATTAACCCTACATATTTTGGTGCCCTCGAGTATAGAATAGTCTCGTTACTCGATAATGTCTTTAAAGTTTTTGTTGGTCTACAAGTGTTATGACGCATTTTTCGTAGGCGGGGAGCAGGTTGTGCTCTACGTCTCTACTTCGCTCACGGCAGCGGAACATCGGTCAGTGGATATTTCTCGTGCAGACAGTCATCGGTCAAATGCTCAGCGCAGGGGTATCGGGTCGGCGGTATCTACGCATATTCGGGATATCCCTGCTCTCTCAATTGATCAACGGTTTGACTGCCTGAAGGTCAAAACATCCACTCGGTGGTCGGTTCTCGGGCGCCACCCTCGGGATTAATGTGGTCGAGGGTCCACTTATGCACCGGGCAGCTTGTTACAGTGGAGAAACGGCAAGCCAGGGGTCAATTGTGCGTATTAGTGCTGGCTGCCGACTGCCAATTGTTACCTGTAATGTTAAAAATGGGACTAGGTAATGAAACAAAGGGTTATAAAAAATCCTGTATCCTGTATTCCATACTTTTATACAAAGACATGGCCTAAAACTAACTTACAATCTAAGATGGACAATAATATAAACAAATAAAACGGTCTGGAGGGCAAGAGTATGTTTTGAGAGTTGTTCAAGGTAGCTTATACTGTTCGGTTACGCTGCAGACGGTAATCCGGCGGTATCATTTACGACGCTATTCACGTACCTCGTATTATACGGTTGCGACGCTATTCATGACGGCTCGTACGCAAATTATCGCGCCTCGTATCTAAAATCCGCGTTCATGGTTCACGGCGCTTCGTATTAAAATTCGACCGACGGCGATATACACGGTATGTAAAAATAACTCGGCATCGTTCGGCGATAGCGGCGTCTCTACACGGCGACGGTGATCTCTATACGCGGCGGCGGCGACAAGCGTCGGGGCGGCAGTTGTTTAGCGCCCTTGTCAACGGATATCGGAAGGTACCTGGCGGTAAAACACATTCCTGGTCAATATAGAAACAAAGATAATATTGACGGCATTTTGTGCGTGTGTGTATCTGTGACGGTAGGAAGGAAAGAAAGGAACTGACGCTGCCAGTTCTTATAAGGTTCCTCGACAGCGTCAGCAGGATGGAATGGCATTGCCCGTTCTTATAAGGGTCCTCGACACTGCCGACCAATAGCGGTAGGAAATTAGGAAAGGAAGCGACACTGCCCGTTCTTATAAGGGTCCTCGGCAGTGACGGTAGGATGACACAACATTGCTCGTTCTTATAAGGGTCCTCGGCAATGCTGGCCATTAGAGGGGTAGGACGTGAGGAAGGAAGTGTATGGTAAAACACCATATACACACAAGTCTAGCCTCACCTACATTGTTAGACCAGGAAGGATCGGCCCGGCAGGCGACCCACTCCAGTCCGTTTGGACTGTTGACCCGGGTGGAGAACGAGTAGTTCTCAGCGAAATAATGGTCTGTTCGGACTTAAATAGACGGCTCGAGCTCCCACTACGCTGACATGTGACGGCGTGCGGTGATCGCGCATACAATCCTGCTGTATGCGGCGCGTGATTATTATGGTCGGACGCTCTGAAAATCTCGGAAAATGATATTTCCCGGCATAGCGCGGTAAATCTAATTATATGTCGGCAATCTTGTAACTTTAAGCATTCTTGTCCCGTAAGAATCAGATTTTTCGGATGTAAAATTAATAAATTAAATCCCGGCGAACATACACTTGCCCAAATATATAGTAACTTCGTTACAGAGTTCAAACTAACTTCTTTGAGTTTTTTCTAACTGAATACTTATTGATACCACGTACTTTTTTCAGTTTGTTTCTTGTTTGAAGTGTCATTTAATGCCTATTCCATAATCATCACCATACAGCTTCTTTTCTTGTCCACTCCTGGACGTAAGCATCCTCTAAGCGTCTCCAGGCAACTCGATCTTGAGCCGTTCGCATCCAACATCCTTCAATCCCCTTATATTATCTTCTTATGGTGTCGGTCGTTTTACTCTATTATTTTTCTCATCATGCGATCTCCATTCTAGCAATCTCTTGATCCATCCACCATCCAGAAGTCTCGGTATATGTCCTGTGAATCTCAACGTGTTATTTTTTCTACAATGTCCTGTATGCCTATTCTTTTATATATTTCCAAATTTCTTGTACGATCAGAAAATCTGATACCTAACATAGATCTCTCCATCCTGAGCTAAGCGATTCTTAAAGCATCTGCATTCGTTTTGATGAGAGTTAAAATTTCCACTTCATAAGTCATAACAGGAAGTATGCATTGGTTTTATATTTTTCGTTCGAGGTTGATAGAAATTTCGAGACTAAACATTTCTCTTAGTTTTCCAT
This sequence comes from Diaprepes abbreviatus, assembly GCA_034092305.1. NCBI lineage: Eukaryota > Metazoa > Arthropoda > Insecta > Coleoptera > Curculionidae > Diaprepes > Diaprepes abbreviatus. The sequence continues at coordinate 71,467 of JASJET010000072.1, read as the reverse complement.
AGGCAGCTCAACCAATTATTCTTCGTATTTTATATGTTTGGGTATCTCTTGCTATTTTCACGTGATGTCCTAACTATCGATATTCCTAACCTGAAGTAACCTGTTTAGTATCTTCGTCCTTTTATCATACTGAGTCGCTAAGAACCCGATTTTTCATAATCTTCGTTTTGTGTTTGTTTATTTAAAAAAAAACTGTTTGAGTTGTCTGCGCCATTTCGTTTAACATTGCATCCGTTTCACGTGTTTTAGCGGCCATGAGAACATCATCGGCAAAATGGAGGTTGTTGAGCCGCCTGCCGTCGATATTGACACCATTATTTTCCCAGTGTAATTATATGAATGCATACTCCAGGACAGCTATAAAGGGGTTGAAAATCAATTTTCTCTCCTTTAAAAATCTGATATCGCTAAAATCAAAAAATTAAATCGTATTCTCGAAACCCATAGATCAACAAACAATATAACCAGAAACCCCAACATCAAACCCCAAATCCAAAACTCATTACTCAAAAACTCGAAACTCACAAACCCACAAACCCCAAACCGACAAACTATAAACCATAAATCCTCAAACCCTAAATTCACAAAACTTAAGCCCACGAATCCCAAACTCATAAATCCCAAACCAATAACCCTATAAATTCAATGAGTTTGGGGTTTATGGGTTTGGGGTTTGTGAGTTTGTACATTTGGAGTTTGTAAATTTTAGGTGGGCGAACTTATGATGTGTGGATTTGGGTTTGCGGTTTTGCACTTTGTGGGTTTGTAATTATCGGATGAAAAGTGATGTGTGATGTGATTTGAATAGGGTTATTCGAGCTTAAGAGCTTGTGGCGTGAATTATGGAGAAAGCTCCAAACTCGTCTGATATGGGGTTCTTTAGGTTTGCAAACTTGCGTGACAAATTTTGTGTAGATTATGAAGAATGTGTAAAACTCAACAAACTCAAGTTGTGAAGGGTTGTGTGGGTTTGGAGGATAATTTCGACTTCGAAATTTTCGTTTGGGTAGTTTTGAGCTTATGATTTTGCGGTCCGTGAGTAAGAAGAGTGGAGGACTTGAGGAATTAGGGACTGGGGTTTGTGGAATTAAGCATTGGGGTTTGTGGTTTCATGGGTTTGGGGTTTGTGAATTTAGGGTTTGTTGACTTGGGGATCGTTGGTTTGGGTATTGTGGATTTAGGGTTTGTCGCTATTGGGTTTGTGGGTTTTGGGTTTGTGAGTTTGAGGTTTTGTAGGTTTAGGATATTTTTATGTATACTCTCACCGACTTCCGACCATTTTCGTGGGAATAACCGTAAACTAAAATCATATCGGTCTGTATTAGTATCATGTTCGACCAAAGCTAAAAATTCAGCAATTAAATAATAAATTTTAAAATCAAACGAGAAAAATTTGTCAGATTGAATCATTTGACAATACTCTTTCGTAACCAATGACGATATTTATCATTTTAAGCTTTTGGTTTGTAAATTTTTATTGTTGTTGTTTGTGTCTGTCCTACGCCTAGCGTGAAGGGGAGGCTACGACCAGTCGAAGTACTGAATAAAAGATTTAAATTCGTTTATCTCAGAAACGACTGATTGAAGCGATATCTATAAGGAATCATTTTTTAGATAAAAGATGTCAGAGAATAGCAATTTTTAATTAGAAATTTAATATACGAAAGCACAAAAAAGTTATGAAGCTTTAGATGAAGGCAAAGTGCTGCTGGTGGCTCCTTCTACCCTGTATATTGAAATTAATCATATTTTGATTTTTAATCCTAAAAAACTTCAAATTTAGTACAGATCCAGCAATCATTATCAAAAATTTTAAAAAATTATAATTTGGCCACCTTGTATTTCGGAAATTCTCAACTTTTTGAGACAATAGATAAATTCTTACAAATGCAGGCCATAAACAACCTTCGACATTACAGTTAGGAATGCAAATACATTAAAATATCATAATATACTTTTGGTTTTAGGGTTTCTAAATAGTTTTATAATATTTTTCGTTGCGCCTTGTATAAACAAATATGGTTATTTTTATTTTCGATCCTAATACATTCAATGTTTTCAATAAGGTCATCTATTTTGAAATATGGCCAAGATATCACAATGTATTGTTTTCCTTAGGCGTTATAAAACATAAAATAGATAAAAAGCTTTCGTCGTCGTATGGTTTATTACAGTTTTACTGAGAAATGTTTTCAGTGCAGATAGGGCTACATGAGTCTATATAAAGAAAATCCAAAAGAAAATGTGCAATAATACGATACAATGTTGTCTCTAAGGCTTACAGATACGATTTATACGCAATTTCATCAGCTGGGCGTCTTCCGACCGTATACTAAATTTTGTAAAGATGGAGTTTCGGTGCAAGTTTTTTATGTAAGAGAACGCGTAACATAGATGATAAAAATAAATTATTTTTGCATGAAAAAATTGTAAATTTTTTGAAAATGAAATTGAAAGAAATGGAAATTGATACAAATTGTACGTACCTACCAGTTTATTTGTTACCATCTTACTTCACTGAGTTGGTTGATAGTAATGTATGAGACTTACCTAAAATAGAAAAAAAAAGGTAATAAAATTTTGCCGTTATAACTAAATTGCCTTTCTTAAATAGAGAATCTTTTATGTTTATATATTTTAGGAAATACATTTTCAGCCAGATTTACTGAAAAAGTTAATGTTTTAAACCATATATAATACTCGGGGAGTTCGATCTTGTAATAGACCAATTCCGTTTAAGTTAAAGGGGAAATTGGTGTAATTGGAAACACCTAGACTAGAAATGGTCTAGGAACAAGAGAGGCACTATTTTGTATTCGCGTTCTCCTACAAAAGATCTGTGAATTCCGAAAGAACATCTACGTCTGTTTCATCGACTTTGAAAAGGCATTCGACCGAGTACAACATGATAAACTTTTTGAGTGCCTACAAGCGGCAGGTCTAGACCACTACGATATAAGACTGCGAAAACATCTATATTACAATCAAGTAGCCTCTATCCAAATTGAAAACAGTCGTACTCAAAACCTACCCATCAAACGTGGAGTAAGACAGGGTTGCGTTCTGTCACCCTGTCTCTTTAATGTATACTCTGAAGAAATCTTTAGGGAGGCTTTGGATGACAGACAAGAAGGAGTAAGACTAGGCGGAGAAGTAATCAACAATATTAGATTTGCTGATGATACGGCCATTCTTGCGAAAAGCTTTTCGCGATTTCCAAACATTAGTAAACCTAGTCAATGAAGCGAGCTGCCGAAGAGGCCTTAAAATCAACATCTCAAAAACAAAGTGGATGGCCGTTGGAAAGGTTACTGTAGATGAATGTCAACTTTGGCTCGATGGGAAGAGGATAGAGCGTGTAAACCATTTCAAATACCTTGGCAGTTGGTTGAATGTAAATGGGGACTCACATGAAGAGATAATAGCTAGGATAGAAATTTTATTTATGACATGGAAACCAGTTCTATGCAACAGGAACCTATCAATGCATATTCGTAAAAGGGTCCTGAAATGCTATGTATGGTTTATTCTATTATACGGTTGTGAGACATGGACACTAAAAACCACAACGCTAAACAAACTGGAAGCATTCGAATTGTGGTGCTACCGTCGAATCCTAAAGATATCGTGGGTTTCGCATACTTCCAACGAGGATGTTCTCAGAATGATGGATATAGATCGACTGCTCTTGAACATTATAAAGAAGCGGAAAACAGAATACTTTGGTCACATAATTAGACGACCTAAATACCAGCTACTTCGCCTTATAATACAAGGAAAAGTGGAAGGAAAAAGATGGATAGGCCGAAAGAAGCTTCCATGGCTGCGTAACATCAAGCAGTGGTGTGATTGCACGGTAGAAGAACTATTTCGCGCAGCAGCCGATAGAGAAAGATTTCAGGAAATTGTAAACATGATGACCACCAACGTCTGAATACAGGCATGGCACCTAAAGAAGAAGAAGAAGACTAAAAATAAACAAATAACATCATAAAAGGAATCGGCTTTTATGGAAATATAAACTTTGGTATTCTATTTATTAGTTAAATAAATCAAAAGACTCTCCAAACAAAATTTTATCAAAAAATTTAACAATAAATAAAATCATTACTGTTCCTATTTACCCAACATCCTCTGGGGTTATTAAGATCGGATTAAGGGAGAAATAGAAACGATATGGGGTATTTACGAACTAGATAAATTAAATAGTAATAATTTATTTGTAGCTGCTTAATTGTTTACTTAATTTGACACAGATCACAAATATACCCTTTACTCGTTTGTTTTTTACATGTCTTATCATATACTGTGGAATGATCTTTCTAGCTTTATTTCGAGGTATCTGAAACGCGTTTTTAACAATAAATCAAATTATCTGAAAAATCATTAAAGGTGATTGAAAAGGTTTGGGGTAATTAAAAACGTTCCCAATCTCTTGTAACCATTCCTAATTACCCAAACTGAGCAATCAAAAACAAAATAACTGGCAGTGGAAATAAGGCGTGCATACCACCAAATGTGTAAAACAATATTAATCTAATATTAAACACAATACAAAAGTAAAATACATTTTGCTTGAACCAATGGAAAGATAATGTTTTCATTCAGTAGTTTGAATGTCGAAAATTAAAACAAAAGAGCAATAATATTTTAGATATATTTACTGTCACAACGCGCGCACAACTCCCAGCCTCCAGTACCACGGCCGCGCTATACGATCTCCGTTGTGTCTATTAGGGGTATACGGTATGAAGTGGGACAGCGGGAAGTACGAAATGTTACATCGTTTCCAATTACCCGTTGTTCCCAATTACCCCATTATCTCCTAATATTATCACAGAAGAACCAAAATTATAGTGGGTTCACCTAGATTTACACTAGCAGAAGTTTTCGGTGACCTTGAAAATTGTAGCCCAACAACACTTAAGTGTTAGCAAAAGCCATGGCAATAATTTTTAGATTTATATGGTGATAATATTATGACTTTTAAACTTTTGATCGCTGTGCATTTCAAGTAAAACAAAAGAAATCAGACACATTTTTCCATATCTCTTATTTACGATTTAAGGCACAAAAATACTAAACTGAATTAATGAATGTACATTAAATTTTAGGTTATTTTTACAAGTGTACATTGTTAAAAATAATCTTATATTTAATGTCTATTCCACATTAAATTTAATGATCTTGTATCTAAAATCGTGAATAATTTACATTTACTTTAAATCTAAAGCAATTCATTCAAATATCAGTTCATTGTACATTAACTTTGATTAAATGGTATCTTAAATTTCAATAAAGTAACTGGAAAGATATTTCAACTTTCTGCACATTAAAATTAATTCACATGTACCTTAACATTAAAGGAATTTACATTAGTAATCATGGTGCATTACATGGGATTCCGGGAGATGGCGCAACTTGTATCAAACTTTTTATTTACTATGATATCAGTTGCTTAAAGGACTCAATTTTTTTATGATGAGGTGTACATGTTTGCCGGTACTGGCGGAAACCAATCGATGGGAAAAATTTCCACCTTTTCTTGGTAGCAGATTTTTTTGACTTCATAATAATATTGGTGTATTAAATATGTGATAACATATCTTAAATTTAATGAACACTGGCTGTATATTTAATGTACTTAGTCACCTTAAAAAGTAATGATCAAAACTTTAAATTTAATGCATGATTACATTAGATTTAATGGAATGAATTATTTTAGATTAATGTAAATTATTAAATTTAATGCATTACATTAAACGCATTTAATAAACGTTTTCGAAATTTGCGGCCAGCATATTTACCATAAATTAAATGCATTTCCTTTTTACAGCGTAGCAATATTTAATCTGTGCTGAAGTAACGCCAAAGCGGTTCCGGCACACTCACTGCATCGACATAGGAGAGAAATTTTTTAGTTGGTAGGCAGCTCCCTAGAGGTACTGAATCCGATAGTCCCAGTCGTCAGAACAATAGACCAGGATGTCTTTAGAAGATTTTTTTAACCCTCTAAAAAGCACTCTAAACGCTATTAGACCACACAAAATCGTTTTCTAATTAGTATCCTAACTGAGCAAGGGATATTGACCTAAGTGATATTTCGCCACACAGAATTCAGTGTCTCACTCAAGATAAATGAGTATCAGATGCTCTACTAGGCCCTTTATTTCTAGGCTTTTATCGTTAATTTTCAAATTACATGTACATTTGTTGACATACGTAATATAAATTATAATAATGTCATGAGCAAAATAAAATTGACCAACCTCCTCGGTTTAAGGGGTCTTTTAGGTTACAATTTTTCAAAAATAAAAATTTTTTATTAATGTTTTTTAATAGAAAGAAAAGAGATATCATTTTATAATTTTGTACATATATTTATTTGTATTTTAAGTATATAAAATTTTTTTTTTTTGATTTTTTATAGGTTTTTTTACCCATAAAAATTTTAAAAAAATCATCAAAAAATAACGTCGGACGTTATTCCAGGTGACCGAATTGTCTGAAAAAAAAAGAAAATACCAAATTAATCCTTGTTCAAGTGCCCACGCTCGGTACCGAAATCACTTTGATCGGTAACAAATTTTCTGATTTTTACCCAATTTTTCACCCTCAAAAATGGATTTTTTTTTCCAAATTTTGTCATTTTTTGATAAAAAAAAATCATTCCCGTACCGACCATGGGCACTTGAACCAGGATTAATTTGGTATATATTTTTTTTTGAGACGATTCAGTCACATGGAATCACGCCCGGTGTCATTTTAAATAAATTATTATGGGTAAAAAAATCCAAAAAAAATATTTTTGTATACTTAAAGTACGAGTAAATATATGTGCAAAATTATAAAATGATATCTCTTTTCTTTCTATTAAAAAAAATTACTAAAAAAATTTTGTTCTTGAAAAATTGTAACCTAAAGACCCCTTAAAACCCAGTCTTTTTTAGCGAGTCAGCTGGACATGTCTAAAAAAATATTACGTAGTTAAAATACTCTTTAAAACAAATGGTTTCAAACTACACTATTTTGTTTAAAACATGCCAACCTCGATTAAATCTTTCGTAGGATTTACATAAATAAGACATAAACAAATCACTTCCCCAATGCTTATAATCCCGTATTAAAAAACAGTAATATTATTCGTAATGTAACCGACTTCTGTATACTTAACAACTTAGCCGAGCATTCAGGAAGCTATTACGAGTTACTTTATTATGTTTCTTCTCCAAGACGAAAAAGAAATCACCTGAGAGTTATGTGACAGGTTAAAATCAGTGAGCTCGAAAGGATGTGATATTATCCGAGCAAGATTTATGGACCTCCACGATGGCAGCATAATTATCGCACTCTCATAATAAGTTATATTTTATTAGACCCGGGATGTTCTCTCTGACATATCTTAGAAAAACAAACCTTTATGGGTAAATCTTCACATCGTCTGTATTACGGGAAACGAACTTTTTCCTTAAATCATTTTTACTTATTTGATGTACACTGAAAAAAATATAATTTTCCAACTAATGTTACGAGGGATACTAGAATATATATATATATATATATATATATATATATATATATATATATATATAAGAATATGAGGCGGATTTGATGAGGCTAACAAATTTGACTTACCCAACATATCCGGAAGAAATAAACCAAGCGTTAGCAGTAAATAGCTTTATCAAAAGTTTACGAAACAAGTCAAACTGGAAGAATGGCTCAACTGAATAAAATTTCTGAGGCTCTTGCTCATGCCTTTCAGTTTGAAACAGTTAAACAGATTTCATGAAACCTAGGAAGAATCATAAGCAGCGTCAACGCTTCCCAGGATGATCGCAAGACCAATGAGGAATTCTTCATGAAGCTAATGAGGGAGATGCAAGAATTTTTAAACAAACAAAAAACACATGACAACAAAAACACAACCTTCCATAGCAGAAATATAATTCGTTGTTGGAAGTGTGGCCAAGAGGGGCATGTACAAAGCCGCCGACTAGCAGTACTGCTCCTGGCAGTGATCAGAATCAGGAAAACTCCCAAGAGCTAACTTAAAGAGGCGAAAGCTGGCTAGGTGCTACCAAGCCCCACCAACAATAACAATTAAGGTATCCAGCTTGATAGTACCCGGGAAGGTATGCAGTCGGGTATGTGAAATGGTATTAGATATTGGTTCTACTCATACCATTGTAAAGCGTAGCATCGTGGTTCAATGTAAAACTTGTTTTCCGGAAAAGTATTAGGTCCTGCAAATCGCCAGTGGCGAAGTAATACCGATGAAAGGGATACATGAAGCATAGATAACCCTAGGAAGCGCCACTATCAGACATGTAGTTATTGTTGCTGATATTTTGGACGCAGTAATACTAAGTCTAGATGTCATGGAACATCAGAAGCTTGTCCATAATCTTTCTCAATGAGTACTATGAATTAGAAATGAAGAAATTGTTATGAATCTACCGAAAAATAATAAAGTGTCGATTCGGTAAGTTGTACTTCTTGAAGATACGATGTTACAGCCAAGGTCAGAATGTATAGTAAAAGAAAAGGTTGAATATTCTGAAGAGGATGAAGAAGATTGCTCTTTGTATGCAAGAACATTGATCTAGAATAAAAGAAGCACTATATTTATCAGGATGCTGAACTTGAAGGATTATCCTCAACAGATCAGAAAAGGTGCCAAGATTGCTACCTGCCAACCTGTTAACATGATAGTTACCGGCACCCCGTTACAACCTGAAAAATTATCTGCTGATCTACCAAAGGTACTACAAGACCTAATTTGTGCATCAACACCTTTATTGAATCAAGTTCAGGTGGCTAAACTGGAAGATCTTTTAAGAAGAAATCAGGATGTTTTCTCTTTACCTGATAGCGACTTGGGAAGGACCAATATAATCGAGCATCGAATACATACTGGTGAAGCAACTCCAATTAAACAAGTTCCAAGGAGAATACCGTTAGCAAAATGTGACGAGGTGGACAATATGCTTAAAGACGTGCAGAATCAAGACATTACAGAACCTTCCCAAAGTCCATGGACACGATTAGTTCTATTAGTTAAGAAGAAAGAGGGCTCAACTAGATTCTGTATTGATTTCAGAAGACTTAATGACGTCACAAAGAAAGACAGTTTTCCTTTATCTCGTATTGATGATACTCTAGACACTTTAACTGGATCAAAATGGTTTTCCACATTGGATTTTAAAAGTGGTTATTGACAGGTGCAGCCTCATCCAGAGGATAAAGAAAAGTCCGCCTTTTCTACTGGAATGGGGCTATGGCAATTTATTGTTATGTAATTAACTCAGCCACTTTTGAACGTTTAATAGAACGAATTTTACATAGGCTAACATGAAAAACATGCCCAGATGACATCATAATTCTGGGAAAACATTTGACGATCACCTAAAAAATGTTGAAGGTGTGTTTCAAAAATCGAGAAATGCACAATTGAAGCACAGTTCGAAGAAATGTCAATTTTTTCAGAAAGAAGTGAAATACGTGGGGCATATAATCACCGAAGCTGGAGTACGAACAGATCCAGATTCAAGGTTGGCCAGTACCGAAAAACAAGCATGAACTAAAAAGTTTTCTGGGTCTCAGTGCTTACTATAGGAGATTCATAAAAGGATTCGTCGATATTGCAAGACCTTTACATCGGCTGACTGAAAATAGCAACAACTATGAATGGGCCGCAGAGTTGTAATCCTCTAATATTGTCATATCCTGCCTGATCAGATGTTGTTGGTGGATACTGACACTAGTAACTTCCGTATAGGCGGAATTTTTTCCCAGATAAGATTTGTGTAAATCTGACTCAGGTTATTTATATTAGTTCTGTCATCGACTGCCTTTCTTTTCTCTTTTGATTTCCATCATTTCCTTTACACTTAATTTGCTATAATTGTGCCCTCGTTCAATTTATTCTTGTATTGTTGTAGTCGAAGGAATGGCTTGTTTCCAGTACATGTTTATTTAATTCATTTAATCTATTTTTAAATAATTGTGTGGTCATTCCTATATATTTTTTTAGACAATTGGAACAAGAAATTGAACATACCACATTAGAATTATTCTTCTTAGGCGTTTTACTTTTCAATTGTTAGAATAAAAAGCCTAATTTATCACGGGTTTTGTGGCAGACTACGATGTTATTTTCGCCAAGAATATATTGCATTTTTTCGAATTTGAGCCCCCCTTATTAAGGGACAATACAAGTACATTGATAAAATAATAAACGAACGAATATACGAATTTTTTAATTCGACAAATCCTTCCAACAATAATGGTACATCGAAATTTATTGCCTTTACTTATACAAGCGAATTATCAACAGTTTTTCGTCTATTGCAAAAAAATATATTGTATTCCGTAGCTTAAAGTTTTCACTGAGAACAAGCCAAATTTCAACTGTTGTTAATAAGCATCGGTGCAGCAATTATTCTAAGAAAAAGCTCAGCTTCTATTTGTTGTACCTTTTGCAAAAAAATGTCTCTTAGAAAACTTGGTGATCCTTAACTAAGGCTAATTCTAATCACATATTGTATTATTTGTAATTTTTAGTTGCGTATAAACATCCTTAATTCATCCAATATGCTTTTATATCTGACATAGATAGATAGAGTTTTCAAATTCAAGAAATATCTTGCATTTCACGGTGCACTGAAATATCGAAAGTAATTACAAGAGGTGAGATATAAGACAGAATCATTAGGGACCTAGCTAACCTTCTCTGGAATCGATGATGCAACGTGAACAAAACTGTCAATTTAACTAATGCAGGGCTGACTTAAATATCATTTAGAATCTTACCGTTGTTGCCAAATGATTAGTACAATATGGTACAGTTATACGATGAAATCTAGCCACTTGAAAGCTAATAATGTCATGATTTTGAATTATCTTCGTCAAATCTCGACATTTATCATGATATTGTCTTAGTTATTCTGTTTAGTATTAAAAACTAATCAATTTTTTTCCTTAATACTAGAAAGAGGCAATCATTTAACTGAAAAATTCACTTTGGGTCTGTTCCTACTGTATTTTGATCTAACTAGATTGCAGCAAATTTCGATATGTTCAAACTTTGTTTAGCTATGTGCATTGATGATGCTAAATCAATGATCGAGACATTTTCTGGTCTTGTGGTGTGGGTAAAGCCGATTAACGAGAATACTGAATGGATTCATTGTTATATTCGACAAGACAGACAAGCACTGACATGTAAGGGTGTTTTTGTAGAGATATCTAGTACTTTAATATGATCGAAATGTATCGAAAGCCAAGAAATTTTAAGTTACAACAGGGTCAGGCACAGACAACAAAAAATCTGTCTAAAATATTTCCGAACTAAGTAAATGTTTATAGCCAGATTCACTAAAGAGATTTAACACTTAAATCCAATCTAGTTGCCATGAAAAATAGATCTTCTAGTCGACCAGTTTTGTTTTGCTTATGATATTGTCAAAAGCCAACAAATAAATACTAATGTAGGGCTATTAAGGATAAGAACCTAGCAATAAAGTCTTGAAATATTTATATTCCGAAAATAAATTAAATTCTCCATTTTTGCCTGTTCATTTTAATGATTTTCAAGGCGAACGGCTTCGCACTCCGTCCAGGGAATATAGACTCATACCAGGTATACGAAGATACCAAAAGTATGAAGCTCTGTGGGGAACCTGTATTTCCCACAAACTTTTGGAAGGTCGCGCGGTTGTAAGGAGAACGGCTTTCTGAATCGGTTTATACAGATGCTTACTTAGACCCAGTCCCTGCAGGAGGTTCTTTGGTATCACTCCAGTTGCTGATAAAATTATGGGAATCGTTTGGATGCTGTTCAATGCCCACTGTCTTCGAATTTTCACCTCCAGATCCGTATTTGGCGATCTTCGCGTTGTATTTTGGCCTTAAGTTGTTGCTCTTAGGTATAGCAATGTGAATTAGTGTAGTTCGCCTAGAAATTTTATCTGCTAATATAATGTCTGGTCCATATTGTTCTCCACAATAGATTCCGAGACCTAGTTGAAGTAAGGCATTTTCCTGCCTGCAATAGATTTAATGTAGGTGCTAACTCTTGATCGAGTATCTTGGCAGCTTAGTCGTGTCTTTCCTTATACTCTGTTGCGGCAAATGCTTGACATTAGTTATGTGCTGGACTGTCTCTGATGTTCGAGAGTCATATCTACATTGGTCGTTTTCTATTGAGATATCTTTGATGATGAACTTCCGATAGTTTTTCATCGGAATAACCTGGTGTTGGATAGTTAACAAAAAACTCTCCGTTTCCGGAGATATCTGTCATGAAATCAACCAGTAGTTGGATGCTGAGTTGTGTCGACATTGTCCTGATTGACCTCATTTGGATGCCGTCCATGAAGTAGTTTCTGTAGCCAGGCTTGTAACTTCTCTTTGTCTGTTTGGTAGTGAAAAGCAATATCATGTTCTTTCAGCTGTAGCGGCATTGAATGATCTGCCTCGCATATTGCTCGATGGAGTGTTGAAAAGTCTGCTAACCTGTGGAAATATGAACGTAAATTTATTAATTGTTGATCGAGCTGCTTACAAATATCCACCAATCCTCTTCCTCCTTGATGTCTTGGAAGCATTGTACGTTCAATAGCACTCCGACGATGGTGTTTATGTGCATTATTAATTATTTTTTCACACTTGTATTTTTAGGGTTTAAAACTTGCTTGACTTATTGTTGCTCTTGTCAGTTTAAGCCCTCTGCGGTCAATTTGGGACTGTTTTAAAGTAGACCATGTTAATGAATTCGGGGTTTAGTGTCTCACGAGTGAGTACTCGTGTAAATGCCAGGTGATGATATTTCAACTATTTAAATATCATTAAATATTAAATAACGTAATTTTGGGAATGATACAATTTTTCGAACTATAAAAAGTTGCTTTTACCTAAAAATTCTTGGCTTCTACTTATAATGTCTGTCCAATAAATAGCTAGAATTTGTAACATTATAACTTCTCCATATTAACTGCACAATCCGCCATGTTGCTTATCATTAGTCATTGTGATATAATTTGTGACAATTGGCAGTCCTTTTTCTTTCACTATTGTTTTAATTTTGATTTTAATAATAGTAAATATATTGGGTTGTCCTTGTCAAACAAAATGAATGAAATTGGGAACAATGGTGAAATCCTGTGTGATTTTCAAGAAGAAATCAATAAACGTGTGGAGTTACAGATTTTGTTGTAATGCATAAAATGATATATTTTTTTACATATTCATAGCAATTCTGGGTGTAAACAGGTGTATGGTTTGGAATAAGTTTGACGGTCTCTGTTTTAATCTAAAATTTCTTAGTTCAACAGAGAAAATCTATAGGTAAGGAATTCAAATAATTTTTTTCTTGACGTTTTCATATCCTGTAAACAATATTTGTCTTATATTGATGTTTTTATGACTCATTTAACAAGCGGAATGACAAGACAGACGTTGAATTTTTTTATCAGTATAGAAATGGTTGCCGGTCATAAAAATATACTGCCTACATCCATTACGTGCGTTAATGAGTTGTGGAAATAATTTGACACAATTTAGACATAAACTATAGACCTTTAATCAGAAAATCACCCTTACAGTTAATATCACTATTCAATTACTATTGAAATTTTAATGTAAAGTCGCTCCACTTTGTCCTATATTTACCACTTCTAATTTCTATTAGTTCACATGTTACACCAACTAATTTGGCAACAATGCCTTTTCTGGAGAATTAACGAATCCAATTCGGACAGCTTTAATTGATGACGTAACAAAATTAGAAATTAGAAAGGCGACTGGGGCTGAGACCATGCGTTAAAAATATTGACACGCTTTTCCACAAAATCAATCAGGGTAACGGAATTAGTCTTTTTTGCTTAAAACTACTTTCTTGGGCCCTTGAAGGGTTAGACCCAACACGAGATTTGAGAAAGGGAATGAGCAATAAAGTAGAAAAATCAATTAGTGGTGAAGTGAGTAAAAGGATTAGAAAATAAATGCGTGATATGGAAGTTGAAATAAAATATTTATGACATATGCACATTATCATGATTATATCTGACAATTATATAAGCAAAAAATTAAACTAATTGTTTTAGAATAAGTACAAAAAAAAAGTAATTTCATTTCTTGGCTCATAAAGGTCAAACAAGTAATATATGATAAAGTATTTATTTATTTTTTATTTAATTTATTTATTGAGTGAATGACAGAGATACAAACAGGTAGGAATCCAATAAAGTATCCACAAAATTACATATATACAGGGTGCGGCGTTAGAATCCGGACAAAATTCAATTTAAAATTCCCGCCGATTTATACTACTGGCCGATGTCGCGATTGGCGTACAAATAAATTGACGAATGTACTAAACTATCATAACCCCAAAAAAATGCGCAATGTTGAAACCAAGCCCGAACTATAACCAAAGAGCTGCCATTATTGAGAAAGTGTTCGCGATGGGCACTCGACAGAAATCATTTGGTAAATTCAGTCGGAAAAGTCCAACGAAGGGTTTGGAACACCGTTAAGGAAAACCCACTCAAACGACTGCGTTGTCAGGATGCCCGACATTATTCTATGGACGCAGGAGCTGTTTTTTGATGATCCAGGGCAGTGGATCTGAGAATTGTCGGTTTTTGGTGTAAGCGAGAAAACTCTGTGTCAAATTGTCGTGGAGGACTTGTGTTACAAGTTTTATACAATCAAAGTAAGATAGATTCTTTCCGAAACGGCCAGGACAAGGCGAGTTGAACATTGTAACCTGCTTTTATATTCTTTAAGAAATAATGCTGCTAGACTACTCAGGATTTTTCTGACTAGAAAATTTTTACTCTCGATCCGAAAATTAATGGAAGTTATGACCGATGGCTCACCTATCGTGAAGATATCCTCATTGTTGCAAAAACGAAATTTTAGGTAAATGGTTACATGCTAGATGTTGTGTCTAGTGAGAGTGATGTCATGCTACCGCATTTCTTTAACAAATGGAATAATGTCTAAAAATAAGTTCATTTGCATATTTTGATAAATGAAGGGAAACCGTGGATGGAAACTGTGTCATTTGGAAAGCCGTATGTTTTCAAGTATTACGGTATGCCCTTCATACAAGTCATTGGCTGCAAAATTGGTTGTCGAACAACTTCGACATGTTTTGGTCGAAAGCATGCTGGCCTTGCAACAGCCCAAATTTAACTACTTTGGACTTTGATGTATGGAGCCTAGTTAAAAGAGTTGTGAAAAAGTCTATACATCGAAACAACGTTTCACTGAGAGCCACCGTTGAAGCGACATTCGCCGAAATGGACCGTGATATATTAAAGCGCGCCTGCTCACGTTTCAGACAGAGAATGGAGGAAGTCATTCGGGCAAGCGGGGGATATATTGAGTCCATGTATTATTTATCATTTCGTTTTGGTAGATCTTGTATACAAATAATAGAAAAAAAAGAAAAATTCTTATACAGTATGTATACCTTAAAGACTAGTGACATATGAAGACAAATTTATATGGGGCAGGTAAAATACGATCTTCATAATTAAAGTAAGTAAAAGCAATAAACATTTCAGATTTACAAGCCAAACGACTTCGCACTTCCTTCAGGGATTATTGGCTCATACCAGGTATACAAAGATACCAAAAGTATAAAGTTCTGTGGGGATCCTTTCCATGTTATCGGGTCCTAGGTGGAGTGGTCTTCTGTACTTCTCACAAACTTTCGAACGGTCCGCGCGGTTGCAAGGAGAACCGCTTTCTGCATCGGTTTACATATGCTCACTAAACTAAACATTTTATTATTACTGTTATTACCAAAATATAATTTTTGTTAATGATATCATTGTATTCTTCAAAATGTTCTGCAAGATCATGAGTGACATAGAGAACATATCTGTAAGATCACAATATGCGTGTAATTCTGCACTATGGCGAGTTTTGTGAAAAGTTGATTTTTCTAAATGGAACATAAAACTATTTATTGGAACGAACATTTCTTTGAGAAATATTTAAATTTATTAAAGAGAAAACATCAGAATTCTTTAGAAAATTGTTAATGATCTTATACAAAAACAATATATCAGAAATATTTCCTTTTATAGTCAGGGGTAAAATTTCAAAGTGTTGTCGAACGCGGAGAGCTTCCACTCAGGTTTTAAATGAGATAAACTTTAAAAACCTATTCTTAATTTCTTCCAAACAACTAACATTCACAGTATATCTCGGATTCCAAATTACCCAACTTGTTTAAAGCTTATGACGCCACCAATCTTATAATCAAGAAGTTCTTGTATCTGAGTGAGAGAAAAGGTGATGGTTAAACATTCACATAATTTTCAAAACAATCTAAATCTTTTTTGACCATCGGTTCTATATTATTTTAAATCTTTGAATCCTCTGTGTAAAGTAAAATGTTGCAATATTAGAAGTACAATCTATTCGTGTTATTTTTGTTAATGTAAATAATAAAAAATAATGACTCCAAGTGCGATCCTTGGGGTATCCTTGAAGTAGACATGAAAAGAAAAAGAGACAAGCATTATCACCTCTTCGTGTCAGGGTTTCATCCAGTTCAGGATGCTGCCAGTAACACCGACCTCGACCAGGAGAGCAATCAAAATATTATGACTAAACTTATCGAATGCCTTACTGAAATCAGTGTAAACAGCATGCACCCGAACCCACGCATCGATGCACGTACTCAGTAAATAAATAAATTAGCTTTGAGTGATCGTCCTCGATAAAAACCATATTGCTCAGATTTTATACTTATTATAGACTAGCTTCTCAAAAAGCTTTGCGAATACAGTTTATTAATTGGTCGATAATTATTTTCTTGTGTTTTAATGCTTCTCACCACTCCGGTATATATATATATATATATATATATATATATATATATATATATATATATATATATATATATATATATTATGTAGTTTAATTGTTGAAAATTTTTATATAGACGGTTTTTTCTGTGTTGTTTTTGGTTTTGTTTCGTTAAAGCTCCACTAACAAACCACTAGGTAATCTAAACATGTATAGAGAGAGAAACACAGTAGTATTTTCCGGAATAAACTGTTTATCTTCTCTTCTAATAGCTTGAATGAGAAACACGACACCATAAAATTATATAATCGAAAGAATATCAATTTATCCAAAACTTAATAGAAGTAAAAAGCTTTAAAAAATTTTGTATAGTCAATTTTCATATGGCTTTTTATAAAACAGGTAAACAATAAAATTATTTTTAGTTATATTCAATCAAATGAAATAAAATCCCTTTTTTTAAGTACAGAGAGAATAATATCCCGGAGACCCTTGTAAGGATAGGCTGGTCCTTTGACGATTTTTTTTCATCCTTTTCGATAAGTACAAGTTATTTCCCTTATTATGGAGGCGGATCCATTTGAATAAAGTTACTTTTATCTTATGTGACAAACTCGAAAGGTTTATATTATGCATAGCCAACCTACGCAATTTGCATCATGGTAAATCTGCCTGAAACAAGGCGGATTTTGGGAAGAAGAAAAATAGGCTTTGAAATAATACGTCTCCTTTTTTTTCTATGCATAAGAAATTTATTGGTGCATGCGCTTAATGTTGGATGGATACTTTTAATTAGAATTTTAGGTAATTATTTTTAATGTGCCAAAAATAAGGTTCAAAAAGGGTTATGAAAATTTTATAAAATTAAATTTTGTAAATAAAAGTCAAAGTAATAATTAAAACAATTATAGAGATAAAGTAGCTCGAGGAAGGAAGTTTTCAAAGGGTCTAACACACAGCATAAGAAGATATCTGTAATTTCCTTGCATGCATATCTTGGATTACAGAAAAGGCTTCTCATCTCGGACTTCAAAAAAAAAACTATGCATCTTTTTTTTTAAACAATTAGGCCGAGAAATTGATATTTTCGGTATTATGGAGAAACTATAGAATATGGAGAAAAATGATGTAAAGACAGTATGTGCGTTTTAAAAAGATCTACAAAATGACATTTTGAATATTAAAATCGCTTTATAAACAAAAAAGTTATTGCAAAAAGCACGACGGGGAATCATGGAGGGGGATCTCATTCTCGCCCAGTAAAACAGAAAACGCACCTTCAAATCGGGGTGCGCTTGAAAAATTTGCAGAATCTCGGCTTTCAAGTAACATAGAGCCTTAATTTTTTTTTGATTTGGGTGATTTCAAAAAAATAACTTTTAGCATATTTATAACCCCCTCAGACCACCCTTTTCTCTCCAAAAAACGCATGTCTCTAATTGATTCCTCTCTCCGAGTTCGTTGGGCCGAGCTGTTGATAGATGTGTTCAAACAGTATATTGAAAAGAGAAAGGCGCGCTAAATTCATATAGAATAGATGCTATTTAAGAAGAATTTTCAAGTATAACTTAAATAAATTGAGAGGAATCTAGAGAGGTAAATTTTCTGACATACAAAAACTAATTAACTTTCTATTATTAAATGATTTAACAAAAAAATTCTGATTATCATTTAACTATGGAAATATTTTTATGTTCGTATAATAGATAAAAAACATTTTTTCTGCCCTTAAAAAATATATTAAAAGATAAAAAAATTAAAATAAATCGAAAAAAGTATTTTTAACACTTTTTTTACATAAACTTTTTTATTTATGAAGCAATTTTAACTGTCTCTACATAATTTTTCTCTGTATTCTGGAGTTTCCCCATAATATCGAAAAAATCGATTTTTCGGCCTAATTAAAAAAAAAGTTTTTTTTTTTTGAAGCAGAAGATAAGAAGCCATTTCTGTTACCTTATCTAAGACATTCATGCAAGAAATTTACGTATATAAATTGAAAAATTTGTGGAACCTTCCTTTTCCGGCCTACAATGCAAATAGTATATCGTTGCATTGCCATTGCATCCGGTACAATCCTTTATCTGGCAATTGGGCCCTAGAACCTGTTTTTAAAATGAAAAAACAGCAAATAAGACACAAATTACGCCGATTTTACGCATCACTCAATAACATAAACCAACAATGGCGCGACGGTAAATTAAAAAAGAAATATATCAAAACTCGATACAAGAAACATGCTATCCAAAGAATATAGGTTCGCATCATTCGGCACCGGCGACCAAACACATGTTCCGCAGTTTAAGCAAGGTGTCGCACCAACGATCTTCCCATGAGAACCGCTGCGTGTTTTTTTAAGCCAATAAATATATAAAAAAGGGATAAGTTTTCGCCCGTGTAATTTTATTATAAAATAAAAAATTCTCGGCTCTGCGGACATACAGTTGTTGATAAATATTACTATCGTGCTAAAAAGTGCGGAAAACTCCAAGGCAATGGGGAAACACCGGGTTCAAAAAATGACGACAGCACTGTTTTGTTCTCATACGGGACTTATCAGACTGTTGTATTCGGTACAATCAATCATTACGCAATTGCGTCATATAACCTGTTTTTAAAATGAAAAAACAGCAAACAAAATAAGAATAGCGACATCTTGACGGATCACTTAATAACACAAGAGCAACACAAACCCATAATGTTGTATATAACCGCCGTGTGATGGCGCGAATGTAAATTAAAACAGAAATTTATTAAACTCGATACACGAAACATGCTACTCAAAGTATAGAGGTCGCACCGGCGACCAAACAAACCATCAGTTCCCCAGTTCAAACAAGGGGTCACACCAACGATCTCCCCATGAAAGCCGCTGCGTGTTTTTAAGCAGACAAATAAATAGAAAAACAGATAAATTTTCATCTATGTAATTTTAAAATAAAATAGAAAATTTACGGCTGTCTGCAATTTTGCATTTTCAAAAGGTCAGACTTAGTCTTTCACTGATAATGTAAAACAAACTTTATTTAGCAAATACATTGTTCTTAACTCAGGTTACTAGCTTTATTATTTATAAATCATCTGAAAGCTTACGGACTACCCTGTACATGAAAAATGGTTTATGCCTGAGACTCATCAATTTAGTTTAAGTTAATATACTGTTCGTGCTGTATTACCTTTAGGAAATCAAGCATGAGTTTAGAGTTAAAGTTTCACCTGGAGAAAATATGAAGTTGAGTGTTATTTAATAAGACTCTTATATGAGTTTACCTGCTTACTTTCTCTCTATTTAATATTATACTGACAAATATGTTTTTAATATAGCACTGAAATTTATTCAGTAATAAATTAAATTATTTAAAAAAGAAAATTACAAATTTATAATGGATGAAAGTTATTTTTTGCTGGTTTGACTTTCTTTTTTTTGGTTGTATCATGTAAAGGGTGTTTTTTATAGAGGTATAGAATGTTAAGTTGGCAACACTTTTTTAACTGGCGGCCATTTTGTCAGCTGTCAAGTGATTTATGTTTAGTTTGGTTTGGCCTTTCAACATGAATAGACTGACGCCTGAACAACGCTTCCAAATTGTGCAAATTTATTTTGAAAATCATGGTTCTGTTCGAAATACGTGTTCGCGCACTACGTCCATTTTACGGTCAACATAATCGTCCATTAGAGCAATTAATTCGATTAACTATGGAACGTTTTCGCACCACATTTACTCTAAATGATAATACGCATCCATAGAGACATCGTACAGTGCGTACAGAAGAAGTCATTGCTGCTGTAGAGCGTAGCGTAGAGGAATACCCGAATCAGTCTATCCGCCATCGTGCACCGGACTTGAATATGTGTCGATTCACTTTATGGAAGATTTTGTGGAAAGATCTTGGTTTGCATGCTTACAAAATCCAACTTGTACAAGAATTAAAGCCACACGATCACCAAGCAAGGCGTAGATTCGGTGAATGGGCCCAAAACAAGATTTCCGTTGATCCCGATTTTCATAAGTGAATTTTGTTTAGCGATGAAGCTCACTTTTGTTTGAATGGATACGTCAATAAACAAAACTACCATATTTGGAGTGATGATAATTCTCAAATGTATGTTGAGACACCGCTGTTTAGGTGTCTGCGGTTTTTTTTGTTTGTTTTCCCGAATAGACTTGCCTAATCTTGCACTTTATTTCGATAGCTGGGATTGGTTGAAATAAACACTGATATGCCAATGAAAATGATTTTTAATTTGTAAATAATGAAAAACTCTTTAAACTAAACTTAAAATGACAATTCTTGTGTTAATATGTTAAAATACATCGTAAAATCTGGAGTGATGCCCTTTTCGGCTACATTTCTCTGCAGGTACTTGGCGAACACTACCCTCTTGTTCCCGCGCTAATACGCCGAGCGGTCTTTGTCGTGTAACATCGCGCCGAAGCGGCCGAAGGGTTCGTGAAGAGCGTCTATTTAACTGTTAGGGGTGGTTAGGGCCAAGTTAACGCTGGAACTAACTAAACAAATTCTAGACATGCCGCCCCCCTTGAAAGTAGTAACTTTCAAAACTAAACATTAGAGTCCACTGATCACGATTGGTCTATCGGAAGAACTGAAAGTTTGTTAATAGCGCGCTTCGTAACACCAGATGAAGTTCGCACTGTAACTACACGCACTATGTTGTCTTGGCCTGGATGTAGTTCAATAATTTTTCCTAATGACCACTTCAATGGAGGAAGAGATTCATCTTTAATTAAAACCATAGTACCCACTTGTAGAGATTGCGAGTTGACACGCCACCATTTAGATCTGGGATTTAAACTTGGCAGGTATTCTATGGACCAACGGTTCCAGAAATGTTGAACCATTTTACATAAATGTTGGTATCGACTTAGTCGATTCATTGGAATGTCCATAACATTTTGTTGAGGTAATGCCACTAAAGGAGAACCGATAAGGAAATGACCAGGGGTTAAAGGATTTAAGTCAGTAGGATCATCGGATAATGGCGAAATAGGTCTGGAGTTCATATATGCTTCCACTTGTGATACTACTGTAGAAAGTTCCTCAAAAGTTAAATTTACATTACCGATTACTCTTTTAAGGTGATATTTAGCAGACTTGACACACGATTCCCAAAGCCCTCCCATATGTGCAGATCTAGGTGGGATGAAATGCCAAGTAATACCATCTTGAGACAAACTATTACTTAATAAGTCATTATTTTGTTGTAGCAATTTAATTAAATCTTGTAATTCCCTATTTGCTCCAACAAAATTGCTTCCATTGTCAGAAAATAAATGTTTACTTTTTCCTCTACGAGAAAAAAATCGCTTCAAAGCATTCAAAAAAGCATCAGTTGACAAGTCTGAAACTACTTCTAAATGCACCGCCTTTGATGCCATACATACAAAAATGCACAAATATGATTTAACAATTTTGCCTTTTCGTAACTTTGATACTTTCGTATAAAACGGACCTGCGTAATCAATACCTGTATTAAAAAATGGTCTAGAAATTACAACTCTCGATTCTGGTAATTCTCCCATTAATGTATCAATATTTAAAGGTTTGTTTCGAAAACATCTTATGCACTTACGCAAAACTCTTTTGACAGCATTACGACCTGATAGTGGCCAAAAATTAAGACGGATATTTGCTAAAAGTGCTTGAGTGCCCATGTGTAAATTGCGAATATGATCTCGTTTTATGATGAGTTCAGTAAGGGGATGTTTACCTGAAAGTAAAATAGGAAATTTTTGATCATATTCTGCTTGTGATTTACTTATTCTTCCACCCAATCGCAAAATGCCTTTAGAATCTAAAAAAGGATTTAAACAAATGAGTTTGCTCGATTTTGGTATAAGTTTATTTTGCTGTAAACATTGAATTTCTACCGAAAAATCTTGCAATTGTGCTTGCTTAATTAAAAATTCAAATGCGAAATATATTTCTTCAACTGTGAGATTTCCTATATTTTTATTATCAGGTGACTGTAAATTTTTTATAAATCTAAAGCAATATGCTAAAACTCTTTGAAGTTTTACCAATGAGGAAAATTTTGTAAATAGGTTTTCTTCACAAAACGCTAAAAATGTTTGAGTTTTAACCACACGTTTTTCTGGTGGATTTATTAATTCGATACCACTGGGCCAACGATCTGCTGAATCCTTAAGCCACGCTGGACCTTGCCACCATAATGCAGATTTTATTAACTTAACTGGAGTATAACCCCTTGAAATTATATCTGCAGGATTATCTTGACTTGAAACGTGTGACTGACAAACTTTGGTTAACTGTTGAATTTCTGAGACCCTGTTACCCACAAATGTTTTTAGCTGGGCAGGTTCTGATGATAACCATGAGAGTACTATTATTGAATCCGACCAGTAAAAAATATTTTCTATGTCTGCATGTAAAGCATTCACAGTTTTGTTCATTAGTCGTGATAATAACAAAGCTCCACAAAGCTCCAGTCTAGGTAGAGAAATGCTTTTTAAAGGAGCAACCTTTGATTTTGCACATAACAATCTTGTAACTATTGTGCTATCACAATCGGTAGACCTTACATAGATACAAGCACCATAGGCTTGTTCTGATGCATCACAATAACCATGTAGTTCAATTTTGATTGCTTGAAATATTAAAGAGTATCGTGGTATTTGCAATTGTTGCAACAATGGCAAATTTTTATAAAATTCGTTCCATTCTGTTTGTATGTTTGGAGAAACGATGTCATCCCATTCAAGTTTTTCTGTCCAAATTTTTTGTAATATTATTTTTGCCCTTACAATGATTGGACCAATGAGTCCTAAAGGATCAAAAATTCTGCTGATTACTGCTAAAATATTCCGTTTGGTAGGTTTAATATTCTTGTCCAAGATAACTGAATATTTTAGGACATCTTGATCAACTTGCCATAAAACTCCCAATGTTTTTATTTGGTTGTCTTCCGTTATGTAATACTCAATATTTTCAGTTTGTTGATCTGATTTGTCGAGTATTGATCTGTCATTTGATATCCACTTTCTGAGATCAAATCCATAATGACTTAAAATTTTTGAAACTTCCTTTTTCAGTTTTATTGCACCTTCACGAGTGTCTGATCCTGATAAATAATCGTCAACATAGAAATCTTCCTTTATAGACTGACTTGACGATGGATACTTGTCTTTGAATTTATTTGCAGCTTCATGTAAGCTTCTTACTGCTAAGTAACTTGCTGATGCTGTACCGTAAGTGACAGTATTTAAGCGAAAATGTTGTAGTTCCTTTTGTGGGGATGATCGCCACACTATTCTCTGTAGGTCACGTTGGCTAGGTTCGATCCAAACCATTCTGTACATCTTGGCTACATCTGCCCCTAAGACATAATTGTGTTTCCTGAAACGCACTAAAATGGAATATAAATCATCTTGGATTATTGGACCAACCTTTAACAGATTATTAAGACTTGTGCCCAAATCTGTGTGACAGCTTGCATCAAATACCACTCTGAGTTTGCAAGTTTTGCTCACTTCTCTGATTACTGGATGATGAGGTAAATAGTAAACTGGATGTTCACAATTTGTGACTTCATCACTTGGTATATGACTCATGTGTTCCAACTTTTCATAAGCATCCATAAAATTTATGTAAAGATTTTTGACTTCGGAGTTACTTTGTAATTTTCTTTCAAGATTGTAAAAACGCCTTATAGCTACATCCTTGTTATCACCTAAATTTTCTATGCCTTTCTTTGTTGGTAAAGTAACTATAAAATGTCCATCCTTTTCATTTCGGGTTGTTTTGTTAAATAAATCTTCACATTCTTGTTCTTCATTTGTAAATTTATTTGTAAAGTTTGGCTCCTCAATTCTCCAAAATTTTTCAAGTTGATCACCTGAACTAAAGTCACTAGTTTGCGACTGTAAATGTGTCGTTAATAAATGGCAATATGTGCTTTAATTTGAATTTGCAATACTACTTTTGGGTTTATGAAAGTCGTATTTACCAGAGACTACCCAACCGAATTTTGTTTCTAGTAAATAAGGTTGATTTTTTCCCATTTTTATTTTTCCTTTGCACATTATATCATAATAAATATCGGCACTTAACAACAACTCTATATCGCTTGGTATATAAAATGTTTCGTCGGCTAAAACAATGCCTTGAGGAATTGTGAAATTGCAAGGATTAATGTATGATATAGGAAGCTGTTCAGTTATTTTGTTTAATAGATAAAAATTTAATTTTACATTAAATGAGTTATGACGTGACTTTATGGTAGCTTGTGTTAGCTTGGTAGAAGTTGCTACTGCTGAACTAACACCCAAGACTGACAAATTTATGTTTTGTTTTTGAAGACCTAACTTGTCACATAATTTAGCTGTAATAAAATTGGTCATTGAACCTGGATCTAAAAGTGCCCTGACTTGGTGGGGATTATTTTGACTGTCCAGAATTATAATGTAAGCCGTTGCTAACAAACATGAAACTCTAGGTGTTGTATGACAAGAATGTGTAGAAATTATTTCATATGGTTGTGAATTTGAGTTTAACTCTAGTATTGTGTTTGATTCTTGATTTGTTGCCAAGTTTGTAGCTGAATGTTGATTATAACTAGGTGACTGAGTATGTACTGGTTGATGTTGATTGTGTGAATTCGAATTATTTTGTGCGTAGTTATTATGTGTTTGTGGAAACACTTGTGAATTTTCGGCATTTTGTTGTGATATATTTTGTTGTTTATTTATATGTAGTAATGAATTATGTCCTTTACCACAATGCTTACATTTGCTTAACCACGAACAATTTTCTGCCAAATGATTTGGCTGCAAACAAATGAAGCACAAGCTTAATCGCTTAACTTCATTAACTCTTTCATGCGGTGAAAAATTCAAAAATTTCCTGCATTGATAAAATTTATGATTTTGGTCGCAAAATTGACATGATTTAGGAGAAGAATAGAAAGAATGTGATTTTGAATTTGAAGTGAAATTTTTCTCATTATACTTTTGAAAATTATTTTTAATGTCAAATTTATTGGACTGCATTGTCTCTAAAATTTGACATTTGTTTTTGAGAAATTGGAGTAAATCATCAAACTTTGTACAATTTTCCTTCAAACTGTGTATTTCCCACTCACGTCTTGTGACAGTGTCTAATTTTGCAGCAATAATGAAAATAAGCAAAGTATCCCACTGATTTACAGGTTCCTTTAATGAATTTAATGCTTTTAGGTCTCTTTGAATGCTGTCAATGAGTCTACGCAATGCTGTGTAGGATTCCTTTTGAATGGATTGCATATTTACAATATTTTTTACATGACTATTAATAATTAACCTTTGATTTTCATATCTTTCACGTAAAAGATTTATTGCAACATCATAATTGTCCTCTATTACTTCAAGAGAATGTATAATTTCTTTTGCTTCGTTTTTTAACGATGAAGTTAAATAATAAAATTTTTGTATTTTACTTAATTTACCGTGATTATGAACTAATGAAAGTTTCAAAAAACGGCAACCAATCTGAATATTTTTCCCCTGAAAATGTAGGTAGCTCAATGGGAGGCAATCTGATATGCAAAAAATCGTTATTTTGACTTGCTTGATTATGAACATTTGGATCAACCGATGAATTTAAACTAGGCGAAAATTGATCTTCAATTGAAGGGTTTAACAATTTTTTAGCCAGTGATACAAGTTTATAATATTTGTTTTCAAAGGCAACCCTTTCAGCCTCTTGTGTTTGAGAACTATCTAAAATTTCAATCTCAGTTTGAACGATTTCAAAATTGTTAAAAAGCGAATGACATCTTGTCAAACGTTCGCTAATTTGAACTTTGTCACTCTGATTTTGAGGTGCTGTAATGAATGTCTCAAAACGGCTTAACTGGCCTTTTAAACTTCCGCGTTGTGACGTATATTTTTTAAGTAAAACTTCCGTGTCTTCGGACATTGTCAAATCTAATTAAATATATCCTTAAAACAAGCAAATCAATGCAATTTGTAAACTTTAGATCAAAGTAAAAACATGCATGAATGGAAAAAAATGAAGGAATGAATGGATAAATACCTCGATTTTGTGTGTGTGTTGTGTGTACTAATGTTTTCTAACGCTGCCAACCGTGCTGCCTTGCTGCGGTCTCGTCGTTTATGAACCAATGTATGTGTTAACGCTGCTAACCGTGCTGCATTGCTTTCGGTTTCGTCGTTACTGCATTCTAGTTTTCATGTTGAAGGACCATTTGCAACTTAATGGATCATCTTGTAAGAACCATTATTCGACTCGAAGGACCATCATGTTTAGGTGTCTGCGGTTTTTTTGTTTGTTTTCCCGAATAGACTTGCCTAATCTTGCACTTTATTTCGATAGCTGGGATTGGTTGAAATAAACACTGATATGCCAATGAAAATGATTTTTAATTTGTAAATAATGAAAAACTCTTTAAACTAAACTTAAAATGACAATTCTTGTGTTAATATGTTAAAATACATCGTAAAATCTGGAGTGATGCCCTTTTCGGCTACATTTCTCTGCAGGTACTTGGCGAACACTACCCTCTTGTTCCCGCGCTAATACGCCGAGCGGTCTTTGTCGTGTAACATCGCGCCGAAGCGGCCGAAGGGTTCGTGAAGAGCGTCTATTTAACTGTTAGGGGTGGTTAGGGCCAAGTTAACGCTGGAACTAACTAAACAAATTCTAGACAACCGCTACATCCAGAAAAACTGACTGTTTGGTGTGCTTTATGGGCTGGTGGAATCATTGGTCCGTACTTCTTTAAAAACGATGCTGGTCAGAACGTTACAGTCAATGGTGGCCGCTATTACTGACTTTTTCGTTCATCAATTGAACAACCGTGATGTGCAGGAGCTGTGGTTTCAACAAGACGGCGCAACATATCACACAGCTCGTGCCACAATTGATTTATTGAAGGAAATGTTTGGTAACCGCATAGTTTCACGTTTCGGACCCGTGAATTGGCCTCCAAGATCGTGCGACTTAACGCCGCTAGACTATTTTCTGTGGGGATATATGAAGTCGCTAGTCTACGCCGATAAGCCCGAAACGATTGATCACTTGGAGGACAACATTCGCCGCGTTATTGCCGATATACGGCCACAAATGTTGGAAAAAGTCATCGAAAATTGGACCTCCAGATTAGACTACGTCCGAGGCAGCCGTGGCGGTCATATGCCAGAAGTCATATTTAAATTATAATGCCAGAAGGTTATCTTTCGAATAAAGTAAATTTCATGTCAATTTAAAAAATTCATCTTTGTTTTATTCCATTTAAAAGTTCTATACCTCTATAAAAAACACCCTTTATATACAGGATACTGTAATAAATACATGTGCCATCGCTACGATAGAGATAACATGGGTGTGGCTTTGCTTCCGGTTCTTTGAAATAGCTGTTTGAGCCTTTTTAATATTTGTTAACAGATAACGCAAGGGCAATTTGAACATAACATATCACTAGAAATAAAACAAACCTGCTTTCTGATAAATGTAACTTTAGTTATTTGCAGAAAAATTTCGAGTTTCCCCTTATAAAGATTTTTAATTCTATACCTGAAAATGTGCATTTGCTAATGAGAAATAGATTTAAGTGTGTCTTAAAAATATTTTTGTGTGAGAAATCCCTGTGTACATTGGATAAGTTTTATGAGTGTGATAAAAGCAACATTGTTTCGAAATAGAATTTTTGTTGTTAGCTGTATCTTTAGATTTTAAATGTATATAGGTTTTCTTTGTTTTTTAAATTATTTTTCTTTAAATATTTTAATTTTTGCTTTGGATAAAAATAATCCAGAAAAATATTTAAAACTGTATAATTATTCTTGAGATTTTTCCAAGGGGGGGGGGCGGTGGGGGCGATCGCCCCCCCCCCCCTCCCAAGAGCTTTGAGTTCAGGAAAATAGACCTTGCCTCTTGTACTATAGTTTATTCAAGAACTAGAGAGAGTAAGAAATCATTTTTTATCCTTTTTTTTCTTCGCAAACTACCTGTTTTCTTTAGTCTGGTGTCTGGCAAAATCTGTTGGACACATATATTTTTCATAGGAATGGATTAGAAATTTTATAATCAATCTATAATAATGGTTAAAAGTTTTTATAATATTATTTTATTTCTTATGATTTCTTAATAATTCACATACATTAGAAAATATAGATAATTTTGACATATTTAACATAAATGACAACTGTAATTTTATTATTTTTAATTTTGGCATAGAAACCGGTTTAGGCACATTTAGTCTAAAACGTAGCCTTTTTCTCTCAAAAAATTCTAAGTTATAATTTAAATACTTCCAAAATACCCATTGTCAAAAATATATAAAGTTAAACATATATAAAAAAATAAATTCGTCCATATAATATTAAAATATTTTTGGGGTATCGGTCATTTTATTATTAATTAAAAACATTATTAGGACATTTGACGTTTCAGTCTATTTATTTCTTAAACCATCTGCAGAATTACAATTAAACATTAAAAAGGGATTTAAATGTAATTAGTTTTTATATGTTACAGAAAATTTAAATAATAAATTGTGTTTACGGTGTAAACATTACGTAAATAATTCATAATCAAAGTCAGTGCAGCTATCTTCGTTCAAATTAAATATAATTGGTTCCTCTATCTCTCGAGTTTCCACATTTTTTAAATTCTTTTATTACATGGATTTTTCCCAATTTTCTGCAGAAACTTTATTCAAAAAAATCATTCAAAAGTTCAGTTAAATTACTAATTTTGTAAGTTGTGTTATTTCTAGAAACTCTACGTTTTACTTGAGAGAGATATTTCCTTCTCCAACGGACATTTTCCGGACGACCTATAAGAACCGATTTCCTATCTGGTATTTCCCAGCAAAAATTAAGTTCTCTCAGTAATTTCCAGAGCTCAGTTCTTTTAATTTCTGGTAAATCTAGATCTTTATTGATTTTAGTTAGAATTTTGTCGACGGTTGGGATCTGCTTCTCATAATAAAATGTATGTACAACACCTTTTATTGCAGTTTACATCTCTTCTTCCAACGAGGTTTTTCGTCTGCCTGTGTTCGAATGTGGCTTGGGAGTACTAACAATTCCAGTGATTTTTTTTTCCTTCAGTATTCGGTAGATAGTAGATTTTCCAACTCCTGTCATGTTGGAACACATCTCAACAGAGCTTTTAACATTATTATCTAGATATTGATATCTTAACGCATCATAAATATTCATCGTAATAAGTTTTTCGTTGAGGAAAAATTCCTTGGTTTAACGATTTTGGAATAAGTATAGAAGTGGAAGCCATATCTTTTGGGTATCTCACTGATCTCAAATAATATATAAAAACCAGCATAAACAAGATAAATTATTAAGGACACACTGTAAGGTGTACTTTGCTCACTGACAGAAATTCAATTGAGTTATCAGAAATTTTATTGTTGCAGTAAATTTATAAAATCTTATAATATTTAAATATAATTAAATATAATTAGATTTACGGCAGTCCTCAGTTACCTGCGGAACTGGAGCAGGTACGTTGGAGGTTTCGGTAACAGTTTATTCTCTCTAGTTCTTGAATAGAGTATAGGAATGTGTATGTTTGTAATCGCCCCTCCCCTTCCCAAGAGTTTTGACTGAGGAAAATAGAATCGATTCTGCCTTTTATATCAGGAATGTGTGTTGCTGGCACTTCCCGCTCTCCGTTGAAAACTTACCATACTGTACTTTTGTGTTATCACCGCCCCCCCCCCCCCAAGAGAGGCTGGATCCGCCCCTGGCTGAGAATGAAATTTAATTTTTATTGTGATGTTAATTATGGTAATGATCTTTTTTCCTGACATTGTTCCATGACCTTATGGTTTTTTTTTTTGTAAGTGATACTTATGGGAATAAATAAAGGCTTATCTATTGATATGTAAATTGTCTATTCTATTGTAAGTATTATCTAAGTACAGAGGTACGATTCTCGTTAGATACACTATGACTTTTAAGGAACGCCTTAATTTTTGTGATAATCCTTCGAAATAGCATTCACTTTCATATATCCCCATTTACACGCATTTGACGTGGATTTCTGCAGATTGTAATCGACTCCTGGGGGTCCATATGGACCACTTTGAGAATAAATGACTTAAGCAACAATATATGTTATTTGAAATGCTCTGTATAAAACATTTGCTTGTTTTAAAGGTGTGTAATTACGAAATATTAATTAAATTAAATTTAACAATAAATTAACAAACGGAAATATTCAAATTCATCAATATAGACAAGTTAATACTTGGCCAGTTCGTCTCGATAATTAAATATCTTTTCTGTTTCGATTGCATCACAGGAAGTCACATGTCAATATTTATAAAAAGTATTGTCACAGTGGGTGGTAAATTAAAGCTCGGAATGAACCTGAATTGTGAGTGACAGTTTTATTGATGTGACAGTTTAAATCAATCGTTTTTTCGGGCATGTTTGCAGCACTTCTGTTTTTCTCTTCCTTTGCAATTGGAAAAATGAGGTTATATTTTTATAGACATTCATAGAATTTTATTTGAATAGTGCGAGTTAATATAATAAACAAATCATTGTGTTAATTTTTAGCGAGAATAAAGTATCATATTTTATAAATATTATAAACCAAATATATACGGTGGTGGTCTTATAAACAGCACACTTTGTATTTTCCCTGTTCTGTTTCAATATAGCGATATTTATTGAGAACTGCATAGGAAAAAATTTATATTTTTTATGCGTTAAAATAGCGACAAACAAAATTTCTCCGATTGTGTGAATCTTACTGCATCAGTTTTAAATGTATTGCTTGTATACATAAATAGCACAGTTTCAAATAATTCAATTTATTTGACGTTATTGTTTTATTTTTTATTTCAAAAATAAGTAAATATTACCTTATTTTCATTTGCATGCTTTTTAGTAGGTGAAAACAAATATTGCAGATCTGAGAAAGAAGCACCAATTGTTCAATTTAAAAATGATGAGTTGAGCATGTTGGCAATTGCACAAAATTTTAAATGTTTGAAAAAGCTCATTTCTGGTGCTCCTCTGAATTAATATATTCATACTAAGTGGACCGAAAATTAAATTAGATCTCTTAGAAAATGAGATTCCTCAAAACAAAAGGATAATAAGAAATAGATAAATCTGTTTTGATGCCGTGCTTAAATAGTTGGTAATATATATGTATAAAAGGAAAGAACATATACAAATAAATAGTTTATTTTCTGCAAAAACAAAAGTAGATAGGTTTTAATATCCTGCCGATATGTCTCGGAATTTAAATTTTATATAGACAATTGTTGCACCTATGAAGAGAGGATCAGAGTTGTATTTGAAGGAAATAAACTGTTTAATTATATTATTTTCTTTATCTGTCCGAAAGGAGAATATACATATATATATATATATATATATATATGAAATCCGTTACTATATATACATATTAGCAAATGGACAGTATGATTCAAAGAATTAACAAAGTCAATCCTTTGTTAAATTATTTCCAAACTAATAAACAAATTTTAGAATAAAAGAAAATGTAATTGTCAAGTAGAACCATAAAATGCATATTGAATGGAGCGAACCTAAGAGGATGCGTTGCTAAAAGGATACCTCTTAGATCAAAGGAAAACAAGGAAAATGGGTTGAAGTTTATTTATGACAAAACATCTATGGCCCACAACCCAGACTTAAACTCATTGAGAGACTTTGGGAATATCTAAAACCGGATCGGAAAAATAAAAATCTAACGAATTTAGATTTGTTGCTGGATAGTCAAGAAACTTTATTCCCACTTTCCAAATGAAGTCAATAATCTCTGAGCCAAGGGCTGTGATAAATAATAATAGTTATCAAACACAATATTAGAATTCGAATAGTGGTTAATAGGGTCTTCTGAATGTTGCTTTGGATCCGATTATGAGCCATGAATATTACAAGAAGATAATGACCCCAAAAACTATAGTCGCCTTTATCAGGGCTGGAATAAAGAAAAAAACATTACTACCATGGAAGGGCCTAGTTTCCCGCCTGAAGCAAATCATTTTGAAAATGAATGTTGTTTTTAATGAAGCTTCAAATTCATAAAAAAAAGTATATATCCTTAGCAGCATGCCTGGTTTATGTGAGTCAGGTATAAATAACAGTGGCGAGTAGACCCTATATTGAGGTGAACGCGTCTTAGAACGAAAATTAATATCTCTAAAAACGTAAGACTTTTTTAGTAGGCACATTTTGTGGAAACGCTTTTGTGGAACTAATTGTACGTTTGTTTAAAAAACATGGAAGATAGAAATCTTCAACAGACGCAGATTATAATCACATGCTCCTCTGTTGGAGATTGTGACAGAATTTTATCGTGGACTTCTGCGGACGGATTATTTTAGTAACGTATGACGGTTTCGCCCAAGAATTGCAGTTGTGCCATATTAGTTAGTAGCTATACTATAAACATTCTTGGGCTTCTTGTTATGAAAAAAAAAATAATAAATGGTCTATAACTCACCAGCGACAAATTTGTTATAAAAAATAATCGTTAGGGAGAAGAATGAAAGAAAATGTGTTGTTGTCAATTAATAAAGACTTTTGATATTTGACTTGAGTCTAATTTTATTCTTTTTTTTTTTATTTCATCAGGTGGCTCTTGAGTAGTCTCTGCCTTTTAGGGCTCATCCGGCTAGCTCGTCCCAAGGGAACGGAGAGTGGTGTAGGTAAATGCGCCACCTGTTTTAGTGCCCTAAAGGTCAAGGCAGAGACCGATCTAACAAAAAAAACAGGAAATCTAATTTAATTACAAGAAAAACACCCAAAAAGATTTAAAAAACAAGTATCTATATTTTATGTGTTATGGTGTAAATGCAACCACCGAGAGTAGCCCAGCGCTTCTCTGTTTGAAGGAATAAACTTCGGACAGTCAGCTGGTTTTTGACAATTCAAAACTAACTAATTTGTCTAAGAAAATGAGAAATTTTAATTTAATCAATATTTTGGCTATACTACTAACTATACAAAAGCGATTTAATATAAATAGCAACTCTATATATAATAATGATAGTATTAAGTGTACTCTACCCGCGTAAATAGGCCTGTTTACCTGAGTTAACAAATGTGCCCTTTTACATATGTGAAAGATATCACTGCATACGGTTGCAAGATTTGATTAATTGTACCATATGAGGAAACACAATAGATCTTACCAAGGTAAGTACACTAATTATTCATTAATTTTATATTCAAAATGAAAAGAAAAATACAACGGCTACAGGTGATGCCGAAGGCATTAAAGTCTATGATACCCTGAAAACGACACAGACACATAAAACCTGATTAACGGCGGCTTCTTGATGTGCTGATGTTGAAGCTCTGGATCACTCGGTGTGGTGGTATGTAGCATGTAAGGCAGGTGCTGTAGAAGTATTCGCAAGAATACCCGAGTGGTCTGGTATGTACAGCAGCCAATGCAGGTACCGTCGAGAAGTCAGCAAGAAGGCCCCGATGATGATTCCAAATGAGGGCAATGAAAGGGAAAAAGAAAAAGGGGAAAAAAAGAAAAAAGGCCTAAAACAAAAGATGGACTTAGAAAGAACTCAGACACAGAACAGAAAAAATAGCAAAATTTGATGTCGGGTTTGTCCCCCGAATTGACCAAACCAAATCAGCATACAGCTGTTAATAACACAGTTACTATAAATTTGGTCAGGGACCCGAAACTTTCAATTAAAAACTAGCAAAATTGCCAAGTGACCTTTCCGGTGCAACTCTGCAAGGAAAGTCTTTATCACTTCAAGATTTTTTCATGTCCCCCAGAAAAATGTCCACGGAAACGGCGGGAAAAGATACAGGGATCTGTATATTGACTGACAACTGACGAGCTTCAAAACAATAAAAAATAGAAATATGAAATTTTAAAATTATGACAAGAAATTTTATTAGCAATTAACTAAGACAATTGTGGTACGTTAGCTTAATAGAATCTGTAATAGTTATGATAACTGACACAATGGGAAAATTAAACTGCCTAGAAGACATATAAGATCCAACAGTATCCAGAGAGCTTCCACTCAGAAATCTGTTGATCCTGCAGTCAAATGATTATCTGTTCACTCGAGATCTCTCGATGAAGGTAACAATAACCGTAAAAGACAATTTAAATTAATAATTTCTGACTAAATATGCCTTACCGAGCCACTCTGTACAAGACTAATATCTATCTATATTTTAGGTACAAAGGAGAGAAGCCTTAGGAACTCAACATAACAACAAGGACTATCGAACAGTTACTATGGATTATAATAGCATAATTGTGAATCAAATTCTA
This sequence comes from Diaprepes abbreviatus, assembly GCA_034092305.1. Classification (NCBI taxonomy): domain Eukaryota; kingdom Metazoa; phylum Arthropoda; class Insecta; order Coleoptera; family Curculionidae; genus Diaprepes; species Diaprepes abbreviatus. Next base: position 36,334 of record JASJET010000072.1, on the reverse strand, counting down.
ATAAACAAGATATATTGCCAATGTTTTATTTCATTTGTAAATCTGTTCCCAAACCAAAAAAAAAACAAAACACATAAATGATGAAAGGTAAGCGTAAAAATTACTATTTTAGATAGGAACTTAGATAGGAAAATTAAAAGCTCAGTTATTACTGCTTTTCAATACTACAAATACAATTTCAAGACTGAAGAAAAGCTGCTATCCAGCAGGTCAAGTCAGGCCGTTTGTATTTGAACTCTTACATCAGGGGGCCTGCGAGATTAATCGCGTGAAGGATTTTGTTAAATTAAACACAAGTTTTTCAAAACACCTAAATCTATTTAACACAAATAAATATAAACAACGAGCAACTTAAAACTAACTCGATAAACATTTCGAAAATAACTAAAATAATTGCTCTTGGTGGCCGTTATTTTAATCCGGATCATAAAAAGAAAATTTCACGTTTAAATAGCTTTCTAAAAAATAAACAAGAAAAAGAATAAAAGCAAGAAAAACAGCTATTTAATTTGTTTAAACAAAACATAAGTCACACTTTTCCCCTACAGAATAAAATAGAATTTTCTCTTAGCTTTCCCGAAGATAAATTAAAAATCAGAAACAAAAACCTTCTTAAACAAACCAGTTATTCGCGTAAAACGCAATTCTCTCTGGCATATTTCAAAACATACCGCCTCTAACGAGTTTAAAAGTGTAAATGCTGTTAATTATTTAATGAAAACAATACCCAACTTTAAAAGTCTCGGAACCTCACCCTGCGCGTTCGAATTAGTACCACCTCGCAATATCACTACCAACAGAATGGAATTTTGTGATACATCGACACTTCTACGGAGTGGTTTCTTTCCCGAAAGTTTTAATCTTTCGTCCATTCCTGATTTGGCCCGAGCATTGTGACAGAATTTGATCATAGACTCTTTCAAATGATATATTGTGGTAGCGTTAACCCTTTCATCTATAATCAGTTTCTGCCCCATACTAATTAGTAACTATTTTAATAACCTATAATTGAATTTCATAGTAATAAAGACACTCTGGAAGTCTGGTCGTTCAACTTCTCTCTTGCAGCTTTAGTACCAAACACTACGGTTATTAAAGCTTACCGCAACCATGACTCAGAACTTCAGGACTCAGGAAAGGCTGCTAATTAGTTTGTCAGTAGACATCTCTTGTTTTGTAGGTCTCGCAACAGTGCGCCCGCAAGTTAAACCGCGTGAAGATTTTAATTAAATTGAATAAAACAAGTTTCTCAAAACACTTATATCTATTTAACAAAAATAAATAGAAAAATGAACTATTTACAACGAGAAACTTAAAACTAATAACAATTACAAAAAACTAACAAAATTGCTCTTCTCGGCCTATATTTAATCAAAAACTTAAAACCCAATTTTGAAAAAAACACGTATAAATAGCTTAATAAAATATTAAACAAAAAAGAAAATAAAACTCGAAAAACAGCTATTTATATTACTTAATCAAACCGTATGAAAATCGCGAAATGCCCCACTAAAATAACACACGATAATCCCTTAATTTCCCGAATTAAATCAAAACAAATCAAACAAAGATAACCTTCTTTCCCGACGATTATACCCGTGACGTAATTATTCTACGGCACTGGTACTACGGTACCGTTTTAACCGACATTCAAATTGTGACTAAAATTTACTATTCCTTTGTTTCCCATTTGTATCCAAATTAGGCGATGGAACCCGGTAAATATCAATTTCTTTCCCTTAAAGTTCGAAGGTTTCGCTCGTTACATGCTGAGGGCGTTAGCTATTCTATACCGGATGCTTGATTCACGAATTGACCTGTGAGCATCTTAAGCTTAATTTTTTTGTATAAAAGAATAGTAAAACAAACTAACCTACGTCTTCCTGTAATGAAAAGAATACATGTTAAAGACTGTAAAAAAAACTATTCACTTTTCTTGGCTGTTTTGGCAATTAACATATTTCTATTATAGTGAGTGTATTTGATCATTCTTTTGTTTCCTAATAATGGGAAAATCGTTCAATATTTTAATATATTTTAACGATATTTCATATACCATTTGTTATAAACTACCCTTAACACGTCTGGTTTGGCTTACATAATCAGGGCAGGATTACTTAGACAGATTTATAGGCAATTCTAAGAGAGGATCTTTTAGGTCTTCATAAATTAACTAACTTTATGTATTTTTTTAAGAAAACATTTAAACGACAAAGATCATAAAAGTTAAGCTCGATAACTGATTTATATAATTTTTATAAATATAACTACCCTATTCCCACGGAATATCTATTCACAGAGTGATTATTTAATTATTTATTTTAACAGAATATAGTTGACATTGAACAATGAAAAATAATTAACATTTGTTCCATTACAGCATCTTATTCTAATAATTTACACAGGCAAAAAGTTAATCAAACTATTATACGTTTCCTTATCAATAAAAGTTCGGTCTTAGATCATGGAAAAAACCCTATTCACTCTTTTACCCATTTCTCAAATTTTACTTATTCTAATTTTTTTGTCGAATAGGTGACCATAAGACGAATGCTTTGCACATATAAATAAATAAGTAGATTGCATTGTAGCGACTTTATTTGCCTATTCTTCGGTTCCTTAAGAATAAGAAAATTTGCTCAGTTCACAAAGAACACTTTCTAGATGATTCCGGCCACAAGTGAAATATTTAATATAGAATTTATTCTAAAAAAAATTAAAATTAACAGTAAACCATTTTTAAATCTAAATTTAAATAAGTGATTTGCGAAATGGATACAGTGAGATGAGCTTCATTTAACATTGGTAAAGAACTTTAAAAAACCTAGGTAGAAAAAAAGAAAAAAGGAAAAAAGTTTTATCTCTTTTCAACTTAATCCAAAGACATATTCTATTTCGATTTTCATTTTTATGTTGAAACAAACGGTTTCTTTGTCCATTTTTTTCGCCGTAAAATTCACCTAGCTCAAGACATAGTTACCATAATGCAAATCATATAGGTTGGTCCATGCATAATATAAACCTTTAGAGCTTGTCAAACACATAAAAGTGACTTTATTTAAATAGATCTCTCTCTATAAGCAAACCGAAGGCCCTCGGCCTATGTAAAAAGGAAGGAAAAAACTCGAGAGAGGCTCACTTTAAAATGCCAGCAGCACTCTATTTTTTCAAATAGAGGCTCCGTCAAAATCTTATATACATATCGTTAAATATTGATTGAGGGTTTTTTTGATCAAACATTGGGAATATTATTAGATATACTACAGCATATTTTAAATTAAGTAGGGATTTGTGATAATTTATTTATTTAATAACAGCTATGTCATTGATTATGTTATCAAATTTGTGTATTTTTCTGCAGAAAAATAAATGACTAAAGTCAAGGTTTAAATCCAAATATATCATTCATTCATTTTCATTTTAGCCTAGTTTTCACCCTTCCAAAACTGGATATAGGTCTCCCCTATTTGTTTCCAAATCTCTCTATTCTGAGCTCTTCTTTGCCACATCAAGCCGGCATGTCTGACTATGTCATCCTTCCATCTCATCTGTGGCCTGCCTCTGGATCTGGATTATTATTGATTTCCATTTTGCGCATTACGTTACATCCCTGTTGCGAATTTTATGTTCAAATTTGCATACGATTTTCATGCGACAACGATTTCTTTTGCGGAAATTTTTATCATAAATTTTCAAATCATTTTCTTTGCGGAAAATAACAAAAACAAAAAGGTCTATAAACTCAAACACTTGCAAGTTCCCTCTGGCTAAGTATTATTCACCGTAATGCTTAGCTTACCCAATACTTTAATCTTCTTTTTTAATCTTAACCTTGGAGCATTCCTAGCTCAACCTTCATCATGCTTTATGTATACCCGACAAATGCTTATTTTTGGAAGCAAACTTTACTTCAATTTCCGAAGTAAACAGAAGAAAAACAAAAGCCCTATTATCATCCTCTCCCCTTTTGCCCCGGTGGCCGAGAAGAAAGGTGAGCCGGCCAGATTTCCTATCTGGTGGGGTGGTTTAGGAGGGATTCTCACCGCGCCCACCTACGTTGCGGTTCAATAAGGTAGAAAAGACTTAGATACGGTTTTTACATTCTAAATTTACCTTCTTTCAACGACAAAAAGCGACCTGGTGGAAATGAACCACGATTGAGCTTATTACAGGACCAAACACGCATCACGATACGGTCTAATGAGATAAATTTGTACTTGGAAACGATTCGTCCGAGGTTGTTATGGTCCTTGCTTTATGAAGATATCGTATACTGTAGCGATTTCGAAAGCAACATCAGACAAGTCTAGCGCTTTCGACGACTGACTGATAACCGGCAAGCTCTATTCGACACGCGTTTAGAAAACAACCACACCCCAATTTTAAAAAAAGAGGCATTCCTTAATTCGATAAAGATAACCATAATTTTTCCCAAATAATAAAACTAAAGCAGTATTAATCTCTCATCATGTACACCGATGTATTTAATGGAAAAAAAAACATTGTCTGGGAGGAAAATTTCTTATTGTTTAAAATTCATAAATGCTTAACATACCCTCCAAGTATTAAATTAAATTAAAAAAAATTGAGTTCATAAACTGAATAATAAAAATGTCTTGAATTTTTTCCTGATATTAAAAATTTCTATCGATATCCCCCAATTGTGTGTTATTTCATTCGAGGGCGAGGAACAAAAAAGTTTATTATTGAAAAATTCAAAAAGAAAGATAGTCCTTATTTAATAAAGAAGTTGGAAAACAAGATCATTGCTGCCCTCTGCTTAAAAAGTATCCGGAATTTCTTATTGAAAGCACTCGCGTTGAAGATATTTCGGAATTATTTTTTTGGTTGAGTTGACATCTGTTTACATCAGTCTGTTCAGTGACGGCTTTAAGGAGGGCGAAATTAGACAATCGTTTAGGGCAGTAGAGATGATGTGTCATTTCGTTTTTCAATTGTTGAGTAAACCATGTTTATTAGTTTTATTTTAACTCAAACGTAAAAATTTATGAAAATGTTACAGTTTGAATGAGCATTTATTAATAGTGGGAACCTTAGGGGCGGATCCATCCTCTCTGTTTAGGGAGGGGCGGTGATATCACAAAAGTACAATATAGCAAGCGAAAGCAAGTTGTCGATGGGGTAGACATCGGAAACATTCCCATTTCTAGTGTAAAAGGTAGGGTCGGGTCTATTTTTCTGAATTTGAAAATCTTAAGAGAGGGGGGGGGATGCCAGCAACATACACATTCCTAGTATAAGAGGCTGAATCGGTTCTATTTTCCTGCACTCTAAGTTTTTGAAATAGGGGGGGGGGGCGATCGCAAGAATACACATTCCTATACTCTATTTAAGCACTAGAGAGAGTAATAAAAATGTCACCGAAACCTTCAACGTACTTCTTCAAGTGCAGCAGGTAACTGAGGACTGCCGTAAATCTAATTATATTGAAATATTAAAAGCTTTTACAAATTTAGTGCAACAATAAAATTTCTAATAGTTTCATTTAATTTCTGTCAGTGAGCAAAGTACACCTTACAGTGTGTCCTTAATAATTTATCTTGTTTGCGCTTGTTTTTATATATTATTTGAGATTAGCTTCCACCTCTATATTTATTCCAAAATCGTTAAACCAAGGCATTTTTTCCTCAACGAAAAACTTATTACGATGAATGTTTATAATGCCTTAATATATCAATATCTAGAAAATAATGTTATCTATCTGTTGAGATGTATTCCAACATGACAGGAGTGGGAAAATCTACTATGTACCAAATACTGAAGGAGAAAAAAAAAGACTGGAATTGTTAGTACTCCCAAGCCACATTCGATCACAGGCAGATGAAAAACCTCGTTGGAAGAAGAGATGAAAACTGCAATAAAAGGAGTTCCACATATATTTTATTATGAGAAGCAGATCCCAACTGTCGACAACATTCTAACTAAAATCAATGAAGATCGGGATTTGCCTGAAATTAAAAGAACTGAGCTAAGGAAATTGTTCAGAGAACTTAATTTTTGCTGGGAAATACCAGATAGGAAATTTGTTCTTATAGATCGTCCGTAAACTGTCCGTTGGAGAAGGAAATATCACAACTTTCAAAATTAGTAATGTAACTGAACTTTTGAATGATTTTTTTGAATAAATTTACTGTGGAAAATTGGGAAAAATCCATATAATAAAAGAATAAAACAAAATGTGGAAACTCGATCTCATGATCAGAGAGATAGAGGAATCAATTATAATTAATTTGAGCGAAGATAACTTCACTGACTTCAATTACGAATTAGATACGTAATGTTTACCAGCGTAAACACAATTTATTATTTAAATTTATGTTTTTGTTGTATTTTATTGTTTAATGTTGTTTATATATTTTTTATTTTTTATATAATTTTATTTTACTGTGGTCCTACTCTTTAATTTATATATATATATATATATATATATATATATATATATATATATATATATATATATATATATAATTCAAATTAACGATAATTTTTTTATTATTTTATTATAGTATTTGTCTTTTTCTTAAGCGTGTAGAATTAACACGTTTATTTTATTTTTTGGGGCTATTGGGTTTCCATATAATAAAGTAAATTAAATTAAGATGTCAGTGTAACAGAAATAAAAATAAGTAGATTTAATTTAACTGTAACATATAAAAATTAATTACATTTGAATCCCTTTTTAGCGATTAATTGTAATTCTGTAGATGGTTTAAGAAATAAATAAACTGAAACGTCAAATGTCCTAAAAATATTTTTAATTAATATTAAAATAACTGATAGATCCAAAAGAATTTTAATATTATATGGACGAATTGATTTTTTTATATATGTTTAACTTCTTTTATTTGTGACAATGGGTATTTTATAAGTATTTAAATTATAACTTAGAAGTTTTTGTGAGAATAAGGCTATATTTTAAAATCCTTTTTAACACTTCACACTTCCAAATATCTTGTTATCTAACCCAAATAGTCCATTATTATAGACCGGTATTTTTGATTATGAAATTTCTAACCCATTCCTATGAAAAATATATGTATTTAACAGATTTTTCCAAAGACACCGGAGTAAAGAACACAGGCAGTTTGATAACAAAAAAAGGGTAAAAAATAATTAATTACTCTCTCTAGTTCTTGAACAAACTATAATATAAGAGGCAAAATCGGGTCTATTTTCCTGAACTCAAAGCTCTTGGGAGGGGGGGCGATCGTCCCCACCGAACAGATAAAAGTCACAGGGTGCCAGGTCAGGAGAATAAGGTGGATTGTCTAATACTGAGATATTGTATTTGGCTGGAAACGTCTTGACAGAAAATGCGAAATGAGCCGATGAGTTGATTTAACCATTGAAAACCTCGTGCTCGTGATAAACATACAGTGTCATATACTTCTTTTAATAAATGATAAGTGTAAGGAGCGGTTTTTCTAAGTTTCATGTAAAATTTCATGATAATTCGTTGCTCTATTATAACATTTATCTTTTTTTTTGGCAAAACAAAAAACAGCATTTATACAATCGAGGGCCATGACCATACTAATTTGTCTACAGACACGGGGGGCACCGCATTCGAAAGAAGAGGCTTCACGTTGTACAGCTGTAGATTGTTCGCCTTTGGCGCATGCGTACTTCTTCCGTAAAAGCATCAGTCCCATTAATTTATAGCCACACTTCGTTTCTAAAATTAGCATCCTTGTCGTGGCTTCGTCTGTACCATTTTTTTGCTTAAATGATTGATCGATATTTAAGATCTATAGAAGCCAACTCAATTGCCGGAACGGCTCGTCAGAAGTAAGAACCATAAGAACTTGGAGGTTCCCCACAGTCGTCAGAATGAAGGGTAATTTTTCATCATTTTATGACCTATAACACTTTGGAATATATAATAAAGATACAATTAAAAGTTGACTATGATTCGTTTACTAGTTTTTATATATATATATATATATATATATATATATATATATATATATATATATATATATATATATATATATATATATATAATTATACCGGTGTTTGACCTCCCACATTTTTCTTTCTGTTACAAACAATACATCTATTAAAACCATTTTAGTAGGCTTCATTGTTTGTGTCTCACCGCAAAATGCGTATCTACGATAAAAAGATATACAGCTAATTGTTATTTGCCGATGCGTGGTAATAAAACCAAAATAGTGTTATCGTCAGAATTTCTTTGAAGTTAAACTTTCAAGTGACACTTTTGTTTTAATGAAGTTATTGGGTAACAAGCATAAATAAAATTTAGAATAACTACTAAAAATTTGCTGAATTATCTGGTGTCAATCGACCAGAAAACACACACTCCATAGCTCAATATCTTAATTGTAATACTATTTTCTTATTTTTATTTCTGCCTTTTGTTTTTGAACAAAATGGGTAAAATTAATAAATATTGTCAAGAGACAAGAGGCATGATTTTCGGCCTTCATAAATCCGGTAAAAGCAATCGTGAGAGAGACTACAAAATACCATCGCAACTGGTGACTATACAGTTAAGAAATTTGCGACTTAGTGGCTAGGTTGCCAATGCTATGTGAGGCTGTGAAACCAAGGTGGACATATAGATAAGTCTAAAATTAAAAAAAAAAATATTAGTATTATGTCTATTGCTAATAAATAATTAAAATTACTATAAAGCCGTTCCATTTATTCAAACTTTTACAAAATGCCTTTATCTGGGTAGCCAAATACTTTTGAGCGGTAGTGTATATAATAAAATCCCAAGTAGATACCGCCAAGCATCACGCTCTAGATACAACTGTAAAATAGACGTTGCGTGTACCGGAATAATATAGATAAGACCAGCCTATAGGAAAGCGGTCTGCACAACGATGATTGGCTAGCAGGAATCATAAGAGGTATTATAGATAGAGTAGTTGAGACCTGAAGCCGCTCGTAGATACTATCTTTTTCCTTTTCTGTTTAGTTTCAATATCAGTTTCTTGTTCAAATTTGTGAATGTTTTTTTTTTTTGCGAAATCGCGTTACATAGAAAGAACAAAAATTTAACTGTTGCCAACTCTATACGTACCACCTCTATGGGCTTTTTAAATATGTATGAAAGAGAGAAACAGAAAAAAAAATGTCATTTTGATCTATGGTTACTAGAAACAGAGAGGAAAAAATTATTCCGATCTTCGATTATTAGAGTGACGAGACACAGCGTATTTGCCACCTAGCGGAGAGTAAACATAAGAATTATCCTTTTGAAGTATTAATCTATTAGTTATTTTTCATAGAAATTGTTACTAAAGGCATGCAAGCCTTTTACTGCAAATACAGAGGTGGAAGAAAACAAGTAGACGAAGCAATCATACGCACAATATACGAACTGAATTCCAAAAACACCATGGTAATTAAAACAAATAACACTCTAACAGAGGAAATCCCACTATCCATAGGAATAAGACAGGGTAATAGCCTAAGTCCAACACTTTTCAATGTAATCATGGACGAAATCATTGATGAGGTAAAAAGAACAAATATTGGGTACCCAATGGGACACAACAACGTTCAGATTATATGCTTTGCAGACGACGTTGCCTTGACAGCAGATAGCGAGGACAACTTACAAAGAATGCTTTTCCATCTCAATCGAACAGCCAAACAGTATAATATGAAAATATCTGTGGAGAAAGCCAAAGCAATGGTAATAGCAAAAGAACCGGTAAGATGCAAACTAATGGTTGATGACAAACACATCGAACAGGTTGGGAAGTTTAAATACCGGGGAGCACATATAACAAGGAACAGGGCAGTAACGGAAAAAGTACGCACACAAGCCAACAAAGCGGCCATGATATCAGGCCAACTAAGAGACATAATCTGGAATAATAAACATATGACGATTGAGAGCAAAGCAAGAATTTACAAGGTCTGTGTAAGACCGATACTGACCTACGGCGCAGAAACAAGAAATGAAACAACAAAGACAAAACAAATTATGAGAACCACAGAAATGAAAACGCTGAGAATGATCACGGGAACAAGTTTAAGAGATATAATAAGAAACGCAAAAATACGCGAGGACAGCGGAGTGGGGGATGTTGTGAAGTGGGTTCGAAATCGTAGTAGGCAGTGGAGAGATCACGTGGAACGAATGGACGATGACAAACCGTCCGTGGACGGCCCCCCAAAAGATGGAGAGACAGCTGGATTTCGACCTTAAACGAGGATCGATGAGGCATTGTGTAGATAACAGAACTTGGTTCTACCTAGAAGAAGAAGAAGAAGAAGACAGAGGTGGAAAATAGTGATAGTCTAATATACATATAGTTAATGATATGCTATTTATTGGATAGAATTTGTGGAAGGAAAATTGTGAATTTTGTAGTTCGAAAATACGTCGTGGTATACATCCATTCTTGCACCCGATTTTTTGACAAAACATTGAAGAAATACTGCCTACGCATCATGATTGCTAAATATATCATTAGGTGACTTCTTTATTTTTATACAAATTTTAAACAAAATTTGATTAAGGAGTTAAAAGCTGTATCTTAAGGAATCTATAAGGAATGCTAGGAAGAGTGGATAAATATTAAAATGACGATTATTCTGAAGGTTTTAACATAAATATATCTTAAAATTTAGGACTTTGCGTTATCGTAAAATCAAGTTTATAATAAATGATTTATACATTAATATTTATAAATAATCGTTAAATAAAAAAACCTATAATTAACACCTATTTTATTATTTTTTTCTATTGTACTATTTAATATGTATTATTCATGCAAAAAATACAAGGTCGAGATCAATCTATTTAGCATAGTTATGCTATGGACACCGTAAAAGTCACGCGACGAAACAAAAGGAAGGATGCCAATAAAGTAAAAAAGGGGATTGTCATATTCAATTCTGCTTCGTACATAATGGACCCAGTTTCCGAAATGGCTCATAATATTACGAAAGATGACAGGCATTCCAAAGAAATAAATAAAGACGAAAAGCGGTCACTTGGCTTAACCAAGAAAATTCCCAGTTCACGAGTTTCGTCTTCAATATCAAAGGCATGACGGTTTTTACTTTTTGCAGGATTATAGTTGGTCAGATATTGAGTAATATTTATATTTTATGAATTAAAAAATTTCGGTTAATATTTATTATTGTCTACAACCCGTAAATAAATATTTGTTCGCTTCAGAGTTTCTACAGAAGATTATTTATATTTATTTATAAAAAATCTAAAAAACAACATGAACAGCAATAAAAAGAAGGACTTTATGAATTCTAAACTTTGGCATCCATAAATTATAAAAGGCTGGTCAGATTCAGCTCTGCTAAGCACATAACGGCTCCAGTTTCAGAAATGGTGTATAACATTACGTAAGATGGCAGTTGTTTGAGAGCAATAAACAAAAAAGAAAAGCGACTACTTGCTTTTTTGAATTTGAAATTCTGTGAATAAGGATTTTATCTTTAATATGAGCGAAGAGAAAACTGTGTTCACCAACGATAAGGTACAGATTGTGTAATAAACTGGAAATGTCCAGATCATGTTATCCGCCATTATAGGCAAAGTTCACTTATAACAACAGTGAATACCTTGTCGTCATGGGAAAATTATACGGGCTAAATATAATAGGTTTTCCCTAACTGACAAGAGTAGAAGCAAGTAGCATAGCTTTCCGAATTTCTATCGATATAACTAGTTGAAGTTACAGAAAGGGCTATAATGACAGTATTACGTTATAAAGTCATCCGACTGATTCAATTCGTGTCAATTGATTATAATCTCTGAATGTCTGCGATACTATTGGTTGGTTGTAAACATAAATAGATTAAAAAATTTTATTATATTTTTGGTTGGTAAAAATGACTCCTCCTTAAAAAAAGAACGTTTCTTTAAAACGTGTTATGTTTTGAAAAAATAGTTGAAATGTTAATTAGGTGGTAACACGATATTTTTAGTATTTTCTAATTTTTAATTAAAATATCCTTAGAAAGTTGAAAGTGTCTCGCAAATTTCAAGTAAATTTGAGATTAAAGACACACAACATTATTACAGGAAATTTTATAGCCGAGTATCTTAGTTTATCGTGTCGTTAAAGAATGGCCGATACGTGAGAACATTATTCCCGGTTTAAAAAACGTCGTTAATGAACCCTTAGTAGAATGGCAGAAAATTTATCCCTTCTGCATATAGAATTAAGGCTTTTGTTTTTTTGTTAAAGCCTTAAATAGAGAAGGAAATGCTTCTCGTTTGGTAAAGCTTAAAGAAGGAATGTTCGTTGGGTCGCAAATATGAAAACTTTTTAGAGACGAAAATTTTAAAACCATACTTTCTAGAAAAGAAATTAGAGCATGAAATTCCTTTAAAAATGTATGTAGCAATTTTCTAGGTAACAAGAAATCGGAGAACTGAGAAGATCTAGTTGCAGAATTTATCCAATCTTACAAGACGTTAGGTTGTAATATGTTACTTAAGCTGCATTTTCTTCAATCCCATTTAGAATTCTTTTCTGACAATTTAGGTGCAGTTTCAGACGCACACGTCGAAAGATTTCACCAGCAAATTGTTCAAATGGAGGAGTGGTATATAGAAAATGGATCCCAAACATGTTAGTGAACTACCAAAGGCGGATTCAGCCTCTCTCTTTGGAGGGGGGGGGAGCGTGATATCACAAAATTATAGTATGCCAAGTGAAAGCAAGTTGTCGACGTGAGGGGAGACACCAGCAACATTTCCATTTCTAGGGTAAAAGGCAGGGTCGGGTCTATTTTTCTGGACTTGAAGCTCTTGGAGAGGGGGGCGATCACAAGAAGAAACAAGTTGCCGACAGGGGGGGAGGATGCGAGCAGCATACACATTCCTAGTATAAAAGGTAGAATCGGTTCTATTTTCCTGAACTCAAAGCTCTTAGAAAGGGGAGGGGCGATCGCAATCATACAAATTCCTATACTCTATTCAAGAAGTAGAGAGAGTAATAAAACTGTTACCAAAACCTCCAACGTACCTGCTATAGTGCTGCAGGTAACTGAAGACTGCGGTAAACCTAATTATATTTAATTATATTTAAATATTATTATTAGCTTTTATAAATTTACTGCAACAATAAAATTTCTGATAGTTCAATTTAATTTCTGTCAGTGAGCAAAGTACACACGACAGGGTGTCCTTCGTGATTTATCTTCTTTGTGTGTGTTTTTATATATTATTTGAGATTAGCGAGGTACCCAAAAGATATGGCTTCCACATCTATATTTATTCCAAAATCGTTAAACCAGGGCATTTTTTCCTCAACGAAAAACTTATTACGATCAATGTTTATGATGCCTTAAGATATCAATATCTAGATAATAATGTTGAAAGCTCTGTTGAGATGTGTTCCAACATGCCAGGAGTTGGAAAATCTATTATATCCCGAATATTTGGATAATCTACGATGTACCGAATACTGAAGGAGAAAAAAACTACTGGAATTGTTAGTACTCCCAAGCTACATTCGATCACAGGCAGACGAAAAATCTCGTTGGAAGAAGAGATGTAAACTGTAATAAAAGGAGTTGTACATACATTTTATTATGAGAAACAGATCCCAACCGTCGACCAAATTCTAACTAAAATCAATGAAGATCGGGATTAAATTAAAAGAACTGAGCTCTGGAAATTGCTCAGAGAACTTAATTTTTGCTGGGAAAAACCAGATAGGAAATCTGTTCTCATAGATCGTTTGGAAAATATCCGTTGGGGAAGGAAATATCTCTCTCAAGTAAAAGGTAGAATTGCTAGAAAAAAGACAACTTACAAAATTAGTAATTTAACTGAACTTTTGAAAGATTTTTGTGAATAAGGTTACTGCAGAAAATTGGGAAAAATCCATTTAATAAAAGAATAAAAGAAAATGTAGAAACTCGATCTCATGATCGGTGAGATAGAGGAAACAATTATAATTAAGTTGAGCGAAGATAGCTTCACTGACTTTGATTACGAATTAAATAGGTAATGTTTACCAGTGTAAACACAATTTATTATTAAAATTTTTGTATTTGCTGTATTTTATTGTTTATTGTTGTTTTTTTATATTTTTTTATTGTTTATTTATTTTTATTTTAGTGTGTCCCACTCTTTAATTTTATATATATTTAATTCCAATCAGCCGTACTTTTTTATTATTGTATTTCTTTCTTTTTCTTAAGAGTGTAAAATTAACATGTTTATTTTATTTTTTTGGGGCTATCGGATTTCCATATAATAAAGTAAATTAAATTGAAATTGGACCATCAAACGTGTAATCCATCTCCGAGAATACAAGAAAATAATTTATTTGATTGAGTTATACTTTTGAAAAACTGAACTCAATTCTGCACATTACAGTAGATACAAAAAAAAAATCAAAAAAATATCAGGCAGGAACAAAAAATTTCAAAATGCAAAACAAGTGGTATTTGATATGTAACAAAACGGCAACTTTTGAGGATTTATACCTTTCTTGCAATAACTAATAAATGAAATGTAATATTTGAGGGCCCAAATTAAAGTACCTATAACTTATCGTTAATCATTTTTGTGTAAAATTATTATCTTTGCTAGTAGGTTTAGAAAACTAACAACTTTGCCCTCGCAAACATATGAAGGGAATCTTCTTTCATTTTCCTTTACCTCGCAGAGTAGGCCCCATCTGTTCCTGAATTAATGTCATAAAAAGGCATTTTCTTTACTCACCGATTGGAAATTACTGCGTCTATCAAAATATGGCGTAACAAAACCTATATCAATAAAGAGCTTAGAAATATTTTCTAGTCATTCTTTAACATTGTGTACGACATTTAAATATTTTTTGTACATATTAAAATTATTATAGAAAGTCTTTTAATATTCTAAGGTGTGGAAGCTTTAGTTATCTGGTAAATGAGCTCAAAAAAGTATGCCAAGTGACAAAAAGAAAGAGCTGTAACCCAGACGTCGATAAAACATAAAAGGCCAGTCTAACTGAACTCTGCTTCGTATATAATGGACCCAATTTCAGAAATGGCGCATAATATTTCGAAAGATGACAATCGTTCTAGAGAAATAAACAAAGACGAAAAGGGGCCACTTAGCTTTCTGGATTGAAAATTCGAGATATAAAAGATTTGCCTTGAATATGAAAGAACGCTGCATTGCAATTTTTATTCCTTTCAAGATATAATAATCATAAATTAAAATAAAGGTTAATGTATTAGAACAAAATTATTAAAGACATTTAGCAATTTTTGTGCTAAAGAAGTTCTGGTGCAGAATCTTGACTTAAATAGACTTGTTAAGAGCGTGTGTGTGTGAATATATTGAAGATTTAAGGAAAGTCATTTTGGTAATCTTGTCAAAAATCTTACATACATTTTTATGATCATTATTGGAATATTTCAATATATTAAAATACAGAATTTTTATTGGTCTAATAACAAAACTTAATAAATATATCAAGTGACGAAAAGACGGAGGCTATAAATGCCGTATCCCAGATGCCGATAAAAAATAAAAGTCTAGCCGGGCTGAATTCTGCACCGGAAATAATGGAATTCATTTCAGAAATGGGGCATGATATTTCGAAAGATGAAATTTGTTCAAGGGAAATAAACATTGTATTACGATTTTTTTTGCTTCCATAGCTAGATAATCATATTTTTATCATGTATGTTCGTCCGTCGGTCAGTATGTCACAGTTTTTAATCTTTTGTAATGACATTTTGCAGATGTAACATACGAAATTGGAAAAAAATAGTTAGGGTGAGAAAATTCGACATAACAGCACCTATTTGTTGTGAAACATTTCCAATGAAAATTGGCACAAACAAATTACATTTACTAATATTTGAAGTATAAAAAAAAGTGTTTAAAATTTTCTTCACTATGTTTCATATGCTTTTCATCAAAAAGTCCATCTGAGCGTGAGAAAATTTCGGAGGCACCTGCTTTAAGTAAATTGAAAGACAGATGTGTAATTGCAAAAATAATGGCAATAACTGTTACATAACCTTAAAATAATGCTTGTTCATAACGTACTAGATCAGAGTTTACTCTTTAATGGGGGGAAGTACATTAGACTTTAATTGATTTTAATATTCTAAAATGCAGGTGGTTGTATTAGAATTGTAGAATCTTTTAAGGCAATTTAAAATTACATTTATATTAGGGAAATTATTTAGTTCTCAAATAATCGAAAAAGTTTTAAACTATAACGGCAAACCTACTCTGTTTTAACACGGTTAGAGACAAGGTACTATCTCAAATTGGAAAGAAGTATCGGAAAAGGATAGAAGCCTCTCCCATCTCGCAGACCGGTTTTGAATTCATTGGTTCTCGTCAGTAAAAGGTAGGTAAGCCTATCGAGCCATAAGAATGGCAAATCTTTTAAGCCACTTATATCGGACAAAATATAAAGACCTATACCAATAGCGCCATCTCCCAGTATTCCATGCAACCTGAATATTTAATCTCGTAGAGATCTATATACCATATATAAGCAGTGAATATAATATACTTGCAGTTAAGTGCATAAATACTTTCATATTAGAAAAAATACAGGGTGTCTCAAAAGAAAGTACACATTTGTTTTGCTTACTGCGTGAACGCAACTATTCTGAGCGGTGAGGGGGATATGTCAATCGGTAGCCTGGCTCTTGAGAATTTAGTCACTATGGAGCGTTTCTCGGGAGCGGACCGTGCTTTGTGCGTACGTAAGTTTTACAAAAACGGTAATTCGGCGACTGTAGCGCGTAGAAAATTCTGCAATTTTCGACATATTCGTCATTTAAATGATGCGCCAAGTGCTCGGCTTACTGGAAAATGGGTCCAGAAGTTTGAAGAGACCGGTTCAACACTAGATAAACCAAAATCCGGGCGTCCGAGGTCTTCGAGAACGGTCGAAAACGTAGAGAGTGTTACTCAGTCTGTTCGTGACGACCCAAACGTTTCGATTCGTAAGCGTGCTGTTGCTTTAAATGTGCATAGGTCATCATTATTCCGCATTTTACACAAAGATTTAAAGCTGAACCCCTATAAAATTTAGTTGGTGCAAGAATTGAAGCCTCAGGATGCTGGTCAGAGGCTTGACTTCCTTAACCAGATGACTGAACGCTTTTCAACCTTTATCAACATCTTCTTTTCGGATGAAGCCCATTTTCATCTTAATGGTCATGTAAACAAGCAAAATTGCCGCTATTGGAGTGCAAACAATCCAAAACACAAACATCAGAAACCTCTACATTCGCCGAAAGTGACTGTATGGGCTGCGATGTCGGCGCGAGGAATTATCGGCCCGTACTTTTTTGAAGATGAAAGGGAACGCACAGTAACAGTGACTTCAGAGCGGTATGTGGAGATGTTAGACGACTTCTTCGTGCCTGAACTGCAAAATATTCCTGGCTATAACCCAAGAACATGGTTCCAGCAAGACGGAGCAACTTCACACACGTCCAACATGTCTCTGCCACGAGTGCGTGAAATTTTTCCTGGCAAATTGATCTCAAAGAAAGGTGACATAAGTTGGCCTCCACGCAGTCCTGATTTATCACCTATGGACTTTTTCCTATGGGGCTATGTCAAATCAAAAGTTTACGCCAACAAACCGACTTCCCTGGCACAATTAAAAGAAAATATCCGCAACGAAATGGCAGACATCACGGAGAATACCTGCCGAGCCGTCATGGGCAATTTTAGTGCTCGATTAAATGAATGCCGTGAGCGCAACGGATTACATTTGGACGATATCATTTTTAAAAAATAAATTCCCAAACAATGTATTTTAATATGTAATAAACATTTTTTCAATAAAGTCCTGACTTTTTTTTAAATCGATTTTTTAAATGTAAACTTTCTTTTGAGACACCCTGTATTTAGTTCTCAACCAACTAAATATAATCAACTATAACAGACGCACTCTGTTCTAACATGGTTAGAGACAAAGCACTATCTCAGATTGCAGTTTATAATTTTACGTACACTGTAAAAAAGAAATGCATTTAATTTCATGTAAATGTGCTGGAAGCAAATTTTACGAACGTTTATTAAATGCATTTAATGTAATGCATTAAATTTAATAATTTACATTAATCTAAGTTAATTTATTCCATTAAATTTGATGTAATCATACATAAAATTTAATGTCTTATCATTACTTTTAAAGGTGACTGTCAGAGCTGTCAATTTGCCAGTAATTCCTTGTATTTGCCAGGAATAATTAGCTATGCCAGTAATTCTATCAGGAACACGATCATACCAGGGATTTGCTAGCAATAGATATCTTGTACTCAGAAACTGATAAAATATTAAGGCGAAATGTACAGGCAATTGATGGCAAGTGTATGAAAATCGATAAGATGTCCCATCTCTAAAATTAAATCTCTCTTTTGGCTTCTCACATGTAGTTATTTCTTTCTTTATTTTATGGTTTTGCAGTCTAAAATTTAAAGGATGGGTACTCTTGTTATCATCTGTCTTTTCCTAATATTCAGTTTAATTGAGCAATATTGGCTATTTCTTATCACAAGAATTTGGCCAGGAATTGCCAGGAATTAATATAAAACTTGCAAGTATTTTTCTGAGAAACATTTGACAGCACTAGTGACTGTGTACATAGGTAAGGTATGCCATCTACACCGGTTTTGAACTCATTGGTTCGCGTCAGTACAAGGCAGAATGCACACCTCACCATAAGAAAATTGAGTCCTTTAAGCAACTTATATTATACTAAATAAAAAGTTCGATACAAGTTGCGCCATCTCCCGGAATCTCATGCAATGTACACTGAATAATAATGTAAATTCCTTTATTATTACTGGAATTGAAATATTTTTTCAGTTACTTTATAGAACTCTAAGATACCATTTAACCAAATTTAATGTATAACGATGATATTTCAATGAATTGCTTTAAATTCAGAGTAAATGTATATTATTCGCGATTTTTGGTATAAAATCATTAAATTTAGGGTAGACTGGACATTAAATTTGCATTAAAGTTAAGGTTATTTTTAAGGAGGTAGTAGATTTGGTAAATAAGTGATAACAAGAGAGGCTTTACAAGTACTGTACTTCAAGCGTCAGTGAAGCGTAAAAGACTAATCAGAATAAAACCATTTTCAGAAAAGGTGAAATATTTCGAAATATGACATTCATTCCAGGAGAATAAACTACTATTTAAAAAGCTTCTTGTTTTTCGCCATCGTGATATTTAAAACTATATATTGTATAAATATTTCAAAGTTAGAACGTTTCCCAAAATTTTAACATGTAAAAAAAATCCAACTAGCTGCAATATGCGCCCCTATTTATTTTCTTTTTACTGAGGATAAAAGTTGCATACACGGAGAATTTTCCAACTAGAAAACCAAGTAGTTGATTTCGATCTCGGTGCATTTCTTTAGGACGATTTTCCTTTTTCAAATACGTGATATTATAGTCAAGTTTTAAAATTTTGTTCTTTGTACAAGATGAAATATAAAATTCTTTTGTACGGGGGAAATCTTTTAAGTTTTTACAAAAACTAGGAAAAAGCTAGATATTTTTGGAACTGATTTATTGCTTTTCAAAATATTCGGTCTTTGCATGTGTTCAAACTATTTCTTAAAACACTATTTCCATTCTGAAGTTCTCAAAAACATGATTTTTAAAGGCTTCAACAGCTTCTTTTTATGGTGAAAGTTGCTGCCTTTTCATATTTTTGTTTGACATTTAGGAATTTCTCGAATCACAGAAAAACAAGGAAAGAAGAATGAAGCTTATGTTGATAAATTGCAGAAAAAAATTGATTTTTGCAAAAATTGGATTGATGAGATCTAAGTTTATTTATTTGGATACAATGAAAAACATTATGCCCGTTCCTCCAGATAGTAGTTTCGCTCTATGTTATATCAAAAAAACTATAAATCACTACGGATAGAGGATCTGTTATAGTTTTGGAATTTACTTTTTAATATATGCTTTTCCAGACCACGACTGTACTTCAAAAATTGCATTTTGGTAGTCTGTGATCATTATCGATAAAAAAAAAACTAGTCGGAAAGTGAATCGTTGATACAATAGGCGCTCATATAGCAAGGTTGACAGAGTGAGTTTTGGGAAGGCTTCAAGTGACGAAGGTCGGACGAATGTTTACGTGGCTGATAATGTTAATAAAAAGTGGAATGAATTCCCTTTAAAAAAGTGCCACATTAGGAATGACAAAAAAATAATATTGGACAGCCCAGAAATAACTGAATGTAAAAGACAACTTGACCTTTTAAGCATATTGTCAAGATAGAATAACGAAGGTAAATCCATTTTAAAAGATTTGAAAGTGCCTTACTCCAAATTTCTACAAACTGAAAAAAGTAAATATTATATCAGTAAAAGAAATAACTCTCAGAATTAAGGTCAGGTCACCTGGCAGAGTGCGAGAGCTAACCGGTAAAAAAAGACAAAATAATGTGGTGCCGTCTAGTGATTTATAAGACAATGCGAATGAGTTTAATGATTTGTTTATTAACTCAAAAAATCTGATTAAGTCTGGAAATATCAATGCACCATTAAATTTAACAGTTCGCGAGGTACAGAATTCAATGTTTTAAACGCCAGTTACCAAGGAGGAAGTTTTGAATAAATTTAAGAAGTTAAGCAGTTCTAGAGCTAATGAGGTTACAGTCTGTCTGCTTAAACAAACTATTGAAGCCTTCGTTAAGTCAATATGCCACTTAATTAATGAGTCATTTGTAACCGCAATTTATCCAGATGAACTTAAAAAATCTTTAATAGTCCCTCTACTTAAAAAGGGCGATATTAATACCCTTCCAAATTATAGTCCAATAAGCTTGTTATCATCATTTTCCAAACTTTTTGAAAGAACTTTCTATAATTCCATATATCACTATTTTTCACATATGAACTTTTTTGCAGAGTTCCAACAAGGCTTCTGAAAAAACAAATCGGCAGGGGTCGGCAATGTTAGGCTTTCTGACAGTAGTGTACGAGACACTCGAGGGTTATGAAATGGGGGCAGACCTATTTCTTGACCTCTCTAAGGCCTTTGACTGCTTGGACCACTGCCTGCTCTTTGAAAAATTATCTAGATATGGTGTCAGGGGAAACACATTGAACTGGGTAAAATCATATCTTACTAAAAGATCACAAAAGGTTATTCTGAGGGGAGAAGACAATGCCATAGTACACTCTCATTCAAATGAGATAGAGGTGGGTGTATCCCAGGGCAGTATATTGGGATCATTGTTTTTTGTAATTTTTTTAAATGACCTCCCAACAATAAATCCCGATTACTGTAATATTCTTTTTAACTATGCGGATGACACAAGTCTTCTTCTTAAAAATAAATCGACCCTAAACCTTTTAAACCAAACTGATGACACTTTTAGACAACTCAGATTTTGGTTTTCTTGAAATCATCTGCATTTAAATAGTGAATAAATTCAACACGTTCTTTTTAAAACATCTCAAAGAAAGGTTGCTTTACCATTCTCAGTCACAATAAATAATACAAAGATCAATACAGGCGATAGCAGTAACATGTTGGGAGTGTGGCTAGATCCTAATTTAAGATGGACCATACATATAGACGTTTTGTACAGTAAGCTTTCGAGTGTTTGATACTTTTTGAGGGTGGTGTCTCCCTCAAAGGCAGTGTACTATGCAAGTTTATATTATTCTTCGCTGTTGTCCTTCATGATTATTACACACTGTAGTACGCATTGTCATACCTAGGTCAGCACAGTTTGAGAAAAAAACAAAAAATCCTGACTCGTCTTATGGTTAGGTGACCCACTTAATCTTCATTGTATTTGTTTGTGCCGGTCAGCATACGTCTTTTTATTAGTGTCGTAAATATATTTCCAAATTTGACGGGAAAAAATACACAAAGTGGTTAGAAAAAGTATTCAATCGACCTCTGAGTCACAAAGAAATTTCAGTAAAATCAGGATGTAAACTATACCGGAATTTGGAAAAGCCAAAATAGAATAAAAATATAATTTTTTTTTCTCAAAATTACGGGTTATTTAACGTGAAGTTTGTAGTTACATACAAACCAGTGAGAACAGTGACAGTGAGTTCATTCAAGGTAGACATATTAAAATATTCATAAGTCAGTAACGTATCTCTTTCTTTTGTTTTTTTTTTTGTAACATCTTATTAGTAACAATTGAGACCTGTCTTGATGTGAAAAAATTGCAGTTTTGAGTAATTGACGTAATGTCTTACTGACTTTTTCACTGGTTGTTGCAGTAATTGATATAATCTTACTGAATTTTTTTTTCTGGTTCTTGCAGTAATTGACATAATGTCTTACTGAAATTTTTTCTGGTCGCTGCAGAAATTGAACGCGAAAACCAACTGAAAAATACGGAGCAGAAGAACTTCACACTGAACGCTAGAGACCACAGTTTATCGACAATAACTGCACTCTATATCTATGAATGTATTATGTTTTTTATAAAAAACAAATTCAAACAGCTTGAAATATCTCATTCGTATAATACTAGGAGAAAAAATACATTGAATATACTAGTCCACTTACTTGCACTAACAGAGCAAAGCTCCTACTCTAATTGTGTACTCCTCTACACTCTCTTATGCCAGAAATTAAGAATTTGCAGAATGTAAAGCGCTCTAAGGATAGTCTCTTCAATTACCTTTGTAATTTCGAGCGCTATAGCCTCAATGAATACTTAGAGCTACGTTAATAACTTGTTATTTTAATTGTGTTGTTTTTTTAATGTAGACTGCATGTACATACAGGGTTGCACTTGGGCCTCAATTATTCTTTTAAAAGTTGTACAGATACACTGTGTATAATGTAATGTTTTTTGTTTTAATGTATTATAGTTTTATATTACACATGCAATAATTTATTTATATTTTGCATGTAATTGTATCTTCGAAGCATTTATACTGACGAATTGTTTTGAAATAGATATATATATATATATATATATATATATATATATATATATATATATATATATATATACATATGAATAGTTTGGTTATTCCGGGTTTCAATCCGTTCGTTTAAAAAATCGTTTTCACGACGTTTCGCCAAAAACTCATTTGGTATTTTCAAGTGAGGTTCGTTTCGTTACACGCTGAGAACTGATGGTGGCCTCTGATGAATTTCGAGTTTTGTTTAGCTGGCTCGCTTTCTGACTGGATGAGCGGCTTCGCAGGCTCCTCTCCTCTGCCGAGTGTGATATATTTTGTTTTTGTATGCTGGTCTCTCATGTACTAGTTGATTTTTGTTGTTTTCTTTCTTGATTTTCGACTTCGAAAAAACAAAAGAAATAGCACCAGTACATAACTACAAGGTACGCATCATAAGAGAGGCCCTAGAAATCGAAAAAGCGGGACAGCTAAATAAACGAGACGATGCTATAAATTTTCCAACTACATGGAAAACATTAATAAAAAATGGTGGTACAGGTAGGCCAACATCTCGATGGTGGTGGAATAGGATAAATTGTGTTCTTTAGCAATTTGTTCAAACTGTGTAACCTCTAACACGGAAAGGATATGGTTGGAACGAGGTTTGCATTTACTGTTTGCATTTTACTTCATTCATAGATGGAGCTGCATATAGTTGTAAGTTTTGCTGAATGTAATTTCAGCATTACAACGGCATAATGTGGATATATCCACTGCTATTGCATCTCACACGGAGGTACCGTGAAAGCCGCATAAACATATATACGCCATCCGGCGGGAGATCGGCGAAGCCGCGTTCAGTATTTGCATGCTTCCTTCTCATCTGTCCTTTGCACAGCCAGGTACATGTTGGTACCCTGATGAGTCTAGTACAGACGAAACATGTACCACTGCCGTATCACTGTGGCGGGGAGGGTAAGTTTTGACTTTCTTCCCAGTATGGTGGTACAGGTAGGCCATCATCTCGATGGTGGTGGAATAGGATAAATTGTGTTCCTTGGCAATTTGTTCAAACTGTGTAACCTCTAACACGGAAAGGATATGGTTGGAACGAGGTTTGCATTTACTGTTCGTATTCTACTTCATTCATAGATGGAGCTGCATATAGTTGTATGTTTTGCTGAATGTGATTTCAGCACTACAACGGCATAATGCGGATATATCCACTGCTATTGCATCTCGCACAGAGGTATCCATGAAAGCCGCATAAACATATGTATATATATATATATATATATATATATATATATATATATATATATATATATATATATATATATATATATATATATATATATATATATGTATGTATACTGAATAAATAGTCATGTCATTAATATGAACGGTTAATACCAGCATGACGAAATAATATTTCTTCTAGAAAAATAGGAGCGCCAACCTTTCGTTTTCGTTTTTTCCTCTTTAAATGACTGTCACCCTTCAAATATACGATATGGGCCATTGCTGAAATTGATTCCGTCATGTAAGGGTTAGAATGGACTTCAACGAACCCTTTTATGTTTTATTAGCTTTACGATATAGGGCCGCCTCCTTCTTTCTGATACGCTCAGTCGCGTGGCTATTACGATGTCGATAAAATAAATGTGTTAATAAATTTTTAGCGGCGATTATGTATCTCATTTTTTTCGGTATAAATGTAGCGGTAAGATAAGCTCTTTGTTTACCTTCAAATTATGTAAAAAAATTACAGTAAAATATTAGTATACTGAAAACTTATTCATTAGGCATGAGTTTAGGCCCTTGTTCTCAAAATTATCTCAGTGTTTCTCATTTAATGTAGAATCACCGTATATATCCTCATTTATTCTAAATAAAATCTACAATTTACAATAAAACTGAACTAAATGGACTAAATTTAAGAGCAAAAGAGTCGCTGAGAAACCAAACGATAAAGAATTTATATAAAACCTCAGTATGTATACTTCTCTTATTTAAGTAAGCTTCATATATATGTATATACAGGTGTGGAAAATCCAGACTGGAACCTGGATGTTTCTTAAGTAAGACAAAGAAAATACTATAATTCATCAAATCAGAATGAGACTGTCGTCAGCATTGACATACGTGTAAATTACCAGTTTGGCCCTATGGTGAGGGGTAATACAATGCTGGCGCGGTGAGAGCGGGCGGCAGCATACGCCACGCCCTAACACAATAAGAGGATTCAAAGTTATTTGCTTTCATTCAGGTCGTCGAAGCGTAAGTACCGTGTTTCGCGCCAAATTCTTTTGTTACAATGGTAGTTCATTCCACGGAATAAAAAGAGCAGATTATTAAGTGCTGCTATTCTTGTAAATAATCGGCAGATTTGCATTTACGTGCGAAAATGATAAAACTTCGAATTTCGGAAATTATTAAAAAATTTGAGACAACCGATTGTCTAAAAATTTGTAAAAAATGCACTGATAATAATGGGAAGCAACCCGTTCCTCAAATTACTGAAGAACGACTCGGGAGACTGACGTTTGTAGTTTAGCAGAAATTAATTTTCCTTGTAATAGTACCGTAATTGCTGAAGAACTTGATATGAACGCTCGAACAATTCGGAATATTTTAAAGCGGACCAAATATCGCTGTTACAAATTGCGAATAACTCAAGAAATTTTTCCAAAAGATCAGGAAACACGTATGGTGTTTTGCGAGGACATGATAGAAAGGGCTAATGGGGATATAACCCCTGAAGTTTTGGCAAATACGCGAACCGTATTTAACAATAGACTGGGTTATTGTCTCGCTCAAAGTGGAGGCCTGTTTGAACACCTCTTGTAGACTTTTAGGTGTTTTTGTTGATTTAAATTGAATTTATTTATTTGTTTATTTATTTACAATCACTGAACGTGTAACTTTTATTTTTTACCAAAATAAAAGTTTATTTTTGAGAATGATTTTTAATTTTAAAGTGGTTTATTAGCTTATTTACTTAGAAATTACCGTTGCGTTTCACTAGTATTTTTATTAGAATAAATGTTTATTTTGTAACAGAAATATCAATTTTCTTTAAGCTCAACGCCCAACAAAAACTAATTTTTTTGTATTTCGACTATTTGATATTTTAAAATAATCAATGTATCAAATAGTCATTAAATATTCCAAATTCCGTCGATTACGTTATAAGTTTAGACGAAAAGCAAATACCCTATCACATTCCTTTCAAGGTACTGCTCGTCTTCGTGTCGCACGTAAATTAGCGGGGGTAATATTGTGTACTGGTGAAATGAAATATTTTTAAAAAAGTTTAAATAGTGTTTTAAAATGTTTGTTTGTCTTTTAAAATTGTTGATATGTTATTGTGTGAATGTTTTTAATTATATAAAAAATATTTTTAGAAAGCAAAATAAACAAAAAATTTTGAAAATTCCTTAATAAAGACTATATATATATATATATATATATATATATATATATATATATATATATATATATATATATATAAAATATATAAAAGACATAAATCAAATATAATGCAACATCCTCTATGTTAATTTCGGGAATAATAAACGAAAAAATATAGGTTTATCGATTTTCAAAATATTCTTCACCTTTGTACGTGCGTAGTAAATAATTGACAATGCAGTCTGTTTTTCATTCAGGGGCACAAAAAATCATTGGGTGCCTAGTAAGTAATACTGACAGGTGACTATGGTACAAAAGGAAAGTAACATTTTTGAATTGTAAATTTCCAACTTAATATTGCAAAACAATTTGAATGTTACTGTTTTAACCTTACAGCTGTTTTTAGTTTGGTTTTTATTTCGTCAAAAATCTCGCGTATTATACAAGGATGGATTTGTTCTATAAGAGTTTTAATTTTCTGAGATACTGAAGAATTTTTTTTTAAATTAGGTCATTCTTTAACTTGATGGTTATAATTAGATCTCGGTCTTTTTGTTCTTGTTTGAAATCCTATTTTAAGGAAATTTGTAGAATGTTTTTCGGTAATGACAATCATCCAAATTCTCCAATACTTTGTTTTATTACTGTACAATATTTTGTAAAAATATTTTATCGTCAAAGAATCTGCATTTTTGAGATTTTTAAATTTTAGTACTAATTTTGGGGACGGGACTTCATAAACTGTGAAAATCCACCAAACAACCCTGGTATTTTGAAATTTTATTTATCTTTTTTCTATTTTTTGTGCGGTTTGCTTTACACGGCGTACCGTCAATAAACTTGTGTATATTAGGCTTGTTGGAAAAGGCGTTGACATGCTGACATATTGAATGTTGACATAGTATTTTATCCCGGGTCTTCCCTTATCTTGTTGTTTACATTCATAAGAAAAGGGAGAGAAAACTCACAAACTGTAAAGAGTAAACAGTCCCTTGTGGCAAAAGTAATTGTGTACCGAAATTATTAGTTCAAAAATATGGTAAAATTAAAAAAGTTATTCCAAATTCGACAATAAATAAGAAATCTAATATTAACCCTTTATTTGAATATTAAAGAACGATGAAAGAAACAGATATACATACATACAGGGCATTTATTAAATTAATTTCTTCTTGACTCAATTATTACGTTATAATTTAAGTAAAATTTTTAGATTAGTTTTGATTTTAAGATTTTTTTTCTATTAGATACATTTTGGTATATTTAAGATTTTATTTTTATTTTTTTAGCAGGTAATATTGTTAACTTACTTGATTATATAGTCGGAGCGTGACATGGTATTGTAGTCTAGTTCTTTCTAGCGAATAGTAAAGGCATATTTTAAATATAATAACAATAAATATAGAAATTATGTTTACAATTAATATACACTGTAAGGTTTTTTCTGGCATGTTATAAAAACTAGGTTTTCAAGTTTGTTCATAAAAAAATAAGATAAGAGCTTGATGTTCCCAAAACTACTTGCTGAGACTTTTTAGTCTTCAATTTAATTGACAACGTACGGAATATGTTTTAGAGGACATCGCTTTATTAACAAGATTTTCTTCTTTTCCTTTTTTACTCAACATTTGATGTTTGCAAGCAGATATATGTCTATCCTTCAGTGGTTTGTGTAATTGTTATTCATCCCTTCCCGTCTCTCTTCCTGATCCCTTCAAAATACATTATTTGGTTTCGTTCTCTTCTTCATGGTATCCATTTTTCAGTTCCAAGATGGTGTGGGAATGCCTAGAGGAACTGAATCATTTGAATAAGAATAAGAAACTTGTCATCATGTGGGTACCGGAACATACTAGGATAGAGGGGAATGAAATAGTAGACAAGCTCGCGAGGAAAGGGGCTGAGATATATTTTCTGGGACCAGAGCCTTTTTGTGGAATCAGTAGCAGCGTAATGCTGGAAGAAATAAAGATAGAAGAAGAAAGCAGGAGATCCCATTAACGGAGCTGCAAGGATTGAGACAAGCGAAGATACTTCTGAGGATCCACGACCTGAAGAGATTCAAAGAATGCATAAGTTTGAGTAAAAACCAGCTCAGAGTTCTGACAAGGGTCCTAACGGGGCATTGCCACCTGTAGAGACACCTCAAGAAACTCGAACTGGTAGAAAGAGAAGAGTGCAGCCTCTGTGAGGAGGAGAACGAAACCTCTATTCATATCCTTTTAGAATGCAGAGTTCTAGAAGACCCTAGGATGCTGTTCTTGAGAGCACACCAAATCGAAGAAGGGCAGCTATCCACCTTGAAGCCGTCCAACATCATGAGATTCCTGAAGGAAATAAGACTGGAGGTCCTGTTCTAGTCGAACAGGTAACTGTTACGACTGGGCAGCAGTAGGAGGGGGGATAATAGACCTACCAGGCCGCAGTATACAGACCTCCGACTCCATGGACATACATACATGGTATCTATTTTTGTATTATTTCCGTCCATCCAGCTTGCCCTTTCCATGTTATTTTGGATAACCTGTAGTCTTGTAAATGCTTATGTTTCTGTTCCCTAAGTTGGAGCAGGAAACCAGCCTTGTTCTAGAGAATGTGCGCTTTCAAGTGCAATAAACTTTTTTGTCTTTATATCGCAATAAATAACATATTATTTAAATCATCTTATCAAAGTATCCTTAAAATATATAATGCCAGGTGATATTTCTTGTTACAAATATGAAGTGTCTCCAAAGTTTCGGATATCAATACATCCGCCGCCGTTTTAAAATATGAATATTTCTGCATGCTCGGTGCATTTTAAACCTGAAAAGAATCAAAATCAAAATGCATTTTGCATTCACTCGTTTCAACTGAAGGCAAAAATTTCGCATATCGAGAATATTCCATTTCGAAAGCCAAGTGGTAGTTTTTTTTTTAATTTTTGCTTAGTTGTGTAAAACCACAGTCATCTTTCGAAGCATGATTAGCCATTTCTAAAATTGAGTCCGTTATTTAATAGAAGAGAGAAAAATAATTTATAACTCTTTCGGAATTAATTCATTTTTTGCATTTTGTATATTTTTAATTACTGGGTTATTAATTACATATGATATTCATATTATAGTTACACTAACGTTATTATTATCCAACAAGTGATATTTTTGTAACGGAAAACTCAGTGTTCTCTCAAGTAATAATTCTGAATAATGTCAAATACGGCAATCACTTATTCGTGAATAATTTTAGGACAATAATGGTTCTTTTGATCAAAACGATTGCCCTCCTATATCATAAAACTAAGTTTTGATTGCAAAATACTTCATAAAGCACAAAACAATGAACAACTTGAAATCAAATTTGACAAACATATAGAAAAAAGTTATCACTTTTAGACGTTACTACACTGTTAAAAATTACTTTAAATTTAATGTCAATTCTATATTAAATTTTAACATTTTGTACCAAAAATTGTTAATAATTTCAAATATCAGTTAGTTGTACATTAAATTTGATTAAATGGAATCTTAAATTTCAATACAGTAACTACAAAGATATTTCAACTTCTGTACAATAAAGGCTTCTTCTTCTTTTTCCTCTTTTATTTAAGACGACATCTTTTTTTTGTGCTATATTAAGCCTCCTCATATGTGATGTTGATGTCCAACAGTCGTGCTATCGTTTTGGAGGTCGACCAGTGGGTCTTGTAATGTTTGGGATCTCATTCTTAGCCCATTTTGCCCATCGATCGTCTCCCATTCTGTCCACATGGTCCCTCCAATATCAGCGACTTGACCTTATGAACCGTACCACATCAGGTACCTTGAGCTCTTCCCTTATTTCGGAACTTCTTATTTGATTTCGTAGAGTTACTCTTTTGATTGTTCCTAACGTTTTCATTTCAACCGTTCGTAGCATACTTTTTATTTTAGAAGTTTCGGCTCGAGTTTCCGATGCATAAGTTAGTACTGGTCTAATCACAATTCTGTAGATGCGTACTTTGCTCTCTGTGGACTTATTTTTCCAGATTATGTCCCTCAGGCATCCTGATATCCTTGAGGCCTTGTTAGCCTGTGCTGTGACTTCTTGGTACAGATTTTTATTGCTTGATACATCAACTCCCAAGAATCTGCAAGACATGCTTTGTCTGATAGGATGGTTCTTCACCACCAATTTGCATCTGATAGGATCTTTTGAAATTACCATCGATTCGGTCTTTTCTGTAGATATTTCCATATTTAAATTTTTTGATGTGGTCTGGAATCGGTCTAGTAGTCGTTGCAGATCGTCTTCATTTTCTGTTAACAGTAAGGCGTCGTCGGCAAAACATGAGATTTTTAAAGATTTTCGTCCCATTTTGTATCCTCCATCGACTTCTTTTACGTTTTGAATTATCTTGTCTATAATTAAATTAAAGAGAAATGGACTCATATTGTCGCCTTGTCGTATTCCCGTCATGATAGGTATTTCCTCTGTTACTCCTTGTTGTGTCTTATTGTTTTTATTTAGCTCTTCAATTACCGTAATATAGTTGTGGTTAACGCCATTTTCCTGTAGTATTTGCAAGACGTCTTTAAGTCGAACTCTATCAAACGCTTTTTTAAGATCCACTAGGCAGATGAAAAGAGGTTTATTGTATTCTATCGACTTTTCAATAGTCTGTCGGATAATGAAAATCGCATCAACTGTCGATCTGTTCTGTCTAAACCCGTGTTGTTCTTCACTTATTTCAATTTTACTCGTTAATTTTGAAGTCATAATTTTTGTTAATAATTTGCTTGTACTGTTTAGTAGTGTTATTGTTCTATAATTGTTGGGGTTATTTTTATTTCCTTTTCTGAAGATGGGTATAGTCAGGCTGTTCCTCCACTGTTCTGGAATACTGCAGGTTGATAGAATTTTGTCGAATAGTATTGTTAGTACTTTTTCTAGTTCAAGGCCCCCATATTTAAGCATTTCATTGGAAATATCGTCTGTTTCCGGAGCCTTTCTATTTTTCACTTTGGTCAGCATTTCGTGTACGTCTTCTATTTTTATGTTCTCGTCTTCCATCATCGGTTTTACCTTATCTAACTCTATTTGGATGTCTTCATTATTATACTCTTGGTTATTGTAAAGGCTCTGCATGTATTCTTTCCTGTTTTCTGCTATTATAGAGTTGATTACCACTTCCTCGTTGACTTCTTTTTTCCTATTTCTTATTACGTTCCAAACTTTCCTTTGCCTTCCATACAAATTCCTTTCCATTTCGGTGGAAAACCTTTCCCAGTATGTTTCCTTTAGGTCTTTAATCGCGTTATTAATTCTATTTCTAACGGCTTTGTATGCTGGGTATTCTTCTTGCGTTCTTATATTTTTGTATTTTAAGTATTCTTCCTTCTTTTGTTGTGCCAATGCCTTCTAAAGTGAACCAAGGTTTGTTGTTTCTTCTCCCATTATGTTCCACCTGGGGTAGCTGGATGGTGAAACGAGTAGCTCACCAGTTGCCACTGCCAGTCCCAAGCCCGGGTAAAGAAGAAGGGTTTATAGGCGAGGCTAGCAACCTACCTATCGGAAAAACCAATATATGCTCAAAGAACTGCTAAGAGAATCTCGGAAAACGGACGGATCTTACGGAAAAATGACTCGTCGAGAAAAAGGAATAAACGATTATGGAAATCACAAAAAATGCGTATAGGCTCCTGGAATACAATAAAGTCATTAAATTTAATGTAGAATGGACATTCTTTGCATTATATTTAAGGTTATTTTTAACAGTGTAGATATTTATTCTAGTATCGTTCGTATAAAAATACTCCCTGATTTAAGATAATATAGATAAGTAGCAAGCTGTTTAAAGCATTTTATGGTTTGTGAACTAGTAAAAAAAGTAAAAAAATTGATTAGAATTGAATATTCGAAATTTTTCCTAGAGTCTAAATGGTATTAAACTTATTCCCGGCATTTGTTTATACATCACAACTTACTGGGGTATTTTAAAAAGTTACGTTAAGTCAAATTTTTTGTCACGAAAACAAGAAAGTGCCTTCAGAGTTTGCAATGTCAATACTCTCGTCCCACATTTAGAATATGAATGTCCCTCGATGCAATTTAATATAGAAAATAATCAAAACCAGAGAAGATACTGAATTTATATTACCTGCTTCATGCACATTGCAAGTAAAAACAACATATACCAACAATTTTCTATTTAAAAATCCACTCGTAGTCGTAGTTTATTCCCTTCAGACGACGGTCATCTTTTGTAATATTGCAAGACATTTTTGAAATTGAGTCCGGTATATCCAAAAAGAAATTTAACCTGAAAGACTTTTATTAAATCTATTGGCGTTATGTTTTCTTTTCTACGGAGATAGCCGTTTAAATTTCGAGAACTGTTACTAGATGTCATGTGACATATCCATTGTAAATATGGACATTTTAGAAATTATACGTACTTAGACATACGGACCTTATTTGTGTCTGTGTACAGTAATTTCAAAATTTCGTTTGTGCATTATGCTCCTACAAAAAATACTATATATCATTGGTGTAACGAATTCAGTCGAGACCGTCATTCGCTCACGGACGAGTCGCCTGAAGGTCATCCAAAATAGGTTGCAGTAAAAGAAAATATCGATGCTGAGCATGAACTGATAATGTAATATACCGTGAGACTGGAGACCCCTAGGCGTTAGTAACACTAGCGGATATACTATATTTTATAAATATTTGGCCGTGAAGAAGCTATTTTTGTGCTGGATCACGCATAATTTGTTAATCGCTCAGAAATGCTCGTGTCACTTGGGGCAAGGATATGCTCAAAAATATGATCGCCGTGAATCAAAAAACATTTACAAGATGATGACAGGTGACGAGACTTCGATACATGCTTATGGGCACTTGTTGAGCACTCAAAGCAACCAATAAAATGGAATTGTGGAAAAATTTCAGTATTGTGTTTATTATAGTATTTACATATTATATTATAAAGACAAAACTTCTTGTTTTCTTCAAACTTTCCGATATTAATATTGTAAGATTCTAGAATATGAATAAAACCTAATGCTTTCAAATTCCATAGAAAACTAAAAGGATTGAAAAGGAGTGATATTCGTGTTGCAAATCGATTTAGACTGAGATAAAATTAAATTGTATTGAAAATTTTTCATTAGAAAAACTACATTGCAAAATTTAATTTTATAGTTATTATTATTTGCAAGAAATGTATATCATCCTTTATAATATTATGAACTATATCATAAATTGGGCCAGCTATAAAAATTGAATAAAACTCTATATAATGAAACATGTCCATTATTCATTGGTTTAACTGCATCCATGGGCTTGTTTTCCTTATTACTTAATATTTTTTATAGGTTTACTTAAAATGGCCATGAAAAATTTCAGCAGTTGTAATCTTTTGCCATTATAGGGTAATAATGTTACTGATTTAGATTAGTAATAGGCAGGATAGAATTGAGTGTGATAAATCATATTTAGGAGTTAAAAAATCGACGAGATTGTCTCATATTTTGTTTCTAGAAGAGTTTATAGTTTTGCTGATGACAGCAAACTTGCTTCATCATCTATTTTAGGACACTACAAACTGTTTTATTGTAATAACAACCTGATTTCTTTGGATGACAATACCAAGTCAAATTTAGAGTTAAGAAAACCTAGACAGCATCTCTTTTTTAAAGTTAACGTTGTAGAGCCCTACACAGTAATATCCATCAAACGATTCGATTGGAATCATCAATCTATCTACTAAATAAAACTGGAAGTCAAGATTTCTTAGTATGATCATGATGGAGGTACAGTGAGAGGCATTTCGATGCCTTGACACATTATTTTGAACAAGACGTTTTACCACACTCACAAATTTACATTTGGAGCTTTGCTAACACTCCTACTTTAAAATAAATAAATTCTATTACGAATACTTTTGTCACATTGGGGACTTTCAATTAAAGCCTGGAAGAAAAGTTTTGGACTTTAGCCATTTCATGAAAAATGTTTAGCTTATAGCGGAACATGCTTAAACGTAGTATACTACTGAATAACTTCCCAGGAATCATTTCCGAACATTAGCATGAATTTCAGTCTGGGAAATCATGTCTTATTAAATTAGCAGTTTTTTCTAATTTTTAAATGCCAAGCTAGATCTTTCATTGCAAGTCCTTTGATTTACTTTGATTTCAGAAAAGCATTTAATGCAGTAGATCATCGCAATTTATTGAACAAGTTGTAGCAATATGGAGTCGGATCACTATTCATTTTCTGAATTGCCGGTTATTCGTCTGGTCAGACATGACTGGTCAGGTTTTGCGGTAGATTGTTAGAGGATATAAGGGTTCACTTTGGGGCTCCGTACTGTTCTTGCTTTTTAACAATGACATTTCCTTTTTTTGTGGATGACTTAAAGATTTAAAGTCGGGTAGCGTGTCTTGGGGATTGCTCTATATTACAGAGTGAAATCTCCAAAGTGGTTTCCTGGTACGCAAATAATGAAATATTTCTCAATATATCTAAATGTAAGATAATTTTCTTTCCTAGGAAGAAAAAACCCATCTCATATTTGCTTACCGAATCAGTGACACTGAACTTACTTTTAAGGCCGTTTATTCTGGTTTGATTAGAAGTACCTTGGAGTACTGCTACGTGATTTAGTCACTCTTGTATAGGATCCATACTACACATTCAAATTTGTAAATTCCTTGCTCTGTTAAGATCACAGCTGCAGTATCATTGGCAGTTAAGACTGTTTAGCTTGGATTCCTTGGAGATGCAAAGAATCCAGCTTACTATGGTGTTTTATTAAAGATCGTTTGCAGGTATTGTTGATTGTCGTGATCTACTAACACTGTTTAACTTTTAGGTTCTTACGCGACCAACCAGACAACAAAATGGATTCTTGCTGTATCCGAACTGGACCGATAATGGCAAAAATAGCCCTACTAACAGACTTATGAGCCATTACAATTCGTTCCTGTTTTGTGACCTTTATTTTCAATGTTCTTTTGAATTGGCCTTGAATAGCGTACCTGGCTATGTTTCTTTACTTTTAACTACCTTTACTTGTTCAGGTTAGTTCAGTAATTTTTATATATAATCTACGTTTTTCACGTATTTTCCTCAGTACAATCGAATTTCGAAATCAAATTAACAGTCAGTCATTGATTCCTGCTTTAAAAATCGAAAAAAATACCGTTAAAGAAGTAATAAGAAAAAAGCGAATAATATTTCGTTCCGGTAGACTCGAAATCTCGCTTTAGCGCAGAAAAAAAAAAACACATAAAGTAAGCTCAAGTTACCGAGGGGATCTCGAAGAAAATATTCCATTGTCACCAACGCCCGGAATAAATGGCTCAATTACTCTTTATATATCCTTAAAAACGCCCAAACACGCAGTTTTTTAAAATCGGATTAAAACTAATATTTCAATTGTAAGAACTGAAAAAAAATTCTCCAGGAAAAATTTCTTTCTATGAAAAAAACAAAGTGTCTTCAAACTTGTCAATGTGAATAAACCTATCGCCATTCTACAATATCAATGTTTTACTTTATGTTCGCTGCACTTTAATCTTGCAAAGAATCCAAATCTAAATGCATACAAAATTTATATACGCCATCTCGTCCATATTGACGGCAAAACTCACATACACTTCGAATTTTTCGTCGCAAAAGCCAAGTGACCGCTTTCCGTCTTTGTTTATTTCCTTGGAACGGCCGTCATCTTTCGTAATATTATGAGCCATTTCTGAAATTGAGTCCGTTATGTACGGGGCAGAATTTTGTCTTGACGAACCGTTTTTTATTTTATTGCCGTTACAACATTGATAGGTCTCGTCCGTCTTTTGTCGCTCGATATATTTTTCTTCGAATGGCTTTAGTAGGAAATATTACACGGTAAAAAAACCATAGTTGATTTAATGTTTAACAAGGGTTAATATTTAACCCTCTAAAGTATAGTGATTTATTGTTTTGCAATTTACAATATTAAAGTAAATGTATTTGCGTCAATTTTGCATCTGAATTTTTTCAATTAACCTATTTGTAAATTGTATTAAACTCCGGTCGCGAACCA